>CM042689.1:241226243-243626243 GCA_023614405.1 Avena insularis | reverse complement strand
GATTTATTTTAAGGGTGGTAGCCTGTCACATCCCAAGATTTACCAAATCTTGTAATGTGAAAAATAAATGAATAAAATAAAACTTTGTTGATTTTCAGGGTGAGAAGAAACTTTTTGAATCCAATTAGAAACTTTCAAAACCTATTTGGATCAAATAGAATCCTAAAGGGATTTAAAAAGATAAATAAACAATAAACTTAAAATATTTAAAATTACTATTTTTGGATCTTTTAATAAAAAGATTTGGTTTTCAAAAGAAAAGGTAGATTTATAAATAAGGATTATTTTATAGAGCCAAATTAAACCTTGGCCAAGCTTTTGAAATAAAATGTTTTGTTTTGATAAAAAGAGTAAAGGTTTATTTAAATAAAAAAATAAGGAGAGTTTACTATTAAACCAATTTTATTTAAATAAAGGTTTTACCATTTTTATTAAACAACAAAACATGTTATTTTATTTTAAACAAGTTTTCCAAGTATTTTATATTTTCAAATAAAACCTACTGATTTGGTTTTGATAATATTTAGATTTCAAATGGAGATTTTAAAATAAATAAATCAAAACCTATTTGAATTATTAAATAAAGTCTATTTTATTTAATTATTAAATTGATCCTAAAAAGAATAAAAATATTATTTTATTTTGGGACTTGGAATTGTGTTGTTAAACAAAACCAAAACTCAATGCAAAGTTTGGAGGAGTTTTGAATTGATTTGTTATTTGAATGGTTTGATTGAATTTCAAAACAGAAATAAGAAATGGAAAAAGGAAAAAGTATCTGAACAAAAAAAATATGAAACGGCCCAGCCCAACTAACCTAGCCCAGTCCAGGCCCAACCAGCCCACTCCCTCTCACCCCGCAGAAAAACGTTTCGCACTCTGCAACTCACCCACCCAGCGACTGACCGGTGGAACCCTGTTCCCTCTCTTTCTCTCACGCTGCCAAGCGGACCCCACCTGCCTCGTCAGCATCTTCAACCGCGGACTCGTTCTTCCTCCTCGCTGCCGTTCTCTGTCAATCAAATCCCTGAGTAAATTCACTTAATTGCAGCGTTGATTCCGCACGGTAACCTCGCTCACTTAAGCGCCCACTCCCCCTCTCCATTTCCCCTCTCTCGCCCGGCTCTCTCGGCCACCAGGCTGCTCGGAATCCTCTCCGAACCACCACAGTCTCCGGCGAGCACTTCCATTGATTCCGGCCATTCTCCACCACGCCTCGCCCTCTTGACCACACAAGCGAGTTCCCCAGACCTCTGCGCATCTCCCAGTGGCCTCCGCTCGCTCACGCGTGCCCCCCATCGTCGACAACTTCTTCGACTGAGCTCCGCCACTGTCTGCTCCAATTCCGGCGAACTCTACTGGTAATATCCAACCGTGTCGCCCTCTCTCTTTGATGCTCCGATACTTCCCACTCTTCTGTGCATCTAACGATGTTGTTTGCTTGCTCTCTCGCGCTCAGAAACGTCGCCACCAACGGAACCCGTGCGTGTCCGACGACGCCGAGAACTACGGCGAGGAATCCCGGCCGACCTTGTGCGCCCCTTCACCAGCCAGCACCACCTTGAGCTTCCCCAAGCTTCGACGAACACGGTGAGCATCTCCCCAGCCTCTCTCGCTACCTGCTTCACCAGCACCGCCACCATCGGCGCTCACCGCCGACCACCGCCATACGCCGCTCATTCTAGGTCAAGCTCGCAGCAGCCGTCGGATTTGGATCGCGTGGATAGGATAGAACCACTTAAAGCGAAGGGGTAAGCAATCTGATCCATGCGATTTAATTAGATCCAACGTGCCAGATTAGCTGATCCGGACGAAACGGTATGGACGAATCAGAATAAGACGCGTGGCTAGTGTGTGGAATTAAAACAGAATTTGATCTATTGAATTAGTAAACTTGCAAAATTCATAACTTTAAATCTACACGTCCAAATTTTGCAAACTTTATATCAATGGAATCAGTGGCACAAGCCCTAGCCAACAATGCCACGCGTAGTAAAAAGTTATGAATAGTAAAAAGTTTCTGTTAAAATGCTTGTTTTTGCAGAAACTTATGTATGCTTGTTTAGGTTATAAAAATTATTCAAAAATGATTTTGGAAATAAAATCTTTTGCAAATTGGTTTGTGGTGAACCTACTGACCCTAGGAACCAACTTATGGATTTAAAAATGTATTTGGTGAAGATTAGGATTGAATAATTGAATCAGCTCATTTCTAGTCAAATAAAATATTAGTTTTGCTATGGAAATAATTTTTGAGTAAAACCTTTTGGAAAATGTTTTTTTTCAAACTCTCTGACCCCAAACACCAAGTTTGTGACTTGAAAATGTATTTGATAAACCCTATAAAAATTATTACCTTGCTAAAGGCAATTTCAATCACATGAAATAATGATTTGGTTTAAAAATGGTTTAGAGGTAGAATCTTTTGCAAATGGTTTTTCCACTTTACAAAATGACCAAATGGTGTTACCAAATGTTCATAACTTACTAGAAACCACTTTTACAAATAAAACAACCCTTTTGCATGGTTGCATGTGTTGTTTTGTTTTATTATTTTATGTGATGTTTTGCTTGAATGGTAGATTGAAATATTGTTTGCTTGATTGAATTGTAGTGACTTGAAGTGTGTGAACATTGCAAAGATCAAGAATTGAACCTATACTCTACCAAAAAGGCAAGTGATGCTTCATACCTTTGTCCCATTACTTTCACTATGCATTAGTGATTTTTCTAAGTAAAACTTGCATGGAATTTTTACTAAGTATAAACCTTGCTATGGGAAATCCTAGTAGATGAAACCTTAGTAGAAATTTCCTAAGTTAAGATCCCTACTACTATCATGCTTATCTTAGCTAGTAGAAAACAAGGGTGGAATATATATTCAAGCTATGGAAAAATTTCTAAGTTTGAGGACTTGAGTTTTGGTTAATAAAACAACTAAGTGAATGAATCACCTGGGTGGAAAGGGACTTGCTTGGTGGTTTTGGTTGAGTGGTTACAAAAGGCCCATTTTTATGGTTTACCTTGTGTATCACACTTGTGGATTTCCACCTAGGCACAAAGAGATTTTAGAGGCCAAGTGTTGAGAAGCTTCTAGTGCAGCCACTTGGCAATATGGGCTCTGCCTGGATCACATAGGTTGCTAGAACTTTGCCATTTGGACAGTTGGTGGTAGTGGGAATGACAGGTTGGAACGCGTCCATTTGGTCTAAGGGAAGGCTTCTGAAAGGTCCTGTCTTGGTGAAACCAAGTCTGGTGGGGAAAGTGCACAACCTCTGCAGATGGAAAAATCTAAGTACTTAGCCATGTCCCTGGCAAAGGACAATTTGAGCATCAAGACATGGAAGCTATCAAGAATCTCATCATCCAAATTTCTAAGTTAAAAACTTGTGGTTGAACAAGGGTTAAAGGATCTTCAATCTTTGATTGGGAGATGCCTTGGGAAAGATTTTTGTCAAGAAAAAACATAGTGTTTTCAAATGATAAGGAAAAATCTATTTTGAGCAATGCAAGCCTCAACTCCACTTAGCCAAAAGCATATAGATGATAGACTCCACTATACTACCATAGTATCACTTGCCAATACAATTCAAATGTATTGGCCCTTGTGGCTGTAACTTGTTATGTTGCAGGTTTGATTGTTTTAGTGAAGTGTGTTGATTAGGATTACAAAGTCTACAACCAACATGTCTGACTATGGCACTTTGAAGATGAAGGACCCCATGCTTATAGATATTCTGCTGCAATGTAATGTAATAGCCAAATGAGCTATGAAAGATGTAATAAATTATTTTATTCCTGGTTATAAAGTTGTATTATGACCTTTGTTTCTTGATATTACATCTTAACTGTGGATGCTAGCTATTGATCTAGGGACTAGCATTGTAAACACAGGGGACTCTACCTTATTAAATGTTGGGACCCTTACACAGCTGCACCATGTATCCCCATGGTAACCATAAGGTTCTTGAGGGCTTTTGGAAATTCAGTCTCACACTCCAAAGTCATGGTCATGAGTGGTCCCTTCCTTACGGCTTCGTTGATGGAGTTCATCTACAAATAGAGATGAGAAATAAGATTAGAAAAGTTTACGAGAAGAAAAGACAAGTGTGGAGTATGTTGAAAATTTTTCCTTAGTGGTTTCTAATCCAATTCTAGGGTCATAATCCTACAGGCAACACAGTTCTCTGATACCATCTGTAAGATCCCACCCTTAGTAAAGGTAAGGATCCCTGTGATTGCAATGCTAGTCCCTGGATCAATTGCTAGCATCCACAGTTTAAGATGAAGTACACAGAAACAAAGGTCATTATTACAACGTCATTCCAGAGATAACATAGTCTTTTACAACTCCATAGCCATAGGCTAGTACAAGAGTTTAACTTAACAATATAAAGTAGAAGTCTTCATCTTCATGTGCCACAGGCAAGCATGTTGAGTGTAGACTCATAACCCCTAATCATCATCAGAGTAACCTGCAACATCACAAGTTACAGCCACAGTGGGTCAATACATTGGAATAGTATTGGCAAGTGATACCTTAGTAGAATATTAACATCTAGTTACTACATGAATTTGGCTAAGTGTAGCCTAGGCTTGCCTTGCTCAAAATAGGTTTTACCTATCAGTTGAAAACACTAAGTTTTTCTTTGATAAAACTTTCCCAGGGAACCACCGATAGAAATTGGTGAACCTTCACCCTTATTCAACCACAAGTTTTAACTTAGAAAATTGGGATGAGGAGATTCTTGATAGCTTCCATGTCTTGATGCTCAAATTGTCCAATACCAGGGACATGGCTAAGTACTTAGGTTCTTCCATCTGCAGAGGTTGTGCACTTTCCCCACAAGACTTGATTTTCACCAAGATAGGACCTTTCAGAAGCCTTCCCTTAGACCAAAATGGACGCGCTCCAAACCTATCAATCCCCTACCACCAACTGTCCATTTGGCTAAGTTATTGCAACCTATATGATCCAGGCAGAGCCCATAATGCCATGTGGCTGCACTAGAAGCTTCTTAACATTTGGCATCTCAAATCCCTTTGTTCCTGGGTGGCAATCCACAAGTGAGATACACAAGGTAGACCATAGAAATGGTCCTTGTGTAACCACTCAACTAAAAACCACCAAGCAATTACCAATCCACCCAGGTGTTTCATTCACTTAGTTGTTTTATTAAGCAAAACCATAAGTCAAAGACTTAGAAATATTTTCCATAGCATGTATATATATTCCACCCTTGGTTACTACTAGCTAGGCTAAGCATGGCAAATATCAAGTATCTTAACTTAGAGAAAATTCTAACAATTCTACAACTCCTAGGATTTCCCAAGCATAGCATATAGATACTTAGCAAAATATTCATGCAATCCCTGTGCAAAATATCTCTAATGCATAGTCAAAATATTGGGACAAAAATATGAAGCACCACTTGCCTTGGTAGTTGGGGGAGTAGCAACAATCTTCACAACCACAATCACTACTAGCACCAAAATCTACACATAAAATGATGGCACCAAAATCACATATCAAAATATACAAGAAAAAATACATGAATGCATGAAAATGCCATGTGATTAGTTTTCTAAATCAAACAAGACAAGTGAAACAGTACTGAGTCATAAACAAAACAATTATACACTAAATAAAATTGATTTGGCCCTTAGAACATTTTCCATATAATTTTTATATACAAAATAATCTTAGAAATGTCTCTGCAAAAACAACCCAATTTACAGATGTAATTTATTAAACAAAGTGCATAATTGGATAGGATTGTTTCTCCTGATTCCAATGATATTAAATTTGCAAAATTTGAACGTGTGGATCAAAAGTTATGAATTTTGCAAGTTTGAATAACTAATAGATCTAATTCCAGATTTTAAATTTAAAACACAGACACGCGGCGTGTTCTAATTGGCTCATACCGGTTCGGCCGGATCGATCAACGTGGGCCGCACGATCTACATGAAATCGCATGGGCCAGATCTAATCATACCCTTTCAATAAGTGATCTATTCTAACGCGTTAGATCTAGATCCAACGGCTGTCGAGCATGCGACCAAGGATGGGCGGGGCAAAGACACCTTGTGGCCGTGTTTCGTGCCACGGCGGAGGGGCTAGGGTTGGTAGAGGCGCTTACCAGACTCGCGAGGTCGCGTTGATGCTAAACGGCTCGCTGGTGTGGACAGGGGCGTGCTGTGTTGGCCGGAGAAGCTCATCAGAAAGCTTGCAGACGTCGGGCGCACGGTGACGGAGTCGATGGTGATGCTCTAGAGCGCCCTAGCACAAACCAATCGTATCAGGAGGTGCGCAAAGTCATGGCGAACACGACAGGGTCAAAGAGGGGACAAGGGGTGCTCGGAGGTTACCGGTATTTCTCGTCGGAGTTGAGCGGCGGCTCTGTTGTTTGCAGAGGTGGACGGAGGCGACGTCCTGGTGCATTACAGAACAAACGAATGGAATGAGATGATGTGCAGGAACTAGGCATACACACTCGCATGGATTACAGGTGAAGGGGGGCGCTGTACTCACCGGAATGTGTCGCCGGAGACGCTCGATACTGCGTCGGTGCAAATGGGATTACGGGCAGCCTGGTGGTGGAGAAGGGGCGCTGAGTGAGGGGAAAGATGTGGAGAGGAGAGGGGGTAAAATAGCTGGTGATGGGTAGGTTTGCGTCGCGTGAGAGAGAGGGAGAAAGAGAGAGAGAGAGAGAGAGAGAGAGAGAGAGAGAGAGGGGGTTAAATACCCGGTGAGGGGAAAGGAGATTACACGGCATTGATCAGCAATTAAGCCCTCTTCATTCGCGACAGTGATGGTGGTAACGACGGCGACGACGGGGTCAGGGGGTGCGGGTTTGGGGACGATGACCGCGTGGCGTTTGGGTCCACCGGTCAGCGAGCGCGGGGTAGGTTTGCATCGCGTGAGAGAGAGAGAGGAAAGGCCCGGGTGGGCTTGCTGGGCTGAGTCTGTTGTTGGGCCGAAAGGCTAGCGCAGGCCTATTTCCATTTCTTTAATCTTTTTCTATTTCTATTTTGATTTTCAGGAACCAAATTCAAATGATTTTCAAATGAGTTTGAATTCAAACCACTTCTGGATTTTTGTAAAGTGAAACTAGTACACAATTGGCTGAAGAACAATGTTGTACACTTGAAAATAATTTGGCATATTGGAATTTTAAAATAAATAATGCCTTTATGAATTTCTTAGTAAAGACGTAAAAATGGTTTTAAATTTATACTTTGTTTTGAAATCTTTGTCCAAGCTTTGGAAAACATCAATCATCCATAGGATCAAATATCTTTGGTTTAAAACAAATAATCTCATACTAGAGAGTACATTGGGCCAATGCCTTGCTTACATAAAATAATAAGCCCTCAAATGCTTCTATTTTGAAATGACATTTGAAAAAGATCCTAAAATGATTATGAATGCATGGACAATATGCAAACTTTGAAACCATGATTTTTGGGATGTTACAATCCTCAATAAAAAGCTATGCATATGGTAAATAAAAAGATTGTCGAGATGCTCATTGTCTGCTTGCCTTGTCATTTTGGTTATGGGAAAGCTCCTGTACCATCTGCAAGGGGTAGCCCGTTGGCTGTTCTCAATGATATGCAAATACTTACAATGACAAGAACTTACCTGGACTCGAAGTTGGGTATGCATGAGGAGTGGCCCTTATATTCAAGGGACATGAGATTTCCAACTTATATTTCGTCAAGCATATGCTCCATCTTTGTTCACTTTAACATTAATCATCTCAAGATGCTTATGATAGGGGCAATGAGGGATCAAAGCTAGTAAGTACCATAATCTTTTGGAATCTCTTTATGAATTGTAATCCCTGCTACCCTCTATCAAGGGACCTTTCTCCCACTTCCAAGTTGAGTCAGTAAACCTTTTTCCTCTCTATATCTAGCATTTGAGTTGTTGTTTTTCAAGCATTCATATGGTGATTTGTTCAATCATGTTATTTATCTTCCTTGTTTGCACAGAACTCTTATCTATTAAGTATTACTATGAAAGCCTTCACTTGTGAAAAACCTTGTTGAGCAAAGAGTGCTCCTGCTTTGAAACTTCTACAAAAAGCTTTTAAGAAACTGTTTGCCAGGTGTTATGTCACCAAGAACAAGTTTGCCAATTCCAATTACGTTTTATATTTATGCATCTCTATTGTGACTGTTGTACTTGGTTGCAAGCTAACTTATATAATGGTGAGTTGTTTTCTTCTATGAGTTGTGCAATGGTAAGTGTGATGCTTCTTGTTCGTATTATTTTATCGACACTTCACTCCATAAACCTATGGACATGTTTACTGAGCTTAGTATTCGCTTGGGGACAAGCGAAGTCTAAGCTTGGGGGAGTTGATACACCCAATTTGCATCACCTTTCTATATCATAATTTACCTCTATTCATTGATATTTGTCTTATTATGAGGTATCACTTATAGATTTTTCATCTGTTTATGCATGTTGGATGATTCCTGGGGGATGGACTGCTGAAGTCTGGATTCTGATGGAAAAGAAGGCGTTTCAGTGCAATTTCGCAAAGATCAGAAAAATACCAGAAAAATATTATTTTACCAGAAGACGAAGGAAGCCAGAAGGAGAGATGAAGATGGGTGCGCCCACCTGACCCCGCACCTAGGGAAGGTGTGGCCCACCTGCCCGGCCTCCGACTCTGCCCCTTCGCCTATATCTTCCCTATGAAACCCTAAGGTTTGGAGAGCGACCACAAATAGATTTCCGCCGCCTCTAGGTGCGGAAAACACCGAGAGAGAAAGATCTCTCCAGAAGACAGATTTCTATCAGGGGAATTCCTTCCCGGAGAGGGGAGACCATCGCCATCAACACTGTCATCAAGATAGGCTTCATCGGGTTCATCATCATCATCCACACCATCATCTCCACCAGCACCATCATCACCACTCCGTCCTGCTGTAACAATTGTATTGGATCTTGCTTTAGTTCTTAGGGGAAACTTTCCCGGTGTTGATTACTATTGTAGTTGATGCTTGTGAGTGGAAGCATTGGATTATTGTTTATGTTCATATTGTTATCCATTATCATATCATATTTGATCTTGATCCATATGATGTCTTATGAGTAGTTAGTTTAGTTCTTGAGGACATGGGAGAAGTCATGTTGTTAGTAGTGAATCTGTGATGAGTTATTATTCAATGGTTTAGTATTTAAGTTGTGGTGATATTCTTCTAGTGGTGACATGTGAACGTCGACTACATGACACTTCACCATTTATGGGCCTAGGGGAATGCATTGTGTATTTGGATACTAATCGTGGGGTTGCCAGAGTGACAGAAACCTGAACCCCCGTTAGGACACCTTTGCACAAGGGAGCGTAGGATCTCAGAGTTTAAGGCTGTGGTTAGATTTATATCTTAATTACTTTCCTATAGTTACAGATGTTTGTAGGGGGTTTAATCACACATATGTATTAGTCCTAGGAAGGGCAGTATGTTAGCAAAGGTTCACTCACACAACACTTACAAACACCAGAGAAGAGTACTCAGCTATTTGAAGCGAAAGCACTTGACATAATTCCCATGTGTCCTCGAGAACGTTTGGTACTTATAAGTATTTCCACCAGCCTTTATTTTGCTAAGAAAGGATTGGGACACTTGCTCCGTTTGTTCGTTACTTCTGTTACTTGCTCTTTGTTTTGTTGCCTTGTTAGAAAACCACTAAAAATTCGTTTGTTAAGTATTCACAGGGATTTCCTGCTCCATACCAATCGCTCAAAGACCTACGCTCCTCGTTGGGATCGACACTCCTATTTATCGAAAGTACTACGATACACCCCCTATACTTGTGGGTCATCATGGACTCCGAGAATATTCCAGCTAGGATCACTAGGAGAAAGGTGGTGAACCCAGCAAAAAACACTAGGAGCAAGAAAAAATGGATTTGAATTATTAATTTGAATTTGTATGATAAATTTGAACTACTATCAATGTTCGTATTGAATTCAAACTAGTGTGACACTTCGTATGTGGAATAATACCATAATGTATGTGTTATTGCAAGTTTCTATGGTCATGCACCTAGTTGCTTAGCACTGCTCAGTTTTGCCCTCGACATGTGGTTAACACGTGGGTTTTGCCTAGTTCATGGCTTAAATGTTGACCAATTGATCCAAATTTTAGCACACTTGTGTATCCTTGATTGATTTACCATATGAAATTGGAAATTTTGGATTAACTTGTAATCAGCCACATTTTTCTCTTTCAAAGTGATTTAATTCAAAAAATGGTTTTAGGGTTAGTTTAATTCAAAAAAAGTCAAAACATAGTGCAACCTTCAAATGGAATCTTGTTATGTTGCCTACAACCTAGCATGAATAATAAAGGAAAATGAAATAAATATAAATGGACTTATCCCCTAAACCACTTCTTAAACCCTTCTTGGAATGAGCTACTAGCTATGAAGATGCATGGCTTTCTACTCTATCGACCTCCAAAATAACCCATCCCAAAACATACTTTGTCTAAATGAGGCCCAATTTGGAACACTTGTGTATCTTCGAGTTGCAAACAATATAATGTCGGCCTAGATGAATTATTTTGTTCAAATTAACACATTTTCCATTTTTTATGCCAAAAGCTTGAAATTCCCTTACGCATTTTTTATCTGAGTGCCCTTGTTTTCCTTAGCTCTACTCAGTTTTCCCCTCCCTCTAAATTTTTCCTCACTTTTCCCCTCCCACTAAAGTTTTCCTCACTTTTCCCCTCTCTCGTGACTCAAACCCTCACAACAGCTCAACTTGCGCTAAGATTGGCTGCTGCGCTCTGATTGGTTGAGATGTGTGTCACACGGATCTTGGCCAACCAACATTGGATACATCATGATCTGACGGGCTAGAGGTATCTCTCTCCCAATGGGCGCACCTACCTTGTACAAAGAGGAGAGCCCGGTAGGCTGGATGTCTCTCCCTCCCTTTCCCTACCGCATGTATACCAGCCGCATCAGTTTGGTTGCGCTCTGATTGGTCGAGATGTATGTCACACGGATCTTAGCCAACCACTGTTGGATACATCATGATCCGACGGGCTGGAGGTCTCTCTCTCCCTATGGACGCACCTACCCTATACACAGAGAAGAGCCCGATGGGATGGATGTCTCTCCCTCCCTTTTCCCGTCCCACGTATACCAGCCACATCTTCCTCCCCTCCTATCGACATACGGCGGCGTGGCAGTCCAAACGGCGTGTGGTGGACCCGTTCTAAGCCTGGCGGTACGAACGACATGCGGCGGCGCGGACCTAATCCTGGCGGTCCAAACGGCATGCGCCGGCGCGAACCTAAGCGTGGGGGTCGGAACGCTATGCAACGACATAGATCTAAGCCTAGCGGTCGAAACGGCGTGCGACAGCATGGACCTAAGCGTGGGGGTCGGAACAGCTTGCGGCGGCACGGATCTAAGCGTGGAGAGTGGAACGGCGTGCAACGGTGAGGATCTAAGCATCTGAAATTTTTGTCTCTGTCCGTCTCATTCCTATTCACCTCCTCAGATATGTTGCTGATGAAAGACACCAAGGCAGCGGCAATGCCGATAGTGGTCATCGATGCGACAACGATTGAAGCCATCATCCGCAACATCACCGCAACGGTGCAGATCAAGCCCTCGTGAACTGATGTTGTGGGAGGCAGGTCACGGCCGCGGCTGCCACGTCAAGGTGCACTTCGACGGTGAAGGCCGGATGTACCTCATGGCCGGATGGATGCGGCTAGCTCACTGTCCACTTAGTATTGGGACAAATTTGAGCCCAATTTCAACCAAAATTCTGCGACTTAAAATATATGTATGATTTGAATAAATTTGATACTCCCTCTGACCCATATTAGTTGACTTAGATTCATCTAGATATGAATGTATGTAGTCAAGTTTTACTGCTAATATGGGTAGGAGGGAGTATGTATTTGAGCCGTGAGACCGGTGGATATGCTCTAAAGCTGATTCCTAAGTAGCAGTACTTTCTTTAACAGCCGGTGGGCTTGTATAAATTTGATCAAAATATGTATCATTTGAATCAAAATTGATACTCCCTCCGATTCATACTACTTGTCTTTGAAATGAATGTATCTAGCACTAAAACATGTCGAGATACATCCATTTCGGTGATAAGTAGTTTGGATCGAAGGGAGTAGTACTTTCTTTGACAGATCTCCTCTCTAGAGAAGAAGAATGGGGTGTCAAGAAAAACTGGGAATGGATGCTGCCGTCAACGCTGCAAGTCTACATTGCAGCCACGATGGCAGCGACACAACAGTCATAACTGATAGGGCCCCAAACTTGACCCTCTAGGCATTTGGCACGCCAACTATGGGCAGCTAGATCCAATGGCAAGCAACTCGGGCCCCGCAATGCATTCTCTTGACAACTTTAGGACCGCAAAGTGACTAAATTAGCAGGAAGTCACAACCATCCATTGAATAACAATTCTAGTCTCTAAATTAGCTATCAATTCAACTAATCATTATAGGTGCCACCTTCACCACAACCCCATAGTTTAACTGTTAGGACAGGGATGACAACTACTAAAACTTCCCACATGAATCTACTATTCTCCTCCCCCTTCACTTGAAGTTCATGTTTTAGATTTTCTACCACTTGATCAGATACGGCAAGATCAACCTCAAGTGTCAACTTATCTTTCCGAATAAGCTCTGATTTCTTCTTTTCTTCCTTGACAGTAAGCTTCAGATCTAATATCAACAGGTTTTTACGGGCCAATTCACCACCTAAATTGGCAATCATCTCCTCCAAATCCATCCTCTGGCTAGACCACTGTGTTGATTCATCTTGCTATGCAATGTACCGTGGATCATCGGCCTGCATAGCACACTGTAACAATCCCAAAACAAACCCAATTAAAATCGGTTCGATAGGCCATGGCGGCACTTCAAATTCAATGGTAGTACAAAGAGAAGGATATTCCTGCACTTCCGACATGGTTGGAGAAGGAGAACATGGCCACTACATGATCGAATCCCCACCCTCGCCGGTGTACCCTCTACGACCAGACATCGAAGACTAATTTACCCCTGTAATATCGAGGAAATTATGGGAACCGAATCAATTAGGGTGGGTGGAGCAGGAGCGAAGGTCTTACCAAGCACTACTAGCAATTGCTGCAATCGTGCGTCGAGCTATGGCGATGGACCAAAATCCCAGTCGTCGTGGGCGGCGGACCTGCCTGCGGTCGGTAATGCCTCAACATACAATGCGTGCGGACAAATCAAGTGCCAAATCCGTGGTTGAGGTGCAGCGCGGCAGTCCGTTCGACGCCACCATAGGACGGAGCCGCCGACGCGCTGACAATGGCTTCTCTGTCCGCCGGTGGGATAGGAGCTACTCGAGGCTAGGAGCAGCTGAGAGAGAGAGAGAGAGCTGACCTCACGTGTGTCATAACGACCCCACCTATCAATGTTTGGGGAGTATCTGCTCCGAGATTTTTGCATATTTGCCAATTTTGCATATCTACCAAACTTTTTCTTTGAAATTTGCATATTTGTCACATGACCACCACATGTCAGTGACACACAAAATGGAAAATATGCATGTTGCAACGTAAAGCGTGGCAAATATGCAAATCCCCCCTCCAGTCCCACATCACGGCCCCATCGTTCATTGGCTTCGAAGGCCCCAAATGATGGCCCATCATTCATTGGCTTCGATGGCCCCACAGAACGAATTTTTTCTATGAGTTTGCATATTTACCACATGACCACCACATCTCAGTGACACACAAAATGGCAAATATGCAAGTTGCAACATAAAACATGGCAAATATAAAGGGAATATGCCTGAGAGGCAATAATAAAAGTGGTTATTATTGTATTCCTTATTTATGATAAATGTTTATTTTGCATGCTATAATTGTATTAATATGGAAACATTAATACATGTGTGTTTAATAAACAAAAAGGAAGTTCCTAGTTATGCCTATCTTATAAACTAGCTCGTTGATTAACAAGATGATCAAAGGTTTCCTGATCATGGACATTGGATGTTGTTAATAACGAGGTCACAACATTATTGGAATGGTGTGATGAACACTCATCCGAAGTATAGCATTATGATAAAGGTCATTGTGTTTATATTGCTATAACATCATACGAAGTAATCTTAGTCCTTAGACCATGAGATCATGTCAATCACTAACAGCGGAAGAGTATCTTGATAACATCAAACCTCACACCGTAACAGGGTGACTATAAAGATGGGTTCAGTGCTACGAAGGTATTATGTTGAGGATCATGGATCAAGAGTGGAATTTTTCCATCCTGATGATGGAGAGATATACTCTGGTCCCTCTCGGTGATATCACATTAGTTAGCTTGCAAGAAAGTGATTTGATCACTAGAATGTTATATCACGGGAACAAGAAAAGAGTACATGTCAGTAACAAGATCAAACTAGGTATGGAGATATCGATGATCGAATCTCGGACATGTAATATATCGCGAGACAAAGGGATTTAGTTACATGCGTATAAGGTTCACACGATCATAGAAGTGATCGTTGAATGTGTGGGAGTCAGTATGGATCTCCAGGTCCCGCTGCTGATTATTGATCGGAGAGGGGTCTCCATCATGTCTACATTGTTCGCGAACTGTAGAGTGACACACTTAAGGGATACCGACACCATTTGGAGCAAATAAGATGCCAGAGAAAGAAAAAGAAAGCACATGAATTTATTTCACTAGACACCGAAATCGTTTCGGTTGAAATTGCTGAAACTGGTTCTGCATGTGAAATTGAAATGTTGTAAGGGGTTTTATGTGAATGTTTTTTAATTCAAGTAATTAACAAAATTCTAATAAAAGAGTTTTATTTAAATGAGATCTTGCATTAAATTTGGTGGAAATATAATGCATGTGAGGGGATTTTTGAGTGGAGGCATGTTTATGTGAGTGGAGGCTTTTCATTTTGAGTGGGAGCTCCACCCACATAAATGTGGAAGAGGTGGGGGCAGCCACCATGCTGGGCTCCATGCCCCTTGGGTGCCCCCCTCTCTCTATAAAAGTCCCCCCTCTCCTCCTCTCACAACACACCTCCTCGTGAAGGATTTCTCTCCCCCTTTAGAATTTCCCCATGGTCTCGGATCAACGAGATACATGTTCCCAGTGGCTTTTTCTGGAATGATTTGTTGCTTCCGCTGCTTCGCTGGAGCGAGTGCGTGGAGGTTGTCGGGGTACCCGGACGTGTGTGCGATCACGGATGCACCACTGCTTTGTGGTGCTGGACTTGATGTTGCTGGACCGACTGGACCAGATGGACTTCATCACGATCTTGAGATCGGCAAGCGTTCGACTATATCATCCACGAGTACAACCTCGTTAACGCTATTCAGTCTTCAAGGGTATGTATTCTATGTATGTATATCCACCCGTTGTTTGTATCTAGTAGATAGATCTTAGTACTTAGTTGTTCCCATCGTAGGAAAAATTTTGTTTTCTATGCTGCGAACCCTTCAGTGGTATTAGAGCCGGATCTATGCGTAGATGCTTTGCACGGGTAGTACACATATGAGTATGTGGGCGATGATGATCATGTTATTGCTTCTCAGTTGTATTTTGGATATTGGTGGCATAGTGGGATGAAGCAGCACAGACAAACTTTCCATGTCCTCGCACATGAGACCTTTTCCACCTTGACATGCAACTAGTTTTGCATAAGTGGCTAGCGGGTGTCTGTCTCTCCTACTGTAGTCAATATATAATTTACAACGAGTTGTTGATAATTTGGTTATCCTCTTTGTGGTTCCATGTTTGTAGGTAAGAACGGTTCTATCTTCGAAAGCCCTAAGACACGTAAAACTTGCAATGGATAAATTAGAAGCGTCTAGTTTAGATTGTTGCTGGGCTAGTGTCATGATATGGTGATGTTGTAAGTAAAAGTTTAAGTCGATACTCTTACAACACACATAACGCGTAAGTTCCATAGACCTTGGTCTTACACATAAAAGGAATGATGGAGATCATACCACGATGCACATGATGACGATCAAGTGTAAGGACCATATCATTTCATTTTTCGCATGTGATGTTTGTTGCATCTTATATTGCTTGTTTGGCGTGTTATTATCATTATAAGATGATCCCTTATTTAGATATCAAGATAAAAATGTGTTCTTCCTAAAGTATGCATCGACAATTTTTTGCCGCTTTAAGGCATCACGTGATGATAGGGTGTACTTGAATCCACGAGCATATCTCGGGCGTAAGACAGTTTTACACACGCGAATACTAAGGTTCTTACTTGGCGAGCCTATCATGTGCAGACATGGCCTCAGAACACAGACTGAAAGGTTAAGCATGAGTCATATGTTTGATATGGTGATCACGTAGATGCTCGCCTTTGAAGCTACACCGACTCACGTGATGATCGGACTTGGTGTAGTGGATTTGGTTCATGTAATCACCAAAACGACACGAGGGATGTTGTTTTTGAGTGGGAGTTCATTTCTAATTTGGATTAGTAGAACTCAATTTCTCATAAATTAAATCAAAGTGAATTTGCATAATTTGTTGTAGTCATTGGCATTCGTTCACCACCTTATGCTTAGTTGTAATTGAGATATTAGAACTATAGAATTTTGGATATTTACTTTACGAACTGGTATCGTATTGTGTTGAGTGTCAATCTAAAGTTTAAATTCTTATTGCAAACTTTCAGCAAACTCTATTTACTCCATGAAATTTGATAATTAGAATTAAATCGAGAGTAACAATTCCAGTGTTAGTATCTTAAGTATCATGTTTGCCTCCATGATTCTTGATTTAAATATCGAGATTATCTAGGAGCTGAAAGAATTGTTTCAGAAACCATCATGTGTGGTAGATATAACGATATCTCAAACAATGTTTTGGTCGCAATATGATAGAGTATAATATATGTTCTCATATTGGATGAGAATTTGCAAAAGTTGGTGATGCTAGACATCCTAATCAAACAAAAAGGTTTTGGAAAGTAATGTTATACTCACGATTCGCCTTTATAAGTGATGATGCCTGACGCGGCACTTCGTTGGTAACCCCAAGCGTAGGGTGCAAAGAGCAAGCAGCAAGTTTTCCCTCAGTTGAGACTGAGGTAATTGAACCAGAAGGAGGAAGGAAACGTCACACAGGTGTTGCAAGCAACGCGGAGACCTGCACAACACAAACTCAAGACTTTGCCCCAATGAATCAGTGAGGTTTTCAAGCTCACCGGTTTGCTGTAACAAAGAATTAAACGTATGGTGTGGAAGGTAATGGTTTGCAACAAGTAAACAAGTAACAGTGGAAGATGTATCAATGATAAAGATTGGACCGGGGTCCATAGTTCACTAGAGGTCCTCTCCTTAGATAAACAACATGGCATGAAGGGTACACAAATTACAGCAGGGCAATTGACAGGAACTGAGCAAGGCATAACAATGCAATTACTAGTCAGAAAGTCCTATGAGATTTGATTGGGCAATACAACAATATACATAGACCGCCATCCAACTGCATCTATGAGTAGAAGTCCACCTTCAGTTTATCATCCGAACCCCCTCTAGTATTAAGTTGCAAGCAACAGACAACTGCTTTAAGAAAAGTATGTAAGGTAAATAGTCCACATGTTCCATGAACAAAGAGACTGTTGTTTTCTCCCAAGTATCAACCGAAGATATTCCTGTCACTTCCTTTGGAAACTAGAGGCATGAACCCACTATCGAGCATAATACCCCATCTTGGAGTCACTAGCAACTACTTGGCCAAGATAGCTACTAACAATGGAGAGCATGCAAGATCACAAACAACACAGACATGATAGAATCATAAAGACAAAACCATTAATCAAACCAACATAATAATATCAATATCCATCGGATCCCCACAAACAAAACATGCATGATTACAAATAGATTAGATCTTGATCATGAACGGAGCTCACAAGATCTATATATGAAAGAACAAAGGAGGAGATACAACCATCTAGCTACTACATGGACCCATAGTCCAAGGTGGAACTACTCACGCATCATACCAGAGAGAAGGCTTCCAAGATGATCTCCCCTCCGGCAGGGTGACGGGAAGAACGTCAGACCCCCCGATCTAGGGACGATGGTGGCGGCAGCTACAAACGGTTTCGTGGAGATTTGATCGGGTTCTTAGGGTTTCTGGATCAGGGGCTTCTTATAGGCGAAGGGGGAGGCCGAGGAGGCGACCAGGGGGGCAAACCCTAGCCAGGCACGGGCCCACCCCTGGCCGCGCCTGGGGGGGTCTGGCTGCCCTGGCCCGCTTCCTCGTCTCACCTCTGGACTTCTTGTTCCCCATGGAAAGTAATTGACTTTGACGTTTGTCCCTTCCAATTCCGAGAATATTTCTTTACTAACTTTTCTGAAACCAAAAACAGTAGAAAACAGGCATCTGGCACTGTTGCAACTTGTTAGTAGGTTAGTACCAGAAAACATGTAAAAAGCACCTCAAAGTGTAGACAAGCAAAGAAAAGTAGATACTAAACAAGCATGGAGCATCAAAAATTATAGATACGTTTCCGACGTATCAACATCCCCAAGCTTAACTCCTGCTCGTCCTCGCGTAGGTAAGTGATAAAAAGAATAATTTTTGAGGTGACATACACCCTCACAATAAAGATCCAACCATTTGCAAGCATTGAAAGCTGGGAACAAAGAACTCTAAACAAGTGCATGAAAGATGGAGTTCTAACAATAGGACATAGTAACTATGCATGCAACATGACAAGCTACAAACAAAGATCATGAATAACATGCATTGAAAAACGTTTGTTTGTTTCACATGCAGAAAACATAGCATAGTGGCAATCAGCTTGTCCCTCATAGAGTAACAATATAGATGCATATGACACCTTCAAAGTTCACAAGGGTGACTAGAAACAAATAGCACAAGAACAAGTAATATCACAATATGCATCAATTAATAAGCTTTGGAACACTGTACACAGAATGACAACTATGCTCTCTTAATGGTGCCTAAAGGTAGAAGGTGGAGACTCAATAATGGTGGAAGAAAGGCCTTTTGTAAAGGAAGTAGGGATTACAAGTTTCAAAAAGAGCTTCCAAAAATTATGGTACTTGTTAGCTTTCAGCCCTCATTGCCCCTATCATAAGCATCTTGAAGTGGTTATGGTTAAAGTGGCAAAGATGGAGTATATGCTGCACGAAGTATAAGTTGGCAATCTCAAGTCCCTTGAATACGAGGGCCACACCTCATGCATACTCAACTTTGGGCCTAGGTAAGTTCCTGTCATTGTAAGTATTTGCATATCATTGAGAACCGCCAATGGGGTACCCCTTGCACATGGTACAAGAGCTATCCCATAACCAAAATGACAAGGCAATCAGACAATGAGCATCTCAGCAATCTTCTTATGTACCATGGGAATATGGTGCTTTTTTTCCTCTCTTTCCTCTTTTCTCAATGTGTCTCTTTTTATAAGAAGAATGTTTCATAGATGTCACTATGGTGATGCTGCAAGTTTCCACCATGATTAGGCATGGCTTAGGCTATCGGCCCATGCATTTCTCTAACACAGGATACAAAGTCTATGGACTTACAAGTTCCATCTTTATTTCACACCGGTGACATCCATAGACAAAAGAACATGATATCAACTGAGTACAAAGTACAGGTGCAATGTTTAAAACGTTCCCCGTGATAGCACGGTTCTGCTAATTCCAACTTATAAGTGCAAGCATATACAACAAATTTGTCACAATGGTTCATGTTTATTAGAGGCAAAGAATATAAAGTGTGCCATCAAGTTCGTGAGGGCTTTAATCACTAAGTTTTCACATAACAAAATAGTTTTTAATTGGAAGATAGCTGAAAACAAGAATATACTTGGAATGGTGTAATACACCATGCATAGGAGTTTATAGTGGACACTTTGGAATAACTTGGTTTCTTGGGAGTTGGAGGCATGAGTAGAACTTACTCATACAAGTGGAGGCTAGCAAAAGACTGGGAGCAACCAACTAAGAGAGCATAATGGCCATAATCATGCAGTGCAACAAAGCATACTAATCAAAGCAAAGAGTGGTACTACAAGTCAAGGACTAAATGATCATATAGGCTAATGGTGACTTGTCATAGTCATAACATGGTGTCAGCATGTTCCAAGTCAACCCAAGCAAAGCATCAAAGGAGAATACCACAATACTATGCTTTTGCATGCTAAAACAACACATAATTTCTTCAAGGCACACTAAGCAATCCCAATTGTTTGGAACAAGACATGCTACAACAATAATCACTAAGCATAATGCTAAAAAACACCTAGCATGTCATGCTAAAGTCTAAGTCA
This sequence comes from Avena insularis, assembly GCA_023614405.1. Classification (NCBI taxonomy): domain Eukaryota; kingdom Viridiplantae; phylum Streptophyta; class Magnoliopsida; order Poales; family Poaceae; genus Avena; species Avena insularis. The sequence continues at coordinate 243,605,902 of CM042689.1, read as the reverse complement.
CAGTCAATGCAAGCTCCTCTTGCACTTCAAGCAAGAACTTACTACTCCTTTCCAACACCAAGCAACTTATTTGCCAAACAACTCAGCAAGAACGGGGGTCCAAACTACTTTATTCAAGCAAACTAAACAATCTAAGCAAGGCAAACAAAAACTAAGACGCTCCAAAAACAACACAACTGTGCATGAAACAATAAAAATGAAGTGTCTAGACAGACCTGAGCTTTTTATTGATGAAGAAGGGGATGGCTTGGGCGTCCCCAAGCTTTGATGCTTGTACCTATTGGATATTTCTTGGGGTGACACCATGGTGGCATCCCCAAGCTTGAGATTTTGTCCATTCTTCATCTCATTGCATCATTCTCTCTTTACACCAGAAATTTTTCCTTCATACAAAACTTCACACAATCTTCATTAGCAACATTAGTGTATTCAAAAGATATTAGACCCCTGGCAAAGCTTTTGAAAATCAAGGATTTTCACTAAAAACACAAGCTACTGTAGTAACTCCTTCAAAAAGCTCAATTCACCTAAAGAGAACTAAAAAAAGGAATCAATAAGAAGCAAATGCAAATAATGACAGAAATCTGTCAAAATAAACCAGCAGGCAGAAACCGATTTTTTCGAACATCTTATGTTGCTCAAATCAAAAGGTGTTGAACTAACTAAAGTTATATAACATACTGGGGGATTTATTCGTAAATTCTGAGCTCAATCCGAGTTAGAGAGAGTCCTCACGAATTTTTTGGTGGAGGACAGAAATCTGTTTCGGGACAACAACTCTCCAAATCTTACTTCCCTCTCATTGGAGGTCATTCTTGGCACAAAAAGCAAACAAAAAGGATAAGGAGAGGTTATTACTGAAGTAATAACTTCCAAGACTCAAGGAAACTCTTGGGTTATCTCCCAACAAGTACTTTTCCATAACGCCTTTTAGTTAGGCACAAGAAGCAAGAAGAATCAAGTATTTTCAAACGAGGCATTAATATCCATACTTGCAAAGTCTTCAACTATGAAAGGTATCTCATTCAAATGGGTTTTGGAGGATCCCTTCTCATCTCTCTTTGGTATACTACTTTCATCAAAAAGATTTTTAGGAGCAATCCAATCAAAATTCTTTTCAAAGGCTTCATGCATTCCAACAAGCTGAAAGGGTATGGGTATCTTAAATTCTTCTCTAGGCTTAGTTTTATCAGGAATACCCACAACATCTACACTTGAGCCTAGAATATTGAAACACTCAAAGACCTTTTTGGCTTCCCTAGCAACATCATGGAATTCTTTTGATAAGGTTTCAAGGATGAATTCCCTCTTTTTAGCATTCTTATCTTCTTTTAGTTTTAGGAACAAAAAATGTATGAAGGGGTTAAGGCTAACAAACCTAGCCTCCAACATATGAACTAAAGAAGCTGCAACAATCTCATAATTAGGAGCAAGCTCTTCTATAGATTTATCCTCAATATCGTCATGCTTGCTAACATAATTAAAGAATTCTTCAATATTATCTTTCCCAATTATAGAGCGACTTCCTAATGCAAGATCTTTTAGGGCGAACTTGCGGAGCAACATGGTGAGCTAGAGCAAGGTAGCAACTAGAGCAGGAACTGATTTTTTTTGTGTTTTTGAATAAAGCAAGCAAACCAAACTAGACTAATTTTTTTGCTTTTTTGGAAAGAGGAAAACAAAACCAAGCAAAAGAAAAAAGAAAACTAAAAACAAAGTAAAGAGAAAGGAAGTGAAGGACTCCCCTAGTGAAGACGTCCTTAGCCTCCTCGGCAACGGCGCTGGAAAAGCCTTGATGATGACCGACGCGGCAATTCATTGGTAACCCCAAGCGTAGGGTGCGAAGAGCAAGCACCAAGTTTTCCCTCAGTTGAGACCGAGGTTATCGAACTAGAAGGAGGAAGGAAACGTCACACACGTGTTGCAAGCAACGCGGAGACCTGCACAACACAAACTCAAGACTTTGCCCCCAATGAATCAGTGAGGTTGTCAAGCTCACTGGTTTGCTGTAACAAAGGTTTAAATGTATGGTGTGGAAGGTAATGGTTTACAGCAAGTAAACAAGTAACAGTGGAAGATGTATCAATGGTAAAGATTGGACCGGGATCCATAGTTCACTAGAGGGCTCTCCTTAGATAAACAACATGGCATTAAGGGTAAAAAAATCACAGCAGGGCAATTGACAGGAAATGAGCAAGGCATAACAATGCAATTACTAGTCAAAAAGATCCTATGAGATTCGATTGGGCAATACAACAAGATACAGAGACAGCCATCCAAATGCATCGATGAGTAGAAGTCCACCTTCAGGTTATCATCCGAACCCCCTCCAGTATTAAGTTGCAAGCAACAGACAACTGCTTTAAGCAAAGTGTGTAAGGTAAATAGTCCACATGTTCCATGAACAAGAGACCGTTGTTTTCTCCCTAGTAGCAACAACACATCTACAACCGAAGAGATTTCTATCACTTCCCTTGGAAACTAGAGGCATGAACCCACTATCGAGCATAAATACCCCCTCTTGGAGTCACTAGCAACTACTTGGCCAAGATAGCTACTAACAACAGAGAGCATGCAAGATCACAAACAACACAGACATGATAGAATCATAAAGACAAAAGAATTAATCAAGCCAACATAATAATCTCAATATCCATCAGATCCCCACAAACGCAACATGCATGATTACAAATAGATTAGATCTTGATCATGAACGGAGCTCACAAGATCTATACATGAAAGCACAAAGGAGGAGATACAACCATCTTGCTACTACATGGACCCATAGTCCAAGGTGGAACTACTCACGCATCATACCAGAGAGTAGGCCTCCAGGATGATCTCCCCTTCAGCAGGGTGCCGGGAAAAACTTCAGATCCCCCCGATCTAGGGACTATGGTGGCGACGGCTACATATGATTTCGTGGAGATTTGATCGGGTGCTTAGGGTATCTGCATCGGGGGCTTCTTATAGGCGAAGGGGGAGGCCGAGGAGGCGACCAGGGGGAAAACCCTAGCCAGGCGCGGCCCCACCCCTGGTCGCGCCTGGGGGGGTCTGGATGCCCTGGCCCGCTTCCTCATCTCCCCTCTGGACTTCTTGTCCCCACGGAAAGTAATTGACTTTGACGTTTGTCCCGTCCAATTCCAAAAACAGCAGAAAACAGTCATCTGGCACTGTTGCAACTTGATAGTAGGTTAGTACCAGAAAACATGTAAAAGCACCTCAAAGTGTAGACAAGCAAAGCAAAGTAGATGCTAAACAAGCATAGAGCATAAAAAATTATAGATACGTTTCGAACGTATCAATAAGCTGCATTAGCTTGATCATGAAAGTCATCATGATAAGGATGAATAGAAGATGTATGTAAAGTGTTTACACTAAAAGATTACTAAAGAATGGATTTTGAAAGAACGACATTCATTTGATGATGGTGATCTACTTCAAAGGGAAAGTCCAGAGGTATTAGTATTTAAATATACATGCTTTGGACTATGTGTCATGTATATGGCGCCACTTTTGATGGTGATAGATTCTTTTAAAAGGAAAAGGAAATGCTGAAAGAGAATCTATAAAATATATTTGGCAGAAAAGAAAAAGATTGGAAATATCCATTTTAGGTATATAGATGATATACATGTTATGGTTGTATTCTTTGCTTGTTAAACAATGTGGTTCTTGGGTATTGAATACCGAATTGGTTGGTATGAAATTTCATACAGAACGATGCAATTCATGAACCACAATGTCCTAAGTAACTAGCAAGAGAATATGTGATGATGTTCATCGAAAACAAACAAACCGTTGTTTGTATTTCTTGTTGACATCAAATCTTGCCTTCAAGATTTGTTTTAATAATTGTTATTTAAATCAGGTATTATGAGAACAAAGATTGTTCAAATAATTACCGTATTCCATATAAGATGGATGATTTACAAATCTAGTTGGAGAAATCACATCCATAAAACATAATGCTAAAATGTCACAAGACAAATGATTGAAAGATCAGTTACAAAGTGACATCACCGTTTAAATTATATTGGAAAGAAAACATGAAGAAACTCCATTTTCATGGATATTTGGAGTCTTTGATTTGATCAAATGATGCTTGTGAGACTTTCCTCGGGATAATTAAAACTTCGTTTAAAGGCCAAATAAGAATGATCGACTAAATTATTGGAATTTATACATATCGATGTATGTAGTCCATTATGTGTGGTCGTAAGCGATGGATTTCAACTTCATATGCTTTTTCCGGAAATTTGAGTGAATATTCACTTAATGAGAAAGAAGTATGAAATATTTGAAAACGTTCAAAGACTTTCAAGATGAAGTGGAAAATCATTGTAACAAGAAAGTAAATAATTTATGATTTTATCATAAAGGGATTTATTTGAGTTGCAAGTTTAGCAAAGCACCTAGATTTGCATCTCCCGAAAAACCATAGGAATATGGAGTGTTTGAGATTTGTAATGAAACCTTGTTTAACATGGTTCGATCTAAGGTGTTATTTATAAAACTACCATTATGTTTTAAAAGATTAAAGCTTTAGAGACTACCGCTTATACACTGAAAAGAGCTCCATCTTGATTCGTTGAAATGACACCATGTAAGTTATGGGTTGGGGTAAAACCCAAGTTGTCCTTTCTTAAATTTTGGTATGCTAAGCATAAGTAAGGTGTTTACAACCAAAGTCGGATTAGCATGTCTTTGTAGGTTCTTTCGAATAACCATTGGGTATTCCTCCATAACACCGAGAAAAGGGTTTGTCGCTTGAAACGTGAAGTTTCTTGAAAAAGGATTTTTTTCACAAAAGTTAAGTGGGAGGAAAATAGAACTTTTATAAGGTTAACGAACCTTAGCTATATGTGCTGAGTTGCGCAGCACCGTAAAACGTTTCGGAGGCATCCACAATGCTCATGGCTCACGTGCCTCAAAGGTTGCGGTCACGGAGGTCTAAGTTCCTATTGAACCAAGTAGGTCGGATAAACAATCAAATACTAAGATTTGAGAGTAAATCATTGTTGTTTGACAATTATGAACCGACTACATGCAAAGAAGAGATGATGGGCCCTGACTCCATCAAATGGCTTGAAGCCATAAAATCCGTGATAGTTTGTCACATCCCAAAATTTTCCAAATTTTGAAATGTGAAAAATAAATAAACAAAAGAAATAATTGTTGAAATTTAGGGTGAAAAGAAACTTTTTGCTTCTAAATGGAAGCATCAAACCCTTCTTGAACAAAATTTGAATGAAAAGGGAATCCAACAAAATTTCAACCAAGTGAAATGCATTCATCAATGAATGTATCTTGAAATTTAAACACTTGGAAAAGTTAAACCAAAATACCAAATCTTAATGAAAGAAATCATTTCCAAAGATCAAATGCAATTTATGCATGGAAAGAATCTTGAATATAAATACTAGGGAAAATAAACCAAAACCCTAAAACCCTAATGGAAGAAAATCATTTCCAGGATCTCTCTAAGTCTATGGATTTGATCCATATAAAATTCATCAACAAACATTTATAAATGATCAAAATGATATATAAAAATAATATAAAACCATAGAAATTGGTTTCATTCAATTTGGAGCCATGGATCAAAACTTATGATTTTAATAAGATAAAGAATATAAATTCCACAACTAATAAAGATCCTAGATAAAATCCATGACAAATTGTGAGCAAAATAATCCTAAATGGGATTTAAAAAGATAAATGAATATGAAATAAAATTCTACAAATTGGAATCACCAACTTTGGATCTATAAATAAAAAGATATAGATTTTATAAGATAAAGAAAGAAATAAATAAATAAGGAATATTTAAAAGACAAATTAAAACTTGGCCAAATCCATAAACAAATGAAATTTTATTGAATAATAAATTGGAAATAGCCAAAGTGGATTAAAAGTTATCTAATTAACTTAAAAAGAATAAAAGCATAATTAAATAGAATTATATGGTTTGAAACCATATTCAAATTATGCAAATAAAGACAAAAGGCCTAATTAAAATAAATAATAAATCATGAGAAAATATTTGAATATTTTCCAAAGTGGGCCAACTAATCACCCCTAAATGATCTAAAACCCACTAAAAAGGTTTTGCAAAATGTTGAAATCAAATAGAAGTTTAAAACATTTGATTAAAATGCAAACAGAAATTATAATTGGAAAAAAAGACAAATGCCTATTTTAAATAAATAATAAACCATAAAAGAATATTTAAATATTATAAAATGGAATTTTAAACACATTATTTATCAATACAAACTTACTGAAAAGGTTTGAGAAACATTTGAATTTAAAACAGATGTTTAAAATCATTTGAATAAAATAATATGAATTTGAAACATATGTATATATGTTATTTAAATAAAGACAAATGTCTTCTTTGAAATAAATAAATAATAAGGGAATATAAGAAAATATTCTAAAATGGACTTTAAAATACATTGTTAAAACAGTATAAAACCTAATAAATTTTTTGAAAACTTTTGAAATCAAATGAGGGTTTGAATCTTTTGAATAAAATCAAAAAGAAAATAAAAACAGAAAAATGAAAAAAACAGAGAGAAAAAAATAAGAAAACAAACCAGCCCAGAAATCCAGCCCAACAACTTGGCCCAGCTAGCCCAGCAACAGCCCACCTCTCGCTTTCCCCGCGAGCCCACTTTTCTCCCCACGGTGCATACCCTCTCATCTCACTGACAAAACGACCCCACGCGTAACCCCTCACCTCGCTGACCGCGGGACCCCAGTGAACACGTCATCATCGTCTACCCCGCGCGAATCGTTCCCCTCATCTCACTGTCGTTTCTGTGTTGATGTTGCATCATCAATTCGCGTCAATGCCGCGATCAATTCTCGCCAGTGACCACCTCATCCTCCTGCACCTCTCCGCCCCCAGGCTGCTCTAATTGAGCCCGAACCCACTACCTCCGACGAGCCTCTCCGCCAATTTTGGCCAGCCCCGGCCTCCCCACTTCCCCTAGTTTCCACGAGAGCACTCGCCATCGCCTAGCGCACCTGCCAATATCCCTGATTAGCTCACGCGCGCCCCAGAACGTCGCCTCCGACGATGCCAACTCGCCATCGTCTTTGTCTCTGACTCCGGCGACCTCTCCTAGTAAGTACAGACCGCGCCTCCCTCCCCCCCTCGATGACAATCACGTGCTCGTCTCACTCTTGCGCATCTAATGCACCTCCCATTTTGTCTTCTCGTGGCTTGTAGCCTCGCCTCCGACAAGACCAGTACGTGCCCGATGCCTACGACCACTCCGGCGAACAATCAACAGATACCCCGTGCGCCCCTTGGCTATCAGAGACCACCTCGAGCATTCCCAAGCCACAACGAACTCGGCGAGACCCTTCCCCCTCTTCCTCGCTTCCTGTCGCTGGGACGTTGCTGATAGTGCGCCGCCGCTGCGCGTTCGTCGCCAGCGTCGCCCATCTCTGGTCGACGCACTCTGAGCCGTTGGATTTGGATCCAAGCGATGCGATAGATTCACTTAAACGAAGCGGTACGTTAGAACTGCACTGCACGTTGTAACTTAGATCCAACGCACCGCATCGCATGATCCTGCCGAACCGGTATGGACCAGTAAGAAACAACCACGTGTCCTGTCTTTTGTTTTAAATACAGAAATGATCTATTAGATGTTGTATTTTGTAAAATTCATAAATTTTGTTCTGCTTGGCCAAATTTTACAAATTTTATATCAATGGATTCACAAAAATATGAAATTTGCAACCATGCCCTTAGTTTAGTATTTTGCTTCTGGAAAATTGGGTGTTTTTTCAGAAACAATTCTAGGCCTATTTAGAGTATAAATTTTTTTCTAAAAATGATTTTTGGGTAAAATATTTTGCAAATGAATTGTTTGAGCCTACTTACCAGAAACACAAACTTTTGGGTTTAGAAATATATTTGATTAACACTAGAAAATTATTACTTTGATTAAAAGCATTTCTAGTAAAATAAAATTATTGCTATGATTTAAAAATGATTTTGAGTGAAACCTTTTACAAATGGGTTTGTTTTAAACACTTTGACCTTAAACACTAACATTTGTGTTTTAAAACATATTTGACTAACAAAAGGAATTATTTGTTTGAATAAAAGAATTTCTAGTAAAACAAACATGTTGTTATGATTTAAAAATTCTTTTTGAGTAAAACCTTTTGCAAATGGATTATTTTAAACACTTTTGACCATAAACACAAAAATTTGTGTTTAAAAATATATTTATCAAACAATAGAAATTATTCCTTTGATTAAAAACATTTCTAGCAAAACAAAAATGATTTAAATGGCCCATTTTCACTAACTTGAATTTAAATGGTTTTGCCACTCTTATAAATGACCATTATGTGTTTTAAAATGTTTATAACCTTATTAGAAAACACTTTTCCAAATAAAACAATATTTTGTATGCTTGCATGCATTGCCTTGTTTTTATTATTTTTTGTGGTGAATTGTTTGAATGCTAGATTGAATTCGTGCCTTGATTGAATTGTAGTGAACTTTGAAGGGTGTGACAATTACAAGATCAAGGAGTGAACCTAGTTTATATACCAAAAAGGAAAGTGGTGCTTCATAAATTTTATCCTATTATTTTCACTATGCATTAGTGATATTTTGAGTAGGACTTGCATGGAATTTTTACTAAGTATGCTATGCCTTGGGAAATCCTAGTAGATGATGCCTTAGTAGAATTTTCCTGTAACACCGCGGTTCTGAAAAGACCGTGGCTTCTATGTGACATGCCAATCTCTGGATCGGTTCATTGGCCCACAACAGAATAAGATGAATAACCTAGCAAAATATCCGTGTATCATGAATAACGAAGATCCAGAGTACCATTATTACAATAAAAGCTTAGCTCAAGGCTAGCTCAAATTATTCAGGTAGCAACATAAATAAAGTTAATCCTCCATTCTTCAAATTGCCCACAAGTGAACAAGTGCCGAGTGGAGTACCGTGGCCTATATCGATTACTCAGAATCGGAATAACCTGCAACATGAAACATAGCAGCCCCGAAGGGTCAATACATAGAATGTATGGCAAGTAGAGCTAGTAAAGGAGACAATAGTGCTAACATCTACATGCATATTTGGCAAGTGGAGCTGTGTCTGGCTTGCATTTGCAAATACCTTTGTCCTACTTTCATAAACAGTTTTTGATTTTCTTTGAAAAGATCCCAGTTAAGTTAACCCAACAATATTAAAGCAATTATGAAATTGGAATGAGCGAGAAACATGTCATGAAATCAATATCAAGCAACTCAGTTGTCCATAACCGGGGACACGGCTAATCGATTAGATTATACACCCTGCAGGGGTTAGTACACTTTACCCATGTGACTTGGCCAGCCCAGCTCGTACCATCACTCTCATTTTGGGTGATGATAGGGAGAAGTCCAAGAAGAGACTGTTCAGGAAGTAGCTCCTCAATCCCGATGCGCACCGGTCCAACCTACCAAAATTCTACATCTCTGGATACGCGGGTTCGAGTTACCACAACCTACTAAGTCCAACCAACCGCCCATTTCATTATTGGCACATGGTTGTACACGTAAGCTACACAATAAAGAAGCCAATCATTCTCTCTTGATACCTGGGTGCCTTTCCGCAATGAAACCACCAAAAATTATCAATCCCATCACACCCAGGAGATTCATTGATTAAGTTGTTTTAGTTTTTCACAAACCAATACTTTTAGAAACAAGTCTCAATGATGTAACCCAGCCCTCGTTCAACATAGCATGGCTAAGCACATCTACCAATGGTGGTTCATCTACAAGGAAAGCCCTACCACATAATAGGACATAGCATAGCGATAGTATCATCCTACACATGCATCTACAAAATACACGACAATGCATTGAAAATAGTAGGACGATATCATGAACAAAGTAGCATCTACTTGCCTTGGTTGTAGTGGTCGGAAGAACAATCCACACGAGCAAGCGTTGCACTCGTCACAATCTACACGATACAATTGCAATCATAAACAAACAATCCACAAGCATATGCAACAAAGATGATGCATGAAGGTATGCAAGACAAGTGAATCGGTGCTACAGCTGCACCATATAATCCTATTCAATAATACTACTGATTGCATGCATGGAAAATAGTTTTAGCGCTAGGAAAACTGTTACGCAAAAAGTAATGCTCAAAACTAGAGCTAGAACTCAAATAATTCACTACCGGTAGTATACTGTTTGTAAAATCTTGGAAAAATTCTACCGCATAGGTATCGCTGATTAGAAACAGTACCAATTGGAATTACTCAAAAAGGAATTATAAAACTCCCCGAGTAATTAAAACACTGCAGAAAGCCACTAGATAGTTTCTGTAGAAGTTTTTACTGTAAGCCTATCTTTTTAACTCACGATGAGATTCCCCTCATTCCACTGAATCCAGGGACATATCATACGTGATTTTTGGAGCTACGGATCTTTTTCTACGAATTAATTACTCCGAAAAGTCCATTAACCTATTTGATTAAACTGTACTAAATCTTGCTGCAAAAGTCTGAACCAAAGGTACAGCAAAATTCTACACGACTTACTGAACCTACACATATTTTATTTGAAATTTTTGACCTAGCGGTTTAATTTCTACGAAATTTACAAGTTTCTACCGAAATCTGTCAACTAAAACGATTAACGAAAATAACCAGTCATTCAGGTTACATGACGTCAACGCGTTCGCCGACGGCCGATCGGCGTCTGACTAGTCAACGCCTGGAACTGACCGGTCAATGACTGATCTGAACCGCTGATCTGAAATCCGACGGTGGCTGCAGACTTACCGGAGACAAACGGCGAAACGAACGGCGGCGAGTTCCGGACGGTGGCGGCGATCGGTTCCGACAAAGAGCGGCAGAAGAAAAGAGCGCTGCAGCGGCGCAGCAACGATGGTGACGTCGGCGTGGCGGCAGCGAATGACGCTGGCACGGGCGAAGCGGCGGCGGCGGGCGCGGCGTGGCGGGCAGGGCGGCAGCGGCGGGCGGCGGTGTATGGCGGCGGGTGCGGCTTGAGGCGGCGGGCGCGGCGAGGCGAAGGCGGGCGGCTGGGCGATCGAGGAGATCGGGGTGGCGGCAGGGCACGGGTCCCGAGGCTGCTGGCGGTTGCGAAAAACGAGGCGCGGTGGGGTGATCGAGGCGGGCAGGTGGCGTGCGGTTTACGAGGCAGGGCGGCGGCGGCTGCCCTTTTGTGGGCCCCACGCGGTCCTAGTCCGATTCGGGCGCGGTTGGATACGGACTCGGAAAATCGGCCCGAAAATCGGCCCATTTTTCTATCTTTTAATAAAACGGCCGTATCTTTTCCGCACGAGCTTCGAATCGAGCGATTCTTGCTCCTACGGTTTTGTAAAATCGAGGGGAACAATCTAGGGTCAAAGATTGAGCGAAACCACTATGCTACAAGGGTGGCAACACTAGTTCTACTAAAGCCTCCCGCAGGAGCCTCGTAGTAAAAAAAGAATAAGGTTTTGAAAATAGCGTTTCGCCGATTCTTTTCAATCGACGGTTTTGCATGGAAAAGTATGATGCAATGATATGAATGATATGCAGAACCAAATCTAAAATTTGGGATGTTACAAGACTAACCCCCTTAAGATGAATCTCGTCCTCGAGATTCGGCGCGGCTAGCAAATAGGTGTGGGTAGTCCTCTCGGATGTCATCCTCACGCTCCCAAGTGGCTTCCTCTTCGGTGTGGTGGCTCCACTGTACCTTGCAAAACCTGATCGTCTTGGTACGGGTAGTCCTCTCCGCTGTTTCCAGAATCTTGACCGGTTTCTCCTCATAGGTCAAGTCGTTCTCAAGCTGAACCTCCTCTAGCGGTACAGTGTCTCTCAATGGTGTATCCACCATCTCCGGATGGCACTTCTTCAGCTGGGATACGTGGAACACATTGTGAACAGCGGATAGAGCCTGCAACTCCAAGCGTCACATAACTTCTCCTTTGTGTGCTAAGACCCGATACGGTCCAATAAATCGAGGTGCCAGCTTACCCTTAATTCCAAATCTCTTGATTCCACGAAGCGGCGATACTCTGAGGTATGCTCTATCACCTATCTCATACACCACTTCCTTGCGCTTGGCGTCAGCGTAGCTCTTCTTCCTTGATTGTGCTACCTTCAGTCTGTCCCTAATCAAGGCGACCTTCTCCTTAGCATCCTTGATCAAATTGGGTCCAAACAACTGACGTTCTCCTACTCCATCCCATAGCAATGGTGTCCGGCACCGTTTCCCATACAGCACATCGAACGGTGACGTCTTGATGCTGGTTTGATAGCTGTTGTTGTAGGAAAACTCCGCATACGGCAAGTTCTCATCCCAACTAGAGCCATGAGCCAAGGCGCAAGCTCTCAGCATGTCCTCCAAAATCTGATTCACCCTCTCGGTCTGTCCATCAGTCTGTGGGTGAAACGCTGTGCTAAACTCCAATCTAGTACCAAGTGACTCCTGCAGCTGGCGCTAGAAGTGTGAGGTAAATTGGGTGCCTCTATCAGATACAATACTCTTAGGAACTCCGTGTAGGCACACAATCCTGTCCATATAAATCTTGGCCAACTTTGCACTCGTATAGGTCGTCTTCACCGGTATAAAGTGGGCTACCTTGGTCAAATGGTCGACCACTACCCAAATAGAGTCATATCCTGACCTGGTCCTGGGTAATCCTGTGATAAAATCCATTCCCACTCTATCCCACTTCCAATCCGGCACGGGCAATGGCTGTAGCAATCCTGCTGGCTTCTGGTGTTCCGCCTTTACTCGGCTACATACATCACATAGGGCAATATGCTCTGCGATGTCTCCCTTCATGTTGTTCCACCAGAATCTGTCCTTTAGGTCCATATACATCTTCGTATTGCCCGGATGTATGGAATACGCTGAGTCATGAGCTTCCTGCAGAATCAACTTCCTTAACTCCGGATCGTTGGGAACGCACAAACGATCTCCATACCACAAGGTTCCTTGCTCATCCTCGTGGAATTCCTTTGCTCGATCCTCCTTCATCTTTTCCCTTATTTCATCCATCTCTTTGTCTCCCACTTGAGCCTTCCTGATTCTGTCCTGTAGCGTTGGTTGGACTTCCATTGTTGCCAAGTATCCTTCAGATACTACCTCTAGTCTAAGGTCCTTGAATTGCTTGCACAAATCCTCGGGAAATTCCCCAATCGTCAATCCATTGGCATAAACCTTCCGACTCAGAGCATCCGCTACTACATTGGCCTTTCCTGGGTGGTATTGCAGATTCATATCGTAATCCTTGATAAGTTCCAACCATCTCCTTTGCCTCATGTTCAGTTCCTTCTGCGTGAATATGTACTTCGGCTCTTGTGGTCGGTGTACACATCACAGTGTTTTCCCATTAAGTAATGCCTCCATACCTTGAGCGCATGAACCACTAACGCTAACTCCAAGTCGTGTGTGGGGTAATTCCGCTCATGGTGTTTGAGTTGTCGCGAGGCATATGACACTACTCTCCCATCTTGCATCAGCACGCTCCCAAGTCCCTGTCGAGAAGCATCGAGACACTTGGAAATCCTTGAAGATCTGGTAAACACACGCAGTGCGGTCACTAGTCGGCCTTGGTTCTGGGCTGGCTTCACATACGTCTGACCATTCAAACTTCCTCTCCTTCTTCAGAAGTTCAGTCATCGTCTTAGCAATCTTGGAAAAGTTTTCAATGAACCTCCTATAATATCCAGCAAGTCCCAAAAAGCTTCGTATCTCTCCTGCATTCTTGGGTGCTTCCCACTCAGTTACTGCAGTCACTTTGCTTGGATCAACGGCGACTCCTTCTCCTGACACTACGTGTCCAAGAAACCCAACAGTGTTAAGCCAGAATTCACACTTGCTGAATTTGGCATACAGCTGGTGTTCCTCGATTTCTCCATAATCAGTCGCAGATGTTTCTCATGCTCAACATCATCCTTAGAATATATCAGTATGTCATCAATAAACACCACCATGAACTTGTCCAAGTACTCCATAAATACCTTGTTCATCATGGTCATGAAATATGCCGGGGCATTCGTTAGTCCAAAACACATAACCGTATACTCATATAAACCATACCTAGTGGTGAAGGCAGTTTTTGGTACGTCCTCTTCCCGGATCTTTAATTGAAAGTAGCCTGATCGCAGATCAATCTTGCTGAACACCTTCGCTCCTTCCAGTTGATCAAACAAATCATTTATGTTCGGCAGAGGGTACTTGTTCTTGATGGTTACTTCATTCAGCGAGCGATAGTCCACTACTAATCTCTTGCTGCTGTCTTTCTTCTCCACAAACAGAACAGGTGCACCCCATGACGACGAACTAGGCTGAATGAATCCCTTTTCCAGCTGCTCTTTCAACTGCTTCTTCAATTCCTTCAGCTCATCCACATCCATCTTATATGGTTTCTTTGCTATTGGTCCTGTTCCCGGCATCAGGTCGATAAGAAACTCTACTTCCCTGTCAGGTGGCATCCCTGGAAGCTCTTCCGGAAACACGTCGGGGTAATCCCTAATCACTGGCACAGTATCCATGCTAACCCCCTTAACAGAATTCAACTTACACCTTCCTGGTCGTACAGCCAACTTGAATCTAATCCTCTTACCATCCGGGGTTTTGAGTGAAACAGCTCGCTGTGCACAATCTGTGTGCCCCCATGCATAGACATCCAATCCATACCCAGAATAACGTCTAACCCCTGTGATTCCAACACTACCAGATGTTCAATGAAGTTGTGTGTTCCAATCCTCATAGTTAAGTCGCGGCATCCCGCGCTAGCTATCATATCTCCTCCAGGTGAACTCACTCTAATAGACCCTTTCATAGACTTCGTAGGTAGCTTACTTATCCACAAAAGCCCTTGATATGAATGAATGCGATGCACCAGTATCAAAAAGTATAAGTGCAGGGTAAGTGTTGATTGGAAACTTACCAATCACAAGGTCAGGCTCATCTGGAATCTCCTCCACATTCATGTGGTTCACTGTGGCCTTCTCGTTGTTGGTTGGCTTCAGTCCCTTCCTCTCCGGACAGTTGTCAGCATAGTGTCCCTTCTGTTTACACTTGAAGCATGTCACCTCACTCAGATCCTTCTTCACAAAGCTGCGATCACGGTTGCGGTCATGTCCACCGTGTCCTCCAGAGTGGTGAGAGTGTCCTCCCTTGTGGCTGTGGTGGCTGCTCCTATGGTTGTCATGACGATGCCCATCGCCTCCATGGTGGTGGCGGTCATGGCTCCCATGGTCACTCCCTCCATGCTTGGAGTACCCATCATATGAAGTGCGAGACTTGTGGTGTGAACCAGAGTGGTGATTGTTACTCTTCCTCTTGCGGTTCTCCACCTGTGCTTCCCTTCCAAGATCTGGCCTTGTCCATAAGCTCCGGAAAGTGGGGCAATAAACCACCATAGCTGCTGAAAGCTCATCACCGAGGCCATCCAGAATCTCTCCTTTTTGCATCAGTGTCAACATCCTCAGGTGCATAACGAGACAGGTTGTTGAACTCCTCAATGTACTCGGCCACGGTGCGATTGGTTTGGCGCAAGTTGCGGAACTCCTTCCTCTTTAGGCTCAGAACTCCTGAAGACACGTGGTTGGTCCTGAAACCTTCCTCAAACATTGCCCAAGTCACAGTATCCAGCGGGTGGGTGATCTGAAACGTGTCCCACCAAGAAGCGGCTGGTCCCTCCAGTAAGTGAGCGGCAAACCTCACCTTCTCAGCATCAGTGCATCCGATAGTTACCAGATCCTTGTTGACTGAACGCAACCAGTCGAGAGCAACCATTGGTTCCGTTGCAGTAGAGAACTTAGCTGGCCTTAACCTCAGAAATCTGGTGAGAGCATCTCCCTGAGGCTGATTGTTTCCATTGTCGTTGTTCTGAGCTGCCATGAACTGAGTCATCACTTGGGTCAGCTGTGCCTGAGCTACCATGAGTTGCTCCAACTCAGTGGGTTGACGGCGGGGAGGCATCTGCGGTTCAGCACAGGTAAGTTTAGAAAGAATCAACTACGATAATGGGATTCTACCCATGCATATGATCAAACAACAACAAACAATAGCAGACAATCACAAGCAAGTAACACATCAACAAACAAGTGATCCAGCAACATCCCAGGGGTTATCCTAGCAGTATATACCTACTGAAATAGTTTTACAAGAGTTGGCAATGGTCAACTAAACAGTTGATCAACTAAACAGCAAAAACAGCAATCTGCCAGAACAGTCCAGCAGTGTTCGCGAATTTTTCCGCCTGACTTAAACTCGTCAGAAAAATTAGCTGATTTTTGCACATACAGTACAGAGAGTTTCGCATCAGCCCAATTTTTTTCATATTTTTCCCAGTTACCAGAAAAATATGAAAAATCGTACAGTACTGCTGTATCAGTAGAAAAACTGCAGCGAAAATAACACGGATAGTAACCAAACTTGCCATAACTCTTTAATAAAATTCGCACAAATAATTCCTGGGATATTGGAGTACACAAATAAGCAACTAATCACTCTTAAACTAACACGAACTAAGCTTCACAACGATCGAGACTAATCCTAACAAATTTGCCTAACGTGGACTAATTGGTGGACTTCTATCTACTCCTTGAAGAGGTTGCGGTAGGTCCTTGCTGTCATGCGTTGGCGCTTCGATTCACGGTACAACCATGGCGGCGGAGTGTACACCTCTCCTGAATCATCACTTGAGATCTCAAACTCCACCTCTTCTGGATCCTCCTCTTCTTCTTCACTCTCAGCTGCAACTGCAACAGCTTCATCTCCTCCACCATCATCGTCTCCATCATCATCATCCTCGTCCTCATCATCATCATCGTCTCCACTGTCATCATCATCCCCATTGTTGCCATCATCTCCATTGTCATCATCAGAGGGTGGATTCAGCTGTGCTTGGAGAGCGGCAATCTGGGCTGTCATAGCTTCAATAGTTTGATCCCTTTCCTGGACGGTCCCCTGCAACTGTTGTATGTTCTGGGTGTTCTCCTGCACAGTACCATGAAGATGAGCTATGGTTGCATCTCTGGCTATCAGGGCATTCTCCAGAACTCCCACAGCTTCATGCAGGGTGTCAATCTCCTGTCCTTGGACCACCATACCATTGCTAGCAAAATCTGCAATCTCCTTTATCATCATCACCTTCTCAGCTAGAGCTCCATTCTCCCTTTCCATGTCCTCTATGTGCCTCCGACGGGGCGGCATGTTGTTCCTGTCGCCCGGGGTAACCACAATGTGCCCATCTTCATCACGCCTCCCATAGTCACGGTAGGGTGAATCTGCTGGCAGTAGGTGTCGGACATTATGGCACTGGCGAGACAGGGCTTCATGTATGGCCAAGTTGATTCCAAGTCCCCAGTTGCAGTATGTCTTGGTGTAGATCAAGTGCACGGGGTTTGGCAAGGCGGCATCCCTGAATATGAAGGTGGTGATCTCCCATGCATCCTCTCCATATCCATAGGTGTACAACCTTCTTCCCTTGAACATGGGCAGTGGCAATCCCAATGACTGCGAGAGCTGAGCTAACTGCCTTGCAAAGGGCCTTGGTGACTCCATGGTGGCATACTCAGTCCTGACTTCTCCCATCTATCAAGTAAAAGAGGAAAGTGTGAGAATAGCATATGGTAAGAATTTTACGAGGGTGAAAGGCATAAGATGAAAGACAGAGTTAATATAGGCATTAATAAATCTATGGCTTCCTAATCCAATTCCTAGGTCACGATCCTACAGTCGACACACGGGCTCTGATACCATCCTGTAACACCGCGGTTCTGAAAAGACCGTGGCTTCTATGTGACATGCCAATCCCTGGATTGGTTTATTGGCCCACAATAGAATAATATGAATAACATAGCAAAATATCCGTGTATCATGAATAACAAAGATCCAGAGTACCATTATTACAATAAAAGCTTAGCTCAAGGCTAGCTCAAATTATTCAGGTAGCAACATAAATAAAGTAAATCCTCCATTCTTCAAATTGCCCACAAGTGAACAAGTGCCGAGTGGAGTACCGTGGCCTATATCGATTACTCAGAATCGGAATAACCTGCAACATAAAACGTAGCAGCCCCGAAGGGTCAATACATGGAATGTATGGCAAGTAGAGCTAGTAAAGGAGACAATAGTGCTAACATCTACATGCATATTTGGCAAGTGGAGCTGTGTCTAGCTTGCATTTGCAAATACCTTTGTCCTACTTTCATAAACAATTTTTGATTTTCTTCGAAAAGATCCCAGTTAAGTTAACCCAACAATATTAAAGCAATTATGAAATTGGAATGAGCGAGAAACATTTCATGAAATCAATATCAAGCAACTCAGTTGTCCATAACCGGGGACATGGCTAATCGATTAGATTATACACCCTGCAGGGGTTAATACACTTTACCCATGTGACTTGGCCAGCCCAGCTCGTACCATCACTCTCATTTTGGGTGATGATAGGGAGAAGTCCAAGAAGAGACTGTTCGGGAAGTAGCTCATCAATCCCGACGTGCACCGGTCCAACCTACCAAAATTCTACATCTCTGGATACGCGGGTTCGAGTTACCACAACCTACTAAGTCCAACCAACCGCCCATTTCATTATTGACACATGGTTGTACACGTAAGCTACACAATAAAGAAGCCAATCATTCTCTCTTGATACCTGGGTGCCTTTCCGCAATGAAACCACCAAAAATTATCAATCCCATCACACCCAGGAGATTCATTGATTAAGTTGTTTTAGTTTTTCACAAACCAATACTTTTAGAAACAAGTCTCAATGATGTAACCCAGCCCTCGTTCAACATAGCATGGCTAAGCACATCTACCAACGGTGGTTTATCTACAAGGAAAGCCCTACCACATAATAGGACATAGCATAGCGATAGTATCATCCTACACATGCATCTACAAAATACACGACAATGCATTAAAAATAGTAGGACGATATCATGAACAAAGTAGCATCTACTTGCCTTGGTTGTAGCGGTCAGAAGAACAATCCACACACGAGCAAGCGTTGCACTCGTCACAATCTACATGATACAATTGCAATCATAAACAAACAATCCACAAGCATATGCAACAAAGATGATGCATGAAGGTATGCAAGACAAGTGAATCGGTGCTACAGCTGCACCACATAATCCTATTCAATAATACTACTGATTGCATGCATGGAAAATAATTTTAGCGCTAGGAAAACTGTTACGCAAAAAGTAATGCTCAAAACTAGAGCTAGAACTCAAATAATTCACTACCGGTAGTATACTGTTTGTAAAATCTTGGGAAAATTCTACCGCATAGGTATCGCTGATTAGAAACAGTACCAATTGGAATTACTCAAAAAGGAATTATAAAACTCCCCGAGTAACTAAAACACTGCAGAAAGCCACTAGACAGTTTCTGCAGAAGTTTTTACAGTAAGCCTATCTTTTTAATTCACGATGAGATTTCCCTCATTCCACTGAATCCAGGGACATATCATACGCGATTTTTGGAGCTACGGATCTTTTTCTACGAATTAATTACTCTGAAAAGTCCATTAATCTATTTGATTAAACTGTACTAAATCTTGCTGCAAAAGTCTGAACCAAAGGTATAGCAAGATTCTACACGACTTACTGAACCTACACATATTTTATTTGCAATTTTTGACACAGCGGTTTAATTTCTACGCAATTTACAAGTTTCTACCGAAATCTGTCAACTAAAACGATTAACGAAAATAACCAGTCATCTGTGTCTGTTGACCGGTCAACGCGTCTGCTGACTGGGCGCTGACTGGGCGTCTGACTAGTCAACGCCTGGAACTGACCGGTCAACGGCTGATCTGAACCGCTGATCTGAAATCCGACGGTGGCTGCAGACTTACCGGAGACAAACGGCGAAACGAACGGCGGCGAGTTCCGGACGGTGGCGGCGATCGGTTCCGACGACGGCGGTTCTCCTGCGCGGGAAAGAGACAGTCAGCGCGCGGATCAAGACGGTCAACACGACGGCGACGACACGTGCGGCGGCGACGGCGGTGCGGCACGGCACGGGCGAGCGGGCGCGGCGCAAAAGCGAGGCAACGCAAGGTGGCGTGTAGCGTCGTGCAAAGGCATAGCGTGGCAAGAAGCAGCGGCAAAGCAGCGGCAAGCAGCGGCAGCAAGAAGAAAGCAGCAAGCGGCAGCAAGCGGCTCGGCTGGCGGCGCGTGAGCGCATGCGGGCACTGCGAGCGGCGGCGAGGGCGCGCTGGTGGCGGGGCAGGGCGGCAGGCGGCGGGGACGGGTGTACCTGGGCGGCGGGGTGCGGCTTCGAGGCGGGGCGGGCGATCGAGGCGGCAGGAAGGCGGCTCGGGCGCGGCGATCGAGGAGATCGGGGTGGCGGCGGGGCACGGGTCCTGAGGCTGCTGGCGGTTGCGGAAAACAAGGCGCGGTGGGGCGATCGAGGCGGGCAGGTGGAGTGCGGTTTACGAGGAAGGGCGGCAGCGGCTGCCCTTTTGTGGGCCCCATGCGGTCCTAGTCCGATTCGGGCGCGGTTGGATACGGACTCGGAAAATCGGCCCGTTTTTCTATCTTTTAATAAAACGGCCGTATCTTTTCCGCACGAGCTCCGAATCGAGCGATTCTTGCTCCTACGGTTTTGTAAAATCGAGGGGAACAATCTAGGTTCAAAGATTGAGCGAAAATACTATGCTACAAGGGTGGCAACACTAGTTCTACTAAAGCCTCCCGCAGGAGCCTCGTAGTACAAAAAGAATAAGGTTTTGAAAATAGCGTTTCGCCGATTCTTTTCAATCGACGGTTTTGCATGGAAAAGTATGATGCAATGATATGAATGATATGTAGAACCAAATCTAAAATTTGGGATGTGACATTTCCCTAAGTTAAGATTATTGCTACTAGTATGCTTAGCTTAGTTAGTAGAAAACAAGGGTGGATTATATTGATGCTATGAAATATTTCTAAGTCTATGACTTGTGTTTTGTTTAATAAAACAACTATGTGAATGAATCACCTGGGTGGAATGGTTTGAATGGATTATGTTCAGTGGTTACACAGGGCCCATATTAATGGCCTACCTAGTGTATCTCACTTGTGGAAAGCCACCCAAGAACAAATAGATTTTAGATGTCAAATGTTGAGAAGCTTCTAGTGCAGCCACATGGCATTATGGGATCTGCCTGGATCATAAAGGTTGAAATAAATTAGCCAGATGGACAGAAGGTGTTAGGGGGTGATAGGATGGAACTCGTCCATTTGGTCTAAGGGAAGGCTTCTGAAATATCTTGTCTCGATGCATATCGAGTATTGTGGGGAAAGTGCACCACCTCTCGAGAGAGTAAAATATAATTACTTAGCCGTGTCCCCGGCAATGGACAATTTGAGCATCAAGACATTGAAGCTATCAAGGATCTCCTCATCCCAATTTCTAAGTTAAAAACTTGTGGTTGAACAAGGGTTAAAGGTTAACCAATTCTATTGGTTGTTCCTTGGGTGATTTTGACAAACAAAAACTTAGTATTTTTCAACTGATAAGGAAAACCTTATTTTGAGCAAAGCAAGCCTAAGCTCCACTTAGCCAAATGCATATAGATGATAGATACCACTACTTTACCATAGTATCACTTTCCAATACAATTCAAATGTATTGACCCTTGTGGCTGTAACTTATTATGTTGCGGGTTTGTTTGATGTTAGTGAAGTGTGTTGAATAGGATTACAAGTCTACAACCAACATGATTCCTGTGGCACTTTGAAGATGAAGGACTCCATGCTATATAGATATTTCTGCTGCATTCTAATGAGATAGCCAAATGAGCTATGTAAGATATAATGAATTATTTTATTCCTGGTTATAAGTTGTAATATGACCGTTGTTTCTTGATATTACATCTTAAACTGTGGATGCTAGCTATTGATCCAGGGACTAGCATTGTAAACACAGGGATCTCAACCTTATCAGGTTGGGACCTCTACAATGGTATCATAGCACTGTGTTTCCTATAGGATTGTAACCCTAGGATTGGAAAAAAACCTTAGAAAAATAGGAGTTGTATTTCTTCAAACTTATTTACAAACAATCTTGTAGACTCTTTACTCAACATTTTGTTTTGATTCTACATCTCTTCCTTTTCAACTTGAGGGACAAATACTTTAACATGAGCAAAGACTTCAACATCACCAATGACTTCAACTTTAGTTTCACCAAGGACATCAACTTAGACATCACTAAGGACTACAAGTGAGACAAGAATAAAACTCAAGACTTGGAAGACTAAGGAAACACAACCTAGAAGGAACCATCATCACCTTTGAACTTTTGTGACCAAGATGAAAGAATTTTTCCAAGGATACCATGATCTTGATCAAGAAGTAACAACTAAGAATATGGAATGACCTCAAGTGAGTAGACTTCTTCCCTAGAAATCTTTTGCCTACTCTAATCCCAATCGAACCCAAACAGATGACTTCTCCAAGAGACCACAACTCCAACATCAAGGATGGTGACAACAAAAACAACCAAGATATGCACATGAGAGAACAACTTCTATCAACCCAAGCCTAGTTGAATGAAGTGGCAACTCAATTTTTAGCCAACAACAATGAGTTGGACCCAACCATGCAAAAGTGTTTGGAAACCCAATCCCAATTGTTGCAAAGGATGACAAATCAAATGATCAACATGAGAAGCAACCATTCCCAAAGTGATTGTGACAACAATGATATCAAGGATGGTATTATAGAGGGAACTCAAGCTTGCAATATTTGTGGAGACATAGGACACACTTACAAAGAGCATGTGGATCAATGCCCTAATTGTGAAGAGAAACATCCAACTAAACAATGCCCCAGATCTCAAGTTACATGTGTCCCTATCCAATGCCCCATCTATCCCATATTTCAGCAAATGAAACAAGATGGAATACATCAAATGTTTGGAAACCTCCATAAGGGAACAGCTTCTACCAAGAAAGGTAAAGACAAAGTCAGAACCGTGCCTCACAAGGCCACATCCAAAGTGACCACAAAGTGTTGTTACTCATGTGGAGAAGAAGGTCACATCTCTAGTGACTGCCCCAAGAAGAGAGAAAGGTTCCCACATTTGTGGTGAAATATGAAGAACATGAACTACAAGAACTCCTAGATTTGGAGAGACCAAAAAAGAAGAAATGTCCCAACCCCAGCAAGAAAGACATTAGCCAGGTGCAATGTTTCAACTGCAAAGAGATGGGACACTATGCCAATGAATGCCCAGAAAAGAAGAAGAGTCAAGGAAACAAACAAGAAATAGTGATGCCAAAGAAGAAGAAGGATATTAGCCGAGTGATGTGCAACAACTGCAAAGAGCTAGGCCATTATGTATCATATTGTCTAGAGAAGATACGTGAATATCTCAACCTTGTCACATGTTTCAAGTGTGGAAACAAAGGACACTATGCAAACAATTTTCCAGAGAAGTTAGATCAAGATCCCAAGTAAGCCAAGATATAATCTAGTCAAAAAACCTTTTTAAGGGTGATAGCACTCTAGTTGTCTTGAAGCCAACTTGTAACTTCTAGACTTCCCAAATCTCGGGACGAGATTTCTTTTAAGGGTGGTAGCCTGTCACATCCCAAAATTTTCCAAATTTTGAAATGTGAAAAATAAATAAACAAAAGAAATAATTGTTGAAATTTAGGGTGCAAAGAAACTTTTTGCTTCTAAATGGAAACATCAAAACTCTTCTGGAACAAAATTTGAATGAAAAGGAATCCAACAAAATTTCAATCAAGTGAAATGCATTCATCAATGAATGTATCTTTGAAATTTAAACACTTGGAAAATTTAAACCAAAATCCCAAATCTTAATGAAAGAAATCATTTCCAAAGATCAAATGCATTTTATGCATGGAAAGAATCTTGAATATAAATACTTGGGAAAATAAACCAAAACCCTAAAACCCTAATGGAAGAAAATCATTTCCAAGATCTCTCTAAGACTATGGATTTGATCCATATAAAAATTCATTAGCAAACATTGATAAATGATCAAAATGATAAATAAAAATGATATAAAACCATAGAAATTGGTTTCATTCAATTTGGAGCCATGGATAAAAAGTTATGATTTAATTAAGATAAAGAAAATAAATTCCACAGCTAATAAAGCTCCCAGCTAAAATCCATGCCAAATTGTGAGCAAAATAATCCTAAAAGGGATTTAAATAGATAAATAAATATTAAATAAAATTCTACAAATTGGAATCACCATTTTTGGATCTATAAATAAAAACATATAGATTTTATAAGAGAAAGATATAAATAAATAAATAAGGAATATTTAAAAGACAAATGAAAACTTGGCCAAATCCATAAACAAATGAAAGTTTATTGAATAATAAATTGGAATTAGCCAAAGTGGATTAAAAGTTATCTAATTAACTTAAAAAGAATAAAATAATAATTAAAAAGAATTATATGGTTTGAAACCATATTCAAATTATTCAAATAAAGACAAAAGGCCTAATTAAAATAAATAATAAATCATGAGAAAATATTTGAATATTTTCCAAAGTGGGCCAAATCAACCCCTAAATGAGCTAAAACCCACTAAAAATGTTTTGCAAACGGTTGAAATCAAATAGAAGTTCAAAACATTTGATTCAAATGAAAACAGAAATTATAATTGGAAAAAATACAAATGCCTATTTTAAATAAATAATAAACCATAAAAGAATATTTAAATATTCTAAAATGGAATTTTAAACACATTATTAATCAATACAAACTTACTAAAAAGGTTTGAGAAGCATTTGAATTTAAAACAGATGTTTAAAATCATTTGAATAAAATAATATGAATTTGAAACATATTTATATCTTATTTAAATAAAGACAAATGTCTATTTTAAAATAAATAAATAATAAGGGAATATAAGAAAATATTCTAAAATGGACTTTAAAATACATTGTTAAAACAGTATAAAAACCTACTGAAATTTTGGAAAAAAATTTGAAATCAAATGAGGGTTTGAATCTTTTGAATAAAATCAAAACAAAAAATAAAAACAGAAAAAGGAAGAGAAAACAGAGAGAGAAAAAATAAGAAAACAAACCATCCCAGAAACCCAGCCCAACAACTTGCCCCAGCTAGCCTAGCAACAGCCCACCTCTCTCTTTACCCGCGAGCCCACTTTTCTCACCGCGGTGCATACCCTCTCATCTCACTGAAAAAATGACCCCACGCGTAACCCTTCACCTCGCTGACCGCGGGACCCCACTGAACACGTCATCCTCGTCTACCCCGCGCGACCCGTTCCCGTCATCGTCGTCTACCCCGGACCCCTCACCTCGCTGCCGTTTCTGTGTTGATGTTGCATCGTAAATTCGCGCCAATGCCGCGATCAATTCTCGCTAGTGACCACGCCCTCTTAAATGCCCCTCTCCCCTCTCCATTTCCCCTCATCCTCCCACTCCTCTCCGCCCCTAGGCTGCTCTAATTGCAAGCCCGAACCCCACTGCCTCCGACGAGCCTCTCCGCCAATTCCGGCCAGCCCCGGCCTCCCCACTTCCCCTAGTTTCCACGAGAGCACTCATCGCTTAGCGCACCGCCAAGATCCTAGCTGGCCTGTGAAACGCCGCCTCCGACGACGCCAACTCGTCATCGTCTTCGTCTCTGGCTCTGGCGACCTCTCCTAGTAAGTACAGACCGCGCCTCCCCCCCGCCTCGATGACGCTAACGTGCTCGTCTCACTCTTGCGCATCTAATGCACCTCCCATTTTGTCTTCTCGTGGCTTGTAGCCTCGCCTCCGACAAGACCAGTACGTGCCCGATGCCTACGACCACTCCGGCGAACAATCAACGGATACCCCGTGCGCCCCTTGGCTATCAGAGACCACCTCGAGCATTCCCATGCCACGGCGAACTCGGTGAGACCCTTCCCCCTCTTCCTCGCTTCCTGTAGTCACCAGCACATTGCTGACAGAGCGCCGCCGCCACGCGTTCGTCGGCAGCGCCGCCCATCTCTGGTCGACACGCTCCGAGCCATTGGATTTGGATCCAAGCAATGCGATAGATTTACTTAAACGAAGCGGTATGTTAGATCTGCACCGCACGTTGTAACTTAGATCCAACGCACCACATCGCGCGATCCTGCCGAACCGGTATGGACCAGTAAGAAACAACCACGTGTCATGTCTTTTGTTTTAAAAACAGAAATGGTCTATTAGATGTTGGATTTTGTATAATTCATAACTTTTTTTCTTCTTGGCCAAATTTTACAAATTTTATATCAATGGATTCACCAAAATGTGAAATTTGCAACCAGGCCCTTAGTTTAGTATTTTGCTTCCAAAAAATTGGGTGTTTTTGCAGAAACAATTCTAGGCCTATTTAGAGTATAAAAATATTCTAAAAATGATTTTTGGGTAAAATCTTTTGCAAATGATTTGCTTTGAACCTACTGACCAGAAACACAAACTTTTGTGTTTAGAAATATATTTGATTAACACTAGAAAATTATTACTTTGATTAAAAGCATTTCTAGTAAAATAAAATTATTGCTATGATTTAAAAATGATTTTTGATTGAAACATTTTAAAAATGGGTTTGTTTTAAACACTTTTACCTTAAACACTAACATTTGTGTTTAAAAACATATTTTACTAACACAAGGAATTATTCCTTTGAATAAAAGCATTTCTAGTAAAACAAAAATGTTGTTATGAGTTAAAAATGCTTTTTGAGTAAAACCTCTTGCAAATGGATTATTTTTAAACAATTTTGACCATAAACACTAACATTAGTGTTTAAAAATATATTTGTCAAACAATAGAAATTATTCCGTTGATTAAAATCATTTCTAGCAAAACAAAAATGATTTAAATGGCCCATTTTCACTAACTTAAATTTAAATGGTTTTGCCACTCTTATAAATGACCATTAGGTGTTTTAACATGTTTATAGACTTATTAGAAAGCACTTTTCCAAATAAAACAATATTTTGCATGCTTGCATGCATTGCTTTGTTTTTATTATTTTTTGTGGTGAATTGTTTGAATGCTAGATTAAATTTGTGCCTTAATTGAATTGTAGTGAACTTTTAAGAGTGTGACAATTGCAAGATCAAGGAGTGAACCTAGTTTCTCGACCAAAAACGCAAGTGGTGCTTCATACATTTTATCCTATTATTTTCACTATGCATTAGTGATATTTTGAGTAGGACTTCAATGGAATTTTTACTAAGTATGCTATGCCTTGGGAAATCCTAGTAGATGACGCCTTAGTAGAATTTTCCCGAAGTTAAGATTCTTTCTACTAGTATGATTAGTTTAGCTAGTAGAAAACAAGGCTTGATTATATTCATGCTATGAAATATTGCTAGGTCTATGACTTGTGTTTTGTTTAATAAAACAACTATGTGAATGAATCACCTGGGTGGAATGGTGTGAATGGATTATGTTGAGTGGTTACATAGGGCCCATATTAATGGCCTCCCTAATTTATCTCACTTGTGGAAAGCCACCTAGGAACAAAGAGATTTGAGATGTCAAATGTTGAGAAGCTTCTAGTGCATCCACATGGCATTATGGGCTCTACTGGGATCATATAGGTTGCAATAACTTAGCCATATGGATAGAAGGTGGAGGGGGTGATAGGATGGAACGCGTCCATTTGGTCTAAGGGAAGGCTTTTGAAAGATCTTGTCTCGATGCATGTCGAGTCTTGTGGAGAAAGTGCACCACCTCTCTCGAGAGTAAAATCTAAGTACTTCGCCGTGTCCTCGGCAATGGACAATTTGAGCATCAAGACATTGAAGCTATCAAGGATCTCCTCATCCCAATTTCTAAGTTAAAAACTTGTTGTTGAACAAGGGTTAAAGGTTAACCAATTCTATTGGTTGTTCGTTGGGTGATTTTGACAAACAAAAACTTAGTGTTTTTCAACTGATAAGGAAAACCTTATTTTGAGCGAAGAAAGCCTAAGCTCCACTTAGCCAAATGCATATACATGATAGATACCACTACTTTTGTTGGGCCACGCGGAGATAAAACAAAATTTTCCTCTAACGTGGTGATCCCAAGATCTAGCTGAGGTAGAAGGCCACGAGGTTTACCACTAGACGCGCGGTTGCGGATTACTGATGAAGCGCGTCAGTTGATGCAGTGCAGTCCTAACGATCCGATCGTCTTGGTGTTGATTGCACAACACCTCTACTGGTATCCACACGTACAAGGAGGAGCACCGGCGGCGAACTGCTAGGTTCGGTACGGAGGCAGGACTGCTGTGGAGCTAGGGTTTCCAACACATGGAATGACCTAACCGAACAACGATTAACCTTTCTGGGTTACGGTGCTCCACTATATATAGGGAGTGAACGTGGGCTCTGCTCGCGCGACCCATTCACTAAAGCCCATATAACACTAGTCACCGTGAGTCCAACTCACTAACTCAGTCCTAATCTGGTTTAAGTCCAACCCAACCAGATTACAGATTTGGATCCAATCCGAACTTGCTCCCTCTCTTATGTGTGTGACCCCGCAGGCTCATGTCTACTTGGACACGATTGGAGTCCGACTCTCAATCGATCAGTCGGTAGCGGCTCCTATCAGAATGTGTCGACTCCCAAGTACCAAAGAGTCATGACGACTTGCCTTTCCAATGCGACTTATGTCCGAGTCCCTTTTGCCTCACGATATACCTTGTCAGACTATAGGCGAATATATGTCATCCCTTAAATAGTCCGACTCTCTTCTCGATCCGAGATAAGTGATTCACCCGACTAACTCTTAGTCGATCGCCTCGGTTAACACTTAACCGAGTCGTGCATGGCCATGCTTTCCGAATCATATCTCACGAGAGGGCCCAGAGAATATCTCTCCGAGTGGAGGGGCAAAATCCCATCTTGGTTATTCACATCACGCAGCTTGATTCTCAACACCAACCCGCCTTTATAATCGCGCCACGGATCAGCGTTTGATGTAACCTAAGTCGGTGATCCTCAACTCGGACTATGCAACAACCTCAGGTCTAAGGATTACATTGATTGAGATATACAAATGACAGCTAGTTCGTTGTACCTCAATATGGGTCAATCCGACTTTCTAAACTCTTTAGCCGAGTCTGTGTAAGTTGGAATAGCATCTCCATGCCCATGACAAGTGGAACCAAGTCATCAAGCCAACTTTCACATTGGTCTAAGTTGTGTGTCCAACACAACCTCAATGACCAAGGATATTTAGTACAAACAACATGAATGCATAGTTCCACAACCGAATCACATATTCAATGATACACATCAGATGTTTATACAAGGACTAATATCTTTATGAATACAATGGGAAATCTCATCATACATGATTGCCTCTAGGGCATATTCCCAACAGTCTCCCACTTGCACTAGAGTCAATCTTTCGACATCATATGTCTAAGCATCTAATGCCCATGGTTTCAGGTCGCCTCATGCTTCGCTGGGGTAACGGCTTTGTCAACGGATCCGCAATATTTGCATCCGTGTGTACCTTGCATAACTTGATATCACCGATCCATTTAACCGCTAATCGTGGTACCGCATGAGTATGTTCTTGTTCTTCTGGTGTTGTCTAGGTTCCTTGGCTTGTGCAATAGCACCATTGTTGTCACAATACACGTACAACGGATTGGACGAGCCCTGAACCACACCAAGATCCATGAGGAAATTCCTCATCCAAACAGCTTCCTTTGCTGCCTCCAAGGCGGCAATATACGCAGCCTCTGTTGTAGACGCATACACGCCTCTTGCTTGGAACTCTTCCAGCTCATAGCACCTCCGCTTATAATAAACACGATCCGGATTGCGAATGAGAATCATCGAGTCGGTAAGATAACTCGCATCCGTAACCCTTTACACCGAGTTTATCTTCACCACCATAAACCAAGAACATATCCTTAGTCCTTCTCAAGTACTTTAGGATATTTTAGCCGCTATCCAGTGGATCTCCAGATCAGCCGGTATCCGCTCACAACACTTAGAGCATAGGAAACATCCGCCTAGTACAAATCATGGCGCATATGATGGATCCGATCGAAGCATATGGAATCGCACTCATCCGACTTCGCCATCGCTTGTCGAAGGACACTGAGTCTTGCTAAGTTTTACACCATGTGACATCGGTAAGAACCCCTTCTTAGACGATTCCATGTTGAACTTCTTCAACACTTTGTCCAAA
The DNA here is from genome assembly GCA_023614405.1 of Avena insularis. NCBI lineage: Eukaryota > Viridiplantae > Streptophyta > Magnoliopsida > Poales > Poaceae > Avena > Avena insularis. The sequence continues at coordinate 243,575,712 of CM042689.1, read as the reverse complement.
TAAGTACTCTGACTCAATCCAATGAGCATCCTTGATCTATCTCTATAGATCCGGATTCCGAGGATGTATGTTGCCTCACCCAAGTCTTTCATTGAGAAACTCCTTTCCAATGATTCCTTGGTTTCTTGCAACATCTGGACATCATTTCCAATCAGTAATATGTCATCCACATATAAGATTAGAAAATTTACTTTGTTCCCACTAAACTTCTTGTACAAACAAGAATCATGATCACTCTTGATGAAGCCAAATGATTTGACTACCTCATCAAAGCGAATATTCCAACTCCGAGATGCTTGCTTCAACCCATAAATGGATTTCTGAAGTTTGCATACCTTCTCAGCATTAGCCGGATCGACAAAACCCTCGGGCTGTATCATATACACGTCCTCGGTTAAATTTCCGTTAAGGAAAGCTGTTTTGACATCCATCTGCCATATCTCATAGTCGAAATAGGCTGCTATAGCTAACATGATCCGAACTGATTTAAGCATCGCTACGGGCGAGAAAGTCTCGTCGTAATCAACTCCTTGAACTTGTCGGAACCCCTTCGCGACAAGGCATGCTTTATAGACGGAAACATTTACATCCATATCAGTTTTCTTCTTAAAGACCCATTTGCACTCGACGGGTCTTGCACCGTCTGGCAGATCAACCAAGTTCCAAACTTGATTTTCATCCATGGACTTTATCTCGGATTTCATGGCTCCAAGCCATGACTCGGAATCAGATCCCACCATCGCTTCCGAATAATTTGCCGGCTCATCACTGTCTAACAGTAACACATCACGAAAACTTTGTAATCTTGCCGATCTTCGTAGTACAGGTGCTGCTGCCGGCTCAGCTGCCACGACTGGCTCAACCTCCAAGATTTTTGCCGACTCGCTACTAGCCGGTTCCTCTCGAATTTCTTCGAGTTGCACCGTGCTCCCACTTACTCCCCGACTGAGAAACTCTTTCTCAAGGAAGACACAGTTCCGAGCGACAAACACTTTGCCCTCTTCTCGGTTGTAGAAGTAGTAACCCAAGGTTTCCCTCGGATACCCCACGAAAATACATTTATCCGACTTGGCCGTAAGCTTGTCCGACTGAAGTCGCTTGACAAATGCCTCAAAACCCCAAATCTTAAGAAAAGACAAACTTGGCTTTTTGCCTGTCCACATCTCATGCGGTGTCTTCTCTACCGATTTTGATGGTACTCTGTTTAGTGTGAACGCCGCTGTTTCTAGACAATAACCCCAAAATGATAAAGCCAGATCTGTCCGACTCATCATGGATCGTACCATGTCCAACAAGGTCCGATTCCGCCTTTCCAAAACACCATTCCTTTGTGGCGTTCCTGGCGGAGTAAGTTGAGGAACTATTCCACAACTTTTCAGATGGTCATCAAACTCATGGCTCATGTACTCACCTCCTCGATCCGACCGAAGAAACTTTATTTTCTTGCCGAGTTGATTATGTGCTTCATTCTGGAATTCTTTGAACTTTTCAAAGGCTTCCGACTTATGTTTCATCAAGTAGATATATCCATACCTACTCAAATCATCAGTGAAGGTAATGAAGTACTCATAACCACCCTTGGCTGTCGTGCTCATTGGTCCACATACATCACTATGTACTAGTCCCAACAAGTCGGACGCCCTTTCGCAACTCTTTGCAAAAGGTGTCTTGGTCATTTTGCCGAGTAGGCAAGATTCGCATGTCTCGAACGACTCCAAGTCGAACGAAGTTAGGAGTCCATCATCATGGATCTTCTTCATGCGTTTCCAACTTATATGACCAAGCCGACAGTGCCAAAAGTAAGTCATATTCAGATCATTTGGTTTCAACCTTTTAACATTTATGTTATAAACCGACTCACCATCAAGATTCAAAATAAATAACCCGTCCTGGACGGGTGCAAAGCCGTGAAACATATCATTCAAATACAAAGAACAACCATTATTCTTGATATTCGACTCATAGCCTTGCCTCATCAAACATGAAGCATAAATAATGTTTCGTTGAGAATCGGAACATAATAACAATTATTTAGTTCCATAGTGAATCCGGAAGGTAAATGAAGTTGCATCGTGCCGACTTCCAATGCAGCAACTCTTGCTTTGTTGCTGACTCGAATATCAACCTCGCCTCTTGCTACGCTCCTAGTTCTTACCAGTCCCTGCAACGAGTTGTAGATGTGAATAACTGATCCGGTATCATATACCCAAGAACTATTAGGTGCATCAGCAAGATATATGTCTATAACATTGCAAACAAGTGTACCTGAGTCAGAAGTCATACCTCCACTCTTGGCTTTGTCGGCCAAGTACTTGCTGCAGTTCCTCTTCCAGTGGCCATTCGCCTTGCAGTAGAAGCAAGTGGATCCGGCTGAAGGAGATGGTTTAGTCCCTGAGGAAGCGCTTGGGACCGGGTCCTGAGCCTGCTTTCCTCCTGACTTAGCCTTCTTCTTAGTCCAAGAACTCTTCTTGAACTTAGCCTTATTCTGCACCATCAACACTTGACTGGTGCCCTTCTTGAGATCTGCCTCTGCCTGCTTGAGCATCCCATGCACCAAAGTGAGCTTTTATCCATACCATGCATGTGGTAGTTCAAATGAACCCATATGCACTAGGAAGAGAGTTCAGAATTATATCCGTAGCGAACTCTTTGCTAATGGGGTAGCCAAGCCTCTCCAGAGACTGCACGTAACCAACCATTTTGATCACATGCGGACTCAGTGGATCACCATCCTTAAGCTTGCAACCTGAGAGACTTGATACCTCTCAGTCTTCGCCTGATCCTGGAACATACTTTTGAGGCTTTCGATCATATCGTAGGCCTCAACATGCTCGAACTGCTTTTGCAAGTCCGGTTCCATGTGAGCAAGCATAAGACCTAATATCCGTGGACTCATCCTTAGCCCGACGGTAGGCATTGGTGGCTGCGATACGCATTCTCATTCGCTCATCTCGAAGTGGGTTGTCTACGACATGGTCCTTCTTTTCTTGTTTGAGAACAATTCTCAGATTTCGATACCGCTTGGTAAAATTAGTGTCGTTCAGTTTATCTTTCTCAAGAATGGTTCTCAACGCAAAACCGGATATCCGAGAGTGACTACTTGGTGCCATGATCTACAATGTAAAATATGCAAAACACTTAAGACATGTATTCATGAAAGAGCAAGCATATTAAACATTTTAATATTTTATCCTCCCACTAGAACCAACACCCCTCTGATGGTTGCTTAGTGATTCAGGATCCTAAATAAGCAAGTCGGCTAGTGAGCTTTAGCATCACCGCTAGCCGCCAAGTGATCTAGGTAGACAACTCCTTGTCAATCGCATCTCATGCGACTCCTGTTGGACGGGTGGCATCACATGCCCGGCTCCCATCCGACTTTTCCCGAGTCCCACAACCAGTGATAGACCCGCCTAGCTTACCGAAAGTGTTTCTGCAGTAAGAGTCCGACTGAACCCACCTAGTCGGAAAGAATTGGCAGCACCTCAATTTTATGAGCCCACTACCAAAAATGTCCGACTTGTGATGGTGCAAACACATGGAAAACCGACTAGACCTTCTTTGAGGGATTAAATTTTACCGACTATCTAATAGAGGTAAAACAGAGACATAACAATAACACAAAATAAAGCAATTATAATGTGAAATGGTATGGCTCTCTTCATGGCGATCTCCATCTCCACAAAGCCTATAATCCGACTCGTGCCAACTCTTGTCACTTGCCATCTTACTCCATGTCGCCGACATGTGTAATGCCTTGCATGCCTTCCGGGTTCTCCAAACAGCTACACTAGCTTAGTAAAGTAAATTACATAGGGAATCCGACACGCAGGTCATTATACAATAAAATGACAGCACCTAGGCTCCAGTCGGCTGACATAAACCGTGATTCGCAGATCACGTATGGATTACACACATACATCACATGCACATGAACCATACCATTCACAACTTCCTGTAAAAACAAGTTATGCATAGATACAATATCTACCGGCGTTGTGAAACTCCCAACGATATCTAAGGCGCTACAACAGGGCGAAGCCGGCAGTCCCGACGATTTTTCCGAAAACGTAGATCTCATCTACGATCCGGACATGGATTCCGACCATCGTTCCGATTCGATCAAACTCTTTGATCTTCGATCACCGCTTCTGGATTTACGTGTTACAGTCTACCCCGATGGCGGAAGCCGACCGGTAGGGGTATGTTGTTCCACGACCTCAGCAATATGATCACGGAAATCAGATCTACCATTCCCCGAGCACATTTGATCCAATCAACTTCGTACAAAACCGATCTATCTCATAGATCGACCACCAAACAACATATAGATCTCATCTACAATCTACAGCATATCACATATGCGAGATCTCGAGCCTAAAACCAGAAGCTATCGCTCTGATACCACTGTTGGGCCACGCAGAGATGAAACAAAATTTTCCTCTAACGTGGTGATCCTAAGATCTAGCTGAGGTAGAAGGCCACGAGGTTTACCACTAGACGCGCGGTTGCGGATTACTGATGAAGCGCGTCAGTTGATGTAGTGCAGTCCTAACGATCTGATCGTCCTGGTGCTGATCGCACAACACCTCTGCTGGTATCCACACGTACAAGGAGGAGCGCCGGCGGCGAACTGCTAGGTTCGGTACGGCGGTAGGACTGCTATGGAGCTAGGGTTTCCAATACATGGAATGACCTAACCGAACAACGATTAACCTTTCTGGGTTACGGTGCTCCACTATATATAGGGAGTGAACGTGGGCTCTTCTCGCGCGACCCATTCACTAAAGCCCATATAACACTAGTCACCGTGAGTCCAACTCACTAACTCAGTCCTAATCTGGTTTAGGTCCAACCCAACCAGATTACAGATTCGGATCCAATCCGAACTTGCTCCTGCTCTTAAGTGTGTGACCCCGCAAGCTCATGTCTACTTGGACACGATTGGAGTCCGACTCTCAATCGATCAGTCGATAGCGGCTCCTAGCAGAACGTGCCGACTCCCAAGTACCAAAGAGTCATGACGACTTGCCTTTCCAATGCGACTTATGTCCGAGTCCCTTTTGCCTCACGATATACCTTGTCAAACTATAGGCGAATATATGTCATCCCTTAAATAGTCCGACTCTCTTCTCGATCCGAGATAAGTGATTCACCCGACTAACTCTTAGTCGATCGCCTCGGTTAACACTTAACCGAGTCGTGCATGGCCATGCTTTCCGAATCATATCTCACGAGAGGGCCCAGAGAATATCTCTCCGAGTGGAGGGGCAAAATCCCATCTTGGTTATTCACATCACGCAGCTTGATTCTCGATCGAACCCCGCCTTTATAATCGCGATTACGGATCAGCTTTGATGTAACCTAAGTCGGTGATCCTCAACTCGGACTATGCAACAACCTCAGGTCTAAGGATTACATTGATTGAGATATACAAATGACAGCTAGTTCGTTGTACCTCAATATGGGTCAATCCGACTTTCTAAACTCTTTAGCCGAGTCTGTGTAAGTTGGAATAGCATCTCCATGCCCATGACAAGTGGAACCAAGTCATCAAGCCAACTTTCACATTGGTCTAAGTTGTGTGTCCAACACAACCTCAATGACCAAGGATATTTAGTACAAACAACATGAATGCATAGTTCCACAACCGAATCACATATTCAATGATACACATAAGATGTTTATACAAGGACTAATATCTTTATGAATACAATGGGAAATCTCATCATACATGATTGCCTCTAGGGCATATTCCCAACAGTCTCCCACTTGCACTAGAGTCAATCTTTCGACATCATATGTCTAAGCATCTAATGCCCATGGCTTCAAAGCGCCTCATGCTTCGGCTGGGGTAACGGCTTTGTCAACGGATCCGCAATATTTGCATCTGTGTGTACCTTGCATAACTTGATATCACCCTGATCCACGAACTGGCGAATCAGGTGGTACCGCATGAGTATGTTCTTGTTCTTCTGGTGTTGTCTAGGTTCCTTGGCTTGTGCAATAGCACCATTGTTGTCACAATACACGTACAACGGATTGGACGAGCCCTGAACCACACCAAGATCCATGAGGAAATTCCTCATCCAAACAGCTTCCTTTGCTGCCTCCAAGGCGGCAATATACGCAGCCTCTGTTGTAGACGCAGACACAGTCTCTTGCTTGGAACTCTTCCAGCTCATAGCACCTCCGTTTATAATAAACACGTATCCGGATTGCGAATGAGAATCATCAGAGTCGGTAAGATAACTCGCATCCGTGTAACCCTTTACACTGAGTTCATCTTCACCACCATAAACCAAGAACATATCCTTAGTCCTTCTCAAGTACTTTAGGATATTTTTAGCCGCTATCCAGTGGATCTCTCCAGGATCAGCCTGGTATCTGCTCACAACACTTAGAGCATAGGAAACATCCGGCCTAGTACAAATCATGGCGTACATGATGGATCCGACTGCAGAAGCATATGGAATCGCACTCATCCGACTTCGCTCATCAGTTGTCGAAGGACACTGAGTCTTGCTAAGTTTTACACCATGTGACATCGGTAAGAACCCCTTCTTAGACGATTCCATGTTGAACTTCTTCAACACTTTGTCCAAATAAGTACTTTGACTCAATCCAATGAGCCTCCTTGATCTATCTCTATAGATCCGGATTCCGAGGATGTATGTTGCCTCACCCAAGTCTTTCATTGAGAAACTCCTTTCCAATGATTCCTTGGTTTCTTGCAACATCTGGACATCATTTCCAATCAGTAATATGTCATCCACATATAAGATTAGAAAATTTACTTTGTTCCCACTAAACTTCTTGTACAAACAAGAATCATGATCACTCTTGATGAAGCCAAACGATTTGACTACCTCATCAAAGCGAATATTCCAACTCCGAGATGCTTGCTTCAACCCATAAATGGATTTCTGAAGTTTGCATACCTTCTCAGCATTAGCCGGATCGACAAAACCCTCGGGCTGTATCATATACACGTCCTCGGTTAAATTTCCGTTAAGGAAAGCTGTTTTGACATCCATCTGCCATATCTCATAGTCGAAATAGGCTGCTATAGCTAACATGATCCGAACTGATTTAAGCATCGCTACGGGCGAGAAAGTCTCGTCGTAATCAACTCCTTGAACTTGTCGGAACCCCTTCGCGACAAGGCATGCTTTATAGACGGAAACATTTACATCCATATCAGTTTTCTTCTTAAAGACCCATTTGCACTCGACGGGTCTTGCACCGTCGCGATCAACCAAGTTCCAAACTTGATTTTCATCCATGGACTTTATCTCGGATTTCATGGCTCCAAGCCATGACTCGGAATCAGATCCCACCATCGCTTCCGAATAATTTGCCGGCTCATCACTGTCTAACAGTAACACATCACGAAAACTTTGTAATCTTGCCGATCTTCGTAGTACAGGTGTCTTCGCCGGCTCAGCTGCCAATCGGCTCAACCTCCAAGATTTTTGCCGACGCTACTAGCGGTTCCTCTCGAATTTCTTCGAGTTGCAACTGCGTCCCACTTACTCCCCGACTGAGAAACTCTTTCTCAAGGAAGACACAGTTCCGAGCGACAAACACTTTGCCCTCTTCTCGGTTGTAGAAGTAGTAACCCAAGGTTTCCCTCGGATACCCCACGAAAATACATTTATCCGACTTGGCCGTAAGCTTGTCCGACTGAAGTCGCTTGACAAATGCCTCAAAACCCCAAATCTTAAGAAAAGACAAACTTGGCTTTTTGCCTGTCCACATCTCATGCGGTGTCTTCTCTACCGATTTTGATGGTACTCTGTTTAGTGTGAACGCCGCTGTTTCTAGACAATAACCCCAAAATGATAAAGCCAGATCTGTCCGACTCATCATGGATCGTACCATGTCCAACAAGGTCCGATTCCGCCTTTCCAAAACACCATTCCTTTGTGGCGTTCCTGGCGGAGTAAGTTGAGGAACTATTCCACAACTTTTCAGATGGTCATCAAACTCATGGCTCATGTACTCACCTCCTCGATCCGACCGAAGAAACTTTATTTTCTTGCCGAGTTGATTATGTGCTTCATTCTGGAATTCTTTGAACTTTTCAAAGGCTTCCGACTTATGTTTCATCAAGTAGATATATCCATACCTACTCAAATCATCAGTGAAGGTAATGAAGTACTCATAACCACCCTTGGCTGTCGTGCTCATTGGTCCACATACATCACTATGTACTAGTCCCAACAAGTCGGACGCCCTTTCGCAACTCTTTGCAAAAGGTGTCTTGGTCATTTTGCCGAGTAGGCAAGATTCGCATGTCTCGAACGACTCCAAGTCGAACGAAGTTAGGAGTCCATCATCATGGATCTTCTTCATGCGTTTCCAACTTATATGACCAAGCCGACAGTGCCAAAAGTAAGTCATATTCAGATCATTTGGTTTCAACCTTTTAACATTTATGTTATAAACAGACTCACCGTCAAGATTCAATATAAATAACCCGTCCTGGACGGGTGCAAAGCCGTGAAACATATCATTCAAATACAAAGAACAACCATTATTCTTGATATTCGACTCATAGCCTTGCCTCATCAAACATGAAGCAGAAATAATGTTTCGACTGAGCACTGGAACATAATAACAATTATTTAGTTCCATAGTGAATCCGGAAGGTAAATGAAGTTGCATCGTGCCGACTTCCAATGCAGCAACTCTTGCTTTGTTGCTGACTCGAATATCAACCTCGCCTCTTGCTACGCTCCTAGTTCTTACCAGTCCCTGCAACGAGTTGTAGATGTGAATAACTGATCCGGTATCATATACCCAAGAACTATTAGGTGCATCAGCAAGATATATGTCTATAACATTGCAAACAAGTGTACCTGAGTCAGAAGTCATACCTCCACTCTTGGCTTTGTCGGCCAAGTACTTGCTGTTCCTCTTCCAAAGGGCTATTCGCCTTTGCAAGAGAAGCAAGTGGATCCGGCTGAAGGAGATGGTTTAGTCCCTGAGGAAGCGCTTGGGACCGGGTCCTGAGCCTGCTTTCCTCCTGACTTAGCCTTCTTCTTAGTCCAAGAACTCTTCTTGAACTTAGCCTTATTCTGCACCATCAACACTTGACTGGTGCCCTTCTTGAGATCTGCCTCTGCCTGCTTGAGCATCCCATGCAATTCAGTGAGCTTCTTATCCATACCATGCATGTGGTAGTTCGAAATGAACTGCCCATATGCACTAGGAAGAGAGTTCAGAATTATATCCGTAGCGAACTCTTTGCTAATGGGGTAGCCAAGCCTCTCCGAGACCCACGTAACCAACCATTTTGATCACATGCGGACTCAGTGGATCACCATCCTTAAGCTTGCAACCTGAGAGACTTGATACCTCTCAGTCTTCGCCTGATCCTGGAACATACTTTTGAGGCTTTCGATCATATCGTAGGCCTCAACATGCTCGAACTGCTTTTGCAAGTCCGGTTCCATGTGAGCAAGCATAAGACAGCTAATATCCGTGGACTCATCCTTAGCCCGACGGTAGGCATTGGTGGCTGCGACAGTCGCATTCTCATTCGGCTCATCTGGAAGTGGGTTGTCTAGGACATGGTCCTTCTTTTCTTGTTTGAGAACAATTCTTAGATTTCGATACCAGTTGGTAAAATTAGTGTCGTTCAGTTTATCTTTCTCAAGAATGGTTCTCAACGCAAAACCGGATATCTGAGAGTGACTGCTACTTGGTGCCATGATCTACAACAGAAAATATGCAAAACACTTAAGACATGTATTCATGAAAGAGCAAGCATATTAAACATTTTAATATTTTATGCTCCCACTAGAACCAACACCCCTCTGATGGTTGCTTAGTGATTCAGGATCCTAAATAAGCAAGTCGGCTAGTGAGCTTTAGCATCACCGCTAGCCGCCAAGTGATCTAGGTAGACAACTCCTTGTCAATCGCATCTCAGAACCTAAGTCGGTGATCCTCAACTCGGACTATGCAACAACCTCAGGTCTAAGGATTACATTGATTGAGATATACAAATGATAGCTAGTTCGTTGTACCTCAATATGGGTCAATCCGACTCGCTAAACTCTTTAGCCGAGTCTGTGTAAGTTGGAATAGCATCTCCATGCCCATGACAAGTGGAACCAAGTCATCAAGCCAACTTTCACATTGGTCTAAGTTGTGTGTCCAGCACAACCTCAATGACCAAGGATATTTAGTACAAACAACATGAATGCATAGTTCCACAACCGAATCACATATTCAATGATACACATTAGATGTTTACAAGGACTAATATCTTTATGAATACAATGGGAAATCTCATCATACATGATTGCCTCTAGGGCATATTCCCAACAACTCTACCATACTATCACTTGCCAATACAATTGAAATGTATTGACCCTTGCGGCTATAACTTATTATGTTGCAGGTTTGTTTGATGTTAGTGAAGTGTGTTTAATAGGATTATAAGTCTACAACCAACATGATTGCCTATGGCACTTTGAAGATGAAGGACTCCATGCTATATAGATATTTCTGATGCATTGTAATGAGATAGCCAAATGAGCTATGTAAGATGTAATGAATTATTTTATTCCTTGTTATAAGTTGTAATATGACCTTTGTTTGTTGATATTACATCTTAAACTGTGGATGCTAGCTATTGATCCAGGGACTAGCATTGTAAACACAGGGATCTCTACCTTATCAGGTTGGGACCTCTACATAGTTCCATACACGAGAAATCAAGTTTTTTGAACTTGGAAGACCCTTCGGAAAGGTGTAAAAATCCATTGGTCGTATTTGGATCTATAAAGAAACCGGCATGGATGTTTCACATCTATGAAATAGTCGACATGTCGTAAATTATTTTACGAAGATGTTCAAGGAGTTGACTATGACAAGATTTGATCTTTCATAAGCGATATTTAGTCTGGACGGATTAAAGTAGCAACCACTACATATAATTTGGTATATGGTAGATGAATAAACAATACAAAGTTCTTCTAATAGAATGGTTACCTAGGACGTGTGCATGACACGATCCAAAGGGTTTTGTTAATTCTAAGGATGCTAAAAAGGGCATGCAAAGTTCAATGGTTGACGTAAGCATTGCGGAGTTGGAATCTTCGCCTTGATGAAACTGTTATAGGATTTTTCATCAGGAGACGATGAAGATGCTTTCATTTGCAAGAAATTAAGTGGGAGCGCTGAGACATATTTCTAATACATTATGTGGAGGACATCTTGTTGATTGGAAATGATGTATCTTTTATTGAGAAAGGTTAAGAATTTCATTTCGATGAAAGACTTAGGCAAAACCCGAATATTTAGCATGAATGTCTACATGGATAGACAGTAATGCTAATATGGCCGTGCCAAACGTACATATATGAGATATTGAAGGGGTTCAATATATAAACGAGGAGAAAAGGATCTTGTCGCATGGAAAAGAATTGAATCAAAATTCAAGTGTACTAACACTTGGTAAGTGAAACAAGATTGAAGTGCTTTGACGCTTGTTGAGTGAAATCACAAGAATGTTTTGATCAATCATACCATGATATGTACACATCCAGATATGTCCTATGATTTAAACGTTATGAGCATATACCAGAATGAATCATTGGACCATAGTAAGGATATTCTTATGATCTTTTGGAAGAACTAAGAATATATTTGTGTAGAGGTGACAAACAATTGCAAATAGTTCATTTTAAAGCGTTACATTGATACTAGTTTTGTCACAAGATACAAAATTAATTCTATCTCAATTTAAACTATGGGTGGTACAATGAAATGGAAAGAAAGTTTCCATGATGGATTTGGATGAATTCCAAAGTTAAGACATCGTGACAGATACTACAACAAAGGGCTAAGTATATGACTGTTATAGTAGCAACAAAGGAGGGCATTTGTGTCAAGTAGTTTGTTATCAAACTAAGGTGTGGTTCTCAATGGGCTAACACTAAAGATATATTGTACGACAATAGTATCGACATGATTTGACCCCAAGGAAATAAAGGTCTCACCAAAAGACCAAATTTATATAATGCCATGTCATTGGAGAATGAGTGATGCGTGAAGACGCAAAGACATGCAAATACACACGAACCTGAAAGCGTCAGATCCGTAGATTATGTTAACCACTTGCAATCGCGTATATGGAACACCAGAAAGCCATAGGTGTTCAATATGCAAAGTTTTCAAACTAGATTATTGTCTCTAGTGCAAGTGGGAGACTGAAGAGAATATGCCCGAGAGGCAATAATAAAAGTGGTTATTATCGTATTCCTTATTTATGATAAATGTTTATTTTGCATGCTATAATTGTATTAATACGGAAACGTTAATACATGTGTGTTTAATAAACAAAAAGGAAGTTTCTAGTTATGCCTCTCTTATAAACTAGCTCGTTGATTAACAAGATGATCAAAGGTTTCCTGATCATGGACATTGGATGTTGTTAATAACGAGGTCATAACATTATTGGAATGCTGTGATGAACATTCATCCGAAGTATAGAATTATGATAAAGGTCACCGTGTTTATATTGCTATAACATCATACGAAGTAATCTTAGTACTTAGACCATGAGATCATGTCAATCACTAACACCGGAAGAGTATCTTGATAACATCAAACCTCACACCGTAACAGGGTGACTATAAAGATGGGTTCAATGCTACGAAGGTATTATGTTGAGGCTCATGGATCAAGAGTGGAATTTGTCCATCCCGATGACGGAGAGATATACTCTGGGCCCTCTCGGTGATATCACATTAGTTAGCTTGCAAGCAAGTGATTTGATCACTAGAATGTTATATCACGGGAACGAGACAAGAGTACATGTCGGTAACGAGATCAAACTAGGTATGGAGATACCGATGATAGAATCATGGACATGTAATATATCGCGAGACAAAGGGATTGAGTTACATGCGTATAAGGTTCACACGATCATAGAAGTCATCATTGAATGTTTGGGAGTTAGTATGGATCTCTAGGTCCCGCTACTGATTATTGATCGGAGAGGGGTCTCGATCATGTCTACATTATTCGCGAACCATAGGGTGACACACTTAAGGGATATAGACACCATTTGGAGCAAATAAGATGCTATAGAAAGAAAAAGAAAGCGCAGGAATTTATTTCACTAGACACCGGAATCGTTTCGGTTGAAATTGCTAAAACTGGTTTTGCATGTGAAATTGAAATGTTGTAAGGGGTTTTATGTGAATGTTTGTTAATTCCAGTAATTAAAAAATTCTGAATAAATAAATAAAAGAGTTTTATTTAAATGAGAGCTTGCATTAAATTTGGTGGAAATTTAATGCATGTGAGTATATTTTTGAGTGGATGCATGTTTATGTGAGTGGAGGCTTTTCATTTTGAGTCGGAGCTCCACCCACATGAATTTGGAAGATGTGGGGGCAGCCACCATTCTGGCCTCCAAGCCCCTTGGTTGCCCCCTCTCCTCCTCTCACAACACACCTCCTCGTTAAGGATTTCTCTCCCACTTTAGAATTTCCCCATGGTCTCGGATCAGCGAGATACATGTTCCCGGTGAATTTTTCTAGAAGGATTTGTTCTTCCGCTGCTTCGCTAGAGCGAGTGCACGGAGGTTGTCGGGGTACCCGGACGTGTGTGCGATCACGGATGCACCACTGCTTTGCGGTGCTGGACTTGATGGTGCTGGACCGGCTGGACTAGATGGACTTCATCACGATCTTGAGATCGGCAAGCGTTCGACTACATCATCAACGAGTACAACCTCATTAACACTATTAGGTCTTCGAGGGTATGTATTCTATGGATGTATATCCACCCGTTGCTTGTATCTAGTAGATAGATCTTGGTACTTAGTTGTTCCCATCGTACGTATTTTTTGTTTTCTATGTTGTGAACCCTTCAAAATATGCAAGTCCCCCTCCAGCCCCACATCATGGCCCCATCGGTCATTGTCTTCGACGGCCACACATGACGGCCCCATCATTTATTGGCTTCGATGGCCCCATAGAACAAACTTTTTCTTTGGAATTTGCATATTTGCCACATGACCACCACATGTCAGTGACACACAAAATGGCAAATATGCAAGTTGCAATGTAAAACATGGCAAATACGCAAATCTCCCCTCCATCCCCACATCACGGCCCCATCGGTCATTGGCTTCGATGACCCCACATGACGGCCCCATCGTTCATTGGCTTCGATGGCCCCACAGAATGACCCCCTTCCTCAGTGGCTGCACTGGCCACCCAATCAGTAAAAAAGCGGCCCACAAGTCAGTGAGAGATGGATGGCGGGTATGACGTGTATCCTAGCCCCACCCGTCAGCATGTAACGGCCACGGAAGGACCCGCCCCAACGTGTTCCCACCAGTCAGCATGTAACGGTCAAGCCTTTGACCTGACGGCATCCCTCCGTCCAAGCTCCTGCGAGGATTTCATAACATAGCGAGGGGAAAAGTGAGGAAAAGTTAAGCGGCTTGGGAAAACTGAGTACAACTAATGAACTAGGGGCACGAAAATATAAATCCCAAATCCAAATGGTAAAGATGTGGATCAAAAGTTATATTGTTCTATGATTGGTTCTTTGCTTTACCTTTATGCATCTAGAACCGATATTGTGTTGAGTGTAGGAGTGTGTGCAAGATATCAAGTGGCTCCTAAAGAAAGCCATTTGATGGCGGTCAAAAGAATCTTTCGATATTTGGTTCATACCAAAAACTATGGTATTTGGTATCCTAGGGGATCAACATTCTCTCTTTGTGGATACATGGATTCAGATTGGGCTGGTGATAAGGATGATAGAAAATCAACCTCTGGGGCTTTCCAATTCCTTGGTACGGCATTGGTTGTTGGTCTTCTAAGAAGCAGAATTGTATATCTCTCTCCACCGCCGAAGCCGAATATGTGGCAGCTACTAGTGCTTGCACTCAATTGCTATGGATGAGGCAACCTTTAAAGGAATACAATGTCCATTGTGAAAAAGTGCCTCTTCTATGTGACAATGAAAGTGCTATCAAGATAGCCTGCAACCCGGTGGATCATACAAGGACAAAGCATACTGAGGTTCGTCATCACTTCATTAGAGACCATGTTGCTCGAGGTGATATTGAGCTATCCTATGTGTCAACCAAAGACCAACGTGCCGACATATTCATGAAGCCACTTGATGAAGCAAGGATTTTCTATTTGAGGAATTAACTCAATATCATAGATTTAAGGAGCTTGACTTGATTACCTTACATACTCACCTATGCCTTGACTCTTATTTGGTTTAGGTGTAGGCATGGAAATAGGGGGAGTGCGGTTCTAATTCATTGGACTATCCCTCCCCCCACAATGTCCAAAGTAACAAAAATCATTCCTCTTAATATCATTTTGTGATATGTGAGTTCAAATGATGAGTTTTTGTAATGGACCTAAGATATATCTTCGTGGTGCCAAGCCAAGTATACTCAAATATGGTGGCCTAGGCCACCACCCTCTCTTTGATAGGATGGTTTTCCTCATGTTTGTCATTTATGTTGCTTTTTGGTGGATTGTCCTTTCTTTGGTGTTTCACTTGGTCCTTTGGCTCTTCACTTGGGTATTCTCAATACTTTTCATGTTCTTTTGCATGTCTTGATTGTCACTGGAATTTTCTGGCAGTGGAGGCTGGAGACTCCGGGGTCTGACCCCGGAGACTCCAGTGGTTCGGAGACTCCGGCCGTTAGGCCCGAAGACTCCAGCCTGGCAGTTTCCTGAGGGGGTTAATTAGAGGATCAGGGTGGTGGTAACTCCTAGTTACTCCTCTCCACCCACGACCCTCCTCTCTCCTCACCATCTTGCCCACTCCATTGTCCAACACCGCTGGGGCTTCCTCCGCCTCGGATCCGCCGCCGCCGCTGGCAAATCTCCTCCTCCAGGTGGTGGGCTCCTGCCCTTCCGGCAGGACCCGCCCCCATGGAGCAAGGTCGTTCCGGTAGCTCTCGTCCTCGTCGCACCAAGTCCATGGCCCCGAACTATGGGGAAATCCTCTCAAGATTTCAGGCCAGCACCCGTTTGACAGTCGTGGGGAGCATGCCTACAAGATCAAGGGAAAGAAAGCCTTGTCTTTGCAGCGGCAAGAGGAAGACCGTCTTCATCATGAGGAACTGGCCAAGAAAAGGAATACGACAACCTCACCACTCTCTTTAGGTTGAACAATGATGAGTTCCGGATCATGAGGAGGCAGTTGTCCTATCAGATGGCAAACAACAGCCCGGATGCTCGTTTCTGGAGGCACGAGCAGTAATTGATCATGACTGAGATCTATGCCCACCTGTCTAAGAAGAAGCCTGTATGCCCGCAGCATCCTTTGGACTTTGAATACATGAACATCAAGGCATATTTCTCTGAGGCTCTATGGATCACTAAGAAGCTTGGATTGCACCATCTCATGGCATTTCGGTAGGATTACAGTATTCAGATTATGCACCAGTACTCTTGTGTTGGGAGACGGGGATGAGATCCTTATGACTTGGATCACTGGCGACATTCATTGTCAGTCTAGTATCAGTGATCTTGTGGCACTCTTGGAGTATCCTTTTGAGGGCAGGCATACCCTAGTTGGTCAACGCATTCATCAGACTTCTGGGCTTGAGTATAAGAAGAAGCCCCTTTATCCTATTTACTACAAGTATGGTGTCCTTGGAGAAGCAAAGAACCCCAGGCCACCTTTCCACATTGTGTTCCGCATGTTCCGTGAGAACATTTATCCTCAAGCTGGCAATCTTGACACTATACGGTCTGCCTTCGTTCCTCTCATAGTTCAGGCTCACTCCATCTACATCAATGGTCTTGATGGTCCTGCTGTTCCTCTTGATGTCATGTATTTTATCTTCATGGAGCTGGGCATCAACATTTCTGAGAAGAAGACTCCCACATATGCTCCCTATGTCATGAGACTTGTGCTCTCCACCTTTCCCAAGATGCACCTGCCTTCTGCTCTTGTGGGTCTGCTGATTGTTGCTCATGCCCCTCTCCAGATGCAGCGTAAGGCTCCTACCACCTCTGCAGATCCTCGTGGCTATTCTGCCCCCATGCCAGCTGATTAGATTAGAGATGATGAGGAGGAAATCCCTTTGGTTGCCAGCCATGTTCGCGCCAGGAGGAAGAACACCAGCAATGCCTGTATGCCCCTATTTATCATGACTATGTTAAGGGGCAAATGAAGAAGGCCACCTTTTGGGAAAGGATGCTATTGTGTATGAACATCGATATTCACAAGGGTCAATATGATTCTTACAAGAGGGACAATCAGATCATGAAGAAGTTTCACCAATGGGACGCAGATAGTGATGATGAAGATACAGCTAAGCCTCAACCCTCTCGCACCCTCTCATATGGCTCGTGGGTTCAAGGCACCATTGATTGGCGTGTGTTTGAGGATGAGGATGATGAGTGATCCGGTTGGGGCGTGTAGTCTAGCTCTTGTCCCTTTTTGTGATGAGTGCCTATGTAACGTAAAGACTATGTGGTAACATATCGTATCTCATTGTGTGATGAAGACCTCTATTATTGGATATACCCCTATATATCACTTCACCACCCATGTTGGGTCAAAGGTATGAGTATGTCTTCTACCATCTTGTCGTCTTGCATCCATGTAGGTTTGTAATATCTAGGGGGAGTGTTTCTCTTTTGTTTTGTGCATCTATTTTTATATGCAAATTTTAGTGTGCTCATTTCGATGGGCAGATTCTCTACCTCTTGTAACTTGTGCTGGTATATTATTGTGCAAATCCTTGTGTTGACATCAAACACCAAAAAGGGGGAGATTGAAAGGGCATTCCCTGCCTTAATGATGTTTTGATGTTCGATGACAACACAAGTAGTGTTTGCCATGTGCTAAGTGTTGCAGGTTCATCTGTGAAAAAGCTAGAGACGTGTTTTCCAATCATGAAGAGCCCGAAACTTATCAAGAAAAAAGGGCTTCCTGAGGATTTTCTGTGAGCTGCCTCCCCTAAGTCCGGAGACTTCGGGGTTTAGGCTCACAGACTACGAGGTCTAGGAACGGAGACTCCGGCCTTGTCTATGGAGCTATCTCCGGCCCACCTAGGAAACCTTCTATATCCTCCCCCGGAGTTGGGCCTGAAGTCTTGTGCAGCACCGGAGTCTCCGGGGCTGTGGCCCAGAGTTTCTAGCCCAGTATCCGGCCTTGTCTCCGGGGTCAGTTGAAAAGTATATTGGATACCCCTTCGGAGTGTTCAGCGGATTCCTTTGTCAGCATCAGAGTCTCCCCCCGGAGTCTCCAGCCTTGGAGACCGGAGTCTCCGGGGTTAGTGGCTCTACAACGGATATTTTTCCAGGGAGGCTATAAATACCCCCTTCTTCTACCTTGGGAAGTTGCTCGTCCCACTCAAGAACACCACCTCCATTTGAGACACCAAATAACAAATATCTCTTCATCCAACCATCCAAAGTCATTGATCTTTGGAGAATCGAAGGAGGAGGCCTTGATCTATAGCTTCACTAAGAGAGATCTTCATTTCCCCCTCATTCACTTGAGGAACCCTTGCTCTAGTGTTTCTTTGGAAACTCTATCTCTTGATTTGGTTCTTACAAGCTTTTGTTTGATTGTTTGACATCTTGCTTGTATTTGGGAGCCTCCAATTCAGTTGTGGATGTGTGCCTCGAACTTGTTGTAAAGGTGCCAGCTTCCACCTTGAAGGTTGCATATATAGTGGAAGAGGTGAATCGAACCCATTGGGGTGAGGTTCATCGGAGAACAAGAGAGGCATCTTGTGGCATTGGTGGTTTGAAACCACCCCCTCTCCAAACGCAGACATATTTCCCCTCAAAAGGAAGGAACTGTGGGAAACAAATCCTTGTGTCTCTGCATGCTCCACTTTGGTTACTTCTATCCTTTACCGCACTTTACTTATCTTGTTCTTGCTTAGTGTTGTGCTAGGTTGACATATAGGTAAATTCACCATAGTTGCATAATCTTGAGAATTTAGCATTCGTGTCAAACCCTAATTTGAAAATGAGTAAAATTTGAAGTAGCACATATTCACCCCCCCTCTAGGTGCCCATACGATCCTTTCAACTAGTATTACATCCCTTAGAGTGGTACAACAGAAACACAGCAGGTCCAAGACATAACTATAGGTTACAACTCAACTCTTTACAAAAGATCCAAAGAACACTCTAGGTTAAAGAGAGAGAAAGAAACTTTTTACAAAGAAGAACCAGAAATAATCAACGCATAACTATCATACTAATAGACTAGTATTTAAACTATTGGGCTTGCATTGCTGCTATTGCAATACTCTACAAAAATAGGTTCTATGGCTAAAGATTATATTCCTATCTAATCAACAACTTCATCTTCACTTTAGTTGATGTATATGTTGACTTCATTGAAGAACTTGAGTTGTTGATGACGATTCCCTTGAGCATAAGTTGTTGTAGATGTCATCTGTATTGGCTTTAGAATCTAGCAAGTCTTAAGAAGATATGTTGAGTACGAGCATACTCAACAAGTTCACTAAAAATATTGTTTGATGCACTAGCTACAGCCACAGACCATATGTCGTAGGTAATGGAGGTTTTTGTAAACATTTCTTCAAAGGTTGCTTTTATTCTGAAAAGCATGTACGTTAGCCTTCACAGGTTTACTAGAACTTTCATGGAGTTCCTTTCCTGCCGTGTTCCTAGCTATTTCCCGGAACAGGGATTAACAAGTTACAGTTCTTACACTCTGTAGAGGTGCGTTGCTTTAACCATGAGAGATTTTAGCTTTGTTGCACATCCGAATTATAGGCCCATTCACACTTCCTTGGTATGAGGCCTAGACTAAGATCCAAGCCAATCACTGCCCTCTTTGCAACCCCGCATGTCTCCTGGGTGTACGCGATGCCCACATATCGAATTACGGCAATGATTAGTACAAAATGTTCAGATGCCAGAACTATCGTGGGTACCCATATGCTGCATATCCTCTATGAATTACCAATTAATGCATGATATAAGAACAATATCCAGGACCTATGCATCTGGCTACATGCGAGAGGAAGAAGATAATGACGAGGTTCGATCTCGTCAATCCCCATTGTTACGGACTTGGGTTTTGGAGAAGATGGGGATGCTGAAGATCACGGAACAGTTAACAGACAAGCAACACGGGGACACGAGGTTTACCCAGGTTCAGGCCCCCGGAGGGAAAACTCTACTCCTGCTTGTCTGCTCTTGATTACGGTGGAACCGAAGGTTACAGGGGTGCGCGGATGCAATCTGGCATGAGGTGCGTATGAGGTGAGTTGAGGTCCTCCTAGTCGTGCCCTCCTAGCCTTTATATAGATAGGCAGGTCCCAAGCGCAGGTCGAGTCGGTTACAGATTTGGGTTTGTACCCTTTGAAATTCTATCTACTCTAGTCTTGTTCTCCAAGATCCGAAGGAGTCATGGGCTTGGGCCACCCGAAATCTCCACATGTCGTGTATCTTGTCGTGGGTCTTCCTTGGGCTGGACTAGGTATGCCAATATTGTGTACCCGTGAGGTATAACCATGTCAGTAGACCCCGAGTGTTCAGTCAAATCGTATATTCGGCTAGAGACTCTTTAATCTTTTGGGTGCTATGTAGTCGAACCTGTTTTACAAGAAAAAATGTTTAGTTCATAGGGATTGTTGATGCGTGTGCCTGACTCTCCCGACGGATCAGGGCCAGTTAACTGTCATGGGACAAAACAACACGATCTTCTTCAGACTCGAGTCCGTAAACTCGAATCCAGAACGAATGCTGGCATAATTTGACTCAAGCCGTTGAGGTCTTATAGGAGTTGAATCCCAGTGGTTTTCAAGTGAGGTACCCAACACGTCCGTTAGGATTTTTCGTCGTGCCTGCTGACACGGAAGTTTTACTGGCAGAGCGTAGTCAGGTGCATTACCAGGCCATCAGATGATATCTGTAGGACTTATCTTTGTGTCGCAGACACAACATCCGAAATTTTATCACCGTGGAGGTGTTTCGGGTGACCAAGGAGAATGCCTCTCACTTAGCGTTGGTTTGGGCAATTGCCAAAAAGATTTTGTCGTATTTGATCCGAAGGATCGCAGTCAAATAATTCATAGGGTGTCCGGCCAGCGCTCCCTATGGGAGTAGCTCCTAAGTGTATGTTCGAGTTGTAGAATCGAGCAGAGACTTTAGTTCAATTGTTTTCAGCTTAGGTCTGAAGGACACAATTTTTTCGGATGCTCAACCGATCCTCCCTATGGGAATAGACCCCGAGTCCGTAGTGGAGTTGCGGACTCAACGTAGGACTCAAAGATAGTTGCGAGGTGTAGTACCTTAGTCGTTTCTCAGGTGCGCGGCCAGCGCTCCTGATAGGAGTAGCCCCCGAGTAGTGTCTTGAATCGTAGATTCGAGTAAGTACTTGATTGATCAGCCGAAAATTTTCAGTCATTGCTAGCTTTAGCCTTGATGACGTCAGTGCTGACGATTGGTGATCTCAACCGTCTGTGGCGGCAAAGATGATGCGATGGAATGATCGTGGGTCCCACCGTCTTACTTGAAGTTGACTAGTCACGCGCATATGTGGCTAAAATTACCGCGTCTCCTCTGTTTCTGTGCGTAGTGGACGGCATGCTGGCGACGGTTCGTTGTTGTGCTGACACGTGTAGAGTTGGATCTTGGGTGCGTGCTAGGGCTTCTGGATCAACGGCTCGTGTGCATCGTCTTTCTCCTTTTATACCGTAAGCAAACATTAGTTTTCTTTTAGCCTTCTTCATTTGCTTATCGCCATTGCCTCCATTTTCACGAGCTTTGCTTTCCTTCGTACCTTTCCCTCTGCTTTTCTTCGCGCGAACCGTCGCACTCGTCGCCGCGTGATAGGGAAGACCAAGAAAACTACTGCCGTCGCACTCGTACCTTTCCTATCCACGATTTCCTTGGTGGACTCCTTTTCTTCTATGGGATTCAAATACATCACCTATGTCCCAATTCTCTTCTCCAAGTTGTCTGCTTCATAACTCTTTGCGAGTGCTAGCTTGGTATCGAGCCACACTTTGGCCTCTTCCGGAAGCTCTATTCCGTGAAGGTTCGGCACCGGCGGAGTCTATCCGCTTGGTGGCTACATCATTTTTGTCCGCCCTTTCGTCCAATTCTTCTCCTTTTCTATCAGCGAGTTCGTCCAGAAATGGCGCCAAAAGTGGTTCTACATCCGCGATGCTAAGCTGGACGGTCATCAATATGGGCTTGCCCCCTTCGACTCCGAGCAGAAGATCGCCCCGAAGAGATCGTGGAAAAACCACATCTTGGAGGGTGAAGCTGCGGAGGTGGAGAGACTCTATCAGCAGGTGGAGGCCCTTCAGCTGGTGACAGGCAAAGAGGTCAACAGTGTCGGCATCATCAGCACCTTCCTCAAGTGCCGAGTGCAGCCCCTCCAGGCTAGGGTGCACCAAATGTTCCTCTATGCTGGCTCCAGCGATCCAACGAGGGTTTCCCAGGTGATATCCGTCCGTGCGCGTAGTGCTTTTTCCAAGTGTTTGCTGTTTGCTGTTGTTATTTATATTGTGTCTCTTTTGTTTTTTCTTGCAGCGCTCAAGGTAACGGTCCCTATGCCTCCTTTGACTGAGAAGTTTAGGGAAACGCCAGACAATGAGGAGGTGGACTCCGAGTCCGAGCATCTTCCAGCTCAGTAGCCTACTATGGATGCTCCTGAGGCGAGTGAAGGGCAGACCCGAAAGCGCTCCTGGAGCGAGTCTTCGGATGCATCATCCCCGCCAACTCCAAGGGGTATGTCCTTCCTAGAGCGCCATGGAGAGGATGATGGTGCTTCTTTCACACCTTTTCCTGCCATGCTTCTTCGGGCAGTAGCTCCGGAGTCGCCGGCCAAGAAGAAGAAGCAGAAGGCGGCGCCCGTCTTCAACTTATCGGACATTTATTTGTAAGTAACTTCACCTGAATTGTTTACTGTCACCTGTCTAGGTAATGTTGGTTGTTGTCTGATCAAACTTTTCCTTGCAGCCAT
Organism: Avena insularis; assembly: GCA_023614405.1. Lineage (NCBI taxonomy): Eukaryota > Viridiplantae > Streptophyta > Magnoliopsida > Poales > Poaceae > Avena > Avena insularis. The sequence continues at coordinate 243,552,726 of CM042689.1, read as the reverse complement.
TCTTCGGAGGAGCCTCTTAGCAAGGACACTCAGGAGGCTGTAGGGGAGTCGAAGCCGACAGATCCTCCCCATTAGGTGGTGGCCAACTCTGAGGATGATGTCATGAACCTCTCCAAGTGAGAAGATCGGAAAGTCATAGCTCAGAAGACAGCACGCGGAACTTCGGAGTCCCCACCTGAACATGTAAGTATTTTCTTTATCCCTTGGGGGGAGCCCCCGAGCCATTTCGGGTGACCTGTTGGTCATTTTTGCTCTTGCGGGGCATAGCCCCCGAGCCCTTTCTTATGGTTTTTCTTTCTGTTGCAGCCCTTTGTGCATAGCGTCAACCTCCTTATCCAGCAGCACTTGGCACTGGAGTTTAGCATGCAGCAGCTTCAAGGTACGTAATGTACTCACCCTTTTGTAGTTCATCCATCCCATGGATTTTGATTTTATTGATTAGGTGGTTCTTCATGTTGCAGATGAAAACAATGCGGCCCTTTGACGGATGGACGCTCTCGAGAAGACCCTTGGTCGAGTGGAGAAGAAGGCCGCAGATGCTGCGGAGGCCAAGGAGCACGTACAGAAGGAGGTTGTCGATCGCGAGGAGCAACTCGCTGCTGCGGCGGTTGCTCGCGAGAAGGAGATGGCGGATAGGCTTATGGCTACAGCCAAAGCCTTCTCTGGTGAGTTTCCTTTCACTTGTTTTGATTCTCGTGTTTTTTCGACAGCGTCTTCTCTTGCTCTTATTCGGGTACTTTCTCTTCTTTGTTTCAGATGCTTCAGGTATCACGTTTGATCATGGTGCGCTGGAGCATGGAGATGCTCTGGTCGATGCCACCGCAGCAGTCGAAGATCGCTGCAGCACTGCTGCTGGCTCCTTGGAGAAGGCTAAGCAAGTGCCCAGGCGCTTATATAAGGAGGTTGTCCCCAAGGGCGTTGCCCTTGAGGATGTCGACGCCCTCGCGGATTCTCTGTCGGAGGAAGCTCCGGCGGCGTATAAGCGCAAGCAGAAGGGCATCGGCACCTCCATGGGGCTGGCGATGGCCATGGCATACGGAGCGGAGCTGGACCTGCCGCACATAACGTCCCAGGTGCTGACGGCTGCAGATGGCTCAGAGGTAGCGTTCGCCCTCTTTGCCTCTCACTGTAAGCGTTATGGGCCTAAGCTTATCGATCTTCTGGATGAGTATGCCGCGAAGCAGCAGGAGGAGGCCAAGAGCAAACAGTCTGGCTCCAAGGGCACTCCGGATGCGAGTGCTTAGGCCCATGTGTTGTAGCTGTTGTAGTTTCCTTCTTTGGTTTCCTACTATAACCTTTTGCTAATGAACGGACCCAACTTATGCCATGAGGTGGCCTTAATGTATATAAATTTATGTTTCGAGCTGTTGCCAGAGATGCTTGTGATGTTCATGTCTTGACTTGTTTGCGTTTAGGGTCCTTTAGGTGAGGCTCCTGGTCACTCCGAATGCTCGTGGGCCGCAACCATCCTTGGATGATGCGTCGCAGTTGGTTTTTCTTCGCGACCATGTCTGCATCTTGGAGAAGGATATCCTTAGCATTCAAGGCCACGCAGATGTGTGGAAGTTGAAGGCTGAGCAAGCCACTGCCAGGGAGGAGTTCTCGATGGGGGAGTTGCGGCAGATGAGCGTGCAACTGCAATGTGAGTCTTTACGCGTTGTTGTTCTTTCAGGTGAAGTTCTACATGTTTGCCCATTGTGTGCGTTCTGCAGGTGCGAATCTCGTTCCAATGGAAGAGAAAGAGCGTGTCATTGTTCCGATGAATTGCCTGACACAACAGGGCCTCGAGGCTGGTGGCTTCTTCTGGATGGATCGCGACCAGGCCACTGTCCTTGCGACGGTGCAAGATCGCATGCATCAGGTTTCTTGGGTGCTGAAGCAGGCGAGGATTTCTCTGGCGTCCATTTGGGACGTCATGTTCCCCTTGTATGCGGCACCTTCTACCCTTTAGGGCCTTCTTGCAAAATTTCGGAACGTGGGCCACGTCAAAGAGTTGGTGTGGCGTCAGCTGATAGCTCGGGTGAAAGCTGCATTGTCCCTTGTTCGGCTGCGTCGTCATGATGTCAACCTTGCGGAGGTGGCGACTGGGTCACCCCTTCGGCCCGATGCCACGATTTGGGACATCTGTTTGAACTGGGGGTGAATGTGATTCTCCGTAATAGGTAGATCCTATAAAGAAAAACTTGATGTAAAAATTATATTTTTTCGAGTGGGCTCGTAGTGCCCTTTGTAAATTTTATTTGTACTAGCACGTGGTGCATATCCTTTTCGTTAGCCTGACGTGGTCAACTACTCATGTTGTATGTATTGTTCTCAATCGACGAGGTCGTGAGGTGAGGCATAGCCCCCGAGCGTGTTATAGCAAAAAGTATGCAAAGAAAAAGAAATTTCGGCCAAGGGACTTAGCTTTTATTCATAGCGTAATGAGGAGGTACATTGTTCAGCTGAGTAGCCTTGGCTGAGTAGCCTTATTGAAAGTAAAGAGGTAGCTAGGGGTAGAAGCGTCGCAGACGTGCGACGTTCCAGGGGTTGGAGTATTCGACTCCTGATGCGATGTCCATGAGGCGGTAGGCGCCACCTGGGATGACTTCTGTGATGATTTAGGGTCCTTCCCAGGGTGACTCGAGCTTCTTAGGCCGCTCTTGCTTGAGTCGTAGGACGAGGTCTCCTTCGAGGAAGGACCTTGGACGCAGCCGGCGGCTGTGGTAGTTGCGGAGGCTTTGCTGGTAGACCGCTGAGAGAGCCGCAGAAATGTTGCATGCCTCGTCGAGTGTGTCGATGGTGTCTTCGAGAGTGGCCACTGATTCGGCTTCGCTGTAGGCGATGACCTGCGGGGCCTTGTGATGTACCTCGGTAGGTAGCACGGCTTCGGTTCCGTGCACCATGAAGAAAGGTTTGAAGCCAGTTGAGGTGTTCGGCGTTGTACATAGGCTCTAGAGGACGGAGGGTAGCTCTTATGCCTAGGCTCCCGCAATCCTTTCGAGTGGGCATAGAAGGAGTTTCTTGATGTCGTTTCCTATGAGGCCGTTGGCCTTTTCGACCTGTCCGTTGGTCTGCGGGTGCGCCACGGAGGCGTATGATATGTTTATGCCAAGGCGCTTGCAGAAGTCTTGGAATTCCTTTGAGATGAAGTTCGAGCCATTGTCCGTGATGATGCTGTGTGGCACACCGAACCTGTAGACTATGGATTCTAAGAACTTGACGGCGGTTTTGCCGCTTTGGTTGGTGACGGGCATGGCCACGATCCACTTGTTGAACTTGTCGACTACGACCAGGAGGTAGACGTGGCCTCCTTTCGAGGATTTGGGCAGTTTGCCGATCATGTCGAGGCTCCATTGGGCGAAGGGCCAGGCTAGTGGTATGGGCCTTAGCTCTGATCCTGGTGCCTGCGGTTTGTCCGCGTACCTTTGACAGGCGTTGCACCTTTGGACGATGTCTTTAACGTCGTTCATGACCGTTGGTCAGTAGAATCCAGCTCGTAGAGCTTTGGCGACTAGGGCGCGGCTGCCTGCATGATGGCCATAGATGCCCTCGTGGATGTCTTGAAGGATGGTTTTACCGTCACGATGGTGACGCACCTTTGGAGAACACCTGAAATACTAAGCTTGTATAGCTCGCCATTGTGGATGGTGAAGGCTTTAGACCGGCGAGATATGCGCCAGGCATCTGTCGGGTCATCAGGCAGTTCGTTGCTGATCAGGTATCGAAGTTACGGCTGCGTCCATGTTTCTTCGACCGCCATGACCTGCATCGGGCTGACAAGTTTGGCCTTGGTGTCGAGCTTTTCAGGTCCTTCCTGTCTTTCGGGTGGCGCAACCCCCAAGTGCTCTGCTTCTTCGGATGATCCCTTGGGGAATTTCCTCTTGATAGAGGGTACGCAAATTTGTTCGAGGAACACACCTGGTGGCCCCCGTGCATAGGTGGAGCCGATGTTGGCGAGCCTATTGGCTTCCTCGTTGCTTTCCCTTCCGACGTGTCGAAGCTCGCAGCCATCAAATTCCCCTTCGAGGGAGTTGTAGAGCGCGCGGTACGCGATCATGTTGGCGCTATGAGCATCGCACTCGTTCATTGTCTACTGAATGACAAGGTTCGAGTCAACGTAGATCACTAGGCGCGTTGCGCCGCAGATCTTGGCCATCCGCATGCCATGGATGAGGGCCTCGTATTTGGCCTCGTTGATGGAGGCGCGAAATTTCATCCGAAGGACGTATTTCATCTTGTCGCCCTAAGGGGACGTCAGTATGACTCCGTCTCCTGCTCTAACCTCACGCTTGGAGCCGTCTAAGTGCATCGTCCACGATTGCGTCATGTTCGGAGTGTCCGGCAGCTGGAGTTCCATCTAGTGGGCGAGGAAGTCAGGGAGGACCTGAGATTTGAGGGCTTGCGCCGTTTGAGGGTCTAGAGGAGACAGCTCGATGCCCCACAGGGCTACGCGTCCCGTGGCTTCGGAGTTGTTCAGGATGTTGGACAATGGGGCCTTGTTGAATACCACGATCTGGTTCTCCTGGAAGTAGTGGCTCAGCCGACGAGTCGTCATGAATACGCCGTAGGCGAGCTTCTGGTAGTGAGGGTATCTCTATTTTGTTGGAGTCAGTACCTCGCTGAGGTAGTAGATTGGGAGTTGGACCCGTGAGTCTTACCATCTTCGGGTCGTTCGACCATGATTATGGTGCTTACCACCTGGTGCGTAGCTGCGATGTATAGTAGCATAGGCTCTCGCTCCTTTGGTGTAACCAGGACAGGAAAGGTGGAGAGTAGCCGCTTGAGGTCCTCGAATGCGTCGTCTGCTTCAGGTGTCCACTCGAACTTATCCGCCTTACACAGAAGCTGGTAAAAGGGAAGGGCCTTCTCGCCCATGCGACTGATGAATCTGCTTAGCGCTGCGATCCGCCCAGCTAGCTGCTGGACACCTTTGAGGTTCTTCGGCTTCTCCATTGACAGTATGGCCCTGATTTTCTTCAGATTCGCCTCGATCCCCCATTGGGAGATGAAGTAGCCGAGTAGTTGGCTAGATGGGACGCCGAAGGCGCACTTTTCTGGGTTCAGCTTGATCTTATAGTGATCAAGGTTATCAAACGTCTCGCGGAGATCGTCGATTAGTGTCTTGGCCTCCCTGGTCTTGATTACTATGTCTTCGACATAGACTTGAATGTTGCGACCGATTTGGTTTTTTAGACACGCCTGCATGCACCTCTAGTACATGGCGCATGCGTTCTTCATCCCGAAGGGCATGGTGTTGTAGCATAACACTCCGAACAGCGTGATGAATGCTAGTTTTTCCTGGTCCTCGACCTTCAGTCGAATATGGTTGTAGCCTGAGTAGGCATCAAGGAGGGAGATTTTCTCGCATCCTGCAGTCGAATCGATAATCTGATCGATCCGCGGTATAGGGAAGTGGTCATTGGGACAGTATTTGTTGAGCGACGTGAAGTCCACGCACATCCGTATGGTGTCCGTGTCCTTTTTGGGGACCAGCACGGTATTGGCCAGCCACTCGCTCTCTTTGAATTCCCGAATGAAGTTGGCATCGAGCAGTCTGTTGACTTCAATTCCAACGTCTTCAGCTCTTGGCTCGGATAGTCGTCGGATCGACTGCTTGACTGGCTTTGCGTTAGGGAACACATTGAGTACGTTCTCGGTGAATTTCCTGGGAACTCTTGGCATGTCCACAGGACACCAGGCGAAGATTTCCCAGCGCTCACGGAGGAATTCAAAGAGCGTGCCTTCCTATGTGGGGTTGAGGTCGTTGGCGATCAGAGTCGTCTTGGAGGCGTCCGTCGGGTGGACCTGCACCTTTTTCGTGTTGACCGTGGAGTCGAACGACATATCGGGTGTGTTTTGTCTGGTGACTGGGGGTGCCCTGTTGTCTGTGACCTCTCTGAGCCTTGTGAGCTCCTCCTGCATGCCGAACGACTGGGAGATTCTGTTGAGGTCTCTATCGTAGTGGTCGGATCAGGTGAAGTTTCCATGGATGGTGATGACGCCTCTGGATCGTGGTATCTTCAGTAGCAGGTATGCGTAGTGCGGTACTGCCAGGAATCGTGCGAATGCCACGCGCCCAAGGATGGTGTGGTATTGTGATGGCCAGTCCACCACTTTGAACTCTAATCGCTCGCGCCTGAAGTTTTTGGGCTGGCCAAAGATGACGTCGAGCCATATCTTCCCCAGGTGATATATGCCTTTCCCTGGGACTATGCCGTGGAACGTTGTATCTGATTGCTCCAGGCTGCACAGCGGGATCCGCATTGCTGCAAGTGTGCTAGCGAACATCATATTAATGTCGTTGCCGCCGTCCATGAAGATGCGGCTCATCTCGAATCCTCCGATCTGCGCCTCGAGCACCAGGTTAGCATGACCTGGGCGAGGTATCTGGCATGGGTGATCCGAAAGGTCGAACGTGATGCAGGACACCGAGCCACTGAGGTACTCAGGGATGGCTGGTGGGGATGCTACCGCCAGGTTAACCTGGCGGGTGATTTTCTTTTGCACCATGTTGGTTGGGCGCCCCTTCTGGATCATCAGGGCCCCCTTCGGTGGTGGGTACCCTCATATGCCGTTATTTGGCACTGGTGCGATCGCTGGATTCGATGGTCCAGCGGGTGGTGGTGGAGCTCCGTGGGCGATGTCACCTGGTATAGGTGCCGACCCAAATCCAGGGTTCATGATCTGGCGTCGAATTTGGGGGAGACCTTCGCTAAGTTTCTGGAACTCGCTATAGTCCTTTAGCATGTGGCTGGCCTTTTCTTTCCATCCTGCTAGTCAATGTAGAAGTGGATGGTGCAAGGACCAGACAATTTGTCGTATGCTGAGGGCTCGTCATCACGGCTGCAACGTTTCCACGTTTGTGTGGGTCGCCCTCGGTCGCGGAAGTTGCCTCCACGGTATCCGCTGTTGTGGTTATTGTTGCTTCGTCGGTCGGTGTATCCAGCCGTGACCATGTCGACTCCATCGCGGTCTTCATAGACACGCGATCTTTGCTTGTTGTGTCATTCTCGCTTGCGGCCATAGTCGTCCTCATCATCCGAATGCATTCGATGGAGGGAGTCCTCGCCATCTGCCCATCGGTTGGCGATGTCCATGAGGTGGTCAAGCGTCTTGGGCTTGACGCGCCCAAGTTCTTCCTTGAAGTCTGGGCGCTTGGCACCATCCTTGAAGGCATCGATTGTCCTTTCCTCGGAGATGTGTGCGGACGAGTTCTTGATGTGGGACCAGCGCAATATGTATGAGCAAATGGATTTGCCGGTACATTGCACTACTAGGAAAAACGCTACCAGTGGCGCACCAAATTGGAATTATCTGGCGCATATGGGTGTCGCCACTAAATCCTCGCCACTAAAATTTAAATTCTGTGGCGCATATGTCATATGCGCCACAGAATTCTCAACATTCTGTGGCGCATATGGCATATGCACCACAGAATTCTCACGATTCTGCGCATATGGCATATGCTCCATAGAATCCTGAGAATTCTGTGGCGCATATGCCATATGCTCCACATAATCCTTTTTTCAGAATTTCGAAATTTTCAGAATTTTGTACAAATAACTACAAGAAATACACCTAAATTTGACAGAAATACACAGAAAAGTTGTACACAGCAGTACAAATGTTCCAGTTCACATATAATACATCAACAAGCACAAATGTTCACAAGTGTTCATCAATCACATATTAGACACATATTAGAACCGAATAAGTGTACAAGTGTACATTTCACAAGTGTTCATCTCACTCACATAACTTAATTACATCTGCGTGATGTTGTCACCACCTACTACCTTAGAACACAATATATAGTACACCGTAACCGCGATGCCGGTGAGGAGGAGGGACATCAAGATATTCGTCCGGTTCATCTTCCATACGTGTCTCCTCCACTTGGCCACCGCCTTCTCTCTAGTCGTGTATCCCTTGTAGCTATTGACGCTGAACTTGTCCACTTGTTGTTGGAAGTCCACCCACTCCTCGTAGACACCTGGAACCCGACCCTTGAACACAACGTACGTCAACATCTCTATTGACAAGGCATATTAGTACATCATGCAAATATATATATATGTTGACAAATATTAGAGCAACGCATTCATAAACTTAAAATAATGCATCGATGACAATGAAATAAACACGAAAACATGTCCGACACAATAACAACCACCATGGTTATTACACGACACAATAACAACGACGGTTTCAAGCTAGGCAAGATAAGTTTTTCGACACACACACTACATGTGTACACCGATACACATGCTCTCTCGATCAAGTAGCCTTCTCCTCAAAGGGCGTAGGGAACGGCTTGTACATGTATTTCATCGTCCACGTCCTAAAGTCACCATGCGCCTTGAGGCGAGCTTCGATCTCCCTCTTGGTGAACTGCATGGGCTCGTGTAAGAGCCCACCAGTTGTGTTGACCTGTTCCACGATGATATGTGATAGCTTCACCTGTGTATCATGGAAGTCTTCCATGAGATCAGAGTCATTGATCCCATGCAACTTTTGGGCCCATCCTCGGAGAGAAGATGGCAGCGTTAGCATCTCACCATCCCGGACAAACCGTTTGAGGTGATGGAAAACGTAGAAGGCCTCCTTCACGCTGCTAGACGTCTGCTTGACGCAAGGGAACTCACACACGTGCTTGAACTTGTGTGAGCCATCGTCCCTGTGTGCCTCCCCCTTATAGTCGAAGGGGCCTCCCTGTTTGGCATAGCCCTCGATAGCATCATCCAAAACACTCTTTACTTTGGCGTAGTTCTTCCTCCTCGCACTCCCCGAGTCGAAGTAGGTGGCAAGCGAATACCTCGTGGATAGGACAATGAGCGTGCAGTACTTTTCTCTGCGGGCAACACACAATGTGGAACGGGCTGTTGGAAAAGAGCAATGGAAAGAAATACTTATGTGTTACGACGGTGGTAGGAGGATGTATACACTTACTCAGGAAAGAAAGGCACAAGGATGTTGTCCTTCCTCTTGCTTTCCATCAATAGCTTCTGAAGGTAGGACTTTGCCCGGGCCTGGGTCCTTGTTCCTTCTTCCAGCTGGCTGTCCCACATGTAGTAGGGATCCGCTATCGCGACGAACAGGGTTTGCTCTCTCTTGACCTTCATTGCCAGATTGAGCACGAATAGGCGAACCAAGTTATAGTCCAGCCATCTCGAGTGGAATAGCTTGAAGATGTCCTCGTAGGCTATGAAGAACACATCCGCGGGGGCATCGGTGACGAAGCCCACGTCCTCCGGCACCTTGATGGTGAACACCAGGTAACTCGGGTTATTGTCCTTGAGAAGGAGTCCCTCCAGTGTCCGGATACCTTCACGCAAACTCATCATAGCTCCCGAAGCCAAGTGGCGCAGTTCCGGAGGCAGTATGGGCTGACCAGCTTCGTGCACTCTGGTCAAGCCATCCTGGCGGGGTGGTACAACATCGTACCGGTAACGGATCGGAGCGGGCTGGCTTGGCCTCTTCCTCTTCTCATCAGCAGTGTCCTCCACTGGCGATGCTATCCCCTCACCTGCCATCCTGTGGAGTGTGTCAGGGCTGAAAATGATTCCGTTCGGTGGAGGTTGTGTCTCGGAGGCCGGAGGCGTCTCCTAAGAAAACCCACGGAAGACCAAGCGCTTCTTGGGATGGGTAGCTTGATCGTGGAATGATGGTTCTTCATCGAGAGGAGGCATGAACGGTCCTTTGCCGACATCGGTGTTGACGAAGGCATTAACGTCAATCGGTGCATCATCATCATCATCCACCTCGATGTTGGAATCGCTGGCCGCCATGTCCATGTCGTCCTGGGGTGGTGGCGATGGCGGTTGCGGTGCCACGGCCTTGCCTTTAGGCGGGGGCAATGGCGGTCGAGGAGCAACCACGCCCTTGGATGCTTGTGGCACCGGTGCAGACACTCCCAATAAGAGTCTCTGGTGACGGCTTGTGGTGGCGGAGACGACGACCGGTGCAACAGGAGGCTTCGTCCTTGGGGCCGAATGATCAAGGTGGCGCCGATGGAGCAAGACCCAATACGAATCTAGGTCTTTGGCCATATCATGGGATAGCCATGGCAACCTTCCAGGGTCAGGTGCTCGTCGGCTCCCGGAGGTTGCATGGGAGGGTCCATGTATTCGCACCCCCAACACCCGACCCAACTCGGCGCGCATCACGGCATCATCCATGGGCTTGCAGTGCATCGTGCGGTTCGCCGGTTGTATTATCTTGCCTGTGGCAACATCCTTAAACTCGCCACTGGGCACCTTATGCAGGAGCACACACGGAGTGTCCTGAGGCATATAGATATGCATCATGAGATGGCAGCCAATCAAAGGCATTAAGTAGGTCACGCTGACTAACTACTTATTTTACCTTGGTAAGGGCGCCGAACTCGGCTAATGTGGAGACACGGGAGGCCGACGGTTGATCCTTGTTCTTCTCCGGCTTGGGTGCATTAGGAAGCACCTCCAACTGCTGTGCCTTGGTAGTCTCGGCAGGAGGGGGCAGCTCCGGCGCATCCAACTCCATCGGCTACACCGCGGGGATGGAGGGCGGCGGGGTAACCATGTCCGGCGACACTTGGTGGCTCAAGGTGCTGCCACCGGCGCTGGGCACTTGTATCGGCCCCACCTAACCGTCCGCATTCCATTTTGCTATCCCCTCCATCAGCCGATGGGGTAGCATCTCGAGGATCTTCTGCTGCACTATAGCGTTCACCTCGTCCTGGACCACCTTACTGGCCTCCAGATACGCGATCTTCCGCTTTAGCTCTTCCTTCTCGGCTTGATCCTGAACCGCCGACTGGGTCCACATATCCTTTCTCTTCTTGGCTTCCTCGTTGTAGTACTCGTGGAACTTTGTGCTCGTACCAAAGCAAGAGATACGGCCAGCTGACGTGGGCGGGTCAGACTTCTGCCTCCCCTTGTAGGCATTGGTCGCCCTGTTGCAAACCGTGTCCCATGGCTCCATCGAGCCCTGGGACGACGGGTTCAGCGCCTCATGCGCAGCCTTGATTTCAGCGTCCTGCAGACAAGGAAAGGTGAACCCACATTTAGGAACTTGCCTTCATTATTCAAACTGAAAGCAAATAGACCGCGGGTAAATTACTTACCAGCTTCTCCTCAAACTTCCACACATCGTCATCGTCGGTGACGAATTCCATGGTATCCTTGTCCAGATAGTAGCAGGCCCGGACAAAGTTCTAGGTCTGCTTGTTCGTGATTTTTAAAAATGGGTTTTCTTTCCCGAGACGCTCAACCTCGGCGTCCTCCCATGCCCATATGGCCTTCTTTCCCCTATAACCGACGCTTCCATATTGGTGGTTACCTATGTTTTGTTCCTGCATTTGTCGACCCCACTCCATCCATTCCTTCGAATCGTCAGTCTCCGTCTCCGCCTTGAATATCTTGAACTCGTCTTCGTCGATCATGGGCTCACCCTTCTTGATCTTCTCCCAACTTTTATTTTTCGCGATCTTGTTCCTCACCCGGGTTCTCCAGCTGCTCAAGGCATTGGCCATCTTCGTGATGGCTGACCTATTCACCTTATTGGACGGGTCCAGTTTGTCGGTGTACGGGGCCGGGAACTTGTACCGTCGGTGAAGCTTCTTAATGAAGTTAGCCACCAACCGCTCATTCGCTTCATTTATCAGGTGCTTCGTGTTGATCTACATGCTTTCCCGGATGATGCACCCGAGTTGCATGCCGAACCCGGTGGCAACATCCGGAGGCTCCAACAGTTGGCCACTTTCCGAGACCAGAGTGATCTCGTCGGTGGTGTCGGCGAGCTTTTGCGGCTTCTGATCCTTCCTCGGCTTCTTCTTCTTAAGAGACGGGTTGCTGCTACCGCCATCGTCGTGTGGTCCCCACCATCGCTCGTGTGGCCTCCACCATCGGAGGTGGTCGCATCCTCCTCCTCGGCTCCATCTATCTGGTAGTCCTCGTCCCCCTCTTGCTCATCATCCCCATCGTGGCCCGCAGAAGCTGCCACGTCCTCATGCTGAGACTCCGCCGCCTCGTACTGCGACGCCACCTCCCAGAAAGTGAGGTTCGCCGCTCTAGCTTGTTCTTCGACACTCATGGCGGCCTTAGAAGTGCCGGCCCCATCAGCGACCGACATGTTTGCACACTTCTAAACAAATTAAACTAAGTTAGTTTTAATTAGTGTCAACAATATTTAAACTGAGCTGCGCATTTCTCCCGAAGTATCGATTCACTTCCACTTCGGTCGATAAATGGGGCTCATATGTCAAAAAAATATTTGAAGTGTCCGATCGAAAAATTTGGCATGACCTTTGCTATTGTTTTTGACATATGAGCCCCATTTCTCGACCGAAATGTATCGAAATCAACATTTCAGGAGAAATGGGCAGCTCGGGTGATTTCTCTACAAACATTCCACATACAAAAAAGCACAAATAGTGCTCCACAACCACATATGGTGCTCCATATTTAAATAGTAGCAAAAACAGCCACATATGATGCTCCAGATTTAAACAGTGGCACATATAAAAAAGCACAAATAGTAGCTTTGCATTCGTACTCCAGATTTGAGACCTAACATGATGCTCCAGATTTATATAGTAGCTTTGCATATGGTGCTCCAGATTTAAATAGTAGCTTTGCATTTGTACAAAAAAGCAAAACAATAGTTTTATATAAGATTTGAATTTTAAATAGTGTAATAACAGTAGCTTTAAAATTTATTTGTTGCATTAAAAATTGTTATTGCAAAACTTATTTAAAGCTATTGTTATTGCAAAAATTATTTGTTACTGTCAAATAACCTATTGCAGCCTACTGTCAAATAAAGATTAGCATCATCGGGAGAGAGAAATGTTCCAAAAATTATTCTTACTATAACCTACTTGTAAGAAAACAAAAAACCTACTTGTAAGGTACTGTTTGTCCTCACTCCAGTCTTTGTCCTCACTCTAGTCCTCTAGCAACTGGCAAGCAGTTGAATACACATCATGCCAAAAGTCCCTACAACAGTGCAACAAGAAGTATCCGATTCTGGCTCTAGTGATCCACACTGTTCCGTTCTAATATTTTTTCCCTTTCTTCGAGGTGGACAAACTTCAAGCTGGAAAAAGGTTACTGAAGATCTTGAGATTTCTTGTTTCATTGTTTGTTTGTCTGAATGGCTTTGCTTTCAAGCAAGGGAATCAGCCGTCGCCAACTGGCTGGCTGCTCCCACTGTGGGATTTGTGGCATGATGCAGTGAGAAGAGGACCCTTGTGTTGCTTAGGATCTCCTCAAGAGAATTTGTACACTACTTGCTTGAGCCTCACACCACTGTTCTACACTACCACTTCACACACGTATTTGTCGGAAGATATAGAGCAGAAAAAATGTGGATTTATAAAACACATTTTCCTTATGTAACGCTAGTGTGAAGAGAAGAAATGGCCATCATGTATGGCTCAGTGTAGTTTGTTCGATTTGCCTCGAAACAAACCAGACAAGGCCCAATTGTAGACTTTGTTTACTCCCTCACCTCGCCTCAACTCCCTTTCCCATTAACTAACTAGCTACTACTTTCCAAAAGCATTGGCTATTGCTAGCTTCCTGGATCATTGCTAACTACGCTGCAGTTGTCCTCTAAAACGCTTTTTTGCCGGTGCAGATCGAATGGATCATGCTTAGAAGAAGCGGAGCAATGAGGTGCTGGGACCACGAGGAAGGATAGAAGAAGGGAGGCTTGATGATGATTTGCTGAGATTAAAAGGTGGCGACATCAGAGAGGGAAAGATGGAGATCTGAGAGACCTGCTGTGAAAACGCTATTTAAAACAAATTGGGGCAGGCAAGGAGGAGGGGAGGGGGTCACCTGCGCGGGGTGTGGTGGCCGTGGTGTTCCTATACGTCGACGGAGCCTCCTCCTCCTGGTGCTCAGCACGCATGAACCACGGCGAGGTCAGCGTGGACAGAGGTGGAAGGGGGCAGGGAAGAAGGAAGGGAGGGGGTCACCTGCGCGGGGTGTGGTGGCCGTGTGGTCCTGGACACCGGCGGAGCCTCCTCCTCCTCCTCCTCCTCCTGGTGCTCTGCGCGCATGAACCACGACGAGGTCAGCATGGACAGAGGAGGAAGGGGGCAGGGAAGAAGGAGGGGAGGGACGGGCATCACCTGCGGGGTGGTGGTGGCGATGGTGGACGGCAGGCGCGACACGGTGGCACAGCGGGTCAAGCGCGGCATGGTGGCAAGATCGGCGGCGCGACGATGAGATCGAGCGCGGCGGCACGGATAGCTATGGTTCTCGAAACGGTTTGGGGGAAGTAAAGAGGGAAGAAGCGCCGCGCGGCTCAAAACGGCTAAGTCATAGAATTTTGTGGCGCATTTGTTAGATATGCGCCACGGAATTTTTACTGATGGTACAAAAATGATTGTTGCACATATGTGACATCAAACACATCTCACTGCATTGGTTCAGCGCTTGCTCCACCACACTGATGCCCCAGGTCCGATTCCTGGCGGCCCCATTTTTTTAATTTTTTTTAAAATATTTTAAGGATGGTAAATATATATTTAAGGCAAGAACTAATATATTTTACTATTAAAAAAGAATTAATATATTTGCCTATTAAGGATGGTAATAATATATTAAAAACAAGAACTAATATATGTGCCTATTAAGGATGGTAATAATATATTATATGCTTGTCACACACACCCAAATCAATATATCTGCATGCATTAGTTAGTACAAAAAAGGCGTAAAAACCGCTAAGTCGGCTCCAAGGTAGCGCTAGTGTCTCTTCACAACAACTTTCTTGCCCTTCTTCTTTGCGGTAGAATACTTTAGGACGCCCACCTTGAGATTTCTTCTCGTGTACGGGCAACCTTTAGCCGGTAGGGTGGTCTTCCTTCTTACTTTAGCATAAGTAGTAGGCTTGTCGAATTACTTGTCGAATTCCTCTTCGATCTTGGGATCGCTGTTCTTGTCGATGTCTTGCTTGTTGGCAGGTCCTTCGATTCCTATGATGCTCCTCTTGCCCCTCCTCACGACAACACGGCTTGGCTTTGCCGGGTCGGTAATGAAGAAGCATTGATAAACTTGGCTAGCGAGCACCCATGGCTCATTTTTTGTGGAGGAGTTCTTCGATTTGGCATCGGGTATAACCATGGTGGTGAAAAACCAGCCATCTTTTTCGACACTCTTGGCCCATCTGACACGAAACATCGGCACCGTCACTCCGCAGTAGTCGAGTTCCCATATCTCCTCGATCCTTTCGTAGAATCTTTCCTTGACATCAGCCTCGTCATCAGCGTATGATAGCATAGTTACTCCTGAGTTTTGGTATTCGCTATTCTTGTCCTTCTCCTCGGTGTAGAATCTGTTTCGCACATTCCATACAAAGTGAGAATTCTGTGGCGCATATAGTCATATGCGCCACAGAATTCTGGCATGCCCATGTGCTGGGTCAGGCCCATATGGGGCCCACAGAAATTTTGTGGCGCATATGGCTATATGCGCCATAGAATTCTCACTTTCTGTGGCGCATATAGACATATGCACCACAGAATTGCAAGAATTATGTGGAGCATTTGCTATATGCACCGCAGAATTAATTTTAGTGCAGCATTTTCCTTATATGTGCCACAGGATTAAAATCTACCTATAATCGTTTTCCTAGTAGTGTTGGGTGCAGGCCCGCAGTTCCTCGATCAAGGCTGGCCTATTTCTAGTGCCCTTAAAGTTGCGGATGAAGCTATACGCCAACTCCTCCCGGCTTCGGATGGAGCCGGAGGACAAGCTGCTAAGCCAGATCTGAGCTACGCCTATCAGCTGCAGCTGAAGGCATTGCAGGGTGGTATTCCTGTTTCCGCTATGCAGCTTGACGGATGAGAGGTGATCGCTGAGCCAGGCCTTTTGGGTCCTGCAGCCGTTGAACTTCGGAGTATCCGAAGGGAGCTTGAAATTTTTCGGCATCCGCGTTCGCCGAACGGATTTGCTGAAGCATCTGGCTCCGCACAGCTCTCCATCGTCTTTCTCGTCAGATTCGGTTGAGAACGCGCGTTTGGCATGTGCCTTGTCGATCTTGCGGTGGGTAAGATCATTGCGAGCGTCGTAATCGCTGCTGCGGCGCCATGGGCTCTTGCAACATCGAGGAAGATCGTGCTCGTCCTCGTCGGATGAGGGTGTAGGGCTGCGGGTGAACTTGACCGTAGCTTTTTTCTTCGGCTCCGTAGGAGCCTCGTCATGGAGTGAAGCGCCGACGAGTCCGAGACCGGCTAGCACCGATTTGTGCATGGCGCTCTTCGGGTCAACCATCAGAGGTGGATTGGATGTGAGGCATGTAGTGGCCACCATGATCCCAGCTTGCGGTGTTTTCTGCATGACGTTGCTGTTCACGTCCATCGTCATGAAGGACGTGTTGAGGGTCCTGGTGACTTCGCGGCATGCTTTGGGGTCCATGTGCTCCGTGCGGGAGCGATGTTTATTGGTGTTGTTGCCGTGCGAGCTGGATCCGCCAGTGGCGGAGATTGCAGCTCGCCGCGCGCTAGACTCCGAAGTCGCCTGCTTATGTTTGTCGAGCTCCTCCTGCAGTTTCACCTGCCGGTTATGCTCGTTGATGAGGAGGAGGTGGTAGGACATCAGCAGATCCCGTGAAGCATTCACAGGTAGGATTATGTTGCCTGCCACGGCTTCGCGTGCTTGGCACCATCCTTCCTCGTTGATGTTGATCTTCTGGTAGGCATTGGCATCGCCTTCGTCTCACCTTGCGGGTTGGGAGGTGGGTTAGGCGCACTCGAACCTGGCGGCAGTTCTGCTTCGCTCTGGATGAGCATGACGGATAGGTAACATCCACGGATTGGATTGCTGCTGCCATAGCTTTAGAATCCAGAACCGTAGGTTCCTTCGTCTGAGGGAGGGCCGCATAGATCTGTGTTGCAGCTGCTACTGTCATATGACTCGTCTGTCAGCGTCGACATACGTAACACGCCGATGGGTGGGACCAATTAAGCGGGCCTGATGGACGGTGGTGTCACCCACTCTGGGAGGCGGAGTGTGCCGGTCTACCCCACCTGGAAGCCGAAGCTCCCAAACAGCATCTCGAGCCTATCACCGACAGACTCGAAATCCCTTAGGGTGGCTAGCGAGTGGGCGGTGAAGTTGAAGGTGCCGAATAGGAGGTGATTCTCTGTTGTCGACGAGCTGTAGATCGCTCCAGATGGGACCGTCACGATCACACAATCAGTGTCCCCAGTTACCACAGACGACGCCAATTGACAAGGTTCGATCTCGTAAATGCCCATTGTTATGGACTTGGGTTTTGGAGAAGATGGGGATGCTGGAGATCGCAGAATGGTTAACAGACAAGCAACACGGGGACACGAGGTTTACCCAGGTTTAGGCCCCCGGAGGGAAAACCCTACTCCTGCTTGTCTACTCTTGATTACGGCGGAACCGAAGGTTGCAGGGGTGCGCAGATGCAATCTAGCGTGAGGCGCGTATGAGGTGA
Organism: Avena insularis; assembly: GCA_023614405.1. Lineage (NCBI taxonomy): Eukaryota > Viridiplantae > Streptophyta > Magnoliopsida > Poales > Poaceae > Avena > Avena insularis. The sequence goes on along the minus strand of CM042689.1, from coordinate 243,535,287 downwards.
GTTGAGGTCCTCCTCGTCATGCCCTCCTAGCATTTATATAGATAGGCATGTCCCGGGCGCAAGTCAAGTCGGTTACAGATTAGGGTTTGTACCCTTTGAAATTCTATCTACTCTAGTCTTGTTCTCCAAGGATAAGAAGGCGTCATGGGCTTGGGCCACCCGAAATCTCCATAGGCCGCGTATCTTTTCGTTGGCATTCCTTGGGCTAGACTAGGTATGCCAATGTTGTGTCTCCGTGAGGTGTAACCATGTCAGATACAGCTGACTTCTCCGTCCCATTCCAAATCTCATGCTTAACGCGTATTATATGGCGCAAGAATCACTAGCGACATTGGTTATTAGGTCCTAGATGATATATTCATGTGAAGTGGTATTCCAACTACCGGACTTAATAGATTAGCTTATCACCCTAGATCAGTAACCGATACTTCAAGTTAATTATGAAAATAGTGTTTTTGACCTTTTTGAAGTGTAGGTGATGACACAACAGTTTGCAAATATTTGATAGAAAATAATCAAAGGACATGAGCAAGTGTGAACTTCCCTTTTGTGATTGCAAGATTATGCACTCACGGTCTTCAAGACAATAAAAGATCCAATATCTGAAATCAGCATCATTGGTCCGGTAAGGACTAATGTTTAAAGAAGCAAGATGCTATTATGCATATGTAACGTAATGTAATTTGATAAACTCGAATCTCTGGGATAAACGTTGATCTAGGTTTTGGAAACTAGAAATTGTTTCTTTGGAATGTGTTGTGCTTTAGATAAGTTTCACACTTGTGCTTCTTGTTAAGGCTTGTGAGTGTGTGTGAAACAACATGTGAGTATCATAAAGTACACAAAATAGAATACTCAAGTGTGGAATGTATCCACAGACTGTGTATATAAGTATTGTTCATCATTTAGAGCTTTCATAGGAATGATTATGTCTTGCTTTATTATGTATCTTAAAAGAATAAATTTTGTAGAAAAGTTTACTTAAGTAATCAAAAGCATTTAAACATTTAGTTAATATTCTTAGGGTTTCTAACTAGCCATAGTTATCAAGGAAGAAAGATTTACTTTATTTGAATAATGACCACACTAGTAGTTGAGACTTATCTATCTTGGTCATTAGATGGTATTATAATTTTCTCACTTCATGATGTTTCTTTTAAATAAGAGTGGTAATACTTCTATTTGAGTAATGTTTTCTTAACATTATAGTTGAATAGAAATACTTACCTCCTTACAAATGAGTGGTTATAAGTTATAACTATGGAAACAATATTACTTAACTACTTATGATGTATCTTTGGATTTATAGTATGTTTATAAACTTGTGGTTGAAGCAATGGTAAAAGGTTTTATTTAGTTAATAATATCATTCTTGAATATTTTATATTTGATAAGAATCCTTTTGGAAATAATATACACTTACTTGTGAATGATAATTTATCACAATTTGTATTTAAAATGTTTTGAACTTATTTGGACTTCATATTATCAATACTTAATACTAATACTATTTTTTATACCTCAAATGGATAATTTTAGAAATATTAGCAAATTTTATTTACTCTTTTATGAATTAATAATTAAAAGAATAGATGTAAATTCAAGTTATTACAATATTAAATTTTGATTTACTTCAAAAGTGGTAAGTTATATTTTAACATGTAGATATTATTTTTGTGATCATTTTGATATATTATATGTATTTTTATTATTTTTAAATATTAAGATATGATTTTTATAATATTTATTACTTTATAAACACTTACTAAATAATAATTATTTAGTTAAGTGATATAATATTGTATGTTTATATTTTACATTGTAGTTCTTATTTTTTGAAGAATTTAAATACATTATTTACATTTTTATCATTACTAATATTAAATTATGAATTTTCAAACTATTATTACTATTAAAACCTTTATTAAATACTAATTATTTAAATGGTTAATATAATAATGTTTGATAACAAAGTTGAAGTATAGATTTTATTTTTCTATAAATTTTCAAATATTAAACATATTTTTATGAATTATAAAACAAAATATATTGATTTAATATGATTTATTCGTTTTCTTAATTATATTCTAAATAAGGAAATCCATTTTTCACCGAGACAAAATCTACCCTAGGTCACTGACTGGTGGACCAATGTCCACATCACATGCCACATAAGCAAAGACTGGGTCAAACCTACTGACTAGGCACAAGATGACACATGCATGATATCGAGATGACGTCACGTCGCTGATGACGGTCAGACGATGCATGGAGGTGGCGTTCTAGTGCGAGTTAGCAAGTGCGGGTCTAGTTAGAACGAGTGTGACACAGGGAACTTAGATATAGCGGTGCCGCCCTAATTTGGTCACCGGAGACATGACCACGACGATGACAGGCGGCGGCATATGGTGACGCTCAACGAAACTAGGTCTACGGCAAGATCTAGCAAGCAAAGGGTAAGTTTTAGAGATGCGCTAGCTCACCTAGATACTTGTATAGTGGATGAAGAGGACCGGCGTGGTCAGAGGTGAGTTCTCCGTCAATAATTTCGGCAAAGGCCAATGAAAGGGAATTATAAAATTCGCCCTCCTCGCAGCTCCCTTGATGATTTACTCCACCCAGAGGATCTACAGAGCACGACGCTTCTCCAAGCTACTCGGAAAGGAGAGGGGAGGTGTGTAACAACAGCGATTGGTCGGTGAGGTTGTCTAGGGTTTCGTCCCTAAGAGAGAATCGAGAGAGAGAAAGAGAGGTCATTTGGGAGAGGAAAGATATAGGGATGAGCGAGATATGCCGGGGGAGGTTCTTATCCACCTCTGGGATGGCGTCGGGCATCTCAACACACGCTCTGATGACGGCGGCGGCATCGGGCGGCGCTGGGAGCTCCACCCAACAGCTTGGGAAGCGAGGAAGACGACAATGATGTTTTTTGCAGAAAACACCCTAGAAAATCTTCTGTCTCAACCTATGATCCCTGGCGGTGTCCCACCTGTCAGTCACTGAGGGAGACGAGTTGGGATGGTGTTGGGCCAAGGTAATTTGCTGAGTGATGCGCGTGAGTGGCAGATAGAGATAGAGGAAATGGCCCTTGGTCAGTTTCTGGTTAATTTCCTTTTTTTCTACATCTGTTTCTTTTTTTGAGGTTTGTTTTATTAAATATGATTTGAAATTTTTGTTTATGATTTGAATTTATTTTGGAGTCATACATATAAGAATGGGCATTTCAGTAATAGAAAACAATTAACATATATTTTGGAGAAAACAATTAAGGTATTTATATGGGTTTCCTTCATGGATAACATATATTTCTATAATATTAATCAAAATATATCCTTGGTAGGGATGGTTCATTTTAGGGTTTATATTATTCTTTTTTGTAGGAATTGTATTCTCTAGAGTTTTAGGAATTGTTATAAAATAGCAGTAAGGTCTACTTGTCTACTTAACATGTATTAAGGATATTTTTATATTACATACTACTTATAAGATTGAGGTGGCAAGCATACAAAAATAATAATTCTCTTTTGCTAGATCTTTAGATCCAAATATTCTATTTGGACACAAGAGAATATACCCACACTTATTTACTTATAGAGATTTCCAAAGAGTTGAGTTTAGAGAACATTGCCTTGGTCTATATTAATGAATTGTAGTTGAATTTGTCATAAATATCCAAGGTTGTCCTCCAAAGCGTTCCACGAGAAAATATTCTTTGGTTTGTCCCTAAACCAACTTGGTCTTAGATTTTAGAACTACAAGCATCCACTATGAGCTCTATACTAGGGTTTAATCATGTTCTATCCACCAATGTCACGTATGTACTATATAACTATCACTCTTATTGGCTTAAGCATGACCATTATAATCCTTTGATCATTTAGGATTTAGGTTTCTAGTTGGCAAATCATGGCTTTTATCAATACAACACTTTGGTTGTATAATAATTATCTTCTTTGTATTTCCATTTGACTAAGAGATATTATTCATTATCTATGCCTACTTGATCCAATAAAATTACTCCTTAGTAACTATCTTCAGAATTCATCCTTATAATCCACTGGTTACCATTACATATCTTTATTCAAGATAACTCTTCTATCCATTCAGGAGTGAGTTAACTCCATCAATTATCATATTGGTTTCATTCACTTCAAACACTCCCATCGTATAGATGATATCTAAAACTAGCATAACTATTTACCTCTTCTTACTTCTTTCTCTAAAGGCTTTAAAGTGAATGCTATTATAAGAACAAGAGTTGATAAGTCAAGGATTGATGGGTTAAAAATTGATAAATCAATAGTTGATTACTCAACATTGATGTTCAACAGATATTAGAGCAAGTTTCAAAAGAGATGATAAGAATTAATATGGAAAGAAAGATATGTGGTGAAGGTTCTTGACTTGATTTCCTTCCTACTCAACAAGTGATAAGGAATTAGTGTTTAAGAACTACCATGATGCTCATGGTAGAAATATATGAGAATAATATAGGTCAAGATTTAGTTATTAAATTCTTGTCACTTGGGTGATATACTTATCTTGGTATTCATGAGTTGTTGTAATGAATATTATGATATGGTCTCTTAAGGATATGATATTAATCATTAGGAATTGTGTTGTGGTTTAGTTTTATTACATTTGATCTATCCTTAGATCAAATCATCTTTACCCAAAATAAGTTTTTAGCAAAGGTCATATTGAAACTTAACGCAGTCAACTTGATGTTCTACTTCAATTCCATCAAGTTAAGAGAGGCTTCAATCAATTTTGACAAGTTTTATTCAAAAGCGCGAAAATTATTCGGATTTTCTATGCATGAATGCAATGCACACATCTGAGTTCAGCTTATTTTTAAGCTCTAATGCTGGGATGTTACAGACTCTCCTCCTTAAAATAAACTTTGTCCCCAAAGTTTGTACACTCTTACGTTTCGGAATGAGGAATTGACTTGTATTGGTTACGACATTTCTTAACTCCATATCCCATATCCAGATCTTTTCCTTGAATTCTCATCATGCTTCACAATCTCAAACTTTTTGTCTCCAATACCCCAAAGTCCTCAAATGGGAATATTTATAGTATCCCATATACAGATCTTTTCCTTGAATTCTCATCATGCTTGACAATCTCAAACTTGTTGTCTCCAATACCCCAAAGTTGTCAACACCCGGATTTTTAATCCCAGATGCCTGTTATGCCATACATCGCAATCCCAGGATTACCATTTTTGCAAGACATAACAGATTTGGATACCACAGTACGTCATCCATTACAAACCATACATAAGGTCTTACACAAATAAGGATCTCATGATCCAGTTCTTAATACAACTCAAGCAGTGGAAATACGTAATAATAATGGTAGCGTAGACAAAGCTCCATCTTCGGGGTCACAGGCAATGCTGACGATGGGAGATGATCCTAGTTGTCGTAACCTTCCTGGGGTCCATCATCCTGGTACTCCTTTTCATAGTCTGGCCATGGGAATAGCCAGGGACAAATCCATGAGTACTCTTTAAGTACTCGCAAACTAATACTAACAGTTAAAGGGGTTTTTGTAGTAGGACACTAAGCTCTAGGGTTGTTTTGCAAAAAGCCAGATTTACCTCTACTAAGTTCAGAAGCAAGAAAAGCTATTTGAAATTTTTATAACACCTAAGTGGGAACTTGTATTTCATATCACAACTCTGTTGTGGTCAAGTCAAAATTTCAATTCCTTTCACAAGTAATTTTGAAAACATCTGACGAGGGAACAAGATATGGCCTAATCGCTCCATAATCACAAGACGCGGCTATTCGAATAGTTTGACACTCTACAGAGATTGTACACTTTCACCACAACATTCGATACATCCGTCAGGAACAAATCCTGAATTCACCATACTCAGTATGCAGATAATCAATCCTAACCTTTCAATTATAAGCCCTAGTATAAGCACCTATCCTGTGAGTTTGGCCTCCCAACCATGACCAACTGTCATCTTGGGTACTGCACAGGTGGACAATCTTCACAAGGTAGCCTCAGCTCAGACCTTGGTCGTGAGGGAACCCATACTAATGTATATAAGTTTCCAGTCAAGCCCTACCCAAATTTTCGGGTATTGTGGTTGTACGATAAAATTGGAATGGTATCGCATCCATACAACCATCAGTTTTATAAAGGGCTAAGGCTCATGCCTCAACATTTTCATCATCAAAATCATATGGTGTTCGGAAACACATGTCAAAACATCTCAGTAGAATGATCCATCATTCCAAGGTTTTCATAACCATTTTCCACCAACTATTCCCATCTAAAGTTGATCAAGTTTTATGCTTAGCACTAGCATCTACAAGTGGGGGTAAGTACTAATGAGGGGTGGTTAATTAGTGGAGTTTAACTAAGTTCAATCTCATGCCTTAGGATGACATCAGGATTATCTAGCTTAGGCCAATTTTAATGCTCTTTATGCAACCTTCAATTATCTTCCTAGAATCTACAAATCACTTAAGTAAGCTCTAAGTAATAGCTTTGATAAAGAAATAAAGTAGAGATCTTGCAAGTAAAACTAGGAGGGGGTATCATGTGGATATGATCACATATGCTTAAGGCATATAGTTGGCATGGTAACCAGCAAGTATTAACTTGCATAGGTCAATTTGATTAGTAAGGCTTGCATCAGTATCAGTATAAGCTTGCTAAAGTAGAGTATCTTGCAAGTGTTAGCTTGCCTTGTGCAGAGCAGTGGTTGAAGTTCTCCTCGGCTTCTTCTTCGTAGTATCCTCCTTCCTCCTCGTATCCTTGGTCGGTACAAGCGTCTATGAATAAATACGAGGTACACAATCACCAAACAATACTTAACTACTTTTAACCATCACACAAAGGGGTTATATAGATGATCTAGCATCATCACTAATATCACAAGAATAAAGCATTTGTCTTATTTATTTATTTTTAGAAAAGTAATTTCTACTCATTGAAAAACTACTTAAGATTTAATATTCTCCAACTCAAACATGGGATCATGTTGGCACATGTCATCACCACATATTTCAGTACATGAGAATGTGATTTAAGGTGGTGTCACAATTTAATAAGGTTTAACCTTTTTATTTTAAATCATTAAGGTGGCTAGAAATGCCTATGTGGCATTCTTTTATTACTTGAACATTATTTCTGTAAGTAAACCCACATGTTTTTATATATTCTGAAAGGTATGGTCAAATGTGATTTTTGAGAGTTGGAATCAACTCAAAAGCTATTATGGTTTAAATTTGAAAAATGTTTGAATGTAGAAAAGCTTCTGACTTGTTATTTTTACCAAGGTTGATCTACAGATCCAAATGATTTGAATCCAACGGGCTTGGATTAAGCATTTCAATACCTTGCTAACAAAATTGGTTTCATTCAGTTTGGTTCATTGAATCGAGCTGGGTTGATTTTTGAAACTAGGTACAGAACTAAGTTTGAATATAAATAGAAAAAGCTAAGTTCAAACGAGTGGGCTGCGCGGGAAAGGTTATTGGGCCGGCCGGTGTCACTCCATAGCCGGGCAACCGATGGGGGATCTCCCGTCAGTGGCTCATTAAACGCGAAGAGGTATGGGGCGATGTGGTGTGTTGGATTAGAATGAAGATCGACGGTTGAGGGTCGTCGTCGACGACGAACAAGTCACCGGCGAGCTCGAACCCTAGCGGCTCAGTGGGGGTGCATAGGGGGCATACCGGCGCTCCAATGACGACGGCGAGGCGGACAAATGACGAAGTCGACGACGGCAAACTCAGGGGTGGTCGTGACAGCTTCAGGGGTGAACGAAATCAATGGCTCCCTTCTTCTCCAAAGGCGGCCTCCTCCGGTGCAATTCCGGCGAGCTGCTGCTCCTCGTGCTCCATCTAAGGGGTGGAATGATCAGTGAGGTGAGGGGAGTGAGATGGTGTGAAGAAATCGAGCAGGGTCGTCTCCTTTTATAGGCTCGACAGTGAGACCGAGAGGGATGGGCAGGCGACAGTGGCGACACGGCTATGAACGGCTATAGGCATGGCCGAGGTTGGCGATTGACGGGTGGTCTCCTGGCGATGCTCTAAGGTTTAAATGCGCGTTTATGGGCGGTGGCAATTGGTTGGTAACGTGTGATGATCTGCATGGCAGAGGCGGCGAACTCCGTGGCGAGCGGTGGCTACGGGGTACAGGCGGTGAAACGAGCATGTTTGGTGGTCTCCTGGGACGGTGGGGTGCATGCTGGCGGGCAGCGAGGGCTCGAGGTGGTCGGGTTGCGTGGGAACGAGGCAAGGTGCTCATGGCATGGTCGATGGCAATGCATGGCATGGCGTTCTGGTAGTTCTGGTCACTATCTTCGAGCTAGGGCTGGTCGAGAGGGGGCGGTGAGGCATGGGCTACCTCCCAGACAAGGTTGGCACGGCTAGTTCTTCTCCTAGCTTGTTGTCCACACTGGGGTGACATGGGTGCTCTCGGCCTGCTCACCATTGATGACAATGGCCAGCTTACAGTGGTGCTAGAGATTAGTTAAGGTTTCTATAAAGAAACACAGAAACATGGAAATTCAAAAGAATCCAAATTTTAATACATACACATATGAATGCTTTCATATTTTTAATTAGAAAAGTTTTTGTTAACCCTAAATTTGATGATTAGAGTTTGATGATCTAAGTTTAATATTTTTGGGATGTTACAAACCTTCCCCCCTTAAACAAAATCTCGTCCCGAGATTTGAAAAAGGATGAAAGAGATTACCTAGGATTTGAAGAGATCGGGAAACTCCGTCCTGATATGATCTTCGCGCTCCCAGGTAGCTTCCTCTTCTGTGTGGTTGCTCCACTGAATCTTGAGAAACTTGATGCTTCGGGTTCTGGTAGTTCTGAAAGCTTGTTCCAGAATATGGATGGGTACTTCGGGGTAGGTCAGGTCATCGTTGATTTCTATGGTCCGGTGATCAATATTCTTGAACACTTCAGTCTTCTCTGGAACTTCGAGGCACTTGCGAAGTAATGAGATATGGAACACATTGTGCACGGCTGACATCTCTTCGGGTAGTTCCAATTGATATGACACTTCTCCTCGACGGTTCAGAATCTTGAAGGGGCCGATATATCTAGGGGCTAGCTTTCCTTTTAGCTGGAAACGTTGCATTCCCTTCAATGGCGACACTTTCAGATACACAAAATCTCCGATGTTGAAGGCGAGGTCTCGACGTCTCTTGTCGGCGTAACTCTTCTGTCTGGACTGGGCTGTCTTGAGGTGCTCACGAATCTTGTGAACCTTATCTTCTGCTTCTCGTAGGATATCGGGTGCGAAAATCTAACTCTCTCCTACTTCCGACCAATTCAAAGTGGTGCGACACTTTCTTCCATACATGAATTCAAATAGGGCCATTTGCAAACTATCTTGATAACTGTTGTTATATGAAAATTCTGCGAACGTCAGATAGTCTTCCCATGTTGATCCATACTCTAACACACATGCTCTCAACATGTCTTCGAGTATTTGATTTACTCGCTCCGTTTGTCCATCGGTCTGAGGGTGATAAGCAGTGCTGAAATCTAGTCAGGTTCCTAAACCTTCTTGGACTTTCTTCCAGAATCTCGAGGTAAACTGAGTTCCTCGATCCGATACGATGTTCTTGGGGACTCCATGCAAACTGACGATTCTAGTGATGTATAACTCCGCTAGCTTCGAACTTTGATATGTGTTCTTGACGGGTAAGAAATGGGCGACTTTGGACAATCTGTCCAGTATGACCCAGATAGAGTCATTTCCCCTACTAGAAGTAGGTAATCCGGTGATAAAGTCCATTCCAACGGAATCCCATTTCCATTTCGGAATCTGCAATGGTTGCAACAATCCAGCGGGTCTTTGATGTCCCGCCTTGACTCGCTGACATATATCACACTTGGCGATATAGCTTCCGATTTCTCTCTTCATCTTATGCCACCAAAATTGCTCCTTCAAATCTTGATACATCTTCGTTCCTCCAGGGTGGATAAAATAAAGAGTATCATGAGCTTCCTTAAGAATAACTTCTTTCAACTCAGAATCTGCTGGTACACAAAGGCGTCCTTTGTACCACAGAACTCCTTCTTCGTCTTCGGTGAATCCGGCACTTTTGCTCGCATCTAATACGACGCTTGATTTCGTCGATACTAGCATTTCCTTTCTGCGCCTCTTTGATCTGGCTGATCAAAGTGGGTTGAAGTTCTATGCTAGCCAAAAATCCTTCACTCACTAATTCCATTCGAAAATCTTCCATCTCCTTGTGCAAACTTGGTTGCTCCTTCAAAATCATGGAGTTCAAGCGGTAGGGCAATCTGCTAAGGGAATCTGCTACCACGTTGGCTTTACCAGGGTGATAGTGAATGTCCAGGTCGTAACCCTTGATTAGCTCAATCCATCTTCTCTGTCTCATATTCAGCTCCTTCTGAGTGAATATATACTTCAGGCTCTTGTGATCCGAATAAATCTCACAACGGTTTCCCATCAGGTAATGCCTCCATGTCTTCAGGGCTAGAACTACGTCTGCGAGTTCGAGGTCATGGGTTGGGTAATTTTGCACATGTTGTTTCAGTTGTCGAGATAGATAAGATATAACTTTGCCTTCTTGCATTAGCACACATCCGAGACCGATCTTGGATGCATCACAATACACGTCAAAGGGCTTCGTGATATCCGGCATGATTAAGATTGGGGCTGAAATCAATCTCCTATTGAGTTCTTGAAAACTCTCTCCACATTTGTCGGTCCATTCAACCTTCTTGTCCTTCTTCAGCAATTGGGTCATGGGTTTGGCGATACTCGAGAATCCTTCTACGAACTTGTGGTAATATCCCGCCAACCCGAGAAATGCACGAACTTGGGTTTGAGTGGTTGGGGCTTGCCAATCTTCGACATCTTTCACCTTTGCAGGGTCAACGGCAATTCCTCCGGCTGACACAATGTGACCGAGGAATCCTACTTCCTGTAACCAGAATTCACATTTGCTAAACTTGGCATACAACTGATGCTCTCTAAGGGTTCCAAGAATGGTCCTTAGGTGTAGCTCATGTTCTTCTTCTGATTTGGAATAAATCAGAATGTCATCAATGAAAACAACGACAAACTTATCTAGGAAGTCCATAAAAATCTTATTCATGAGATTCATGAAATAAGCGGGGGCATTGGTTAATCCAAAAGACATGACTGTATACTCGTATAACCCATATCTGGTGGTAAAGGCAGTCTTTGGAATATCCTCTGCGCGAATCTTGAGTTGATGATAGCCTGTTCTAAGATCAATCTTAGAAAACACTTTGGCACCAGTCAACTGATCAAACAAATCTTTTATCTTGGGCAATGGGTACTTGTTCTTGATAGTGACATCATTCAACTTCCAATAATCCGTACACAAACGGTTACCTCCATCCTTCTTGTCCACGAATAAGACAGGTGATCTCCATGGTGACTCACTTTGTTGAATCAATCCAATTTCCAACATGGAATCCAGTTGCTTCTTCACTTCTGCTAGTTCCAACGGGTTCATACTAGATGGTTTCTGGGCTATGGGTCCGGTTCTGGGGATTAGTCAATGATAAACTCGATATCCCGATCTGGGGGCATACCGGGAAAAACATCTGGAAATCCATCGGGGTATTCACAGACTATCCAGACTTGGTCAATGGTAGGTTGGGCTATACTCTTGTTGCACTTGAATTGACGAGGTAAGGTTTCAGATACATGCTCGACTGATATTCCAGTTGTACTGGTCATTGTTATGGCTTTCTTGGCACAGTCAATTAATCCTTTATGTTTGGACATCCAATCCATTCCTAGTACTACTTCCAAACCTTTAGTTCCAAGTAATATCAGATTAGCATAAAAATCTATGCCATGGATTCGGATAGGGACGGCTTTGCAAATTTGCCTAGCTTTGGTGGTTGAACCGGGGATTTGAACAATCATAACATGCTTCAGTTTGGTTGGTTGAATCTTACTAGTGCATGCAAATTCTTCAGTGACAAATCAGTGCGATGCACCAGAATCAAACAACACTCTAGCGAGTACTGAGTTAATAGAAAACATACCCATCACGACATCTGGCCCTTCCTGGGTTCTTCAGCATGCATGAGAAAAAGACGGCCGTTGCGGTTGTGCGAGTTCCCGGGGGCAAACCTTCTTCCTGGCTGAACACGACGCTGCTGCTGAGCTGGGGAATTTGCATTGGGGGCTGCGGCATTCTTCTTGGGGCACTCATTGGAGTAGTGACCTTTGTTTCCACAGTCATAACAAGTCACTTGCGACTTGTCCTTTGCTGCCACAGGCACAACATTGCTTCCAGTCCTCGGGGCAGTGTTGGTGTTGGCGGTAGCATTGTTGTTGTTGAACTTGGGTGGTGCACGGTTGAAATTGCCAGAGTTGCCGGGGTTGTTGTGATTTCCTCCGGGCCTTGGGTATCCACGGTTGGGATAGGTCGGACGGTTCATGGGGGGTCTGTTGGTTGTCGGGGAAAATCCTGGAGAGGGGTTAGGGCGATACTTTGGGGTCTGATGGGTTCCTGGCTGATGCATCATGCGACGCTTGCGGTTCTCATTGGCTTGTTTGATCTTTCCTTCCATCTGGATGGCAGAGTCGACAAGGGCTTCAATATCATCAAAGGGGATATTGACCAACACAGTCTGCATCTCATCGTGCAGACCATTCAATAATCTCTCTTTCTTCTTGGCTTTGGTGTCGATCTAATCCGGGGCATACCTAGCTAAAGACAAGAATTTGTCACGGTATTCCACTACGGTCATCCGTCCTTGCTTCAGTTCTCTGAACTCATCTCTCATTCTCTTGATCAAACCCGGTGGCACATGGGTTCTGCTGAACTTGACCTTGAATTCCTCCCAGGTCATCATCTGTCCTCCGGTCATTGCACGAACGCTGTTCCACCATGCTCTTGCATCTCTGGCTAGATAGTGGGTGGCGAACAGAACTTTCTTGTTAGCTTCCACTCCGGCGACTTCTAGGTTGTTTTCCATGGTTTGCAGCCAATCATCGGCGTCTAGGGGCTCTTTCGATTTAGTGAAAACAGATGGGTTGGTGTTCTGGAAATTCTTGATCTTAGATCCATGGTTATCCTGATTTCCTTGGCCTTGATTGTTGTGGGCCAGCTGAGCTATCTGCTGAAGGGTGGCTAAGTTGGCTTGACGTCCGGCTCTTTCAGCTTCGCGGTCAGAAACCAACATTTGCAGGATCTGCAACATCGGGTCCGGGGATGAACCACTTCCTCCGCGTGACATCTGAAGATTGATATGGATAATGAGAAAAGAGGGAAATTTCTAAGGTTCAGGGACTTCGGAAAGTTTTTAAAGTTTGACTCAGAGATTTTTTTTTGCAACTTGCTTTTCATTCATTCATTCATAGCACACGATACAAACACACACCACAACAAAGGTAAACAGATGGTTTTAAGAACCATTCTGGAAACTACGATACAGTGGGACCGAATACAACTCACTACGCTAGTGCTCAAGTGCTATTACTACTCGGAGTCGGTGTAGTCGTCATCCTGATCATCCTCATCGTCATTGATGAAGGCGAAATCCTCCCCATCAGTGAAGAAGTCCATGGCCTGATCCTCCAGAAAATCATCATCATTGCTGAGATAGGAGTAGGGGTCTCCACGAAGATCTTCTCCGGCATTCTCTCTTTCCTCCAACTGCATGTCTCTCTCGTGGATGGTCTCCTCCAAATCCGAGATACGGAGTAGTCACGGCAATTGTCCAATTCCTGCTGACGATCGTACATCATGAAGCTAAGGTGGTCCAACTGAGTCTTCAGCTCGTGGTGGTATGGGGCTTCCAGTGGTTGTCCCAAAGCATCACGCCTTGGACAAAACTCAAAGAGGGTACCCTTGATCTGGTTGATACTCTGCCCACACAGACGGGCAAGAGCTTCCTGCATGGCTCTAGCAAGTCCATCGAGCTAGTTGTTCTCTCTTAAGGTGAACTGAATTCCCTCGGCAATGGGGGGTTCAATCTTTCCTCGGAGACTTGCAACAATTAGACACTGCAGTTCTTCTCCTCCTTGATCATTGAGCTGAGCTCCGAAGAACTCAAAAGTGACGCTCGAAGTTCCGAAAGCTGGTCCAAATCCCGCTCAAATATAAGGTCTCCTCCATTCCCCAACTGATAAAACTTGCTGTACTTCACGTCCATCTATAAGAATATAGGATGAGTAAGTTAGTAGAGTGATCAAGTGTGTCAAATTTTATGTATTTTGCAAGAGTTTTTGAGGAACATGTATTTTTATGAAAGAAACAAGGTGATAAGAATGGGAATAAGTTTTTGTAAATATTTGCTTCCTTTGGTTTTGAAACTAAGTTTTTGATTCAAACGTCCAGTTTAACTAGGGTCACCTATGGTCAGGATGGCTCTGATACCAACTTGTCAACACCCGGATTTTTAATCCCAGATGCCTGTTATGCCATACATCGCAATCCTAGGATTACCATTTTTGCGAGACGTAATAGATTTGGAGACCACAGTACATCATCCATTACAAACCATACATAAGGTCTTACACAAATAAGGATATCATGATCCAGTTCTTAAAACAACTCAAGCAGCGGAAATACGTAATAATAACGATAGCATAGACGAAGCTCCATCTTCGGGGTCATAGGCAATGCTGACGATGGGAGATGATCCTAGTTGTCATAACCTTCCTGGGTTCCGTCATCCTGGTACTCCTCTTCATAGTCTGGCCATGGGAATAGCCAGGGACAAAGCCATGAGTACTCTTTAAGTACTCGCAAACTAATACTAACAGTTAAAGGGGTTTTTGTAGTAGGACACTAAGCTCTAGGGTTGTTTTGCAAAAAGCCAGATTTACCTCTACTAAGTTCAGAAGCAACAAAAGCTAGTTGAATTTTTTATAACACCTAAGTGGGAACTTGTATTTCATATCACAACTCTGTTGTGGTGAAGTCAAAATTTCAATTCCTTTCACAAGTCATTTTGAAAACATCTGGCGGGGGAACAGTATGGCCACTCCAACTGTCAGTAACCATGGACACGGCTATTCGAATAGTTTGACACTATGCAGAGATTGTACACTTTCACCATAACATTCGATACATTCGTCAGGAACAAATCCTGAATTCACCATACTCAGTATGCGGATAATCAATCCTAACCTTTCAATTACAAGCCTTAGTATAAGCAGCTCTCCTGTGAGTTTGGCCTCCCAACCATGACCAACTGTCATCTTGGGTACTACACAGGTGGACAATCTTCACAAGGTAGCCTCAGCTCAGACCTTGGCCGTGAGGGAACCCATACTAAGGTATATAAGTTTCCTGTCAAGCCCTACCCAAGTTTTCGGGTATTGTGGTTGTACGGTAAAATTGGAATGGTATCGCATCCAGACAACCATCAGTTTTATAAAGGGCTAAGGCTCATGCCTCAACATTTTCATCATCAAAATCATCTGGTGTTCGGAAACACATGTCAAACATCTCAGTATAATGATCCATCATTCCAAGGTTTTCATAACCATTTTCCACCAAGTATTCCCATCTAAAGTTGATCAAGTTATATGCTTAGCACTAGCATCTACAAGTGGGGGTAAATACTAATGAGGGGTGGTAAATTAGTGGAGTTTAACTAAGTTCAATCTCATGCCTTAGGATGACATCAGGATTATCTAGCTTAGGCCAATTTTAATGCTCTTTATGCAACCTTCAATTATCTTCCTAGAATATACAAATCACTTAAGTAAGCTCTAAGTAATAGCTTTGATAAAGAAATAAAGTAGAGATCTTGCAAGTAAAACTAGGAGGGGGTATCATGTGGATATGATCACATATGCTTAAGGCATATAGTTGGCATGGTAACCAGCAAGTATTAGCTTGCATAGGTCAACTTGATTAGTAAGGCTTGCATCGGTATCAGTATAAGCTTGCTAAAGTAGAGTATCTTGCAAGTGTTAGCTTGCCTTGTGCAGAGCAGTGGTTGAAGTTCTCCTCGGCTTCTTCTTCGTAGTATCCTCCTTCCTCCTCGTATCCTTGGTCGGTACAAGCGTCTATGAATAAATACGAGGTACACAATCACCAAACAATACTTAACTACTTTTAACCATCACACAAAGGGGTTATATAGATGATCTAGCATCATCACTAATATCACAAGAATAAAGCATTTGTCTTATTTATTTATTTTTAGAAAAGTAATTTCTACTCATTGAAAAACTACTTAAGATTTAATATTCTCCAACTCAAACATGGGATCATGTTGGCACATGTCATCACCACATATTTCAGTACATGAGAATGTGATTTAAGGTGGTGTCACAATTTAATAAGGTTTAACCTTTTTATTTTAAATCATTAAGGTGGCTAGAAATGCCTATGTGGCATTCTTTTATTACTTGAACATTATTTCTGTAAGTAAACCCACATGTTTTTATATATTCTGAAAGGTATGGTCAAATGTGATTTTTGAGAGTTGGAATCAACTCAAAAGCTATTATGGTTTAAATTTGAAAAATGTTTGAATGTAGAAAAGCTTCTGACTTGTTGTTTTTACCGAGGTTGATCTACAGATCCAAATGATTTGAATCCAACGGGCTTGGATTAAGCATTTCAATACCTTGCTAACAAAATTGGTTTCATTCAATTTGGTTCATTGAATCGAGCTGGGTTGATTTTTGAAACTAGGTACAGAACTAAGTTTGAATATAAATAGAAAAAGCTAAGTTCAAACGAGTGGGCTGCGCGGGAAAGGTTATTGGGCCGGCCCAGTGTCACTCCGCACCGCGGGGCGCAACTGACAGGGGGGTCGGTCTACTGGTCAGTGGCTCATTAAACGCGAAGTGGTACGGGGCGATGTGGTGCGTTTTATTAGAATGAAGATCGACGGCTGAGGGTCGTCGTCGACGATGAACAAGTCACCAGCGAGCTTGAACCCTAGCGGCTCAGTGGGGGTGCATAGGGGGCATACTGGGGCTCCAGTGACGACGGCGAGGCGGGCAAACGACAAAGTGGACGACGGCGAACTCAGGGGTGGTCACGGCAGCTCCGGGGGTGAACGAAATCAACGGCTCCCTTCTTGTCCAGAGGCGGCCTGCTCCGACGCAATTCCGGCGAGCTGCTGCTCCTCGTGCTCTGGCTAAGGGGTGGAATGATCAGTGAGGTGAGGGGAGTGAGATGGTGTGAAGAAATCAAGCAGGGGTCATCTCCTTTTATAGGCTCGACGGCGAGACCGAGAAGGATGGGCAGGCGACGGTGGCGACACGGCTACGAACGGCTAGAGGTATGGCCGAGGTTGGCGATCGACGGGTGGTCTCCTGGCGATGCTCTAAGGTTTAAATGCGCGTGTAGGGGCGGTGGCAATTGGTCTAGAACATGTGATGCTCTGCGTGGCAGAGGCGGCGAACTCCACGGCGAGCGGTGGCTATGGGGTACGGGCGGTGAAACGAGCATGTCTGGTGGTCTCCTGGGACGGTGGGGTGCATGCTGGCGGGCGGCGAGGGCTCGAGGTGGTCGGGTTGCGTGGGAACGGTGCGTGCTCTACGGTGCGCATCGGCATGGTCGACAGCGGCACGGGCGCGGCGTTCCTGGCGGTTCTGGTTGCTGTCTCCGATCTAGGGCTGGTCGAGAGGGAGTTGTGAGGCATGGGCTACCTCCCCGACAAGGTTGGCACGACTAGTTCTTCTCCTAGCTTGCTGTCCACACTCGGGTGACATGGGTGCTCTCGGCATGCTCACCATTGATGACAATGGCCAGCTTACAGTGGTGCTAGAGATTAGTTAAGGTTGCTAGATGATCTACTGAGGCTAGTGGTAACCAGAGAGGGAACAAGTTAGGCCCAAAACACTATTAAAAACAGTGAATTTGATTTGGTTTAAATTTGCCTGCCAAGTGTTTGATGAAATGGCCGCAAGAACTTGAGTTTTTAATTTTGAAAATATTTTTGGTGGGTGTGCTAGGCATGTGCTGGGGATACTGTGGATGCTTGGGTTTTGAAAATTGAGCTTGTTTGAGTGGTTTTTGAAATAGTGGGATCTTCCCATATGAAATAGATTCAATTTTAAACTATCATTTAAACTAAGCATTTAAATGTTTTTGGATGATCACAAAGTGGGCCTTGGTACCTTATTATGAGTACTATCAAGGGGTGCAAAGATCCATACATGTTTCTGTTAAGTTCTGAAAGTTAGAGATAGCCAAAGTAGGCATGGGAGTTAAATTAGCCAAAGTGACCATTCACTTAATTTATTTGTTTTGATTTGTTTGTCTTTGGGAAAAGTTTGGGGATTGTTTAGATGATGTTTATTTCACCTAAGAATCATTTTACAAGAAAAGAAACACAGAACCATAGCAATTCAAAAGAATCCAAATTTTAATACATACACATATGAATGCTTTCATATTTTTAATTAGAGAAGTTTTTGTTAACCCTAAATTTGATGATTAGACTTTGATGATCTAAGTTTAATATTTTTGGGATGTTACAAAAGTTTCTTTTACTATCATCCCTTAGGGATATGTCCTTAGTATAAAATCCTTAAATTGGGATCCCTTCTTTAGTTTTCCCTGATTAGGTATCCTAATCCAATTCATTTACTTGATCATCGAGTTTCCTTACTATACTATGTAAGGTCTAGGAGGTCTCACTAAAACAGGGTTTTAAATTCTATTAGTCAAAAGTTGTGGCCAAAAGACTAAAATTTTGGTTTGTCATCGTATGGTTTATAGTGGTAGTCCTTCCAAAGATTGGTTTTGAACACATTAGTCCATACCTATCGGAATTTCTTATTCCTCTACACTTGTTTAATTGGATGTGCTTTATTCCCTCTTAAGGATTTCTTAAGGGTTGTTTCCTCTAGAATTAGTCTATTAGGATTAATCTACTTTATCAACTTCAAGCTTTTACCTTAGCAAGCTTTATATAATCTTTTGTTATTACCTTAAGTACTTCTTCAACTTCATTTATTAATTACCTTAAGGTTTGAGTCCTATTATCTTGAAGTAAACTTTGGTATTTTATCCAGACATACTTTTTAAAGTACTTTTATAATGATGTCTTATTTTAACCTGATGAAAATAAGGCTTAATGTTGTCATAGTTTAGTACTTCTTCTCCAACCATCACTCAGAAAGTCAGATAACAATACTTCCACTTTACTGTTTACTCTCTCCTTGGGGATTTCTAATGGTCTCTAAACTATCTATATAGTAACCATTGGCTTTATAACTAGGATGTTGGTCTCTGCTCAGCTTATACTCTACCTCTTTAAGGTTTCACGAAAGAACTTACGGTATACCCACACAATTGTGGATCTCCGAAATGAATCTTCTGACATTATTTGACTTACTTACTATTTGGAGATTCTCACTTTGGTAGGTATGATTTCACGAAGCGTCTCGAAAGACAGTCGCTTTAATTTTTATACTCATTTATGTCTTACTTAACTTAGGCCAAGTTTTATGTTCTTTATGATATACTAAAATGATCTAGTTAACTAAATTAGCCAAATACCAGTTGCGGACCAACCTAAGGTGTATGGATTAGTCTAATGTTGTCAACTTAATATTGGTATTATCTTTGAGATTTCAGAGCTTGAGTACCATTTTCTATTCCAAGGCTTCTTCTTTGCACTTATTCATGATACTTACATGGATCTGGTGCGACTACTTCATCAACTCCTTAGAAACATCACCTACTTTGGGTGAATTTAAATTCATCACTTCTTATTGCTCCATACATTTCTATACTAATATTCCTTCTTGTTGCGGGCTAATAATGGTATGAAATTGACCCATCCTTCAAATTGCGTTGATACTCCTTATACTTTGCTTCACTCTTCATGTAAATCTTCATCTTGATCTTCGGAACTCGTCACTCCCTTACACGAATTCCCTTTTCTATCTAGGTCTATAACATCAAGTAATAACTTGATGATGCAACATGCATTTCCACACCAAGTTAAACTTCATGTACAGATCTAGTCAATCAAAAAGATCCAAGAAAAAACCAAGAAATTAAAATTTGGTACATATAACACACATTATTCTAAGCCCGTAATATAGTAGTTGACTATATTATCTCTATAGGTTTAGTTTTTTAGTATATGACACCTGCTCATATAGGTTTACTTCGTGATACTTAGCACTTAGGATTCAAACTATTCTTTGTCTCGACATTTACCCAAATTTCTCAATTGCAATAGGATAATTCTAAACAAAGTAGTCTCAATTTGGTTTTGACTTACTTTTTGTCTCACTTTTGGAATGACTAACTATAACAAACCTTTCATTATTTAGTAAACTAACATCACATGATCTCTCAAAAAGGCGAACAATAATCTATTAAATGACTTAAACCAAAGATTATCAAACATATGTGATAGATATGACTTTCATTATGATTCTACACTGTTCTTTTCTTACTTTATTTCAAGATTAACTACTAAGTACTTCACATACTTACGTATATAATGGTTTCAGAGCAAATCTCACCATGATCTTGTTATGTTTTACCTATTCATTATGATTTAATGGCTAACCTCACTATGATGAATCTACTTCTTATTATGCTATCATTGACTTTTAACAAAACTCTAGTTCATCACGTGGAATTCTCAAGTGAATCCCACATGATTTACTACCCATTACAACTATACAAGCTCTAATGGTCATCATTCTGTTGTCTTTTGTTATCAATTAACAATAGGATTCCTCTGTCTTACTTAAATTCTATGGTTAGACTGCACCATTAAATTACTCCATATGATATCATGTACTTAGTCATATTCTACTTTGATGTTTTAACTCACTTTAAACATATTAGCGGTGTTCTACCTTCTTAGAACTAGCTCTATACCGAGAAAAGATGGGTAACTACTCCTAAGAAAGATGATTTAAATATCTGGTGACAAATTTATCCTCAAGTGGATACTCATCACAACTCATAAATTTTTTGATTTAGATAAGTGGATCCTATAGTCACTATCCAACCTACAGATCTCCTAAAAGGTTTTAATCCTAAGGTCAAAACATATGCTCTGATACCAGCTGTGGTGACCTAGCATACCACTGCATGATGTAGTATACTATAGTCGTTGACATAACACCAATGAAACACCGTTCACTAGTATTACATCCCTCAGAGTGGTACAACAGAAACACATCAGGTCCAAGACATGACTATAGGTTACAACATGACTCTTTACAAAAGATGCAGAGAACACTCTAGGTTAAAGAGAGAGAAAGAAACTTCTTACAAAGAAGAACAAGAAATAATCAACTCATAACTATCGTACTAATAGACTAGTATTTGAACTATTGGGCTTGCATTGCTGCTATTGCAGTACTCTGCAAAAATAGGTTCTATGGCTAAAGATTATATTCCTATCTATTCACTTTAGTTGATGTATATGTTGACTTCATTGACTTTATTAAAGAACTTGAGTTGTTGATGACGATTACCTTGAGAATAAGTTGATGTAGATGTCGTATGTATTGGCTTCAGAATCTAGCAAGGGTTAAGAAGATACGTTGAGTCTGAGCATACTCATCAAGTTCACTAAAAAGGATTGTTTGATGCACTAGCTACAGCCACAGACTGTAGGTCGTAGGCAATGAAGGTTTTCATAAATATTTCTTCAAAGGTTGCTTTTATTCTGAAATCTTATGTCCGTCAGCCTTCACATTTTCATGGAGTTCCTTTCCTGTCGCGTTCGTAGATCCTTCCCGGAACAGGGAGTAACAAGTTGTAGTTCTTACAATCTACAGAGGTGCGTTGCTTTACCCATGAGAGATCTTATCTTTGTTGCACATCTGAGTTATAGGCTCGTTCACACTTCCTTGATATGAGGCCCAGACTAAGATCCAAGCCAATCACGGCTGTAACAGCCCATGTTTGTAATATATGTACTCAGTACTTAAGCATGGCATGCATGTATTTAAATCATCCAAGTAATGCATGAGATTAAGTGTGTTGAATTAAATGCAAACCCTAAACCCTAGATTCTTCCCCTCTCTTTGAAACTACCTTCAAATGGTTTTCATATTTTGAAAAGTATCAAAGTTTATTGGAGCCCAAGTTGGTATAAAGGGCCCCTTGATATTTACAATGATTTCAAAACTCTTTGGTATTTTCAAACTGTTTAAAAACAGAAAAGGATTTGAAATACAAAGAGTAATACACAAAACAGAAAAAGTAAAAAGTTTTGGTTAAAAAAATGAGTAGCAGCCAAACCAGGCCACGGCCCAGCTCCTTATCACATCCCAAGATTTTAGAAAATTGGGACTAGAATTTTTTTTGCATTGCATGCCATTCATGATCATTGCATTGCATTTTGGTATCTAAAAACTTCTCAAATCAAAATAAAAATCTAAAACTCCAAATAGTATGTGCCACTTTGTTCCTAAAGGGAATTAAATTGGCTTTATAAAAACCCACTGTTGCTAAGGCAGTGATTATTGCTAAATTATAGCCTAAAAAAGATCCAATAAATATTAAAAAAAAATAGAAACAAAATTGAGCTCATTTGGAGCTATTATGAAAAAGTTATGGAATCCATATTTTGGTTTGGACATGAATAATGTTCATTAGCATCACAATACAATATACTTAATTTTATAAACTCACGGAACTTTGTTTGACTCAAACCTGAGTTCAAAAACAAAAGATACAAAGGAAATGGTGAAAAGAATAAAAGAAAAAGATTAAAACAAAAAAAACTAAACTAACCCGCCCTGCGGCCCAGCCCACCTAGCGCCGCCAGCTAAAATTCCGCTCACTCCACCTCCCCAGCAGCGTGCGGCGCAGCAGCCCGCCTCTCTCCTATGCCGCTGACAGGTGGAGCCCACCTGTCAGGCCGTCCCCAACATCCGTCCGGGAGCCCAGGACGAGCACGGTTGATCCGAATCGACCCCCTCCACAAAATCCGTCGGATTTGATCGTTTGTTTGGCCTTTTCCGCACATATCTCTCTTATAAATTCCGCCGCACAGCACACCTCGTCGTTTTTCGCGATTTAGCAAACCCTAGCACCGCCCCAGAGTTCTCCCGACCCCGCCGCCATTACCGCCGCCGTCTGAGCTCCCTGTCGAGGTCGAGTACGCCGCCACAGAGACCCTCGCGCCCTTATTTCCTCTCTAGGATCTTCTCCTCCATGCACCTCCTCGCCCTCACTGTTTTTCCCCTTCTCACAGATCCCGAGGCCATGTCCCGACGTCGCCGGAGTACCACCGACGCGCAGCCGCTCCAGTCATCTGCCGCGGTCTCGTGAGGAAGAGAGGCACCCCACCGAAACCACCCCCAGGACCGCTGCACCTCTCTGAGCCCCGTCGTGCCCGCCTGTGATGCCAGGACCACCGGGGAGCTCGCCAACTTCACCGGCCGGAGTCGCCATCGCCGCTGGACCAGGTGAGCTCAAGCTCAGGCCTTGACTACCGTCGGATCAGAGATGAGATGAACGGCCCGTGGATGGTCAGGCGTGGACTGGCTGATCGTCAGCCTGTACACGTTAGCATGGAAAAGTCAACAGACTTTTGGCTGTTTCAATAAATTGAATTTAAAATTGCAAAAATTCTATTAATCTTGCAAAAAATCATATAAAAAGATTTGTAGATCCAAAAATTGCAAATAAAATATATATGGGTTCAGTGTTTCACGTAGAATATTGATGTACAGTTGTTTCATACTTTTGCAGCAAGATTTTCCTTGATTAATTAAATAGTTTAATGTCCTTTTTAGAGTAATAAATTCATAGTAAAAGTTCTACAACTCCAAAAATTGCAAATGAGATGTCCCTGGAATCAGTAGAACAAGAGGAATCTTTTAGTGAATTAAAAAGGTAGACTTAGAGTACTAGAATTTGCAGAATATATAAAAATTCTTACTGGAGTATTTTAATTGCTTAGGAAATTCTATAAATCCTTTCTGAGTGATTCCAGTTGGTACTGGTTCTATTTTAGGTTGCCTACACAGTGGATATTTTTCCAAGATTTTACAAACCGTTCAATATCAGTGGCTTAATAATTGGTTTATAGCTCAATTGTTTGGTCATTTAAAATTGCATGCTTTGCTTCCAATGCATTTAAAATGTTTTTCATGCATGCATACACTAGGTATACTGAATAAGATTATAAAAAGCTACTGTAGCATTGTTCAACTTGTCATGCATGCATCTTGCAGTGTCATGTTTTTATATGATTGTGTTTGGCTTGTTTATGTGATTGCAATTGTATCGTGTAGATTGTGAAGAGTGCAACGCTTGCTCGTGTGAGGATTATTCGTTCGACCACAACAACCAAGGCAAGTAGGTTCTACTTTGTTCATGATATTGTCCTACTATTTTCAATGCATTGTCGTGTATTTTGTAGATGCATGTGTAGGAAAGTACTATCGCTATGTTATGTCCTACTATGTGATAGGGATTTCCTGTAGATGAGCCACCGTTGGTAGATGTGCTTAGCCATGCTATGATGAACGAGCGCTGGGTTACATCACTGAAAGTTGTTTCTAAATGTGTTGGTTTGCAAAAACTAAAAAAACAACTTAATCAATGAATCTCCTGGGTGTGATGGGATTGATAATTTTTGGTCGTATCATTGCGGAAAGGCACCCAGGTATCAAGAGAAAATGATTGGCTTCTTTACTTGGTAGCTTACGTGTACAACCATGTGCCAATAATGAAATGGGTGGTTGGTTGGACTCAGTAGGTTGTGGTAACTCGAACCCACGTATCCAGAGATGTAGAATTTTTGTAGGTTGGACCGGTGCGTGTCGGGTTTGGGGAGCTACTTCCCGAACGGTCCCTTCTTGGAATTCTCCCTATCATCACCCAATATGAGAGTGGTGGTACGAGTTGGGCTGGCCAAGTCACATGGGTAAAGTGCACTAATCCCTGCAGGGTGTATAAACTAATCGATTAGTCATGTCCCCGGTTATGGATATCTGAGTTGCTTGATATTGAGTTCATGACATGATTCTCGCTCATTATAATTTCATAATTGCTTTAATGTTGATGGGATTACTTAATTGGGATCTTTTCAAAGAAGATCAAAAACTGTTTAAGAAAGTAGGACAAAGGAATTTACAAAAGCAAGCTAGCCACAGCTCCACTTGCCAAATATGCATGTAGACGCTAGGTTTATTGTCTCCATTAATAGCTCTACTTGCCATACATTCCATGTATTGACCCTTCGGGGCTGCTATGTTTCATGTTGTAGGATATTCAGATTCTGAGTGATCGACTAGGTTGCGATACTCCACTCAACATTTGTTCGCTTGTGGGCAATTGAAGATGGAGTCTACTATATATTCAAGCTTCCGTTTTCTATTGAACTATTTGAGCTAGCCTATGTGCTAAGCATTGTTGTAATAATTGCAAATTCTGGATCAATTTGTTAGTTATGATGCACTGTTAAATTCTTTGGTATTCATATGTACTGTGTGTGCCAGTGAACCGATCCAGGGATTGGCACTATACACATGAACTCAGCCTTATCAGGCGAGGGTGTTACGGGATGGTATCAGAGAAGTGCGTTGACTGTAGGATCGTGACCTAGCAATGGATTAGGAATACCATATGAAAACTATAAAAAATATATGATTCTATCTACTCTCTTCTTACACTTCTTTCTAGTATCTTCTTATCATTTCAATTCTCATACTCTTCTCTTTTATGATATAGAAGGAAGACTCTCTCTAGCAATGAACTCATAATTTTGTACTTATTAGATTCTTGTAAACCTTTATCTATCTTTTATCATCTCATCTTGTTCAAACTTGATGATGACCACTTGTGCAAGAAAGTGCAAGATTAAAGAATAGTTAGATGATGACCACCATATAGTTCTGATATGACATCGTTTAGATCTAGCAACCGATCATTGTAAGAACTTGTTTGATAGTTGATTTATTATGCTTAGGTTTTGTTATTTGATACCTTAAAGTTCTAGAATATTTTTATTAGATTCCATAATATGTTAATGAAGGTTTTGATTAGAAATTCGTGATAGTTTCACTGCAGTTTTCTGCTGAACCAGCTGTACTATATGATTTTTCATATTTTATTAGTAACTCAGAAAAATCTTAAAAATTAGGATCTAGAGCGTAATTACGTGTCGTACATGCAAACAAATTGGCTAAAATTCCAGACGAGTTTAAGGTGTCCCGAAAAATTCGTGAAATCTGCTGTACCGTCTTGACAGATTTTGTTTGTTGTTTATTTGTTGCTCTATTCTACTCTAGTATTGTACCCAACCTTTTCAAACCATTTTGTGGTTATATACTGCTAGTTTTAAACCACTGTAACATTGTATTGCAAGTGTTTGCTTGTGTGTTGATTGGTTATGATTGTTTGCTTGTGTGCCTATTGTTTTCTTCATATAGTTATGGGTAGTATTACTTCTCTAGTCTTCCTATCTATAACTTATCTGTGCTGTCCCAACAGATGTCGCCTCGCCGTCAACCTACTGAGATGGAGCAGCTTATGGCAGCTCAAGCACAGCTAACACAAGTGATGACCCAGTTCATGGAAGCTCAGAACAACAACAACAACAACAACAACAACAACAACAACAACAACAACAACAACAACAACAACAACAACAACAACAACAACAACAACAACAACAACAACAACAATGGGAACAACTAGCCCTAGGGAGATGCACTTACAAGGTTCCTGAGGCTAAGGCCAGCGAAGTTCTCTACTGCAACGGAGCTGATGGTTGCTCTCGACTGGTTGCGTTCAGTGAATAAGGATCTGGTAACTGTTGGGTGCACGGATGCTGAGAAGGTGAGATTTGCCGCTCACCTGCTGGAGGGACCAGCCGCTTCGTGGTGGGACACTTTTCATATCACCCACCCGCTGGACACTATGACTTGGGCAATGTTTGAGGAAGGTTTCAGGACCAACCACGTATCTTCAGGAGTTCTGAGCCTGAACAGGAAGGAATTTCGCAACTTGCGCCAAACCAACCACACCGTGGCTGAATATATTGAGGAGTTCAACAACCTGTCGCGTTATGCCCCTGAGGATGTTGACACTGATGCCAGAAGGAGAGAGAGGTTCCTGGATGGCCTCAGCGATGAGCTTTCACTGCAGCTGCTAGTGGTTTATTGTCCCACTTTCCAAGAACTGATGGACAAGGCCAAAATTCTGAAGGGAAAACACAAGCAAGTGGAAAGACGCAAGAGGAAGAACAACGATCACAACACGGGATCACACTATAAGCATACCAACCATGATGGTAATGGGAATTCTGGATATCACAAGCATGGAGGCAATGGACACAAATCTGGAGGCAACAATGAACATAACCACCACCATCAGAAGAAGGATATTAGCCAAGTGATATGCTTCAAGTGCAACCAGAAGGGACACTATGCTGATAACTTCCCGGAGAAGAAGAGTGAAGCTGGAGCCAAGCCGGATTCACCTCCGAAGGCAACTGTGAACCATGTGAGCATGGGGAAAGCACTCAACAAGCCGTGCCGTGTGACTAGTAAGTTTCCGCTAATTCATACATCGCAGTCGTAATGTTTTAAATACTGGTGCATCGTGTTCATTTATATTGAGGCATTCATGGATGAGAATAGTTACGTATTGAGTTACTTAGAGGATCTGTTGAAGAGAACCCACTGGAAAGGATTGATAGCTAGCACAAGATTCCACAATTGAGTATTAGATGTTGGAGATGCCAAGTTCAGTTTTCTTAAGGGAGTTAACCTCGACAACAACACCCATAACCTTGCTAGCCATTTTGAATCTCGGGACGAGATTTATCTTAAGGGGGTTAGTCTGTCACATCCCAAGATTTTCAAAAATTGGGACTAGAATTTTTTTTGCATTGCATGTCATTCATGATCATTGCATTGCATTTTGGTATCTAAAAACTTCTCAAATCGTAATAAAAATCTAAAACTCCAAATAGTATGTTCCACTTTGTTCCTAAAGGGAATTAAATTGTCTTTATAAAAATCCACTGTTGCTAAGGCAACGATTATTGCTAAATTATAGCCTAAAAAGATCCAATAAATATTACAAAATTTTAGAAACAAAATTGAGCTCATTTGGAGCTATTATGAAAAAGTTATGGAATAAATACAAACAAATAAAGATATAAATAAAATGAAACCTACAAGGATTTATAGATCCATATTTTAGTTTGGACATGAATAATGTTCATTAGCATCACAATACAATATACTTAATTTTATAAACTCACAGAACTTTGCTTGACTCAAATCTGAGTTCAAAAACAAAAGATACAAAGGAAATAGTGAAAAGAATAAAAGAAAAAGATTAAAACAAAAAGATAACCTAACCCGCCCTGCGGCCTAGCCCACCTAGCGCCACCAGCTAAAATGCCGCTCACCTCCTCAAGAAGACGCAGTTAGCCTGTGCATTGCAAAGACCCACCTCGCTCATGTGCCGCCGATAGGTGGAGCCCACCTGTCAGGCCGTCCCTAACCTCCGGCCGGGAGCCTACGATAAGCACGGTTGATCCGAATCGACCCCCTCCGCAAAATCCATCGGATTTGATCGTTTGTTTGCCCTTTTCCGCACATATCTCGATTATAAATTCCGCCGCACCGCACACCTCGTTGTTTTTCGCGATTTGGCGAACCCTAGCACCGCCCCAGAGCTCTCCCGACCCCGTCGCCATTACCGCCGCTGTCTGAGCTCACTGTCGAGGTCGAGTACGCCGCCACAGAGACCCTTGCGCCCTTATTTCCTCACTAGGATCTTCTCCTCCGTGCACCTCCTCGCCCTCACTGTTTTCCCCTTCTCGCAGAGCCCGAGTACCACCGACGCGCAGCCGCTCCAGTCGTCTGCCGTGGTCTCGTGAGGAAGCGACGCACCCCACCGAAACCACCCCCAGAACCGCTGCACCTCGCCGATCCCCGTCGTGCCCGCCTCTAACGCCAGGACCGCCGGGGAGCTCTCCAACGTCGCCGGCCGGAGTCGCCACCGCCGCTGGACCAGGTGAGCTCAAGCTCAGGCCTTGACTACCGTCGGATCAGAGATGAACGGCCCAGATGGCCGTGGACCAGCGCGTGGACCGCTGACCGGTCAGCGCCCGTGCCACGTTAGCATGGAAAAGTCAGCAGACTTTTGGCTGTTCCAATAAATTGAATTTAAAATTGCAAAAATTCTATTAATCTTGCAAAAAATCATATAAAAAGATTCGTAGATCCAAAAATTGCAAATAAAATATGTATGGATTCAGTGTTTCACGTAGAATATTTCTGTATAGTTTTTTCATACTTTTGTATCAAGATTTTGCCTTGATTAATTAAATAGTTTAATGTCCTTTTTAGAGTAATAAATTCATAGTAAAAGTTCTACAACTCCAAAAATTGCAAATGAGATGTCCCTGGAATCAGTAGAACAAGAGGAATCTTCTAATAAATTAAAAAGGTAGACTTACAGTACTAGAATTTGCAGAATCTACAAAAAGGTTTACTGGAGTATTTTAATTGCTCAGGAAATTCTATTAATCCTTTCTGAGTGATTCCAGTTGGTACTGGTTCTATTTTAGGTTGCCTACACAGTGGATATTTTTCCAAGATTTTACAAACTGTTCAATAGCAGTGGCTTAATAATTGGTTTATAGCTCAATTGTTTGGTCATTTAAAATTGCATGCTTTGCTTCCAATGCATTTAAAATATTTTTCATGCATGCATACAGTAGGTATACTGAATAAGATTATAAAAAGCTACTGTAGCATTGTTCAACTTGTCATGCATGCATCTTGCATTGTCATGTTTGTATATGATTTTGTTTGGCTTGTTTATGTGATTGCAATTGTATCGTGTAGATTGTGACGAGTGCAACGCTTGCTCGTGTGAGGATTGTTCGTTCGACCGCAACAGCCAAGGCAAGTAGATGCTACTTTGTTCATGATATTGTCCTACTATTTTTAATGCATTGTCGTGTATTTTGTAGATGCATGTGTAGGAAAGTACTATCACTATCCTATGTCCTACTATGTGGTAGGGATTTCCTGTAGATGAGCCACCGTTGGTAGATGTGCTTAGCCATGCTATGATGAATGAGGGCTGGGTTACATCACTAAAAGTTGTTTCTAAATGTGTTGGTTTGCGAAAACTAAAAGAACTTAATCAATGAATCTCCTGGGTGTGATAGGATTGATAATTTTTGGTGGTATCATTGCGGAAAGGCACCCAGGTATCAAGAGAAAATGATTGGCTTCTTTACTTGGTAGCTTACGTGTACAACCATGTACCAATAATGAAATGGGCGGTTGGTTGGACTCAGTAGGTTATGGTAACTCGAACCCACGTATCCAGAGATGTAGAATTTTGGTAGGTTGGACCGGTGTGTGTCGGGTTTGTGGAGCTACTTCCCGAACGGTCCCTTCTTGGACTTCTCCCTATCATCACCCAATATGAGAGTGGTGGTACGAGCTAGGCTGGCCAAGCCACATGGGTAAAGTGTACTAACCTCTACAGGATGTATAAACTAATCGATTAGCCGTGTCCCTGGTTATGGACATCTGAGTTGCTTGATATTGAGTTCATGACATGTTTTTCGCTCATTATAATTTCATAATTGCTTTAATGTTTATGGGATTACTTAATTGGGATCTTTTCAAAGAAAATCAAAAACTATTTAAGAAAGTAGGACAAAGGAATTTACAAATGCAAGCTAGCCACAGCTCCACTTGCCAAATATGACGCTAGGTTTATTGTCTAAATTAATAGCTCTACATGCCATACATTCCATATATTGACCCTTCGGGGATGATACGTTTCATGTTGCAGGATATTCAGATTCTGAGTGATCGACTAGGTTGCGATACTCCACTCAACATTTGTTCGCTTGTGGGCAATTGAAGATGGAGTCTACTATATATTTAAGCTTCCGTTTACTATTGAAATATTTGATCTAGCCTGCATGCTAAGCATTATTGTAATAATTGCAAATTTTGGATCAATTCGTTAGTTATGATGCACTATTAAATTCTTTGGTATTCATCTGTACTGTGTGTGCCAGTGAACCGATCCAGGGATTGGCACTATACACATGAACTCAGCCTTATCAGGCGAGGGTGTTACACTCTCTCTTTCCTTCTGCAACCTTTCCTACAGCCTAGCAGTGGCCCAGGTCAGCCCACCCGAGGCCCAGTAGAAGGCTGGTACCCCTTCGCCGATGCATGCCGTCATCTTTCTCCAGACAGGCAGGGAGCTGCCTGTCGTCGTCGGCGTCGTCGATCCCCACCGCCTCCTCCTGGCCGTTCGTCGAGTCCCGAGCGAGGATAAGAATGCCGCTACCATGTCTCGTCGCCCTCATACACTTTCCCCCTCTCCAGCGACCTCCCTCTTCTCTCCCACGCGAATCCCTGAAACCCTAGCCTCGGGTTCCGCCCCTCGCCGTCGCTCTGCACCGCCCCGAGGCCAGCCGAGCACGCCACGAGCTCCGCGTCTCTTCCCTCTTCCTCCCCACCAGAGGAATTGAGGAGGGGAGCCCCCAATCGTCGGCCTCGACTCCGTTTAGTTCAACACCGACGACCACCGCCGCCGTGGATTCCCTCGTCTCCGGCCTCCCCGTGCCACCACGACCACTCCATCACGCTCAGCGTGAGCTACCGGTCCCTCTGGACCCTCTCTTCCTCTTCCTCTCGCTCTAGATCATGCCAGCATCGCAGCCCAGTGAGCTCTGCCACCGTACGCTGCCCTGCACCCCACGCCGGTGACCATTTAGGAGTGGCGCCGCCGTAGTTTGGTTCCTCTCCGTGCGCTGATTCGAACAAGACGTAGCACGCCCCTCCTCGGGCCCTGTAGCTCCGCCAGTCGCTGTCGTCTGGCCTGTTGGCCGGCGAGCCCACATGGCTCCTACGTGGCTTGCTTGTGTGGCCAGGCCCCACCAGTCAGCCTCTCTGGCTAGTTGCAGCCCTGGTGAGAAACGCCCTGACCCCCCACTTTGCGCGTGTGGCTGCTGATGTGGCTCCGGCCCCACCAGGCAGTCACTGTGGGTAGGTTCAGATGTGGTAACAAAAGCCCTAGGTTGTATTATGACGTCAGCCTGATGCAATAAAGGTTTAAATATTTCTAAAAATGATTTAAATATTGAAAATTCAATAACTTATTACTTATAAGTCAGAAAAATATAAATAATATATCAAAATGTTCAGAAAAATGAGTTCTACCTATTTAATCTATAATCATGCATTTCTAATCAACTTTAATGACAAGTTTAATTAGAGAACTAAATCAACCCCTCTCATGTGTTTCCGGAGTTTCCCGAATTAGGGTTTTCAACCCTCGGAACCTCGTTTAAGTTGTCAAGCATGACTTAGGGTTTCATTTCAATGCAATTTAACTTGTCATATCATCATCCTTGTTTGAGCATTGCATCGATGCCATGTCTTGATTGTTGCCTTTCTTTCCGGTATTGGTTCTTCACGATACGATCCGAGCCCGAAGCTAAGGTCAACAACACCGACGATCCATATCTGTCTACTGACGGACAAGGCAAGCGTAGCCTCTCATTCTGAACCTATGTTTTATAAAGTATATTACTTTCTCTCTATGATGCACACGATTCCAGTGTGGTCTTTTGTCAGTAGCTAGTGTTACCTATCTGCTGCACTGTTTCCCTTTTGTAGCTTTACACTCCTGATCCACTGCTCCTAGCATACCTAGGTTTGGCATGTGAGCGTTGTAGAGATTTCGTTATCGACAGCTTAGCCAAGCATAGAAACAACGTCTGCTCTATTCAATGATGAATCAGAGATGCCGGAGAATCTAGAAAGGTAGGAGATGGTGACATCCTCGAAGGAGTTTAACTAAATATGCTAAGGCTTGTATGGGAGGCCACGTTGGTTTTGGTATTTGTAGTCACATGCTCGCCACCACTAGGAACTGAGTTCTTGCCTTTGGAACCGAGACGAGCGTACAACCACACGGGGCTTGGGAACCCCTCGACTGACTAACTTGCCTAGTAGATTCCATGAGTCACATAGTTCGGACTTTCCATTTGGCATACGCATTGAAAACGTTTTCAAACGAGGAGGTGATGGAGGTGCATCATAACAGGTAGGGAAGCGTGGACCGGGTTGCTTGGGTGGATGGAGCCCCTGGTAAACCAACCTCGCCTCACATCTTTAAGTACCGGCTTCGGGATTTGACCCATTACGGCGGAATCATACTTATTGCGTGACTCATGGTCTCGGCGAAAGCAAGGTAAAGGTCTTTGTCAACCATCCTCTGCCGGCCTTCCAAGGAAGAGGGCTAATAATATTTGGCATTAAGAGTCGGTTGGTGCATGTGGGTAAAGTTGTACACCCCTGCAGGGTATTAATCTTTTCGAAAAGTTGTGTTCACGGTTATGAACGCTTGGTGACCAGATTCTAAGATCATAGATAACTTTAACCATTATAAAACTTGTTGATCCACGTGTGCTTAAGGATGCTTCCTCTGGGTAGAGGGGGTGATCCTAGATAGGAGGTTCTGATGAAGATGGTGGTTATCGAGATGTGATGAACAAGATGAAGAAGTCGCTATCTCATCCCCTTTAAAAGATTCTGAGTAGACGAGCCTCTTCTCTCTCTTGTTTACAAATAAATATTGCTTTCCGCAAAAGAAAATCTAGAGAAAGCCTTTCTAGCCAAAGCATGTAGATACTAGGTTATCTAAGTATTGCGGAGTACATTCTCGTACTCAGCCTTGCGCCATTGTTGTTTTTCTACAGAGGATCTGGTTGCGACTGAAGGTGGCTTCTATGTTGACATCGACAAGTAGTTGGGGGTCCGAGGTAGCAGCCTGAGGACTATGGGATGGACGTCGCTTTTGTTTATGGCCTCTGGCCTTTTGCTAAGTTGTTGTGTAGAACAACATAATTTGCTTTCGCTATGTGATGTAATGTTGGGTCTATGACCTCTGGTTTGTAATAACTCTAATATCTTACTCTGTTAAGAGTTTAAACTTATGATGTTGAATCCATGTGTTCTGTAATGTTACCGAATCATACTGTGATCTTCCGTGTTTGGGATTTGAACTTATCTTAGATGATAATCTGAGGTTAGTTTAACCCTAACCCCGGGGGGTGCTACATGTTTTGGTATCAGAGCAGGACTTCCTGTAGGAAACCCTTTTATTGGTCGATGTTGAATCTAGAAGTTGACAAAACTATTTGAAAGTTAAAAACTATTTGCAGAAACTCTGACTAGGATTCTTTTTACTCCTTTTCTGGTGTGTTTCTGATGCTGGAGTTTATCTTACCTTATTTGGTTTGAAAAGGTTTCCATTCCTTACCTTATATCTCAAAACTTTTAGGGTCGTGGTTTTGGGGTTGTTTTTCTAAAGTACTCCGTACTTGGTTGCTACTCTCAGAGTTCTAAGACATCTCAGTTTTGCTTGGTGTGTAACATCTTAGCATTCCATTTTCATGGTTTGTAAGTCAGATGGTTAGTGTATACATTAGTATGCTTTAATACTACCATGCTTGATAAGATGATACTTTTAAATCAAGTACTCTTTGTTCATCTTTTCGTCTTGCTCCTTTGAATCCTTTGTCTAATATCTTTTTGTTCTTTCAGGATGGGGGATACCTCTCGTGCCCGTACCCGTGCTCATGCTCGGGGTGCCGCAAATGAGGGTGAATCTTCCAACCTTCCTCCGCCACCGTCCATGGTTCAACTCATGGCCATGTACGAAACCAATCGTTCTGACAACATGAGGCTCCTTGAAAGGATTGAGCGCAACACTACTCAACGCCAGAACAATCATGTTGGTATCAAGGACTTACACATGTCTCACTCCGCCAGTTTTCAGCTATTCCACTGAGCCACTGGATGCGGACTACTGGCTCCACACCATGGAGCGCAAAATTCAGGTTGGTCGTGTTGCTCAAGATGATTGGGTGACTTTTGCTGCCTATCATCTGGAGGGAGCAGCTAATTCCTGGTGGGAAAATTTCTTGGCTATGCAAGAAGCTCAACATGTTGTTACATGGAAAGAGTTCACTGAAGCCTTTCGAGCTTATCATATTCTGGAGGGTCTGATGGATCAGAAGAGGGAGGAGTTCCTCAAGCTTAAGCAGGGCACTGGTTCCGTGTGTGACTACCAGCGCAATTTCAATCGTCTTGCCTGCTATGCTACTGAAGAGGTCTCCACTGATGCTAAGAAGCAAGCTCAATTCCGCAAGGGACTGGATCCTCAGGTTCGCCGTGATATCCACCTCATGGACTTTGGTAACTTCCATGGTCTTGTTAATAATGCTATGAAAGCCGAGAGTGGAAAGGTGGAGTATGAAGAAACCCGTAAGCGTCCTCAGGAGGGGTACAATAAGGCAGGTTCTGGTAATAAGAAGTGTCGTGTCTTCGTGCCTTACAGTGATGTGCCACGTGATCTTTATACTCCAAGGACTTCTGGCTATGCTCCTCGTCCGAATACTGCTCCAAACAATGCTGGTGGGTCAAACTATCCTACTGCTGGCACTGGATCAGGTACTATCTGCTTCAATTGTCGCCAGCCTGGCCACTATGCAAGAGAGTGTCCTCAAAAGAGTGTTGCTGAGAAGGCACAACCAGCAAAGAAGAATGATAAGTACCAAGGAGCTGGAAAAGGATGTCTGAACCATATCTCTGCCGAGGAGGCTCAGGAAGATCCAAGCGTCATCATGGGTATGCTTCATATCAATCAAATTCCATCTAAAGTTTTGTTTGATTCTGGAGCATCGCATTCATTTCTATCAAAAGCATTTGCTCAAATGCATGGGATAAGTTTTGAGGAGTTATCAGTTCCTCTGCTAGTTCAGTCTCCTGGTTCTAGGTGGTGTTCCACCATGGTTAGTCATGTGAATCTAATCGAAGTTGCATTTCAACTTTTCCCCACTTCTTTGATCTCCCTCAAGTCAATTGATATTGACATCATTTTGGGCATGGACTGGTTGACCCGGTATCAAGCTATTCTCGATTGTACAACCAAGTCTGTGACTCTGACTAGTCCTGCTGGCATAACAGTCAAGTATTGGACCGTAGGGTCACTATCTCCTTCAGCTGTTTCTATTCCTGAAGCAGAGTTGTATGCTCTTGAAGTTCTACCTCCGTTAGAGATCCAAGATGTTTCAGTGGTCTGCGAGTTTCCGGGATGTTTTTCCTGAGGAGTTGCCTGGCATGCCACCTGATCAAAGTGTGGAGTTTGTTATAGAGTTACTTCCTGGAACTGCTCCTGTTTCTAAAAGACCCTATCGTATGCCTCCTCATGATCTTGTGGAGTTGAAGAAGCAATTAGAGGAGTTAGAAGGAAAAGAATACATTCAGCCCAGCACATCTTCTTGGGGATGTCCTACCATCTTTGTCAAGAAGCGGGATACCAATATACCGCGTCTGGTTGTGGATTATCGCCCACTCAATGTTGTGACTATCAAGAACAAGTATCCTCTCCCTAGGATCAACGATCTATTTGATCAGTTAAGTGGTGCCACTGTATTTTCCAAAATGGATTTAAGGTCAGGGTATCACCAGATAAAGATCCGTAAGGAAGATATTCCAAAGACTGCTTTCACCACTCTTTATGGTCTTTACGAGTATACGGTCATGTCCTTTGGTCTTACCAATGCTCCCGCCACTTTTATGCGGCTTATGAACTCTGTCTTCATGGAGTATCTTGACAAGTTCATCGTGGTCTACATCGATGATATTCTGGTTTATTCCAAGACTGAAGAAGAGCACGTTGAACATCTTCCGTTGGTGCTGACAAAACTCCAAGAACATCGTCTCTACGCCAAGTTCTCCAAATGTGAGTTTTGGTTACAAGAACTCGTATTCCTTGGTCATGTTGTTTCCGCCAAAGGGGTTGCTGTTATCCCCGATAAGGTCCAAACTATCCTCGACTGGGAGTCTCCTAAATCCGTGAAGGATGTCCGAAGTTTTCTCGGGATGGCTGGTTATTACCGTCGATTCATCGAGAACTTCTCTAGGATTGCAAAGCCAATGACTGATCTTCTTAAGAAGGATAAGAAGTTTGAATGGTCTGATAAGGCTGAAGAAAGCTTCCAGATGTTGAAAACCAAGTTAACCACTGCTCCAGTGTTGGTTCTCCCCGACACTAGCAAAGACTTTGTTGTCTTCTGTGATGCTTCTCACCAAGGTCTCGGATGTGTGTTGATGCAAGATGGACATGTGGTGGCTTATGCCTCCCGTCAGCTAAAACCACATGAGAACAACTACCCAACTCATGATCTTGAGCTTGCAGCTGTTGTTCATGCTCTCAAGCAATGGCGACATTACCTTCTCGGTAGTCGTTGTGAGTTATACTCGGATCATCAGAGTCTGAAGTATCTTTTCACACAACCTGATCTAAATCTCAGGCAAAGAAGATGGTTGGAACTCATCAAGGACTATGATTTGGGTCTCAACTATCAACCTGGCAAAGCCAATGTCGTTGTTGATGCGTTGAGCCGTAAATCTTATTGCAACACCCTGATGATAAAACAAGCTCAACCTTCTCTTCATGAGGAATTTTCTCGATTGAATCTTGAAGTAGTTCCTCGTGGATTTCTCTCTACTCTTGAAGTGAAGTCTTCTCTAGAGGATCAAATCAAAGCTGCTCAAAGGCAAGATCCTGAGATGGATACCATTAAAGAGAACATTGCTAGCGGAGTTGCTAAATGTTTCTTTGTTAATGAGGAAGGTATCCTATATTTCGGTACACGTTTGGTAGTACCAAATGGAAAGGACTTGAAGAAGATAATTCTTACCGAAGCTCATGAATCACCTCTTTCTATCCACCCTGGAGGTACCAAGATGTATCGGGATGTTCGTCAAATTTTCTGGTGGTCTGGTGTGAAGAAGGATATCGCTTGTTTTGTTACGGAATGTGACGTTTGTCGTCGCGTCAAGGCTGAGCACCAAAGACCCGCTGGTCTCCTGCATCCACATAAAATCCCTGAGTGGAAATGGGATGAAGTTGGTATGGATTTCATTACTGGTTTTCCTAAAACTCAGAAAGGAAAAGATGCCATCTGGGTAATCGTTGACTACTTGTCCAAGGTTTCCCACTTCCTACCTATTCGCGAGAGCATTACTGCTAATCAGTTGGCCGATTTGTATATCTCCCGAATAGTTGTTCTCCATGGGGTACCAAAGAAAATCGTCTCCGACCGTGGAAGTTTGTTCACCTCAAGTTTCTAGGCAAGTTTCCAACAAGCTATGGGAAATCGTCTGTCTTTCAGTACAGCTTATCATCCTAGCACCGGTGGTCAAACCGAAAGAGTGAATCAAATCCTTGAACACATGCTTAGAGCGTGTGTCATATCTTTTGGCAATAACTGGGAGAAATGCCTTCCTTTTGCTGAATTCTCCTACAACAACAGTTTTGAATCCAGTATTGGTATGGCACCTTTCCAATTATTATATGGAAGAACCTATTGTACTCCTTTGAACTGGTCAGAAACCGGCGAAAGAAAGTTCTTTGATCCGGATATGATCCAGGAAGCAGAAGATCAAGTTCGTATCATTCGAGATCATTTGAAAACTGCTCAGTCTCGTCAGAAAAGCTATCATGGTCGTCACCATCAACATGTTGAATATGAAGTTGGTGATCAAGCCTATATCCGGCTCACTCCTATGAAGGTTGTCCATCGGTTCGGTATCAAAGGCAAATTGGCTCTTCGCTATGTTGGTCATTTTCGTGTTCTTTCCAAGCAAGGTAACCTCCCATACAAACTGGAGTTGCCTGCAAATTTTCCTGAGGTGCATGACGTCTTCCATGTGTCTCAACTCAAGCGTTGCTTCAAAGATCCTGTCCATGGTGTTGATCACCAAACTCTTGATCTCCAAAAGGATCTGACTTATCGTGAGTATCCTGTTCGTATCCTTGATGAAACCGAGCGCAAGACTCGTTGTAAAAACATCAAGTTCCTGAAAATTCAGTGGTCTCATCACTCTGAGGATGAAGCAACCTGGGAACGAGAAGATCGTCTTAGATCTGAGTACCCGGCCTTCTTTTCTAAAACTTAGGAATCTCGGGTCGAGATTCTTGTAAGAGGTTAGAGCTGTAACAGCCCATGTTTGTAATATATGTACTCAGTACTTAAGCATGGCATGCATCTATTTAAATCATCCAAGTAATGCATGAGATTGTAAGATCCCTCCCTTATGAAGGTAAGGATCCCTGTGATTGCAATGCTAGTCCCTGGATCAATGCTAGCATCCACAGTTTAAGGTGAAGTACACAGAAACAAAGGTCATTATTACATCGTCCTTCCAGAGATAACATAGTCTTTTACAACTCCATAGCCATAGGCTAGTATAAGAGTTTAACTTAACAATATATAAATAGAAGTCTCCATCTTCATGTGCCACAGGCAAGCATGTTGAGTGTAGACTCATAACCCCTAATCATCATCAGAGTAACCTGCAACATCACAAGTTACAGCCACAGTGGGTCAATACATTGGAATAGTATTGGCAAGTGATACCTTAGTAGAATATTAACATCTAGTTACTACATGAATTTGGCTAAGTGTAGCTTAGGCTTGCTTTGCTCAAATTAAGTTTTACCTATCAGTTGAAAACACTAACTTTTTCTTTGACAAAACTTTCCCAAGGAACCACCAATAGAAATTGGTGAACCTTCACCCTTGTTCAACCACAAGTTTTAACTTAGAAAATTGGGATGAGGAGATTCTTGATAGCTTCCATGTATTGATGCTAAAGTTGTCAAATACCTGGTACATGGCAAAGTACTTAGATTGTTACATCTGCAGAGGTTGTGCACTTTCCCCACAAGACTTGATTTTCACCAAGACAGGACCTTTCAAAAGCCTTCCCTTAGACCAAAATGGACGCGCTCCAAACCTATCATTCCCCTACCACCAACTGTCCATTTGGCTAAGTTATTGCAACCTATATGATCATGGCAGAGCCCATAATGCCATGTGGCTGCACTAGAAGCTTCTTAACATTTGGCATCTCAGATCCTTTGTTCCTGGGTGGCAATCCACAAGTGAGATACACAAGGTAAGCCATAGAAATGGGCCTTGTGTAACCACTCAACCAAAAACCACCAAGCAATTACCAATCCACCCAGGTGTTTCATTCACTTAGTTGTTTTATTAAGCAAAAACCATAAGTCAAAGACTTAACAATATTTTCCATAGCATGATTATATTCCACCCTTGGTTTCTATTAGCTAGGCTAAGCATGGCAATAACAAGTATCTTAACTTAAAGGAAATTCTAGCATTTCTAAAACTACTAGGATTTCCCAAGCATAGCATATAGATACTTAGCAAAATATTCATGCAAGCCCTATACAAAATATTTCTAATGCATAGGAAAAATATAGGGACAAAAATATGAAGCACCACTTTCCTTGGTAGTTGGGGGATTAGCAACAACAATCTTGACAACCACAATCACTATTAGTACCAAAATCTACACATAAAATGATAGCACCACATTCACATATCAAAATATACAAGCAAAATTATATGAATGCATGCAAATGCCATGTGATGATTTTTCTAAATCAAACAAGACAAGTATATAGTACTGAATCACAAATAAGACAATATACACTAAATAAACTTTGTTTAGTCTTTTAACCATTTTTCAAATAATTTCTATACTTAAAATAAGCCTGTAAATGTCTCTGCAAAAATAACCAATTTACAGAAACAAAACATTAAACACATTGCATGGTTAGATAGAATTCTATCTCCTGATTCCAATGATATAAAATTTGCAAAATTTGAACGTGTGGATCAAAAGTTATAAATTTTGCAAGTTTGAATCACTAATAGATCTAATTCAGAATTTAAAACAATTAACAGCCACGGCGGCTCACGATTGACTGCAAGCCTTCACTGGATCACGCCACAAGACCGTTAGATCTAGATTAAAACCAGCGGCTCTGATCTGCTCATACCTCTTTGGCCTGGCATCTAATCTAAACCACTGAATCTAGATCCACTAGATCAAATCGCTCTGACCTAAAACCGGCGGCGCAGCTGGTTGCTGGCGGCGGCGGCGTTGCTGTCGACAATGTTCCGGTGGTTCTAGGAAGCAAGGGAGGAAACCGAGGGGCTTACCGAACTCGTGGGGTCGTCGTGGTGCTCAAGGTGGTCGAGGGAGGGACAGGGGCGCACGGACTCGACCACTATTGCTCGCCGGAGAACCTACAGCCATCGGTTACGGTCGCTCGTCGTCGTTGGCGAAGATACCGGTCACGCCTAGCCAAAAGTATGGTGTTGTTAGATGCGCACAAGGCTGGTGAACACGTGAGCAACAAAAAGAGAGAAGAGGGCAGTCGGGGCTTACGGGGAGAACTCGTCAGAGTGGACACGGTCGTCGGTGGCGCTCAGATATTGACGTTGGTGAGGCTCTGGATGGTCCTAGCATGCACTAGTGGGGTTAAACGATGCGCAAGGTTGCAGAGATCATACTGGCAAGATCAATAGGCAAGGGGCGGAGTGTGCTCACCGGAATTCACCGCCGGAGTTCATCTGTACAGCGGTGGAGTGAGCTCAACGAGAAGCCTGGGGCGACTGGGTGTGGGTGTTTGGGTGGAAAGGACCGCGGCGAGGTGGTGATTAAATAGCCAGAGCGGGGGAGAAAATCTCGCAGTGAATCAATGCAATTGATCATGGCAGTGAAGAGGAGGAAACGGTCGGCGACAACGTGTTCATCGCACGGGTTCTGGGGAGGACGATGATGACATGGGGATGTTGCCACTGGTCATTCTCTAGTGGGTTGGGTCGACGCGGGTGAGAGACAGAGGGGGAGGGAAATGGCTCGGGTGGGCTGTTTTGGCTACTGGGCCGAAAGGGTGGCGCCGTCCCATTTCTTATTCTTTAACCTTTTTCCATTTCTATTTTGATTTTCAGGAACCAAATTCAAATGAGTTTCAAATAAGTTTGAATTCAAACCATTTCTGGATTTTTGTGAAGTGAATTTAGTACACAATTAGCTGCAGAACAATGTTGTACACTTGAAAATAATTTGGCACATTGGAATTTTAAAATAGACAATGTCTTTATCAATTGCTTAGTAAGGACATAAAAATGGTTTTAAATTTGTTCTTTGTTTTGAATTCTTTGTCCAAGCTTTAGAAAACATCAATAAACCATAGGATCAAATATCTTTGGTTTAAAACATAATAATCTCATATTAGAGAGTAACATTGGGCCAATGCCTTGCTTACATAAAATAATAGACATTCAAATGCTTCTGTTTTTTGTAATGACTTTGAAAATGATCCTAAAATGATTATGAATGCATGGATGATATGCAAACTTTGAAATCATGATTTTAGGGATGTTACGAATCTAACCCCCTTAAGGTGAATCTCGCCCTCGAGATTCGGATTGGCTAGAAAATAGATGAGGGTGGTCTTTCTGAAGGTCATCTTCTCTTTCCCATGTTGCTTCTTCTTCGGAATGATGGTTCCACTGAACTTTGTAGAATTTGATAGTCTTTGTCCGAGTAACTCTTTCTGCAGTCTCAAGAATCTTGATAAGTTTTTCCTCATAAGTGAGATCACTTTCCAATTGGACTTCCTCCAAAGGTATAGTATCCTTCAAAGAAGTCTCTTCCATCTCTGTATGGCATTTCTTTAGCTGACTCACATGAAACACATTGTGAACGAAAGACAATGATTCTGGCAATTCAATCTCATAAGCTACTTCTCCTTTACGACTCAGAATCTTGAATGGTCCAACATATCTTGGGGCCAATTTTCCTTTGACTCTAAATCTCTTCACTCCACGAAGTGGTGACACTCTAAGATAAGCTCTATCACCCACTTCATAGGTGACTTCTCTACGCTTAGGATCTGCTTAGCTCTTCTGTCGGGACTATGCTATCTTCAATTTGTCCTTTACTAGCTTGACTTTCTCTTCAGCCTCCTTGATTAGTTCTGGTCCGAACAAATTTCTTTCTCCCACACCATTCCATAGCAATGGGGTAGTACTTCCTCCCATAGAGAAACTCAAACGGTGCCATCTCAATACTGGCTTGATAGCTGTTATTGTAAGAGAATTCTGCGTAAGGCAGACTTTCATCCCAACTAACTCCATAGTCTAGGGCACATGCCCTCAACATATCCTCTAGAATCTGGTTGGTTTTTACGTGCATCCATCGCCTAGGGATGAAAAGCGACTTGAATTCCAATCTCGTTCCCAATGGTTCATGCAGTTGCCTCCAAAAATGAGAAGTGAATTGGGTTCCCCTATCGGACAGAATACTCTTGGGTACTCCATGCAGACACACAATCCTATTCATATAGATCTTGTATCACATCCCAAAATTCTCCTAATTTTGGAATGTGAAATAAATAAATAAGTTTGATTGATTGTTTGACTATGTTGAAAATTCTCAAAGAGAATAAACTTTTTGAATAGAAAATCCTCTCAACCTTGAATTCAAAATCTTATATTCTTTTGTTATGACCTAAGTAGCCATATAGGCAAAAGGGCATAGATTGATTATGGATTGTAGAATTGGTGTGCAAGATTTCAAAATGAAAATCATGAAGCATTCATAAGAATTTCATTACATCCATGCAAAGATCTCACAAACTGAATCCAAATCCTGGTATCTAAATCCTATAGTTGATTCGCCCAAATGTTCCTAAAGGTAATTAAATTGACTTTATAAAACCCGGTGTTTCTAAGGCAAAAATTATTGATAATTATAGCCTAAAGAGATCCAATTAATATTACAAAATTTTGGAAACAAAATTGAACTCATTTGGAGCTATTATGAAAAAGTTATGGGATAAATACAAACAAATAAAGATATAAATAAAATGAAATATACAAGGATTTATAAACCCACTACTTCCAAACTAGTAAAAAGATTACAAATTTGATCCTACAATGATCTATTCGATTTTAGAAAATTTTAGAAACAAGAATCATGTCATTTGGAGTTCGTATGCAAAAGATATGAGGAAAATAAGTAAATAGAAAAAGAAAAAAACCTAAACGGGCCGGCCCACCCGGACCGACCGAGCCAGGCCACGCGCGTACACAGCAACCGATCGTGCCCGGGTTTGCTTTAAAAAGCGTGCAAAATCTGTTTTGTCAAACCTATCTCTAATCAAACTCTCATAACTTTTTATCTACAACTCCGAATCGACTTCCGTTTGTTTCTACTTGTTCCCTACTCCAAAACCTATCTCCCCACCATCATAAACCTCCATATAAACTCGTGGAGCCACAGCTGTATGAGTTACTCTTCTCGAAATCCCGAATCTACATATGCCTAAATCTTATTTCGCATTTTAACCCATCTAGACTTTGTCGTTTGCCTTCGGTCAGAAAACAAAAGTTGTAGAACTAGTCGAAATCTTTCAATCATGACAAACCTCACCTCTTTTCATCCACCACAGCCGGAGAATTTCGCATCGCAATATTTCAGATCTGACGGTGTAAATCCAAGATTTACTCGCGTTCGTTTCTTCAAATCCAAATTCCTTTGGTGAAAAGGTAGGAATAATGATTCCCCACAACTTTCATGTTGTAAGTTTTTCAATTTGACCTATGGATTTGTCTCTCTAACACAGATCTGTTTCTTGTCTATTCTGAGCCAAAATCGG
This sequence comes from Avena insularis, assembly GCA_023614405.1. Taxonomy (NCBI): domain Eukaryota; kingdom Viridiplantae; phylum Streptophyta; class Magnoliopsida; order Poales; family Poaceae; genus Avena; species Avena insularis. The sequence continues at coordinate 243,490,737 of CM042689.1, read as the reverse complement.
GTCAATCTCTTCTTCTAGCCACCGGATCCTATCCAGACGGTCGAGATCCAATCAAACCGGTGCGTGCCATATCGTCATCCCGATCAGCTTCCTCATCAATGCCACGTCATCGTCAGGTCAGCATCTAGTCCCAGTCAGCATGCAAAGTCAACCTTTCCAGTCAGCGGAATATTCTCTGGAATATTCCGTTCGAATTTAAAATTGCACATTATAGACCTAACTTGTAAAATTCATTAGAAATTCATACCACGTCCAAAAATTGCGTATAATATATCAAATTGAAGATAATTTTACGTAGAATCATCTTATCAGAATAGATCCAACTTTTACTGTACGTGGTTACTGCAGTAATCTAATTAGTTTTAATGGTCTTTTAGGTTAATAAATTCATAGGAAATTATCTGTAACTCCGAAAAATATGAACAATATATCAAATTGAAGCTACTGTAATGTACATTAATAACATCTAATTGGATCCAGCCTTTGCTGATTATTTACCCCGTAGAAATTTAATTAGTTTTAATAGCTTTATAAATCATTAAATTCATAGTAAATTAATTGCTTGTCACAAAAATATAAATGATATACCGATGGAAATCTGGTTCCATGTAGATCATCAATATGCAATTAGTTCAGGCTTTGACTGTAAGGTTTGTCCATGAAGATTTAAATAGATTAATGGCTCTTTTGGATTAATAAATTCATAAGAAAATAAATAATGCTCAGAAAATTACAAATAATATGTCCCTGAATTCACAATTCCGTGGAGATTACAGATATAATTTTAGTTTGATTTGTAGGCAACAGAAGCTATATTAATCATTTAAAACCCATTAAACACTATTTAAATCATATAAAAAGATCTATAACTCCGATTAGGGTGAATCCAACGTCTACTGGTTCGTATTAACGTTCTCTATCTAGTAAACCCAAGAAACAAATTTAATTCGATAGTTAGAACAGGCGTTACAACAGAACTACTAAAAACCCTATATTAGCAAGTAATTATTAATAACAAGTACTCCATTGCATTAATTGGCCTCTTGCATGCATCATATACTTCAATATTGTTTATAGAACTAAAGTAACAACCATTGTGACTTATTAAATTGTCATGAATGCATTTGTTGCGTTTGTTTGATCTCTATGTGCTATTGTTTATGATTGTATGCAATTGTTTGCGCGATAGATTGCGAGGAGTGCAACGTGTGTGATTGCAACTACTATGATTGCAAGTATTGTGGTTATGACGAGTGCAACCATTATATATATGAGGATTGTGAGGATTATCTAATCGACTACATCTACAACAAAGGCAAGTGGTGCTATCTTGGTCTAAATGTCCTACTGTTTTCCTATGCATTGTAGATGTTTTTGTAGAATTGCATATGTAGGAATTGATGTGTATATGCTATGCTATGTCCCATATTATTCCCTAGCATTCCTTGTTTATGAGCCACCGTGGGTAGATGTGCATAGCCATGCTATAATGAACGAGGGTTGGGTTACATCACTGATGTTGATTCTAAATGTGTTGGTTTGCAAAAACTAAAACAACTTAATCAATGAATCTCCTAGGTGTGATGGGATTGATAATTTTTGGTGGTATCATTGCGGAAAGGCACCCAGGACACTAAGAAAGGATTGGCTTCTTTGTTTGGTAGCTTTCATGTGCAACCATGTGCCAATAATGGAATGGGCGGTTGGTTGGACTCAGTAGGTTGTGGTAACTCGAACCCACGTATCCAGAGATGTAAATAGTGTAGGTTGGACCGGTGCGTGTTGGTTTTGGGGAGCTACTTCCCGAACGGTTCCTTCTTGGACTTCTCCCTATCATCACCCAATATGAGAGTGGTGGTACGAGCTAGGCTGGCCAAGTCACATGGGTAAAGTGTACTAACCCCTGCAGGGTGTATAAACTAAGTGCTTAGCCGTGTCCCCGGTTATGGACAATTTGAGCGACCTGATACTGATGCTATGATATTTCTCACTCATCCTTATTTCTTAATTACTTAAAACTTGTTGGGTGAACATAATTGGGTAGGTTCACCTGGGAGTGAACCAGAGTGTCCTATTTATCGTATTGGAAAACTACTTTGTTACAAATGTTAGGATAAAACTGTTGCTTTATGCAAATGAGCCTGAACTCCACTTGGCCAAATAAGCATGTAGTTGATAGATCTATTGTTAACCACTTTAGCCTACTTGCCATACATTCAATGTATTGACCATTCGTGGCTGCAACGTTTCATGTTGCAGGTTGTATCGTATCTGAGTGATTGTTCATAGGTCGCGAGACTCCACTCAACAATTGTTCGCCTGTGGCACATTTGAAGGATGGAGATCTAACTTGTATTCGTTCTCCGCTGTGTACTTGAATAAATAATGTAAATTCTGGATCATATTCGTTGTATTTATGATGCACAGTTATATTTGGTATCATTTTGTACTGCGTGTGTCAGTGAACCGATCCAGGGATTGGCACTATACACATGAACTCAGCCTTATCAGGCGAGGGTGTTACAAGATGGTATCAGAGATGTGTGTTGACTGTAGGATCGTGAACTTAGAAATGGATTAGTAATAGAAGACCTCTATTAGAAGAACAATCATATTTTCTACTTATTAAAGTTCTTATATTCCTTATCTATCTTTTCTAGAACCTCTTCCTATTCAAACATTTAGAGTTGTCCATTCTCATGATACCTATATAAGAGTTAGCTAAGTAAAAGAACAAATAGTATGACATAAATAAACATCTCATCAAGTTTGGTTAGGTCTAGACCACCATATTTTATCTCTTTAGGAGATCATCGCTATCGTGTTAGCATATTGTTCTTATCAACTTATGTGGTATGACAATATAGGTTGCTTGCTTGTTTGTACTGAACCATATCGTGTGCTGCCTTGTTTAGGATCTGTTGTTTTGAAACTCTAAAGTTTCTAGAGTTTTCGTGTGGTTTTAAAATTATTTTAATGGTGTGAATTGATTGAAATTCGTGGGATTACTGCTGCAGTTTTCTGCCTGACCTGTTGTACCGCGCGATTTTTCATATTTTATTGGTAACTCAGAAAAATCTAAAAATATAGGATTTAGAGAATAATTACATGTAGTACATGCACAAAAATTGGCTAAAATTCCTGACGAGTTTAGGTCGGTATGAAAAATTTGTGATGTCTGCTGTACCGTTTTGACAGATTTTGTTTATTGCTTATATGTTGCTCTATTTTACTCTAGTATTGTTCCCAATGCTTTCAAACTATTTTGTGGTTATGTACTACTACGTTTATGCACCTGTAATGTTATTATACAAGTGTTTGCTTGTGTGTTGATTCCTTATGATTGTTTGCTTGTTTGTGACATTGATTGCTTCATATAGTTATGGTTAGGATTATTTTCTTAGTCGTTTCTTTTCTATAGAATCTATTCTTCCCTATCTTGAATCCTTAGAGATATAATGATGTGTTAAGCAGAAGGTTTGACAACACAATGCATTTAGGAAAGATAATGCTTCATCTAATGGAAAAAGGATGTGGAAGTATGAAGTGTTGCACATGATGTTATGTAGTAGATTACCCAACCTGAAAGTTGATGTATCGATAGTTTAGTTTTACTAGTAGCTTTGTTGATTGAATACATGGGAGTATACATAGAGCATTAGCTCGTGCCCATGGAAACATTCTTCAAGGCAAGTGAGAATGCATGAGTGATATAAAAACGTGATTCACCTATCCTTATACAGGGTAATGATTTGGGTGCAGGATGGATTGATCACCATTCCTACTACTCTTATTATTCGCTCATGTACTGTTGGCCTTGCGAATCTTGAGTGCCCTTTTCAACCTTAGTAGAGAGTCGACGTTGAGCCTAAACCCTAGAATGGTATATTTTTACACCCTTCTAAAAGCATCCATTGCTAAGCATAGGAATGTACTGATGAGATGAATCCCAACCGTGAATTATGGGCACCGTGAAGTAAACGTTCCCTATTTTCCCACCATGAGAGTTTTGCTAGTTTAAGAAGTGCTTTCTCGGAAACTATCAATCATGATGTTTAGAATGTGCTAGAGACATTGTGCCAATAAAAGTCTAAAGGAGAACCAATCTAAGCTAAGTGAATCCTCGAGAAGTGACCTAGCCAATTTTCTTTTAAGGGTGGTAGCATCCTAATGGATCCCGAACCTTTCTTTCTTTCTAGCCTTCCCAAATCTCGGGACGAGATTTCTTTTAAGGGTGGTAATCATCACATCCCAAAATTCTCCTAATTTTGGAATGTGAAATAAATAAATAAGTTTGATTGATTGTTTGACTATGTTGAAAATTCTCAAAGAGAATAAACTTTTTGAATAGAAAATCCTCTCAACCTTGAATTCAAAATCTTATATTCTTTTGTTATGACCTAAGTAGCCATATAGGCAAAAGGGCATGGATTGACTATGGATTGTAGAATTGGTGTGCAAGATTTCAAAATGAAAATCATGAAGCATTCATAAGCATTTCATTACATCCATGCAAAGATCTCACAAACTGAATCCAAATCCTGGTATCTAAATCCTATAGTGATTCGCCCAAATATTCCTAAAGGTAATTAAATTGACTTTATAAAATCCATTGTTGCTAAGGCATAAATTATTGATAATTATAGCCTGATCCAATTAATATTACAAAATTTTGGAAACAAAATTGAGCTCATTTGGAGCTATTATGAAAAAGTTATGGGATAAATACAAACAAATAAAGATAAAATAAAATGAAATATACAAGGATTTGTAAACCCACTACTTCCAAACTAGTAAAAAGATTACAAATTTGATCCTACAATGATCTATTCGATTTTAGAAAATTTTAGAAACAAGAATCATGTCATTTGGAGTTCGTATGCAAAAGATATGAGGAAAACAAGTAAATAGAAAAGGAAAAAAAACCTAAGCGGGCCGGCTCACCCGGACCGACCGAGCCAGGCCACACGCGTACACAACAACCGATCGTGCCCAGGTTTGCTTTAAAAAGCGTGCAAAATCTGCTTTATCAAACCTATATCTAATCAAACTCTCATTACTTTTTATCTACAACTCCGAATCGACTTTCGTTTATTTCTACTTGTTCCCTACTCCAAAACCTATCTCCCCACCGTCCTAAACCTCCATATAAACTTGTGGAGCCACAGTTGTACGAGTTTCTCTTCTCGAAATTCTGAATCTTATTTCGCTTTTTAACCCATCTAGACTTTGTCATTTGCCTTCGGTCAAAAAACGAAAGTTGTAGAACTCGTCGAAATCTTTCAATCCCGACAAACCTCACCTCTTTTCATCCACCATAGCCGGAGAATTTCGCATCACAATATTTCAGATCTGACGGTGTAAATCCAAGATGTACTCGCGTTCGTTTCTTCAAATCCAAATTCCTTTGGTGAGAAGGTAGGAATAATGATTCCCCACAACTTTCATGTTGTAAGTTTTTAAATTTGACCTACGGATTTGTCTCTCTAACACAGATTTGTTTCTTGTCTATTGTGAGCCAAAATCGGGTCAATCTCTTCTTCTAGCCACCGGATCCTATCCAGACGGTCGAGATCCAATCAAACCGGTGCGTGCCATGTCATCATCCCGGTAAGCTTCCTCATCAACGCCACGTCATCGTCAGGTCAGCATCTAGTCCCAGTCAGCATGCAAAGTCAACCTTTCCAATCAGCGGAATATTTTCTAGAATATTCCGTTCGAATTTAAAATTGCACATTATAGACCTAACTTGTAAAATTCATTAGAAATTCATACCACGTCCAAAAATTGCGTATAATATATCAAATTGAAGATAATTTTACGTAGAATCGTCTTATCAGAATAGATACAACTTTTACTGTACGTGGTTACTGTAGTAATCTAATTAGTTTTAATGGTCTTTTAGGTTAATAAATTCATAGAAAATTATCTGTAACTCCGAAAAATATGAACAATATATCAAATTGAAGCTACTGTAATGTACATTAATAACATCTAATTGGATCCAGCCTTTGCGGATTATTTACCGCGTAGAAATTTAATTAGTTTTAATGGCTTTATAAATCATTAAATTCATAGTAAATTAATTGCTTGTCACAAAAATATAAATGATATACCGATGGAAAGCTGGTTCCACGTAGATCATTAATATGCAATTAGTTCAAGCTTTGACTGTAAGGTTTTTCCGTGAAGATTTAAATATATTAATGGCTCTTTTGGAGTAATAAATTCATAAGAAAATAAATAATGCTCAGAAAATTACAAATAATATGTCCCTGAATTCACAATTCCGTGAAGATTACAGATATAATTTAGTTTGATTTGTAGGCAACAGAAGCTATATTAATCATTTAACACCCATTAAATACTATTTAAATCATATAAAAAGATCTATAACTCCGATTAGGGTGAATCCAACGCCTACTGGTTCGTATTAACGTTCTCTACCCAGTAAACCCAAGAAACAAATTTAATTCGACAGTTAGAACAGGCTTTACAACAGATCTACTAAAAACCCTATATTAGCGAGTAATTATTAATAACAAGTACTCCATTGCATTAATTGGCCTCTTGCATGCATCATATACTTCAATATTGTTTATAGAACTAAAGTAACAACCATTGTGACTTATTAAATTGTCATGAATGCATTTGCTGCGTTTGTTTGATCTCTATGTGCTATTGTTTATGATTGTATGCAATTGTTTGCGCGATAGATTGCGAGGAGTGCAACGTGTGTGATTGCAACTACTATGATTGCAAGTATTGTGGTTATGACGAGTGCAACCATTATATATATGAGGATTGTGAGGATTATCTAATCGACTACATCTACAACAAAGGCAAGTGGTGCTATCTTGGTCTAAATGTCCTACTTTTTTCCTATGCATTGTAGATGTTTTTGTAGAATTGCATATGTAGGAATTGATGTGTATATGCTATGCTATGTCCCATATTATTCCCTAGCATTCCTTGTTTATGAGCCACCGTGGGTAGATCTGCTTAGCCATGCTATAATGAATGAGGGCTGGGTTACATCACTGATGTTGATTCTAAATGTGTTGGTTTGTGAAAACTAAAACAACTTAATCAATGAATCTCCTGGGTGTGATGGGATTGATAATTTTTGGTGGTATCATTGCGGAAAGGCACCGAGGAAACTAAGAAAGGATTGTCTTCTTTGTTTGGTAGCTTTCATGTGCAACCATGTGCCAATAATGGAATAGGCGATTGGTTGGACTCAGTAGGTTGTGGTAACTCGAACCCACGTATCCAGAAATGTAAATAGTGTAGGTTGGACCGGTGCGTGTCGGGTTTGGGGAGCTACTTCCCGAACGGTTCCTTCTTGGACTTCTCCCTATCATCACCCAATATGAGAGTGGTGGTACGAGCTGGGCTGGCCAAGTCACATGGGTAAAGTGTACTAACCCTGCAGGTGTATAAACTAAGTGCTTAGCCGTGTCCCGGTTATGGACAATTTGAGCGACACAATCGATGCTATGATATTTCTCACTCATCCTTATTTCTTAATTACTTAAAACTTGTTGGGTGAACATAATTGGGTAGGTTCACCTGGGAGTGAACCAGAGTGTCCTATTTATCGTATTGGAAAACTACTTTGTTACAAATGTTAGGATAAAACTGTTGCTTTATGCAAATGAGCCTGAACTCCACTTGGCCAAATAAGCATGTAGTTATAGATCTATTGTTAACCACTTTAGCCTACTTGCCATACATTTAATGTATTGACCATTCGTGGCTGCAACGTTTCATGTTGCAGGTTGTATCGTATCTGAGTGATCGTTCATAGGTCGCGAGACTCCACTCAACAATTGTTCGCCTGTGGCACATTTAAAGGATGGAGATCTACCTCGTATTCGTTCTCCGCTGTGTACTTGAATAAATAATGTAAATTCTGGATCATATTCGTTGTATTTATGATGCACAGTTATATTTGGTATCATTTTGTACTGTGTGTGTCAGTGAACCGATCCAGGGATTGGCACTATACACATGAACTCAGCCTTATCAGGCGAGGGTGTTACAAGATGGTATCAGATATGTGTGTTTACTGTAGGATTGTGAACTTAGAAATGGATTAGTAATAGAAGAACTCTATTAGAAGAACAAACATATTTTCTACTTATTAAAGTTCTTATATTCCTTATCTATTTTTTCTAGAACCTCTTCATATTCAAACATTTAGAGTTGTCCATTCTCATGATACCTATCTGAGAGTTAGCTAAGTAAAAGAACAAATAGTATGACATAAATAAACATCTCATCAAGTTTGGTTAGGTCTATACCACCATATTTTATATCTTTAGGAGATCATCGCTATCGTGTTAGCATATTGTTCTTATCAACTTATGCGGTATGACAATATAGGTTGCTTGCTTGTTTGTACTGAACCATATCGTGTGCTGCCTTGTTTAGGATCTGTTGTTTTGAAACTCTAAAGTTGCTAGAGTTTTCATGTGGTTTTAAAATTATTTTAATGGTGTGAATTGATTGAAATTCGTGGGATTACTGCTGCAGTTTTCTGCCTGACCTGTTGTACCGCGAGATTTTTCATATTTTATTGGTAACTCAGAAAAATCTAAAAAAGTTAGGATCTAGAGCATAATTACCTGTAGTACATGCACAAAAATTGGCTAAAATTCCTGACGAGTTTAGGTCGGTCTGAAAAAATCGTGATGTCTGTTGTACCGTTTTGACAGATTTTGTTTATTGCTTATATGTTGCTCTATTTTACTCTAGTATTGTTCCCAATGCTTTCAAACTATTTTGTGGTTATGTACTACTAAGTTTATACACCTGTAATGTTATTATACAAGTGTTTGCTTGTGTGTTGATTCCTTATGATTGTTTGCTTGTTTGTGACATTGATTGCTTCATATAGTTATGGTTAGGATTATTTTCTTAGTCGTTTCTTTTCTATAGAATCTATTCTTCCCTATCTTGAATACTTAGAGATATAATGATGTGTTAAGCGGAAGGTTTGACAACACAATGCATTTAGGAAAGATAATGCTTCATCTAATGGAAAAAGGATGTGGAAGTATGAAGTGTTGCACATGATGTTATGTAGTAGATTACCCAACCTGAAAGTTGATGTATCGATAGTTTAGTTTTACTAGTAGCTTTGTTGATTGAATACATGGGAGTATACATAGAGCATTAGCTCGTGCCCATGGAAACATTCTTCAAGGCAAGTGAGAATGCCCGAGTGATAGAAAAACGTGATTCACCTATCCTTATACAGGGTAATGATTTGGGTGCAGGATGGATTGATCACCATTCCTACTACTCTTATTATTCGCTCATGTACTGTTGGCCTTGCGAATCTTGAGTGCCCTTTTCAACCTTAGTAGAGAGTCGACGTTGAGCCTAAACCCTAGAATGGTATATTGTTACACCCTTCTAAAAGCATCCATTGCTAAGCATAGGAATGTACGGTAAGGATGAATCCCAACCGTGAATTATGGGCACCGTGAAGTAAACGTTCCCTATTTGCCCACCATGAGAGTTTTGCTAGTTTAAGAAGTGCTTTCTCGGAAACTATCAATCATGATGTTTAGAATGTGCTAGAGACATTGTGCCAATAAAAGTCTAAAGGAGAACCAATCTGAGCTAAGTGAATCCTTGAGAAGTGACCTAGCCAATTTTCTTTTAAGGGTGGTAGCATCCTAATGGATCCCGAACCTTTCTTTCTTTCTAGCCTTCCCAAATCTCGGGACGAGATTTCTTTTAAGGGTGGTAGTCTGTCACATCCCAAAATTCTCCTAATTTTGGAATGTGAAATAAATAAATAAGTTTGATTGATTGTTTGACTATGTTGAAAATTCTCAAAGAGAATAAACTTTTTGAATAGAAAATCCTCTCAACCTTGAATTCAAAATCTTATATTCTTTTGTTATGACCTAAGTAGCCATATAGGCAAAAGGGCATGGATTGACTATGGATTGTAGAATTGGTGTGCAAGATTTCAAAATGAAAATCATGAAGCATTCATAAGCATTTCATTACATCCATGCAAAGATCTCACAAACTGAATCCAAATCCTGGTATCTAAATCCTATAGTGATTCGCCCAAATGTTCCTAAAGGTAATTAAATTGACTTTATAAAACCCAGTGTTGCTAAGACATAAATTATTGATAATTATAGCCTAAAGAGATCCAATTAATATTACAAAATTTTGGAAACAAAATTGAGCTCATTTGGAGCTATTATGAAAAAGTTATGGGATAAATACAAACAAATAAAGATATAAATAAAATGAAATATACAAAGATTTATAAACCCACTACTTCCAAACTAGTAAAAATATTACAAATTTGATCCTATAATGATCTATTCGATTTTAGAAAATTTTAGAAACAAGAATCATGTCATTTGGAGTTCGTATGCAAAAGATATGAGGAAAACAAGTAAATAGAAAAGGAAAAAAAACCTAAGCGGGCCGGCTCACCCGGACCGACCGAGCCAGGCCACGCGCGTACACAACAACCGATCGTGCCCAGGTTTGCTTTAAAAAGCGTGCAAAATTTGTTTTGTCAAACCTATCTCTAATCAAACTCTTATAACTTTTTATCTACAACTGTGAATTGACTTCCGTTTGTTTCTACTTATTCCCTACTCCAAAACCTATCTCCCCACCGTCCTAAACCTCCATATAAACTCGTGGAGCCACAGCTGTACGAGTTTCTCTTCTCGAAATTCTGAATCTACATATGTCCGAATCTTATTTCGCTTTTTAACCCATCTAGACTTCGTCATTTGCCTTCGGTCAAAAAACGAAAGTTGTAGAACTCGTCGAAATCTTTCAATCTTGACAATCCTCACCTCTTTTCATCCACCACAGCCGGAGAATTTCGCATCACAATATTTCAGATCTGATGGTGTAAATCCAAGATGTACTCGCGTTCGTTTCTTCAAATCCAAATTCCTTTGGTGAGAAGGTAGGAATAATGATTCCCCACAACTTTCATGTTGTAAGTTTTTAAATTTGACCTACGGATTTGTCTCTCTAACATAGATCTGTTTCTTGTCTATTCTGAGCTAAAATCGGGTCAATCTCTTCTTCTAGCCACCGGATCCTATCCAGACGGTCAAGATCCAATCAAACCGGTGCGTGTCATGTCATCATCCCGGTCAGCTTCCTCATCAATGCCACGTCATCGTCAAGTCAGCATCTAGTCCAAGTCAGCATGCAAAGTCAACCTTTCCAGTCAGCGGAATATTCTCTGAAATATTCCGTTCGAATTTATAATTGCACATTATAGACCTAACTTGTAAAATTCATTAGAAATTCATGCCACGTCCAAAAATTGTGTATAATATATCAAATTGAAGATAATTTTACGTAGAATCATCTTATCAGAATAGATCCAACTTTTACTGTACGTGGTTACTGTAGTAATCTAATTAGTTTTAATGGTCTTTTAGGTTAATAAATTCATAGAAAATTATGTGTAACCCCGAAAAATATGAACAATATATCAAATTGAAGCTACTGTAATGTACATTAATAACATCTTATTGGATCCAGCCTTTGCAGATTATTTACCCCGTAGTGATTTAATTAGTTTTAATGGCTTTATAAATCATTAAATTCATAGTAAATTAATTGCTTGTCACAAAAATATAAATGATATACCGATGGTAAGCTGGTTCCATGTAGATCATCAATATGCAATTAGTTCAGGCTTTGACTGTAAGGTTTTTCCGTGAAGATTTAAATAGATTAATGGCTCTTTTGGATTAATAAATTCATAAGAAAATAAATAATGCTCAGAAAATTACAAATAATATGTCCCTGAATTCACAATTCCGTGGAGATTACAGATATAATTTTAGTTTGATTTGTAGGCAACAGAAGCTATATGAATCATTTAAAACCCATTAAACACTATTTAAATCATATAAAAAGATCTATAACTCCGATTAGGGTAAATCCAACGCCTACTGGTTCGTATTAACGTCCTCTATCCAGTAAACCGAAGAAACAAATTTAATTCGATAGTTAGAACAGGCGTTACAACAGAACTACTAAAAACCCTATATTAGCAAGTAATTATTAATAACAAGTACTCCATTGAATTAATTGGCCTCTTGCATGCATCATATACTTCAATATTCTTTAGAGAACTAAAGTAACAACCATTGTGACTTATTAAATTGTCATGCATGCATTTGTTGCGTTTGTTTGATCTCTATGTGCTATTGTTTATGATTGTATGCAATTGTTTGAGCGATACATTGCGAGGAGTGCAACGTGTGTGATTGCAACTACTATGATTGCAAGTATTTTGGTTATGACGAGTGCAACCATTATATATATGAGGATTGTGAGGATTATCTAATCGACTACATCTACAACAAAGGCAAGTGGTGCTATCTTGGTCATAAATGTCCTACTGTTTTCCTATGCATTATAGATGTTATTGTAGAATTGCATATGTAGGAATTGATGTGTATATGCTATGCTATGTCCCATATTATTTCCTAGCATTCCTTGTTTATGAGCCACCGTTGGTAGATGTGCTTAGCCATGCTATGATGAACGAGGGTTGGGTTACATCACTAATGTTGATTCTAAATGTGTTGGTTTGCGAAAACTAAAACAACTTAATCAATGAATCTCCTGAGTGTGATGGGATTGATAATTTTTGGTGGTATCATTGCGGAAAGGCACCCAGGACACTGAGAAAGGATTGGCTTCTTTGTTTGGTAGCTTTCATGTGCAACCATGTGCCAATAATGGAATGGGCGGTTGGTTGGACTCAGTAGGTTGTGGTAACTCGAACCCACGTATCCAGAGATGTAGATAGTGTAGGTTGGACCGGTGCGTGTCAGGTTTGGGGAGCTACTTCCCGAACGGTTCCTTCTTGGACTTCTCCCTATCATCACCCAATATGAGATTGGTGGTACGAGCTGGGCTGGCCAAGTCACATGGGTAAAGTGTACTAACCCCTGCAGGGTGTATAAACCAAGTGCTTAGCCGTGTCCCCGTTTATGGACAATTTGAGAGACCTGATACTGATGCTATGATATTTCTCACTCATCCTTATTTCTTAATTACTTAAAACTTGTTGGGTGAACATAATTGGGTAGGAGCACCTGGGAGTGAACCAGAGTGTCCTATTTATCGTATTGGAAAACTACTTTGTTACAAATGTTAGGATAAAACTGTTGCTTTATGCAAATGATCCTGAACTCCACTTGGCCAAATAAGCATGTAGTTGATAGATCTATTATTAACCACTTTAGCCTACTTGCCATACATTCAATGTATTGACCATTCATGGCTGCAACGTTTCATGTTACAGGTTGTATCGTATCTGAGTGATCGTTCATAGGTCGCGAGACTCCACTCAACAATTGTTCGCTTGTGGCACATTTGAAGGATGGAGATCTACCTTGTATTCGTTTTCTGATGTATACTTGAATAAATAATATAAATTCTGGATCATATTCGTTGTATTTATGATGCACAGTTATATTTGGTATCATTTTTTACTGTGTGTGCCAGTGAACCGATCCAGGGATTGGCACTATACACATGAACTCAGCCTTATCAGGCGAGGGTGTTACATCTTGGCTAACTTAGCACTTGTACAGGTTGTTCTTACGGGTATGAAATGGGCCACTTTCGTGAGGCGATCCACTACTACCCAAATAGAATCATATCCTGACCTGGTCCTTGGCAATCCGGTGATGAAGTCCATGCCAATCTTGTCCCACTTCCAATCAGGAGTAGGTAGTGGTTTTAGCAATCCTGCTGGTTTCTGATGTTCCGCTTTCACTCTACTACATACATCACACAAATCAATATGTTCGGCGATGTCCTTCTTGAGATTGTTCCACCAAAATCTTTCCTTCATATCCATGTACATTTTGGTGTTACCCGGATGAATGGAATATGGTGAGTTGTGTGCTTCCTGTAAAATCAGTTTCCGAAGCTCCAGATCTTGCGGAACGCGGATACGTTTTCCATACCATAAAGCACCTTGTTCGTCTTCATGGAATCCTTTGGCTTTTCCTTTGCCAATCTTTTCCTTAATCTCTTCAATTTCCTTGTCCGTCTTTTGCGCTTCCTTGATCTTATCCAACAAGGTGTGTTGAACATCCAATGACATGAGATGTCCTTCAGGCACAATCTCCAATCTGAGGTCTCTAAATTGGGCACACAGATCATCTGGCAACTCTCCCTTAGTAAGGCCATTCACAAATACCTTACGTCTTAGTGCATCCGCTACAACATTTGCTTTACCGGGATGGTATTGCAAACTCAAGTCATAGTCCTTGATGAGTTCTAACCATCTTCTTTGTCTCATGTTGATTTCTTTCTGAGTGAAGATATACTTCAAACTTTTGTGATCTGTGAACACTTCACATCGCTTTCCCAAAAGATAATGTCTCCATGTTTTGAGTGCATGGACAACAGAGGCTAACTCTAAATCATGAGTAGGATAATTCACCTCATGAGTTTTGAGTTGTCACGAGGCATAAGCCACAACTTTCCCTTCTTGCATTAGAACTGCACCTAATCCATGATGAGATGCATCACAATACACTTGGAAATCTTTCTCCAAATCTGGCAGACATAGAACTGGTGCTATCACTAGTCTCTTTTTCAATTCTTAGAAGCTGAGCTCACATCCTTCAGACCAAGCAAACTTCTTGTCTTTCTTTAGTAACTCCGTCATTGGCTTAGATACTTTGGAGAAATTCTCAATGAATCTTCTGTAGTATCCTGCCAAGCAAGGAAACTACGAATTTCCTTTACTGACTTAGGAGATTCCCACTTAGTTAAAGCTGACACTTTTGCGAGATCAACTGCTACACCATCTCCTGACATAACGTGTCCAAGAAATCCAACTTCATTCAATCAGAATTCACACTTGCTGAATTTGGCATACAGCTTATGCTCTCTAAGCTTCTCAAGTATCAAACGCAAATGTCCTTCTAAAAGAACATTTTATAATCCCTAGTGTTTTGTGTGTTAGATAACAATATCAAGGATTATTTGATGAGTGTTGAAGTGTTGCAGCTCTCTCTGAGAAAAAGGGAGAAGGATTCTGCCTTTGTGGGGCGGATAATCCGCCCCCACCAGGGATGGATAATCCGCCCATCCCTCTTCCCAAGCAGGCGCAAGCCCCAGAAGGGGGGCAGAGTTTTAGCCGGATTTTCCGGCTCCGCCGGATAATCCGCCCCTCAGCGGGGCCGGATAGTCCACCCCCTTGCTCATCGCCAAGGTGCAAGCCCCAGAGAGGGGGCAGAATGTTGGCCGGACTTTCCGGCTTGGCCGGATAATCCGCCCCTGGAGGGGGCCGAATTATCCCCCCCCCCAAGGTCTTCACCAAGTCACGCAGGCGCCAGCCCCAGAGAGGGGGCGGAGTTTCCCCCGGAGAATCCGCCCTTGGGGCGTAGTTTCCCCAAGGGGGCGGATAATCCGCCCCTAAAGTTGAGCAACGGCCAGATATAGGGAGGGGGTATTTAAGCCGGCCTTCCCCCTCCTGCCAGAACTCTGGATTCATTCGAAAAAGACGAGATCTGATCTGCAACCTTCATCCAATAGAGCTCCACCTAGATCCACCCAAAGGCCCCGTCCCTTGGGGAATCGAAGGAGGAGAACTCGATCTTCATCATCAGCAATCAAGCGCTTCATCTCCTCTCCATTCATTTGGAGAACCACCGATCTAGTATTTCTTGCAAATACCTAGATCCTTGTTTTTGTTTATATTGATAAACCTTGTTCTTGTGGCAGCTTGTTGTCATCTCGGGAGCCCCCAATTCGGTTGTGGGTGTGTGCCCCGATAGTGTTGTAAAAGGCACCGGTTCCCGCCTCGAAGGGATCCAATAGTGGAGAAGGTGGATCAGGCCTCTTGTGGCGAGATCCATCGGAGAATAGGGTGAGGCCTATTGTGGCGTGGTGGTCTTGGAACCGCCCACCCCTCCAACGCAGATGTACTTCCCTTAACAAGGAAGGAACTGCGATAAAACAAATCCCTGTGTCTCCGCATGCTCCACTACGGTTCCTTCGCTCCTCACTTTACGTGCTTAGTAGTTAGGGTTGCATATAGGGAAATTCTCGTAGTGGCATATCTAGAGAATTTGCTTTGTGTCAAGCCTAAAATTGAAAAAGTATTAAAAATTGGTTACCACCTATTCACCCCCCCCCCCCTCTAGGTTCCCATACGATCCATTTTAATTGGTATCAGAGCCTCGGCTCTTATTTCGGGCTTAACCGCCTAAGAGAAGTATGGGTTCCAAGGTAGATGGGAGTGATGCTCTGGAGGTAGTCACCATGAACAATCTCAAGATGTTGGAAACAACCTTGGTGAGTTCAATGGAGGCTAAGATGGAAGAGATGCGTCAATTGATAATGCGTCTCTCCACATCCGCAGCATCACCTCCATCTAACTCTGAGGATACCACTCCGCAATCCAAGGAAACGGGTAAAACTGTTTCCAAAGATAACGAAGTGGTTGGTGATGATACTAGCAAGAGCTCCTCCTCAAAAAAGGATAGCGGTAAATATGGATACAATGAGGTTTCTCATGTGTATTCCCCTGATCCACCTATCCCTCACCCACATATACATAATAGGGGTGATCCACCCAAACTTTCTGCATCTACTTTCTCTCAATGGAAATTTTTGATGAAGTCTCATGTGTGCAGTTCCTCCATTGAGTTGTGGAAAATCATAGAAAATGGTCTTCATGTTGGAAACCCCAACAATCTCACAAGAAGAGAAATTGTTGATAGCCAACTCAACGCTACAGCTCTACACATGATACAGCTTGGTGTGGGTGAGAAAGACATGCCACACATTCAGCATCTTAGCACAACTAAAGAAGCTTGGGATGCCCTCACCGAGCTCTTCATCGGAAATGAAAGTATGAGAAGGAATAGATATGATGCTTTGAGCAACGAAGCTGAAGGATTCTATATGCTGGATGGAGAAGACCACGAGGACATGTATAGGAGGCTCAAGGCAATAGCCACAACCTTCAGAAACCATGGTGCATCTCATGTTGATGATGCTTGGATCAAGCGCAAGTATGTCAGTGCTCTTATGCCATTTGAGCCCACAGATTTGAAAAGTCTCCAAGGTTGGCATAACTATCACCTCATGTCATCCAATGAGGTAATGCAAGAAATGGCCGCTTTCAAAGTGGCTGCCAAGAATGCCGAAGATGCTCGTGCTCGAGCAATGGGGATGCAAAAGGGGGTCAACATGGCCTTGAAGACTAGTGTGATTGATCATGATGAATATACGGTAGAAGGTCTGGACTGTCCCGAGGATATAAAAAGGATCCATAGACAATACTTGGCTCTTTATGCAAGAAACTTTTGGAAAGATCCAGCCAAGGCTAAAGCTAAACTAGAACGCAAGAGTGGAGCCTATGGAAGAAAAGAAAATGGTCCCAAGCTGAGAACATGCTTCAATTGTGGTGACCGGCTGCACTTTGTAGCTAAATGTCCATATCAAAGTAGGGAAGATAATGGAGGAAGACTTATTTTCAAGGACAAGTCAAAGGCTCCACGCAAGAAACAGTTTGTAAAGAAGAATGCTCCCTTCAAGAAGCAACCGAAGATTGTTCTAGTGGCTCAAGAAGAATATTCATCAGGAAGTGAAGATGAGGATGAGGACGATAACTCTCAAGAGGTGGCTGCTATAGCCACCACATCTACAGCAACATCTCTCTTCGACTCTCCGAATGAAAACATCATCAACAAGAATGCTACTTGTCTCATGGCAAGAAGCTCTAAGGTAACGACTTCTAACTCTTCTTTTCCTAAGGCTATGATTGACATGGATGATCCTACTAGTCTTAAGGTTAAAGAAGAGATTATTGCTTTGGATTACTTCTAAACTAACTTGCATGGTGAGCACAATGTTCGTTTTGAAGCTCTTATGGATCATCTGGCCCAAAACGAAGCACTCCTTGAAGAAAAGGGTAGAATTGAAAGGGAGGATGCAATGGAAATTGCATCCTTAAAAAATACTCTTGAAGAAGAAGAAGAAGAAGAGGCTCGGGTCTCTCTTGAAGAGAGGCTCGGGTCTCTCTTGAAGAGAGGCTTGAGTCTATTGAAGAGTCACATGAAGAAATTGTGACTAAACTTGTTAAGGAACGTGACAATGCAGTCACCAAATCAAAGAAGTTAAAGAAGGAAAATATTGACTTTGGGGCTGCTCATGATAGACTCTCCGAGGAATTGGAGAAACTTGACAATGCACAAGGCGTTGAAAAACGATTTCTCCATTCTCAATGAGTCACATGATCAGCTTCAAAGTCAATTGGCCAAATATGATGACCCTAGCTCATCCAACTTAACATATAGTCACAAGGAAAATGCTAGTGTGGAAAAAGAAGTGATCAAGGACATCACTCCCAAGGACAAATGTGTGCTTGATGAAGTCCTTGGCAAGCAAAGGTCAAATCATGGTAAAGAGGGACTTGGGTATGTCACCAAGTACAAGAAAAATAAAACCAAGAATAACAAGTCCAAGAATGTGCAATCAAAGACAAGAACCGCTGAGAAGAATGTCACAAAAGACAAGACTAACAATATTGGTTTTACAGGGTCTCACAATCCAAATTATGAACTCTTTTGTGATGATTATGGCGATGTTTATGCTTATTATGTCGGTCCCTTTGATGAATATATTGCTTGGTCTATTTGGGTCCCAAAGACCCTTGTTACTAACATGAAAGGACCCATTGAAAAATGGGTACCTAAAACCAAGAAGTAATTTTCTTATAGGGCTATGCTTTCGGTGGGTCGAAATGGGTGCTAGATAGTGGCTGCACTAGTCATATGACCGGAAGCAAGGAGATCATCACGGAGATGCATCCAAATCATGATAATATCACAGTATCCTATGGTGATAAGTCTAAATATCAGGTATTGGGTCTTGGCAAGGTTGTGGTTGCCCACGATATCTCTCTCGTGGACGTCATGCTTGTTGAGACCCTCGGTTACAACCTTCTTTCTGTTCGTGCCCTTGGTAAGATGGGTTTTGATATTTTTATTGATGATGATTTGGTGGTACTCTTGTGGAGCAAGTCTCTAAAGGTCGCTTTCGTTGGATACGTCGAAAATGACCTGTATGTGGTGGACTTCTCGGGGAAAACCACTTCGGGTCCGATGTGTCTATTCAGAAAGGCCGACGTGGGCTGGCTATGGCATCGCCATTTAGCCCATGTCAACATGAGAACTTTGCAAAGTCTCCAGAAGGGTGGCCACATCCTTGGACTAAAAGACAATGTCTCTTTTGCCAAAGATCGTGTTTGCAGGGCTTGTGTAGAAGGAAAAATGCATGACTCTCCCCACAAGAGGAAGACTATTGTTTCATCAAAGAGGATCTTGGAATTACTTCATGTGGATTTATTTGGTCCTCCTTCTCATGCAAGTCTTGGTGGGAAGAAATATTGCTTGGTCATTGTCGATGATTACTCAAGATATACATGGGTCTATTTCTTCAAGCTGAAAAGTGAGACTCAACAAACTGTCATTGACTTTGCCAATGAAGTTCAACGTCAACACAATGTTCCTATCTTTGCAATAAGAAGTGGAAACGGCTCCGAATTCAAGAACTACACTTTGAATGAGTTTCTAAGCGAAGAGGGGATTAGACATCAATATTCTGTTGCGTACACCCCTCAACAAAATGGTGTAGCCAAGAGGAAGAACCGAACTTTGATGGATATGGCAAGATCAATGTTGGCTGAATTCAAGTCTCCCTGTAATTTTTGGGCTGAAGCCATATCCACTGCTTGTCACTCATCGAACTGGCTCTACCTCTGAAAGTACAAGACTCCATATGAAATACTTACTGGTAACAAGCCCAACATCTCATACTTCAGGGTATTCGGGTGTAAGTGTTTCTTTCTTATTAAAGGTGTCCGTTTGTCAAAATTTGAGTCAAAGGCTTTATAAGGTATTTTTGTTGGTTACGGTGCCGAATCCCACACTTATAGAGTCTACAACAAGCTCACTGGGATTGTTGTAGAATCTTGTAGTGTGGAGTTCGATGAAAATAACGGCTCCTTTATAGGGCAAGTTGATGTTTGTGATGCAGATGTTGAAATACCCCAAGATGCCATAAGAAGAATGGGCGTGGGATTTTTCCGCCCCATTGAGGAACACCTTGTGGCGGATCGGGAAGGACAATGCTCCACTCATGTGGAGCCCTCATCTACACAATATCAACAAGCTCCTACTGTTGGAGAAAATCCTGCACCAACACCGCATTCTGCTAAAGATCATCTGTCCCCCGGACAAGTTGGTAGTCCCAGGCCGGACTATCCGCCCCCTCCAAGGGGCGGACAATCCGCCGCCTCCAAGGGGCGGACAATCCTCCCCTGGCACTCCAACTCATTCCAGAAGATCTGGAGGAGAAGTCAACAACTCTGAAGCTCCCAGGCTGGATTCTCCGGCCCCCGAGGGCAGATTATCCGGCCTTGGGTCTCCAACTCCTGTCAGGTACTCTCAGGAAGAAGGCTCTGGTGCTTCACCTCCCAGGTCAGATAGTCCGGCCCCTCCAAGGGGTGGATTATCCGTCCCTGAAGAACAAACCCAGCAGCAATCTTCTGGTGTTAATACAGATCAAGATCAAGGGCAAGGCAGTGATCAAGACAAGGATACAAATACGGAATCAACTCCTCCTAGAAACAATAAGGACATTGAGGCTCGTCGCAAGGCTCGTGCTGATCGGAACCTTGAACTAAGGGGTCACACTCTTGACAAGGTTGTTGGTGATCTACGACGAAGGGTATCCACTAGAAGAGAACTTGCAAGCTTCTGTGATCATCAAGCTCATATTTCCATGGTTGAACCGAAGAAGGTTTTTGATACTCTTGAAGACCCCAATTGGGTTGTTGTAATGCATGAAGAATTAAATAACTTCAAACGCAACAAAGTTTGGAAGCTCGTAGAGAAACCAAAGGATTGCCGCAATGTTATCGGCACCAAGTGGATCTTCAAGAACAAACAAGATGAAAATGGCATTGTTGTGAGGAATAAAGCACGACTCGTGGCTTAAGGATTCTCTCAAGTGTAAGGAATTGATTTTGGCACGACTTATGCTCCTGTGGCTCGTCTTCAGTCCATCCGTATCATTCTTGCATATGCAGCCCATCATAATTTTAAATTACAACAAATGGATGTTAAGAGCGCTTTCCTTAATGGTCCTCTTCATGAGTTAGTATACGTCAAGCATCCCCCGGGGTTTGAGGACCCCAAATTTCCGAACCATGTCTACAAACTCGATAAGGCGCTCTATGGCCTTAAACAAGCCCCACGTGCGTGGTATGAGCACCTTAAAGAGCTTTTGCTAGACCGTGGATTCGAAGTTGGGCAAATCGATCCTACTCTTTTTACTAAGAAGGTTAATGGGGAGCTTTTTGTATGCCAACTTTATGTAGATGACATTATTTTTGGCTCTACTAACCAAGCTTTTAACGTTGAATTTTCAAAGCTTATGACTGACAGGTTTGAGATGTCCATGATGGGTGAGCTGAGGTTCTTTCTTGGATTTGAGATCAAACAACTTAGAGAGGGAACCTTTATTAATCAAGCTAAGTACATCCAATATATGCTCAAAAGATTCAAGATGACGGATCTCAATGGTGTTGCTACTCCTATGCAAACAAAGTGTCATCTTGAGCTCAATCCCAAGGGTAAAGACATGGATCAAAAGGTATACCGATCCATGATCGGCTCTCTCCTTTACCTTTGCGCATCTAGGCCCGATATCGTGTTAAGTGTAGGAGTGTGTGCAAGGTACCAAGCCGCTCCTAAAGAAAGCCACTTAGTGGCGGTCAAACGAATCTTTAGATATTTGGTTCATTCCCCGAATTTTGGGTTATGGTATCCCAAGGGTTCAAGTTTCTCTCTATGTGGTTACACTGATTCATATTGGGCTGGTGACAAACATGATAGGAAATCAACCTCTGGTGCGTGTCAATTCTTGGGCAGGTCTCTAGTGTGTTGGTCTTCAAAGAAACAGAATTGTATTTCACTCTCAACAGCCAAAGCTGAATATGTTGCTACTGCAAGTGCTTGTACTCAATTGTTATGGATGAGGCAAACTCTAAAGGAATATGGTGTCAATTGTGACAAAGTGCCTCTATTATGTGACAATGAAAGTGCTATCAAGATGGCCTACAACCCCGTGTAGCATACAAGAACAAAACATATAGAGATTCGCAACCACTTCATTCGGGATCATGTTGCTCGTGGTGATATTTCCCTATCCTTTGTGAGCACGAAGAACCAACTCGCTGATATTTTCACGAAGCCCCTTGACGAAGCAAGATTTTGTTATTTGAGGAATGAGCTAAATATCATAGATTCAAGGAGCTTGGCTTGACTACTCTTGCACACTCACTTACTCTTATTCATGTATTTGGTTTAGATGCGGGCATAGACATAGGGGGAGTGTGGTCCTAATTGATTAGGCCAACCCTCCCCCCTTAATGCCGACAGCAAGTAAAATCATCTCCCTTAATATCATTTTTTGATATGTGGGTCATCGATGAGCATTGGTTTTGAACTCAAGATACATCTTCGCGGTGTCATGCCATGCGCTCCAACATGGTGGCTTCGGCCACCGCCCTCTTCCTACAGAAGAGTTGGTTTCTCATGGGTCTCTTTGGTTTTTCCTGCATATCTCTTGTTCTTGGAAAACACACTCAAATTTGGATTTTGGTTGATTTGATTCTTGCAACTTTGGGTGTGTAGTACCATCTCAGTTTGATGCTCTCAACCCAAGCCTTTCTCTCCCTCCCTGAACCATCTATTCTTGCACACAAGTACTAAATACACCAGCAAGGGGTTTTGCAAGGTTGCTCCGGCCTGATTCTGTACTTAACAGAAATTTTAGAGGGGGCGGACTATCCGCCCTAAGTGGGGGCGGATTATCCGCCCCGGGCGAAATCTGCCCTTTAAAGGTTGGGTCGGGGAGGCCAGGCTCAAACAGAGCAGCCAGCCCTCCCCCAACCCTACCTCAGACCTCCAGCCGAGATCCGCCCCTCCCGGAGTCGATTTGACCACCGGATTCTCTGGGCTCTCCCCGGATCTTCTTCACCTCGCCTCCGGGTATCTTCTCCTCCGCGATTTTCCTCCAATGAGTGAGGGTAACTCCCTCATCTCTCCCCTTTTGTATGGGACGCATTTTTTTGGTGGAAATATCATTGTAGAAGTTCCTTGGTGTTGTTCCTTACATGCTAGAATCAGTAGAATTGCAACCCTCGTGCCCGATCTGTTTTGCCATGGTAGATCTGGGCCAATCCAGAAAATTCATGCGGGGGCAGATTATCCGCCCCTGCCAGGGCCGGATAATCCGGCGAGATGAACTCAGTGCATTTTGGTCCTGCTCCTGCAATACACATCATTGGTTATGGGTTGCTTTACTACTCTTTCTCCTTGTTTATCCTGGACTTGTGTGTATGCTTATCTCCATGATATCTCTCTAAATGCTATTCACAGGTGGTTCCAAGCCGACCAAGACCTTCGCCCGTCGTTCCCGTTCCCGTTATCTCAAGCCTACTACAGACGGGAAGTTCATTGACGAAACCGAGGTCAGCAGAGCAGCAAGAGAGGCTGAACGGATGGCAGAGGCAAGTAAGAAAACTAAGAGGACCGCATCTCGCAAGGGCAAATAGTCTCGGCCCAACTACAAGTCTATGGACAGCATTCAGTATGCCACCATCTGCCAGACAGATTACTATGATGAGGCTGACAGTGATGGTCCCCCCGAGGACTCTATGTTTTTGAATGCCCACTTTCGTGCTATTCATGATGATGTGTATGCCACCCTCAGGATTCGCCCCATGCGTCCCATCAATTTGACTGAGGCTCAATCCAAGACAAGGCTCATTGAGGCATTAGATGTGACCAACAAGATGGGGCTGCACCACCTCATGACTATCCAATGCAACTATGATTCCTCTGTGGTGCGGCAGTTCTTCTCGACTCTGGTGATTTGCGGTGATGAGCACCATACTATGAAGTGGATGACAGGGACCACCATGCTTCAGTCGGATTTTCGCATCTTTGGGCAGGTTCTTGGCTATGCATTCCATGGCCGTGACACTCCTTCGGGCCACCGTATCATTTCTCCTCTGAAGCCATCCAAGGATACTGCACTTGCTCCCTGCCTTTCTTCTGATGGTGTTGCTGGTACTTTCGCTGGTCTCTCTCCCTTGTATGCCTCCCTTGTTGGCATATTTAGGGACTGGATCGCTCCTAGTGGTGGCAACAATGACAAGATCCGTGGCCACCTGGTTCCTCTCCTTGCTTTTGCTCACGAGTGTGCCACTAACTCTGGATCAGCCACAGGTTACAAACTGGATGTCATGGACTATATTTATCATGAGATGACAGATGCTATGATCAACAGGCTCTCTATTCCTTATGCTACTTTCATTATGATGCTCGTCAAGCATATGTTGCCACATGAGGATTTTGGCACTGCTCTGGATGGAATTCACAAGCCCAAGAAAATCTACAACAAGGCTCAGAAGAGCCATCACCCTTCCACTGCCCCAAAGTCCTTCATGCGTGATGCTCGGGCTAGTGGTCGTTGTTCCACGGTGTCCCCAATGGCACGCGAGGTTAAGCAGCTCACTTGGTTCCAGCGACACATTCTCTGCATGGGCATTGACACTCACAAGGGCCAATATGAGGCGTACCGCACGGATCATGAGAGGGATCACACACAGCAGCTTATTCTCCACCATGTCTCCGGTGCCACTGGCCATCCACCTCCTCCCACTGCTCCGGAACCATATGCTCAGTGGAACACTTCAGGGATCAACTATGGCGAGCTCGAGAGTTGCCTCTTTCCTCCACCACCGAGGGCACCCACTCCTCCCGCTGATGACGATGATGATGAGTATGATGAAGAGGAAGTGGACGAGAATGACTACGACGAGGATGAGGAGGAGTGATCTTCAGGGGCGTTAGCATCGCTCTTCTTCCTTTTTGGCGTTTCGATGCCAAAGGGGGAGAAGTAGTTCTATTAGGTCTCGTGGATTTTCAAGGGTCGGGCGCAAGCATCTTTCTTTCAGTCGTTTTATTTGCTTGCTTGTGCCTTTTTAGCGTGAATTCATTTTCTATTTGTGTTTGATTATGTAAGACTTTGTCGTGCTCCACTAAGTTTGGTACTATGTGTGGTATTCATGGATTTCTGGATTTATCTATTGTGGATCTCATGGAATTCTGGATTTATCTATGGAGGCATATTTAATGGCATATGGAATCATGGGCATATCTAATGTATGCATCGGTATTGCTGGTATTGTTGGGATGTGCTTGGAGGCTATCAAACAAATTATATTCTTTGGCTATATTCTCATCCCGGTGGTATGACCTTGTTTCCCAAACCACCTTGTTTCAATTATCTTTGTTATGGAAGTTGTGTTCTCTCTACTGTGTGTATTTGTATTCAAATGCAAATTTTAAATATGCACACATCTAGGGGAGAGTCTTTCATTATTTAAGGTGGCATTAGCCGGTTTCATTGCAAATCCTATTATTGTCATCTAACACCAAAAAGGGGGAGATTGAAGGAACATTTTATAATCCCTAGTATTTTGTGTGTTAGATAACAATATCAAGGATTATTTGATGTGTGTTGAAGTGTTGCAGCTCTCTCTAAGAAAAAGGGAGAAGGATTCTGCCTTTGGGGGCGGATAATCCGCCCCCACCAGGGACGAATGATCCGCCCCTCCCTCTTCCCAAGCAGGCGCAAGCCCCAGAAGGGAGGCGGAGTTTTGGCCGGATTTTCCGGCTCCGCCGGATAATCCGCCCCTCAGGAGGGCCGGATAGTCCGCCCCCCTTGCTCATCGTCAAGGCGCAAGACCCAGAGAGGGGGCGGAGTGTTGGCCGGACTTTCCGTCTTGGCCAGATAATCCGCCCCTGGAGGGGGTCGGATTATCGCCCCCCCCGCCCAAGGTCTTCACCAAGTCACGTAGGCACCAGCCCCAGAGAGGGGGCGGAGTTTCCCCCGGAGAATCCGCCCTTGGGGCGGAGTTTCCCCAAGGGGGCGGATAATCCGCCCCTAAAGTTGAGCAACGGCCAGATCTGGGGAGGGGGTATTTAAGCCATCCTTCCTCCTCCTTCCAGAACTCTGGATTCATTCGAAAAAGACGAGATCTGATCTGCAACCTTCATCCAAGAGAGCTCCACCTAGATCCACCCAAAGGCCCCGTCTTCATCATCAGCAATCAAGCGCTTCATCTCCTCTCCATTCATTTGGAGAACCACCGATCTAGTATTTCTTGCAAATACCTAGATCCTTGTTTTTGTTTATATTGATAAACCTTGTTCTTGTGGCAGCTTGTTGTCATCTCGGGAGCCCCCAATTCGGTTGTGGGTGTGTGCCCTGATAGTGTTGTAAAAGGCACCGGCTCCCGCCTCGAAGGGATCCAATAGTGGAGAAGGTGGATCAGGCCTCTTGTGGCGAGATCCATCGGAGAATAGGGTGAGGCCTATTGTGGCGTGGTGGTCTTAGAACCGCCCACCCCTCCAACGCAGATGTACTTCCCTTAACAAGGAAGGAACTGCGGTAAAACAAATCCATGTGTCTCCGCGTGCTCCACTATGGTTCCTTCGCTCCTCTCTTTACGTGCTTAGTAGTTAGGGTTGCATATAGGGAAATTCTTGTAGTGGCATATCTAGAGAATTTACGTTGTGTCAAGCCTAAAATTGAAAAAGTATTAAAAATTGGCTAGCACCTATTCACCCCCCCCCCCTCTAGGTGCCCATACGATCCATTTCACCTTCATGCTCTTCTTTGCTCTTGGAGTAGATCAAAATGTCATCGATGAAAATGACAACAAACTTGTCAAGGAACTCCATGAACACCTTGTTCATCATATTCATGAAGTAAGCTGGTGCATTGGTCAAACCAAATGGCATCACGGTGTACTCATACAATCCATACCTAGTGGTGAATGTTGTCTTAGGTATGTCTTGCTCTCTTATCTTAAGCTGAAAATAACCTGACCGGAGATCAACCTTTGATAACACACAGGCTCCTTCTAGCTGATCAAACAAGTCATTGATTCTGGGCAAAGGATATTTGTTCTTGATAGTCACCTCATTGAGTGAACGATAATCTATGCATAACCTTTGACTTCTATCTTTCTTTTCCACAAACAAGACTGGTGCTCCCCAAGATGAAGAACTTGGTTGAATAAATCCTTTTTGCAATTTTTCTCCAAGTTGTTTCTTGAGTTCTTTCAACTCATCAACTGACATCTTGTAAGGTCTCTTTGCTATTGGTCCTGATCCTGGCAGCAAGTCAATCAGAAATTCCACCTCTCTATCTGGTGGCATTCCCGTCAATTCTCCTGGAAACACATCCGGATATTCTCTCACAATTGGCACACTGTCTGAGCTAACCCCCTTAAGAGAATTTAGCTTACTCCCTTTTGATTCAAAGTTAGACTTGAATCTTATCCGTTTCTTTTCCGGGGTTGTGAGTGCGACAGTACGATTGGCACAATCTAGTACTCCTTCATACTTGGTCATCCAGTCCATTCCCAAAATTACATCCAGTCCTTGGGAATCTAGGATTATCAGACTCACTGGAAACTTATGCTTCCCAAATTCTATCACTAGATCACGACATCCAAGACTTACTATCATGTCTCCACCGGGAGAACTTACTTTTATTGGACACCCAATATTTTCAGTTGGAAACCCATTTCTATCAACAAATGCTTTTGATATGAATGAATGTGATGCACCAGTATCAAAAAGAACAAGTGCTGGAATAGAATTGAGTTTGAACTTACCAGCCACAGCATCGGACTCCTCATAAATCTCTTCCATGTTGATGTGGTTCACTTGTCCCTTCTGGAAAGGGTTGGGCTTGTTGGTTCCTTCAACTTTCTTTTCTGGGCACTCATTTGCATAGTGCCCCAGCTTCTTACACTTGAAACATTCAACCTGACTGATATCTCTCTTTGCAGGCTGACTGCCACTTTCACTTCCACCTCCACTATGGTGACTCTTGTGTCCACTCTTGTGGTTTTTGTACTTGTCATTATCATGAATACGGTGATGCTTGTTGTCATGATGGCGGTTGTGGTTGTGGTGGCTGTTGTACTTTACATGCTTGTGGGATCCAGAACTCCCACTATCATCATGATGGGAACGCTTGTGAGACGATCCCGAGCTATGCTTGTCAGAGTTGTGCTTCCTCTTTCTGCTTTCAACTTGTTTCATCTTGTTCTCCAAGATGGTAGCCTTGTCACAAAGTGATTGGTAAGTGGGGACATAGGCCACAGATAACTACAGATTCAGTTCATCATTCAGTCCTTCGAAGAATTTCTCTTTCCTCTTGGCATCAGTATCAACTTCATCCGGTGCATATCGTGCTAGATTATTGAACTCCTCAATATATTCAGCCACGCTGCAGTAGCGCTGCTTCAGGTTATGGAACTCCTTCTTCTTCAAACTCATCACTCCGGATGAGATGTGAGCTGTACGGAATCCATCTTCAAAGATAGCCCATGTCACAACCTCAATGGGAGTGGTGATTTGGAAGTTATCCCACCAAGTAGCTGCTGGTCCTTCCAACAGATGTGCTGCAAACCTGACTTTCTCCTCGTTGGTGCAGCCGACAGTTACCAAATCCTTGTTCACTGAACGTAGCCAATCATTGGCCACCATGGGATCAGTAGTTCCTGAGAACTTTGCAGGCCTCAGTCGTAGGAATCTGGTGAGCATTTCAAATCCTGGTGGATTGTTCTGATTGTTGTTTTTGTTATTATTATTGTTGTTGTTATTCTGATTCTGCATGAAAGTGGTCATCATCTGCATCAGTTGTGTATGTGCGGTCATCAGCTGTTGCATCTCGGGGGTGGCATTGTTGTTGTTTGGGTTGGGGTTGGCACGTCGAGGAGGCATCTGTGGTTTTCATAAGGATAAGAATGAGATACCCATAGATGCTTAACATGCACAATACATCACATGGAAAATCACCAAAACAAGCATCAAAATAACATAAAGTTCAACGACATAAACAACAAGTTTGAAAAGCAAACACACCATAGCAAGCCATCCACATGTTGGATGGTCATTGCGACTCAATAAACATAAGCATGGTAAATGAAAGATAAATGAGTAGTCATCACTACTCCTCTACATCAACCTCCTCATCAACAAGTGTAAGACCTGCATTCTCCATAGCGGTCTTGTATTCCTCGACATTGGTAGTCAAGGACTCTATCTTGGCATTAAGATCCCTCTTCTGTGAACGAAGTATCTCAATCACACCCTGCTGATGCTCGAGCTCGAAGTCCTTGGCCTCTAGTTCTGCATTCATCTCTCGAATCCTCTTGTTCCTGTCTTGGACTCTTTTCTCTTGGCTCTTGAACTTCCTGTCCTGGCTCTCAAACTTGGCCTCCATTTCCTTGACTATCTTGTCTTGCTCCGCGAAGAGCTTGTCCTTCTCACGAAGCTGCACCTGGAGCTCGTCATTACTAAGCATGACGTTGTTCCTATCAGTATCTAGGTGCCTAATAATAACCTCTAGGTCTTGAAGGTATAGACGAATCGGCTCTGCCGTCTCTCTAGCAGCATCCTCGAACTCAATAGCATCACCCTCCTCGTCGCGTCTTCCGAAGGCGTGAAAGTAAAGACCTCTAAGCTCTCTGGAGTGCCTCCCTACCAGACGCCCAAGTAAATCCTGCATGACTACCTCTAAGCCTCTCTCCTTGTCGTCATGCATTAGCTTGAAAGTGATAGCCTCCATGGCTGGCTCAGTCTGGCGTCCTGGCTGAGTAACTTTGAAGTCCCAAAGGTCCTTCCTCTCAAACTTGGTGAGGGGAAGCGTCATGATGCTAGGTAGCGGAAGGTTGAGAACACTAGTGAGCTCAATAAGACGAGTGCCAAAACGAGTTCTCTTGAACTCTTCAGCCGTGCTGATAGTAACATTAGGCATCTATTTTATAAGATAGAGAAAAGTTAGAATCAACATCAATAGAGATAAATCACAAGACAAAGCATCACATGCATATCTGTAACATCCCAAAAATATTAAACTAGAATCATCAAACTCTAATCACCAAATTTAGGGTTAACAAAAACTTTTCCAATAAAAATACGAAAGCATTCATATGAGTGTGCATTAAAATGTGGATTCTTTTGAATTGCCATGATTATGTGTTTCTTTGCTTGTAAAATGATTCTTAGGTGAAATAAATATCATCTAAACAATCCCCAAACTTTTCCCAAAGACGAACAAATCAAAACCATCAAATTAAGTGAATGGACACTTTTGCCAATTTAACTCCCATGCCTACTTTGGCTATATCTAACTTTCAGAACTTAACAGAAACATGTATGGATCTTTGCACCCATTGATAGTACTCATAACAAAGTACCAAGGCCCACTTTGTGATCATCCAGAAACATTCAAATGCATAGTTTAAATGACAGTTTAAAATTGAATCTATTTCATATGGGAAGATCCCACTTTTTCAAAAAACCCTCAAACCAACTCAACTTTAAAAACCCAAGCATCTACAGACTCACCAGCACATGCCTAGCACACCCACCAAAAATAATTTCAAAATTCAAAACTTGAGTTCATGCGGCCATTTCATGAAACAGCTTGCAGATACAAATCAAACAAAATCAAAACACTATGTTGAGCAGTGTTTTGGGCCTAACTTGTTCCCTCTCTGGACACCACTAGCCTTAGTAGATCATCTAACAACCATAACTAATCTCTAGCACTACTGTAAGATGGCCATTGTCATCAATGGTGAGCAGGCCGAGTGCACCATTGCCATCCCATAGTCGACAGCAAGCTACGAGCAGCACTAGCCTCGCCAACCTTGTCTGGGAGCAAGCTAGCACCCCACCGCCACTCCCTGTCCCAGCCGCGAGAAATGCCAGCCCGTGGACCACACGCTCGAGCCATGCTAAGCTGCTCTGCAAGCATGCCAAGAGCGCGCCCCGTGCGCCACGCTCGAAAGACGACCACAGACCGCGCGCCGCCCTCGCCGCGTGCACGCGTGATCACCACCGTCCCAGCAACCCCGCAGACACGCCCGTTCGCCGCCGCGCAGACCACGCACGTTGTTCGCCATTAAAACTCCCGTCGGGCACGCGCAGAGCACCGCAGCGTTCCGACCGATCAGCACTGCCCCACGCCTCACCACCATGTCGTTGAGATTCGCCAGGGAGCACAGCACCACCCACTACCGTCGCCCATGCCGATAGCCCTCTATGCCATCGACCACGACGAGCTCATCTTGCGCCCGTCAGTCCCCTCTCGCCACTATAAATAGAGGCCTCCCCCGCTCGAATTCTTCACACCACCTCACTTACCTCACCTCACTGATCATCCCACCTCATTCTTGGAGCAAGGCGAGCAGCGCATCGCCGAAATTTCACCGGAGTCCGCCGCTGCTAGAGGAGAAGGAAGCCGTCGATTTTGTCCGCCCCAAGAGGAGCTGCCGGTACCAGGGGGATCGCCGTCGTCGACTTCATCGTTAGCCTGCATCGCCGACCTTCGCCTGAGCCCCGGTGAACCTCCCACGACCCCCACTGAGCCGCTAGGGTTCGAGCTCGCCGGTGACTAGTTCATCGTCGACGACAACCCTCAGCCATCGATCTTCATTCTAATCCAACGCACCATATCGCCCCGTACCGCTTCGCGTGTTAAGAGTCGCTGACCAGTAGACCCCCCTATCAGTTGCGCCCCGCGCCGTGGAGTGACACTGGGCCGGCCCGTTAACCTTTCCCGCGCAACCCACTCGTTTGAATTTAGCTTTTTCTATTTAGATTCAAACTCAGTTCTGTACCTAGTTTCAAAAATCAACCCAGCTTGATTCAGTGAACCAAAATGAATGAAACCAATTTTGTTAGAAAGATATTGAAATGCTTAATACAAGCCCGTTGGATTCAAATCATTTGAATCTATAGATCAACCTTGGTAAAAATAACAAGGAAGAAGCTTTTCTGCATTCAAACATTTTTCAAATCTAAACTATAATAGCTTTTGAGTTCATTCCAACTCTCAAAAATCACATTAGATCATACCTTTCAGAATATATAAAAACATATGGGTTTACTTACAGAAATAATGTTCAAGTAATAAAAGAATGCCATATAGGCATTTCTAGTCACTTTATTTTATTTAAAATAAAAGGTTAAACCTTATTAAATTGTGACACCACTTTAAATCACATTCCCATGTACTAAAATATGTGGTGATGACATGCGTCAACATGATTTCATGTTTGAGTTGGAGAATATTAAATCTTAAGTAGTTTTTCAATGAGTAGAAATTACTTTTCTAAAAATAAATAAATAATGTAAGTGCTTTAATCTTGTAATGTTAGTGATGATGCTAAATCATCTATAGAAAACCTTTGTGTGATGATTGAAAGTACTTAAGAATTATTTGGTGATTGTGTACCTCGTATTTATTCATAGACGCTAGTACCGACCAAGGATACGAGGAGGAAGGAGGATACTACGAGGAAGAAGCCGAGGAGAACTTCAACCACTGCTCTGCACAAGGCAAGCCTAATACTACTAGTTGATTGAGCAAGCTAACACTTGCAATTATGAAAGTTAGATAACCTATGCAATGCATGAAGTATGCTTGGTTGCACACATTTGATGATACCCAATCCTAGTTTTACTTGCAAGCTTCATACTTTATTTCTTTATCAAAGCTATTACTTAGAGCTTACTTAAGTGAATTGTAGATTCTAGAAAGATACTTGAAGGTTGCATAAAGAGCATAAAATTTGGCCTAAGCTAGATAATCCTGATGTCATCCCAAGGCATGAGATTGAACTTAGTTAAACTCCACTAGTTTACCACCCCTCATTAGTATTCACTCCCATTTGTAGATGCTAGTGCTAAGCATAAAACTTGATCAACTTTAGATGGGAATACTTGGTGGAAAAATGGTTATGAAAACCTTGGAATGATGGATCATTCTATTGAGATGTTTTGACATGTGTTTCCGAACACCAGATGATTTTGATGATGAAAATGTTAAGGCATGAGCCTTAGCCCTTTATAAAAACTGATAATTGTCTAGATGCGATACCATTCCAATTTTATCGTACAACCACAATACCCGAAGATTGGGTAGGGCTTGACTGGAAACTTATATACCTTAGTATTGGTTCTCTCACGGCCAAGGTTTGAGCTGAGGCTACCTTGTGAAGATTGTCCACCTATGCAGTACCCAAGAGGACAGTTTGTCATGGTTGGGAGGCCAAACTCACAGGAGAGGTGCTTATACTAGGGCGTGTAATTGAAAGGTTAGGATTGATTATCCGCATACTGAGCATGGTGAATTCAGGATTTGTTCCTGACGGATGTATCGAATGTTGTGGTGAAAGTGTACAATCTCTGCAGAGTGTCAAACTATTCAAATAGCGCATCATGATTATGGACGATTGGAGTGGCCATCTTTGTTCCCCGTCAGATGTTTTCAAAATTACTTGTGAAATGGATCGAGATTTTGACTTGACCACAACAGAGTTGTGATATGAAATACAGGTTCCCACTTAGGTGTTATAAAACTTTAAATAGCTTTTCTGGTTTCTGAACTTAGTAGAGGTAAATCTAGATTTTTGCAAAACAACCCTAGAGCTTAGTGTCCTATTACAAAAACCCCCTTCACTTGTTAGTATTAGTTTGCGAGTACATAAAGAGTACTCATGGCTTTGTCCCTGGCTATTCCCGTGGCCATACTATGAAGAGGAGTACCATGAGGAAGGACCCCAGGAAGGTTACGACAACTAGGATCATCTCCCATCGTCAGCATTGCCTGTGACCCCGAAGATGGATCTTCGCCTACGCTACCGTTATTATTACGTATTCCGCTGCTTGAGTTGTATTAAGAACTGGATCATGAGATCCTTATTTGTGTAAGACCTTATGTATGGTTTGTAATGGATGATGTACTGTGGTATCCAAATCCGTTATGTCTCGCAAAAATGGTAATCCTAGGATTGCGATGTATGGCATAACAGGCATCTGGGATTAAAAATCCGGGTGTTGACAATATCTTTGGCAATCAAACACACAAGTCATGGCATACATAAATCCATTACAAGCATCCAAGGTTCAACATAACTTAGACAAAAAAAATTGGAAATAAAACGATAAGTGTGGTGGTCCAACTAACGAAGTACATTATAATCCCATCTCAGTTGCCAAGTTGGCTAACAGGGGCATCCCTAGAGGCAATCTGTCGATCCTGATCACATGACTCCATTGCTAAGTCTATGATGTCCTCTCTTAAAAGTTGGTTGGTAGCCTCTAAATCTTGGGTATGCTTCTTTTCTTACCTAAGGTTATTTTGGGTGTTAAGCATTCTGCACTTGAGTCTATCACCAAGCTCCCTGATGGCCTTCCAAGCTGCATCTCTTGTAGAGTCAAAGAATGTGGTGTGCATAACTGAGCTGGTGACCATGCAGAATCTTGATTCCTTGTGGTTGTCTTCCTTGTTTTTGTACAAGTGAAGTTGCACCCACCAGTATTCTACTCCTTCATCCATCACGGGAAATCCTTTGTACCCAGCTGCACCATGTATTCCCATGGCAACCATGAGGTCCTTGAGGTCTTTTAGGAATTCTGTCTCACACTCCAAGGTCATAGTCATGAGTGGTCCCTTCCTCACGGCTTCATTGATGGAGTTCATCTACAAATAGAGATGAGAAAGAAGATTAGAATAGTTTTACGAGAATAAAATACAAGTGTGGATATCATTGAAAAAATTTCCTTAGTGGTTTCTAATCCAAACCTAGGGTTATAATCCTACACGAAACATAGTGCTCTGATACCATCTGTAAGATCCCTCCCTTATGAAGGTAAGGATCCCTGTGATTGCAATGCTAGTCCCTATTTCAATGCTAGCATCCACAGTTTAAGATGAAGTACACAGAAACAAAGGTCATTATTACATCGTCATTCCAGAGATAACATAGTCTTTTACAACTCCATAGCCATAGGCTAGTATAAGAGTTTAACTTAACAATATATAAATAGAAGTCTCCATATTCATGTGCCACAGGCAAGCATGTTGAGTGTAGACTCATAACCCCTAATCATCATGAGAGTAACCTGCAACATCACAAGTTACAGCCATAGTGGGTCAATACATTGGAATAGTATTGGCAAGTGATACCTTAGTAGAATATTAACATCTAGTTACTACATGAATTTGGCTAAGTGTAGCTTAGTCTTTCTTTGCTCAAAATAAGTTTTACCTATCAGTTGAAAACACTAAGTTTTTCTTTGACAAAACTTTCCCAAGGAACCACCAATAGAAATTGGTGAACCTTCAACCTTATTCATCCACAAGTTTTAACTTAGAAAATTGGGATGAGGAGATTCTTGATAGCTTCCATGTCTTGATGCTCAAGTTGTCCAATACCTGGGACATGGCTAAGTACTTAGATTTTTTCATCTCCAGAGGTTGTGCACTTCCCCACAAGACTTGATTTTCACCAAGACAGGACCTTTCAGAAGCCTTCCCTTAGACCAAAATGGACGTGCTCCAAACCTATCATTCCCCTACCACCAACTGTCCATTTGGCTAAGTTATTGCAACCTATATGATCCAGGCAGAGCCCATATTGCCATGTGGCTGCACTAGAAGCTTCTTAACATTTGGCATCTCAAATCCCTTTGTTCCTGGGTGGCAATACACAAGTGAGATACACAAGGTAAACCATAGAAATGGGCCTTGTGTAACCACTCAACCAAAAACCACCAAGCAATTACCAATCCACCCAGGTGTTTCATTCACTTAGTTGTTTTATTAAGCAAAAACCATAAGTCAAAGACTTAACAATATTTTCCATAGCATGATTATATTCCACCCTTGGTTGCTATTAGCTAGGCTAAGCATGGCAATAACAAGTATCTTAACTTAAAGGAAATTCTAAAATTTCTACAACTACTAGGATTTCCCAAGCATAGCATATAGATACTTAGCAAAATATTCATGCAAGCCCTATACAAAATATTTCTAATGCATAGGCAAAATATAGGGACAAAAATATGAAGCACCACTTGCCTTGGTAGTTGGGGGAGTAGCAACAACAATATTCACAACCACAATCACTATTAGCACCAAAATATACACATAAAATGATAGCACCACATTCACATATCAAAATATACAAGCAAAATTATATTTTTTTTTGCGAAAAACAAGCAAAATTATATGAATGCATGCAAATGCCATGTGATGATTTTTCTAAATCAAACAATACAAGTATACAGTACTGAATCACAAACAAGAAGAAGTATTATCAGGGCCTCAAAGATAAGAAGAAGTATTATCAGGGCCTCAAAGATTGGATTGGCAATAATTTCGAAAGGAGATAGCTGCTTAGAATGTTATCCCTCTTTTGAGGTGGATTGAGTTTGTAAATATTTTTTGTAACACTCTATGATATATAAAAATTGCAGTGGGGTATTTTTCCCAACTGTTTTACCCTCAAAAAAATCACAAATAAGACAATATAAACTAAATAAACTTTGTTTAGTCTTTTAACCATTTTTCAAATAATTTCTATACTTAAAATAAGCCTATAAATGTCTCTACAAAAATAACCAAATTTACAGAAGCAAAACATTAAACACATTGCATGGTTTGATAGAATTCTTTCTCCTGATTCCGATGATATAAAATTTGCAAAATTTGAACGTGTGGATCAAAAGTTATGAATTTTGCAAGTTTGAATCACTAATAGATCTAATTCAGATTTTAAAACAAATAGCAGGCCATGGCAGCTCACGATTGACGGTACGCTGCAGACCGGATCACGCCAGGCATTGTTAGATCTAAATTAAAACTAGCGGCTCTGATCTGCCCGTACCTCTTCGTCCTGACATCTAATCTAAACCACTAGATCTAGATCCAGTGGATCAAATCGCTCTGACCTAAAATCGGTGGCGCAGCTGGTTGCTAGCGGCGGCGGCGTTGCTGCCGACGATGTTCCGGTGGTTCTAGGAAGCAAGGGAGGAAACAGAGGGGCTTACCGATCTCGTGGGGTCGTCGTGGTGCTCAAGGTGGTCGAGGGAGGGACAGGGGCGCACGGACTCGACCGCTATTGCTCGTCTGAGAACCTATAGCCGTCGGTTACGGTCGCTCGTCGTCGTTGGCGAAGATACAGGTCGCGCCTAGCCAAAAGGATGGTGTCGTTAGATGCGCGCAAGTCTGGCGAACACAACAAAAAGAGAGAAGGGGGCGGTCGGGGCTTACGGGGAGAACTCGCCGGAGTGGACGCGGTCGTCGGTGGCGCTCTGGTGTTGACGTTGGCGAGGCTCTGGATGGTCCTAACATGCACCAGTGGGGTTAAATGATGCGCAAGGTTGCAGAGATCATACTGGCAAGATCAATAGGCAAGGGGCGGAGTGTGCTCACCGGAATTCACCGCCGGAGTTCGTTTGTACAGTGGTGGAGTGAGCTCAAATACGAGCAGCCTGGGGGCGACTGGGTGTGGGTGTTTGGGGGGAAAGGACCGCGGCGAGGTGGTTATTAAATAGCCAGAGCAGGGGCGAAAATCTCGCGGTGAATCAATGCAATTGATCATGGCAGTGAAGAGGAGGAAACGGTCGGCGACGACGTGTTCATCGCGCGGGTTCTGGGGAGGACGATGACGACATGTGATGGGGCCACTTGTCACTCTCTGGTGGGTTGGTTCGACGCGGGTGAGAGAGAGAGGGGGAGGGAAATGTCCCGGGTGGGCTGTTTTGGCTACTGGGCCGAAAGGGTGGCGCCGGCCCATTTCTTATTCTTTAACCTTTTCCATTTCTATTTTGATTTTCAGGAACCAAATTCAAATGAGTTTCAAATAAGTTTGAATTCAAACCATTTCTGGATTTTTGTAAAGTGAATTTAGTACACAATTAGCTGGAGAACAATGTTGTACACTTGAAAATAATTTGGCACATTGGAATTTTAAAATAGACAATGTATTTATCAATTGCTTAGTAAGGACATAAAAATGGTTTTAAATTTGTTCTTTGTTTTGAATTCTTTGTCCAAGCTTTGGAAAACATCAATCAACCATAGGATCAAATATCTTTGGTTTAAAATATAATAATCTCATATTAGAGAGTAACATTGGGCCAATGCCTTGCTTACATAAAATAATAGACATTCAAATGCTTCTGTTTTTTGTAATGACTTTGAAAATGATCCTAAAATGATTATGAATGCATGGATGATATGCAAACTTTGAAATCATGATTTTAGGGATGTTACGGAGATTAAGTGTGTTGAATTAAATGCAAACCCTAAACCCTATATTCTTCCCCTCTATTTGAAACTACCTTCAAATGGTTTTCATATTTTGGAAAGTATCAAAGTTTATTGGAGCCCAGTGAGATCCACCGCCGTACGCCGCCGTGCAACCCACGCCGGTGACCATTTAGGAGCGGCGCCGCCATAGTTTGGTTCCTCTCCGTGCGCTGATTCGAACGAGATGTAGCACGCCCCTCCCCGATCCCTGTAGCGCCGCCAGTCGCCGCCATCTGGACCGTTGGCCGGCGAGCCCACGTGGCTCCTACGTGGCTTGCTTGCGTGGCCAGGCCCCACCAGTCAGCCTCTCTGGCTAGCTGCAGCCCTGGTGAGAAACACCCTGACCCCCCACTTTGCGCGTGTGGCTGCTAATGTCGCTCCGGCCCCACCAGTCAGTCACTATGGGTAGGTTTAGATGTGGTAACAAAAGCCCTAGGTTGTATTATGATGTCAGCCTGATGCAATAAAGGTTTAAATATTTCAGAAAATGATTTAAATATTGAAAATTCAATAACTTATTATTTATAAGTCAGAAAAATATAAATAATATACAAAAATGTTTAGAAAAATGAGTTCTACCTATTTAATCTATAATCATGCATTGCTAATCAACTTTAATGACAAGTTTAATTAGAGAACTAAATCAACCCCTCTCATGTGTTTCCGGAGTTTCCCAAATTAGGGTTTTCAACCCTCGGAAACCCGTTTAAGTTATCAAGCATGACTTAGGGTTTCATTTCAATGCAATTTAACTTGTCATATCATCATCCTTGTTTGAGAATTGCATCGATGCCATGTCTTGATTGTTGCCTTTCTTTCCGGTATTGGTTCTTCACGGTAGGATCCGAGCCCGAAGCTGAGGTCAACAACACCGACGATCCATACCTGTCTACTAACAAACAAGGCAAGCGTAGCCTCTCATTCTGAACCTATGTTTTATAAAGTATATTACTTTCTCGCTATGATGCACACGATTCTAATGGATCTTTTGTCAGTAGCTAATGTTACCTATCTATTGCACTGTTTTCCTTTTTGTAGCTTTATACTCCTGATCCACTGCTCCTAGCATAACTAGGTTTGGCATGTGAGCGTTGTAGAGCTTTTGTTATCGACGGCTTAGCCAAGCATAGAAACAACATCTTCTCTATTCAATGATGAATCAGAGATGCCGGAGAATCTAGAAAGGTAGGAGATGGTGACATCCTCGAAGGAGTTTAACTAAATATGCTAAGGCTTGTATGGGAGGACACGTTGGGTGTGGTATTTGTAGTCCCATGCTCGCCACCACTAGGAACTGAGTTCTTGCCTTTGAAACCAGGGCAGCGTCTGACCACACGGGGCTTGGGAACCCCTCGACTGACTAACTTGCCTAGTAGATTCCATGAGTCACATAGTTCGGGCTTTCCATTTGGCATACGCATTGAAAACGTTTTCAAAAGAGGAGGTGATGGAGGTGCATCATAACAGGTAGGGAAGCGTGGACCGGGTTGCTTGGGGTGGATGGAGCCCCTGGTAAACCAACCTCGCCTCACATCTTTAAGTACCGGCTTCGGGATTTGACCCGTTACGCCGGAATCATACTTATTGCGTGACTCATGGTCTCGGCGAAAGCACGGTAAAGGTCTTGGTCAACCACCCTCTGCCGGCCTTCCAAGGAAGAGGGCTAATAACATTTGGCATTAAGAGTCGGTTGGTACGTGTGGGTAAAGTTGTACACCCATGCAGGGTATTAATCTTTTCGAAAAGCCGTGTTCACGGTTATGAACGCTTGGTGACCAGATTCTAAGATCATAGATAACTTTAACCATTATAAAACTTGTTGATCCACGCGTTCTTAAGGATGCTTCCTCTGGGTCGAGAGGGTAATCCTAGATAGGAGGTTCTGATGAAGATGGTGGTTATCGAGATGTGATGAACAAGATGAAGAAGTCACTATCTCATCCCTTTTAAAAGATTCTGAGTAAACGAGCATCTTCTCTCTCTTGTTTACAAATAAATATTGCTTTCCACAAAAGAAAATCTAGAGAAAGCCTTTCTAGCCAAAGCATGTAGATACTAGGTTATCTAAGTCTTGCGGAGTACATTCTCGTACTCAGCCTTGCGCCATTGTTGTTTTTCTACAGAGGATCTGGTTGTGACTGAAGGTGGCTTCTACGTTGACATCGACGAGTAGTTGGGGGTGCCAGGTAGCAGCCTGAGGACTATGGTATGGACATCGCTTTTGTTTATGGCCTCTTAGGCCTTTTGCTAAGTTGTTGTGTAGAACAACATAATTTGCTTTCGATGTGTGATGTAATGTTGGGTCTATGACCTCTGGTTTGTAATAACTCTAATATCTTACTCTGTTAAGAGTTTAAACTTATGCTGTTGAATCCCTGTGTTCTGTAATGTTACTGAATCATATTGTGATCTTCCGTGTTTGGGATTTGAACTTATCTTAGATGATAATCTGATGTTAGTTTAACCCTAACCCCGGGGGGTGCTACAAATGCCCTCTTCACGACCCCGCATGTCTCCTTGGTGTACGTCATGCCTACATATCGAATTACAACAATGGTTAGTCCAGACCATTCAAATACCAGAACTATCGTGGGACGTTGAGGGTTCCCACCCATATGTTGCATATCCTCTACGAATTACTAATTAATGCACGCTATAATGATAATATCAACGACCCGTGAATCCAGCTACATGCGAGAGGAAGAAGATACAGCTGACTTCTACGTCCCATTCTAAATCTCATGGTTAACACGTATTATACGGCGAAAGAATCACTGGCAACATTGGTTATTAATTCCTAGATGATATATTCCTATGCAGTGGTATTCCAACTGCCAGACTTAATAGATTAACTGATCACCCTAGATCAGTAATCGATGCTTCAAGTTAATTATGAAAATAATGTTTTCAACCTTTTTGAAATGCAGGTGATGACACAACAATTTGCAAATATTTGATAGAAATTACTCAAAGGACATGAGCAAGTGTGAACTTGCCTTTTGTTATTGCAAGATTATGCACTCACGATCTTCAATACAATAAAAGATCCAATATCTAAAATCAACATCATTGGTCCGGTAAGGACTAATGTTTAAAGAAGCAAGATGCTATTATGCATAAGTAATGTAATGCAATTTGATAAACTCGAATCCCCAGAATAAACATTGATCTAGGTTTTGGAAACTGGAAATGGTTACTTTGGAATGTGTTATCCTTTTAGATAAGTTTCACACGTGTGCTTCTTGTTTAGGCCTGTGAGTGTGTGTGAAACAACATGTGAGTATCACAACGTATACACAAAAATAGAACACTCAGGTGTGGAATCTATCCAAAGACTGTGTATATAAGTATTGTTCATCATTTAGAGCTTTCATAGGAATGCTTATGTCTTGCTTTATAATGTATCTTAAAAGAATAACTTTTGTAGAAAAGTTGACGTAACTAATCAAAAGCATTTAAACCTTTATTTAATATTCTTAGGGTTTCTAACTAACTATAGTTATCAAGGAAGAATGATTTACTTTATCTGAATAATGACCACACTAGTAGTTGAGACTTCTCTATGTTGGTCGTTAGATGGTATTATAATTTTTTCACTTCATGATGTTTCTTTTAAATAAGAGTGGTAATACTTCTATTTGAGTAATGTTTTCTTAACATTATAGTTGAACAGAATTACTTACCTCCTTACAAATGAGTGGTTATAAGTTATAACTATGGAAACAATATTACTTAACTACTTATGAAGTATATTTGGATTTATAGTATTTTTATAAACTTGTGGTCGAAGTAATGGTAAAATGTTTTATTTAGTTAATAATATCATTCTCGAAGATTTTATATTTGATAAGAATCCTTTTGGAAAATAATATATACTTACTTGTGAATGATAATTTATCACAATTTGTATTTGAAATTTTTTGAACTTATTTGGACTTCATATTATCAATACTTAAGACTAATACTATTTTTCTGACCTCAATTGGATAATTTTAGAAATATTAGCAAATTTTATTTACTCTTTTATGAATTAATAACTAAAAGAATAGGTTTAAATTTAATTTATTATAGTATTAAATTTTGATTTACTTCAAAAGTGGAATGTTATATTTCAACACGTAGATATTATCTTTGTGATCATTTTGATATATTATATGTATTTATATTATTTTTAAATATTAAGATATGATTTTTATAAGATTTATTACTTTATAAACACTTAATAAATAATAATTATTTAGTTAAGTGATATAATATTTTATGTTTATATTTTACATTGCAGTTCTTATTTTTCTAAGAATTTTAATACATTATTTATATTTTTATCATTTACTAATATTAAAATATGAATTTTCAAACTATTATTAATGTTAAAACCTTTATTAAATACTAATTTTTTGGTTAATAAGAATGTTTGATAATAAAGTTAGAGTATAGATTTTATTTTTCTATAAATTTTCATGTATTAAATATATTTTTTGTGAATTATAAAACAAAAGATATTGATTTAATAAGGTTTATTCATTTTCTTAATTATATTCTAAATAAGGAAATCCTTTTTACACCGAGACAAAATCTAACCTAGGTCAATGACTGGTGGGCCAGTGG
The DNA here is from genome assembly GCA_023614405.1 of Avena insularis. NCBI lineage: Eukaryota > Viridiplantae > Streptophyta > Magnoliopsida > Poales > Poaceae > Avena > Avena insularis. The sequence goes on along the minus strand of CM042689.1, from coordinate 243,447,801 downwards.
AAACATCACATGCCACATAAGCAAAGACTGGGTCAAACCTGCTGACTAGGCACATGATGACACATGCATGACATCGAGATGATGTCACGTCGTCGGTGACGGTCAGACAATGCACGGCGGCGGCATTCTAGCACGAGTTAGGAAGATCGGTTAGTCTAGTTAGAACGGGTGTGACGCATGGAACTTAAATATAGCGGCGCCACCCCGATTTGGTCATCGGAGACATGACCACGGCGACTGTTAGAGGTATGCCCTAGAGGCAATAATAAAAGTGGTTATTATTATATCTTTGTGTTTATGATAAATGTTTACATTCATGCTATAGTAGTATTAACCAGAAACATTAATACTTGTGTGATTTGTAAACTAAATTAGAGTCCCTGGTAAAGCCTCTTTATAATACTAGCTTGTTGGTTAATAGATGATCATGGTTTCTCGATAATGAACATTGAGATGTTGTTGACAACGAGATCATATCAATAGGAGAATGGTGTGATGGACATACTCCTATAGACAAGCGTAGCATAAAGATCAAGTCATTTCAAAAGTTCGTTTGCTATAAGCTTTCTGATACATAGTAACCTAATTCCTTCGACCATGAGATCATGCTAATCACCATCACCGGAAGGATGCTTTGATGACATCAAACACCACATTGTAACTGGGTGCATATAAAGGTGGCATTGAGTGTTTGGAAAGTATGGGTTGAAGCACATGGATCAAGAGTGGGATTTGTCCATCCATATGATGGATAGATATACTCTGCGCCCTCTCGGTGGAATGTCATCCAATTGGCTTGCAAGCATGTGACTGGCTCACAAGGGATCACATATCACGGGAACGAGAAAAGAGTACTTATCAGTAACGAGGTTGAACTAGGTATGCAGAGATACCGATGATCAAACCTCGGATAAATAAACTATCGCGAGACAAAGGGAAATTGGTATCGTATGTAAGTAGTTCATTTGATCGCAAAGTAATCATAAAAATATGTGGGAGCCATATGAATTTCCAAATTCCTCTATTGGTTATTAATCGGAGAACTGTCTCGGTCATGTCCGCATAATTCACGAACCGTAGTGAGACACACTTAAGGATTCGATGTTGTTTAGTTGATTTGGAATGTAAGTAGGGATACCGAATGTTGTTCGGAGTCTCGGATGGGATCCGGGATATCATGAGGAGATCCGGAATGGTCCAAAGAATAAGATTCATATAAGGAAAGTCCAATTCCGGAGTTCGGGAATGATTTTGATGTTATCATCAGAAAGGTTCTAGAAGGGTCTAGAAGGTTCACCGGACCGGAAGGGGAATGGTTCATGAATGTGTCATGGTTAAGTGGAATGATTTGATCATGTCCTAGGTAACTTGGTTGGGCATTTGCGAGAGAGAAATAAAGCTCTAAATTGAAAGTCAAATGGGAGGTTTGAAAAGTCAAACTGGAACAATAGTTTCCTAGTGGAAGAAGGAAAGAGTCCTTCCTTCTCTCCAGCTTGGGTTTGGGGAAGGATTCAAACTCCCCTCTCCCAAGCTGCCCCCCCCCCTCTCATAAATAGAGGGGAGGGGCTGCCCCAAAGACCACAACCTAGCCCTCCCCATCGTGCGCCACTGCCCTGCGCCGCCACCGGCCCGTCATCGTCGCCCTAACCACCGCCGACACCTCCTCCTCCTCTCCGGCCTTCTAAACCTAGATCGCCGGAAACCCTAAATCTACCATAACTCGCGTCGGCCTAGGCGAAGCCCTACGGGATCTTCCCTCTATTTCCGACACCACGCCGTCATGCTGCCGGAATCGCGAGGGGAGAATTACAACCTCTGCTGCCTGCTGGAAAAAGGGAGAGGAAGGTCTTTATCAGTCAACGATGTGACCGATTGAAGCGCCACCTAGGAACGCCAGAAGGATCGTCTATGCGATCTTGAGATCGGCAAGTGTACGACTACATCATCCACGAGAATCTGTTCTCGTTAACCGCTTTGGAATCTTCAAGGGTGAGTACTCTAATCGACTCGTTGCTACAATCTAGTAGATAGATCTTGGCTTGTTTGTGTGCATGCGGTAGAAATTTTTTGTTTTCCATGCTACGAACCCCTGCAGTGGTATCAGAGTCGTGTATATATGTAGATATGTTGCACGAGTAAAACACAATGGTCATTGTGGGCGTTGATGTTTTGTTGTCGATTGCTTCTTGTGTACTTTGCATCTTGCGGGATGGTGGGATAAAGCGGCCCAGGCTAACCTTATATGACATCGTTCATGAGACTTGCTCCATGCTTGACATGAAACAAGCATTGCATAAGTGGCTTTGCGGGTGCCTGTTTCTCCCAACATAGTGAAGATTCAATTTACAACGGGTAATTGACAATACTAGTATCAACGATGTGGTTCTTTTTTGTAAGTTAGAACGACACTTATTGAAAACCCCAAACCACGTAAAATATTAAAAGAAAATTAGAGGCATCTAACTTTGTTTTGCAGGGGTGTGTTGTGATGTGATATGGCCATGATTGTGATTATATATGATGTATGCAATGTTCCTTATTGTAAGTCGGCAACCGGCAGGAGCCATATGGTTGTCTTTTAATTCCGTTAAGACCTGCGTGTCTATTATTCAAAGTAGTTGTAATAGTTGATGCTGGTGGACGACAACCATGAAGCGGCGTCATTGACCTTGACGCCATGCCGGTGATGATGGAGATCATGTTCGTGCTTGAAGATGGAGATCGTAAGCACAAGAAGAAAGGCCATATCATATCACATATTATGAATTGCATGTGATGTTAATCCTTTTATGCATCTTGTATTGCTTAGTTCGCGACGGTAGCATTATAAGATGATCCCTCTCAAAAAATATCAAGTTATAAAGTGTTCATCCTTAGTAAGAACCGTTGCTAAAGCTCGTAGTTTCGAATCACCACGTGATGATCGGGTGTGTTAGATTCTGCGAGTGTATACAACGGGAGCAAGCCAGATTTGCTCATGCGGAAGCTAAGGTTTGATGTTCATGAGCCTAGCATGTACAGACATGGTCTCAGAACACGGATCACCGAAAGAAAGCATGAGTCATATAGTAGATATGATGAACATGTTGATTGTTCGCCATTGAAGCTACATAAACTCTCGTGATGATCGGTTTTGATGTGGTGGATTTGGTTCGGGTGATCACTAAAATAGTGTGAGGGATATTGTTTTGAGTGGGAGTTCACCTAGATTAATTTAACTATTAATTAGAACTCAATTTGTCATAAACTTAGTCTAAACTATTGCAAATATGTTGTAGATCAATGGCGGCCCCTACCATCAATTTTAATGCATTCCTAGAGAAAGAAAAATTGAAAAACAATGGAAGCAACTTCTCGGATTGGCTCCGCAACTTGAGTATTATCCTCAATGCTGGTAATTTGACCTATGTGCTTGATGCACTGCTGGGTGACCCACCTACAGCTGATGCTACCGATGAGGTGAAGAATGTTTTCCTCACTCGGAAGAATCGGTACTCCACGGTTTAGTGTGCTATCTTGTATGGTTTGGAATCGGAGCTTCAGAAAAGGTTTGAGAACCATGACCCACATGATATTGTCCGTGAACTCAAAATGATATTTGAGGCTCACGCGGCAGTTGAGAGTTATGAGGCTTCTGAAAAGCTCTTTAACTGCAAGATGGAAGAGGGTCGCTCCATAAGTGAGCACGTGCTTAAGATGTCTAGGCACGCAAGTAAGCTCCAAAGCTTGGGTATAGTGATTCCTAATGCTTTGGGGATTCACCGTGTCCTCCAATCACTACCACCAAGTTACAAGAACTTTGTGATGAACTACAATATACAAAACATGGGCAAGTCGTTGCCCGAACTCTTCTCCATGTAGAAATATGCGGAAGTGGAGATCAAGAAAGAGCACCAAGTGTTGATGGTCAATAAGACCACCAAATTCAAGAAGCAAGGCAAGTCTAAGAAAAAGGGAAACTTCAAGAAGGGCGGTAAGAAAGTTACCGTGCCGACGAAGAAGACCAAGGTTGGGCCTAAGCCTGATACTGAGTGCTTTTACTGTAAGGGAGAGGGTCACTGGAAGCGGAATTGCCCTAAGTACTTGGGGATTTGAAGAACGACAACATCAAGAAGAAAGGTATATCTAATATACATGTTATTGATGTGTATCTCACTAGTACTCGTATTAGTGCCTGGGTATTTGATACTGGTTCGGTTGCTCATATTTGTAACTCGAAATAGGTGCTGCAGAATAGACGGAAACTAGCGAAGAACAAGGTGACGATGCGCGTTGGAAATGGATCAAAGGTTGATGTGATCGCGATCGGCAAGCTACCTCTTCATCTACCATAGGGGTTAGTTTTATACTTAAATAATTGTTATTTGGTGTCTGCGTTGAGCATGAACATTATATCCCGATCATGTTTATTGCGAGACGGTTACTTGTTTAAGTCCGAGAATAATGGTTGTTCGATTTATATGAGTAATATGTTTTATGCACATGCACCTTTGATAGATGGTCTATTCTTATTGAATCTCGATTGTAGTAATACACATATTAATAACATTGAAGCTAAATGTTTGAAATTGAGCGATAACTCGACCTATATGTGGCACTGTCGTCTTGGTCATATTGGAGTGAAGCGTATGAATAAACTCCATTCCGATGGACTTCTTGAATTACTTGATTTTGAATCACTTGAAAGATGTGAAGCATGTCTGATCGGTAAAATGACTAAGACTCCATTTTCTGGTATGATGGAGCGAGCTACGGACTTATTGGAAATCATACATACCGATGTGCGTGGCCCAATGAGTGTAGCATCGCGCGGTGGTTATCGTTATGTTCTTACCTTCACGGATGACTTGAGTAGATATGGGTACATCTATTTCATAAAACATAAGTCCGAAACTTTTGAGAAGTTTAAGAAATTTCAAAGTGAGGTAGAGAATCAATGTAACAAGAAAAATAAATTTCTACGATCTGATCGTGGAGGTGAATATCTAAGTTACGAGTTTGGTGAGCATTTGAAGAAATGCGGAATACTTTCACAATTGACACCGCCGGGAACACCACAACATAATGGTGTGTCCGAACGTCGTAATCAAACTCTCTTAGATATCGTTCGTTCTATGATGTCACTTACATATTTACAGCTATTGTTTTGGGGTTATGCATTAGAAACAGCAGCATTCACTTTAAATAGGGCACCATCTAAATCCGTTGAAACGACACCGTATGAATTATGGTTTGGGGGAAGAAACCTAAATTGTTGTTCCTTAAAGTTTGGGGTTCTGAAGCGTATGTAAAGAAGTTACAGCCCGACAAGCTTGAACCCAAAGTGGAAAAATGCATCTTCATAGGATACCCGAAGGAAACTATTGGGTATACCTTCTAACATAGATCCGAGGGCAAAATCTTCATTGCCAAGAATGGATCCTTTCTAGAGAAGGAGTTTCTCTCGAAAGAAGTGACTAGAAGGAAAGTAGAACTCGAAGAGTTTGTCGAACCTTCTCTCGAACTTGAGAGTAGCGCAGCACCGGAAGTAGTTCCTATGGCGCCTACAACAATAAGAGAGGAAGCTAATTATGTTGATCATGAAACTTTGGTTGAAGTTACTATGGAACCTCGCAGGTCAACGAGAACTCGTACCACTCCTGATTGGTATGATCCCGTTATGAGTGTCATGTTGGTGTACAACTCCGACGACCCTGCAACATATGAGGAAGCGATGATGAGCCCAGATTCCAATAAATGGCAAGAAGCCATGAAATCCGAGATTGGATCCATGTACGAAAACCAAGTATGGACTTTGGTGGACTTACCAGATGGCCAGAAGGCTATCAAGAACAAATGGATTTTCAAGCAGAAAACAGATGCTGATGGTAATGTTACTGTCTATAAAGCTCGACTTGTAGCAAAAGGGTTTCGAAAAATTCAAGGAGTTGACTATGATGAGACTTTCTCTCCGGTAGCGAAGCTAAAGCCTGTGAGGATTTTGTTAGCAATCGCTGCATATTATGATTATGAGATATGGCAGATGGATGTCAAAACGGCATTCCTCAATGGAGACATTGATGAAGAGTTGTATATGGTACAACCCAAAGGTTTTGTCGATCTGAAAGATGCTAACAAGGTATGCAAACTTCAACAGTCCATTTATGGATTGAAGCAAGCATCCCGAAGTTGGAATCAACGTTTTGATAAGGTAATCAAAAGCTTTGGTTTTATACAAACTTACGGAGAAGCTTGTATTTACAAGATAGTGAGTGGGAGATCTCTAGCATTCTTAATACTATATGTAGATGACATATTGTTGATTTGGAATGATGTAGACCTTCTTAATAGTCTCAAGGATTATTTGAATAATAGTTTTTCAATGAAATATCTTGGCGAAGCAGCTTACATATTAGGCATAAAGATTTATAGAGATAGATCGAGACGCCTAATATCATTGTCACAGAGTACATATTTGGACAAAGTTCTAAAGAGGTTTGGAATGGAAGATAGCAAGAAAGGGTTCTTGCCCATGTTGCCCAATACAACCTTGAGTAAAACTCAAAGTCCTGCAACGACAGAAGATAGAGAAAGGATGAGTAAGACTCCTATGCCTCAGCCATAGGATCTTTTATGTATGCCATGCTATGTACTAGACCCGACATTGCATATGTTGTTAGTTTGACTAGCAGATATCAAAGTGATCCAGGAGTGGATCATTGGACAGCGGTCAAAAACATCCTTAAGTACTTGAGAAGAACTAAGGATATGGTTCTTTCTTATGGAGGTGATGAACAGCTCGTTGTTAATGGTTACACCCATTCTAGTTGGAACACCGATCCGGATGATTCTGAATCTCAATCTGGATACGTATTTATTTTGAATGGTGCAGCAGTTAGCTGGAGGAGTCCAAAGCAAAGCGTTGTGGCGAGATCTTCAACTGAATCGGAATACATAGCTACTTTCGGAGGCTTCACAAGAGGCAATATGGATGAAGGAGTTCATTACAGAGCTCGGTGTGGTTCCAAGTGCGCTGGACCCAATGTCTATCTACTGTGATAACATGGGCGCCATAGCCAATGCGCAAGAACCAAGGTCACACTAGAAGCTGAAGCATATCAAGCTGCATTTTCACGCTATTCGAGACCATGTCCAAGATGGTGACATAAAGATTTGCAAAGTACACATAGATCTGAATGTGGCAGATCCGTTGACTAAACCTCTCCCGAGGGCAAAACATGACCAACACCAAACCTCCATGGGTGTTCGGTATATTACCATGTAATCTAGATTAGTTGACTCTAGTGCAAGTGGGAGACTATTGGAGATATGCCCTAGAGGCAATAATAAAAGTGGTTATTATTATATCTTTGTTTATGATAAATGTTTACATTCATGCTATAATAGTATTAACCAGAAACATTAATACTTGTGTGATTTGTAAACTAAATTAGAGTCCTTGTTAAAGACTCTTTATAATACTAGCTTGTTGGTTAATAGATGATCGTGGTTTCTCGATCATGGACATTGAGATGTTGTTGACAACGAGATCATATCATTAGGAGAATGGTGTGATGGACATAGTCCTATAGACAAGCGTAGCATAAAGATCAAGTCATTTCAAAAGTTCGTTTGCTATACGCTTTCTGATACATAGTAACCTAATTCCTTCGTCCATGAGATCATGCTAATCACCATCACCGGAAGGATGCTTTGATGACATCAAACACCACATCGCAACTGGGTGGCTATAAAGGTGGCATTGAGTGTTCGGAAAGTATGTGTTGAGGCACATGGATCAAGAGTGGGATTTGTCCATCCATATGATGGATATATATACTCTGGGCCCTCTCGGTGGAATGTCATCCAATTATCTTGCAAGAATGTGACTGGATCACAAGGGATCACATATCACGGGAACGAGAAAAGATTACTTATCAGTAACGAGGTTGAACTAGGTATCCAGAGATACCGGTGATCAAACCTCAGATAAGTAAACTATCGCGAGACAAAGGGAAATTGGTATCGCATATAAGTGGTTCATTCGATCGCAAAGTAATCGTAGAAATATGTGGGAGCCATATGAATTTCCAGATTCCTCTATTGGTTATTGATCGGAGAAGTGTATCGGTCATGTCCGCATAATTCACGAACCGTAGGGAGACACACTTAAGGATTCGATGTTGTATAGTAGATATGGAATGTAAGTAGGGATACTTAATGTTGTTCGGAGTCTCGGATGGGATCCGGGATATCACAAGGATATCCGAAATGGTCCGGAGAATAGGATTCATAAGGCAAGTCCGATTCTGTAGTTCGGGAATGATTTCGATGTTATCATCAGAGAGGTTCTAGAAGGGTCTAGAAGGTTCACCGGAACGAAGGGGAATGGTTCATGAATTTTTCATGGTTAAGTGGAATGATTGGATCATGTCCTAGGTCACTTGGTTGGGCATTTGCGAGAGAGAAATAAAGCTCTAAATTGAAAGTCAAATGGGAGGTTTGAAAAGTTAAACAGGAATAATAGTTTCCTAGTGGAAGAAGGAAAGAATCCTTCCTTCTCTCCAACTTGGGTTTGGTGAAGGATTCAAACTCCCCTCTCCCAAGCTTCCCTCCCTCTCATAAATAGAGGGGAGGGGCTGCCCTAAAGAGCACAACCTAGCCCTCCCCACCGTGCGCCGCCGTTGCCCAAGCCGTCGTCGGCCCGTCGGCATCGCCATAGCCGCCGCCGACACGTCCTCCTCCTCTCCGGTCTTCTAAACCTAGATCGCCGGAAACCCTATATCCACCATAACTTGCACCGGCTTAGGCGAAGCCCTACGGGATCTTCCCTCTACTTCTGACACCATGCCGTCATGCTACCGGAATCGTGAGGGGAGAACTACAACCTCCGCTGCCTGCTGGAACAAGGGAGAGGAAGGTCTTCATCGAGTACCAAATGTGTGACCGACTGCGGAAGTGTTGTCGGAACGCAGCACCGGAAGGATCGTCTACGCGATCTTGAGATCGGAAAGTGTACGACTACATCATCCACAAGAATATGCTCTCGTTAACCGCTTTGGAATCTTCGAGGGTAAGTACTTTAATCGACTCGTTGCTACAATCTAGTAGATAGATCTTGGCATGTTTGTGTGCATGTGGTAGAAATTTTTTGTTTTCCATGCTACGAACCCCTAACAACTAGCGGCGGTAGACGACGACGCTCAATGAAACTAGGTCTTCAGCAATAGCTAGCAAGCGAAAGGAAGGTTAGAGATGCGCTAGCTCACCCTGATACTTCTATAGTGGTCAACGAGGAACGGCGTGGTCGGAGGTGAGTTCTCCGTCAAGAATTCTGGCGAAGGCCGATGAAAGGGAATGATAAAATTCACCCTCCTCGGAGCTCCTTAAAAGAGTAATTGCCCCTATGTGTGGTTTTGGTGATTAATGACAATCCCTATGGACTAATGTTTTCACTGAGTTTTATATGAAGGAATATTCCATAGGTCATGCTTGTAGTCTATGTGTTGGATTTAAGTATGGATGCCATGAAGATAAAGATATACCTTGAGTATTGGCATCAAGATCATCGAGTTGAAGAGAAGAATATGATATGATCAAGATCTTGAGAGTGTGATCTCAATAGAAGAATTCTAGATATGGCTCTAAGACGGTGTCATGATAGCCTCATTAGTTGAGCTATGATTGACTAAGATTTAGAGCATGTAATCAAATTAAGAGTTCTTTATGTACCTCAAGATATTGAGATGGAGCATGAGAACATACATGGTTGACATATACAAAGAGTGAAGAGTGATTTCAAGTTGGTCAACACATGAAGCATAAAGAGTGTACCACATGGATCTTGTGGTATGGTAAGCCTTGTCAATTATGCATGATGAACTAACCCATTATATATGTGTCTTTGCATTTTCTATATGGGATAGGTATCTTTCCATGGGCATGCTTCAAAAGTAAATATCTTATGTAGCCCATGAGAGGATGACAACAAGTGGTGATCGTCATCAAGGTGGAGAAGGGAAAGTTCAAGATAAGCATCTCTAGAAGATCATTTGCTTGAAGATTGCCATCCATATTGGTGATACTAGACATGTGAAGACATGTATTAATGAATCTATCCAATAGTGGTGTATGGCGGAGCAAATTAGGAGTCTTCACGAAGCAACAATGATCAAGTGATGCATTTCGGCTTCGATGGAGATTGAAGTGTTGTCATCAAGATCAAGCGGGATGCGCAAGGCAAAGGTATGGCCTTACTATATTTTCCTTTTACCGGTCTCAAGGTGGTTGTTGGGAGACCGAGTTATAGGATACATAGCCACACTATTAAGAGGGGCTTTCGGTTGGGTAACTTGATCACATCGTCATAGGGAGCTCAATCCTTTGCATTCTTTGCATCTTCCTATTTTGTTGCTTCTTGGCGTTTCTCCATGTGAGGTTCTTGATCTTGTTTCTAGCTCTTCAACAAGCCCAAGTTCATCGAAAACGGAATTTGTATGCATCTTCTATGGCGTTTTCAAGTTTGAAGGTTTTATCAGTTCTTCTTATAGGGAGGATTCTTACCTTTATTCATTTGGTTCTATCCTCCTCTATTGGACTATGATGTTTATATGCACCGTCTTTTAGGGCTTGTTGTCCTCGTCAAAACAATCCAAGATCATCAAAATCGGAGTCCGGGCGCAAAATTTATCGTTGTTTTCGTGTGCCCTGTTTGGTTCCAGCGGAATTCCGGCGGACCGAGTCTGTGGCCGGAATTTCCGGCGACCGCCGGAAATTTCCGGCAAACCGCCGAAAACTGTTCTGTATGCTGTTTCGGTTTGTACCAGAACTTTCGGTTTTGACCGGAAATTCCGGAGGCTGATCCGGCGGCGCCGGTTTCATCGCTGGAACGTGTTCGCCCAGCGCATCTTGCTTCCAACGGTCATCCCCCTTGAAGGGGTATAAAAGGGGGGCTTCTTCCCCAAAGTTCTAAGGCTCTTGAGCATCTTTTTGACCTCCATTGTTGACCCCTTTGAGCTTTCTTCCTCTCTCTTCCCTCCTATGATTCTTGCATATTTTTTAGGGCTTTGGAAGACGAGATCTAGATCTACAATCCCCACCAATCAATTCCTCCTCTAAGTGAGGGGAACCCATTGGATCTAGATCTTGGAGTCATTTGTTGGTTTCCACCATTGTTCTTCCTCTCTAATTCCTCCCTAGCACTTATTTCTTTGGTGGGATTTGAGAGTGAAGGATTTGAGCACCCTTGGTGTTCTTGATTTGCATTCTTGCATAAGTGTTGAGCTCTCCATTACGATTTGTTCGAGTGAGAGACCGTGAGCTTGTTACTCTTGGAGGGTGATCTCCTAGTTGGCTTGGCGGTTGGTGCCACGGTGTTCTCTTCGTGGAAGATTGTGAAGACACACGGGCTTCTCCTTCGTGGAGCTTGTGAAGTGGTTGTGGAGCTTGTGAAGTGGTTGTGGAGCTTGCCATCTCCGGAGTGGAGGAAAAGCTAGCCATAAGGAAAGGGCCTATTCCTTCATGGGATAGACTCAGATAAGAAGGTGAGCCTTCGTGGAGTTGGGAAATCCTTCGGTGAATCCCACACCTCTCCAACGTGACGTACCTTACTTGTAAGGGAACACGGGAATACATCTTCGTCTCCGCGTGTCTCGGTTACCTCTAGACCCGAGCTTACTTTCCTTGTGATAGCCATCGAGCTTGAAGTACTTATATCTTGCTTATCACTTGTGGTAAATTCTCTTGTGCTTTCCTGCTTATCTTAACTTGTTATTGGTGCACTAGTTGAGCCTAGTGTATTTAGGTTTTGTGCTTGTAAAATAAACATTAGTTTAATTCCGCATTCTATCAAGCCAAAACCGTAATAGTTTTAAAATTGCCTATTCGCCCCCCCCCCTCTAGGAGACATCTCTATCCTTTCAATTGGTATCAGGGCAAGGTCTCTCCTTGTTTAGGCTTCACCGCCTAGAGTGTAAAGATATCGGCTAGGAGTATAGTGCACAATGACACAATTATCTTTGATGGCACAAATTATGCTTTGTTGAGAAATTGCTTGCTTTGTAATCTTAGGACCTTGTGTCCAAATATTGAGTGATTTCTAGATGTAGGTTTTTCTCCTCTGATGGATCCTCAAAATCTATCTTTAGCGGATGAGAAAAATTTACATCCCGAAGCTCAAGTATATAATGATATTATTTTCTCTTTGAGCCCCACAGTTAATTTGTTCTTGACGATTGTAAAGCGCAAGTCGTCTCATGAGAAGTGGACCAGGCTTAAAGAAATATTTGGTGGTTCCATTTCTAATATTTTTGGTGGTTTCTTCGAGGAGATCTCTTTTCCTTCACATCATGAAGAGCTCCAAGTTGCTTCCACCTCCGACCGCGATGAGTTCTCATCCTCACCCACTTCACCAACATGTGGCAAGACACAAGGTAAATATATGGTGAGTGGTGTTGCGAATTGCAATGTTGATATTGTGCTCGCTAATTATGATCCTTCATCTCTATCCCATTGCAATGTTTCTTCTTTGGACTTAAGCACTTCTTGCAACAATAATGCTATATCCCCTTTTGTTGCTAGTCCTTGTATATCATCTAGAAATTATTTGAGTACTAGTGTAAATGATATGCTTGATTTGCCTTGTTCCCATGAACAAAATGCTTATATTTCCTCTAGTTGTTTATCTAACAATGTAGAGGAAATCAAACATCCTATGGATCAAGACATGATCATGAATGAAGATTCAATAATATCCTCATGATCATCCTCCTGTGCTCACATGTTCCTTATGGCAAGAGGATCAAAGGTATCTCCTACTTTGGATCCCAATATATCTTCTAAAGATAATAGCAATGATAATGATGATAGTGATGATGACATTGATGAGGATACTAGTGCTCTCTTGCTTGAGTTGACTTTTTTGTGTACCTCTCTTCTTGGTAATAATAAGGCCATTACTTGTCTCAAACACGTTATGGACACCATAACTAAACAAATGGGAACCATAGAGGAGTTGGATTTCCAACTTGATGATGGGAGTCAGAGATTTAATCTCCTTAAGCAAGATCTTGCCGAGGAGAAGCACACTAATTGTCTCCTCACACAAAAAATTGAATCTTATGAGCTTGAAAAGGAAAATTCCATTAATGATGCTTGTGCTACTAACTCTACTTCTTGTGAAGCATCTACCCTAAAGGAGAACATTGAGCTAAGGGCTCGACTTGAGTTGCTAACTAGCAAGTATAGGAAATTGGAAGAAAGTCATGAAAAGCTCTCGAGCTCTAATAATGATCTTCTAATCTCCCATGATGGGCTAATGTTAGATCGTGAGGCAAGTATTAGCAAGGTAACATCTTGTGAGCCTATTTTGGACATTAGCACAACTTCTACTCAAAATGCTATTTTGCCATGTGATAGTCCTAGTAATCGATCTAGCCATACTATTGATAAACCTTGTGTTGGATCACTTGCTTTGCCTTGTTGCTCTAACAATGAAGCTTCTACTTCCTCTAGTACTTGTATTTCTACTAACCATGTAGAGGAAATCAAAGAGCTCAAGGCCCAAGTCACTTCCTTGAGGAATGACTTGGAAAAGAGTCATGAAGGGAAATCCACACTCGATAATATTTTGAGTGTGCAAAAATCCCCTAATGATAAATGTGGACTTGGATTCAAATCCAATAAAAAGAACAAGTCCAAGAGAAACAAGAAGAAGGGCCAAAACCAAGTCAAGAATTTGGCCAAGATTATTTGCTTCAAGTGCAAGGTTGAAGGACATCATGTAAGATCTTGTCCATTGAAGAAAAAGCACTTGAGTGAGAAGCAAAAATACCAGCGGCCACAAGTACAAGGTCAAGCCCAAGTTGAATGTCACGACCCAGGATCAGGGCTAGACAAATACCAGATCCTCATCTGATATAAGCCTAACCTAAATTCCAAAGCGCCCAGGGAAGGATCGGTAACATTACAGAACATACAAACCATACATTAATAAGGTAAACTCTTAAGAGAGTTACAAACCAGTCATACAAACCAGGGGTCATAGACCCATCATTACATCAAACAACAGAAGCAAACAAGTTGTTCTAAACAACAAACTTAGCAAAGGGCCTAAGAGGCCTTAAACAGAAGTAGCGACCCTTCCATAGATCCTAGGCTGTTGCCCGAGAACCCCGACTACTCGTCTACTTTGACGTAGAAACCACCTTCAGTTGGAGTAGCTTCATCTGTAGAAAACATCAACGAAGCAAGGCTGAGCACAGGGTGTACTCCGCAAGACTTATGGCTAGTGGAGTTATTTTGCATAAAGCCATCTTTTGTTTTCAAAACAAGAGGAGGAAGAAACTCGTCTAGTCAGATCATTTTCAAAAGGGGATAGGAAGACTTCAACTCTAGCTCTTAGAATCATCTTTGATATCCACCAAGTACCATCATCAACTGAACCTCTCTTCCCGGACTACCCCCTCAAACAACCCCGAGGAAGTACTCTGGGTCTCACATTAGTTGACAAGTTTTATCATTCGGTTATAGTTTTCTATGATCACAGAATCCGTTCCCAAGTCGTCCATAACCGTGGACACGACTTTTCAAAAAGATTAATAACCCTGCAGGGGTGCACAACTTTACCCACACGTACCAACCGATTTTTAATGCCTAATTTTTATCCCTCTTCCTTGGAAGGCCGGCAGAGAGTGGTTGACCACGACCTTTACCTTGCTTTCGCCGAGACCATGAGTCACGCACTAAGGAGATGCCGCCGTACGGGTCGAGTCCCGAAGTTGGTCCCTAGAAATGTGAACATGGTTTGAGATTACGGATGCCGGGAATCTCCCATTCCCTGCCACGCTTACCTACCTGTATGAATGCACCTCCTTCACCTCCATTCAAGAACAACCAATATGCGTATGTCGAATGGAAAGCCTGAACTATGTAACTCATGGAATCTACTAGGCAAGTTAGTGAGTCGAGGGGGTTTCCAGGCCCTCGTGTGGTTGTACGCTCGTCTTGGTTCAAGAGGCGATAACATCAGGTCCTAAGAGTGGCAAGTATGGGACTACAAAAACCACAACCCACGTGGCCTCCCATACAAGCCTTAGCATGTTTATCAGTCATATCTGATCACATCACAACATCCTACCATACTAGATTCATTCGCATCTCTAGTTCATCACATGAATGATCAGCATCATACCACTAAGCATGGCTAATCTTGATTTAACTGTGGCACTAGCGATGCTCATAAGCCAAACCCTAGTTATGCTAGGAGCGGTGGATCAGGTAATATAGTTCACAAAGGGAAACATGCATCAGATAAGATTACTCTGTCTACTGATAAAAGACTGTTGAACCGAATGCATATGAAGAGAATGAAATACTTTGTAATCATAGGATTCATATGTATGAGTGGGTCTTCGCTTGCCTTGTCCGTTGTTGGACTGATACTCCTCTTCGATGTCGTTGAATTCAGCTTCGGGTTCGGTTCCTATTCGCAAGAACCAATCACCGGAAAAGAGAAAGCAACGCTCAACACATGGCATATTCAATGCTCATACAATATGGATGATATTACAAGTTGAATAGTGTTGAAATGAACCCTAGAACATGCTTGGTCACTTTAAAGGGGGTTCGAGATGTCCAAACCCTAAAACAGGGGGATCATCGGAATCACCTATGGAGTTTAATTGGTTCTTCTAATTAAACTTGCTATCAAAGTTGATTAACAATGTATGATTATAGCTTATTTAGATAGGTTTCATTTTTCTCATCATTTTGGTATATTATTTGTATTTTTCTGATTTAAAATGAATTAGTTATAAATTTCTCAAATTTTAATTCATTTTTAATCATTTTTGGAATATTTAAAATAATTTCCAACTTGGGCCCACATGTCAGACTTTTATTGATTTCAGAAAACATTTACAGAAAATATTAAAACCCTGACAGGCAGGGCCCACCTGTCATACATTTTCCATTTACAGAAATGATTTACAAAACAATTAAAATAAAAAGAAAAGAATTAATGCATCATGCTGACGTCAACATGAAGTCAGCAATGGCCAAGCTCTCAGATCAAGAGCGAGGCCAGCGATAGGGAGCTCGCGGGGCTGCGCGGAGGGGCGTGTTCGACGCAGCGCATCACGCTGAGCATGCTAGTGGCGGCGCCGCTCGTTATTGGTCATCGGAGTGTCGCCTCCGACGAGCTCCAGCAGCGGCGACGTTGGGCACATGCGGGGAGAGCGACACAGGGGGAGAGGGAGGAAACGGAGGACACCGCGAGGATGAGGAGCTCACCGTGATCACGACAGGCTTAACGGTGAGGCAAGGCGAGCTCGGGATCGACGGGGATCGACGGAGACCGACGGCGACCGGAGCTTCCGATTCGCCCGATTGAGGTTGCACGCGAGGGGGAAAGGGTCTAGGGAGAGAGAGAGTCGAGCACGGCGGTTCCAGCGGTGGCGTCGGCTTGAGCTGGGGTGGCCGGAGATGGCGGGGACAAGGAGGATCTGATGGCTAGGGTTCGGCCATGGCGAGAGAAAACGGAGAGGAGGAGGGGAACTGGCGGGCTAGGGTTCGTCGACGGCAGCCAGGGTTACTTCTAGACGCTCGGGGGCGGTAGCACGAATCGTGGCGCACGGCGGCCGGTGGCGAGGCAACAGCGAGAGGTGGACGACGACGATAGAGGCGACAAAACGGTATGGGCCAGAGGTGGGCTGGCTTGGGCCCCGTGGTCGGTGTTCTTGTCAAGGCAGAGAGAGAAGGAAGAGGTGGGCTCGGCCTAGTAGCTAGGTTAGGTTTAGATTTTTTCTGTTAAACCTTTTTCTTTTCTATTTTCTATTTATCTATTTGTATTTTCAAATTCCAAACTGTTTTGAATATTTCAAAATTATAGAAACTTTTTATAAAGTATATAAAATAGTGTGGGACCCTTTTTATTCATTTTGGGTTCCATTCTTTTGGTTAGTTTTCAAAATACAAAACCATTTGAATGGTTTTGAGAGGGAAAGAAATTAGGGTTTTGCTTATGTTTATTTGATTTAACCAAAGTGCAACTATTATGCATGCATGCAATGCTCAAACATGTCTTTATTAATATTACACAAAAGGTGGTATGTTACAGCTCTACCCCACTTACAAGAATCTCGACCCGAGATTCCTAGGTTTTAGAAAAGAAGGCAGGGTACTCAGATCGAAGACGATCTTCGCGTTCCCATGTTGCTTCTGACTCAGAGTGATGAGACCATTGAAATTTTAGGAACTTGATGGTTTGGCGACGAGTCTTGCGCTCGGTTTCATCAAGAATACGAACAGGGTATTCTCGGTAGGTTAGATCATCTTGGAGATCCAAAGTTTCATGGTCCACACCACGAATGGGATCTTTGAAGCAACGCTTGAGTTGAGACACATGAAAGACATTCATGAACCTCTGGAAAAGATTAAGGTAGATCCAATTTGTAGGCAAGCTCACCCCGCTTGGAGAGAATGCGAAAGGGACCAACATAGCGAGGAGCCAATTTGCCTTTGATACTGAATCGATGGACACCCTTTAGAGGAGTGACCCGAACATAAACTTGATCACCAACTTCATAATGAACATCAAGATGATGACGATCATAGTTGGTATTCTGACGGGATTGAGCGGCCTTCAGACGCTCTCGAATTATGCAAACTTGATATTCTGCTTCTTGGATCATGTCCGGACCAAAGAATTGTCTTTCGCCGGTTTTTGTCCAGTTTAGCGTTGTTCGACATGTTCTCCCATACAGGAATTGGAAAGGTGCCATGCCCAAACTGGATTGAAAACTGTTGTTGTAAGAGAACTCCATGAAAGGAAGACATTTCTCCCAGTTCTTTCCAAAAGATATGACACACGCTCTGAGCATGTCTTCAAGAATTTGATTTACTCTTTCAGTTTGTCCACCGGTTTTAGGATGATAGGCGGTATTGAAGGAGACTTGAGTTCCCATTGCTTGTTGGATACTAGCCCAGAATTTGGAAGTGAACAAGCTTCCACAATCAGATATGATCTTCTTGGGAACACCATGAAGAACAACTATCCGGGATACATATAGCTCTGCCAACTAGCTTGCACTAATGCTTTCCCGAACAGCAAGGAAGTGAGCAACTTTGGATAGTCGATCAATAACTACCCATATGGAATCATGTATAGATTGTGTCTTTGGGAGTCCAGTAATGAAATCCATACCAATTTCATCCTATTTCCACTCAGGATTTTTCAAAGGCTGCAGAAGTCCAGCAGGCCTTTGGTGTTCAGCCTTCACCACTCTGCAACAAAGCGAGCGATTTCCAGTTTCATTCCACTCCACCAGAATCTTTGACGGAGATCTCGGTACATCTTGGTACCACCAGGATGGATAGATAGAGGGGATTCATGAGCTTATAGTCGGATTAGATCTTTGATTTTCCGACTGTTTGGGACCACTAGCCGGTTACTGAAGTATAGGATACCTTGATCATTGACGGAGAAACATTTAGCTTCACCGCTTGCAACACATTCTTTGATCTTGGTAACTTCATCATCTTGCTTTTGAGCTTCCTTGGTTTGGTCCTCCAGAGAAGATTTTATTTCAAGGTTAGCAAGGAATCCACAAGGAACTACTTCAAGGTTAAGACGCTTGATTTCCTCGTAGAGAGCAGGTTGGGCTTGTGAAATCATCAGATTGTTGCAATAAGACTTCCGACTTAGTGCATCAGCTACGACATTGGCTTTGCCGGGTTGATAGTTGAGACCCAAATCATAATCTTTGATGAGTTCCAACCATCGTCTTTGCCTGAGATTTAGATCTGGCTGGGTAAAGAGATACTTCAGGCTTTAATGATCCGAGTAAAGTTCGCAATGGTTACCGATGAGGTAATGTCGCCATTGCTTAAGAGCATGAACAACAACAGCGAGTTCGAGATCATGGGTTGGATAATTGTTCTCATGTGGCTTCAACTGCCAAGAGGCATAGGCCACTACATGACCATCTTGCATCAACACACAATCGAGCCCTTGGAGAGAAGCATCACAATAGATGACGAAGTCCTTGCTTGTGTCCGGAAGGACAAGCACAGGGGCGGTGGTTAGCTTAGTTTTCAAAGCTTGGAAGCTTTCTTCTGCCTTTTCAGACCATTCAAACTTCTTATATTTCTTAAGAAGATCAGTCATAGGCTTGGATATCTTGGAGAAGTTCTCGATGAATCGGCGGTAATATCCAGCCATTCCAAGAAAACTTCGAACTTCCTTGACTGAAGTAGGTGACTTCCATTCCAGAATGTTCTGAACCTTATCCGGTATGATAGCAACACCGCTTGCAGACACAACATGACCAAGGAAGACGAGCTCTTATAACCAGAACTCACATTTGGAGAACTTGGCATAGAGACGATGTTCACGAAGTTTATTCAACACCAAATATAAATGTTCGGCGTGCTCTTCTTCGGTCTTGCAGTAGATTAGGATGTCATCAATGTATACCATGATGAACTTGTCGATATACTCCATGAAAACAGAGTTCATGAGCCTCATAAATGTGGCAGGGGCATTGTTTAACCCGAAGGACATCACTGTATACTCGTAAAGACCATAACGAGTTGTGAATGTTGTCTTTGGAATATCCTCCTTTATGATCTTCATTTGATGATACCCTGATCTTAAATCCATTTTGGAGAAGACAATGGCACCACTTAATTGATCAAAGAGGTCATTTATCCGGGGAAGTGGGTACTTATTCTTGATTGTCACCGAGTTGAGTGGACGGTAATCAACCACCAATCTTGGAATATTTGTATCCCGCTTCTTGACAAAGATGGTAGGGCAACCCCAAGAGGATGTGCTAGGTTGGATGTATCCTAGACCCTCTAACTCTTCAAGTTGCTTCTTCAACTCAACCAACTCATGAGGAGGCATGCGGTAAGGTCTTTTGGAGATAGGACCAGTTCTAGGAACTAGCTCTATGACAAACTCCACAGTTCGATCAGGTGGCATGCCAGGCAACTCTTCAGGGAAGACATCCGTAAAATCACAGACTACATGGACATCTTGGACCTCGAGAGTAGGTAAAATATCCATGGCATACAACTCCGATAAAGGTTTAAGGACTACTCACGAAGACTTTGAACCATCAGTCCAATACTTGACAGTTATGCCAGCAGGAAAGGTCACAGAAACTGTTCTGAGTGCACAGTCAATGACGGCTTGATACTTGGTTAACCAGTCCATGCCCAGAATGACATCAATGTCACATGACTTGAGTGCAATGAAAGAAGTGGGGAACTTCTGGTAGGCTATGTCAATCTCATTCCCGTGACTAACCATAGTGGTGAACCAGCTAGAACCCGGGGAATGGATGGTCAAAGGGGTGGACAGGGGTTCAAAATTTATCCCATGCTCTTGAGCAAACAAATTTGACATGAATGTATGCGATGCTCCAGAATCAAACAAGACTGTTGCAAGAATTGAATTGACACGGAGCGTACCCAGAATGATTCGTGGATCTTCCTGAGCTTTCTCAACAGTGACATGGGTCAAACGACCACGTCCAGCACCTTGAGCTTTATCATTCTTCTTAGCTTGCTGATCATTGCGTCTGACAGCCCTTTGGGAACACTCCCTTGAGTAGTGACCAGGCTGACCACAGGAGTAACAGGTAACTCCAGTGTGAGAACCAGTAGGAGGATGATAGTTTGCTCCACCAGTATTTGACTATGGCTAACGAGAATTATTGCCAGAAGACTTGGGTACATAAGGAGCACGAGGCACAACACTGTATGGAACAAAGACACGGCGCTTCTTGTTACCAGAGGAAGAAGCACGAGAATTTCCTTCTTCACGCTTCTGAGATACTTCCATGTCCTTCCTTCCATGCTCCAAGGTAAGAGCCTGATTATGCAAGTCCTGGAAAGACTGGAACTTGAAGGGCAGCAACTCATAGCGAAGTGCAGGGTTAAGTCCCTTTCTGAACAGCTCTTTCTTATCTTCATCATTGGTCACATCCCTGGTTGCATAGCGAGCCAGGCGAGTAAACTCACGCCCATAGGTTTCAATATCCTTGTGCCCCTGAACCAGATCCAGAAACTCCCTACTTTTGAGATCCATGACGGGCTTAGGGATATAAGAGGCACGGAATGCTGCAACAAACTCTTCCCAGGTAACAACATGTCCCTAAGCTTGCAGATTCAGAAAACCTTCCCACCAAACACCAGCCTCACCTTCCAGTTGATAGGTGGCGAAATTGACACGGTCAGCGGGACGGACACGAAGAGCACTGAACTTGCGCTCTATGGTACAGAGCCAATCATCAGCTTCAAGGGGATCCTTGGAGTGGGTGAAGATTGGAGGAAAAGAGCGGATGAAATCTCCAAGTGTGACACAGTCGTCAAGACGACGTTCAGTATTCTACGCCACACGCTCCAGAAGGCGTTCATTCCTCATACGGTTGGTCTCAATGTTGTTGAGAACCTCGGCCATTGTGGGAGATGGCGGAAGTTCCTGAACAGCATTGTTGTTTGCTCGACGGCCAACAGAACCACGAGTACCGCATTTACATCCCGAGAAAAGCGAAACCATGAGAATGGATTCACCAAAAAGGTACAACAAAGGATGGCAAAACCATATCAAAAGATCATGGTAGAGGTGAACATGTGGATGAAAATTATATCAATGCATTAAGTATGGCAGTAGAACAAGCATACGAAACGTATACGCTACCAACTTAGATACAAACCATAACAATGGAATGCAAGCATGATATGATACCAACATGTCACAAAAGAATAGAGAGCGGGATTGGAGGCATCCTTAGCAAAGTTGAAAAACAATGCTTCAGTTGCATAGATATATCTTGGAAACTCTGAGCCTTGCAACCAAGTACGGAGTACTTAGAGAAAAACAACCCAAACCCGTATATCCTAGAAGTTTGAAATGATAGACAAGAAGTGAAAAGTTTACAAAGCAAACGAGATAAGATAACTCAGCAATAGAACAACCTTGGGTAAGGAGTAAAAAGAGTCATATTCAGAGTTTTGCAAATAGTTTTTAGCTTTCAAATAGTTTTCTCAAACTCTAGACTCAACATCGACTAGCTAGAAGGGTTTCCTATAGGCAGTCCTGCTCTGATACCAAAATCTGTCACGACCCAGGATCAGGGCTAGACAAATACCAGATCCTCATCTGATATAATCCTAACCTAAATTCCAAAGCACCCAGGGAAAGATCGGTAACATTGCAGAACATACAAACCATACATTAATAAGGTAAACTCTTAAGAGAGTTATAAACCAGTCATACAAACCAGGGGTCATAGACCCATCATTAATCAAACAACAGAAGCAAATAAGTTGTTCTAAACAGCAAACTTAGCAAAGGGCCTAAGAGGCCTTAAACAGAAGTAGCGACCCTTCCATAGATCCTAGGCTGCTGCCCAGGAACCCCGACTACTCGTCGACTTCGACATAGAAACCACATTCAGTTGGAGTAGCTCCATCTGTAGAAAACATCAACGAAGCAAGGCTGAGCACAGGGTGTACTCTGCAAGACTTATGGCTAGTGGAGTTATTTTGCATAAAGCCATCTTTTGTTTTCAAAACAACAGGGAGAAGAAACTCGTCTAGCCAGATCATTTTCAAAAGGGGATTAGAAGAAGTACCATCATCAACTGAACCTCTCTCCCCGGACTACCCCCTCAAACAACCCCGAGGAAGTACTCCGAGTCTCACATTAGTTGACAAGTTTTATTATTCGGTTATAGTTTTCTATGATTGCAGAATCCATTCCCAAGTCATCCATAACCGTGGACACGGCTTTTCGAAAAGATTAATAACCCTGCAGGGGTGCACAACTTTACCCACACGTACCAACCGATTCTTAATGCCTAATTTTTAGCCCTCTTCCTTGGAAGGCCGGCAGAGAGTGGTTGACCACGACCTTTACCTTGCTTTCGCCGAGACCATGAGTCACGCACTAAGGAGATGCCGCCGTAACAGGTCGAGTCCCGAAGTTGGTCCCTAGCGATGTGAACAGGGTTTGAGATTACGGATGTCAGGCATCTCCCATTCCCTGCCACGCTTACCTACCTGTATGAATGCACCTCCATTCAAGAACAACCAATATGTGTATGTCGAATGGAAAGACCGAACTATGTGACTCATTGAATCTACTAGGCAAGTTAGTGAGTCGAGGGGCGAGAACATCGTGTCCTAAGAGTGGCAAGTATGGGACTACAAAAACCACAACCCACGTGGCCTCCCATACAAGCCTTAGCATGTTTATCATTCATATCTGATGACATCACAACATCCTACCATACTAGATTCATTCGCATCTCCGGTGCATCACATGAATGATCAGCATCAGACCACTAAGCATGGCTAAGCTTGACTGAACTCTGGCACTAGTGATGCTCATAAGTCAAACCCTAGTTATTCTAGGAGCGGTGGATCAGGTAATATAGTTCACAAAGGGAAACATGCTACATATAGGATTACTCTGTCTACTAATAAAAGACTATTGAACCGAATGCATATGACGAGAATGAAATACTTTGTAATCATAGGATTCATATGTATGAGTGGGGATTCCCTTGCCTTGTCCGTTGTTGGACTGATACTGATCTTTGGTGGCGTTGACTTCAGCTTCGGGTTCGGTTCCTATTCGCAAGAACCAATCACCAGAAAAGAGAAAGCAACACTCAACACATGGCATATGCAATGATCATACAATATGGATGATATGACAAGTTGAATAGTGTTGAAATGAACCCTAGAACATGTTTGGTCACTTTAAAGGGGGTTCGAGATGTCCAAACCCTAAAAGAGGGGGATCATCAGAATCACCTGTGGGGTTCAATTGGTTCTTCTAATTAAACTTGCTATCAAAGTTGATTGACAATGTATGATTATAGCTTAGTTAGATAGATTTCATTTTTCTGATCATTTTGGTATATTATTTGTATTTTTATGATTTAAAATGAATTAGTTATGAATTTCTCAAATTTTAATTCATTTTTAATCATTTTTTGAATATTTAAAATAATTTCCAACTTGGGCCCACATGTCATACTTTTATTGATTGCAGAAAACGTTTACAAAAAATATTAAAACCCTGACAGGCAGGGCCCACCTATCATACATTTTCCACTTACAGAAATGATTTACAAAACAATTAAAATAAAAAGAAAAGAATTACTACATGATGCTGACGCCAGTATGACGTCAGCAATGGCCAAGCTCTCAAATCGAGAGCGAGGCCAGCGCTAGGGAGCTCGCGGGGCTACGCGGAGGGGCGTGTTTGATGCAGCGCATCGCGCTGATCATGCTAGTGGCGGCGCCGCTCGTTATTGGTCATCGAAGCGTCGCCTCCGACGAGCTCCAGCGTCGGCGGTGTCGGGCACATGCGGGGAGAGCGACACAGGGGAGAGGGAGGAAACGGAGGACACCGCGAGGACGAGGAGCTCACCGTGAGCACGACAGGCTTGACATCGAGGCGAGGCGAGCTTGGGATCGACGGGGATCGATGAAGACCGACGGCGACCGGAGCTTCCGATTCACCCGATTGATGTCGCACGCAAGGGGGGAAATGGGCTAGGGAGAGAGAGTCGAGCACGACGGTTCCAGCGGTGGCGTCGGCTTGAGCTGGGGCGGCCGGAGACGGCAGGGACGAGGAGGATCTGACAGCTAGGGTTCGGCCATGGCGAGAGAAAACAGAGAGGATAGGGGGAACTGGCGGGCTAGGGTTCGTCGACGGCGGCCAGGGTTACTTGTAGACGCTCGGGGGCGAATCATGACGACGCGGCAATGACAGTGGCAAAGCGATGGCCCCAGCGAGAGGTGGACGACGACGATAGCAACGATGAAACGGTATGGGCCAGAGGTGGGCTGGCTTGGGCCCCGGATGGGCTGGCAGCTGGCTGCGCTGGGCGGCAGAGAGAGAAGGAAGAGGTGGGCTTGGCCTAGTAGCTAGGTTAGGTTTAGATTTTTTCTGTTAAACCTTTTTCTTTTCTGTTTTCTGTTTATCTATTTGTATTTTCAAATTCCAAACTGTTTTGAATATTTCAAAATTACAGAAACTTTTTATAAAGTATATAAAATAGTGTGGGACCCTTTTTATTTATTTTGGGTTCCATTCTTTTGGTTAGTTTTCAAAATACAAAACCATTTGAATGGTTTTGAGAGGGAAAGAAATTAGGGTTTTGCTTATGTTTATTTGATTTAACCAAAGTGCAACTATTATGCATGCATGCAATGCTCAAACATGTCTTTATTAGTATTACACAAAAGGAGGTATGTTACATTGAAGTTAGGCCACTTAGGAAGAATAATCAAGATAATGCCCCCCAAGCCAAGAAATCAATGAAGAAGAGAAAGGGGAGCACTTGTTGCTACATATGTCATGTGAAGGGGCACTTTGCCTCTTCATGTTCAAACGGTACCTTATCTAATCCTATCATTATTAATGATGATTATTCTCTTGGGAAGGATAAGGATGGCAATGTGTTTTCCAAGTTTGTTGGAACTCAAAGTGGTGTCAAGAAAAGAACCATTTTGGTTGCCAAGCCTATTGTGACTAACCTCTTAGGACCCAACTTAGTTGGGGACCAACAAGCTCAAACTTGACCAATAGGTGTTTTTGGAGGTCATTGGAGACTTGGCTAACTCATGAAGAATTAAGGGATATTTATATATTATATTTGATCAAGCCAAGTCATTATGATTATCTTATCCCTATCTTATATCCAATGTGCCTCTTCGCGGTAACTTGTACTAAACTCATTTATATTGTAAGTTACTTGCCCTTTACATGTTTTGGTTTTGTCCCAAGTATGTGTTTGTATTTGGTGTTCCTCATGCTTGCTTATTTTGTGTATTAAAGTATGTCTAGGTGTTTGGCACATTATTTACTCATGTGTTTTGTTTTGAGCCTCTAATGCATATTGATGATATATTATTTGGCTCTTTTTGAGTGGTTAATGGAACATTCCATTTTGGGGGAGTGATATGCCTCGCGCATCTCTCAAACCTTAAAATGTGTGTACGTGAGTACTACCACTTAGTATTGATATTGCAAGCTTATCTAGTCACTATGTGGTGTGTCATACTCATGAGAAATTCAAATTCTAAATGTCCATTAATTCTCTCTAGTTGAGGTTGCCTTGCCTCTTATTAATAAAAATTGAATATCACATTATGGGGGAGTAATATGCTTCTTTTGCATATCACAATCCTAGGAAATGTGAACAAATGAGGTAGTGCCACTTAGAGTTGATATTGTTGATTATCTTGTTTCTAGGTGGCATGTTGGCTAAACAAGGTCCTATTTTTGTTAGAAGCTTTTATTGCTTGTCTGTTCGGTCATTGTTTGAGTAAGAAATTCTTGATGCGGTCTTCCTCAAATACATATCTCTATATCTTTTGGGAGACCATTTGCTTCAAGTTATTCTAATCATTGCTTTGCATGATTGTGTGACTAGATTGAAGCTATCAAGAATCTCTATCTTTGCATAGTGCTTAATATTTTTATTCCTATCCTATGCTTTTTTATTGTGAAGATTTATCTTTAATATCCATGCAATCTAGCATCGGAAATCAATTCCAATACACTCATTGTCTTCGACAATTGATATACTTATGTGTGGTACATTTGTGGATCATCTTCACCTTGGATTTCACCTCTTATTTCCTTATTTTATTTTCAAAAAAATTGTTGTGGCTCCCATTGTATTCCTTGGCTTTTGAACACCTCTTTGATGATGTTTTTGATTATTATAAATTATGCTTTAGTGGAAGACAAACTTTTTTTCTCGGAACCTTGTGCCATTGTGAAAAGTGTTAAGGGTTTGGTTTATTTGTTGAAACCTTGCTCTTTTGGGAGTTTGTTATCTCATTCTTTCTTCTATATTTTATTTGCTTGAATGAGATAAATCTTTGAGTTTTTTTTATTTCATCTTTTTGCTCAATAGTTTTTGCTTAGTTCATTTTTTGAACTTCGTTGAACAAATCTTGTGTTGATTTGATTATTTGATATAGTTTGGAAAAAAAATGTGTTTTGTCACACCTTGTATGCCTTCTTGAATATTTTGGTGTTTTTCCAAATTATATCTTCTTTAGATATTGAAAGTCTCCATGTGTTTGCTTTCTTTGATCCAATATATAGGGTATACTCCATCAAATCCTTAAACGGCTAAGATGTGCATGAAATTCAAATTTCATCTCTAAATATGTACATATTTTTATGGAGTGTGTCCTATGTGTTGTGGTTAGTCTAACCACTTTGGACCCAATAAGTTTGGGGAACAAGATGTACTTAAATGTTGTTTTAGGTACATTGGAGATGCAATGGAAGCTTGCCTCGTCTATAAGGAAAGTGTTGTCACCACATGATAATTGGAGCCAAGCTAGGATGATCGACAAATTTTTATCTACTACATCATACCATTGCTATCTCGGTAACAAGTATCTTATTTATGCATACTATTCTTTCATCCAATATCTTATAGGTTGCATCTTGGCATGAATTTATCCATATGTAAATGTTGTGGTTCTTGCAAGTATCTTTTAAATACTTCTCTATCCTTACTTCTTATGTGAGTAATTTGAGATGATGCATATAATGGGGAGTATATAAAATCATTTTCATGATTAACCAATTCCAAATATGCCTTCTAGCAATTTATTGCACATCAATTCCTCAAAGTACTCTCATGTGCAATATTATTGAAATTGCTTTGAATCCTTCCTTTTGCTACTTGTTGCCTTTCTCAAAGTATCCCAACTAGCATTTGTTCCCTTAGTGCTAGTTGTGATGTTTTTGAGGTTTTTAATTTTCTTTGGTGAATTTCATTGATATACCATAAGAGAAAATAGAGCCATGGGCTATATATGCACTTAAGAAAAAATATCATGTTTGGTATATCTTATGACTTACTCTTGGATATCAAGTTTTCTTATTTTATTAACCTCTTATGTATGGTTGTTTATTTGTGGATTATTCTCATGTTTTGTCCACTTATAAAATTATATAAATGAGAGTGTTAATCTCTCGCCTTGATATCATCGCTCTTTGCTGACCATATCTCTTATCCTCTTGGTTTTTAATGGTATTGGTAAGGTCTTGATTTATGAGTGCTTGGTTTACTTTTATTGCATCTTCACGCACTCATATCTCATATTTGGTTTATTTTGGACTTAAGCTTGTCTTGACAAGTGTATTTATTTATATCTACTCCTTGTATCTTGGTTGTGTTCTAAATACTACCTCCGTTTCAGGGCTTAAGGCGCACACACTTTCCAAAGCAAAGTTTGACCGAAAAAATTAAACAACAAAATCTTGATTATATTGTACATAATTACTACCATTGGATTCGTATTGAAAAATACTTTCTAGTGGTACTAGTTTTATACCAAAACTATTTACGTATTTAGAGTAATTCTTGGTCAAAGAAAAAATACGCAAAACGAGGACGCCTTAAGCCCTGAAACGGAGGGAGTAATATAGAGGGAGTGAGGATTCCATGTTTGTGCATATTGTATTCAAATACAATAATTAAAATTTATGCACGAACCTTGGGGAGCTTCCTTATTTCATTTAGGGCACTATTTGTCCATTTGATTTTTTGGACCATTGGATTGCTTGCTTCATCCATTGAAGTTTCTTCACTGTTTTATCATTGTAGCAATCTTTGATCCTCAATATAGCTTGATTTCCTCCAAATATTTGTCATTGGATATGTGCATTTGATTTCACTCAAAATATTAGAAATGCACACCTTGGGGAGGAAGTCGTACTATATTGGCCTTCTATCTTTGTCATCCATTTTGGCACTTGTTGTCAATAGGGGAGAAGTTTAGAGGGTTTAAGGGAAATGGTTTTATACTTAAGATTGGTTTGTTCTTAAGTGTTTGCCTTTCATACATTTCATCTTTATTATGTTTTGCATGGTTGTATATATAGTGTAAACTCTTCCAAAGTTTATTCTAGACAATCTATGCAATGAAATTCAAGTTCATCACACATGCATATATTGTGGGGGGAGTTTGCTCTATATATGTTGGTTCTACTCACATCTCTTGTATTAGTTGTAGTTTGTGTAAGTAGAATCGGTTTTGATATGTGCTAGTAGCTTTGTGTTACTTGACTGTGGCGCCCCGCAAAAAAACCACCTCTAGAAAATCGTGTTGTTTTTGTGCATTGCATCATCATGACCGCATGCTCATGTCATCATGCCACATTGCATTTGAGCATCGTCATCATCAGGCATTTGTTTGTCTGAAACTATTTTCGGAAAAACATATTTTGTTTTCTAAATACCCCGCCTTTATTTCAAATCCAAAACCCGGGTCTCCGGAATATCTTGCCTTGTCTACCAACGGTTTTCAAAAGCCCCGTTTTAAATAATAAAAGATTTATTTTATTTTTCAGGGGGCAGCCGTACCGGGCCGATCCGACCCAGTCGGCCACCCCCAGTTCAAAACCCAGAGCTACCCAAACTTTTTCTACCTAACCCTAACCTACCCAGTCCCCAGCCACATCACTCCCTCCAATCCTGGGACGCCACCTCACCTCTTCCTTCCCCTCACCAATCACAGCCCGCCACCCAACCCGCCTGTGCCGCCACCTAACCATCCCGGGCCAACTCTCCACCTCACTTGGCCCCACCACCTGCCCCCTGGCCGCTCCTAGCCCCACCCCTAGACCCACCTGGGCACGCGTCCCGCGGCCACCTCCTCGCCCGACCCCACCACTCCCCACCTCGCGACCCCCCCCCCCGCGCCCTCCTCCTTTCCTCTGGCTCGCTTCTCTGCAACCACCTCCGCGCGGCCGCATCCGGCCAGGGCCCCGCCTCCTCGCCCCGTCTCAGGCCGACCACCGCCGTCCCCGCTCCGGCCTCCACCCCGCAGCGCAGCGTCGCCGCCGCCGCCCGTCCTTCGACCACCGCGCGCCTCCCCCGTCCGCGAGCCTCGCCGCCCCAACCTCCTCGAGCCTGGCACACATCCCTGGCTCCCCGAGCTCTCCTCCGTCGCCGCCGAGCCCGGCCCCGCCTGGGCCACGCGGGCCTCCGCGACCTCCTCTGCCGCCGTGTCCTCCGCCGCCCCGGCGCCCTCCCTCGCTCCGTCCCTCTCCTCCCCTTCCTCGTGGACCGCCACCGTCGGCCTCGCCCATCCCCGACCCGAAGGCCGCCTTCCTTCCCAGGCGCCACCGCCACTGGGCTCCTCCTCCGCTGTCTCCTCGCGCCTCAAGGCCGCTTTAGCCTCGTCAGCTCCCTTCTCCTCCGCCCGAGCGCCGCCCGGCCCGCCCCTACCGCCTGGTGCCCTTCACACACCTGCGCCAGGAACCCTCCGCCACGCTACCGCCTCGTAGTGGTCCCGGCCTCTCGCTAGCCCTAGCGCGCCATCCCTGCCAGAGTTCAGCGCCTTGTGTCGTATGCTGCTACGACGAGGGCTCTGTTTCCTTACCGTGTTGCTACAGCACCCCACATGATCGCGTCTAGCGCCGTGACATGGACATGATACCCCTGTCTCGGCCCAGTTATGTTGATGTGGTGGTATTGTGAAGATGTCGCGGTCAAAGTCCAAGACGAGTCCTGTTCCGGGCAACGCCTTGATCTTCGAAAGTTTAACCGATGCAAGTTCGGTGCGGCAATGCCTCCTCGTTGACAAGCAACCTCGAGCACGCCATCAAGGAACCCAGAGGCAATGACGCTGGAACAACAAGTACTCCTTCCTGGATCCGATGCCCGAGAACCCGGATGCCAAGGTCGTCGACACAGAACACCGAGTTCTCCATCGAGCACGCCAAGTACGCCGACATGGAAACGACAAGATCTCCGAGTCCGAGCGGCACGATCTCCTACCCGAAGGATCCTGGACGCCAAGTTCTGCATCCCGAACGCCAAGACCGACCCGATACGGGGACCCGACAAGATCTTCGTGACGACAAGATCGGCACCGACCAGAGCGGATCCGATGTGCCCCGACGCCAACCAAGTTCTTCTTCTCGGATGCGACAAGATCGACTTCCGTTGTCCGAAACCGATCTCGTTGAGCCGTTCTCCCGTCGAACCCTGAGATCGACCCTGAACCCCTCGGAGCCCAAGTTCGCCGAACCCTAATGTGATTCCCTATCTGAGACCCCCATTATTTTTTATAATATGACATTATCGTCTGTCGCATATTAAATGGTTCATGCATGCATACTTGTCTGTGGGTTGGGGGCATTATGCCGATTCACCTCATAATTAAATATGGGGTCCATATGCGGACTTTTCTAGTCTTATATTGACCCCATTTAAATTTGTGTAGCGAACCGGTGATATATTTTGCCATGTTAAGACAACATTTAAATTGTGGGGTATCTAAACAACATGAACCTTCTAAATAAATGTTGGGGCCCCGGTTCCGCTTAATATTGCCTAGTTGCATCGCATCTTGCCGTGTCAAACATCATACATGCATCATGCCCGATCTTTTGCCGTAGTACTAAATAGTGCATCCGGTGTTTATTCCAGTGTTTTGCTTCTTCGCGTATAAAGCCGTTGAGTTGATGTGAGCTTCGCCCCGACCTTTGGATGAACCTTCGGCAATGTTTTCAGGCGAGCACCTTCCCCTTTCTACCTATCTTACTTTTATAGTATTTATTCCCTCCTGTTGATCTATTGCTATCTGTGTTGCGATGCTCTAGTTTTTGTATCCGTGATATCCCTTGCAGCCTCATATTGCCTTGGACACATCCTATTACCTGTTGTTTGGTAGATAGTTGACTTATGCCGTAGTCGCTGCTCAAGTTGTTATGCGGACGTCAGTACCACAGTTGTTGGAGTACTGCCGCGTGTTTAATGTTGGGGATGATCATGGCTTTAATTACTGTTTAATAACTAAAATTTGAAGTAGGTAAATGCAGAGGCACAAGTGGGCAATAGATGTTATTTGTTGTTAATCATTCACCACTTGTGTCCTGTGAGGGACCCGAAGTTCTTGACACTGTTCCGAGATCGAGCGCTAACCACGTGGGGTGTGTGGGCACCCCATCGATTAGTACCTGATTTCAAAGTATTGTACCGGGGGCCACAATTAGTTTGGGGCTTTATTACTATCCTGTACTTATGCCATGCTTTACCGCTTTATTTAAATTGTGCGAGGTAATCGCACTGTATCGTTTAGGACTGGACCTGTTACCAGACGACAAGCCCACCACACTTTCGGTTCCCAAATGCATACTGCCGCTACACAAACCCCGAGTCCGTCGAGACCGCCGACTTGCTATGGGTAGCTTAGTGGGTGGCCCCATGTACTTGCTTTTGGATCTGGGAAACGTCATGACTTAGGCCCGCCGACATACCGATGGGTGTATGTTAACCGATCCGCAAAAGGGTCGGCGCGTGGATACTTTGGTGCACCCTCAGGTTAAATCTTTTCAAAAGCCGTGTCCGGTTATGGACGCATTTGGAGCACAGCTTCTATCATAGACAACTATAACTAAAGTTTACTGTTATAATTTGACTTGTATCCGATATGACTAGTAACCCGCTCCACTGCAACGGAATGGCTAAATAAAAGTACCAACAACTGCTGGGTTTGGGATATCTCATGCTAATCATATCTGACTAGTAAGTGTCGCAACTACAACGGAATGGTTCACTAAAACTGCCCACTGCTTCTTATATCAGGATGACTCATGCTATCTATACCTGACTAGTAATTGCTGCAACGATAACTAAATAAATAAAACTGCCAACTGTGTGAGTTCCTCGGTTGACTTCCTCGTTTGGTCTCGAGGGGGAAATACCAGGATGGGTATGTTTGGTGGTAGAATCAGGTTGGTTCCGAATAGGTCTTTCTTATCCCTCTCTGATAGCCGACAGTTATCTCGAGTCTCTATAGGTTGTTTAGTGCATGCCGCTGCCGCCACCACCATACCTATGTAGGCGAGGACCGAATTCTAGTCTCGCTGTCTGGCCTCGATCGACCGCTCCTTTTTTTTCTTTGCCCCTTGTCGGCACCCCTTTTGTTTTAGCAGGTTTGAGATCGCCGTCGTTAGCAGGGTTACCCTTCCAGCTTGGCCTGGGCAGGGTTATGGACGCTATTGGTTATTCTTCAGGGCTCTTAGCTCAATTTGCATCTTGTCCGTACTCGGACGCCGTATCGTTTTCAAGGTGATTTGGATCTTTGTATGTTATATCTGTATTCTTGACTCATGGAGTCGTGGTTGTATATATCTGTTCTGTGGGTTCCATCGTGGACTATTGTGTAATGGTATTACTTCGTTTTCCACCCGCACGCAAGTGCCTGGTGGGCACCTTTGAATCGTTTCTATGCGGGTTTGGCGGGAATCGCTAAAACTTGCATAGGGCCGATTCTGAGGGTGTTACATTGACCATATCAAATGCAACCTCTTGTACACAACTTATTCTCGGATAAGCTGCGTAGTTGTTTCTAATATTCAATATATAAACCCTCTTGTTGTGATTGTCATCAATTACCAAAATGGGGGAGATTGAAAGAGTAATTGCCCCTATGTGTGGTTTTGGTGATTAATGACAATCTCTATGGACTAATGTTTTCACTGAGTTTTATATGAAGGAATATTACATGGGTCATGCTTGTAGTCTGTGTGTTGGATTCAAGTATGGATGCCATGAAGATAAAGATATACCTTGAGTATTGGCATCAAGAACATCGACTTGAAGAGAATAATATGGTATGATCAAGATCTTGAGAGTGTGATCTCAATAGAAGAATTCAAGATATGGCACTAAGACTGAGTCATGATAGCCTCATTAGTTGAGCTATGATTGACTAAGATTTAGAGCATGTAATCAAATTAAGAGTTCTTTATGTATCTCAAAATATTGAGATGGACCATGAGAAGATACATGGTTTACCTATACAAAGAGTGAAGAGTGATTTCAAGTTGGTCAACACATGAAGCATAAAGAATGTACCACATGGATCTTGTGGTATGGTAAGCCTTGTCAATTATGCATCATGAACTAACCCATTATATATGTGTCTTTGCGTTTTCTATATGGGATAGGTATATTTCCATGGGCATGCTTCAAAAGTAAAAATCTTATATAGCCCATGAGAGGATGACATCAAGTGGTGATCGTCATCAAGGTTGAGAAGGGCAAGTTCAAATAAGCATCTCTAGAAGATCATTTGCTTGAAGCTTGCTGTCCATATTGGTGATAATGGACATGTGAAGACATGTATTAATGAAGCTATCCAATAGTGGTGTATGGCGGAGCAAATTAGGAGTCTTCACGAAGCAACAATGATCAAGTGATGCATTCCGGCTTGGATGGAGATTGAAGTGTTGTCATCAAGATCAAGCGGGATGCGCAACGCAAAGTTATGGCCTTACTAGGTTTTCCTTTTACCGGTCTCAAGGTGGTTGTTGGGAGACCGGGTTATAGGATACATAGCCGCACTATAAGAGGGGCTTTCGGTTCGGTAATTTGATCACATCATCATAGGGAGCTCAATCCTTTGCATTCTTTGCATCTTCCTATTTTGTTGCTTCTTGGTGTTTCTCCATGTGAGGTTCTTGAGCTTGTTGCTATCTCTTCAACAAGCCCAAGTTCATCGAAAACGGAATTCGTATGCATCTTCTATGGTGTTTTCGAGTTTGAAGGTTATCGATTCTTCTTATAGGGAGGCTTCTTACCTTTATTCATTTGGTTCTATCCTCCTCTATTGGACTATGATTTTTCTATGCACCATCTTTTAGAGCTTGTTGTCCTCGTCAAAAAAATCCCAAGATCATCGAAATCGAAGTCCGGACGCAAAAGTTATCGCTGTTTTCGTGTGCCCTGTTTGGTTCCAGCGGAATTCCGGCCGAATTCCGGCGGACCGAGTCTGTGGCTGGAATTTCCGGCGACCGCCGGAAATTTCCGGCAAACCGCCGAAAAACTGTTTTGTATGCTGTTTCGGTTTGTACCGGAACTTTCGGTTTTGACCAGAAATTCCGGCTGATCCGTGGCGCGTTTCCAGCCGAACGTGTTCGCCCAGCGCATCTTGCTTCCAACGGTCATCCCCCTTGAAGGGGTATAAAAGGGGGGCTTCTTCCCCAAAGTTTTAAGGCTCTTGAGCATGTTTTTGACCTCCATTGTTGACCCCTTTGAGCTTTCTTCCTCTCTCTTCCCTCCTATGATTCTTGCATCTTTTTGAGGGCTTTGGAAGAGGAGATCTAGATCTACAATCCCCACCAATCAATTCCTCCTCTAAGTGAGGGGAACCCATTGGATCTAGATCTTGGAGTCATTTGTTGGTTTCCACCAATGTTCTTCCTCTCTAATTCCTCCCTAGCACTTGTTGCTTTGGTGGGATTTGAGAGTGAAGGATTTGAGCACCCTTGGTGTTCTTGCTTTGCATTCTTGCATAAGTGTTGAGCTCTCCATTACGATTTGTTCGAGTGAGATTCTGTGAGCTTGTTACTCTTGGAGGGTGACCTCCTAGTCGCTTGGCAGTTGGTGTCGCGGTGTTCTCTTCGTGGAAGATTATGAAGAGACCCGGGCTTCTCCTTCGTGGAGCTTGTGAAGTGGTTGTGGAGCTTGCCATCTCCGGAGTGGAGGAAAAGCTAGCCATAAGGAAAGGGCCTATTCGTTCGTGGGATAGACTCGGAGAAGAAGGTGAGCCTCCGTGGAGTTGGGAAATCCTTCGTGGAATCTCACACCTCTTCAACGTGACGTACCTTACTTGTAAGGGAACACGGAATACATCTTCGTCTCCGCGTACGTCGGTTATCTCTATATACCCGAGCTTACTTTCCTTGTGATAGCCATCGAGTTTGAAGTACTTATATATTTCTTATCACTTGCGGTAAATTCTATTGTGCTTTCTTGCTTAGCTTAACTTGTTGTTGGTGCACTTATTTGAGCCTAGTGTATTTAGGTTTTGTACTTGTAAAAAGTTAGTTTAATTCTGCATTTTATCAAGCCAAAACCATAATAGTTTTAAAATTGCCTATTCACCCCCCTCTAGGCGACATCTCTATCCTTTCACTCCCCTTGATGATGTACTCGACCCATAGGATCTATGGAGCATGGCGCTTCTCCAGGATACTCGGAAAGGATAGGGGAGGTGTGTAATGACGGCGATTCGTTAGCGAGGTTGGCTAGGGTTTCGGCCCCGAGAGAGAATCGAGAGAGAGAGGTCGTCTGGGAGAGGAAAGAGATTGGGATGAGCGAGATATGCCAGGGGAGGTTCTTATCCACCTCTGGGACCGCGGCGGGCATCTCGACGCACGGCTGACAACGGCGGCGGCGTTGCGAGCTCCACCCAATATCTTGTGACGCGAGGAGGAAGACAATGCTTTTTTGCAGAAAACCCCCTAGAAAATCTTCTGCTCAACCCGCGATCCCTGGCGGTGTCCAACCCATCAGTCACTGAGGGAGACGAGTTGGGCTGGTGTTGGGCCAAGGTAATTTGTTGAGTGTTGCGCGTGAGTGGCAGATAGAGAGGAAATGGGCATCAGTTTCTAGTTAATTTCCTTTTTTTTCTACATCTGTTTCCTTTTTCTAGGTTTGTATTATTAAATCTGATTTTAAATTTTTGTTTAGGATTTGAATTTATTTTGAAGTCATACATATAAGAATGGGCATTTCAGTAATAGAAATCAATTAACATATATTTTGGAGAAAACAATTAAGGTATTTAGATGGATCCTTCATGGATAACATATATTTCTATAATTTTAATCAAAATATATCCTTGGTAGGGATGGTTCATTTTAGGGTTTATATTTTTTTTTTCTAGGAATTGTATTCTCTGGAGTTTTAGGAATTGTTTATAAAATAACAGTAAGTTCTACTTGTCTACTTAACATGTATTAAGTATAGTTTTAAATTAGATACTACTTATAAGATTGAGGTGGAAAGCATACAAAAATAATAATTCTCTTTCACTAGATCTTTAGATCCAAATATTCTATTTGGACACAAGAGAATATACCCACACTTATTTACTTATAGAGATTTCCAAAGAGTTGAGTTTATGGAACATTGACTTGGTCTATATTAATGAATTGTAGTTGAATTTTTCATAAATATCCAAGGTTGTCCTCCAAAGCGTTCCACGAGAAAATATTTTTTGGTTTGTACCTAAACCAACTTGGTCTTAGATTTTAGAACTACAAGCATCCACTATGAGCTCTAGAGAATTTACTATACTTATGTTTATTTCTGGACAGTATTATAGGTCAAGGTTTAAGGACATTACTTCTAAGTTTATCATTATGATTGATATAATAAGTTAGAGTGAGATGTTGAGATTTCTTTCTAATGTGACCTTGACAGTTCCATGGTACTGTGTTTTCTATTAGGGTTTAGAGGACTGAGGTAGTCGTGGAACTTTGATATGAATTGTTATAGTCTTGATTGATATCTTCTCAATAATTCCCTATCTTACTTACTTCATAATTCTTGACTTCTAATTAAGGAATTTGTTTCCTAGATATACTACTACTTCACAAGTATATTCTTACCAATACTTCCTCCTTAAAAATCCATTTGTAAATCCAATGACCTTGACACTAAAGCTCAATATGTTCTCTTCATAGAGATAACTTCTCACTTCTAGAATGCTTCTAATGAATCCAATTTCCACTTGAATGTTTACTCTCTTACTTCACAAATTACTTTGTAATCTTACTTATAAATCTCAGAAGCTTGTCACTGAAGCTTTTCATAATCTTCTCATATCTACACTTGGTTATATCAACTTTTAATGATAACCTCTAATCCAACAACTAGTTACTTTTGAATCCATTCATCACTAATATTACTCCAATAGATGTATATATCAAATCCTACTTCACCTCAAGTGTTTAGTATTCTCTAACACTGTGTTTGGATGTTGGAAAATAGGCTCGGAATTGGAATTCTGGAATTGTTGGACCGAATTCTAGCGTTTGGGAGGGTCTTGGAATTAAAGCGTGGAAACAGGAAGCAATTCCGAGCCTGACCCCTGCTAGTGCCCGCCCGACCTTGGGAGTTTCCGAGCTCACCGGCTCGGAAACGCGTGGAATTTTCTTCGACGCCTCCTCGACGCCTCCTCGACGCTACCTTCGCCTGTCTCCCAGGCCACTGGAGGTCGAGCCTCCTCGACGCTTTTCTCGACGCTACGCGCCCTGTCCTCGGCGCCACCGACGGTTAGCCGTCCTGCCTCTCCCTTCCTCGCTCATCTGCCTTCTTCCTCCTCTCGCTCCTTCCCTCTTGAGCATCAAGCTAGGTGAGTGGCGCGGAGCAAACCCTAGACGGCGTGTAAGCAAACCATAGGCAGTGGCGGCGGCTCGAGCATCATTGGTGAGTGGCGTGGCGGCTCACAATGATCCTCAAGCCGGCATCTCCATGTCCCTCATCGTCCTCTTGTCTTAATTTGTCCAAATCCAACAAACTTTCAATTTCATTGTTTTGTTCATCCAAACAGGATTTGGAATTAGGTGCCACCCTTTGATTCCAAGGGAAAATTTCATGCACATCCAAACACCTGAATTGGAAATTGAGCCAATTTCCTTTCCATCTTGGATTTGGAATTTTTAGTCCAATTCAATTCCGAGCCAATTTTCCAACATCCAAACACAGCGTAAGAGCAATAATACTACTTCAATAACCCAATGTTGCTCTAGCATCAGGTTAGTCATACTATCTTATCTCTACTTATCTCTAGTATCTTATATTCCAACTTCACATATTATCATTTTGACTTGTCATGACTATCCTAGGATAATATATCTATACTAGGGTTTAATCATGTTCTAGCCACCAATGTCACTTATGTACTATATAACTATTCACTCTTAGTGACTTAAGCATGATCATTATAATCCTTTGATCATTTAGGGTTTAGGTTTCCAGTTGGCTAATCAAGGCTTTTATCAATACAACACTTTAGTTGTATTATAATTATCTTCTTAGTATTTCCATTTCACTAAGAGATGTTATTCATTGTCTATGCCTACTTGATCCAATAATATTACTCCTTGGTAACTATCTTCAGAATTCATCCTTTATAATGCACTGGTTACCATTACATATCTTTATTCAAGATAACTCTTCTATCCATTCAGGAGTGAGTTAACTCCATCAATTATCATATTGATTTGATTCACTTCAAACACTCCCATCCTATAGATGATATCTAAAACTAGCATAACTACTTACCTCTTCTTACTTCTTTCTCTAAAGGCTTTAAAGTGAATGCTACTATAAGAACAATAGCTGATAAGTCAAGGATTGATGGGTTAAAAATCGATAAATCAATAGTTGATTACTCAACATTGATGTTCAACAGATATTAGAGCAAGTTTCAAAAGAGATGATAAGAATTAATATGGAAAGAAAGATATGTGGTGAAGGTTTTTGACTTGATTTCCTTCCTACTCAACAAGTGATAAGGAATTAGTGTTTAAGAACTACCATGATGCTCATGGTAGAAATATATGAGAATAATATAGGTCAAGATTTAGTTATTAAATTCTTGTTAATTGAGTGATATTCTTAACTTGGTATTCATGAGTTGTTGTAATGAATACTATGATATGATCTCTTAAGGATATGATATTAATCATTAGGCAGCGTGTTGTGGTTTAGTTTTATTACATTTGATCTACCCTTAGATCAAATCATCTTTAACTAAAATAAGGTTTTAGCAAAGGTCATATTGAGACTTAACGTAGTCAACTTGATGATCTACTACAATTCCATCAAGTTAAGAGAAGCTTCAATCACTTTGACAAGTTTTATTCAAAAGTGCGAAAATTATTTGGATTTTCTATGCATGAATACAATGCACACATCTGAGTTCATCTTATTTCTAAGCTCTAACGCTGGGATGTTACATAAGGTAGGAAGGATTTGGACAGAACATGTTCTGGTCATGGTCGTGAGGGTGGTTGGGTGGATCGGCCTCGCCGAATAACAAATTATTCCTCTTCTAGTCGATTTCCGGAATTGAGAGTTCATAATACAGTAGTAGTTAACAGTGGGACCCAATCGCGATGGGGATCTTGGGCAGGGAGTGTGGGGTTAGATGCGTGTGTTGAACGCGGGGTGGGGGTAGCGCGATGGAAAGAGAGGCGAGAGGCATCGATCGCACGCGGGAGGGGTGGGACCGGGGTAGGGCCCGGTTGGATGGGTTGATGTGTGGCTATGCATGATGGGGTCGGGGGTGGTTATCGCGGGGCAGGAGCGGGGTGCGTGCGCGAGATTGCACAAAGTCGCTCACTGGGTCGTGTGTGTGCCGGTGGGGTAGCTAGGTGGGTCTGGGTCGGTCGATAGTTGTAGGTGGTGTGGTGTGGGTGGGTCCGGCGGCTTGGTAGGGGATTAGGTGGGGGTTGGTAGGATTTAGGGTTACGGTTTGAGGTGAGAGGGGTGGTCTAGGGTTTGGGTTTTTGTTGGGCCGGGGTGGTAGGTGGCCTGGCCTATCGGCTAGGCTGCCTCCCCCGGTTTGACAAAAATAGCTTTATTTAATATTTATTTGTTTTTCTTTTAAAACAAAACATTTTGTAATTAGGTTTTTGACACATAAAAGATCCGAACCTAGGGTTTTGATTTGAAATAAGGAGAGGAATAATTAGGAAACAAAAGTAGGGCTTTTAGCAAAATAGTTTTAGACGAATAGATGCATGATGATATCATGATGATGCACAAAGTAGGAATATCAGACGATTCTCTGATAGTGGTTTTACCCGGGTGCTACTAAAATGATATATATATATATAAAGAAAGTGACGCTATTTGATACCCAAGGTAGAATAACTCCACCCTCTATCTTTAAAATCGTATATTATTTTTTCGTCACATAAGTTTTAGCTTATACTTCATAAGTCGAGAAAAACATATATATATATTTATATATAGAACCTAACTATATAGAAACCTCTTTTAAGAGATTTCTGTATAGCCATAGAGGAACCCAAACCCAATTAACCACTACCCCACCCGACCCGAACGTCCCCCTCACCCACCCACGCTCCACCTATCACCAATTTCCCATCGTGCCCACCTTCTTCTCGACGGGGTGGCCAACTTCCCCACCTACCCCCGCCCCCGTGCACCGGCGGCCACCTCTTCGCCTGCGCGCCGCTGCCACATCTCCGCCTCTGCCACCCTTCTCCCCCGTAGATCAGGAGCTTCCGCTGCCCGTCCCCCGCAGACCGTGTGCCCCGGCGACCAAGAGCTTCTCCGCCCCATCCCCTCAGACCGCGCGGCCGACAACCAGGAGCTCCTCTGCTCACATCCCCTCCAGACCGCGCACCCACAGGCATCCTAGTTCATCGCGGGATCCGCTCGAGCACCGTCACAGGGGAGGGCTTGGCCTCCGGCATGTTCCAGTTCGTGAGTTTTTTTTTGCGATCTCTAGTTTGTGTGTTTTGTTAATTTGTGATGTGGTCAGGATTGCGATCCAAAGTATTTTGGAGATCGTGGTCAATGGACCGATTTTCAGATCTAATTTTATATGCAATTTAAATGGAAAAACCAATGCCGCATATCCTTTCCTTTAGTGTGGGTATATTTTCTTTCCAACCTGAATTTTTCAGATTATGTTTTCGCCTGGTGTTGGATTTATAGCGGCGGGGAATCTTCAGAACATTTAGGCTTTGTTCGGTTGATCCCACCCCCGCCGGGATCGAGGTCCAAACCCTGTGGATCGGCCGGGATCAAAGCGGACGGGGATTTCTCCCCACCGGCGCTCTTTGACGTGTTCGGTTATACCCGCCGTGGGTTGTATCCCGGTCTAATCCCTCCCAAACCCGGCCTTTTCACCGGGGAAATAAAAATCGTCTCCCTACCCGTGGAATCTAACCCGAACCGGTACGGCAAAAAGCAATCGAAGCATCCCCACCCTTCCTCACGCGATTGGGAGGCGACCGCGGCGGCGGGCAACTGAGATGGAGGAATCAACGGCAGCACAAGTAACCAGAGATGAATACGGCTGTGAGTCACATCCTTTCTCCACCCCGTGTCGTCGTTAATCGGAGGCGTATCCAGGTGAAGTGGAGCGGCGGCGGAACGACCTCGACGGCGACCTATAGGTGCAACAGCGCGAGCTCGGCGGCCATGGCAACGACCCAAGCGTCCCCCTCCTCTCCAAAGGCGGCCTGATGGGCGGTAAATCAACTCATCTTCCTTCCCCTCTCCTCTCCCCCTAAACTATGAATTCTTAGGGTTCTTGTTTGGTCTTGTTCTTGTTCTTGGATCTCAGAGTTGAACAGAATGTAGATAATGCTTTTTCTAAGTGGGCAGATTCACGATTTTTGATTTCTCTTCTCCGTGGCAATGTTTTGTAATCTAATTAATACAATTTTGATTGGTCAATTTCAGAAGTTGATAAGGCAAAATAGAATAGCAATGATGAAAATCAGTGCCACTAATTATTAATTTGAGAATTGCAGTGCTAAATTACTATAGAATCATCTTGCAAAACTATCCTTTTGTGGTCAGTTTGCTACAAAAATTGGTACACATGAAAGCTCGGAAAAGTTCTATAGAAGTGCATCTCTTAATATGAACAGTTTTCTAACACAAATTAGCCAATCTAATATAACAAGGTACTTAGGTAGTATCTCACTCTGCGATCTTAGTTGTTTGATGGTGAAAACTGAACAGTAGTATTGAAGTCTAGTACTACCATCTATCACGGTGCTTCGGTTTTGTTGGTGGTTCTATTTGCTTCACTTCAAGCCAATTCTTCTGCAGTTTTGTTTGAGCGTTTGTTTGAGTAGGGATATTCTCTGTCAATAACATGTAGATATTCCATTTAGTTCACTGATCCGAGATGTTGTCCTTGAAGCTGTAAACTATAAAAGGTAAATGAACTGGCCAGGTTGAAGTTCTACATTTTTTTTGGAAATGGAAGGTTGAAGTTCTACATGCCTGGAACACCACGGGAAAGAAACGACTAACTTGGTCTGTCAAAGCTCTCCACCGGTTTTCTTCCACCATTTCGCCTTCTTCCTTGTGGTAGTTGTCTCTTTGCCAGTTAAGGATGGCAATTTTACCCATGGGTACGGATACCCGCGGGTATCGTACCCACATGGGGTAGGGTATGGGCACACTTTTATATCCATGGGTAATACCCATACTCTACCCGTTGTCACGGGTACGGGCACGGGTATAGACTTGTACCCATGGGTATACCCATACCTACCCGTTTAAACTGACATGTCAAGCTTACTTATAGAGTTTCACCCTATGCGGCCGAGAAGCCTAAGGACGAGTATGAGATTGCGACTTTTAAACTTTAATGTAATACTTTATATACTCGTCTACTATTATTAAGTAGAGAATATTGTATTTTTTCAAATATGCTATTGATGAAAGTAAAAAATTTAAATAACTTATGTACTATTGGATATACCCGCCGGGTACCCAATGGGTACGGGTACCCGCCGGGTATGGGTATGGGTAAAGTTTTATACCCGCGGGTACGGGTATGGGTAAGATTTTGTACCCATTGACTACACGGGTATGGGTATGGTATTTCTCTACCTTGCCCATTGCCATCCTTACTATCAGTTAAGTTCTCGCACCAAGAATTGAAGATACATTTGCACTTGTTTCATGTACACGATTTCAAGCTAGTGGACAAACTATTAGCCACTTGCATACAAAAAATCTGAATTTTACTATGCTTGATTTTATTTAATCTTTTTCCACATAGCTTGCAGGCTCATTCTTGTGCACCGGAATTGTAGCTCGAGCACCTTTGCCGGCTGATCTACCGCAAGAAGCTCCTGAGGTATGCATCCATGCACCCTGCCGCTTCGCGTGGTGATGCAGGTCCTCTTCTTCATGCAAGTCGAGTTGGGTACATACATTGTCGGGAGTCTGTTGGCTTGAGAAGGATTGTCACAGCTCTACGCGGCGGTGGTGACATCGCGATGTCTGATGAAGTCGGTGCAAGCTGAGTCACCGTGGCAGCCAGGAAGAGAACAGGGCTTGCGTGAACAGCATTAAATTTGAGTGTTTAAAATTTACTATACCGTGTGTGCAAAACTTGAGTACACTACATCGCCTGTGTAGAACTCAGTACACTACATCGCCCTTGTGTAAAACTTAGGAGTACTACATTGCATGTTCACTCTGTAAATATTTTACTCACTTGGAGTTAATGGAATTCCCCACTATCGAATGCTATGTAACCGAACAGGATATGTGGAAGGGATCAGAGAGGTGGAAGGGATCGGGTGAGGTGCCGGGGATCACCCAAACCCTTGGCGGGTTAGTTCCCTGCGAGGATTAGTTCCATAGGAACCGAACAAAGCCTTAGTATAGTATAAACCGTTTGCTCTCTGGTTCGTCCTTTCTAGATAGCCCAGAAATACAGAAAAGCATCAGTGTAGGTTGTTTCTTTCAAAGGTATGTTCCATGGCGGGCTCGAGTTCTCCAATCATCGTCCATGCTTGGCTGGAATTTCTTGAGGCGTTGCTGCCGGAGTCCACTCTGGCGAGCTTTCTCCTCTGGACTCACTCACGGGAGGTGCGTGTGCGTTGGTGGCCGGACCAACGCGTAGATAGCTTTTTTCGTGGTTCTTTTCGTTCACGGGACAGTTGTGGAGCGGGACACAGGTGGACTTTTTCCTTACGCTAAACGGACGTGAACGGCGGAAACGGAAACACGAATCGTGAAATAATATCGAATGGTCCAGGCTGTAT
Organism: Avena insularis; assembly: GCA_023614405.1. Classification (NCBI taxonomy): domain Eukaryota; kingdom Viridiplantae; phylum Streptophyta; class Magnoliopsida; order Poales; family Poaceae; genus Avena; species Avena insularis. The sequence continues at coordinate 243,403,178 of CM042689.1, read as the reverse complement.
GCACCGCTAGCCCCCTAGGCAGTAAATCCGCGTAGAGAAATACAAGGGAATGCAATTTGATGCTTCGGTATGATACGAGAAATAAGTAGTTAGCATTTTGATCTAGGCCAAATTGACTTCGTGTAAATTAAGGTTCACTGCTATTTTTAAAGAGTCTATTTGGTTCACTCAACTAGAAAAAAAGTTCACCCGGATGGGGAAAAAAGTCCATTCTTCTTGAAATTAAAGTTTACTCTGCTCGGATGTTGTGCTAAGAAAACTGTCCCAAAAAAACAAAGTTCACAAAAGCGTAAACACAAGTTCACTCACATGTCTGGAAAAAATTGGCACTATATTTGAAAGTTCACTTGAGACACAGATAAAAAATTACAAAAATTTCACTTTGAACATAGTGGGTGTTTGAGAAAAAAAAATCACATGTGTTAGAAAAGAAAGTTCACTCTGCTGGAAAAACATACTACCTCGGTTCCTTAAGATAAGGATTATAAATTTAGTCAAAAATCAAATAGTGTAAAGTGTTTTCACTCTGCTCGAAATAAAAGTTTATTCCGACCGAAACTAAAGTTCACTCTGATTGATAAAAAAAGAAAGCTCACAAGTGTTGAAAAAATATAGTTCACTCGGTTGTTAAAAAAAGTTCACAGGCATTAAAAATAAAGTTCAATATGTGGAAAAACATAGTTTACTTTCAACGAAAAAAAAGACAGTTAGCAAAAAAAGTCCACAAGCATTGAAAAAAGACAGTTCACACAGTTGTCCAAAAAAAGTTCGTGAAAAATAAAATTCACAAGCGTTGACAAAAATACATTTTACTCAGTTGTCTAAAAAAAAGGAAGTTCACGTGCGCCAAAAAGAAAGTTCACTCTACAGAAAAACATAGTTCACTTCAAACGCGACGGGGTTCTCGTTATATTTATATAACAGTTCACTTCAGTCAACACTAAAAATTTCAGAAGGGTGTTCACTAAAAATAAAGTTCACGTACATTAAAAATAAAGTTCACTCTGGGAAAACAAAGTTCACTTCAGCGCCATAGGGATTCTCATTATATTTGGTAGTTCAGGTTTGAGAAAAAAAAATTCACTCATTTTGTCCAATAAAAAGTTTAGATGCCGTTAAAAAAGAAAGTTCACTCTGCGGGAAAACAAAGTTCACTTCAAACATATTCGAAAGTTCACTTCTGGCGTGGCTATAAATTCTTAAAGTTCACTCTGAACATGGCGGACATTCGTTAAAAAAAGTTTAGATGCGTTGCAAAAAGAAGTTCACTTTGTTTCTTGGTAAAATTCAGAAGGGTTTCTGTATAGTTATACAGGAACTGGTCCTGTTTAGCTCTCGTGTATATATATACATGTGTGTGTGTGTGTGGGGGGTATACCCTAGTACCCTAGAGGAAGCATCATCCACCGTACAAGTGCTTTGAGATTAGTACCTGATGGCCTTCCTTTTTCCTTTCGCATTTGCACCATCTATTTGTGAAATCATTTTCTCTCACCATGACATAACCAAGCAAATTAGGAAGCTTACAACAGTTTGGCAGGTCTAAACGTGCATGTTTGGCATCCTATGTTTGAATTCCAGTTTAAAAAAATATGCAAAAAAGGCAAGATAACACTGCTACCGCTAGTGGTCTCTGAGCGCCCCGCCATCCATATGCGCACGGAGCAGAAACTTTGCCCACATTTCAAAATTCACACATTAAATACTACTAGTCCACTCGCTGTTGGGCTGACATCAGTCGGCTGGTACCAACCGCGGGCCAAGACAGAAAATTCATCTGCCTGAGTAGATCCTAGCATGCATATATAGAAGGCATCTCGCACCACACGTACGGGTTTGGTACAGAATGATACATCACTCCTTACATTTTTTATTTACTTTGTCTTAAACAACACTCACAACGGCAAACAATCTAGCAAGTTTGAGTCCTGTCAAACCCATCTATTCCAAGCCCTAGTGGACTTTCACATGTCCAGATACTTACCAAACCCCTTGCACATTTGGCTATATATGTTTATCACAATTCCTCTAAAAATAATTTGTGCTAAAAAGGATTTCAAATTTCATCAGTGCACGTGATGCCGTCAATATTTCAAAAAGTTAAGCATACAATTCGGCACCACACATATAATTCGGCACCTCACATGAACTTATTAAGCACCCATATACATCGGCACCTCACACTAAACCAGATTTAGCACCCAACACTAAAAAACTAAGTACACCATTTGAAAAGAAAAACACCTATATTACAGGCTCATTTGAAAATCTTCCCACTAGCTATAATTGTTGCTCTAGATAATATGAGGTCGTACCCGCCAGTGACCACCACCCTAAAGTGCAGCGGTCCCGGTGGCGCCAGGCTAGTGCTCCACGCCGGCCCGTGGTCCCGTGTCATGAACTTCTAGCTCGACGACCCGACCTGTGGCGTCATGAAATTCGATTCAGAAACCAACATCGACACAATTCACAAATCGCAACTTATCCGCCAGTGAACCTAACCGATCGATTTTCTGGGCGAGAGATCACCGTACCTGGCGACGTCGACGATGTCGGTTTGGCCGCCCTGGTAGAGGAACGTGACGACCAGCTCGCCGGGCGCGCGGCTCCGGTCCTCCACCGGCACCGCGAGGTTCTTCCGCTTGTACTCACACGACACCCTGCACACGCACAACGCCGACAATTTTGAGCCTACAGCGTCCTAATCCTAGGAAGGAGCATGCCATCGAAAATCCTGGTTTAAGATCAGGTTTTCCGGTGCTAGCACCGGACCACCCGGTCTGGGAGCCGGTTGAATCGGAACCACAACCAAGATGAAATAGGATTCACGGAAAACACAATAACTTTTGCATCCGGACTCCGATTTCGATGATCTTGGGCTTGTTTTGACGAGGACAACAAGCTCTACAAGATTGTACAGAGAAACATCATAGACCAACAAAGAAGGATAGAAGCAAATGAAGAAAGGTAAGAAGTCTCCCTAAAGAAGAACCGATAAAACCTTCAAACTCCAAAACACCATAGAAGATGCATACGAATTCCTTTTTCGATGAACTTGGGCTTGTTGAAGAGCTAGCAACAAGCTCAAGAACCTCACATGGAGAAACACAAAGAAGCAACAAAATAGAAAGATGCAAAGTATACGAAGGATTGAGCTCCCTATGACAATGTGATCAAGTTACCCAACCGAAAGCCCCTCTTGATAGTACGACTATCTATCCTATAATCCGGTCTCCCAACAACCACCTTGAGACCGGTAAAAGGAAAACCTAGCAAGGCCATACCTTTGCCTTGCGCATCCCACTTGATCTTGATGACAACGCTTCAAGCTCCACCTAAGACGGAATGCAACACTTGATCACTGTTGCTTCGTGAAGATTCCTAATTTTCTCCCCCATACACCACTATGGGATAGCTTCATTAATACATGTCTTCACATGTACATTATCACCAATATGGATGGAAATATTCAAGAAAATGATCTTCTCGTGATGCTTATCTTAAACTCGCCCTTCTCAACCTTGATGATGATCACCACTTGATGTCATCCTCTCATGGGCTATATAATATCTTCATGTTTGAAGCATGCCCATGGAAAGATACCTATCCCATATAGAAAACACAAAGGCACATATATAATGGGTTAGTTCATGATGCATAATTGACAAGGCTTACCATACCACAAGACCATGTGGTACATTCTTTATGCTTCATGTGTTGACCAACTTGAAATCACTCTTCACTCTTTATATTGGTCAACCAAGTATCTTATCGTGGTCCATCTCAATATTTTGAGGTACATAAAGAACTCTTCATTTGATTACATGCTCTAAATCTTAGTCAATCATAGCTCAACTAATGAGGCTATCATGACATAGACTTAGAGCCATATCTTGAATTCTTCTATTGAGATCACACTCTCAAGATCTTGATCATATCATATTCTTCTCTTCAACTCGATGATTTTGATGCCAATACTCAAGGTATATTTTTATCTTCATGGCATCCATACTTGAATCCTATACATGGACAACAAACATGACCTATGACATATTCCTTCATATAAAACTCAGTGAAAACATTAGACCATAGGTATTGTCATTAATCATCAAAACCGCACATAGGGGCAATTACCCTTTCAATCTTCCTCATTTTGGTAATTGATGAAAATCACAACAAGAGGGTTTATATAATGAATATTAGAAACAAGTACGTAGCTTATCCGAGAATAAGTTGTATAAAAGAGGTTGTATTTGATATGGTTAAGTAATACAAAGATACTATCCCATATCAAAACTGATTCTACTCACATAAACTACAACTAATGCATAAGATGTGAGTAGAACCAACATATACAGAGCAAACTCCCCCACAATATATGCACGTGTGATGATCTTAAATTTCATTGCATACATTGTCAAGCATAACCTTTGGGAGAGTTTCCACTATATATACAACCATGCAAACCATAATAACGATGGAATGCATGAAAGGCAAACACTTAAGAACAAACCAATCTTAAGTAGAAACCATTTCCCTTAAAACCCTGTAAACTTCTCCCCCATTGACAACAAGTGCCAAAATGGATAACAAGGTTAGAAGGACAATATAGTATGAGTTCCTACAAAAGGTGTGCATTACTCGTAATATGAGTGAAATCACATGAACATATCCAATGACGAACACTTGGAGGAAATCAAACTATATTGAGGATCAAGGATTGCTAAAAGGATAACAAGGTTAAGGAACTTCAACAAATGAAGAAAGAAATCAAAAGATCCAAATAATCAAATGGACAAATAGTGCTCTAAGTGAAATAAGAAAGCTCCCCAAGGTTCGTGCATAAATTAGTTATTTCATTTGAATACAATATGCACAAACATGGAATCCTCACTCCCTGTATATTATTTAGAACACAACCAATATACAAGGATTAGATATAAACCAATACACTTGTCAAGACAAGCTTAAGTCCAAAATAAACCAAATATGAGATATGAGTGCGTGAAGATGCAATAAAAGTAAACCAAGCACTCATAAATAAAGACCTTACCAAAATCATTAAAAATCAAGAGGATAAGAGTGATGGTCGGAAAAGAGCGAGCATATCAAGGCGAGAGATTAACACTCTCGTGTATATAAGTTTCTAAGTGAAAAAACATGAGAATAATCCACAAAGAAACATACACACATAAGAGGTTAATAAAAAGAATACATGATATCTAAGGGGAAGTCATAAGACATACCAAAAAGGATATTTTGCTTAGGTGCATATATAGCCCATGGCTCTATTTTATCTTATGGTATATCAATGAACTTCACCAAAGAAAAACAAAAATCTCAAAACCATCACAACTAACACTAAGGGAACTAATGCTAGTTGGGATATTATGAGAAAGGTGTTGGAGATATGCCCTAGAGGCAATAATAAATGTAGTTATTATTATATCTTTGTGTTTATGATAAATGTTTACATTCATGCTATAACAGTATTAACAAGGAAACATTAATACTTGTGTGATTTGTAAACTAAATTAGAGTCCCTAGTAAAGCCTCTTCTTAATACTGGCTTGTTGGTTAATAAATGATTGTGGTTTCCCTATCATGAACATTGAGATGTTATTAACAACAAGATCATATCGTTAGGAGAATGGTATGATGGACATACTCCTATAGATAAGCGTAGCATAAAGATCAAGTCATTTTAATAGTTTAATTGCTATATGCTTTCTGATACATAGTAACCTAATTCCTTTGACCATGAGATCATGCTTATCACCATCACCGGAAGGATGATTTGATGACATCAAACACCACACCGTAACTGGGTGGCTATAAAGGTGGCATTGAGTGTTCGGAAAGTATGGGTTGAGACACATGGATCAAGAGTCGGATTTGTCCATCCATATGACAGATAGATATACTCTGGGCCCTCTCGGTGGAATGTCATCCAATTGGCTTGCAAGCATGTGACTGGCTCACAAGGGATCACATATCACGGGAACGAGAAAAGAGTACTTATCAGTAACGAGGTTGAACTAGGTATGCAGAGATACCGACGATCAAAACCTCGGATAAGTAAACTATTGTGAGACAAAGGGAAATTGGTATCGTATGTAAGTGGTTCATTCGATCACAAAGTAATCGTAGAAATATGTGGGAGCCATATGAATTTCCAGATTCCTCTATTGGTTATTGTTTGGAGAAGTGTCTCGATCATGTCCGCATAATTCACGAACCGTAGGGAGACACACTTAAGGATTCGATGTTGTTGAGTAGTTATGGAATGATGAGTAAGAGACCGAATGTTGTTCGGAGTCTTGGATGGGATCCGGGATATCACAAGGAGATCCGGAATGGTCCGGAGAATAAGATTTATATAAGGAAAGTCCTGTTTCGGAGTTGGAGAATGATTCCGATGTTTTCATCGGGAATGTTCTAGAAGGGTCCGGAAGGTCCGGCACTCCGGAGGGGAAGGGTACATGAAAGTGTCATAACAAGTTGGAATGGTTGCATCATGTACTAGGTGTCATCGCTGAGCAAAATAAAGGGATAAATCAAATCCTAGTTTGAAAAGTCAAACGCCAATTTGAAAAGTCAAACGACAAGTTTGCTTGGTGGAGGGAGAGTAGGAAACCTACTTGGGGAGGAGTTCCTCTCCCTCCACCCGCCGGCCAAGGAGGCCGAGTTGGGGGAGGACTCTCCTCCCCTGGACGGCGCCCTCCCACCTATATAAGGAGGGGCAGGGGTGCCCCTCTAGAGCTACACCTATCTCCTCTAAACCCTAGCCCTAGCCGCCGGCCTCCACCAAGTCGCCGCCGCCCCTAGGGTTTGCCTAGCCCCCGAGTTGGGGCCCTCCCCTTTCCCTAGCCTCCGGCCTAGCTCTCTCTCCTTGGTTCCTCTAAACCCTAGATCGCCAAGGCCTCTCTCATAGTCCACCGTACTCGCTCCGGCTTAAGGCGAAGCCCTGCGAGATCTCCCCTCTACTTCTGGTACCACGCCGTCGTGCTGCCGGAATCGTGAGGAGAGTGCTACAACCTCCGCTGCCTGCTGGAACAAGGGAGAGGAAGGTCTTCATCGAGTACCGAACGTGTGACTGACTGCGGAAGCGCTGCCGGAACGCAGCGCTGGAAGGATCGTCTACACGATCTTGAGATCGGCAAGAGTACGACTACATCACCCACGAGAATCCGCTCTCGTTAAACACTTTGGAATCTTCGAGGGTGAGTTATTCTATCGACTCGTTGCTACAATATAGTAGATAGATCTTGGCTTGTTTGTTTGTATGCGGTAGAATTTTTTTGTTTTCCATGCTACGAACCCCTATAAAAGGCACCAAGTATCAAAAGGAATGATTCAATGCAATTTCAACAATATTGCACATGAGAGTACCTTGAGGAGTTGATATGCAATAAATTGCTAGAAGGCATATTTGGAATTGGTGAATCATAAACATGATTTTATATACTCCCCATTATATGCATCATCTCAAATTACTCACATAAGCAATAAGGATACAAAAGTCTTTCAAATATAATTACAAGAATCAAACATTTACAAACAAATAAATTCATGCCAAGATGCAACCTATAAGAGGTTAGATGGAAGAATAGTATGCATGAATAAGATACTTGTTACCGAGATAGCAATGGTATGATGTAGTATCTATACTATTAAAAAGATTGGGACCGTTTGTCACCCCCTAGAATTTCCGTCTGCCGGTAAAAGACGGTTTTGCCCCTAGTAGTTCGGGGATATTGCAAGCACTGCCACCGACAAGTGTTGTTATATACATACCTTTTATCTCTTTCTATCCCCACCGTATCCCCACCAAATCCGCCACCTACCACGCATTGCCGAGGCTGCCACACCAGCCCGCTTCTCTGGTGCCCGACCTGAGGCCGCCTGCGCTTTCTACCCCTCGTCCGCGGAGCCCACACGAGGAGGCCGTCGGCTAGAGAGAGGATATGAGAAAGCAACCGTCGTTCTGTACCAGGAGGAGTGTGGAGGAGCTTCGAACGGGGAGGTGCTACTCGCATGGACGGGAACCGTGGGGAGCAGGGCTGTAGAGGCAGGGGAGCATGGTGCAACGCTTCGCCGCGCCACCGTGACCTCCACCCTCCGACTGGGTGCTCACCCGACGCCGCTAACTTCTGCCTCGAAGTATTCCTGCTCGGGATAAGGTTGAGGACACCCCTAGTACGCGTTGTCGACGAGCTCCACAGGCCAGGAGAGCAGCCATGGCTCGCCATCCGCCTCGCACCGGCCGCCTTAGTGGCGCTGTGGACTTGACTAGGATGTACTGGAGCATCTGCAGCTTGGCCTCAATGCCCCACTCCAGCTGCTGACCCAGGTCTCCAGGAGATGCCCGACGGGGAGGGACAGGGTCCTACTGACGCCAAGGTCAAATCGAGAAGGACGGAGTTGATTTAGGTATGGAGAAGTTCCTCTCCCGTCTCCGGCGAGAAATCTGACCGCAATGTCCCTCGATTGGAAAAGTTGGCGACACCCTGCTGATGCGGCCATCCGTCGGCTATACGTGGCGCGGGTGGATAAGATGGAGACAGACAGGTGTGGCAGCCTGCGGGTCAGAGGGGGGCAGGCGCCAGTTCTACGGCACCAAGGAGCTCTTCCGCCCTGACAACCTGGACATGCAGAGCGCCGGCACCATCATGGGCAAGTGGAGTACACCAAGCTCAACAACGTCCCGCCGAGGACTTCTTCTGCCTCTTTGACTACAATGCCACTGTCAGCCCCGATCGTATGGCCGTGTATGGACACACTTTGACCAATCTATCTACTTGGTGCTGAATGCTCCTTGTTTATGTTACCTTGCTAGCTCAGTGTTGTTGCAATGTTTATCTCATATGGATTTGTCCCCTCTTATTGTGTAGCTAATGCAAGTGTTGTCGTACAACCCAGGTGATCTCATATGGCATTTCTTGATCACCGTTGAAAGGATACGAATGTCTCCTAGAGGGGGGTGAATAGGAGATTAAAACTGTTCCTAGAGTGGCTCAACAAAGGCGGAATAAAACTAGCGTTTACTTTGTTAAGCACAACCTAGAACAACTAAGGTTCACCTATGTGCACCAACAACTTATGCTAAGCAATACAAGCAACAAAGTGATAGCAAGATATATATTACTTCAAGCATGAAGGCTATCACAACGTAAAGTGCATAAGTAAAGAGCTCGGGTATTGATATAACCGAGGCACGCGGGGACAACGATATTTTACCGAGTTCCTGCCAACATGGAGTACATCTCGTTTGGAGAGGGGGTGGTATCAAACCACCAACACCACCAAAAGCCTCCCTTATTCTTGTAACTACCTCGGTGAATTACGCTCCTAGTTACAAGCCTGGATGAGCAGAAATGGTTGAAATAGTACGGTGGGGCCCAAATGCCACTCACAGGTAGACCTTTCGGCCGTCCCCACCATTTCCAAACATCGGGACAAGAACGTGTCGGCGGTGAAGAAGGATCAACTACATACACAAATGAGTATGTATGCAAGCCACCATACAACAAAGATATCGAGCCATTCCATCTAAAAAGAAAGGATATATAGCAACATACGGCAAGATCCAAATATCCTAGATAGATATAATAGTTTAGGATATCTCCTCATACATCAAACATCGAGTATCGGTGAAGCGGAAGACAAAATCCGAGTCGGATAAGCAAATCGGCATAAGATGCCCATAAATAAACACATCCTCGCCCACAGATCTCACGGATCACCGTTCCGGAATCTCTACACGAATGATCGATGCCCACATCGTAGTCTCTTCCACCCAATATCCATCTTGTGAATGTACTGTTCATCTGAACCAATAATTTATCGTGTGAGACCCTAGGGGTACTCAGCAAGTCTTTATGCCTCTAAAGGGACACAACACAGGGTGATGCAATTGCGAAAAGATAAACCTAACAATTCTATAGATACTGCTAACCATCCGCCTAACCATAGATGAGCGGATGTCCGTGAATTAATAACAACAATTATAACGGTAATCTTAACAGATCCATCCCTCCTCGCCTACCGACGAGGAGACGAACAACCCCCATCCGTTGGCGGTTTATTATCCATTCCATGAGTGTTGCACTATTTACTAGTCGGTACTTAGTCAAATTAAAAGCGGTACTTTAGTTATGCTTGTCTATGATCGAAACTGCTCCAAGTCGTCCATAACCGCGGACACGGCTTTGAGAAAGTTTTACCGCAGGGTGCACAAATAGCAACACACACTCGATCAACCTCGGAAAACCAAATCAAAACCAACGAGGCGATCACGACAAAGCGATCACAGATTCAGAAATATTTGGGGCCACCCCATTAAGCTACCCAACGGAGTTAATGACTCGAGACGGACTCAAGGTTTGCGCCAATGGCTGTGAAACGGGAACCCGAAAATGTGGCTGGGCTTGTCGACACCGCGAAACACTCCGCTTCCCTAACAAGACGATGTGCACCTGCACAATTTAAATAAAGCGATAAAAGCATGGCACAAGTACAGATAGTAAATAAAACCTCAAACTAGTTTGTGGCCCCAAGAAATAAGAATGAATCAAGCTCGCTCGGGGGTTCATAAGCCTCCCGGATGTGGATAAGCGAATATTCAAGAACAGGAATCAAGTACTCGGGGTCCTCACGGGACACAAGTGAGCTGAAAAACCAAATAGCGAATATGGCTCACCGATGCCACTTTCATTAGTTATCCCATTACTACTCAGGTTAAGTTGTTTAGGTACCTCGTTATCCATCGACACTCACATACCCTACACATGCTGTTCTCGACTCGCATGGCTCAAACAACTCTGTAGTAATGGCTCATGGGATGGACGAACAAGCTTGGGGGTTTAAAAGTAAAGGCTATGCGATACTTGGGATTCAATTTAATGCAATCGCGACTCAATGATGCAAGAATAAGATAGAGGCAATAGGTACTATATGTATGCAAGCATGTGGTAGTGCTTGCCTGGCAGCTCAGTTGAAGTGAGAGAAGGATCTGGGTAGTGCTCCTGGTTCTCTTGGTATATCCCCTGCTCAGCGTCTATTCGAAGAAGAACCAAACAAACATGGGCCAACATAAATAAAGTGCACAAGCATATGAATAAAATGCGACAAGCAAACAATCATGCCATGATGAATGATGCACAATTTGCATGGCATTAATGTAGCATGGCATGGGTGAGGTGTGAAGTACAAGATTAAATCATTTTATTGAGTTTTGGCCCCATTTTAACCTCATATTAGTTGCTATATACTTTATAATTATATGATGCATGCTTCAAAACAAACCATGGAATGCATAAACAAAAAGGTCTCGTCGAGCTAATCATTTTAGACATATTATTTGTTAAATTTGGAGTTATAAAACAAAAGTTATTAATTAATTAAGAAAAAGGACATTTTATTGTAATTTTAATTAACTTGGAAAAATAAAGTGTTCAAAATATATTTTGAATGGCATATATGAAATCCTCACATTTTTCTGATTTCAAAACATATATTATTTGTATTATTTGGATTTATATTTTAAAAGTTATTTAAAATGTAATTAAATTTGAATTTGAATTAATTTTGAAAAAGCTTTGAATTAAAACAGATATGCAGAAAATACTTTTGTTACCCAGGTCAAACTAGCCCCAGACACTGACCAGCGGGTCCAGCTCTTGGCCGAGACAGATCATAAAAGCTTTTAACACCATGAGCTAATCCAGCCTTTAATGACAGTGGGCAGCGGGACTTCATTCACGTGATGTCAAGGCCTGTGGTGGACCACGTGGCGTCCGCGAGGAGCGCTGAGTTGAGGAAAACAAAAGCCTGGGTACCTTTTGCAAAAGCGCTGGGGGGCTGACAGGTGGGACTGGTGGACCGCGGGTTTAGCCACAAAAAGATGCAGGGGGATAATTGGAAAACGACCACGCCGTCTTGTGGATCCTTCTCGAATCATGGACAGATCGGTCGGTGCCGACGACGGGCGCGACACACGGGGTTCGAACTCGCGACCCCACGCGTGCGCACGGTGGCGGCGACCACTGGACTGGCTAGGGCTTGGTGCTAGGAACGGCAGCGGGGCAGGTAGGTTTAGCGCCTAAGCGGCGCCTGGCGTATCGTCGGCGCCGCAATCGAGGGTGTTCGTCCAGACGGATCAGCGTCAACAGGAGCATAGCTGCGGGTTTGTCAGGGAGGCTCAGCAGCTCACCAGGAGTTGGTTGGTGCGGTCGGATCGAGCAGGCGTGCAGCGGATCGTCGACGAGGCAGAAGCCGAGCGGGGCTAGGGTTTCGCTTCGGCCGGCGCTGGTTCCGACGCTCTGGTGCTTCTCCTCCGTGACGGCGTGTCCAGGGCGATGCAGGGGAGCGTCCACGACTTCCTCGACAGCCTTGAGCGCCACGCCTCTGGCTGGTGTGAGTAGGGGCGGTGGAGGCCGAGGGTTTGGCCGGCGATGGGGTAAACGGAGGCGGTAGGGGTAGATGGGGAGGATGGAGTAGGTGGGCACGGCCCTGGGGAGATCTGGGAGAGGCCAGAGGTGTCGTGGAGAAAGAGATAAAGCAGAGGGAGGGAGGATGCCGTGGGGGAGCGGGGTAGATGGAAAAAGGTGGCTCGGTGTCAACTTTCTCCTCTCCTCCTTCTCACGTGCTAGGTCGGGCGAGGCGAGGCAGGGGAGGCTTCCAGTGGTGGTGGCGAGGCCAAGGAGAGGGGTTGGTGTGGGGCATGCAGGGCAGAGAGAGAAAAGAGAGAGGGAGGGAGAGAGGGAGCTCGGGTTGGAGCTAGGGTTGGGTAGGTGGGAGGCTCGGGCTAGGGTTTCTGCTGGGGATAGGGTAGCTAGGTGGGGCCAGGGTGGCCAGGTGGGGCCGAGAGAGAGGGAGGCTAGGGTTAGGTTAGATGGGGTGGTTTAGAGAGGATGGGGTAGAGGGGTATGGTGATGGTTTAGGGTTTAGAGAGAGAGATAGAGAGATATGGGGAAAAAGATTCATTCAAAATTTAAATAAAATCCAAAGGACAAGCAAAAGGTGGTACTTGCATGGCCCATGCAAAATATTTATTGCCATGCTGATTCTTGTGAAAACAATATTATTACATGGTATCATTATTATGCATTCCCAAAATTGGAATAAAAGCCAAGCAAAAAGAATTAAAAGGATGCTCCATGTGGAGTAGTTGGTGATGACCATATTTGAATAAAAATGGGACATGCTAGTGTGTATGTGCCACTAGGTATTTAGTAAGCCCAAAAATATCCAAGCATGATAATAACCCCAAAACAACACATATGGAAGCTAGGAAAAGGTTCCACTCACAAGGCATGCAAAAGTGGCCATGTGGCTCCCATATATCAATAATGTGAAAACAATATGATGCTAAGATGAGAGCATGTGGAAAAGAATTGGATCCATCCCAACCCACATGGGCTAGAGGTAAGACCCAAATAAAGTGCAAAGCTCACATTTAGTTGGATGGTGGAATTATATGGGGTGGTGACAAGAAAGGTGATGGAGTTTGAATAAAATATATGCCCCCAACTCAACTTGGGCATTAAACAATATATCAAGAACCAAATACAATATCAAGAGGCAAATACAATTAACAATGCATATGAGATAAGAACCAAACAAAAAGGGGTTTTATATGATGCTCAAATGCAAGGTGGCATGATGACATGAGCATGATATAATTATGATGCAGCAATTATATGTAGGAAGGTAGCATATATATAGACTAGGCTAGTAGCATTGCAATTGTTAGACAATTGGGATGCTACAACTCTCCCCCACTAAACAAGAATCTCGCCCCGTGATTCCTAGGAAAAGAAAACAACACAAGGAGAGGCGGGTGTTCGAACGAAGGTGACCCTCACGTTCCCAAGGTGATGAACAACGGAATGGTGCGACCACTACACCTCGCAAAACTTGCTAGACTTGTTGCGAGTCTTGCGTTTTGCTTGAGAAACAACGGGTTAGAAGAATTGAAGGATTGCCGTGAGACAAGAAGGATAGGATGGACATAGCTCCGGTGTTCTCAGGAAACATGATAAAAGAATAGAACCACTTGTGAAGGAAAGGACAAGATGATGTATCATGGATATAGAAAGGCACACCGTTACGATTAAAGATTTACCGATACTAGAGAGGATGAATCTTTATCTCGCCGGAAGAAAAAGAGCTGGATTGGAGAGGTTTTGAACCACTATGACAATAGCATCGTAACTTCTCTCGGACTTGAGAAATGAAGCACGGAAACAATATTGCCTTCAAACAATAGAGTCCCTTGATACCAACAGAAAGATTTGGTTAGACATCGTCAGATTAGATTCTTGTTGCGCCGGTAAGACCCAAGGATCACTTAATTGAGGTGCGCGGATATAACTTGCAGAAATGGATGTGAAGCCAGATCATGGGGAAAAACCCGAGAAGCAAAGAATATGGAGGATCCGGAGTTTATTGTAGATATACTTATTGCTTTCTTTAGCCTTGAGGCTAACGCAATAGATTTGCGGCTGATGGCATCAACCATAATTGGCTTTACCACCGAAAAAGAATTGATGAAACAAAGAGAGAGATAGTTTCCTTTCATCTTGTTTGAGGATGTCGAGCACCGGTAGAATGACGAGGACCGAAAAGAGTTTGCGTTTGCTCCCACCAGATAACTGAAGATTTTGCTTCATCTAGGATAGACAGGCCACCAACAAGAGATTATTGATTACTTTCTTCGAGAGAGCACTCCGGAAAAACAAGGACGGAAGTAAAAGTATCGAGGGATAAAGGCCACTTCTAACTTCCGTGGAATGAGTGAAATCACATTAATTCACCAATTCAATGTACAAGAGCGAATGATAAGAGTAGTGGTATGGTAGCTACTCCATCCCGCACTCAAAGCATTACTCCGCACATGAATAAGAAAACCATGCAACCCAACTACCGAAACAGACTGTAGGTATTGATAAGAAGAGCTCATGGAACTCCGTTAGAAAACAAGGATAGATGCAAACGATTCGCCGGATTCATAGATAGATAAGGATGATGATGTTGTCGTTATGTCGGAAGTACCAAGCCACCAGAAAGATATGAAGGAAGATTACGGAGAACAACTGCAAGATTCAACAGCTACAGAAAAGATAGCACCAACTTGAACAGAAGGAATACAAGATCTGGAAGGTCTCCATGGCCTCCGGTGGATTGAGCATAGACGATAAAGCGAGAGGGTTTCAAGAGATTACTTGACGAGACTGAGGTGAAAGAACTCCATGTTCTTCTTGAAATGATTGAGAGAGGTTTAGCAGTTTTGAGGAAAACTTTAGCGGAACGACGATGATAACTTGCCAACAAGGAAAACTCCGGGTTTGATTGAAGATGGAAGATGGAATTAACAACGGACTTGCTAATTCCAGAATTGAAGCAAGGAATTTAGCAGAAGGACGTGGTCGAGATAGGTGACTTCCAAAAAGTCAGAATTCTCACTTTGAGACTTTGCACACAGGCAGTGTTCTCGAAGCTTGAGAGAAGGAGACATAGATGATATTCCATGTTCTTCCATTGATATGGAATAGGCAAGCATATTATCAACAAATACCACCATGGATTAACAAGATATTCCCAGAATATCAAGTTCAAGAGACGGGAGAAACAAACAAATGCTCGAAACACTTGCTGAGCTCAACGCTCTTAGAAAGATCAATATTAAGAGCACGGGTTCGTGTTGGAGAAGATGCACTGGAAGAATAGATTATCTGGTCCTTCGGAAGAAAAAGAGATGTCACCTGGTTCACATTGTCGATTGGATCGCCGGTTACAAAGATAAAGAGATCTTGGATAAGAACCGATGATAGCTCATACCTTAAGCAAAGCTATCAGAGACGAAAAGATGCAATTCCCTCGTATCCAGGAGAATTGTGCAGATATGGGGTTCAAAAAGATGTGAAGCATGATGTATAGATGATAGACCGCCGTAGTGCCTTGAGAAACTCCGGATTGCCAAAGATGCTTGATTATGCAAAGATATGATCACGGTGTACTCAAAATCACAGGAGATAACCTTATCCTCCAGATGGTGACGGTTGATAGCATTTTTCCATATTCCAATCGACACTTATCATGAGTGGAATATAGCTATGCCGAGAGCCAAATTACAATCATCAGCATCGGATCGACACATGTTATGTAATTAGCCCAAAAGAATTGAAGATGAAAAGAAACTCTAGGATTAAGCGCCGGTGATAAACAAATGAGTTAGCATGGACATGCTGATAAAAGGGAGATAGATAATGTTTCACACACGACTGAAAAGGAGTGTGGAAACACAGATGTATCAAAGAAATTTTTTCCGCATTTTTCGGCATTAAAATACCAATAGATGCGCAAAATGACTTATCAGGTAGAGATTAGCAACAGATACTTGCACAGAATGTGGAGTTGCTAGAAGGAAGGACACCCTTAAGAAGATGGCACCGGTTAACAAGGAGTCAGATAGATCGCGCCGGTTTTCAAAAGCCTGTCAGTATGGAATGTACCAACAGTTGATAACCAAAAGGCAGATAAAGATAACATGTTGGATGCAACAGATAGACAAGGAATTACCCACACACACACACACTTTCTATGGTACTACGGAAACCCAGAACACGTGAATCCTAGTTTGAATTTAAAGAAGAGGATTGAAAACGTTACACTTCCTTACCAGAAAAAGGTGGGTGGTTGGGTAAGAAGAAAAGTGGAAGCAGTCCTACTCTCGCGTTTTGTTTTTCCCTAGTATACATAACTACCAAAATATTTGCTAGACAGACAACGACCATTTGGCTGAGACCCTGAAGGGCGGGATGGCTCTGATACCAATTGTAACTACCTCGGTGAATTATGCTCCTAGTTACAAGCCTGGATGAGCAGAAATGGTTGAAATAGTACGGTGGGGCCCAAATGCCACTCACAGGTAGACCTTTCGGCCGTCCCAACCATTTCCAAACATCAGGACAAGAACGGGCGGCGTAATCGGCAGGCGAAGGGATCAACTACATACACAAATGAGTATGTATGCAAGCCACCATACAACAGTACATCAGAGCCATTCCATCTAAAAAGAAAGGAAATATAGCAACGCCATACGGCAAGATCCAAATATCCTAGATAGATATAATAGTTTAGGATATCTCCTCATACATCAAACATCAGAGTATCAGGCGGAAGCGGAAGACAAAATCCGAGTACGGATAAGAAGCAAATCGGCATAAGATGCCCATAAATAAACACATCCCGCCCATAGATCTCACGGATCCCCGTTCCCGGAATCTCTACACCGAATGATCGATGACCACATCGTCCGTCTCTTCCACCCAGTATCCATCTTGCGAATGTACCTGTTCATCTGAACCAATAATTTATCGTGTGAGACCCTAGGGTTTTCAGCAAGTCTTTATGCCTCTAAAGGGGACACAACCTGGGGTGACGCAATTGCAGCAAAAGATAAACCCTAACAATTCTATAGATACTCGCTAACCATCCGCCTAACCATAGATAGACGGATGTCCGTGAATTAATAACAACAGTTATAACGGTAATCTTAACAGATCCATCCCCCTCCTCGCTTACCGACGAGGAAGCGGACGAACAACCCCCCATCCGTTGGCAGTTTTATTATCCATTCCATGAGTGTTGCACTATTTACTAGTCAGGTACTTAGTCAAATTAAAAGCGGTACTTTAGTTATGCTTGTCTATGATCGAAACTGCTCCAAGTCGTCCATAACCGCGGACACGGCTTTGAAAGTTTTACCTGCAGGGTGCACAAATAGCAACACACTCGATCAACCTCGGAAAAACCAAATCAAAACCAACGAGGCGTCACGACAAAGCGATCACAGATTCAGAAATATTTCAGGGGCCACCCATTAAGCTACCCGCGGAGTTAGCTGACTCGAGACGGACTCAAGGTTTGCGCCAATGGGTGAAACGGGAACCCGAAAATGTGGTGGGCTTGTCGACACCGCAAAAACACTCCGCTTCCCTAACAGCGATGCAGTTACCTGCACAATTTAAATAAAGCAGTAAAGCATGGCACAAGTACAGGATAGTAAATAAAACCTCAAACTAGTTTGTGGCCCCAAGAAATAAGAATGAATCAAGCTCTGGCTCAGGGGGGTTCATAAGCCTCCCAGATGTGGATAGCGCGAATATTCAAGGAACAGGAATCAAGTACTCGGGGTCCTACGGGACACAAGTGAGCCTGAAAAACCAAATAGCGAATATGGCTCACCGATGCCACTTTCATTAGTTATCCCATTACTACTCAGGTTAAGTTGTTTAGGTACCTCGTTATCCATCAGACACTCACATACCCTACACATGCTGTTCTACGACTCGCATGGCTCAAACAACTCCTGTAGTAATGGCTCATGGGATGGACGAACAAGCTTCGGTGGGGTTTAAAAGTAAAGGCTATGCAGTACTTGGGATTCAATTTAATGCAATCGCGACTCAATGATGCAAGAATAAGATAGAGGCAATAGGTACTATATGTATGCAAGCATGTGGTAGTGCTTGCCTGGCAGCTCAGTTGAAGTGAGAGAAGGATCTGGGTAGTGCTCCTGGTTCTCTTGGTATATCCCCTGCTCAGTGTCTATTCGAAGAAGAACCAAACAAACATGGGCCAACATAAATAAAGTGCACAAGCATATGAATAAAATGCGACAAGCAAACAATCATGCCATGATGAATGATGCACAATTTGCATGGCATTAATGTAGCATGGCATGGGTGAGGTGTGAAGTACAAGATTAAATCATTTTATTGAGTTTTGGCCCCATTTTAACCTCATATTAGTTGCTATATACTTTATAATTATATGATGCATGCTTCAAAACAAACCATGGAATGCATAAACAAAAAGGTCTCGTCGAGCTAATCATTTTAGACATATTATTTGTTAAATTTGGAGTTATAAAACAAAAGTTATTAATTAATTAAGAAAAAGGACATTTTATTGTAATTTTAATTAACTTGGAAAAATAAAGTGTTCAAAATATATTTTGAATGGCATATATGAAATCCTCACATTTTTCTGATTTCAAAACATATATTATTTGTATTATTTGGATTTATATTTTAAAAGTTATTTAAAAACAGAATTAAATTTGAATTTGAATTAATTTTGAAAAAGCTTTGAATTAAAACAGATATGCAGAAAATACTTTTGTTACCCAGGTTAAACTAGCCCCAGACACTGACCAGCGGGTCCAACGACTTGGAGACAGGCTACAAGAAAAGCTTTTAACACCGCGAGCTAATCCAGCCTAAGCGAATGACAGGCGGGCCCGGCAGGGACTTCGGCCCCACGTGACAGCGAAGGCCCAGGGTGGACCACGTGGCGTCGCGAGGGGAGCGCGGGTTGAGGAAAACAAAAGCCTGGGTACCTTTTTGCAAAAGCGCTGGGGGGCTGACAGGTGGGACTGGTGGACCGCGGGTTTAGCCACAAAAAGATGCAGGGGGATAAGTGGAAAACGACCACAGCCGTACTGTAGATCTGCTTCCTCTGAACCGCGGACAGATCGGTGCCGACCGACGCGGGGCGCGGCACACGGGGTTCGAACTCGCGACCCCACGCGTGCGCACGGCGGCGGCGACCACTGGACTGGCTAGGGCTTGGTGCTAGGAAACGGCAGGACGGCTAGGTAGGCCTAGCGCGGCGCACAGCGTGGCAGGTATCGTCGAGCACCGTGCACTGAGGGTGTTCGTCGGACGGATCAGCGTCAACAGGGAGCATAGCCAAGCGGGGGTTTGTCAGGGAGGCTCAGCAGCTCACCAGGAGTTGGTTGGTGCGGTCGGATCGAGCAGGCGTGCAGCGGATCGTCGACGAGGCAGAAGCCGAGCGGGGCTAGGGTTTCGCTTCGGCCGGCGCTGGTTCCGACGCTCTGGTGCTCCTCCTCCGCGACGGCGTGTCCAGGGCGATGCAGGGGAGCGTCCACGACTTCCTCGACAGCCTTGAGCGCCACGCCTCCGGCTGGTGTGAGTAGGGGCGGTGGAGGCCGAGGGTTTGGCCGGCGATGGGGTAGACGGAGGCGGTAGGGGTAGATGGGGAGGATGGAGTAGGTGGGCACGGCCCTGGGGAGATCTGGGAGAGGCCAGAGGTGTCGTGGAGAAGGAGATAAAGCAGAGGGAGGGAGGATGCCGTGGGGGAGCGGGGTAGATGGAAAAAGGTGGCTCGGTGTCACCTTTCTCCTTCCTCTCCTCACGTGCACGGGTCGGGGCAGGGCAGGGCAGGCAGGGGGAGGCTTCCAGGTGGGGACGGGCGAGGCCAAGGAGAGGGGTTCGGTGTGGGGCATGCAGGGCAGAGAGAGAAAAGAGAGAGGGAGGGAGAGAGGGAGCTCGGGTTGGAGCTAGGGTTGGGTAGGTGGGAGGCTCGGGCTAGGGTTTCTGCTGGGGATAGGGTAGCTAGGTGGGGCCAGGGTGGCCAGGTGGGGCCGAGAGAGAGGGAGGCTAGGGTTAGGTTAGATGGGGTGGTTTAGAGAGGATGGGGTAGAGGGGTATGGTGATGGTTTAGGGTTTAGAGAGAGAGATAGAGAGATATGGGGAAAAAGATTCATTCAAAATTTAAATAAAATCCAAAGGACAAGCAAAAGGTGGTACTTGCATGGCCCATGCAAAATATTTATTGCCATGCTGATTCTTGTGAAAACAATATTATTACATGGCATCATTATTATGCATTCCCAAAATTGGAATAAAAGCCAAGCAAAAAGAATTAAAAGGATGCTCCATGTGGAGTAGTTGGTGATGACCATATTTGAATAAAAATGGGACATGCTAGTGTGTATGTGCCACTAGGTATTTAGTAAGCCCAAAAATATCCAAGCATGATAATAACCCCAAAACAACACATATGGAAGCTAGGAAAAGGTTCCACTCACAAGGCATGCAAAAGTGGCCATGTGGCTCCCATATATCAATAATGTGAAAACAATATGATGCTAAGATGAGAGCATGTGGAAGGGAATTGGATCCATCCCAACCCACATGAGCTAGAGGTAAGACCCAAATAAAGTGCAAAGCTCACATTTAGTTGGATGGTGGAATTATATGGGGTGGTGACAAGAAAGGTGATGGAGTTTGAATAAAAGATATGCCCCCAACTCAACTTGGGCATTAAACAATATATCAAGAACCAAATACAATATCAAGAGGCAAATACAATTAACAATGCATATGAGATAAGAACCAAACAAAAAGGGGTTTTATATGATGCTCAAATGCAAGGTGGCATGATGACATGAGCATGATATAATTATGATGCAGCAATTATATGTAGGAAGGTAGCATATATATATAGACTAGGCTAGTAGCATTTCAATTGTTAGACAATTGGGATGCTACAATTCTCCGGTGAATCTCACCCCAACGGGATCGATCCACGCTTCCACTATCGGTGCACTTATCGGTGGCAATCGGAACCTCTCACAAGGTTGGGGCACTTATCCACAACTTAATTGGAGGCTCCCAACAAACGCCACCAAGGCCACAATGCCACCAAGGCCACAAAACCGTCTAGGGTTCCAAGAACTCAAGAGGGACAAGCTCCAATGAGTAACTCAAACCAAATCCTCTGAGGAGAACACAAACCGATGCACCAAATGCAAATGGCAAGAACACCACAAAGATGCTCCAATCCCTTACTCTCAAGTTCCAACAAAGCTACTAAATCTATTGGGGGAACAAGATAGGGGGAATCAAAGAGGGACACAAAATCCCCCAAAATCTAGATCCCCAAAGATACACTCACAAAGAGATGAATCGGTTAGGTCAAAACGTGGATCTAGATCTCCTCTCTCTTCCACTCAAATATGGGCAAGAATCATTGGAGGGGGAGAGATTTATCAAGCTTCAAAATCTAGAGCAAGTGTGGACAAAGCTTAGACAAATAGAAGATGAAGAAACTTACTAAAAGCAAAACGGACAAAGCTATATATAGGGACGGACAAAATCTGGCCGTTGGGGCAAAAAACTGGACGTACTGGTAGTACAGGTTTGGACCGGTACTACCGCACCTGAACATAAATGCACACAGCGAGCGAGCTAGGCAGCAGATCGATTGAGGAAAAACAGTCAGCGATGGGGCCCAAGGCAGCCGGCCCAGCGGCAGATGGCCACATGGGCAATAAGCCAATACAAGCGGCCCAGAAAGCAGAAGCGAGCAAAGCAGCGCTGAAGGGACACACGCCGGCAACGAGCGAGTGAGCGCGGGCGGGAAACGACAAGGCACGCGCGCGAGTCAACACGCTGCAACGCAGAGGCAGCGCGCAGGGCCGGGCTGGAGGGGTCGCCGCGCACGGCAACACGATCCAACACGCGCGCGCGGGCGATGCGCGAGAGAGGCGGGGCCACAGCGGGTCAACGCGTGCGTCAACACGCGCAAGCGAGAGCAGCGGCGGGATCTGGCGATGTGGCAGGCGCGCACTAGAGCAGCGGGGCCGTGGTAGGGCCATGCGCGGGAATCGGGGAGCGGACGCGCGCGTGGAGCGGCCCAGGCACAGGGAGCACGGGAGGTGGGGAGAAGCTGGGCTGTGAGACGCTGGCAGGAAAGCACCTGGGCCGGCCGGTAGTACCGGCCCACCCGGACGGTACTACCGGGAATAGGTACTGGGATAGAAAGAGAGAAAATGGGGTGCACTCAGGGGCAGGCGGTAGTACCGGCCCGCCCGGGCGGTACTAGCGCTCGGCCCAGAAACAGATATCCCTTTTTCTTCTATAAATCAAATATGAGGTAGATTCAAACGGTCATAACTTTTGATTGGTGACTCCGATTGACCCGATTCCAATTGCGTTGGAAAGAGGATGACAAGAGCTACCCTATAAAAGGTGAAAATATTGGTTATCACCAAGTGAGAATGTATCGTGTATAATAATGTGAGATACCTCACTTGGTGAGAAACCGAAAAGCCGCATAGATAAAAATCGCAATAAGATATAAAAGAGGGATCCGATTTGGATGAACAAGAGCTTGTTATGGAGATTACCACAAGCTCTATATTCTTACATGGATAAGACCAAATAACAACCAAATACGATGATACAAGTATGCAAAGGTTTGAGCTCTCTCTAAACGATGTGATCGAGTTACTCATTCGAGAGCTCCTCTTGATAGTACGGTTGTCTATCCTAAACCCGGTCTCCCACACACAACATGAGACCGGCAAAAGGGAAAACCTATCAAGATTATACCATTGCCTTTATCATTCTACGTGAGCTCGATGTAGATGATCTTGCCCTTCTCAAGATGGAACGCCTTTCTTGATTCCTCATCATCGATCCATGATCACCGAGGATGGCAAGCATTAAACATGAGATCTTCTATAGATGGCGCATTTTGAGCTTGCACATCACATCTTCTTCTACATATCATCGACCTTGAAGTCAACACATGCTCCAAGCAATGCCAATGGACAAATCCTACAAGTATAACTTAATACACACATTAGTCCATAAAGATTGAAATTAATTACCAAAACCACACATGGGGGCCCACATGTTCTTTCAATCTCCCGCATTTTGGTAATTGATGACAATCCCTTTAAGAGGGTTTATATAAGGAATATTAATGAATAAAATGGTAACACCAATATCAAATACAACATAAGTATGTGATAATGGTACCACCACCATATATAGAGCAACCCCCCCCACAATCTATGCATGTGTGATGAACTCGAATTTCATTGCATATATTGCCAATCATTATCATTGGTGGAGTTTCCTCTATATACCACATGCTAAGCAACAACAAAGATGCAAGAGTATGAAAGGCAAATGCTTAAGAACAAACTCAAAGCATAAACCATCTTCCCTTAAACCCTCTAAAATTTTCTCCCCCATTGGCATCGATTGCCAAAATGGGTGACAAGTTCTAGAAGGCAAATATAGTAGTAATTCCTCCAAAGGTGTGCCATCGCACATATCCAATGATGAATACTTGGGAGGGAGTAGAACTATATCGAGGACCCGAAGATTGCCAAAATAAAGTCAAATGATGCAAGCAATTACAAGGTCCAACAAACCAATTTGAAAACAACAAATGAGTCCAAATTAAAACTACAAGATATTATGATATGAGCAAAAGAGTGTTTTAAATAACAAATAGAGAAGCTCCCCAAGATTTGTGCGCAATTTTTAAAATAAATGCATTGGAATACATAATGCACAAATATGGAATCTTCACTCCCCCCATAAACATTTAAGGCACAATAAATGAGAAAGAAGGCAAATGAGCATTATTAAATGAATTAGATGAGCTCCCCAAAGATAGTGCACCAATTATGATAATTGTATTTGGGAACAAAGTGCATAATCATGGAATCCTCACTCATCCAAATTCATTTAACAATATAAGGCATGAGATACCAAATATGAGTGCCAAAAGATGCAAACAAGAGGAACACGCACTCATAGGCAATTAGATTTGGAAGCCACCGAAGAATCAAAAGGAATAGAAAGGTGGTCTCCAAGGACTAAGATCTCAACTAAAGTTATCTTCTCATATGTGTATATGTTTCTAAGTGGATAACATCACAAAGACGTATGCCCATAAAGAAACAAGCACACACAAAGAAGATATACAATAAATCACAAAACAAAATAAAAAATGAAGTCATAACATATATCAATAAGATTTTTGCTTCAAAGCATGGCCAAAGGCACAATTTTATCTTATTTTACATTAATGAACTTCAAACATCAACACACTTCATATATTACAACTATCACCAAGGTAAAAAGGAGAAAGTTGGCATATATGGAGAAAGGCAACAAGTATCACAAGAAAAAAATAAACTAGCAAAATCTCACTATTGCACATGAGAGAAGTTGAGGAAAGGAAAGACAATAAAATTGCTAGATTGACATATTTGGGATTGTAGGATCATATGCATGATTTTGTATAGTCTCAATTATATGCACTCATCTCAACTCATACATATATACAATACAGAGTTATCTTAATACCATGGCTAGAGATACAACAATAAATACACTAACAAAAATTCATGCCAATATGCAACCTACAAAAGGTTGGAAGCAAGATAAATATTCATGAGCAAGAGATACTTGTTACCGAGATATAATTGGTAGGATGTAGAGGATATGAATTAATTGATCATCCTATAGCTTCCCTCCAATTTTCATTAATGCACCACTTCTTCAAGATTGAGAGACAAGCATCCAATATATCTCAAATGTACTTAAAACACATTAAGTACAAAATGGTCCCCAAACTTATTGGGTCCAAAGTAGTTAGTGCAACTACAATACATAGAAGAGACTTCACATAAATATGTGCATATTGATATGAAATTGAATTTCATGCACAACTTAGCCGATGGGATTTGGTGGACTTTCCCCTATATATTGGATCAAAGAAAACAAGCATGCCATAATATAAACATATAGTAAATATGCACGCATAAAGCTTTCAAGAACCAAAAAAAGATACAATTTGAACAAAAACACCAAGTAAATCGAGATTGCACACACAAGAGTGTGACACGACAAACGATGTCCAAATTATATCCAAGAACCAATTCAACACATGAAAGATCACAAATTCAACAAATGAACTAGGCAAAAGCCAAAGAGCAAAAGATATATAAAAACATAAATGCTCAAGGATTTATCTCATTCTAAAATTGGACAAAACATGAAACAAGGAATGAGACAAAACCAACTCCCAAAAAGAGCAAGGTTCCAACAAGAAACCAAACTCCCGAAACTTTTCATGATGGCCCAAAATACTAAAACGAAAAGATTGAGCATCCAAGCACATAAAACTCGATATGGATCAAACAAAGAAGCATAAAAGGATTGTTCTAGATAATATAGGAGAGCTCACCCATAAGTAGTACATTATAGAGAATTTTTGCTTTTGAATGCAAAATGCACACAAATGGGATCATCACTACTACCTACATTAAATAAAACACAAGAGGATACCAATAAAATAAGAAGATCCAAAAGTAGCAAGGAATACATGGGATCACACAAAACATTTACTTGGACAAAGATAGGACAAGATTAAGCAAAGGCCAAAGTGACCTTTTATGTTGAAGTTTTACAGAGTGACTTGCTTGGGGGGGGGGGCCTGAGGAGGACCCACTACCTACTGACAATGAGGACCCACATCCTCTTCCTGTCTTTGGGCCCCAGATCCCCTTCCTTCCCACCCCCACCTGCTTCTGTTGGTGAGGCTGGTGGCTGGGGTCAATGGTTGGCGCCACCTCCTACTCCTCCTCCTGGTGGAAACAATGACGGATGGGTCCCATGGGAAGCTGCTGCTGCCCCAGTGCAGGGCCCTGTGGTTGCTCCTGGTGAAGATATGCCTGTGGATGACCACAATCTCCCCCTAAGGATGTTAACAGTGCAGTTACTGGTGTTGTGCTTGTGCATGATTGGGAGTCAGATGATGATGACTCTGTTAATGCTGATCCTGTATCTGTTGAGGAGCTTCAGGGAGTTGGTATTGGGGAAGGCCTGCAGAACATCCTTCAAAATTACCTAGAGGAGGATGATTACAACTCTGATGAGGAAGGGAGGGTTGAGAGTCCAATGGACACTGGTGCTGAGGCTGGAGAGAACAATGATTGGATGTTGGAAGATCAGCACCTCCTCTCCCCTAATGAAGCTCATCTCCAGGTTGGCATGGTTAGAACTTTCATTTCCATCCCTGATGTCCATACTGCAAAACATGGCTTCTCTCAACAAGGATTAGAACTTTGGGAAAGTTACTTTGCCCCCCATCTTCAAAAGGATTCATCATCAAAGGGCTCACTCATGTGTGACATTCCTGTAAGTTGGTTTAATTTTATTACTCTCATGCTTGCTACTCCTGAAAAGTTCAATTGGGTCAGAAGCTTTCTTACCTCCCCCTATGGGAAATTATTAAAGAACCTATTGCTGAGGAGAATTCAATCTCTTTCATCATCCCTAATGAAAGCATTTCACAGATGGATCCTCCTTGTCTGGGCATTGAGGCCAAGCAATCATCTAGCTCTCCTTCCACTCCATCCAGAAAGAGAAAGGGCAAGGAACCTCTGGTTGAATCTGATGTGAGAAGAAGTCCTCGAATTGTTGAATTAAATGGGGTTTTCAAAAGTCATATAAACTGCTCAATTTCAGATTGTCTGACCTGTAATGCTGCTCCACCATGTTTAAATCCTAAAGTGGTTAAAAACCTTGCTGCTTATTTTTGCAAGGTCAAGGATGGTGACCTGGACAAAAGGCTGCTCAAGAAAGGGAAAGCCACTGAAGTTGCAGTCAAGGCTCCTACCAAGGGCACCAACAAAGGGAATGGATCCTCAACCTTAAATCTTGGGGGCAAGAAGAAATCTGGGGCTGCTAGTACCTGTGGACAGCAAGCCAAGAAGAAGCCCTCTATTTAGGTGTCCAATGTATCACAAACTGTCTTTTGCTGGAACCTTGTTGGTTCCCTATCCTGAACCTTGTAATAGTTGTCACCTGCTGTGTTTTCTACCTGTTGTGGTTATGGATGTTGAATCTGTCAGTGGGATTAAGTTGTGGAGTGCCTTTTGCTTATTTGGTTGTGATCCTTTCATTTGGGTGATGACATTGGTTGCATCACCCCTTAATCAAACCCCCAATATGGTTTTTTTATGGATAATAAAAGAATATGGAAGATTTTGAATTGGAACATTAGGGGCATTAATTCTGATAAAAATGGGTTGCTCTCAGAAATAAGATTGATGAATCTAGTTGTGACCAATGTGAAGGAAATCGGTAATCGTTAGCTGCTCGGTTGGCTTGGGAGTAGCGATTAATCGGAATTCGGATGATTAACTGATTTAATCGGTCGGCTATTAATCAGTGCAACCTACAAAAATTAGCACCTAAAACATGTATGAATCCTCAGCCTTAAGCTCCCAGATGAGATCCTCAAGGCGCTCGAGCTCTTGTATCTGAGGTCTAGTCGGCAACTACGAGAAACTGGTCAACAACGACAAGGAACTAGTTGGTGATGGCTGAAATCAAGCTCCTGGAGGCAGGGATCGAACGGGATCTTCGCAATACCTACTTCATTGGAGTGGGCTAGCTGATGGATGGGCGATATGTGTTGATAATTTTGCAACTTTTTTGACCAAGTGTAGTGGTTAATCGGGAACATACCTAGTAATCGGAGTGTCAGACCTATTAATCGGGCTAAACGATTAACACAAAGGATTAGTGGTAATCGACATGGTTAGGTCCCTAGTAGCGATTAATCAGCCTATTAATCGTTGATTCGGCCTATTTTTTGAACAGTGGTTGTGACATTATTTGTCTCCAAGAAACTAAGAGGGAAGAGTTTGATATTTCTTACCTCAGAAAATTTTGTCCCTCCAAATTTGACAAATTTGAATTCCTTCCCTCCATGGGGGCTTCTGGGGGTCTGATTATCATTTGGAATAGCACTTTGTTTTTTGGGCAACTCTCTTTTCAAAATGAGTTTTCCATCTCCATCACCTTGACCTCCCTTATGTCCAATGAAACCTAGATTCTCACCAATATTTATGGGCCCTGCTTAACTGAAAAAATCAGAATTCTTAGAATGGTTTGCAAATATTGATATGCCTGATGATATGGATTGGCTCATTGTGGGTGATTTCAATTTCATTAGAAAACCCTCTAACAGAAATAGGCAGGGGGGTGATGTGAATGACATGCTTCTCTTTAATGAAGCCATTTGCAACCCGGGGCTCATTGAGTTACCCCTTAAAGGTAGACAATTCACTTGGAGAAATATGCAAAAGGAACCTATTCTGGAGAGATTGGACTAGTTTTTTTACCTCTGCCTCCTGGACACAAAGCTATCCTTCAACTTTTGTTGTTCCTCTTACCAAGCCAACCTCTGACCATCTGCCTTGTATCATCTCTATTGGCACAATGATTCCAAAATCCCAGGTTTTCAGATTTGAGAACTACTAGATGCATCACAGTGATTTTAAAGCAATTGTTCAAAATGCTTGGAACATTCCAGTTGGTTTCCCTGACTCTGCTAAGAGAATTAATGCTAAATTCAAAAATGTCAGAAGAGGGCTAAAGATCGGGGCAAAGAATTTGCCTTGTTTGAAAACACAAATTAGTATTGTCAATGCAACTATTGATCTCTTGGATGTCTTGGAAGAAATGAGAACTTTTACTATACTAGAATGGAATCTCAGGGACTTGCTGAAAACTCTTGTAATCACACTGCTACAAGATCAGAATGCTTATTGGAAGCAAAAAGGAAAGGTCAAATGGGTCAAGTTGGGTGATGAGAACACAATTTTTTTCACTCAAAAGCTACCATCAGTTTCAGGCATAACTACATCTCCATGCTCAAAGATGGATCCAATGAGGAGATTCATGCTTATTCTGGTAAAGCTGACCTCCTTTGGCATGCCTTTAAGGATAGAATGGGTACTTCAGATAAGCCTGAAATGCACTTTTACCTTAGTGAGTTGGCAGGTGAATGTCTGAGCTATGAGGAAAGAGATGCTTTAGAATAGACATTCTCTGATATTGAAATTGAAGATGTGATTAAAGAACTACCTAATGACAAGTCCCTTGGCCTTGATGGTTTTAATAATGAATTCATTAAGCACTGCTGGCCTATTATTAAGGAAGATGTTAAACAACTTATTTTTGATTTCTTTGAAGGCAAGACTTATTTTGAAAGAATTAATGCTTCTTTTATCACCCTCATTCCAAAAAATGAGGCTCCTCTGACACCTACAGATTTCAGGCCTATTTCTCTACTAAACAGTGTCTTCAAGATTATAACCAAACTCCTGGCCAACAGACTTCAAAAAATTATTCTTAAGCTTGTCCACAAAAATCAATATGGATTCTTGAAGCAAAGATCTATTCAGGACTGCTTAGGATGGGCCTTTGAATTCCTTTATCAATGTCACAAGTCCAAGGAAGAAATTTTAATTCTGAAGCTTGACTTTGAAAAGGATTTTGATAAAATTGAGCATTCCACCATCATCAATATCCTCAAAGCCAAAGGTTTTGGTGTGAAATGGATTAATTGGATTCAGTTGATTTTTGGATCCGCTTCATCTGCTGTACTGTTAAATGGAGTGCCTGGGAAAAAATTCTACTGTAGAAGAGGTGTAAGGCAAGGGGATCCCTTATCCCCCTTCTGTTTGTTCTTGCTGCTGATCTTCTCTAGTCCATTCTCAACAAAGCAATGTGCCTTGGGCTTCTATCTCCTCCCTTAGAAGGTGTTTTCTGCCCAGATTTCCCTGTAATTCAGTATGCAGATGACACCTTGTTGGTCCTTAAAGCTGATTCAAAATAATTGATGTGACTTAACACTCTGCTTCATACTTTTTCTCTTTCCACTGGCCTCAAGGTTAATTATTCTAAATCTAGTATGATTCCAATCAACTCGGATCCTGATAGACTAAGGCATTTTGCTAATACAATTTCCTGCCTCACTGGATCATTACCTTTCACTTATCTTGGATTGCCTTTAAGCATCAACAAGCCTGCAGTGGAACATTTTCTGCCTATTGTTCAGAGAGTGGAGAGAAGATTATGTGGTATTGCAGATTTCCTAAATTATGGGGGAAAGCTACAATTGGTCAAATCTGTCTTATCTTCCCTTCCCATTTATTATATGAGCTTCTTTGAACTTCCTGTCACTATTAAAGATCAGTTGATCAAGTACATGAGGCCATGTCCGTGGAGGAAAAAAACCACTGATGTCCAAGCTAGAGGACAAGCACTAGTGGCCTGGAACAAAGTTTGTAGACCAAAGGATCATGGAGGTTTGGGTGTTCTTGATCTTAACATTCAAAACTCGGCTCTTCTTTTGAAAAATTTGGATAAATTCTATAATCACAAAGATATTCCCTGGGTTCATCTTGTCTGTAACTCTTACTATAGCAATGGAAAACTGCTTGGAAGAAGTTTAGAGGGGTCCTTTTGGTGGAAATCTCACCTGAAGCTAGTTGACACCTTCAAAGGAATTGCAAAATGCTCGGTGGGAGATGGCAAGTCCACCCTCTTTTGGACTGATATGTGGAAGGAAGAATGCCTGCAGCATAAGTTTCCTCGCTTACTGTCTTTTGCAAAAAATCCACATATCTCTGTCAATGAGTTTATTCAGACACCCAACATGCAAGACCATTTCTTTCTTCCTCTATCTCAGCAAGCTTATTTTGACTATCAGTGCGTGGAGCAAATTATCAGTGAGGGGATTCAGGGAGAAACAGACAATTGGAGCTACATTCGGGGAAGTGATTTTTTCTCTGTTAAAAAGGCATATTCATCCTTAGCTGGGCATCTGACAGTTCAGCCTCATTTCTCCTGGTTATGGAAGTCTTCTTGCCAGCAAAAACACAAGTTCTTCTTCTGGCTTTTGCTCCTTGATAGACTAAACACCAGAAACCTTCTGAAGAGGAAAAGATTTTCTATGACCTCATATAATTGTGTGTTTTCTGGTTGCATCAGTGAGGAAACCTTAAATCATTTATTTTGGGACTCCCCTTTTGCAAAAGCATGTTGGGATGACATCTGCCCTGTCAGAGATAATGATTTAACTCTCTTTGAGGCTTTGGCTGATATAAAGCGTAGATTAAAAGTCCCCTTTGCAATGGAAATTATTATTCTGGGGTCTTGGGGCATCTGGATTTGCAGAAACAATGAAATCTTTAACAACAAGCGTGCTTCCCTTGATGAATGAAGGGCTATTGTTTCTCAAGAATTAAGATGGGTTCTGTTTAGAATCAAGAAAAAGTACTTCTAGGATCTCAAAGCCTGGATCAACAACAATTTGGATAGGAGATAGTTAGCCTTGTACTGTTTTTCCCTCTATGAGGTGGCCTTGGATTTGTAAATATTTACTTATATAACTCATTATGATTTATAAAAATTGCAGTGGGGTTTTCCCCTACTGTTTTCCCCTCAAAAAATATGATCAATAAATTCTACCATAAATTTAGTACTCATTGTCCAAGGACAAGAAATATTGGGAATAATTTTCCCAAGGTAGCTTGCATGGATATCCAAGATCATAGTCGCAACAGGAAGCATATAACTAAATATAAGAATTAAGCATGATACTTCGAACAAAATTCTTGGTAGCTTCCAATAGTCACACAATCACTAGTGATTAGAGTAACTTGAAACAAATGGTTTCCATGAGGATATATATATATATAAATATGAGGAAACACATACCAAGAAACTCTCTCATATACAAGATCCAAAATAAGATCAATAAAGACATTCAAGCAAATTGGAACTTGTATGAGAAAATGTGTCACATAGGTGCTAGATAATTATCAATATCAATTCTAAGTGACACAACCTCGAATATTCACATTTTCTAGGATTGTAATATGCACTAATCATATGACTCCCCCATAATGTGATACTACCATAAAACCAACACGAGGCAAGAGGATACAAATAGAGATAATTAATGGACATTATAAAACTTAAACTTCTCATGAGAATTGTACCACATAGAGACTAGACAATAATGCAATATAAATAATAGGTGGTATTCCTCATGTACACACAATTTTAGGATTGTGGAATGCCCAAGCATAACACTCCCCCAAAATGGGATAATCCATTAATCTCTCACAAGAGCCAAATAAGATATCAAATATAATCAATTAAGGCTCCAATACAAGAAACACACATACATGGTGTGCCACCTAATCATATACAAATATACTTGATACCTCAAGATAATTAAGTGGAAAGCACAACATGTACAAAAGCATGGAAGATACAAAATCAACACATGCACAAGGGGCGAGTAACTTTCAATGTAATGAGTTAAGCATATGTTACCGCAAGGAGGAACATTGGAAATATAATATAATCTTGATAATACAAATGGCTTGGCTTGACAATAATAATTGATGAAGATCCCTCAATTCTTCATAATGTAGCCAAGACTCCAATGCCCTCCAAAATACACCTATTAATCAAGTTTTGGCTTGTTGGTCCCCAACCAAGTTGGGTCCTAAGAAGTTAGTCACAATAGGCTTGGCAACCCAAATGGATCTTTTCTTGACATGACATTGGGCACCAACAAATTTGGCAAACACATTGCCAACCTCATCCTTATAAAGGGAATAAGCATCATCAATAATGATAGGGTTGGATGAGGAGATACCAATAGTGCATGAGGAAGAAATGTGCCCTTTCTTACGGCAAATGTAGCAAGTTCTTCTCTTGCCATATTTATTTTTGGATGAAGCAACAACTTGAGGAAGAGCTTGAGTCTTCTTGGGAGGAGGCCCATCTCTAACAAGATGTAGAGCTTGAGGCCGCTTCCCTTGTTGCTTCTTGCCAAGGGACTTCTTATTTAATGGGCAATGTTTGACATGATGGCCTTCTTCCTTGCACTTTAAGCAAACAATGTTGGCTGGATTCTTGACTTGATCTTGGTCATTCTTCTTGTTGTCCTTGTGCTTCAACTTGATAGTGGACTTGTTCTTGACATTGGAGTTGAATCCAAGCCCACTCTTGTCATTGGGGGATTTTTGCACACTCAAGATTTTGTTGAGTGTGGCCTTCCCTTGATGACCCTTTTTCAATTCATTCTTCAAAGAAGTGACTTGAGCCTTGAGCTCTTTTATTTCCTCTACATGGTTAGTTTCAACAAAAGCACTAGAGGAAGTAGATGCTACATTGTTAGAGCAACAAGGCATGGAATGTAATTCATCATGAGATATAGCATGGTTGTGAGAGGATGAATTACAAGGACTAGCACATGTAAATATAACATTTGGAGTAGATATAGTGCTAATGTCCACATGAGGCCCACTAGATGTTACCTTTGACACGATGGCCTCATGAGCTAACTTTAGCCTACCATGGGAGACTAGAAGATCCTCATGCGAGCTTGAGAGCTTAACATGACTTTCTTATAATTTCCCATAGTTGCTAGTTAGCAAAGCAAGTTGAGCCTTTAGCTCAACTTTCTCCTTCAAAATAGATGCTTCACAAGATATTGAGTTAGTAGCACAAGCATCATTACTATGAGAAAGAGGTGAGGGCAACTTGGCAAGCTCTTTTGAATATGAAGCTTTAAGTTGCTCATGTGACTCGGTGAGTTTGATGAGCTCCCTCTTAACGACCCGAGAGCCATTTTCGAGGTGCTTAAAATCCTCAACAAGTTTAGCATAAGCAACATCAAGTTCACCATTTTTAATTTTGAAGGAGTTTGCCACCATAACTTCTCTATCATGGTATTCCTTTAGTCTAGATAATTCTAGAGTAAAAGTCTCCTCAAGAGATTCTTTGGTGGTTTGTTCTTCTTCAAGGGAGTCCTTTAGTTGTGAAATTTCATTAGCATACTCACGCTCAAGTGCAAAATTTTGAGAGATAATATTTTCTTGTTCCTCAATAAGTTTCTTGCCTTCAATAGTGTAACATCCCTAAAATCATGTTTTCAAAGTTTGCATATCATCCATGCATTCATAATCATTTTAGGATCATTCTCAAAGTCATTGCAAAAATAGAAGCATTTGAATGCTTATTATTTTATGTGAGCAAAGAATTGGCCCAATGCTACTCTTTAATATAGATTGATTGTTTAAAACCAGATATATCTGATCCTATGGTTGATTGTAGTATTCCAAAGCTTGGAATTTTTTTTCAAAAACAAAATATGACTTTAAAACCATTTTTATATCTTTATTAAAACTTTGGTAAAGGCACTGTTTTATTTTAAAACTCCAAAGGACCAAGCAGGTTTGGTGAAACAACATGGTTTTATACCTAAATATGTGCATGATTCACTTTATAAAAATCGAGAAAGAATTTGAAATCAAACACATTTGAAAATGTTTCCTGAAAATCAAAATAGAAATAGAAAAAGAATAAAGAAAGCAGAAAAGGCCGGTGCTGCCAATTTGGCCTAGCACAGAACCCAGCCCACTAAGCCCACCCGGGCCATTTCCCTCTGCTCCTTCTCTCACCCGCGCAGAACCTACCCCCGCAGCCACTGATCGATGGGCCCTCTCCACGTCATCGTCATCTTCCCCAAATCCCGCGCGAGAACACGCCGTCGCTGGCTGTTTCCTCCTCTTCACTGCCGTGATCAATTGCATTGATGCAGCGCGTAACCTTCGCCCCTGCTCTGGCTATTTAATCACCACCTCGCCGCGGTCCTTTCCCCCCAAACACCCACACCCAGTCGCCCCCAGGCTGCGCGTATTTGAGCTCACTTCGTCGCTGCACAGACGAACTCCGGCGGTGAATTCCGGTGAGCACACTCCGCCCCTTGCCTATTGGTCTTGCCAGTGTGATCTCTGCAACCTTTCGCATCGTTTAACCCCACTGGTGCATGCTAGGACCATCTAGAGCCTCGCGAACATCAATACTAGAGCGCCACTGATGACCACGACCACTCCGGCGAGTTCTCCCCGTAAGCCCTGACCGCCCCCTTCCCTCTTTTTGTTGCTCACGTGTTCACCAGACTTGTGCGCGTCTAACGACACCATCCTTTTGGCTAGGCACGACCTGTGTCTTCGCCAACGACGACGAGCGACCGTAGCCGACGGCTGTAGGTTCTTCGACGAGCAATAGCGGTTGTGTCCGTGCGCCCCTCGACAAGCTACTGCCACGTTGAGCTCCAGCATGTCTCTGCGAGTCTGGTGAGCCTCTCCATTCTCTTCCTTGCTTCATGTAGCCGCCGCAACGCCGTAGACCGAGCGCGCCGCCGCTCACCGTCGCCGCGCGCCGCCAGTTGTTGGTCGCTTGATCAGAGGCCGTAGGATCTTGATCCAGTGGCTACGATAGAACATAACCCGAAGGGGTATCTTTTGATCTGATCCGTGCGATCCACTCTAGATCCAACGCACCGCATCGACCGATCCGTGTGAAGCGGTATGGACGAATCAGGACATGACGCGTGGCCTATTATTCGTTTTAAAAATCTGAATTAGATCTATTAGTGATTCAAACTTGCAAAATTCATAACTTTTGATCCACACGTTCAATTATATATCATTGGAATCAGGAGAAAGAATTCTATCCATTTATGCAATGTGTTTAATGTTTTGCTTCTGTAAAATTGATTATTTATGCAGAGACATTTATAGGCTTAGTTTTGAGTATAGGAATTGTTTGAAAAATGATTTAGAGACTAAATGAAGTTTTTTAGGGTGTTTTTGTCTTGTTTATGATTCAGTACTGTTTCACTTGTCTTGTTTGATTTAGAAAAAAATCATCACATAGCATTTGCATGCATTCATATATTTTTGCTTGTATATTTTGATATGTGAATTTGGTGCCATTATTTTATGTGTAGATTTTGGTGCTAATAGTGATTGTGGTTGTGAAGATTGTTGCTACTCCCCAAACTACCAAGGCAAGTGGTGCTTCATGTTTTTATCCCAATATTTTTACCTATGCATTAGAAA
The DNA here is from genome assembly GCA_023614405.1 of Avena insularis. NCBI lineage: Eukaryota > Viridiplantae > Streptophyta > Magnoliopsida > Poales > Poaceae > Avena > Avena insularis. The sequence continues at coordinate 243,366,769 of CM042689.1, read as the reverse complement.
TATTTTGTATAGGAATTGCATGATTATTTTGCTAAAGTATCTATATGCTATGCTTGTGAAATCCTAGTAGTTGTAGAAATGTTAGTATTTCCTTTAAGTTAAGATACTTGTTATTGCCATGCTTAGCCTAGCTAACAGCAACCAAGGGTGGAATATAATCATGCTATGGAAAATATGGTCAAGTCTTTGACTTATGGATTTTGTTTAATAAAACAACTAAGTGAATGAATCACCTGGGTGGAAAGGGACTTGCTTGGTGGTTTTTGGTTGAGTGGTTACACAAGGCCCATTTCTATGGTTTACCTTGTGTATCTCACTTGTGGATTGCCACCCAGGAACAAAGGGATTTGAGATGCCAAATGTTAAGAAGCTTCTAGTGTAGCCACATGGCATTATGGGCTCTGCCTGGATCATATAGGTTGCAATAACTTAGCCAAATGGACAGTTGGTGGTAGGGGAATGATAGGTTTGGAGCGCGTCCATTTTGGTCTAAGGGAAGGCTTCTGAAAGGTCCTGTCTTGGTGAAAATCAAGTCTTGTGGGGAAGTGCACAACCTCTGCAGATGGAAGAATCTAAGTACTTAGCCATGTCTCTGGTATTGGACAATTTGAGCATCAAGACATGGAAGCTATCAAGAATCTCCTCATCCCAATTTTTCTAAGTTAAAACTTGTGATTGAACAAGGGTGAAAGTTCACCAATTTCTATTGGTGGTTCCTTGGGAAAGTTTTGTCAAAGAAAAACTTAGTGATTTTAACTAATAGGTAAAACCTATTTTGAGCAAAGCAAGCCTAAGCTACACTTAGCCAAATTTATGTAGTAACTAGATGCTAATATTTTTCTAAGGTATCACTTGCCAATACTATTCCAATGTATTGACCCACTGTGGCTGTAACTTGTGATGTTGCAGGTTACTCTGATGATGATTAGGGGTTATGAGTCTACACTCAACATGCTTGCCTGTGGACATGAAGATGAAGACTTTATTTATATTATTATGAATGAACTTTGTATTAGGCCTATGTCCATGGAGTTGTAAAAGACTATGTTATCTCTGGAATGGCGATGTAATAATGACCTTTCTTTCTGTGTACTTCATCTTAAACTGTGGATGCTAGCAATTGATCCAGGGATTAGCATTGCAATCACATGGATCCTTACCTTTATAAGGGAGGGATCTTACAGATGGTATCAGAGCACTGTGTTGCCTGTAGGATTATAACCCTAGGATTGGATTAGAAACCACTAAGGAAAAAAATTCAACAATTTCCACACTTGTCTTTTTCTTCTCGTAAACTTTTCTAATCTTCTTTCTCATCTCTATTTGTAGATGAACTCCATCAACGAAGCCGTGAGGAAGGGACCACTCATGACTATGACCTTGGAGTGTGAGACAGAATTCCCCAAGGATCTCAAGGACCTCATGGTTACCATGGGGATACATGGTGCAGCTGTGTACAAAGGTTTCCCTGTGATGGATGAAGGAGAGGAGTATTGGTGGGTGCAACTTCACTTGTATAAAAACAAGGAAGACAACCACAAGGAATCAGGATTCTGCATGGTCACCAACTCAGTGATGCACACCACATTCTTTGACTCTGCAAGAGATGAATCTTGGAAGTCCATCAAGGAGCTTGGTGATAGACTCAAGTGCAGAATGCTTAACACCCAGAATGACCTTAGGGAAGAAAAGAAGCATACCCAAGAGTTGGAGACTACCAACCAACAACTAAGGGAAGACATCATAGACTTGATTTGGGAATCTTGTGAACAAGATAGACAGATGGCTAATAAGGATGCTTTGATAGCCATTTTGTCTAGTGAGTGAGAGTTGTAATGTACTTCGTTAGTTAGACCACCACACTTATCGTTTTATTTCTAATTTTTTTTGTTCTAAGTTATGTTGAACCTTGGAATGCTTGTAATGGATTTATGTATGCCATGACATGTGTGTTTGTTTGCCAATGAAATGCTTGTGATACTTTGTCTTGTGATTTTCTATTGATGTTGATTCTAACTTTTCTCTATCTTATAAAAATAGATGCCTAATGTTACTATCAACACGGCTAAAGAGTTCAAGGGAACTCGTTTTGGCACTCGTCTTATTGAGCTCACTAGTGTGCTCAATCTTCCGCTCCCTAGCATCATGATGCTTCCCCTCACCAAGTTTGAGAGGAAGGACCTTTGGGCCTTCAAAGTTACTCAGCCAGGACGCCAGACTGAGCCAGCCATGGAGGCTATCACTTTCAAGCTAATGCATGACGACAAAGAGAGAGGCTTAGAGGTAGTCATGCAGGATTTACTTGGGCGTCTGTTAGGGAGGCACTCCAGAGAGCTTAGAGGTACTCACTTTCATGCTTTCGGAAGACACGACGAGGATGGTGAGGCTATTGAGTTCGAGGATGCTGCTAGAGAGACGACAAAGCCGATTCGTCTGTACCTTCAGGACCTAGAGGTTCTACTTAGGCACCTAGATACTGATAGGACCAACGTCATGCTTAGCAATGACGAGCTCCAGGTGCAACTTCGTGAGAAGGACAAGCTCTTCGTGGAGCAAGACGAGATAATCAAGGACATGGAGGCTAAGTTTGAGAGCCAAGACAGGAAGTTCAAGAGCCAAGAGAAAAGAGTCCAAGATAGGAACAAGAGGATTCGAGAGATGAATGCAGAACTAGAGGCCAAGGACTTCGAGCTCAAGCATCAGCAGGGTGTGATTGAGAGACTTCGTTCACAGAAGAGGGCTCTCAAAGCCAAGATAGAGGCCTTGACTACCAATATCGAGGAATACAAGACCGCTATGGAGAATGCAGGTCTTACACTTGTTGATGAGGAGGTTGATGCAGAGGAGTAGTGATGACTACTCATTTATCTATCATTTACCATGCTTATGATTATTGAGTCGCAATGACCATCCAACATGTGGATGTCTTGCTATTGGTGTGTTTGCTTTTCAAACTTTTTGTTTATGTCGTTGAACTTTATGTTATTTTGATGCTTGTTTTGGTGATTGTCTATGTGATGTATTGTGCATGTTAAGCATCTATGGGTATCTCATTCTTATCCTTATTGAAAACCACAGATGCCTCCTCGACGTGCCAAACCCAACCCGAACAACAACAATGTCACCCTCGAGATGCAACAGCTGATGACAGCATAGGCACAGCTGATGCAGATGATGACCACTTTCATGCAGAATCAGAATAACAACAACAATAACAACAACAATCAGAACAATCCACCAGGATTTGACATGCTCACCAGATTCCTAAGGCTGAGGCCTGCAAAGTTCTCAGGAACTACTGATCCCATGGTGGACAATGATTGGCTATGTTCGGTGAACAAAGATTTGGTGACTGTCGGCTGTACCAACAAAGAGAAAGTCAGGTTTGCAGCACACCTGTTGGAAGGACCGGCAGCTACTTGGTGGGATAACTTCCAGATCACCACTCCCATCGAGGATGTGACATGGGCTATCTTTGAAGATGGTTTCTGTACAGCTCACATCTCATCCGGAGTGATGAGTTTGAAGAAGAAGGAGTTCCATAACCTGAAGCAGCGCCACCGCAACGTGGCTGAATATATTGAGGAGTTCAACAATCTGGCGCGTTATGCACCGGATGAAGTTGATACCGATGCCAAGAGGAAAGATAAGGTCCTCGAAGGACTAAACAATGAACTGAATCTGCAGTTATCTGTGGCCTATGTCCCCACCTACCAATCTCTTTGTGACAAGGCTACCATCTTGGAGAACAAGATGAAACAGGTTGAAAGCAGAAAGAGGAAGCACAGCTCTGACAAGCATAGCTCAGGATCGTCTCACAAACGTTCCCATTATGATGATAGTGGGAATTCTGGATCCCACAAACATGGAAAATACAACAACCACCACAGCCACAACCGCCATCATGACAACAAGCATCACCGTAGTCATGATAGTGACAAGTAATATATAAAAATATATAGGTTTACTTACAAAAATAATGTTCAAGCAATAAAAGAATGCCCCATAGGCATTTCTAGTCACTTTATTTAATTAAAATAAAAGGGTAAAACCTTATTAAATTGTCACTCCACTTTAAATCATATTCCCATGGACCAAAATATGTGGTGATGACATGTGTCAACATGATCCCATGTTTGGTTTGGAGAATATTAAATCTTAAGTAGTTTTTCAATGAGTAGAAATTACTTTTCTAAAAATAAAAGGAATTAAACCAAGCTTTAACTTTGTAATGTTAGTGATGATGCTAGATCATCTATAGGACCCTTGTGTGTGATGATTGCAAGTAGTTAAGTATTGTTGGTGATTGTGTACATCGTATTTATTTATAGATGCTAGTACCGACCAAGGATACGATGAGGAAGGAGGATTCTACGAAGAAGAAGCCGAGGAGAACTTCAACCACTGCTCTGCACAAGGCAAGATTTACTAACTAAATGGAGCAATGCAAGCTAACACTTGCAAGATACTCTACTTTAGCAAGCCTAATACTACTAGTTGAATGTGCAAGCTAACACTTGCAATTATGAGAGTAAATAACCTATGCAATGCACTAAGCATGCTTGGTTAGATACATTTGATGATACCCAATCCTAGTTTTACTTGCAAGCTTATTACTTTATTTCTTTATCAAAGCTCCTACTTAGAGTTACTGGAATAAATGGAAGATACTAGAAGGATAATTGAAGGTTGCATAAAGAGCATAAAATTTGGCCTAAGCTAGATAATCTTGATGTCACCCTAAGGCCTAAGATTGAACTTGGTTCAAACTTCACTTAGTTACCACCCCTCATTAGTGCTTACCCCCACTTGTAGATGCTAGTGCTAAGCCTAAAACTTGATCAACTTTAGATGGGAATACTTGGTGAAAATGGTTATGAAAACCCTGGAATGATGGATCATTCTATTGAAATGTTTTGGACATGTGTTTCTGAACATCTGATGATTTGGGTGATGAAAATGTTGAGGCATGAGCCTTAGACCTTTTATAAAACTGATGGTTGTCTGGATGCGATACCATTCCAATTTTATCGTACAACCACAATACCCGAAGATTGGGTAGGGCTTGACTGGAAACTTATATACCTTAGTATTGGTTCCCTCACGGCCAAGGTCTGAGCTGAGGCTACCTTGTGAAGATTGTCCACCTATGCAGTACCCAAGATGACAGTTGGTCATGGTTGGGAGGCCAAACTCATAGGAGAGGTGCTTATACTAGGGCGTGTAATTGAAAGGTTAGGATTGATTATCCGCATACTAAGTATGGTGAATTCAGGATTTGTTCCTGACGGATGTATCGAATGTTGTGGTGAAAGTGTACAATCTATGTAGAGTGTCAAACTATTCGAATAGCCGCGTCCGCGGTTATGGACAGTTGGAGTGGCCATACTGTTCCCCGTCAGACTTTTCCAAAACGACTTGTGAAATGAATTGAGACTTTGACTTGACCACAACAGGGTTGTGACATGAGATACAAGTTCCCACTTAGGTGTTATGAAACTTCAACTAGCATTCGTTGCTTCCAAACTTAGTAGAGATAAATCTGGCTTTTGCAAATCAACCCTAGAGCCTAGTGTCCTATTATCCCAAAAACCCTTTTACTTGTTAGTACTAGTTTGCGAGTACTTAAAGAGTACTCATGGCTTTGTCCCTGGCTATTCCCATGGCCATACTATGAAGAGGTGTATCTGGAGGATGGACCCCAGGAAGGTTACGACAACTAGGATCATCTCCCATCGTCAGCATTGCCTGTGACCCCCGAAGATGGAGCTTCGCCTACGCTACCGTTATTATTACGTATTCCGCTGCTTGAAGTTGTATTAAGAACTAGATCATGAGATCCCTATTTGTGTAAGAACTTATATACGGTTTGTAACGGATGATGTACTATGGTATCCGATTCTGTTATGTCTCGCAAAAATGGTAATCCTGGGATTGCGATGTATGGCATAACTATCTAAATTGCAATTTCTATCACCACTCACCATATCATTACCTTGTGAAAATCACATGTTGGTGAAGTGGTAGAGGATGAGAACTCATCTCGACCGGAAGTGGAAGCAACACAATCATCCTCAATAATGTTGGACACAACATATTTATCTTGAAGTTTTGTCCATAACTCATGAGCGCTCCAAAAAGGAATGATTGAAGATGTAACTACATAGCTCAAAGCATTAACAAGCACATTAGAAGCTTGAACATCGAGATATAAGTTTTTCTCATCCTCACAAGATAGATTTTTGAAATCCATAGGAGGAGAAAAACCTATATCTACAATACGCTCCAATTTTGGGTCCATGTCCCAAAAATGAATAAGCATACGAGTTTTCCATATATCATAATTTGTACCATCGAATATGAACATATCATTGTGCACTAATCCCCTAGCCGACATCTTTACTCTCAAGGCGGTGAAGCCTAAAATGAGAGACCGGGCTCTGATACCAATTGAAACGATACAAATGTCGCCTAGAGGGGGGTGAATAGGCGATTAAATTTTTTCCTAGAGTGGCTCAACAAAGGCGGAATAAAACTAGCGTTTACTTTGTTAAGCACAACCTAGAACAACTAAGGTTCACCTATGTGCACCAACAACTTATGCTAAGCAATAAAAGCAACAAAGTGATAGCAAGATATATATTACTTCAAGCGTGAAGGCTATCACAATGTAAAGTGCATAAGTAAAGAGCTCGGGTATTGAGATAACCGAGGCACGTGGGGACAACGATATTTTACCAAGTTCCTCCCAACATGGAGTACGTCTTGTTTGGAGAGGGGGTGGTATCAAACCACCAACGCCACCAAAGGCCTCCCTTATTCTCCGGTGAATCTCACGCCAACGGGATCGATCCACGCTTCCACTATCGATGCACTTGTCGGTGGCAACCGGAACCTCTCACAAGGTTGGGGCACTTCTCCACAACTTAATTAGAGGATCCCAACAAATGCCACCAAGGACACAATGCCACCAAGGCCACAAAACCGTCTAGGGTTCCAAGAACCCAAGAGGGACAAGCTCCAATGAGTAACTCAAACCAAATCCTCCGAGGAGAACACAAACCGATGCACCGATTGCAAATGGCAAGAACACCACAAAGATGCTCCAATCCCTCACTCTCAAGTTACAACAAAGATACTAAAGCTATTGGGGGAACAAGAGAGGGGGAATCAAAGAGGGATACAAAATCCCCCAAAATCTAGATCCCCAAAGATACACTCACAAAGAGATGAATCCGTTAGGTCAAAATGTGGATCCAGATTTCCTCTCTCTTCCACTCAAATATGGGGAAGAATCATAGGAGGGGAAGAGATTTATCAAGCTTCAAAATCTAGAGCAAGTGTGGACAAAGCTTAGACAAATAGAAGAGGAAGAAACTTACTAAAAGCAAAACGAACAAAGCTATATATAGGGACAGACAAAATCTGGCCGTTGGGGCAAAAAACTGGGCGGACCGGTAGTACCGGTTTGGACCAGTACTACCGCACCTGAACATAAACGCACATAGCGAGCGAGCTAGGCAGCAGATCGATTGAGGAAAAACAGCTAGCGGTGGGGCCTAGCAGCACAGCCAGCGCGAGCGGCAGCAGGCGCAACAGCGCGCGGGCGGGTCCAGTAGCAGAGCGGGTGCAGCGAGGCAGCAACATCGCTAGCGGGGCCACACGCTGGTAGCGAGCGAGCGAGCTCGGGCGGTGAACGGCAAGGCGCTTGGCTGAAGTCAACGCTGCAACGCAGCGCAGCGCAGGCTGGAGGGGCCGCCACGCACTTAACGCTGAGCCAAGACACGCTGTGGTGAGGCGGGCCACAGCGGTCAACGCGGCGGGCCACAGCTGGGTCAACGTCGTCAGCCAAGACGCTGAAGCGAGAGCAGCTGGATCTGGCGATGTGGCAGGCGCGCGCGGGAGCAGCGGGGCCATGGTGGGGCCAGGCGCGGGAATCGGGGAGAGGACGCGTGCGTGGAGCGGCCGAGGCACAAGGAGCGCAGGAGGGGAGAACACGGAGGCGTGGCAAGGAAAGCACTGGCGCCGGTACTGGCCACCCGGTACTACCGGGCCGATTGGAATTACCGGGAATTGGTACTGGGCCAGACAGAGAGAAAATGGGGTGCACTCAGGGGCGGGCGGTAGTACCGGCCCGCCCGGGCGGGCCTACTACCGCTCGGCCAAGAAACAGATATCCCTTTTTCTTTTATAAATCAAATATGAGGCAGATTCAAACGGTCATAACTTTTGATTGGTGACTCTGATTGACCCGATTCCAATTGCGTTGGAAAGAGGACGACAAGAGCTGCCCTATAAAAGGTGAAAATAATGGTTATCACCAAGTGAGAATGTATCATGTATAATAATGTGAGATACCTCACTTGGTGAGAAACCGAAAAGCCGCATAGATAAAAATCGCAATAAGATATAAAAGAGGGATCCGATTTGGATGAACAAGAGCTTGTTATGGAGATTACCACAAGCTCTATATCCTCACATGGATAAGACCAAATAACAACCAAATACGACGATGCAAGTATGCAAAGGTTTGAGCTCTCTTCGAACGATGTGATCGAGTTACTCATTCGAGAGCCCCTCTTGATAGTACAGTTGTCTATCCTAAACCTGGTCTCCCACACACAACATGAGACCGGAAAAAGGGAAAACCTATCAAGATTATACCTTTGCCTTGAGCATTCCACTTGAGCTTGATGTAGACGATCTTGCCCTTCTCAAGATGGAACGCCTTTTTTGATTCCTCATCATCGATCCATGATCACCGAGGATAGCAAGAATTAAACATGAGATCTTCTATAAATGGCGCATTTTTAGGTTGCACATCACATCTTATTCTACATATCATCGACCTTGAAGCCAACACATGCTCCAAGCGATGCCAATGGACAAATCCTACAAGTATAACTTAATACACACATTAGTCCATAAAGATTGTCATTAATTACCAAAACCACACATGAGGGCCCACATGTTCTTTCAACTGTCGACCCCTCTTTGAATGCGTGATGTTGCTTTTGGTGATTTACATTTTTATTTGATCTTACTTATCTTCTTAGAGGTGAGAACTCTTCTCATTTATTGGGATGAGGAAACAGCTGCGGAAAGACAAACGTGTCCGAGAAGACGGTACCGTTCATGTTGTCGACTATCCGGGCGTTGCTCGATCATTGTCAGCCCTTGTTCGCATGTGTGATGCCCCTAGGGTACATTTTTTCAGGGAGCTCGTGTGAAAGCTTATCTTGCGGCTATGGTTGTTTGGGACCTGATGATTCATATTGCTCATTTAGAATAATTATTTTCATTTTTCTTTCAGAAGTAAAATTTAAATATAAAAAACATTAATATCCAGAATTAAAGACATATTTGTTCATGTTGCGTGGCAACGCACGGGTAATCTGATATTAAAAAGATTAGCATCATTAGCCACCAACAAAATCCGTCTACCCACATGGGGGTGGGGGGAAAGTGGGCTCGAGGAAGTAGGCCCCGCGCACCCTTTAGGGAACTCCAGGAGGCGGAGGTTGTCGGGGATCAACGAGGCATCGCAGGGCAACGTCGAGTTTCAAGAGGCAGGACAGAACTCGGGCAGAGGCGAGGAATCGCACCTGGGACAACAGGGGGCACCTGCGGTGGCGTCTATAAGTCGACTACGAATAGTCCCATGTCGAGGGCGAAAGGCAGACGATGAGGAGCAGCACGGCCAGCAACGAACATGGGCATGGCAGCGGTGCACAACCTGGATGTGTTCCCGGCGGCGAAAGGTGAGGTCGCGGGCGAGCGCGGCTCATCGGGGAAGGAGTCGCGAGCGAGTATTCATCTCATTAGGACACCTATTTTACCAAGAAAAAATAAATGTTGCCATTAAAATTGTAGGATTATGTGCAACTAGGAAAATCTTGATGATCTGTGGCAACGCACGGGTATTCAGCTAGTAGATAATAATTTTTAGATCATCCTAGCTTGGCTCCAATTATCATGTGGTGACAACACTTTTCTTACGGACGAGACAAGCATCCATTGCATCTCCAATGTACTTAAAACAACATTTAAGTACATCTTGGTCCCCAAACTTATTGGGTCCAAAGTGGTTAGAATAACCACAACACATAGGATACACTCCATAAAAATATATGCAAATTTAGAGATAAAATTTGAATTTCATGCACATCTTAGCCGTTTAAGTATTTGATGGAGTATATCCTATATATTGGATCAAAGAAAGCAAAACATGGTATAAGATATATGAAAGGGCATTTTATGCCTTTCACATTATTTTGATGTTTGTTGACAACACTTGGATTAGTTTAATGCTTTGCTAAATGTTTCAGATAATATCAGATTTATTGTGGACAATATATATACACATATAGAGAGATGATTTGACGGGATCAAAAAGGGAAAAGATTTGTATCTGGCCGGACTGTTCGGCTGGCATGCGTCGGACTGTCCGGCCCAGCCGGAAACTCTGCCCGAAAACCACCGGAATGTCCGGCCGAGAATTCTCGCCCAGGTTTTCTCCCCAGCTGTGGATAACCAGTATATCAAACCGGACACTGGGCGGACACTGGTCAAACTCTGGCCGGAAACTTGGCCAGGCCGGAGTGTCCGGCTGGTGTTGAGCGGAATGTCCAAGCAGGCCAGACTGTTCGGCTTAAGTGGCTCCAACGGCTCTAAATTCTGGGGCCCTATAAAAGGACCCCTTCTTCTACCTTGGAACCTGCTCGTCCAGTTCAAGAACAACAGCACATTTTGAGCCACCAAATCCACAAGATCTCTTCATTCATCCATCTAAAGTCGTTGATCTTTGGAGAATCGAAGGAGGCGACCTTGATCTACAACTTCACCAAGAGAGATCTTCATTTCCCCCTCATTCACTTGAGGGCCCCTTGCTCTAGTGTTTCTTTGGAAATCCTAGCTTTGATTTGGTTCTTACAAGCTTGTCTTTGATTGTTTGACAACTTGCTTGTATTTGGGAGCCTTCAATTAGGTTGTGGATGTGTGCCCCGAACTCGTTGTAAAGGTGCCGGCTTCCACCTCGAAGGTTGCCGATATAGTGGAAGGTGAATCGATCCCCTTGGGGTGAGGTTCATCGGAGAACAAGGGAGGCCTCTCTTGGCGTTGGTGGTTTGAAACCACCCCCTCTCCAAACATACACGTACTTCCCCTCAAAAGGAAGGAACTACGGGAATCATATCATTATGTCTCCGCGTCCACCACTTTGGTTACTTCTATCCTTTACCGCACTTTACTTACTTGTTCTTGCTTAGTGTTATGCTATTGCTTGCTTGTTTTACATATAGGTAAATTCACCTTAGTTGCATAATCTAGAGAATTTACCTTTCTTGTCAAACCGTAAATTGAAAAAGAAGAAAATTTAAAGTAGCACCTATTCACCCTCCCTCTAGGTGGCCATACGATCCTTTGAATTGGTATCAGAGCCTCGGCTCTTTATTCGGGCTTTACCGCCTAAGAGTATATGGGTATCAAAGAAGGGGAAGTGGATGGTGGGACTGCCGCCTCGGTGACCATGGATGATCTCAATAACTTGGAAACAAGATTGAGCTCCACCATGGCCAACAAGATCAAACAATTGCAAAATTTAATTGAGCAACTTGTTAAAGATAAGGTTGGTTCATCATCCCCTTCTTCTCAAGAGGAACTACCTCCTTCATCCAAAGAGAATTCTCTGGCATCTCCCATAGATAAGGTGGTGGGGGATAATCAAGGCAACATTAACTCCTCCACAAAAAGGGTTGGTGAGAAGGGAGAGCATCATGACTCTCATGCATGGTTCTCTCCCGACCCCCCAATTCCTCATCCTCATGTAAACAATAGAGGTGACCCACCTAATCTTGAAGCATCTACTACTTTTGCTCAATGGCAATCTCTAATGAAAACTCATGTGCGCAGCTCTTGCATTGAACTATGGAACATCATCAAAAAGGACTCTATATTGGAGACCCAAACAAGTTGACAAGAAGAGAAGTTGTCAATAGTCAACTCAATGCCACCGCCTTGCACATGATTCAACAAGGATTGGGTACAAAGGACTACCCACACATTGAGCACCTCAGCATCGCCAAGGAAGCTTGGGATGCTCTCACCGTGTTGTTTGTTGGGAATGAGAGCATGAGGAGGAACCAATATGATGCTCTAAGCAATGAAGCCGAAGTCTTCTACATGAAGGAAGGTGAAAATCATGAAGACATGTACCATAGGCTCAAGACCACTGCCACCACTTTTAGAAATGTGGGTGCCTCACATGTGGATGATGCTTGGATAAAAAGAAAATATGTGAGTGCACTCATGCCCTTGGAGCCCACCGACTTGAAGAGCCTACAAGGAAGACACAACTACCATCTCATGACCTCCAATGAAGTTATGCAAGAGATGGCCTCTTTCAAGTTTGCCGCCAAGAATGCCAAAGATGCCCGTGCTCGAGCCCTTGGTATGAGCAATGTTGTCAACCTTGCATTGAAGGCCAAAGTTGTGGAACATGGAGATGAAGATGATAGTGATGAAGGACTCTCCATGGACCACCCCGGTGATGTCAAGATTTCTCATGGTCAATACATGGCCTTCTATGCAAATAAATTTTGGAAGAACCCCGCCAAGGCCAAGATGGAAATGCAATGAAAAAGCAACCCAAGTGGAAGAAGAGAAAATGTCACTAAATTGAGAACTTGCTTCAATTGTGGTGACCGCTAGCACTTTGTGGCGGGTTGTCCCTATGATAAGAGAGAAAGATCATGGGGGTAAGCTCGTGTTGAAGAAAACTCCCAAATCACTTTACAAGAAACCCTTCATCAAGAAGAATCCCATCAACAAGAAGTCGGGAGAAATTGTTTTGGTCACTCATGAAGAATACTCCTCCGACAATGAAGATGATGAAGATGAGGAAGAGGAAACATCTAATGGTGTGGCTGCTTTAGCCACTACTTCTACTCCGACATTCTCACTCTTCGATTCTCCAAATGAGAACACTCCCATCAAGAATGTCACTTGCCTTATGGCAAGAGGAACGGAGGTATCCTCATCATCTCACTCCACTCCCTTAGCTAATGATGAAATTGATGATGAGATGTCTCTTGATGTAAAAAATGGAATGAATTGCTTTCGATGAGTTTATGACTAACTTACAAGGGGATGCTAAGATACATTTTGGGAACATCTCAGATCAACTTTCCCACGCACAAGAGCTTCTAGATGTAAGGTGTAAACTTGGGCATGAACACATGATTGAGCTAGAGGCCTTAAACAATGCTCTAGAAGAAGAACAAGAGACTAGGATGTCTCTTGAACTAAAACTTGAAGGGCGTGATGAGGCCAATGACATTATTGTTAATAGACTCATCAAAGAATGTGATCATGCTATTGCTAAATGCAAAAGGGCTAAAAAGGACAAGATTGAGTTTGGTGTGCTTCATAAAAACTTGACGAGGATTTTAGTTTGCTTAACAAGGCTCACAAGGCTTTGGAAAGTGAACTCTTGTCACTCACAAAGTTCCATGAAATGCTTCAAACTCAATTGGCCAATATTCCTCCACCTAGCAATTTCATTCCTTCTAGTAGTACAACTATTCTTGAAGAAAATGCTAGGTTGAAGGGGGAGCTAGCCAAGGCCACATTTCCACAAGGGAACAAGTCCATTGATGATCTTTTAAGTAAGCAAAGGCCTAGTGGTGAGAAAGGGGGCATTGGATTTGTATCCAAAGCCAAGAAGAAGAGCAACAAGAAAAGGAAGGCCAAGCCCGCACAAGATAAAAACAAGGCCATTATGGATAGTAAGACCACAAGTGGTAAAACTATGTCTCATGATGATTTTGCGGGAAGTGATAACCCTCACTATGTTCTAATGCGTGATTATTATGGTGATGTGTACGCACAATATGTTGGCCCATATGATGGTTATATTGCTTGGTACATTTGGGTCCCCAAGACCCTTGTTACTAACAAAAGAGGACCCATTGAAAAATGGGTACCTAAAAATTAGCTTGATCTTTTGTAGACATATGCTTCCGGAGGGTCAAAGTGGGTGCTTGATAGTGGTTGCACAAGTCATATGACCGGAAGCTCGTCTATTGTCAAGGACTTAAAGCCAAATGATGATCAAATAACCGTGACATATGCCGACAAGTCAAAGTCTAAGGTAATGGGTTTCGGCAAGGTAGTGGTTGCTCACAATATTACACTCGAGAACGTCATGCTTGTTGAGACCCTTGGATACAATTTACTTTCAGTCCGTGCTCTTGGAAAGATGGGCTTTGCTGTCTTTGTTGATGATGATATTGTGGTCCTCATGTGGAGCAAGTCTCTCAAGGTCGCTTTTGTTGGGTACGCCGAACATGACTTGTATGTGGTGGACTTTTCGGGGCAAACCACTACAAGTGCGATGTGTTTATTCGGAAAGGCCGATATAGGTTGGTTATGGCATCGCCGACTAGCCCATGTCAATATGAGAACTTTGCAAAGTCTCCACAAAGAGGGCCATATTGTTGGACTAAAAGAAAATGTTTCCTTTGCCAAAGATCGTGTTTGCAGGGCTTGCATTCTAGGAAAGATGCATGATGCTCCCCACAAGCCAAAGAACTGCATCTCGTCAACGAGGATCTTGGAGCTCCTTCATGTGGATCTCTTTGGTCCTCCATCTCATGCAAGTCTTGGCGGGAAGAAATATTGTTTGGTAATTGTTGATGACTTTTCAAGATACTCATGGGTATATTTTTTCAAGTTTAAAAGTGAGACCCAAAAGACCTTCATCGACTTCATCAACTTGGTTCAACGTCAATACAATGTCCCCGTGTTGTTAATAAGAAGCGACAATGGCACCGAATTCAAGAACTACACCTTGAATGATTTCCTTGGTGATGAGGGGATAAAACATCAATATTCCGCTGCATATACCCCTCAACAAAATGGTGTTGCCGAGAGGAAGAACCGGACTCTTATTGAGATGGCTAGGACCATGTTGGCGGAGTTTAAATCTCCATACAACTTTTGGGCCGAAGCCATCTCCACCGCTTGCCATGCATCAAACCGGCTCTACCTCCGCAAGAAAATCAACAAGACACCATATGAAATACTTACCGGTAACAAGCCCAACATATCTTACTTCCGGGTGTTCGGTTGTAAGTGTTTCTATCTCATAAAAGGTGTTCGTTTGTCCAAATTCGAGGCTAAAGCTTTAGAGGGTATTTTTGTTGGCTATGGTCTCAAATCTCACACTTATATTATCTATGATAAGCTCTCCAGAGCCATCATAGAATCTTGTAGTGTGACCTTCGAAGAATATGATGGTCCCCAAGGGAGGCGTGTTGATGTTTGTGATGCAGATGATGAAATGCCTCAGGATGCCATAGGAAGAATGGGTGTGGGATATATCCGCCCCGTCGAGGAACCCCTTATGGCGGATCGAGAAGAACTATGCTCTACTCAAGTGGATCCCTCATCTTCACAACATCAAAAAGATCCATCCACCGAGGAGGACAATGACCCAAGACAAACACAAGCTGTGGACCCTCAACATGTTGATTATGGTGACAGCTCTAGTGAGGATGAGATTGAGTCTCCAATCTCCAGAATATCAAGTGGTGCCGAGTCAATTAATCAAGGGAGATCCATACATATTGCACTAAGACAAGCTCAACTCAATGCAAGAAATGTGCCAGATCAAGACCAAGGTCAATCTTTGCCTCTCAATGAAGAGAATGATTCACTTGTTGATCAAGGTCAAGATAATGGTCAAGACGAGGACTGAAATGATGAAGAGGGCCCCCCAAGAAACAATGAGGAGATCCACACTCGTCGTGAAGCTAGAAAGGAGAGGATATTGGAATTAAGAGACCACTCTTTACAAAATATGGTGGGTGACCTAAGGAGAGGCATTTCCACAAGAGCACAATTGAAGAGGTTTAGTGAACACCAAGCACACATATCCATGATTGAACCAAAGAAATTATGGGAAGCCCTTGAAGATTCGGATTGGTTGGAAGCAATGCACAAAGAGCTCAACAACTTTGAGAGAAACAAAGTATGGAAGTTAGTTGAGAAGCCAAAGGATTGCCGCAATGTTATAGGCACCAAGTGGATATTCAAGAACAAGCAAGATGAGCATGGAATTATAGTAAGGAACAAGGCAAGATTGGTTGCACAAGGGTTCTCTCAAATTGAAGGCATTGATTATGGAGGGACATATGCACCCGTGGCTCGCCTTGGGTCCATCCGTATCCTTCTTGCTTATGCGGCACATCATAATTTTAAGTTGCAACAAATGGATGTAGAAAGTTCCTTTCTTAATGGTCCATTAAATGAGTTGGTATATGTAAAGCAACCCCCGGGATTTGAGGATCCCAACTTCCCAAACCATGTATACAAACTTGATAAGGCGCTCTATGGGCTCAAGCATGCCCCACGCACGTGGTATGAGCACCTTAGAGAGTTGTTGTTTGACCGTGGATTTGAGGTTGGGAAAATCGATCCCACTCTTTTTACTAAGAAAGTCAATGGGGAGCTTTTTGTATTCCAAATATATGTTGATGATATTATGTTTGGCTCATCTAACAAAGCTTTTAATGATGAATTCTCAAAGCTTATGACTAGTAGGTTCTGGATGTCTATGATGGGGGATTTGAGAGTATTTCTTGGCTTTGAGATCAAGCAAGTTAGAGGAGGGACATTCTTCAACCAAGCCAAGTATATTCAAGATATGCTCAATAGATTCAATATGCAAGATTTAAATGGAGCTCCTACTCCCATGGCTACAAAGACTCATCTAGAACAAAATCCAAATGGTAAAGATGTGGATCAAAAGGTATACTGGTCCATGATTGGTTCTTTGCTTTACCTTTGTGCATCTAGACCCGATATTGTGTTGAGCGTAGGTGTGTGTGCAAGATATCAAGCGGCTCCTAAAGAAAGCCATTTGATGGCGGTCAAGAGAATATTTCGATATTTGGTTCATACCTGTAGCACCCCGGGTAAAACCACTACTAGAAAATCGCTTGCTGATTTTATCTTTGTGCATCATCATGACATCATCATGCATTTATTCGCCTAAAATAATTCTCCAAAAGCCTATTTTGTTTTCCAGAGATTCCCCTATTTGTTCAAATCAAAACCCTAGATCCGTCTGGATCTTTTATTTGTCTATAAAACCTTCTTACAAATATTTTATTTTTAAAAGAAAGAACAATAATAAATATAAAATATTTTTTATTCGGGGAGGCAGCCTAGCCGTTTAGGCAGGCCACCTACTACCCGTCAGGCCCAGCCCGTTTTAAACCAAACACTAACCCTTTCAATCCTCAACCAAACCCTAGTCCCACCTAATCCAACCCAACCACCCTGATCCCCACCCCACTACCGCCGCGAGGCACACATCACGCACGCTCCCCGCCTGGGTCCCACTCCCACCTCGCGACCGCACGCGCCTTGACCCGTTCCAAGCACGAAACCGCCCACCATGCCGATCCCTAGGCCCCACCCTGAACCTGCTCTCCACGCGCGGACACTGCTCCCTCTCTCTCCCTCAACCTGGACCCCACCCCGCCTCGATCTTATCGCCACCCGATCGCGTCCTCTCCCTCCTGCCTCGCTTCTATCCCCTTCTCGTGATCCTCTCTGCCGCAGCCGCATGTCCCTTCTCCCCTACCTCGCCGGCCTGTAGAGCACCGTGCCCTGCGAGCACCGCCAGCTGCCCTCCCTCTGCTCTACTCACCGCCGCTCGGGTAGACCGTCGTTCCGTCGCCGGCCTCTACAACCTGATCTCCGCGTCCGCCGCCGGCCAGCGAGCTCTCCATCCTCGGTCTGTCTCGAGCACGCCGCGCCGTCGGGGCCTCCTCGGTCCTCTCCGTCCTCGCCGTCCCTCCTTCGCTGCTTCCTCTTCGCCCTGCACGCCGATGTTGCCCGCCTCCGGCGCTGCCAGGGACGCCTTCCTCGACGGCCACCTCCTGAGCGCCCTCTCTGTCCTCTGCCTGAACCTCCTCTCTGCGCCACCGTCCGCGACCGCACGCCCTCGACCGCCTTGGCCGAGCTCTGTTGTGGCCGTCGCCATGGATGCCTTGCTGCCTATCCTCTTCGCCTACCCCGACCTCACCAAGCGCGTCTTGCCATCGAAGTGTCTCTCTGCCTTGCAGCTCAACATCTGTCGGGCTCTCCCTGTTGTACTGGTAAAAAGAGATGATGTGGCGGTAGTGTTGTTGAGGTGAGGATGCTTGGTGCAATAGTGGTGTATGCGCAAGGTTGCACCAAACTGATGACCATCTGATGTTTAGAGACATGACAGTGCACAAGATTCATAAGCCGGACGCCAAGTTTTTCTTCCGGAACAGCCCCGTAAGCCAAGATCGTCCACTTGGAATTCGAAGACCGATCCTGACCCCGGCGTCGCGGCAAGGTCTCCTCCCCGGAACCGCCATGACCTTCGTCACGGATCCGATGGTCGAGGCCCTGAAGACCGAACCCGCTGAGCCCGAACCCCTCGGAGAACCCCAAGATATTCGACCGCCATGTGTGACCCCTTTTCCGAGCCTCTATATTTATAAATGATATATATATCTTGTTGCATATTAAATTGTCATGGATGCATACATATTCGTGTGGGTTGGGGGCATTATGCCGATTCACCTCATAACTAAATATGGGGGTCCATATGCGGGCAAATCTAGTCTAATATGGCCCCATTTAAACTTGTGCATCGAACCGGTGATATAATTTGCCTTGTTAAGACAACATTTAAACTGGGGGTATCTAAACAACATGAACTTAATAATTAATTGTCGGGACCCTGGTTCCACTTAATATTGCATAATTGCATCGCATTTTGCCATGCCATACATCATACATGCATCATGCTCGATCTTTTGTCGTAGTATTAAATGGTGCATCCGGTGTTTCTTCTAGCGTTTTGCTTCTTCGCGGATTAGGCCGATGAGTTGATGCGAGAGTCGACCCGATCTTCGAATGAACCTTCAGCAATGTTTTTCAGACGAGCATTCTCCCCCTTTCTACCTATCTTACTTTTATAGTATTTATTTCCTCCTGTTGATCTATTTCTATCTGTGTTGCGATGCTCTAGTTTTCGTACCCGTGATATCCTTGCAGCCCTTATATTGCCATGGACACATCCTATTATCTGTTGTTTGGTAGATAGTCGGTCTTGCGAGTCGTAGTTGCTTGCGTAGGTGTTTTGTCGCGTCGTCGATCTTCCATAGTTGTTGGAGTAAGGCTGTATGTTTAATGTTGGAGATGATCATGGCTTTAATTATCGTTTAATAACTAAAATTGAAGTAGGTAAATGCAGAGGCACCGGTGGGTAATAGAAAATATTTGGTTTTTAACCGCTCACTGGTGTCCCGTAGGACCCCGAGTTCTTGACACCTGTTCCGAGATCGAGCGCGCTAACCACAGGTGGGGTGTGTGGGCACCCCCATCGATTAGTACCTGATTTCAAAGTACTGTACCGGGGGCCACAAAGTAGTTTGGGGCTTTATTACTATCCTGTACTTATGCCATGTTTTACTGCTTTATTTATGATTGCGCGTGGAGCGCCTGTACTATTTTGGATCGCGGCACGATTTCGCGGTATCGACAAGCCCAGTCACACTTTCGGGTTCCCAGTCGTTTACAGCCGTTCTCGCAAACCCTGGGTCTGTCTCGGAGACCGGCCGACTTTGTTACGGGTAGCTTAGTGGGGTGGCCCCCATGTGCTTGCTTTGGGTCTGGGAAACGTCGTGTCTAAAACCCCGTCGACATACCGTTGGGTGTATGTTTTGTGATCTTGTACCTACCTGATCTGACAACAAGGGTGTACGTGCCTGTGGAAACTTTGGTGCACCCCTGTAGGGTTAAATCTTTTCGAGAAGTCGTGTTCGCGGTTATGGACGACTTGGAGCAAAGTTCTCGATCATAGACAACTATAACTAAAGTTTACTGTTATAATTTGACTTGTATCCGATATGACTAGTAATCAGCTTCACTACAACGGAATGGCTAAATAAAAGTACTAACAACTGTTGGGTTTGGAATATCTCATGCTAATTGTATCTGACTAGTAAGTGTTGCAACTACAATGGAATGGTTAACTAAAAGTTCCCACTGCTTATTATATCAGGATGACTATCTATACCTGACTAGTAATTGCTGCAACGATAATTGAATAAATAAAACTGTCAACTGTGTGAGTTCCTCGGTTGACTTCCTCGTTTGGTCTAGAGGGGGGGAAATACCAGGATGGGTATGTTTGGTGGTAGAATCAGGATGGTTTCGAATAGGTCTTTATTATCTCTCTCTGATAGCCGACAGTTGTATCGAGTCTCTATAGGTTGTTTAGTGCATGCTGCGCTGCCGCTCAGTCCACCATACCTATGTAGGCGAGGACCGCCGAATTCTAGTATCGCCGAATCTTGGCCTCGATCGACCGCTCTCTTTTTCCTTTGCCCTTTGTCGGCACCCCTTCTGTTTAAGCAGGTTTTGAGATCGACGTCGTTAGCAGGGTTACCCTTCCGACTTGGCCTGGGCAGGGTTATGGACGCCATTGGTTATTCTTCAGGGCTCTTAGCCCCATTTGCATCTTGTCCGTAGTCGGACGCTGTATCATTTTCAAGTTGATTTGGATCTTTGTATTGTGTATCCGTATTCTTAACTCATGGAGTCGTTGTTGTATATATCTGTTCTGTGGGTTCCATCGTGGACTATTGTGTAATAATATTACTTCGTTTTCCACCCGCACAAAAGTGCCTGGTGGGTACCTTTGAATCGTTTCTATGCGGGTTTGGCGGGGATCGCTAAAACTTGCATAGGGCCGATTTTGAGGGTGTTACAATACCCCACATTATGTTCTTTGGTATCCTCGAGGGTCAACATTTTCTCTTTGTGGATACACGGACTCGGATTGGGCTGGTGATAAGGATGATAGGAAATCAACATCCGGGGCTTGCCAATTCCTTGGTAGGTCCTTGGTATGTTGGTCCTCTAAGAAGAAAAATTGTATATCTCTCTCTACCGCCGAAGCCGAGTATGTGGCAGCTGCTAGTGCTTGCACTCAATTGCTATGGATGAGGCAAACATTAAAGGAATACGGTGTCCATTGTGACAAAGTGCCTCTTCTATGTGACAATGAAAGTGCCATCAAGATTGCCTACAACCCGGTGGATCACACAAGGACAAAGCATATTGATATCCGTCATCACTTCATTAGGGATCATGTTGCTCGAGGTGATATTGACCTATCATATGTGCCAAACAAAGACCAACTTGCCGACATCTTCACGAAGCCACATGATGAAGCAAGGTTTTGCTATTTGAGGAATGAACTAAATATCATAGATTCTAGAAGCTTGACTTGATTACCTTGCATACTCACCTATGTCTTGACCCTTATTTGGTGTAGGTGTAGGCATGGATATAGGGGGAGTGCGGTTCTAATTGATTGTACTATCCCTCCCCCCCATTATGCCCAAAGCAATCAAAATCATTCCTCTTAATATCATTTTGTGGTATGTGAGCTTAAATGATGAGTTTCAGTAATGGACCCAAGATATATCTTCGTGGTGCCAAGTCGAGTATACTCAAATATGGTGGCCTAGGCCACCGCCCTCTCACATTAGAGAAGTTGGTGCTTACTCGTGTTTGTCATTTGCTTGATCCGTGTCTTTTTGGAGCTTTCTTGAACATCTTTGTGAATTCCTATGACTCTTATTGATTTTTCATAGATTGACTTCCTCTAAATCCTAGGCCTACTCTCATCTACAAACATGCTGTTCTTGCCACACATTTGTCCAAAAAAACTTGAATATGGGGTTTCTGGTCGAAGGGGGCCGGAGTGTCCGCCTTGTACCAACCGGAGTATCCGGCTTAGCCGGCCTCTCCTCCTGGTATAGACCGGACATTTCGGCCGGGCTGGACTATCCGGCGAATATTACCCGGACTGTTCGGTCCTTGCGGTTTCGTTCTGATTATAGAGGTCGGGGAGAAGTGGACGGTTCAGTCCTTCCTCTTCTCCCCAACTCTCTCCTCTTCTCAGACCACTTCCCCCGACCAGGATCTCCACCGAGATGGCTTCTCCACCCCGGATCTTGCTGTTGCCACTGGCCATTTGCGTCCCCTTGCCGCTGGGATCCTTTCCCCACTGGTGAAGGCCCTCATGGATGCTAGTGGTTCTCGTCCTCGCCGTCCTCGGGCTGCCAAGAATATAGCTAGTCGCAGGTTCCGGTATGATGAGGAGCGCGACATTCACATTGATCCATCTGTTGTCAGGCAGGCTACTCGTGACCGTGCTGCAGCAATGCAACAGAAGATGAGGCAGCTAAAAAGAGATGAAGCCAAGCGGATGAAGTTTGAGTCCTTGACTACTCTAGAAAATTTGGGTACCGAGGAGTATATGGAGATGAGGCTCCAACAATTATATTCCCTGCCTAGCACCTCAACTGATGAGCGCTTCTGGAGGACTGAGCAAGTCCTGCTGTTTTCTGAGCTCTACGGTACCTTCCAGACTCCTACTTGTCCCATGCAGTGGTTGGACCTTGAGAAGCTTCATGCTCACAAGTACTTTGAGGATGCTCTTTGGGTGACTGAGAAGATGGGCTGCACGCCATCTTTCAGGAAAAAGAAGACTACAATGTTGAGTTGGTCCAACAGTTCTATGCCACGGTGGTCTTTGGGGAGACTACTGACATTCCTCTTGAGTGGATGTCTGGTACTACCAGGGTTCGCTCCAACATGGTTCAGTTTGCTCACATTCTTGGATTGCCTTTCAATCCCAATGGCCCCAGTGGTATCCAGATGCAATTACATGGTCAGTCATATGATAAGAATCAGCTGGCTCCTATTTATTCTCAGAATGGTGTGGTTGGGCAAACCACCAATATCAAGCTCATTTACAACATATTGCTTTGCATGTTCCGCCACACTCTCACTCCCAAGGCTGGAAACAAGGATGCAATGAGAGGCGCAGAGATAAACCTGATGGCTCATGCTCACACTATGTACATTCATGGTCCAGCTCATCCAGGTGGTGCTATTGATGTTATGGACTTCATCTATCACGATTTGTACAAGTGCATCACTGACAAGAAGTGTCCTCTGTATGCCCCATATGTGATGAAGCTCATTGCTGCCCTCACTCCTGTCACTCCCTTGCTCTATCAGGATCTTGTTCCCCACACTGCTGCCAAATTACAAAGGGGCCCCTGCCACCAAGGCTCCTCGAGGCTACCCTCCAGCTCAGGACATATTTGGGTATGATGAGATTGAGGCCGATGACTCTGACAGTGACGGTTCTGAGGAGATACAGGCTCCACCGTCTCGTGTCCCTAGGATGAAGCATGCTAGCAATGCATATCGCTTCAACACCTCTAAGGAGGAAGTGCACAAGAACGTGAAGAAGGCCTCATGGTGGAAGAAGCTCCTCCTTTGCCAGAATATTGACATTTGCCATGGACAGTATGATGCCTACAAGGATAATAGGAATGTCATGAAGGAACTCAAGCGGATCAACCAGCCCATGGATGTTGATGCTTCTCAACAGCAGGCATCAGATGGCACTCTCTCCTATGGTCAGTGGAGTCAGGGTCGTGTGGACTGGTCCATGTTTGAGGATGTGTCCTCTTCTTCTCGCCCTCACGGCCAGCGCTCGACTCAGGATGACGATGATGATGAGGATGGTGACGAGGATGAGGAGGATGATGAGGATGAGGATGCCGATGTGGACTACAGTGGTTAGTGACTTGGGGCGTGTTAGTAGTGCTCTTTTCCCTTTTTGGCGTCTCGATGCCAAAGGGGGAGAAGTATCCCCATATTAGGTTGCTATCGGGATTTGCATGGGTCCACGGGCTTCACTTTCTCTCGATTTGCCTCTTTGAAGCTCCATGTCTTGTATCCTAGCTATTTGAGATTGGTTTTAGAACTTTATGTGTGGTGTGTTTTGACTTGTGTACCCGGTTATGTCTAAGACTATGCTTTATCTAAATTATCTACCTAGTCTTTATCATATCTTGTCATAACTTGCTTAACAATCTAGCAAGGAAGCAAGGAAATGATCCTAGGACGTGTGATCTTGCATTCAAAAGCAAAGCAAAAATTGGTCACACATCTAGGGGGAGCCTTGCTATGTTGTAACTTTGTTTACTTGTGAAATTTTTATCTATCCCATATGCAAATCCTTGGGTTGTCATCAAAGACCAAAAAGGGGGAGATTGAAAGGGCATTTTATGCCTTTCACATTATTTTGATGTTTGTTGACAACACTTGGATTAGTTTAATTCTTTGCTAAATGTTTCAGATGATATCAGATTTATTGGGGACAATATATATACACACATATAGAGAGATGACTTGACAGGATCAAAAAGGGAAAAGATCTGTATAGAGAGATGATTGTCCGGCCCAGCCGGAAACTCCGCCCGAAAACCACCGGAATGTCCGGCCGAGAATTCTCGCCCAGATTTTCTCCCCAGCTGTGGATAACTAGTATATCAAATCGGACACTGGGCGGACACTGGTCGGACTCTGGATGGAAACTTGGCCAGGCCGGAGTGTCCGGTTGGTGTTGAGCGGAACGTCCGGGAAGGCCGGACTGTCCGGCTTAAGTGGCTCCAACGGCTCTAAATTCTGGGTCCCTATAAAAGTACCCCTTCTTCTACCTTGGAACCTGCTCGTCCAGTTCAAGAACAGCAGCACATTTTGAGCCACCAAATCCACAAGATCTCTTCATTCATCCATCCAAAGTCGTTGATCTTTGGAGAATCAAAGGAGGAGGCCTTGATCTACAACTTCACCAAGAGAGATCTTCATTTCCCCCTCATTCACTTGAGGGCCCTTGCTCTAGTGTTTCTTTGGAAACCCTAGCTTTGATTTGGTTCTTACAAGCTTGTCTTTGATTGTTTGATAGCTTGGTTGTATTTGGGAGCCTCCGATTAGGTTGTGGATGTGTGCCCCGAACTCGTTGTAAAGGTGTCGGCTTCCACCTCGAAGGTTGCCGATATAGTGGAAGGTGAATCGATCCCCTTGGGGTGAGGTTCATCGCAGAACAAGGGAGGCCTCTCGTGGCTTTGGTGGTTTGAAACCACCCCCTCTCCAAACATAGACATACTTCCCCTCAAAAGGAAGGAACTACGGGAATCATATCCTCGTGTCTCCGCGTCCACCACTTTGGTTACTTCTATCCTTTACGGCACTTTATTTACTTGTTCTTGCTTAGTGTTGTGCTATTGGTTGCTTGTTTGACATATAGGTAAATTCACCTTAGTTGCATAATCTAGAGAATTTACCTTTCTTGTCAAACCCTAAATTGAAAAAGAAGAAAATTTAAAGTAGCACCTATTCACCCCCCTCTAGGTACCCATACGATCCTTTCAATATACATTTAGTAAACATGCATGCGCGAGACTTTCAAGATCCAATGAACATATAATTTGGAAAAATCACCAAAATATTCAAGAAGGCATACAAGGTGTGACAAAACACATTTGTTGTCCAAACTATATCAAAGAATCAAATCAGCACAAGATTTTTTCAATAAAGTTACACAAATGAACCAAGTAAACACTACTGAGCATAAAAGATGAAACAAAAATACAAATGCTCAAAGATTTATCTTATTCAAGCAAATAAAATAGAGAAGAAAGAATGAGATAAGAAACTTTGAAAAGAGGAAGGTTTCAACAAATAAACCAAATCCTTAACACTTTTCACAATGGCACAAGGTTCCGAGAAGAAAAGGTTTGTCTTCCACTAAAACACATTTGATAATAATCAAAAACATCATCAAATAGATGATCAAAAGCCAAGTAAGACAATGGGATCCACACCAAAATTTTGGAAAGAAAATAAGGCAATAAGAGGTGAACTCCAAAGTGAAGATGATCCACAAATGCTACCAGACACAAGTATATCAATTGTCAAAGACAATGAGTGTATTGTAATACATTTCTGGTTCTATATTGCACGGATATTAAAGATAAATCTTCACAATAAAAAATAGAAATAAAAAGGTTAAGCACTATGCAAAGATAGAGCTTCTTGATAGCTTCAACTAGTCACACAATCATGCAAAGAAATTATTAGAATAACTTGAATCAAATGGTTTCCCAAATAAGATATAGAGATATGTATTTGAGGAAGACCGCACCAAGAATTTCTTACTTAAACAAAGACCAAAAATACGAGCAATAAAATCTTCTACCAAAAATAGGACCTTGTTTGAGTCAACATGCCACCTAGAAATAAGAGAATCAATAATATCAACTCTAAGTGGAACTACCTCATATGTTCACATTTCCTAGAATTGTGATATGCAAAAGAAGCACATTACTCCCCCATAATGTGATATTCAATATTTCTTAATAAGAGGCAAAACAACCTCAACTAGAGATAATTAATGGACATTTAGAATTTGAATTTCTCATGAGTATGACACACCACATAGTGACTAGATAAGCTTGCAATATCAATCCTAAGTGGTAGTACTCATGTACACACATTTTAAGTTTTGAGAGATGCGCGAGGCATATCACTCCCCGAAAATGGGATGTTCCATTAACCACTCGAAAAGAGCCAAATAAGATATCATCAAGATGCATTAGAGGCTAAAAACACATGAGTAAATGATGTGCCAAACACCTAGACAATCCTGAATACACAAAATAATCAAGAATGAGGCATACCAAATCATAATGACTTGGCTTGATTAAATATACTATATGAAGATCCCTTAATTCTTCATGAGTTAGCCAAGTCTCCAATGCCTTCCACAAACACCTATTGATCAAGTTTGATCTTGTTGTTCCCCAACCAAGTTGGGTCCTAAGAGGTTAGTCACAATAGGTTTGGCAACCAAAATGGTTCTTTTCTTGATACCACTTTGAGTTCCAACAAACTTGGCAAACACATTTCCATCCTTATCCTTCCTAAGAGAATAATCATCATCCACAATGATAGGGTTAGGTAAGGTACCATTTGAACATTAAGAGGCAAAGTGCCCCTTCACACGGCATATGTAGCAACAAGTGCTCCCCTTTCTCTTCTTCATTGATTTCTTGTCTTGGGGAGCATGATCTTGATTCTTCTTCGGAAGTGGCCTAACTTCAACTTGGGCTTTAACATGAACTTGTGGCTGCTTCCCTTGTTGCTTCTCACTCAAGTGCTTTTTATTCAATGGACAAGATCTTACATGATGTCCTTCAACCTTGCATTTGAAGCAAATAATCTTGGCCGAATTCTTGACTTGGTTTTGGCCCTTCTTCTTGTTTCTGTTGGACTTGTTCTTGTTTTTGGAGTTTAATCCAAGTCCACTTTTATCATTAGGGGATTTTTGCACACTCAAGATATTATCGAGTGTGGATTTCCCTTCATGACTCTTTTCCAAGTCATTCCTCAAGGAAGTGACTTGGGCCTTGAGCACTTTGATTTCCTCTACATGGTTAGTAGAAATACAAGTACTAGAGGAAGTAGAAGCTTCATTGTTAGAGCAACAAGGCAAAGCAAGTAATCCAACACAAGGTTTATCAATAATATGGCTAGATGGATTACTAGGACTAGCACATGGCAAAATAGCATTTTGAGTAAAAGTTGTGCTATTGTCCAAAAGAGGCTCACAAGATGTTACCTTGGTAATACTTGTCTCACGAGCTAACTTTAGCCCATCATGGGAGATTAGAAGATCATTATGAGAGCCCGAGAGCTTTTCATGACTTTCTTCCAATTTCCTATACTTGCTAGTTAGCAACTCAAGTTGATCCCTTAGCTCAACGTTATCCTTTAGGGTAGATGATTCACAAGAAGTAGAGTTAGTAGAACAAGCATAATTAATGGAATTTTCCTTTTCAAGCTCATAAGATTCAATTTTTGTGAGTAGACAATTAGTGTGCTTCTCCTCGGCAAGCTCTTGCTTGAGGATATTGAATCTCCGACTCCCATCATCAAGTTGGAAATCCAACTCCTCTATGGTTCACGTTTGTTTTGTTATGGTGTCCATAACGTGTTTTAGACGAGTAACGGCCCTATTATTACCATGAAGAGAGAAACACAAAAAAGTAAACTCAAACAAGAGAGCACTAGTATCCTCATCAATGTCATCATCACTATCATCATTATCATTGTTATTATCTTTAGAAGATATATTGGGATCCAAAGTAGGAGATACCTTTGATCATCTTGCCATAAGGCACATGTGAGCACGAGAGTATGAAGATGAGGATATTCTTGAATCTTTATTCATGATCATGTCTTGCTCCATAGAATTTTTTATTTCCTCTACATTGTTAGATAAATAACTACAGGAAATAGAAGAAACTTGTTCATGGGAACAAGGAAAATCAAGCATATCATCTACACTAGTACTCAAATAATTTATAGATGATATGCAAGGACTAGCAACACAAGGGGATATAGCATCATTGTTGCAAGAAGTTCTTAAGTCCAAACAAGAAGCATTGCAACGGGATAGAGATTGTTAGCTGAATAATCCTGCGCTCACGGGTTAGCCTGTTATTTCCTTTTCTGAATAAGTGCATGTCCACAAGTTTGTTCTGACACGCAGTAGCTAGTCGATCGTTGTGATCGTGTCCTAGTCGTAGGCATAGTGGACGTTGAGGACAGACTAATCTCGTTAGTCATGGGATGGCACGACCGTATCGTATCAGGGATCCCATTTATTTCGTTCCTTTTTGTTTCATCTTGATGAATAAAAGGAAAGAGGCAAGACGGAAAAGCTACACGCTTTTACCAGCGCAAAACCAATCTCTCTGAAACTGTCTATCTGCATAGAGTTTAGGGAGAACATTTGGTATTAGAGCCATGTCCTCCTCGGTGGACAGGACAAGGGCGGCGGAGGGAGTGGCCGATGCGGCGGCGGCGGAGAAGGCGAAAGCAAAGGGGACGCAAGGCGGCGACGACACTTCGGGTAGGTTTGCACATCCTGAGCCACGTCGCGCTTCTATGTCCCCGTCTCCGCGCCATGGGCGTAGCCTCGCGCGGCGAGGCTACGAAGAGGTGGTCATCCGCGAACGCGTCATCAGGGAGGGCGACACCACTTCCCAGTGCCCGACGCTGACCCGCTCCAACTACGCCGAGTGGGCCACCGTGATGCGGATTCAGCTACAGGCCGCTCACCTCTAGGACACGATCGAGCTCGGTGTCAACGACCCGCTCGACGATCGTGCTGCACTCTCTACGCTCCTCCGTGCCATCCCGCCAGAGCTCGTGCGCACGCTGGCGGCAAAGTACAGCGCCCGGGTGGCGTGGGAGACGTTGAGGACCATGCGCCTTGGCTGCGAAAGCATCCGTCAGGCAAAGGAATAGACCCGTCACCGTGAGTACGAGAACCTGGCGTTCAAGCCAGGTAAGTCGATCGAGGATTCCGCGATCTGGCTGAAAAACCTGCTCAGCAACCTCGAGATCCTCGGGGATCCGTTGGATGAGTACAAGGCCGTCCTCAAGTTCCTGCGCATCGTGCCCCGTAAGTACTGTCCTATGGCTATGGCTATTGAACAAACTATAAAACTCGGGGAGCTCACGATCGAATACCTCTGTGGGCGGCTTCTCACGGCAGAGGAAGGCTATGGCCTTGACGACTCCACTGACGGCGTCAACCAGCTCCTCCTCACCGAAGACGAGTGGCGCGCGCGTGCCAAATGTCGTGTCTCTGACGGTCCTGGAGGCTCAAGCTCCGGCAAGGAGCTGAAGGCATGCCCAGGCGACAGCAAGGATGGCGCTCGTAGTGGCAGCGGCGCATCCAAGGACGACAAATGTCGTTACTACGGCAAGAAGGGGCATTGGGTCTGCGAGTGCCGCAAGAATAAGAGGGATGAGGAAGCTAACCTCGCCCAGGGAGTCGATGACCAAGAAGAGCCCGTCTTCCTGATGATGGAGGTGTGCGCCGTCGCCGTGGTCTCAGGCATGCCAGCGTCTGGCACTGCGCGCGTAACCGCTGGTCTGGCGCCCGCCACAGCGATCACGGCCGCGGAATCGGCAAACAGTGTGCACCTCGTGGAGGTGCGCGCGCACGTCAACCTCGGATGCGTCGAGGAGGTCAAGCCAGGGTGGTACCTGGACACTGGCGCCAGCAACCACATGAATAGCTGGCGCGCGACGTTCTCCAAGCTCGACACGGCCATGCACGGCACGGTCAAACTTGGCGACAGCTCTGTCATCTCCATCAAAGGGCGCGGCACCATCCTCTTCAAGTGCCAGGGTGGCGGCCACCGCACGCTCGTCGGGGTGTACTACCTTCCAGACTCAGGAACAACATTATTAGCCTGGGCCAACTCGATGAGTTCGGCTGCCAGGTGATTATAGAGGGAGGTACCTGCTCCGTTCGTGATAAGAAACGTGCGTCTGCTAGCAAAGGTGAGGCGTGGACGCAGCCGCCTCTACATCGTGGACTTCAAGGTGGCGCGACCGGTGTGCCTCTCTGCGCACGTCGGGGAGGATCCGTGGCTCTGGCATGGCCGCTACGGTCACCTCAACTTCGACTCGCTCGGCAAATTGGGACGCGACAATATGGTACGTGGTATGCCACACTTACATCATCCTGATGAGATTTGTGACAGCTGCCTGGCCGGCAAACACCGGCGTACTCCGTTTCCCCGCGTCGCCAAGTACCGCGCCGAGAAGCTGCTCGAGCTCTTCCATGGCGATTTGTGCTGCCCGATCGTGCCAGCGACTCCAAGCAGCGAGAAGATGTTCCTACTCCTGGTTGACGACCGCAGCCGCTACATGTGGATCACGCTGCTGAGGAGAAAGGACGAGGCCATAGAGGCCATCAAATGCTTCTGCATCGGCACAAAGATGGAGTCCGGTGAGCGCCTGCGCACACTATGGATAGATCGTGGAGGCGAGGTCACCTCCGCGCGCTTCTTCGAGTACTGCGCGGAGCACGGCATCCAGCGGCACCTCACGGATCCTTATTCCCCCCAACAGAATGGAGCACCGCAACCAGACCATTTGCAGCATGGCTCGTAGTCTCCTCAAGGCGAAGGGGATGCCGGTCATATTCTGGGGCGAGGCGGTGACCACCGCCGTGTACCTGCTGAACTGGGCGCCCATGCAGACTGTCAGCGAAATGACGTCGTACGAGGCCTAGCACGGCACTCGCCCAGACGTTGGTCACCTGCGCGTCTTCGGATGTGTGGCCCATGTCAAGGATGTGCGGCCGCACCTGAAGAAGTTGGATGATTGGAGTTGGCCGATGATCATCATTAGGTATGAACCGGGCAGCAAGGCGTGGTGCTGTTATGACCCAGACACCAAGCAAGTGCATGTCTCTCGTGACATTGTGTTCGACGAGAAGGCCAAGTGGAGCTGGGATGCCGAAGCTGAACCTGGTGCCGGCGAGGGAGGCACATTCACGATGGAGTACATGTCCCTCTATGTTCCTTCTGCAGAGGAGGGGAGTGCGCCCACCACTCATGTACAAGCCTCGCCGGAGCCGCCAACTCAGCCCATGCTGGTTGCTGCATCAACACCGCCCCCTTCCACACAAGTGGAGTTCGTGTCGCCCCCGACGAGATTCTCCTCCTTGTTGGACCCTGCAGACAGCAGCGAGCACCCCCAGCGATTCAGAACTCTGGAGAACTGATACGTCCATAACGTATATATAATTTTATCGTTTACCTACTCGAGGACAAGCAGGAACTAAGCTTGGGGATGTTGATACGTCCATAACATATCTATAATTTTTGATGGTTTTATGCTATTATTATGCTTTTGACACTTCTTTTTATATAAAGTTCATGAGTTATTTGGACTAACCTACTAATAGTTGCAAAAGTGCATAATGATCTTGGTTTACACTTTGATATGTAGGAATTATCAAGAATACAAGTGGAACCCTTGTTGGAGTCAAATTGGGATTTTTCCAGAAATCTGTCTTAGAACTTTTCTTGAAGATGGTCACGTTTTGGGTCTAAGATGGCGTCAAACGGAAAACTCTTCGACTACAAAGTTGTAGGAAATTTTGCGACAATAATTCTGGACATAAAATTTAGCTGATTCTGAGTCCGGACAAGCCCGCTAGTCCCAATTTACTGCAGCCCAAGATGGGGTGACGGGAATCCGAGAAGCTATATAAAGGGAGAAAACCTAATTCGTGGGAGACACCTCCACCCACGAATTTGCAGCCACCAAAGCCACGTTTTTGCCTCCCCTATGGATCCCATCTCCATGGGGAGGGCTCCCAAGAATCCATGAAGGAAGGGGGCTAAGGGGCGGTGCTCCCCTATGCCGCTGCCGGTGCCGCCGTCGCCCTCTTCACCATCTTCACCTCCATATCCATCACCTAATCCTCCTAGTATGCAGTGATTCATCCTCCCACACACCTCTGTACCGTCCTATGTAAACATGGTGTTTGATGCTATAAGTTATAATCCTATGAACTATGTTATGTTTGTGTAGTTTCTTTGTTCTTAGATTGAATGGTTGAACGTCTTTGGTTCATTAGAGTTGTATGTTGATATGGTACAGTCCTTTGGTGTCTATTATATTTGTGCGCGCATGGATTAAACATTATAGCGTTTGTAATATGTGTAAGAGGAAGGGGGAAGTTCTGCCGAAGTGACAGAAACCTAAGGACACGAACCGGAACGTTACACGTATGGGAGTAAGAGGACCATTAACTTAAGGCTATGGTTGGGGAAACCTTAATGCTTTGTTAGTAGTTACGGATGTTTGCTAACAATCCAATCATATATTACATGTAATTTCAACTAGTGAGGCGCATGTATATTTAGCCTCTCCCACATCGAAAACTGCATCGAAAACAATGAACCCGATTTATTCGCCAATTAAACTTGGACAAAGCCACCACAATTACCACCACTATTCCACACTCATGATTCTGTTAGTTTAGTGTATTTTATTGCTGCAGCAACTATCTTTACTTTCTTGTTGTTTACTATCTTGCAAAGCTATCTCTAGTACTCGTTTTGTTGTTCTAGTTTTATTTCCTAGATAATAAAAACATTTAGTGTGTGTAGAGTTGTATCATTGGTTGATAGAACATGAGAGAATATTTATCCTACCTTTATCTCCTCGTTGGGTTCGACACTTATCGAAAAGGCTACACACGATCCCCTATACTTGTGGGATATCAAGAACATTCTACGCCGGCCCTAGACACGAGCCTGAGCCTGACGAAGATTCAGAGGCACTGCACCTCGCGGCAACTGACGAGCCTGCAACTTTTTGCGAGGCTGAGGGGCACGCCTGTTGGAAGCAGGCAATGAGTGACGAGATGGACTCCATCATCGAGAATGAGACATGGGAACTGGCGGTTCTTCCCACCGGCCACCGTCCGATTGGCCTGAAGTGGATCTTCAAAGTGAAGCGCGATGAGAAGGGTGCAGTGCTGAAGCACAAGGCACGCCTGGTGGTGAAGGGGTTCGTGCAGCGACACGGCATCGACTATGAAAAAGTGTACGCACCTGTCGCTCGTCTCGAGTCTGTGCGGCTCCTCCTGGCGCTCACAGGCCACGCCGGCTGGGAGGTGCACCACATGGACGTCAATACGGCATTCCTAAACGGCGAGCTCGACGAGGAGGTTTATGTGTCACAACCTCCAGGATTTGAGGCACCGAACAACAGAGGCAAGGTGCTTCGTCTCCGAAAGGCACAGTATGTCCTGAAGCAGGCGCCAGGCGCCTGGAACGCGAAGTTAGATCGTGTCCTGCAACAACTTTGTTTCTCCAGGAGTCCGTCCGAGCACACCATGTACAAGCGCGGCGAAGGGAGTAACCCCATCCTGCTGGGCATCTATGTGGATGATCTGATCATCACTGGCAGCAGCGAACGCAGGATCATCGCTTTCAAGGAAGAGAAGAAGAGAACCTTCCGCATGAGTGATCTTGGCAAGCTGAGCTTTTACCTCGATCTGGGGGTACAGCAGAGCGAAGCAGGAATATTGGTGACCCAAACTTCTTATGCTCAGATAATTCTGGAGAAGAACGGGATGGGGGACTGCAACCACACCCACAGAGAACAGGCTCAAACTCACAAAGAACAACACTGTCGAGCCCGTGGACACAACTGAATTCAGAAGTACGGTCGGCAGCCTGAGGTATCTCGTACACACATGTCTTGACATTACTTTTGTTGTCAGCTATGTGAGACATTTCATGGAGACACCCACGATGGAGCACCTGGCAGCAGTGAAGCACGTGCTCCAGTACATCTCCAGCACGCTGCACCTCGGGTGTTGGTTTCCCAAGAGGACTGAAGAATCTTGCATGATTGGTTTCTCTGACAGCGATCACGGTGGTTATCAAGACGATTGCAAGAGCACCTCTGGAGCTTTCTTTTTCCTTGGAAGGAGCCCGATCAGTTGGCAGTCACAGAAGTAGAAAATCGTCACATTGTATTCCTTTGAAGCTGAATACGTCGCTGGCACTAGCACAGTCTGTCAGGGCATATGGCTAGCGTGTTTACTGGGTGATCTGACAGTTGAAGTTGCCGAAAGTTCGAGCTCTTCATCGACAACAAGTCTTCCATCTCCCTGAGAAAGAATCCAGTGTTCCATGATCGAAGTGAACACATCGAACTTCGATACCACTTCATCAGGGAGTGCGCTGAACAAGGCAAGGTGCAGGTGAAGCATGTCAATACTGAAGAACAGATGGCAGATATTCTGACGAAGCCCTTGGGAAGAGTCAGATTCCTGGACCTCCCTTCGAAGATTGGCATGGTGGCGAATAAGAGTCCGCTCAAGATTAGGGAGCGAATTGTTAGCTGAATAATCCTGCGCTCACAGGTTAGCCTGTTATTTCCTTTTCTGAATAAGTGCATGTCCACGAGTTTGTTCGTGACACGCAGTAGCTAGTCGATCGTTGTGTCCTAGTCATAGGCGTAGTGGACATTGAGGACAGACTGATTGTTGGGGATATGCTATATGGGTATCATCATAGCATGTCTCTAATCCAGATAACCCGGGTGGCCCATAGTTGGTAGCAAGGCCCATGGCCTGCTGGGCATCCCAGTTAGATGGATCCAGAAGGGAGGCCCATGTCGGATAAAGGAAGGCTACGAAGGAGTCACCGACGTACCCGGAGCCTTGGAGTGCAAGACACGTTAGACTAGTTGTATACTGTGTGGGACTCTGTAACCTGTCCGGCTGGGACTCTCCCTGTAACCCTAGGATCTGGCAGCTATATAAGCCGGACCTATGGGATCCTTTAGGGCAAGACACAACTCATATCGCGCACATCGAACTAATCCCTATAACTCGGCGTATTGCTATTATAGTGATTTATAGCAGGAGTAGGATCCCGCCACCGTCGTGGGACCTGAACCTGGGTAAGCTGTGTTAGCTCGTACCAGCCAACCTTCCGCCTTGACCCATGCCTCTAAACACGCTTTGTGAGGACCCCATCCATGGCGTACTCGTCGGCAATACCACGACAGTTGGCGCCCACCGTGGGGCAAGAGGCGCTTTAGGCTCTACAACGGGCGAGGACCAAGCTCTTCGCGGGAATCGGCGAAACCGTAGCCATTAGTTGTGTTCTCTTCTCCGGCAACGTTCCGATCGTCCCTCCCGATGAGTTCTGGATCCCAGCGAAGATGAACCCCACCCGCTGCTCGATCGTCCCAATCGGGGACATCCACCTCTTCATCAGCGAAACCAACACGGGCACTAGTCCCCTGGAAGTCGGAGGAGCGTCAAGACCTGTACGGACCGCCTACGGGCAAGATACGTTCGCGGAAGGATCGAAGTCAGATCTCTCTTTGGAGTTTGCCGGCAAAGATCAGAAAAATTCAAGTTGCCCCTATGTAGGATATAATGGTGGAAGATCGCTGCAAGTCCGTCGGCTTCTCCCGTGCGACTGGACAGCAGAGATCCAAGTTCGTCGGCATGGTGACTATCTTCGATCTGGCGCATTGCATTCAGAGAGAGGGTGAAAACCCCCTCGATTACCTAGCCAGGTGGCTTCGGATACGGGCTGACCTGGAGCATTACCCCAATGATGATGCCATGTATCAGTTTGTGAAAGGACTGAACCGCGGTACACTTCTTCGACATACTCTAAGGCAGATATAGGCTTCGGGACGCCTCACTTTCGAAGGCATGGTGCACACTGTCAACAACTTTGCGGCCATGGATGCAGAAGCTCAAGCAGCGCTCCTGATCCTACCCGGCGCCCCTCCGCCTCTGCCACCGCCACCACCGCCTCCAGTCATCACCTCCGCTATTGCACCACCACCGCCTATCATCGAGGAAGCCTCGGCACCCTCCGACTCCATTCTTGATGCGTTCTACACCGACATCAGTGCTGACTCGGAAGAGATAGACTTCAGCCCGGAGGATCTATACTCTGCTATGCAGGAGATGGAGGAGGACCTCAAACGCGACGAGCAGGCCGACAACGCCGTCACGTCCCGAGAGGTGTTCATCTCCATTGGGACCGTGATGGAGGAAGATCAACCCGGACAAGATCCACCTAAAGCGCTGGACAAGGGGAAGGGGCCATATGTTGCTGCCGACAATGATCACGCAAAGGCCATGCCCCCTCTGCCTAACCCAGTGCAGTAGCCACAGGAACTCAACGTTGGTCCGAGTAACAACAACACCGCAAACCCGCCACCTCCGGCATCTACGTCTGCTGCTGCCCAAATCACTCCAGCTGATAGAGTGATGTACGGAAATCTGCTCGTCGAGCCCATGACCGTGGCTCATATTCAGAATGTAGTCCATCTTGACGAGAAGCGCCAGCAGCTGCTGGAGGAAGCGCAGGCCATCGCGGAGCAAGGCGCAAAGCTGGATCGAGATCTGGCCAACGCGCAGAAGTCAATAGAGAAAGCTAGAGCCATGGAGGCCGAGTACAAGACTCTGCTCAAGCAGCAGAAGGCTAAGAAAGCTCCTGCTCGATCATCAACGATCCTGGTGTATGGCAAAACCTAGGATGGGCCCCCTCCAAGCCGCCACAAGCAAATCCATACATTGACAGCGAAGGCAGGTAGGTCATGCCCACTCCTATTCTCAACCTAGTCATCGCCAAGACCCTTATGGAGCAGGATAGATCACCCGCCGCTATGGAACAAGTCTATGACCTTGTGGCAAAGGCAGTGAAACAGCAGGAAAAGGCCACCTCTCAGAGGCTTGAGTCTGACCCATCGTTTTGCCAGTCTAGCATTCCTAATCCACCAAGGGACTGATCTCCTCATGATGTCGGGTCCCAAACGGGTTCATCAGAATGAAGACGGAGGGATGCATGCAACAGGAAGGATGGTATCCCCATATCCTCCAACGATGGAGGCAAGGCTCATCCTCGTCACCCATATCCATCGCCCCGGTCTTCCCGACATCGCGAAGACCCCAAGGCTCACCATCGCACGGACATGCCTCCACCAAGGCAAAGCGGCATCGTCATCCGCGACAACACGGAGCAGCCCCTTCATGATGGAGAGCCCAACCAAGGACACAAGAGCAGGGCACGCCATGACCCTCCGCGTCGGACAAGCAACCGCGACAAGCGTGAGGCATCGCAGGAGGGTAACAGCAAGAAGGTTAACCCACCGCCACCTCCGCCTCTGTCGCCCCCTAGCATCCACCATGGCGAAGGAGGCCCGCGTCGTTCACGCAGCCCTTCCCCTGGCGGCAAGAAGAAAAGATCAAGTCTGGAGCCATACGACGCATGTTCACGCCTAGACAAGACTTACGAGGCCCGAGAAGGACAATACCTGGGACCACGTTGCTTCGGACCTGTAATACGGACCGCAATTTACCCCAAGGGTTTCCGGATTGACAATACCATCAAGCCCTATGACGGAACCGCCAAACCAACTACGTGTTTGCAGTATTACGGCAACAAGATCAAGATCGCCGGGGGAAACCCCAACGTCGCCGTCAAGTATCTCCCACTGATGTTGGCGGGCACAGCCCAACAATGGATTGATGACTTGCCGGAGAAGTTCATCTGCAACTAGTTGGACATGCAAGAAGCATTCACCAAGAACTTCGAGGGAACGTATAAGCGTCCATGCACTATTGGTGATCTACAGCGGTGCGTGCAGGAGAAAGACGAGCCATCTCGCTCCTACCTCTCTCGCTGGCTGGATATGAAGAATTCCTGCATAGGAGTGCACACTCAGACCGCCATGGCCGCCTTCATCGATGGGTTGGAGAAAGGTACGTTGCTCCGACATAAGTTGAAGCGCCTGCAGGACAATCACCGGCTAGATCTCAACCAGATGATCCAGCTGGCTAGTGAGTTCGCGGCTGCCAATGACGATGCTCGTGGCTCCCTGCCGGCAACAGCCGTTCCAACTCAAGTTAGGAGGAATAGCAGCACCAAGCGGAAGAGCCCACCAGAAGAAAATCAAACCTCCGACATGGTCGCCATGACATTTGCAGGACGAAGTGATGGCGGACAGCGTGGCCGAGGACGGGGTCTGGTCGTGGGCAGCAGCGAGGTAGTGAAACTACCCTGGCAGTGCTCCGCGTTTCCCAAACGTATGAGGAGTGATGTGATATGTCGTGCCTTGTACACCTCGATGCAAACGGCAAAGCCACTCACACCAATCGCCATTGCAAATTCATCAACGATCTCAAGGAGGACCCGGAGTCCGGTTATAAGCAAAGCCGGAAGAACAGGCCGCGCGGCAAGGGCAAAGGGAAGAAGAAGGAAGAGGAGTCCAAGGATTCAAGTGACATGGACGAGGATGTTGACCCCAAGCATGCCGCCAAGAGCGACAACAAGGGCAAGAACCCCTTCGAAAAGAAGGCCCCCGTCTACCACACTTTCCTTGCACCCCAACTGTCTGGCACAGAAAACCTTGCTGAGGATACCGATGGCCACCCTACCCCCAGTCCCCTAGTACCTGTGCTAGTCGGAGGAAGGATCACCCAGACCTCATCCCTACGGAGAACCAGTACGCCATGGTCATCAACCCCCTGGTTGATGGCAACGAGTTCACCAAGTGTATGGTGGACAGTGGAAGCAGCATCAACATTATGTACCTAGATACGCTGCACAAGATGAACTTGATGGAGGCCAACCTAAGGCGGACCAGCACCGTGTTCCATGACATAGTTCCTGGTCGGGAGTATCGGCCCTTGGGTGCATCACACTTCAGGTCGCTTTTGACGATGTTAACAAACCGCCAAGAACGCATGACCTTCGAGGTGATCCCCTTCAGGAGCATGTACCACGTCATCTTTGGACGCGACATCTTCCATGCCTTCATGGTCAAGCCATGCTTCGTCTACAACAAACTCAAGATACCTAGACCAAATGGCATCATCACATTATCCGGATGCTTTACCAAGGCAAGGGACTGCGAGATTGGAGAAGCAGCCTTTGCAGAAGCTGTCCTCTACAACGAAGAATTCAAGGAGATCCAGAGCAAGGTCGATGCCACGGAGATGCCGGCATCGAAGAAGCAGATTTCTGACTCCGCCAAGCTTTCAAGGCCGTCATCGAAACCAAGCCGGTGGAACTTGTGGTAGGCGATGCCTCCAAGACCACCGCCATTGGGACGAACCTGGATCCCAAATAGGAAAGCGCGCTCGTCGAGTTCCTCCGTGAGAATAGGGACATCTTTTCCTGGCAACCTGCCAACATGAAAGGTGTACCTAGGGAACTTGCCGAGCACAGCTTGAATATTGATCCAAAATGCAAACCGGTGAAACAACCTCTACGACGCTTTGGAGACGAGAAGAGACGCGCCATAGGAAAATATATAGCTAGGTTACTTAATGCTAGTTTTATCCGAGAAAGTCCTTCACACCCGATGGGTGGCCAATCCTGTACTTGTCCCCAAAAAGGGAACCAAAGAATTAAGAATGTGCGTTGATTACAGCGGCTTAAACAAAGCGTGTCCCAAGATCCGTTTGCTTTGCCTCGCATTGACCAAGTCATTGACTCGATGGCTGGCTCGGAGCTTTTGTGTTTTCTCGATGCATATTCAGGATACCACCAGATTAAGATGAGGAAGTCGGACCAATTGGCCACTTCGTTCACCACACCTTACGACACGTTTTGGTATGTCACGATGCACTTTGGGCTAAATAACGCAGGTGCTACGTACCAGTGGACAATGCAGCTTTGCCTACACGATCAAATTGGTCTGAACATTCACGCCTATGTGGACGATATAGCGGTGATGTCCAAAAAGTCAAACGACTTAATCTCCGACTTAACAGAAACCTTTGATAATCTCTGGAAATACAACATGATGCTTAACCCAAAGAAGTGCATCTTCGGGGTTCCAGACAGAAAATTGTTGGGTTTCATCCTTACCCAGCGCCGGAATAGAGGTCAACCCGGAGAAAATCAAGGCCATCCTAAACATAAACCGTCTGACATGCCTGAAGGACATACAACGGCTAACAGGATGCATTGTAGCAGTTAGCCGGTTCGTCAGCCGACTTGGAGAGAAGGCTCTGCCATTGTACAAGTTGTTAAATAAGGCGGACAAATTTACATGGACGGACAAAGCAGATGCAGCACTAAAGCAGCTAAAGGAGATACTCTCCTTGGTGCGTACCCTTGCAGCACCCGAGCCTATGGATCCTATGTTAATTTACATGGCGGACACCAACCAGGTAATCAGCATCGTCATCGTGGTAGAGCGGAAAGAACCCAGGGCATGAGTACAGAGTTCAATGACCAGTTACTATGTAAGCGAGGTCTTGACAGATTCCAAGAAGCATTACTCGCACTACCAGAAGCTTTCTTGCGGAGTGTTCCTTGCTTCTTGAAAGCTAAGGCACTATTTCCAAGAGCACCCTTTCACAATTGTGAGCAAAGCTCCACTGTCTGATATCATCAACAACAGCAACGCTACAGGAAGGGTCGCGAAGTGGGGAATTAAACTTGCCGCCTTCAAGATCACCTACAAGAGACGTGATGCTATCAAATCACAAGACTTGGCGGATTTTATCGCAGATTGGATAGAGATTCCAGATGCTACCCATATACTAGAGCCACAATACTGGGTGATGCACTTTGACAGATCAAAGCTACTCAATGGCTCGGGGGCTGGTGTACTGCTACAGTCACCGATTGGGGAGAAGCTACACTACGTTCTGCAAATCCACTTCGAGGCTACGAACAACATGGCGAAGTATGAAGCACTCATTCACGGACTATGCATAGCCAAAGATATTGGCATCAAGCGCATCGTTTGCTGTGGAGATTCCAACTTGGTTGCCCAGCAGGTGGCTGGCACCTGGAATGCGCGGAACCCTATGATGGAAGCATATCGAGACAATGTGGACGAGATAGCCATGAGCTTCTTAGGCTACGAAGTCAAGTATGTCTCAAGGGAGGAAAATGAGGCGGCTGATCTACTGTCAAAACTTGGATCAGGGCGCAAACAAATTCCGCCTGGCGTTTTTCTAGAGCATCTACGGACACCATCCGTGAAGGGAGCGGACCCCGAGAACCCGGATAGAGTTGACTCTTTCGTTCACACAGTGACGAAGGTCCCTCCGGCTTGGACAAAACCTTCATGGAATATCTCGTACACGGAACTTTGCCCATCGACTAGGTCGAAAGTCGGCAAATAATACGTCGAGCAAAGGGCAACACCATAATCAATGGACAGCTCTACAAAATAAGCACCACTGGTGTATACCTTAAGTGTGTTTCCCAACAAGAAGGTATTAAAATCCTTCGTGAGATCCATCTCGGAGATTGTGGGCATCACACCGCTCCTCGATCGTTGGTCTCCAAAGCCTTCCCGCAAGGATTCTACTGGCTGACCGCAAAGGCGGATGCCTACAAGCTGGTTGACACATGCATGGGATGCCAGTATTATGCCCGACAACCACATGTTCCAGCTGAAGAATTGCGAACAATACCAATAACTTGGTCGTTTGCAGTCTGGGGGCTAGACATGGTTGGTCCATTACAGACGGCACCATGTGGGTTTACGCATATGCTAGCAGCAGTTGATAAATTCACCAAATGGATAGAAGCTAAATCCATTAGAAAGCTTGATGGGGAAACTGTAACATCCCAAAAATACTAACTTGGATCATCAAACTCTAATCATCAAATTTAGGGTTAACAAAAACCTTGCTAAATAAAAATATGAAAGCATGCATATCTGTATGCATTTAATTTGAAACTCTTTTGAACCAACTTGTTTGTGTGTTCCTTTGCTTGTAAATGGATGCTTAGGTGAAATAAACATCATCTAAACATTTCCCACACTTTTCTCAAAGACAAATAAATCAAAACAAAGCTAAATGAGTGAATGGTCATTTTGACCAATTTAACTCCCATGCCTACTTTGGCTGTCTCAAACTTTCAGAACCCAACAGAAACTTTTCTGGATCTTTGCACCCCTTGATTGTACTCATAACAAAGTATCAAGGCCCACTTTGTGATCATCCAGAAACTTTCAAATGCATAGTTTAAATGACAATTCAAAATTGAATCTTTATCATATGGGAAGATCCCACTTTTTCAAAAACCACTCAAACAAGATCAACTTTCAAAACCCAAGCATCTGCAGACTCACCAGCACCAACCTAGCACACCCACCAAAAATCTTTTCAAAATTCAAAACTTGAATTCTTGCGGCCATTTCATCAAACACTTGGCAAACACAAATCAAACAAAATCAAAACACTATAGTGTGCAGTGTTTTGAGCCTAACTGGTTCCCTATCTAGCTCACAACCATCTCAGTAGATCATCTAGCAAGATTAACCAAGCACTAGCACCACTGTGAGCTTGCCAATATCATCAATGGTGAACAGCCGAGTGCATCCTTGCCACCCCAGTGTAGACAGCAAGCTAGGAAAGAAACTAGCCATGTCAACCTTGTCTGGGAGATCACCCATGCCTCACCGCCCCCTCTCGACCAGCCCTGCCTCGAAGACATCGAACACAGCACCCAGGAACGCCGCGCCCATGCCTCTTCCAACCATGCCGAGCATGCGCCAGAGCGCCACCCTCGACCGAAGCCCACAGACCGCGCGCCGCCCCCGCCGCGTGCATACATGATCGCCACCGACCCAGGAGACAGCCAGACATCTCCGTTCGCCGCCCCATGCCACACAGCCACCGCTCGCCGTCGAAGACGCCGCCTCTACCGCGCAGAGCGTCACGTGTTCCAGACCAAACCGCACCGCCCCTGCAAGCACATTAAAGCCATAGAGCATCGCCAGGAGACCACCAAGCGATCGCCACCGCCGGCCATGCCTCTAGCATCCCGTAGCCATGTCGCCACCGTCGCCTGCCCATGTCGTTCGGTCTCGTCGTCGAGACTATAAATAGAGGCCACCCCCAGTCGAATTATTCACACCATTCCACTCCCCTCTCCTTACTGACCATTCCACCCCGTTCCTGAAGCAAGGCGAGCAGCACTTCGCCGGAATTTCACCGGAGCCCGCCGCCTCTAGAGCAGAAGGGAGCCAGCGATTGGAGCCACCCCAGGAGGAGCCATTCGGCCACTTGTCGGATTCGCCGTCACCGTCGACCCTCGACCGCCGAACCCCGATGAGCCCCCATCAACCCCCACTGGCCGCGCTAGGTTTCTGTCTCGCCGGCGTTGCTCAACGTCAACGATGACTCTCAGCCGTTGGATTAGAACCAGATCGAACGTCCCATATTGCCCCATACCGTTGCACTGTCCCCACCGACGTGGGTACAGCCACTAAACAGCCAGAAGGCGCGCTTAGCAGGCTGGCCCAGTATCGCTTCCTGCGTAGCCCAGTTATTTGAATTTAACCTTTTTCATTTTATTTCAAACACACTTCTGTACCCAGTTTCAAAAATTAACCCAGGTCGATTCAGTAAACCAAATTGAATGAAACTAATTTTGTTAGAAAGGTCTGAGAATGCTGAATCTAAGCCTGTTGGATTCAAGTCATTTGGATCTGTAGATCATCCATGGTAAAAATAACAAGGCAGAAGCTTTTCTGTATTCAAACATTATTCAAATTAAAACCATAACAGCTTTTGAGTTGATTCCAACTCTCAAAAATCACATTCAACCATACCTTTCAGAATATATAAAAATATATAGGTTTACTGACAGAAATAATGTTCAAGCAATAAAAGAATGCCCCATAGGTATTTCTAGTCACTTTATTTAATTAAAATAAAAGGGTAAAACCTTATTAAATTGTGACACCACTTTAAATCATATTCTCATGGACCAAAATATGTGGTGATGACATGTGTCAACATGATCCCATGTTTGGTTTGGAGAATATTAAATCTGAAGTAGTTTTCCAATGAGTAGAAATTACTTTTCTAAAAGTAAAAGGAATTAAACCAAGCTTTAACTTTGTAATGTTAGTGATGATGCTAGATAATCTATAGGACCCTTGTGTGTGATGAGTGTAAGTAGTTAAATATTGTTTGGTGATTGTGTACATCGCATTGATTTATAGACGCTAGTACCGACCAAGGATACGAGGAGGAAGGAGGATTCTACGAAGAAGAAGCCGAGGAGAACTTCAACCACTGCTCTACACAAGGCAAGATTTACTAACTAAATGGACCAATGCAAGCTAACACTTTCAAGATACTCTACTTTAGCATGCCTAATACTACTAGTTGAATGTGCAAGCTAACACTTGCAATTATGAGAGTAAATAACCTATGCAATGCACTAAGCATGCTTGGTTAGATACATTTGATGATACCCAATCCTAGTTTTACTTGCAAGCTTATTACTTTATTTCTTTATCAAAGCTCCTACTTAGAGTTACTGGAATAAATGGAAGATACTAGAA
The DNA here is from genome assembly GCA_023614405.1 of Avena insularis. Taxonomy (NCBI): domain Eukaryota; kingdom Viridiplantae; phylum Streptophyta; class Magnoliopsida; order Poales; family Poaceae; genus Avena; species Avena insularis. The sequence goes on along the minus strand of CM042689.1, from coordinate 243,322,090 downwards.
GGATGATTGAAGGTTGCATAAAGAGCATAAAATTTGGCCGAAGCTAGATAATTTTGATGTCACCCTAAGGCCTAAGATTGAACTTGGTTCAAACTTAACTTAGTTACCACCCCTCATTAGTGCTTACCCCCACTTGTAGATGCTAGTGCTAAGCCTAAAACTTGATCAACTTTAGATGGGAATACTTGGTGAAAATGGTTATGAAAACCTTGGAATGATGGATCATTCTATTGAAATATTTTGGACATGTGTTTCCGAACACCTGATGATTTTGGTGATGAAAATGTTGAGGCATGAGCCTTAGCCCTTTTATAAAACTGATGGTTTTCTGGATGCGATACCATTCCAATTTTATCGTACAACCACAATACCCGAAGATTGGGTAGGGCTTGACTGGAAACTTATATACCTTAGTATTGGTTCCCTCACGGCCAAGGTCTGAGTTGAGGCTACCTTGTGAAGATTGTCCACCTGTGCAGTACCCAAGATGACAGTTGGTCATGGTTGGGAGGACAAACTCACAGAGAGGTGCTTATACTAGGGCGTGTAATTGAAAGGTTAGGATTGATTATCCGCATACTGAGTATGGTGAATTCAGGATTTGTTCCTGACGGATGTATCGAATGTTGTGGTTAAAGTGTACAATCTCTGCAGAGTGTCAAACTATTCGAATAGCCGCGTCCGCGGTTATGGACAGCTGGAGTGCCATACTGTTCCCCCGTCAGACTTTTCCAAAACGACTTGTGAAATGAATTGAGACTTTGACTTGACCACAACAGGGTTGTGACATGAGATACAAGTTCCCACTTAGGTGTTATGAAACTTCAACTAGCATTCGTTTCTTCCAAACTTAGTAGAGATAAATCTGGATTTTGCAAAACAACCCTAGAGCCTAGTGTCCTATTATCCCAAAAACCCTTTTACTTGTTAGTACTAGTTTGCGAGTACTTAAAGAGTACTCATGGCTTTGTCCCTGGCTATTCCCATGGCCAGACTATGAAGAGGAGTATCTGGAGGATGGACCCCAGGAAGGTTACGACAACTAGGATCATCTCCCATTGTCAGCATTGCATGTGACCCCGGAAGATGGAGCTTCGCCTATGCTACCGTTATTATTACGTATTCCGCTGCTTGAAGTTGTATTAAGAACTGTATCATGAGATCCCTATTTGTGTAAGAACTTATGTACGGTTTGTAATGGATGATGTACTATGGTATCCAATTCTGTTATGTCTCGCAAAAATGGTAATCCTGGGATTGCGATGTATGGCATAACAGGCATCTGGGATTAAAAACCCGGGTGTTGACAAGTTGGTATCAGAGCCAGGTTGACCATAGGAGACCCTAGTTAGACTAGACGTTTGAATCAAAAAATTAGTTTCAAAACCAAAGAAAACAAATATTTACAAAAAATTATTCTCATTCTTACCCCTTTGATTCTTTCATGAAAATTCATGTTCCTCAAAAATTCTTGCAAAATACATAAAATTTGACACACTTGATCACTCTACTAACTTACTCATCCTATATTCTTATAGATGGACGTGAAGTACAACAAGTTTTATCAATTGGGGAATGGAGGAGACCTTATCTTTGAGAGGGATCTGGACCAGCTTTCGGAACTTCTGGAGCGTCCGCACCCTGAGTTCTTCGGAGCTCAGCTCAATGATCAAGGAGGAGAAGATCTGCAGTGGCTAATTGTTGCAAGTCTCCGAGGAAAAATTGAACCCCCCCACTGCTGAGGGAATTCAGTTTACCTTAAGAGACAACAACTGGCTCGATGGACTTGCCAGGGACATGCAGGAAGCTCTTTCCCGTCTGTGTGGGCAGAGCATCAATCAGATCAAGGGAACTCGCTTTGAGTTTTGCCCGAGGCGTGATGCAAATGGACAACCACTGGAAGCCCCATACCACCCCGAGCTGAAGACCCAATTGGACCAACTTAGCTTCATGATGTACGATCGTCATCAGGAGTTGGATAACAGCCGTGACTACTCCAACCACAAGTCTGCCATCATCAAGACGAAGGACCCAACCATCGCCATGCTAGCAAAGGATCACAAGTCTCGCCGCCGTCAGCTCGACAAGAAGGAGCGCATCATTGCCCGTCTTCGCCACCACATCTCATCTTTGGAGGAGACCATCCACGAGACAGACATGCAGTTGGAGGAAAGGGAGAATGCTGGAGAGGATCTTCGTGGAGACCCCTACTCCTATCTCAGCGATGATGATGATTTTCTGGAAGATCAGGCTATGGAATTCTTCACCGATGAGGATGATTTCGCCTTCATCGATGATGATGATGAAGATGATGAAGCCACCAATTCTGAGGAGTAGTAGCACTTGAGCACTAGCGTAGGGAGTAGTATTCGGTCCCCCTGTATTGTAGTTTTCAGAAAGGTTCTTAAAACCATCTGCTTTTCTTTGTTGTGGTGTGTGTTGTACCGTGTGCTATGAATGAATGGAAAAGCAAGTTGCTAGAAAAATCTGAGTCAAACTTTAAAAACTTTTCAAAGCCCCAAAACCTTAGAAATTTCCCTCTTTTCTCACGATCTATCCCAATATTTAGATGCCATGTGGAGGAAGTGGTTCATCCCCGGACCCGATGTTGCAGATTCTGCAAATGTTGACTTCTGACCGCGAAGCTGAAAGAGCGGAACGTCAAGTAAACCTAGCCACCCTGCAACAGATAGCTCAGCTAGCCCACAACAACCAAGGCCACGGAAATCAGGACAACCATGGATCTAAGCTCAAGAATTTCCAGAATACCAACCCACCTGTTTTCACTAAGTCAGAAGAGCCCTTAGACGCTGACGATTGGTTGCAAACCATGGAAAATAACCTAGAAGTCGCCGGAGTGGAAGCTAACGAGAAAGTTCTGTTCTCCACCCACTATCTAGCCGGAGATGCCAGAGCATGGTGGAACAGTGTTCGTGCGATGACCGTAGGACAGATGATGACCTGGGAGGAATTCAAGGTCAAGTTCAGCAAAACCCATGTGCCACCGGGTTTGATCAAGAGAATGAGAGATGAGTTCAGAGAACTGAAGCAAGGATGGATGACTGTAGTGGAATACCGTGAAAAATTCTTGTCATTAGCTAGGTATCCCCCGGATGAGATCGACACTGAAGCCAAGAAGAAAGAAAGATTCATGAATGGTCTACACGATGAGATGCAGACTGTGTTAGTCAATATCCCCTTTGCTGATATTGAAGCCCTGGTCGACTCTGCCATCCAGATGGAAGGAAAGGTCAAACCAAGCCAATGAGAACCGCAAGCGTCGCATGATGCATCAACCAGGAACCCATCAGACCCCAAAGTATCGCCCCAACCCATCTCCAGGATTTGCCCCGAGAACCAACAGACCCCCAATGAACCGTTCGACCTATCCCAACCGTGGAAACCCTAGGCCCGGAGGAAATCACAACAACCCCGGCAACTCTAACAATGTCAACTGTGCCCCACCCAAGTTCAACAACAACAATGCTACCGCCAACACCAACACTGCCCCGAGGACTGGAAGCAATGATGTGCCTGTTGCAGCAAAGGACAAGTCGCAAGTGACTTGTTATGACTGTGGAAATAAGGGTCACTACTCCAACGAGTGCCCCAACAAGAAGAATACTGCAGCCCCCAATGCAAATGCCCCAGCTCAGCAGCAGCGTCGTGTTCAGCCCGGAAGAAGGTTTGCCCCAGGGAATTCACTCAACCGCAACGGCCGTCTTTTTCTCATGCATGCTGAAGAAGCTCAGGAAGCACCAGACGTCGTACTGGGTATGTTTTCTGTTAATTCAGTACTTGCTCGAGTGTTGTTTGATTCTGGTGCATCGTATTCATTTGTCACCGAAGAATTTGCCTGCACTAGTAAGATTCAACCAACAAAACTGAAGCATGTTATGATTGTTCAAATCCCCGGTTCAACCACCAAAGTAGGCAAATTTGCAAAGCAGTCCCTATCCAAATCCATGGCATAGATTTTTATGCTAATCTGATAGTACTCGGAACTAAAGGTTTGGAAGTAGTACTAGGAATGGATTGGATGTCCAAACATAAAGGATTGATTGACTGTGCCAAGAAAGCCATCACCATGACCAAGACAGGAATATCAGTCGAGCATATATCTGAAACCTTACCTCGTCAATTCAAGTGCAACAAGAGTATAGCCCAACCTACCATTGACCAAGTCCGGATAGTCTGTGAATACCCCGATGTATTTCCAGATATTTTTCCCGGTATGCCCCCAGATCGGGATATCGAGTTTATCATCGAACTAATCCCCGGAACCGGACCCATAGCCCAGAGACCATATAGTATGAACCCGTCGGAACTAGAAGAACTGAAGAAGCAACTGGATTCCATGTTGGAAATTGGATTGATTCAACCAAGTGCGTCACCATGGAGATCACCTGTCTTATTTGTGGACAAGAAGGATGGAGGTAACCGTTTGTGTACGGATTACCGGAAGTTGAATGATGTCACCATCAAGAACAAGTACCCCTTGCCCAAGATAGAAGATTTGTTTGATCAGTTGACCGGAGCCAAAGTGTTTTCTAAGATTGATCTTAGGACTGGCTATCATCAACTCAAAATTCGCGCAGAGGATATTCCAAAGACTGCCTTTACTACCAGATATGGATTGTACGAGTATACAGTCATGTCTTTTGGATTAACCAATGCCCCCGCTTATTTCATTAATCTCATGAATAAGATTTTTATGGACTTCCTGGATAAGTTTGTCGTTGTTTTCATCGATGACATTCTGATTTATTCCAAATCGGAAGAAGAACATGAGCTACACCTAAGGACCATTCTTGGAACCCTTAGAGAGCATCAGTTGTATGCAAAGTTTAGCAAGTGTGAATTCTGGTTACAGGAGGTAGGATTCCTCGGTCACATTGTATTAGCCGGAGGAATTGCCGTTGACCCTACCAAAGTGAAGGATGTAGAAGATTGGCAAGCCCCAACCACTCAAACCCAAGTTCGTGCATTTCTCGGATTGGCGGGATATTACCGCAAGTTCGTAGAAGGATTCTCGAGTATCGCCAGATCCATGACCCAATTGCTGAAGAAGGACAAGAAGTTTGAATGGACCGACAAATGTGAAGCGAGTTTTCAAGAACTCAAGAGGAGATTGATTTCAGCCCCAATCTTGATCATGCCGGATATCACGAAGCCCTTCGATGTGTATTGTGATGCATCCAAGATCGGTATCGGATGTGTGCTAATGCAAGAAGGCAAAGTTATATCTTATGTATCTCGACAATTGAAGCAACATGAGCAAAATCACCCAACCCATGACCTCAAACTCGCAGCCGTAGTTCTAGCCCTGAAGACATGGAGGCATTACCTGATGGAAAACTGTTGTGAGATCTATACAGATCACAAGAGTCTGAAGTATATATTCACTCAGAAGGAGCTAAATATGAGACAGAGAAGATGGATTGAGCTAATCAAGGACTACGATCTGGACATTCACTATCACCCTGGTAAAGCCAACGTGGTAGCAGATGCCCTTAGCAGATTGCCGTGCCGCTTGAACTCCATGATTTTGAAGGAGCAACCAAGTTTGCACAAAGAGATGGAAGATTTTCGAATGGAATTAGTAAGTGAAGGATTTTTGGCTAGCATAGAACTTCAACCCACTTTGATCAGTCAGATCAAAGAGGCGCAGAAAGGAAATGCTAGTATCGACGGAATCAAGCGTCGTATCGGTACAGGAAAAGTACCTGGATTCACCGAAGACGAAGAAGGAGTTCTGTGGTACAAAGGACGCCTTTGTGTACCAGCAGATTCTGAGTTGAAAGAAGTTATTCTGAAGGAGGCTCATGATACTCTTTATTCTATCCATCCCGGAGGAACTAAGATGTATCAAGATTTGAAGGAGCAATTTTGGTGGCATAAGATGAAGCGAGAAATCGGAAGCTATAACGCCAAATGTGATATTTGCCAGCGAGTCAAAGCAGGACATCAAAGACCCGCTGGATTGTTGCAACCCTTGTAGATTCCGGAATGGAAATGGGATTCCGTTGGAATGGACTTTATCACTGGACTGCCTACTTCTAGTAGGGGAAATTACTCTATCTGGGTCATAGTGGACAGATTGTCCAAAGTCGCCCATTTCTTGCCCATCAAGACCACCTATCAGAGTTCGAAGCTAGCGGAGTTGTACATTGCTAGAATAGTTAGTTTGCATGGAGTCCCCAAGAACATTGTATCTGATCGAGGAACTCAGTTTACCTCGAGATTCTGGAAGAGAGTTCAAGAAGGTTTAGGAACCCGCCTAGATTTCAGTATCGCGTATCACCCTTAGACCGATGGACAAACGGAGCGAGTAAATCAAATACTCGAAGATATGTTGAGAGCATGTGTGTTAGAATATGGATCCAAGTGGGAAGACTGTCTGCCGTTTGCAGAATTTTCTTACAATAATAGTTATCAGGCTAGTTTGCAAATGGCCCCATTTGAATTCATGTACGGAAGGAAGTGTCGCACCCCTTTGAACTGGTCGGAAGTAGTAGAGAGTCAGATTTTCAGACCCGACATCCTACGAGAAGAAGAAGAGAAGGTTCACAAGATTCATGAGCACCTCAAGACCGCCCAATCCAGACAGAAGAGTTATGCCGACAAGAGACGTTGAGACCTCGCCTTCAACATAGGAGATTTTGTTTATCTGAAAGTGTCTCCATTGAAGGGAATGCAGCGTTTCCAACTCAAAGGAAAGTTAGCCCCCAGATATATCGGAGCTTTCAAGATTTTGAACAATCGAGGAGAAGTGTCGTATCAATTGGAATTACCCGAAGAGATGTCAGCCGTGCACAATGTGTTCCATATCTCGTTACTTCGCAAGTGTCTCGAAGTCCTAGAGAAGACCGAAGTGTTCAAGAACATCGATCACCAGACCATAGAGATCAACGATGACCTGACCTATACCGAAATACCCATCCGTATTTTGGAAGAAGCTTTTCGAACTACCCAAACCCGAAGCATCAAGTTTATCAAGATTCAGTGGAGCAACCACACAAAAGAGGAAGCTACCTGGGAGCGCGAAGATCACATCAGGACAGAGTTTCCCGATCTCTTCAAATCCTAGGTAATCTTTTTCGTCCTTTTTCAAATCTCGGGACGAGATTTTGATTAAGGGGGTAAGGTTTGTAACATCCCAAAAATACTAAACTTCGATCATCAAACTCTAATCATCAAATTTAGGGTTAACAAAAACCTTGCTAAATAAAAATATGAAAGCATGCATATATGTATGCATTTAATTTGAAACTCTTTTGAACCAACTTGTTTGTGTGTTCCTTTGATTGTAAATGGATGCTTAGGTGAAATAAACATCATCTAAACATTTCCCACACTTTTCTCAAAGACAAATAAATCAAAACAAAGCTAAATGAGTGAATGGTCATTTTGACCAATTTAATTCCCATGCCTACTTTGGCTGTCTCAAACTTTCAGAACCCAACAGAAACTTTTCTGGATCTTTGCACCCCTTGATTGTACTCATAACAAAGTATCAAGGCCCACTTTGTGATCATCCAGAAACTTTCAAATGCATAGTTTAAATGACAATTCAAAATTGAATCTTTATCATATGGGAAGATCCCACTTTTTCAAAAACCACTCAAACAAGCTCAACTTTCAAAACCCAAGCATCTGCAGACTCACCAGCACCAACCTAGCACACCCACCAAAAATCTTTTCAAAATTCAAAACTTGTATTCTTTGGGGCATTTCATCAAACACTTGGCGACACAAATCAAACAAAATCAAAACACTATAGTGTGCAGTGTTTTGAGCCTAACTGATTCCCTATCTAGCTCACAACCATCTCAAGAGATCATCTAGCAAGATTAACCAAGCACTAGCACCTTTGTGAGCTTGCCAATGTCATCAATGGTGAACACCAGTGCATCCTTGCCACCCCAGTGTAGACAGCAAGCTAGGAAAGAAAGTAGCCGCCAACCTTGTCCGGGAGATCACCCATGCCTCACCGCCTCTCGACCAGCCCTCCTCAAGACATCGAACCACGTGAACGCCGCGCCCGTGCCTCTGCCAACCGTGCTAAGCATGCGCCAGAGCGCCACCCTCGACCGAAGCCCACAGACCGCACGCTGCCCCCGCCGCGTGCATACATGATCGCCACCGACCCAGGAGACAGCCAGACATCCCCGTTTGCCGCCCCATGCCGCACAGCCACCGCTCGCCGTCGAAGACGCCGCCTTTTCCGCGCAGATCGTCGCGTGTTCCAGACCAAACCGCACCGCCCCTGCAAGCGCATTAAAGCCGTAGAGCATCGCCAGGAGACCACGAAGCGATCGCCACCACCGGCCATGCCTCTAGCAGCCCGTAGCCATGTCGCCACTGTCGCCTGCCCATGTCGTTCGGTCTCGTCGTCGAGACTATAAATAGAGGCCACCCCCAGTCGAATTCTTCACACCATTCCACTCCCCTCTCCTCACTGACCATTCCACCCCTTTACCGAAGCAAGGCGAGCAGCACTTCGCTGGAATTTCACCGGAGCCCGCCGCCTCTGGAGCAGAAGGGAGCCAGCGATTGGAGCCACCCCAGACCGTCAGCGACCATGCCGAGCGTGCGCCAGAGCGCCACCCTCGATCAAGCACACATCGCAAGGCCGCCGCCCGCTGCGCATACACGATCACCACCGACCCAGGAGACCGCCAGACATCCCCGTTAGCCGCCCCATGCTGCACAGCCACCGCTCGCCATCGAAGACGCCGCCTCTGCCGCGCAGAGCATCGCGTGTTCTAGACCAAGCCGCACCGCCCCATGCCTCGAAACCATGTCGTTGAGCATCGCCAGGGAACACCGCACCGCCCCTACCTTCGCCCATGCCAATAGCCGCCTGTACCATCGCCCCCGACGAGCTCACTGTGCGCCCCATCGGTCCCCTCGCTCGACTATAAATAGAGGCCACCCCGCTCGAATTCTTCACACCATTCTACTCCCCTCTCATCACTGATCATGCCACACAGTTCCCGGAGCAAGGCGAGCAGCGCATCGCCAGAATTTCACCGGAGCCCGCCACCTCTGGAGAAGAAGGGCGCCATCGATTTCGTCCACCCCAGGAGCTGCCGCGACCACCCCTGAGTTCGCCGTCGTCGACTTCGTCGTTCGCCCGCCTCGCTGACCCTCGCCCGAACCCCGGTGAGCCCCCAGCAACCCCCACTGGCCGCGCTAGGTTTCTGTCTCGCCGGCATTGCTCAACATCGACGATGACTCTTAGCCGTTGGATTAGAACCAGATCGAACGTCCCATATCGCCCCATACCGTTTTGCACCCCCCTGTCCCACTGACGTGTGGGGACAGCCACTTAAACAGCCCGCGGAAGCGCTGCGCTTAGCAGGCCATCCCAGTATCGCTTCCCGCGCAGCCCAGTTATTTGAATTTAACCTTTTTCATTTTATTTCAAGCACACTTCTGTACCAAGTTTCAAAAATCAACCCAGGTCGATTCAGTAAACCAAATTGAATGAAACTAATTTTGTTAGAAAGGTCTGAGAATGCTGAATCCAAGCCCGTTGGATTCAAGTCATTTGTATCTGTAGATCATCCATGGTAAAAATAACAAGGCAGAAGCTTTTCTGTATTCAAACATTTTTCAAATTAAAACCATAATAGCTTTTGAGTTGATTCCAACTCTCAAAAATCACATTCAACCATACCTTTCAGAATATATAAAAATGTATAGGTTTACTGACAGAAATAATGTTCAAGCAATAAAAGAATGCCCCATAGGCATTTCTAGTCACTTTATTTAATTAAAATAAAAGGGTAAAACCTTATTAAATTGTCACACCACTTTAAATCATATTCCCATGGACAAAAATATGTGGTGATGACATGTGTCAACATGATCCCATGTTTGGTTTGGAGAATATTAAATCTTAAGTAGTTTTTCAATGAGTAGAAATTACTTTTCTAAAAATAAAAGGAATTAAACCAAGCTTTAACTTTGTAATGTTAGTGATGATGCTAGATCATCTATAGGACCCTTGTGTGTGATGAGTGCAAGTAGTTAAGTATTGTTTGGTGATTTTGTATATTGTATTTATTTATAGACGCTAGTACCGACCAAGGATACGAGGAGGAAGGAGGATTCTACGAAGAAGAAGCCGAGGAGAACTTCAACCACTGCTCTGCACAAGGCAAGCTTTACTAACTAAATGGACCAATGCAAGCTAACACTTGCAAGATACTCTACTTTAGCAAGCCTAATACTACTAGTTCAATGTGCAAGCTAACACTCGCAATTATGAGAGTAAATAACCTATGCAATGCACTAAGCATGCTTGGTTAGATACATTTGATGATACCCAATCCTAGTTTTACCCAGCTCCTACTTAGAGTTACTGGAATAAATGGAAGATACTAGAAGGATAATTGAAGGTTGCATAAAGAGCATAAAATTTGGCCTAAGCTAGATAATCTTGATGTCACCCTATGGCCTAAGATTGAACTTGGTTCAAACTTCACTTAGTTACCAGCCCTCATTAGTGCTTACCCCCACTTGTAGATGCTAGTGCTAAGCCTAAAACTTGATCAACTTTAGATGGGAATACTTGGTGAAAATGGTTATGAAAACCTTGGAATGATGGATCATTCTATTGAAATGTTTTGGACATGTGTTTCCGAACACCTGATGATTTTGGTGATGAAAATGTTGAGGCATGAGCCTTAGGCCTTTTATAAAATTGATGGTTGTCTGGATGCGATACCATTCCAATTTTATCGTACAACCACAATACCCGAAGATTGGGTAGGGCTTGACTGGAAACTTATATACCTTAGTATTGTTTCCCTCACGGCCAAGGTCTGAGCTGAGGCTACCTTGTGAAGATTGTCCACCTGTGTAGTACCCAAGATGACAGTTGGTCATGGTTGGGAGGCCAAACTCACAGGAGAGGTGCTTATACTAGGGCGTGTAATTGAAAGGTTAGGATTGATTATCCGCATACTGAGTATGTTGAATTCAGGATTTGTTCCTGACGGATGTATCGAATGTTGTGGTGAAAGTGTACAATCTCTGCAGAGTGTCAAACTATTCGAATAGACGCGTCCGCGGTTATGGACAGTTGGAGTGGCCATACTGTTCACCCGTCAGACTTTTCCAAAACGACTTGTGAAATGAATTGAGACTTTGACTTGACCACAACAGGGTTGTGACATGAGATACAAGTTCCCACTTAGGTGTTATGAAACTTCAACTAGCATTCGTTTCTTCCAAACTTAGTAGAGATAAATCTGGCTTTTGCAAAACAACCTTAGAGCCTAGTGTCCTATTATCCCAAAAACCCTTTTACTTGTTAGTACTAGTTTGCGAGTACTTAAAGAGTACTCATGGCTTTGTCCCTGGCTATTCCCATGGCCAGACTATGAAGAGGAGTATCTGGAGGATGGACCCCAGGAAGGTTACGACAACTAGGATCATCTCCCATCACATTGCTGTGACCCCGAAGATGGAGCTTCGCCTACGCTACCGTTATTATTACGTATTCCGCTGCTTGAAGTTGTATTAAGAACTAGATCATGAGATCCCTATTTGTGTAAGAACTTATGTAAGGTTTGTAATGGATGATGTACTATGGTATCCAATTCTTTTATGTCTCACAAAAATGGTAATCCTGGGATTGCGATGTATGGCATAACAGGCATCTGGGATTAAAAACCCGGGTGTTGACAGAAACTACCCTTAGGTTTGTCCGGGATATAGTGGTGAGATTTGGTCTCCCACATAGCATTATCACCGATAGCGGCAACAACTTGTCACTCGGGGAAGTGGAAGCTTATTGTTGGGAGAAGGGCATCCGACTTGACCTAGCATCTGTGGATCATACATAGTCCAATGGCCAAGTTGAGCGAGCCAATGGATTAATTCTGCAGGGAATCAAGCCACGTCTTGAGGCACCGCTACATAGAGCAGCTGGAGCCTAGGCGGAGGAATTTTTTTGAGCACATACAGTAGAGAAAATCCCTACTGTGCCATTTTTCATTAATAAAGCCGAGGTGGCTGATATTTACAGATTTATTATTACATCAGGGGAAGATATTCATAATGTATCTAGACATTGTGTCATCCCTTCTCTAAGACTTGGTTTTGCCCTATGCATAATCAGAGAGAAGGATTCCTTGAACATGAACAGACATCTGTCTTGGCTGATATTTTCCTGGTCAAAAATTATTTTGTTTATATGGTTCCATATACTCCAGCATCCTACTATTAGAATTTCTCTGAAACAGATGGAGTTTTTTCTTTGCTTCCCTTCCAGCAACATATCAATAACAGGTAAGCTTGTATCCCATTCAAGATTCATTTTCCACCATACGTTTTGACTGAATTCACATTCGAAGAAAAGGTGCATGAGGCTCTGAGTCTAAAAGGTATGTCCATCATCACAGAGTACACAGCTACTGTCTTCCACATAGAAATTTTTCTTTAGCATCATTTCTTTCATGTTGATCCTGTCTAATAGTAGGAGCCTGTCACATCCCAAAATTTTCCAAATTTTGAAATGTGAAAAAAAAAATTGTTGAAATTTAGGGTGAAAAGAAATTTATTTACTTGATTCCAAATGGAAACATAAAAACCTATTTTGATCAAATAGAATCCTAAAAGGATTTAAAAAGATAAACAAATAATAAATAAAGTTATAAAAATTGGAATCACCATATTTGGATCTTTAAATAAAAAGATATGGTTTTTATAAGCAAAGGTAGAAATGAATAAATGAGAACTATTTTAAAGAGCCAAATTAAATCTTGGCCAAACAATGGAAATAAAATATTTTGTTTAATAAAAAGAGTAAGGGATTATTTGAATAATAAGGATTTATTAATATCCAATTTTATTTAAGTAAAGACTTTTTCCTATTTTTGAATGAACATTAAAACTTAAAGTATTTTAAATAAAAATTCAAAGTGTTTTATCTTTCAAATAAAACCTACTGAAAAGGTTTTGGGAAAAATTTAGAATTCAAATAGTGTTCTAAAACATATTTGAAACCCATTTGAAATAAAGACTAATGTCTATTTATTTATTTTTAATAAATAATAAACCCTAAAATTAATTATTCTTTATTTGATTTTAGATTATGTTAATAAACAGAATTAAAATCAACACAAAGTTTGGTGGAAGTTTGAATTCAAATGGAGTTGAATTGTTTAAATGAAAATCAAAACATAAATTCAAAATAGAAAAAGAAAAACATTCAGTATAAAAAAAAGGAACAGCCCAACCCAGTAGGCCCAGCAACGCCCTCTGGCGAACCGTTTTCACTCAGAATATAACCCACCTCGTCTCTGATCAGTGGACCCAATACCCACTCCCTCTCTCTCGCAGACAGCCGGACCCCACCTGCCAGGCCTTCGTTCTCACCCGCGACAACCGTTCCCCCTCGCACTCGCCGTTTCTGCCGCATTTTAATCCTCGTTAATTCGCGTTGATAGCTGGAGTAATCTCGCCAGCGACCACGCACCTTTAAATGCCTCGCTCTCCTCTTCCATTTCCTCCAGTCGCCACTTCCCCTCTGCCTCCAGGCTGCACAAATTGCAAGCTCGAACCCCTTTGTCCCGACGAGCTTCTCCGGACGATTCCGGCACCGTCCGACCACCCACGCCTCCCAGAGCACACGAGCCTGCTCCCCCTCTTCATGTGTATCTTCCAGCACCAACCCCACACCCGCGCGAGCACCGTAGCCTCGACAACCTCAACATCTGAGCGCCGTCGTGTCTGCCATTGCTCCGGCAAGCTTCCCTGGTAAGCACAGACCGCCCCGGTACTTCTCGATGATGCTCCCATGATCCCCAGCACTGTACGCATCTAACCCCATGCTCTGTTTGCCTTAGCGCACCCTCAAATCTCGCCACCGTCTTCAACAGAGAGCATCCGACGCTGACGCCGTCTCCGGTGAGCAATTCCTCGGGAACCAGAGCGCCCCTCGACGAACCGACCACACCTTGAGCTTTGTCGCACTCCTGCAAGCACGGTGAGCATCCTCTCCCTTCCCCGCGCGACCTAGTCCCTTGGCAACGTCTCCGTCCGAGCGTGTGCCGCCATCAGCCGCCGCCAGTCCATGGTCGAGCTACTGTGGTCCGTCGGATCAAGATTGAAGGAATGAGATTAGATTTTAAACGAAGGGGTACGCGTCCATCTATGCCGTGCGATTTAAGTGAGATCCTGCGGCCAGTGTTGATCGATCCGCACGAACTGTTATCGACCAATAATAATGAGCCACGTGGCCAGAGTTTGTTTAAAAGAGAAAATTTTATTCTATTAGATATACGAACTTGCAAAATTTATAACTTTTAATCTACACGTCCAAATTTTGCAAATTTTATATCACTAGAATCAGCAGTACAAGTACTTTGCAACCATGCACTTTTTTTAATGCTTTGCTTTTGGAAATTTAGTTGTTTTTGCAGAAACTTATGTAGGCATAATTTGAATATAAAAATTGTTCTAGAAATATTATTAAGGTGAAATCTTTGTTAATTGGTTTGTTTTGAACCAACTGACCATATTGACCAACTTATGGATTTAAAAATGTATTTTGAGAAGCCAAAGAACAAATCTTTGAATAAGATTTCTAGTCAAAGAAAAATATTGTGTATGTGTTAAAAATACTTTTTGAGTAAAATCTTAGGAAAATGATTTGAGTTAAACTCTCTGCCCTAAACACCAAGTTTTGAGATTTAAAAGTATATATTTGATGAACCCTATAAAATTATTACCTTGCAAAAGGCATTTTCAACAACATAAAATACCACCTTGGTATAATAATTGGTTTATGGAGTGAAACCTTTTGCAAATGGTTTTACCACATTTGTAAATGACCAATATGGGCTTTAAAATGGTTAGAGCCTAATAGAAACCACTTTTCTAAATAAAATCATGTTTTGCATGCTTGCATGCATTGCCATGTTTTTGATATTTTATGTGGTGAAATTGTTTGAATGCTAGTTGAATATGTGGTTGCTTGATTGAATTGTAGTGAAGTTAGAAGATTGTGATATTTGCAAGATCAAGAAGTGAACCAACATTCTCTACTAAAAAGTCAAGTGACACTATCACCCATGTCCTACTATTTTTCATTACACTTAGTGGATTTTTGGTAACATGCATGATAAGGACTACTATATTTCTATGCTATGCTATATCCTATTAGGATATCCTTATATCCTCCTTAGTGAAAACATTGTAGTTGTAGTATGCTTAGCCCTGCTATATATTTGGGATGGGATACATGATATGATTATATGAAGTGTTGGAAAAATATATATGTTTTATATAATAAAACAAGTACTCAATGAACCACCTGGGTGGAATGAGGATACTCAATTATGGATAAGGTGGCAACAAAGGAGACCATGTTTATATGGCTATCTTTTTGTATGTGCACTAGAAGAAAACCACCTAGGGACTTAGAGATTGAACATGTTTCTCGTACAGTGGCTTTCGTGTACAGCCACATGCTAAATGGGCTCTGGCTTAGTTAACTACATAGTGGAAGACCCTTGCATTGGCATCTTCAGGTTAACTAGAATTATGTATTGGAAATATATCCTTACATTGGTGCCTGGTAGACAAGCTAGCATTGTGTATTGGGAGGACTTCTATGGAAAGACTTTGTCACATTCTCGATCTGCCGGTACTCCATTTGGTGTGTACTTATCCAGCGGCCACTGGTGGTGACAAGACGAGATTGTGTCATGTGGGTAAAGTGTACAACTTCTGCAGAAGATCAATTCTAAGTACTTAGCCGTGTCCCCGGTTATGGACAACTCTGAGCAACTAAGGCGTGAAGCTATGGAAGATCTCGACATTCCAATTTCTCAAAGTAAAACTTGATGGTGTCAACAAGGGATTAGAAGCACTTGGAGTTTGCCAAGGAGTTCAGAAAGATTTTCAAAAGATCAAAACTATTTTGAATAGATAGGATAAAACTATATTGCTTTTTGCAAATGAGCCTAAACCCTACTTAGCCAAATATGCATGTAATGATAGGATCCACTTATTTCTACATAGTAGTGAAACTTGCCAATACAATTCAAATGTATTGACCCTTGTGGCTGCAACTTACTATGCTGCAGGTTTGTTTGATGTTAGTGAAGTGTGTTGATTAGGATTACAAGTCTACAACCAACATGACTGCCTGTGGCACTTTGGAGATGAAGGAATCCATGTTATATGGTTATTCTGCTGCATTGTAATGAGATAGCCAAATGAGCTATGTAAGATGTAATGAATTATTTTATTCCTGGTTATAAAGTTGTATTATGACCTTTGCTTCTTGATATTACATCTTAACTGTGGATGCTAGCTATTGATCTAGGGACTAGCATTGTAAACACAGGGATCTCTACCTTATTAAAGGTTGGGACCTCTACAGATCCAGAAGAAAAACTTTTGCTTAGATAAACAGCAAGATTTCCATATCCATTTAAATGGGGGGAGCTTCTGGTGGATCCAAGATGGCTTCATATAACTTTTTGGTAGAATATGTATCACCCCATGGTAAAATCCACTTGTCACTGTCATTCTGGCTGATCATGCTCTGAATAATATCATACAGTTCATTATACTGTTGCATTGCAATGTCTGAGAGGGGCCAGTGAAATGTGTCTGTAGGATCAATATTGATCTGTTGGTAGCACTCTACAGGGTGATCTCTTGGTTTTTGGCAAATGAGTGTGGTTGTGGGAATTTAGTTTGGAAGGTGGTATCCTTCCACCTATCTTTCCAGAGAAGAAAGGAGCTTCCATTACCTGTCAGACAAGTAGCATGTTGTTTAAATATGTTGATGAGTGCTGAACAGTCTTTCCACCAAAATGATCCTTTGGTAGCTCGAACCTGGGGTAGTTTTCCATCCTTGTAATGTGCTTCCCATATGAGCTGAACCCATGGGATGTCTTTATTATTGAATAATTTGAATAAGAACTTAATAATGAGTGCTTAATTTTAGATCCTTAAGTTAAGCACTCCTAGTCCCCCATTCTTTTTGGGAAGGCAGATGGTTTCCCATTTTGCTAGACATTTCCCACTCTTCTGAATGTCCTTGTTGTTCCATAGGAAGATCATGCATGATTTTTCCACATGAACTATGATTGTCAAGTGCACCATAAGAGTACTCATAGCAAAGATGGGCATAACAGAAATGGTGGATTTGATGAGCATTAATCTGCTAGAGTAGGACAATAAATTAGCCAGTCCAGATAATCTCCTGTCGACTCTTTCCACAATGAAGAGCATGTCATCAATTCTGGGTTTAGCCATCCCCATAGGCAAACCCAGATAGGTAAAAGGCATACTCTCAGTTCTGCAGTTAATGCAGTTAGCAAGCTCCTGACATCTTTCATTTGATATATTGATAGGTGCCATGGAGGTTTTGTGGAAGTTCACTTTCAGTCCAGTAAAGTTTGAGAATTTTTCTAGTATATCCTTTAATTTGATGAGTTGATCTTGATCAGCTAGGAGGATGATAAGTGTGTAATCTACATATTGCAATATAGGATAATATTGTCCATATGATCTGTCTAGTGGAATTATGATTTCACCATCTGACCAGGCTTTGTTTATAGCAATTTGAAGGAGTTATGAAACCAGAACAAATATGATAGGAGATAGTGGGTGCCCCTACCTTACCCCTCTCAAACATTTCTGCTCTACCATCTGTTCTGGGTGGAGGAATTACCATCTGTTATGTGGAGTTTACGAACTACACCCAACAGATCTACCGGCTACACCCCTTATTTCATGGTATATGGAGCAGAAGTCATCCTGCCTTCTGACATCCTTCATGATTCACCAAGAGTTGCCGCCTACGACGAAGATGAAACTGAAGAGTCCAGACGCCTAGATGTGGACGTTCTCGAGGAAGAGCGTGTATTAGCATGCCAAATATCCGCCATCTACCAGCAGAAGTTATGCAGCTACCATAGTCGCTGAGTTCGGCATCTCTCGTTTAAAGAGGGGGATCTGGTGCTCCGACTTAAGTAGAAGAAGTCACACAAATTATCCCCGCCATGGGAAATCATAAGCAAGGCGCTTCTCAATGGGTCTTACTACCTCGTTGACAATCGTGAACTTGAGGATAGACCCAGCGATGATCATAAGCGTAAGAGAGGTGACCCGGATGATGACTACCCGGAGCTTGATCGGCCATGAAACATAGCACAGCTATGTCCTTTTTACTCTTAGCATATTTTTATCTACTGTGTACCTATTATATGATCAATGAAATAAATCTCTCTGGTTCACTCATATTCCTGAGTCTTTTACCTCCTTTAGTGTTCATTTTTAGATCATGTAAAACCTTTATGCACAAGCTTTGCATTTGCACTTGTGAAAATTCTGCCTACGGGCGTTAGCTTAAGTTTTCTGGTCTACATGTTATTTGTTGTTTTTATGTGGATTCTGGAGTAGTGACTTTTGGCACTTGAAGTCGGTGATTTTGTGCTTAGGTTTTGACGGTACCATTGGGCATCATCACCTGAGCACATGGTTCCGACTACGATTCTTCCGACTCACGAAAGGTCAAGCATAAAAACCAAAGTAATGGATAAGCCAACACATTCTTAAAAAATATTTACATGCTAGAACTAGTATTTGAGTAGCAAGAAATTACAGCTATTGTTTTTCCGCCTTAAGTTAACACAGTAGTTTTTCCGCATACACAAATCCAGAGGAAACAAATATTACAAAATGTTTTTATTCCTCTAGCGTAGGAGACTTTGAGATGGCATCGTCGGCAGCAGGAGAGCCATCCTGATCATCTTCAAAGTCGGTGGTCTTGAGGGACTCGGAGGAGCTTCGGTGGTCGCCGTCAATGATCTCAACAGGCGGAAAGACGTTGTGATCGACCAACTCGGCAACCCTGGTGTCAAAACCCACGAGCGATGCCCAGATAGCCTTGTGATCATTCTTCTAGCCTTCGTTGTCTACGTCGGGAAGACCCGAGGTCACCGTGTCAAGGTCGGCATTTTTGTAGTGCGCCTTGACCATTTCTAGCAACATTCTTGCACCAGCCCGGGTACATGAAGCTTTCCATCTTACGATACGCTCAGGGGCTTGGCGCAGAATCTCCGAGTACTTCATCATGGAGTCCATCGCCTTGATGTTGATGTTGAGGGGCTTGTCAATCTCTTTAGCTTGCTTGACGGCGGTGCTGATGAAGTTGCCGGCAAGAACCATGCATTACTTTGGCGGAGGAGGCGAATTGGTCAAACCAATAGGAGCTGCATTTCCGACAAACAAAGGAGCACATGAGTTCAATAACACAAAAGGTTCAGAGTACCTGGCTTACAGAATTACAAGACAGAGATTTCTTACCAAAGATGCTCGCCTCTACTTGCTGGAGTGTCTCCGCCATGGAGTCCCGCTCTTGTCGGAGAAGCTTGTAAGCCTCAAGGTTGCGCTGATTCTGCTCATCGGCAGCTTTCTTCTGCTCCTTGAGGATTGCAATTTCCTCCTTTAGAAGGTTCATCTGCGTGTTGGCGGACTCCTGCAAGGCCTTCATGGATTCCTCGTGCATCTTCAGAGTGCCAGCCCTCTCCTTCTTGAGGATCTTGTTCTCGCTATCCAGCAGCTCAATGTGCTTGGATTGCTCGACAATGTCCTTGGCCTTGGCGATAGCTTCTGCAAGTCGGAGAAAAGACAGCACACAATGAGTAGTCGGATAGTGATGGCACAAGACCAAGATTGATTGAGAAATTGAAAGGAAAAACAGACTCTTGCTCTTGGTGATTTGTTTCTTCAAGAAGGCAATTTTACCCTTTTCATCTTCCAGTTCAGCGCACATCTTGTGGAAATTCTCGTTGGCGATGCCTCTCCGAGCATTCTCATTCCGTGGAAAGAATATCAAAATTACTTTGTCTACTTGGAGCATCTAGCTGGATAATTATCCACCTAGAGGCTTGGGGGCTACAGTGAGAGTTTTTAACTTGGAAATATGCTTAGTCTTTCTTTAAGCATCTAGTCAGAACTAGTTCAATTTCAACTAGAAGCTTAGGGGCTACAGTATAGAAGTTTACAAAAACTGCGTATGCTACTCTAAAAGTATCTAGTCGGAATAATTCATTCAAACTAAATACTTGGGGGCTACGGTGAGAAGTTTTCTAGCTTAATCACTCTTGGAGCATTCAGATGCAAATACCTATGGTTTACCGTCTAAATCCTCGGGGGCTACAGTGGGATACTCATATGAAATGCAAAAGTCAAATATAACTTACAAGTGCGATGATCTTGAGGTTGGTGGCGCTCTCAGAAAATATCTTGATGAAGGAAAGACTATTTCCTTGCAGGATATCCACTTGCCTGAGAAGATCCTCAAGGCCGCAAGTCGGAGAAGTTGGTGATGCACCAGGATCCAGAGTTGAGCTACTCGGCGTAAGCGTCGGGTACACTATCTTCGGGAGCTCTGTTGATGTCCTAGGTGTAGTGGCGCCGCCTTCGGCAGACGTTCCGCCTACCACCATTGCCTTACCGCTACCGATGGCATCCTTAGCTAGAGCTTCAGCCATTTTGGACGCGGTACTTTCTTGTGTCGCCTGCTCGCCGGCAACGACAAGATCCACGGTAACACCTGGATCCACTTCCATGGCGGAAGGGCCAGATGCTACCTTAGCCGGGGAACTTGTCGGCACGACAGCAGGCTGGACGCTGGAGTAGTAGGGGCGATGGCGGGAGACGCTTGGTGCAACATATCCTTGATGTTTCCCCCGATGTTTTGGAGGTTTTCTTCAAACTTAAACTGGCCTTCTTCCTGAAACGTGCAAAAGTATAAGTACAGGAATAAGACAAGCCCGAGACAATGTCGGAGGATAAGAAGCTTACACAACGGTGGGTGCCTTGGTGAAAGGGATGTCGGTAATTCTTCTTTTCTACGCCTCCAGGGCGGCAGTGGACTTCTTGGAGGCTCCACCCTCTGTCTTCTTATTCTTGCCTCCGTCGGCAGCGTCAGAGGTGGAGCTCTTCCGCTTACGCGCCAACGGTACATCATCGTCAGACACGATGGTGACTTCCTTCATCTTGGGTTCATAGATTTGGACAGCCATGCTATCCTCCTCTAGACTTTTGAGCTGTTAAGTGAAATCCCAAAGTGTTAGATGAGATGGTAATGGCTAGACGAAAGAACTGGAGTATACGTTATACACGGAAGATAAATACATACCTCTGGGCACTTTCCATCCACGAACATGTCGTAGGTGATGGTGAAGCCACGCTTCCTATCCTTCACCTTGACGATGTCCTTGAGGCGGAGCATGATGGAGTCACTCGAGAAGTTATCCTCGGAGATGCGGAGGCTATCCTTCCTATCCTTGGTGTACTGGTGCATTAGCTTCACGTGGTGCTGCAGAGGCTGGATCCGCCTGACGAACCAGCACATGGCTAGGTCCAACCCGGTCAGACCCGTCTCTACAAACCACTCGATCCAACTTATGGCACGGGACGCATCATTGTCGGAGGGAAGGGTGGCATGGGATCTCCATGTCGGGGCTTCAGCGGAGGCCCCGTCGACGAAGTCCGGGTACGTTGCTTCTCGGCTGGCCAGAGGGATATCTGGGTCATAGAAGTACGTCCGCTGCCAATTCTTGCAGGACTCATGACCGACGATATTGGGAACCGCCGGCCAGGCCGGATCTTGAAGCTGATTGTTCCGCAATTCCTGAGCTCGTCCTTGCTTGATCCGTCTTCCCTCTTGACGTGAAGAAGTAGATGAACAGATCTAACCTAGGCCTAATTCCTAGGTAGCCCTCGCAAAGCGCTACATAGTTGTTAAGCGTTAGGATGCTATTCGGGGAAAGGTTCTGAGGCTGAACCTGGTAATGGTTGAGGACAACAAGGAAGAAGTCGGAGATCGGGAGGGAGATGCCGCATACCATTTGCGCCTTGAGGTACACCTTCTCTCCGGCTTGGGGAGAAGGGGTGACCTCGCCGGCCGGTGCCGCTTGCCAGACTAGCCCCTCCGTCGCGGGGAGGTATCCTTCAACGAGAAGCTCCTTGAGATCACCACCGGTGATATCGGAGCCGCGCCACTCTCCCTTGTGGGAGTCACTTTCCTCCTCCAGCGGCTCCATCCCCGCTAGAATATGGTCGTCGCCGGTGGTTTCCACCATCGTGGACCGTGGCAGAACCACGCCCTCTGGAGGCACATGGACAGATCCTGCCGGCTTTGTCGCGCTCTCGTTTGTCGCCACCATGGACGGGGTGGAGTTGTTGCTCGCCATTAGTGTGGGAGAGAGGTGACTGGGAGATTGGGGAAGAAACTAGGGTTTTTCGCGTGCGCGCGAAGAGCTCGAGGAGGTGTTCGCGGTAGGAAGACGATGACACGGGGGAGAATGAGGTGAAAAGATACAAATCCACCACGGTTGTAATTTATAACCCCTAGTGTCAAGATTCATGCAAGTTGATCGAATGGTTGCTGCGTGGACAGCGCGTGTGCGTTCGTGCGTGGAAATTTCGCCACGTTCCCAACCGCCGCCGCCAACGGTTTGTATCCTTCGCGCAGGAAAAACGGACATGATTGTGTTCTCTGCATGTGTGAGTTATGAGGCGTCGCTGACCTATGGTATACGTTTCTCTAGCTGACACAGGCAGGTGAACCATCCCATCAGAAGATTCCGGCATGGACAGATCTAGTCCGGCTACGAGTAGAGTACGATGGAAGATTCAGCAGTTCTCCGACTTACAAGTTGAATACGGAGAACATTGCAGGGTTCTTGGGAGGACTACAAGATATTTCTTGACGATTTGCTGAAATTCATCTAGACGGAGCATTCAACCTAAAGAGGCAAGAAGGCGCAAGATCTCGGAGTTCTCCGGGGGCTACTGTTGGCGATATTCTATATGGGTATCATCATAGCATGTCTCTAATCCGGATAACCCGGGTGGCCCACAGTTGGTAGCAAGGCCCATGGCCTATTGGGCGGCCCAGTTAGATGGATCCAGAAGGGAGGCCCATGCCGGATAAAGGAAGGCTACTGAGGAGTCACCGATGTACCCGGAGCCTTCGAGTGCAAGACATGTTAGACTAGTTGTATACTGTGTGGGACTCTGTAACCTGTCCGTCTAGGACTTTCCCTGTAACCCTAGGATCTGGCGACTATATAAGCCGGACCTATGGGAGCCTTTAGGGAAAGACACAACTCATATCGCGCACAGCGAACCAATCCATGTAACTCGGCGTATTGCCATTATAGTGAATTATAGCAAGAGTAGGATCTCGCCACCGTCGTGGGATCTAAACCTGGGTAAGCTGTGTTACCTCGTACCCGCAAACCTTCCGCCATACCCCACATCTCTAAACATGCTCTGTGAGGACCCCTCCATGGCGTACTCGTCGGCAATACCACGACAATGATCTCGTTAGTTGTGGGATGGCGCGACCGTATCGGATCAGGGATCCCGTTTCTTTCGGTCCTTTCTGTTTTAGCTTGATGAATAAAAGGAAAGAGGCAAGACAGAAAAGCTGCACGCTTTTAGCAACGCAAAACCAATCTCTCTGAAACTGTCTACCTGCATAGAGTTTAGGGAGAATGGAGATGAAGGGTCATCATTAGCGAGCACAATATCAAAATTGCAATTCCCAACACCACTCACCATATGTTTACCTTGTGTCTTGCCACACGTTGGTGAAGTGGATGAAGATGAGAACTCATCGCGGCCGGAGGTGGAAGCAACTTGGAGCTCTTCATGATGTGAAGGAGAAGAGATCTCGGAGAAACCACCAACAATATAAGAGATTGAACCACCAAATATTTCTTTAAGCTTGGTCCACTTCTCATGAGACGACTTGCGCTTTACAATCGTCAAGAACAAATTAACGGTGGGGCTCAAAGAGAAAATAATCTCATTAGATACTTGAGATTCGAGATGCAAATTTTTCTCATCCTCTAGAGATAGGTTTTGAGGATCCATCGTAGGAGAAAAACCTACATCTACAAATCTCTCAATATTTGGACACAAGGTCCAAGGATTACAAAGTAAGCAATTTATCCACATAGCATAATTTGTGCCATCAAAGATAATTGTGTCATTGTGCACTATACTACTAGCCGACATATTTACACTCTAGGCGGTGAAGCCTAAACAAGGAGAGACCTTGTTTTGATACCAATTGAAAGGATAGAGATGTCGCCTAATAGGCAATTGCAAAACTAATACGGTTTTGGCTTGATAGAATGTCGAATTAAACTAACGTTTATTTTACAAGCACAAAACCTAAATACTCTAGGCTCAACTAAGTGCACCAACAACAAGTTAAGCTAAGCAAGATAGCACAAGATAAATATCAAGATATAAATACTTCAAGCTTGATGGCTATCACAAGGAAAGTAAGCTCGGGTATAGAGATAACCGAGGCACACGGAGACAAAATGTATTCCCGTGTTCCCTTACAAGTAAGGTATGTAATGTTGGAGAGGTGTGGGATTCCATGAAGGATTTCCCAATGCCACGAAGGCTCACCTTCTTCTACAAGTCTATCCCACGAAGGAATAGGCCCTTTACTTATGGCTAGCTTTTCCTCCACTCCGGAGATGGCAAGCTCCACAACCACTTCACAAGCTCCACGGAGGAGAATCCCGGGTCTCTTCACAATTTTCCACAAAGAGTACACCGCGGAACCAACTGCCAAGACAACTAGGAGGTCACCCTCCAAGAGTAACAAGCTCATGGTCTCTCACTTGAACAAATCGTAATGGAGAGCTCAACACTTATGCAAGAATGCAAAGCAAGAACACCAAGGATGCTCAAATTCTTCACTCTCAAATCCCACCAAAGCAACAAGGGCTAGGGAGGAATTAGAGAGGAAGAACAATGGTGGAAATCAACAAATGACTCCAAGATCTAGATCCAATGGGTTCTCCTCAATTAGAGGAGAAATTGATTGGTGGGTATTGTAGATCTAGATCTCTTCTTCCAAAGCCCTCAAAAAGATGCAAGAATCATAGGAGGGAAGGGGGAGGAAGAAAGCTCAAGAAGTTCAACAATGGAGGTCAATTTAATGGTCAAGAACGCTCAAAACGCGTTGGGGAAGAACCCCTTTTATAGGGGAAAGCAAATATGGCAGTTGGGAGAAATCTGTGCGAACTCGGTTAAAACTTTAGTTGGACCGACCCTCACACCGGGCGGTCCGGTTCCTGGACCGGAAAACCGAACTTAAAACAGGAATTAGGTATTGTTCGCAGTCTCGGATAGACTCGGTATAGCAAAACCGAAAATCCCGGTTTAAGATCTGGTTTTCCGGTGTTGGCACCGGACCACCCGGTCTGGGAGCCGGTTGAACCGGATCCACAACCGGGATGAAACGGGCTTCACGAAAAATGCAATAACTTTTGCATCCGGACTCCAATTTCGATGATCTTAGGCTTGTTTTGACGAGGACAACAATCTCTACAAGATTGTACAGAGAAACATCATAGACCAACAAAGGAGGATAGAACCAAATGAAGAAAGGTAAGAAGCCTCCCTAAATAAGAACCGATAAAACCTTCAAACTCGAAAACGCCATAGAAGATGCATACGAATTCCGTTTTTGATGAACTTGGGCTTGTTAAAGAGATAGAAACAAGCTCAAGAACCTCACACGGAGAAACACCAAGAATCGACAAAAAATGAATATGCAAAGTATGCAAAGGATTGAGCTTCCTATGACAATGTGATCAAGTTACCCAACCGAAAGCCCTCTTGATAGTGCGGCTATCTATCCTATAACCCGGTTTCCCAGCAACCACCTTGAGACTGGTAAAAGGAAAACCTAGCAAGGCCATACTTTTCCTTGTGCATCCCGCTTGATCTTGATGACAACGCTTCAAGCTCCACCCAAGACGGAATGCAACACTTGATCATTGTTGCTTCGTGAAAACTCCTCATTTGCTCTTCCATACACCACTATGAGATAACTTCATTAATACAATTCTTCACAAATACATTATCACCAATATGGATGGCAAGCTTCAAGAAAATGATCTTCTCGAGATGCTTATCTTGAACTTGCCCTTCTCAACCTTGTTGACGATCACCACTTGATGTCATCCTCTCATGAACTATATAATATCTTCACTTTTGAAACATTCCCATGGAAAGATACCTATCCCACATATAAAACGCAAAGGCACATATATAATGGGTTAGTTCATGATGCATAATTGACAAGGCTTACCATACCACAAGACCATGTGGTAAATTCTTTATGCTTTATGTGTTGACCAACTTGAAATCACTCTTCACTCTTTGTATTGGTCAACCAAGTATCTTCTCATGCTCCATCTCAATATTTTAAGGTACATAAAGAATTCTTCATTTGATTACATGCTCTAAATCTTAGTCAACTATAGCTCAACTAATGAGTCTATCATGACACTGACTTAGAGCCATATCTTGAATTCTTCTATTGAGATCACACTCTCAAGATCTTGATCATTGTAGAGGTCCCAACCTGATAAGGTAGAGATCCATGTGTTTACAATGCTAGTCCCTGGATCAATAGCTAGCATCCACAGTTTAAGATGTAATATCAAGAAACGGTCATATTACAACTTATAACCAGGAATAAAATAATTCATTACATCTTACATCACTCATTTGGCTATCTTATTACAATACAGCAGATATAACTATATAGCATGGAGTCCTTCATCTTCATATGCCACAAGCAATCATGTTGGTTGTAGACTTGTAATCCCTACTCAACAAACTTAATTAACATCAAACAACCCGCAACATAATAAGTTACAAGCACAAGGGTCAATACATTTGAATTGTATTGGCAAGTGATTTTATATTGACATGGAGAATCTATCATCTACATGAATATTTGGCTAAGTGGAGTTTTGGCTTGCCTTTGCTAAAAAAAGTTTTCCCTATCCTTTGAAAATAGTTTTTATCTTTTCAAAACTTTTCATCACACAATGGCACACTGGATACCCTCCAGGTGTTTCCCTTGTTTACCCAACAAGTTTTAACTTAGAGAAATTGGGATGAGGAGATCCTTGATTGCTTCAATGCCTTTGATGCTCAAATTGTCCATTGTCGGGGACACGGCTAAGTACTTAGGTTTTACCCTCTCGAGAGGTGGTGCACTTTCCCCCACAAGACTCGACATGCATCGAGACGAGATCTTTCAGAAGCCTTCCCTTACACCAAATGGACGCGTTCCATCCTATCATCACTACGACCTTCTGTCCATCCGGCTAAGTTATTGCAACCTATATGATCAAGGCAGAGCCCATATTCCATGTGGTTGCACTAGAAGATTCTAAACACTTAACATCTCAAATCTCTTTGTTCCTGGGTGGCCATCCACAAGTGTGATACACAAGGTGAACCATAGAAATGGGCCTTGTGTAACCACTCAACACAAATCCATCCAAGCAATTACCATTCCACCCAGGTGATTCATTCACTTAGTTGTTTTATTAAACAAAAACTTAGTCATAGACTTTGCATAAAATCATAGCATGAATATCCCACCCTTGAAATCTTTTAGCTAGGCTAAGCATACTAGCAAAACTTGTCTCTTGACTAAGTAAGATTCCTACCAAGATCTATACTATAGGATCTACTATAGCATAGCAATATATGTAAAATAGTCCTATCATGCATACTACAAAAATATCACTAATGCAATATGGAAAAGATAGGACTTTTGATGACCAAAGTATCACTTGCCTTTTTGGTAGAGAAACTAGGTACAATCCTTGATCTTGTAATTGTCACACTCTTCAAA
This sequence comes from Avena insularis, assembly GCA_023614405.1. Taxonomy (NCBI): domain Eukaryota; kingdom Viridiplantae; phylum Streptophyta; class Magnoliopsida; order Poales; family Poaceae; genus Avena; species Avena insularis. The sequence continues at coordinate 243,294,345 of CM042689.1, read as the reverse complement.
GTTCACTATAATTCAATCAAGCAAGGCACACATTCAAAACTAGCATTCAAACAATTCACCACATAAAATAATGAAAACAAAACAGTGCATGCAATCATGCAAAAGATTATTTTATTGAAAAAGTGGTTTTTAACAAGGTTCTAAACCTTTCAAAACACCTAATGGTCATTTATAAAAGTGGCAAAACATTTGAAACCAAGTTAGTGAAAATGGCCCTTTTAAATCATTTTTAATTTGCTAGAAATGTTTTCAATCGAAGTAATAATTCCCTAGTGTTAATAAAATATATTTTTAATTCCAAAAGTTACTGTTTAGGTTCATAGAGTTCAAATCAAACCATTTGTAAAAGGTTTTACTCAAAAAGCATTTTTAGAATAATTTTTATATCCAAATTAGTCCTACAAATGTTTCTGCAAAAACACCTAATTTTACAGAAGCAAAATACTAAACTAAGGCCATAGCTACAAAGATTACATTTTTCTGAATCCATTGATATAAAATTTATAATTTTTGGACATATAAATCAAAAGTTATAGATTTTCCAAGTTTAAACATTCTATAGAACAAATTCTGTTTTTAAATCAAAAGCTAGGCCACATGTCCGTTTCCTACTAGACGATACCGCTTCGGCAGGATCATGCAACGTGGATCGTAGGATTTAAATAGATCTGTGTGTCTCAGATCATCCAATACCAATTCACCTAAGTGATCTAACTTAACAACTGGATCTGTATCCAACAGCTCAGAGTGCATCGACCATAGATGGGCGGCGCTGGCGACGGATGCGCGATGGCGGCGCTCTATCAGAGGCGTTCCGGCGATTACAGTAAGCAAAGGAGATGGTGTAGGGTGGTAACATGTTCGATTTGTCGTGGTGCTCGAGGTGGCCGCAGGAGGGACAGGGGCGTACAGAGTCGCCGTGGATTGCTCACCGGAGTTGCGCATGTCGTCGGGCACGCTCTGGCGTCATCAACGGTGAAGCTATGAGGCACAGGAAGACCAAAGGGAGGTTAAGTTAGATGCGTAATAGAGAGGTGAATGCGCGAGCGTCAACCAGAGAGAGAGGCGCGGTCAGGGATTACCAGGAGAAGTCGCCGGAGTTAAGGCAGAGCATGATGGCGTATCACGGTCAAGTCGACGTTAAGGGCACGCCGAGCAAGCGGGGTTCTTGGCATGTGCGACGGCAATGAGCAAGCTAGTGCGAGATAGGGAAAGGGGGTGGTCGGGGCTGGCCGAAATTATCGCCGGAGCATGTCGGAGCAGTGGGGGTTCGAGCGAGAAATTAGAGCAGCCTGGGGGCGTTCGTGTGCGGGAGAGTGGGGGAAATAGAGAGGAGAGGGAGGTGATTAAGTACGCAAGGTCGGGGAATGAATTATTGGCGCATTCAATCGAATTGAAGCCGAGAAATCATCGCAGGAAACGATCGGGGAGAGGGGGAAGAACTGGTCGCGCGGGTGGGAACGACAAGACAGCATGGCAGTGGGTATGTTTCGTCAGTGGGTGGGTGGGGGTTACGCGTGGTGAGAAAGAACGGGCAGAAAGAGGGAAGGTGCCGGGTGGGCTGTGCTGGGCCAAGTTGGGCCTGGTTTGCTGGGGGTTAGTTGGGTTGGGTTGCTTTCTTTATTTTTTTTTCTTCTAAACCTTTTTCTTTTTCTTTTCCTGATTTCTGCTTTAATTCCAACCAAATGATTTAAACCTCAATTTTAAATTCAGATTTTTATCAAACCTTTTCAAAAAAAATTCAATAGGTTTATACTGTTTGATAGTGTGTTTAAATAGTCCACTTTTTAATATTTCAAATATTTTCTTATGGTTTATTATTTGTTTAAATTAGGCATTTTTTCTTTATTGAAATAAAATTAAATATGGTTCAAGCCCATATAATTTTATTCAAATAATCTTTTATTCCTTTATTTTATTCAGCAAAATTTTATTCCATTTTCTTATGGATTTAATTCAAGGTTTATATTGTCTTTTAAATAATTTCTTATTTATTTATTTCTTTCTTTATCTTATAAAATCCATATCTTTTTATTTATAGTTCCAAAATTGGTGATTCCAATTTGTATAATTTTATTTAATATTTATTTATCTTTTTAAATCCTTTTAGGATTATTTTGCTCACAATTTTGGTTTTGATTTTGGCTAGGAGATTTATTAGTCTTGGAAATTATTTCCTTTTATCTTGTTAAAATCATAAGTTTTTATTTATGGCTCCAAATTGAGTGAAACCAATTTCCATGGTTTTATAATATTCTTGTTTACCATTTTTGGTCATTTAGAAATGTTTGTTGCTAAATTTTTATATGGAATAAAGCCATAGTCTTGGGGTGATCTTGAAAATGATTTCTTTCATTAGGGTTTAAGGTTTTGGTTTAATTTTCCAAGTGCTTTTAAATTCAAGATTAATTCCATTTATGAATGTATTTGATCTTTTGAATATTTGTTTATTGCTTTGTTATTCAAATTTTGTTCAAGTAGGGTTTTGATGTTTCCATTTATAAGCAAAAAGTTTCTTTTCACCCTAAATTTCAACAATTGTTTATTTTGTTTATTTATTTTTCACATTTCAAAATTTGGAAAAAAATTGGGATGTGACAGACTACCACCCTTAAAAGGAATCTCGTCCCGAGATTCGGAAACGCTAGAGGTTACAAGTTGGCTTCAAGACAACTAGGGTACTACCACCCTTAAAAGATTTTTAACTAAATTACATCTTGGCTTACTTGGTGTCTTGATGTAACTTCTCTGGATAGTTGTTTGCATAGTGTCCCTTATTTTCACACTTGAAACATGTGACAAGGCTGAGATCCTTCATAGGCTTGCTTGTCTTGTTCTTCTTCTTTTTAGGACAATGTGATGCATAATGGCCTGACTTTTTGCATTTGTTGCACATCACTTGGCTAATGTTTTCTTTTATCTTTGGTATCACTACCTCTTGTTTGTTTTCTTGGCCTTTCTTCTTTTCTGGGCATTCATTAGCATAGTGTTCCATCTCTTTGCAATTGTAACATTGTACCTGGAAAATGTCTTGCTTGCTGGTGTTGGGACATTTCTTCTTGTTCTTGGGTTTCTCCAAAGCTAAGAGGGCTCTTAGTTCATGTTCTTCATATTTCACCTCAAAGGCGGGAAAACTTCCTCGGTTGTTAGAACGATTCCTAGGATAACGTCCATGTTTCCCCTTTTGTCCACCATAGTGAGTTATAATGTATGGAGGTGCATACTGACACTTGTCTTTGTCTCCATCATTCTTGGTGGAAGTTGTTCCTTCATGGGGGTTTCCAAACATTTGATATTTTCCATCTTGTTTCATTTGTTGAACTATAGGATAGATGGGGCATTGGATAGGGACATGATCATTTCCTTCACATAGGAAACATGTGACTTGAGATGTGGGGCATTGTCTAGCTGGATGTTTCTCTTCACAATTAGGGCATTGTTCCATATGCTCTATATAAGTGTGTCCTATGTCTCCATAGATTTTGCAGGCTTGAGTTCCTTCTATAATATCATCTTTGATATCATTGTTGTCACAATATCTTTGGGAAGGGTTGTTTCTCATGTTGATCATTTGATTGGTCATCCTTTGCAACAATTGGGATTGGGTTTCCAAGAACTTTAGTATGACTGGGTCTAACTCAATGTGGTTGGCTAAAAACTGAGTTGTCACTTGATTCAACTAGGCTTGGGTTGCTAATAGTTGTTCTGTCATGTGCATCTCTTGGTAGTTGTTACCATCCTTGATGTTGGAGTTGTGGTCTCTTGGAGAAGTCATATGTTTGGGTTGGATTGGGACTAGATTAGATTAGGCAAAAGATTTTCTAGAGGAAGAATTATACTCACACACAACAATCACACAAAGCAATGTGCAAGAAATCATAATCATGCAATCCACTCAAACCACAAGATTCAAGCATATTTTTGGCAAAAAAATTATTTTGGCTACACCACATAAGTTGGTGTGATCAATAAATTGATTTGAACTAAACACTAGTATGATGGTCCAACTATGGGGTTCACTTGATATCATTCCATTCTTCTTAGTTGTTTCTTCATGAACAAGATCATAGTATCCTTGGAAGAATTTCTTGCATCTTGATCACTAAGCTCAAGGGTGATGATGGTTCTTTCTAAGTTGTGTTTCCTTAGTCTCCAAGTCTTGAGTAATATTCTTGTCTTACTTGAAGTCCTTAGTGATGTCTAAGTTGAAGTCCTTGGTGAAACTGAAGTTGAAGTCATTGGTGATGGTGAAGTCTTTGCTCATGTTGAAGTTTTTGTCCATCAAGTAGAAATGGGGGAGATGTAGAATCAAAACAAAATCTTGAGGAAAGAGTTTACAAGATTGTTTGTAAATAAGTTTGAACAAATACAACTCCTATTTTTCTAAGGGTTTTGTCCAATCCTAGGGTTACAATCCTACAGGCAACACAGTGCTCTGATACCATCTGTAGAGGTCCCAACCTGATAAGGTAGAGATCCCTGTGTTTACAATGCTAGTCCCTGGATCAATAGCTAGCATCCATAGTTGAAGATGTAATATCAAGAAACAAAGGTCATATTATAACTTATAACCAAGAATAAAATAATTCATTACATATTACATAGCTCATTTCGCTATCTTATTACAATGCAGTAGATATAACTATATAGCATGGACTCCTTCATCTTCATATGCCATAGGCAATCATGTTGGTTGTAGACTTGTAATCCCTACTCAACAAACTTCACTAACATCAAACAAACCTACAACATAATAAGTTACAACCACTAGGGTAAATACATTTGAATTGTATTGGCAAGTTATTTTATATTGACATGGAAAATCTATCATCTACATGAATATTTGGCTAAGTAGAGTTTTGGCTTGGCTTTGCAAGTTTTCCCTATCCTTTGAAAATAGTTTTTATCTTTTCCAAACTTTTCATCACACAATGGCACACTGGATACCCTCCAGGTGTTTCCCTTGTTTACCCAACAAGTTTTAACTTAGAGAAATTGGGATGAGGAGATCCTTGATTGCTTCAATGCCTTTGATGCTCAAATTGTCCATTGTCGGGGACACGGCTAAGTACTTAGGTTTTACCCTCTCGATAGGTGGTGCACTTTCCCCACAAGCCTCGACATGCATCGAGACGAGATCTTTCAGAATCCTTCCCTTAGACCAAATGGACGCGTTCCATCCTATCATCACTACCACCTTCTGTCTATCTGGCTAAGTTATTGCAACATATATGATCAAGGCAGAGCCCATATGCCATGTGGTTGCACTGGAAGCTTCTAAACACTTAACATCTCAAATCTCTTTGTTCCTGGGTGGCCATCCACAAGTGTGATACACAAGGTGAACCATAGAAATGGGCCTTGTGTAACCACTCAACACAAATCCATCCAAGCAATTACCATTCCACCCAGGTGATTCATTCACTTAGTTGTCTTATTAAACAAAAACTTAGTCATAGACTTTGCATAAAATCATAGCATGAATATTCCACCCTTGAAATCTTTTAGCTAGGCTAAGCATACTAGCAAAACTTGTCTCTTGACTAAGGAAGATTCCTACCGAGATATATACTATAGGATCTACTATAACATAGCAATATATGTAAAATAGTCCTATCATGCATACTACAAAAATATCACTAATGCAATATGGAAAAGATAGGACTTTTGATGACCAAAGTATCACTTGCCTTTTTGGTAGAGAAACTAGGTACAATCCTTGATCTTGTAATTGTCACACTCTTCAAAGTTCACTATAATTCAATCAAGCAAGGCACACATTCAAAACTAGCATTCAAACAATTCACCACATAAAATAATGAAAACAAAACAGTGCATGCAATCATGCAAAAGATTATTTTATTGAAAAAGTGGTTTCTAACAAGGTTCTAAACCTTTCAAAACACCTAATGGTCATTTATAAAAGTGGCAAAACATTTGAAACCAAGTTAGTGAAAATGGCCCTTTTAAATCATTTTTAATTTGCTAGAAATGTTTTCAATCGAAGTAATAATTCCCTAGTGTTAATAAAATATATTTTTAATTCCAAAAGTTAGTGTTTAGGGTCAAAGAGTTCAAATCAAAATATTTGCAAAAGGTTTTACTCAAAAAGCATTTTTAGAATAATTTTTATATCCAAATTAGTCCTACAAATGTTTCTGCAAAAACACCTAATTTTCCAGAAGCAAAATACTAAACTAAGGCCATAGTTGCAATGTTTACATTTTTCTGAATCCATTTATATAAAAGTTGTAATGTTTGGACATACAGATCAAAATTTATATATTTTACAAGTTAACCATTCTATAGAACAAATTCTGTTTTTAAATCAAAAGCTGGGCCACGTGTTTGTTTCCTACTGGACGATACCGCTTTGGCAGGATCGTGCAATGTGGATCGTAGGATTTAAATAGATATGTGCGGCTCTAATAATCCAATACCGATTCACCTAAGTGATCTAACTTAAACACTGGATCTGTATCCAACGCATCAGAGTGCATCGACCAGAGATGGGCGGCGCTGGCGACGGATGCGCGGCGGCGGCGCTCTGTCACCAGCGTTCCGGCGATTACAGGAAGCAACGGAGAGGGTGTGGAGTGGTACCGTGTTCGCGGGGTCATCGCGGTGCTCAAGGTGGCCGCAGGAGGGACAGGGGCGTACGGAGTCACCGTGGATTGCTCACCGGAGTTTCGCCTGTCGTCGGGCATGCTCTGGTGTCATCGATAGTGAAGCTACAAGGCACGGGAAGACCAAAGGGAGGTTGCGTTAGATGCACAAGAGAGAGGTGAATGCGCGAGCGTCAACCAGAGAGAGAGGCGCGATCAGGGATTACCAGGAGAAGTCGCCGGAGTTGAGGCAGAGGACGGTGGCGAGTATGCGAGGTTGAAATCGACGTTCTAGGGCACGCACGAGCAAGCGGGGGTTACTGGCGTGTGCGCACGACGAAGGCGAGCAAGCTAGTGCGTGGTAGGGCAAGGGGTGGTCGGGGCTGGCAGGAATTAGCGTCAGAGCATGTCGGAGCAGGGGGGGTTCGAGCGAGAAATTAGAGCAGCCTGGGGGTGTTCGTGTGCGGGAGAGTGGGGGAAACAGAGAGGAGAGGGAGGCGATTAAGTACACGAGGTCGAGGGAGCTAATTACTAGCGCATTCAATCGAATTGAAGCCGAGAAATCATCACAGGAAACGGCCGGGGAGAGGGGGAAGAACTGGTCGCGCGGGTGGGAACGACGAGACAGCGTGGCACTGGGTCTGTTTCGTCAGTGGGTGGGTGGGGGTTACGCATGGTGAGAAAGAACGGGCAGAGAGAGGGGAGGTGCCGTGTGGGCTGTGCTGGGCCAAGTTGGGCCTGGTTTGCTGGGGTTAGTTGGGTTGGGTTGCTTTCTTTATATTTTTTCTTCTAAACCTTTTTCTTTTTCTTTTCCTGATTTCTGTTATAATTCCAACCAAATGATTTCAACCTCAATTTTGAATTCAGATTTTTATCAAACCTTTTTAGAACTTTTTCAGTAGGTTTATACTGTTTGATAGTGTGTTTAAATAGTCCACTTTTGAATATTTCAAATATTCTCTTATGGTTTATTATTTGTTTAAATTAGTAATTTTGTCTTTATTTAAATAAAATTAAATATGGTTCAAGCCCATATAATTTTATTCATATAATATTTTATTCCTTTATTTTATTCAGCAAAATTTTATTCCATTTGCTTATGGATTTAATTCAAGGTTTATATTGTCTTTTAAATAATTTCTTATTTATTTATTTCTTTCTTTATCTTATAAAATCCATTTCTTTTTATTTATAGTTCCAAAATTGGTGATTCCAATTTGTATAATTTTAATATTTATTTATCTTTTTAAATCCTTTTAGGATTATTTTCCTCACAATTTTGGTGTTGATTTTGGCTAGGAGCTTTATTAGTCTTGGAAATTATGTCCTTTTATCTTGTTAAAATTGTAAATTTTTTATGGCTCTAAATTGAGTGAAACTAATTTCTATGGTCTTATAATATTCTTGTTTGCCTTTTTTGGTCATTTAGAAATGTTTGTTGATAAATTTTTATATGTAACAAAGCCATAGTCTTGGGGTGATCTTGAAAATGATTTCTTTCATTAGGGTTTAAGGTTTTGGTTTAATTTTCCAAGTGCTTTTAAATTCAAGATTAATTCCATTTATGAATGTATTTGATCTTTTGAATATTTGTTTATTGCTTCGTTATTCAAATTTTGTTCAAGTAGGGTTTTGATGTTTCCATTTAGAAGCAAAAAGTTTCTTTTCACCCTGATTTTCAACAATTGTTTATTTTGTTTATTTATTTTTCACATTTCAAAATTTGGAAAAATTTTGGGATGTGACAATCATATCATATTCTTCTATTCAACTCGATGACTTTGATGCCAATACTCAAGGTATATTTTTATCTTCATGGCATCCATACTTGAGTCCAACATATGGACTACAAGCATGACCTATGAAATATTCCTTCATATAAAACTCAGTGAAAACATTAGACCATAGGGACTGTCATTAATCACCAAAACTACACATAGGGGCAATTACCCTTTCAAAAAGCTAAAAGCACATGGCGCGTTAGGTGAAAAACAAGGGAGGGTTTACTTTACCTCTTATACTCGACATCGATGGCACGGAGCTTGGCCAGCTGCGTGGCCATGCCATGGCCGCAAACGTCGGGCTGCTAAGCACCTCACCTGGCGTCGGCCGTGTTGCAAAGCTTCATGTCCTTGCACCTCACCTGCGGCACACCGAAACTAAATATATTAGCCATGGAATCAATTGAGATAACAAAATCTTTTATGAGGCACCAGGTTTATTCGGTTTAGGCTTCTCGCATACCCAGAAGCACGCGCCACAGCCAACGCTGCCGTGGTACAGCGTCGGGCTCGCCGCGGCGAGCATGCCACACTTGTTAGTACTGAATAAAACACATATACATGTTAAGTACCCATATTAGGTTAGAGTAAATTGTTAAGCACCCACACTTGTTAAGTACCCTAGGTTGCCGAACGCTTCATGTCGGTCCAATACTATTCAGTACTAGAATAATAATGACTCGGCACCTTGTAAAATAGGTAGTTCAGTACTAGAAGGATAATGACTAGGCACCTCGTAAAATAGTAAATTTAGTAGTAGAAGAATGATGACTCGGCACCTCTTAAAATAGGCAATTTAGTACTAGAAAACACACTCAACACGTCTTTTGGGCGAGCTTTCTTCACTGTCATCAAAACCAACGCTCAAACCGAAGCTTGGAGAGCAGTTGTTTATTTATCACTTCCCAAAAACACATTCAGCACCCATAAACGGTGCTCACCACTACCCATTATCAAAGTTGCAAGAGAAGGCAATCTCTTCTCACGAACTTGATCTCAAAACAAATTGGAAAATAGAAATCAAACGGTGCTCAATACTACACTAGGAAGCACTTCCGTGCAGTTTCGTAATTAAGCACCTATGTAAGGTCCACTCAGTTTCACTGTACCAGGAGTGGGAACTGCCCGCGAGACCTTAGAACCTACATGAGTATAAAACTACTGCTATTAAGTATCAGGAGTATAGCTATTAAGAATCTCGAAAATTAGAGTGGCCTGCATATTAGCTGCACAGGCAGAGATTGTTTATTACAGATCCCTTTTATATTGACTTCTTGATACACAAGCAACATATTCAGAGCCTAGTCCAATGCAACCAACTATAAACAACAAACTAAGTACCTCGGAGAGCAAGATCAAAATCCCACCAAGACCAATACCCAAAGGGGTGCATAGGTCACAGTACTAGGTGCTCAATCTCAAATAAGACTCGCCAAGTATAGACTAAAAACTCACAATATGATTCGGAACCATGGTATAGCTCGTTAAGCACCCTTCAGAAAAACTAATTCAGCACTCCAATATGATCATGCACCATGGCATAGCTCGTTAAGCACCTTCACAAAAACAAATTCAGATATGATTCAATACCATGGCATTGCTCATTAAGCACCATTCATAAAAACAAATTTAGCACTCCAGTATGAATCAAAAAATGCAAAGACATGCTCTGGAGGAATCAAACGCAGAGACATGCTCTGAAGATTTCGCATTGCCAAGTGTCAAGCATAACCAACAACGATGGAGAACACCTTCAGGGATACATGGTTACTACCAGTTCTAACGCATGGCTGATCTAAGCTGAATAAGAAATAGCTGTAGGGGTTCGTAGCATGAAAAACAAAAAAATTCTACCGCATGCACACAAACAAGCCAGGATCTATCTACTAGATTGTAGCAACGAGTCGATTAGAGTACTCACCCTCGAAGATTCCAAAGCGGTTAAGGAGAGCAGATTCTCGTGGGTGATGTAGTCGTACACTTGCCGATCTCAAGATCGTGTAGACCTTCCTCTCCCTTGTTCTAGCAGCGCTTACGCAGTCGATCACACGTTCGATACTCGATGAAGACCTTCCTCACCCTTGTTCTAGCAGGTAGCGGAGGTTGTAGTTCTCCCCTCGCGATTCCGGCAGCATGACAGCGTGGTGTCAGAAGTAGAGGGAAAATCCTGCAAGGCTTCGCCTAAACCGAAGCAGGTTATGGTGGATATAGGGTTTTCGGCAATCTAGGTTTAGAGGGCCGGAGAGGAGGAGGTGGAGTTGGCAGCGGCTAGGGCGACATCGACGAGCCGACGGCGGCGTGAGGCGGTGGCGGCGAGGCGGCGGCGGCGGCTAAAGGTAGGGAGGGCTGGTTGTGATCTCTTGGGACAGCCCCTCCCCTCTATTTATGAGAGGGAGGGAAGCTTGGGAGAGGGGAGTTTGAATCCTTTCCCAACTCCCTCTTTTTGTTGGAAGGAAAGAATGACTCTTTCCTTCTTCCACTAGAAAACCGTTGTTCCAGTTTGACTTTTCAAACCTGCCTTTTGACTTGGAACTTGGAGCTTAATTCCTCTCTTACAAATGCCCAACCAAGTGACCTAGGACATGATCCAATCATTTCACTTAACCATGACACATTCATGAACCATTCTTCTTCCGGTCTGGTGAACCTTTTAGACCCTTCTAGAACCCGTCCAATAAAATCATCGGAATCATTCCCGAACTCCGGATTCGGACTTTCCTTATATGAATCTTATTCTCTGAACCATTCCGGACCTCCTTGTGATATCCTGGATCCCATACGAGACTCCAAACAACATTCGGTCTCCATACTTACATTCCATATCTACTAAACAACATCGAATTCTTAAGTGTGTCTCCCTACAGTTCGTGAATTATGCGGACATGACCGAGACACTTTTCCGATCAATAACCAAGAGGAATCTTAAAATTCATATGGCTCCCACATATTTCTACGATTATTTTGCGATCGAATGAACCACTTACATACGTTACCAATTTTTCTTTGTCTCGCGATAGTTTACTTATCCGAGGTTTGATCGTCGGTATCTCTGCATACCTAGTTCAACCTTGTTACCGATAAATACTCTTTTCTCGTTCTCGTGATATTTGATCTCTTGTGAGCCAGTCACATACTTGCAAGCTAATTGGATGACATTCCACCAAGAGGGTCCAGAATATATCTATCTGTCATATGGATGGACAAATCCCACTCTTGATCCATGTGCCTCAACACATACTTTCTGAACACGCAATGCCACATTTATAGTCATCCAGTTACGGTGTGGTGTTTGATATCATCAAAGCATCCTTCCGGTGATAGTGATTAGCATGATCTCATGGTCAAAGTAATTAGGTTACTATGTATCAGAAAGCTTATAGCAAACAAACTATTGGAATGATTTGATCTTTATACTACGCTTATCTATAGAAGTATGTCCATCACATCATTCTCCTAATGATATGATCTTGTTGTTAACAACATCTCAATGCTCATAATCGGGAAATCACGATCATCTATCAACCAACAAGCTAGTATTACAAAGAGGCTTTACCAGAGACTCTAATTTAGTTTACAAATCACGCAAGTATTAATATTTCCGGTTAATACTATTATAGCATAAATGTAAACATTTATCATAAACACAAAGATATAATAATAACTACTTTTATTATTGCCTTTAGGGCATATCTCCAACAATAGCTAGCTAGTGGAAGGATGCATGTGCATGAGTCTGGTTATTCAATATACTCGTCTCAAATTATGTACTTTCCTCTACAATACTCATAGAAATTTGTATGAGTCTGATTATCTAGTCTCCTCTAAATCTGTGTGCATCCAAAAAAGAATGAGAAAGAAACTTTACGCACTAACAATTCGTGAGAGTAGAGCCCACGTGAAAAAGTTGACACACTGCAGAACGAAATTAACGAAATAACAAGCTCCATCTGTGGTGCTCAAAACATTCTGAATCATACTTATCAGACGGTGCCCATTTGAAATTGTTATTTGCCTAATCTAAATCACAAGTGGTGCTTAAAACATTCTAAATCATACTCTACTCATACATTGGCTTGGAAGTGAAAGCATTGTGAATCTGAGATGCCTCAATAAGAACAAAGACTTTTTGGCTTTCACACCATGATCATTACAGTTCAACAAATCTCCAAGCTAGTCAGATCCTATGTGTCAAAATTCATATTTAGAACCAGCAATAAAGTATGTATACTCTGTCCCTTGGAAGTGAAAGCATTGGATTTAGTGCAATGTTTCTAGAAAGGAAGTAGCCTGTCCGACTTCATCGGAAGAACAGGCATATCCTACTATTGTGAATTGTGAATAACATAAACAGAGTTCCCGGATGGAACAACAAGCATATCCTAGTGAGCGTGTTCTTGATTTTAATTGACATGTGGAATATGCATGCATCTCACATGATAGAAAATGTGTGGTATAGAGTAATCTTTAATTATCTACGGCAGCAACTAATCTTAGAGAGAGAGTTTATTCGATTAGCTTGACGAAACAAATATCCAATGGAAAAATGGAAAGGCGCATTAACCTAGCAACTGATGTGCACACAAATGAGTCATGCAAATTTAGCACAGAAAATAAATCATCACGCAGAGGAATTGCATATTAGAGAAAGAGTTCATTCGATTAGCACCAAAATCACGCAAAACTCTTCTCAATACATGCTCCATCGAGTAAAATTCTCTAGGCTTTAGGCCAAACCAGAGCACAACGAAGCGTCGTCACACGCAGCGGGCCCGGCAACATTGCGCCTCGTCCAGGGAGCAACCGCCCAGCGTACACCCGTCCAGTGCTGCAACCCATGGTCATTCTGTTGAGGAAGCAGATGGAGAGGCGGGAGGAATCCAGCAAAGATCGAACTGGGGGAGCTCGAACAATGGGGGTAGGCCCGTCGGTGGCGTTGGGGAGCTCGGACAGCTCCCGGTCGGGTGTGGCGGCTTGAATCCAGGGGTGGCTCCAGTCGTGCGGGAAGCCGGGGGTCGCTACAGCAGCACATCGAGGGTGGATTCTCTGCCGACACAGGGAGCCATGGCATCGAGGCTGGGTGGCAGCGGTGGCGCACATCGAGGTTGGAGGGGTGGTGAGATGCCTCGTCGCCGACTCGCCGTATGAAACAGGCGCCGATGTCTACGCTACCGAGATCGATGGGGAGGATCCGCCAATAATCATGGCTTGGGTGGATCTTTAACGGCCAGCGACATGGGATCTTGGGGACAAGCCCAAATTAGCAACGGAGAGAGATCCGGGCAATAATCTCGTCAGTGGTTGGAGTGGAGGAGGTGTGGGACGGGGAGCGGATGGGCTGGGGTGGACAGGAGAGTACCGGCGTCCCGGCCCCGGGCGACACGGGGTGGGATATGGGCGGTGGCGGTGGTCGGAGCGGATGTGACGGGGCATGGGGAGTGGATTTGGGCAAACCTGGCCAACGAACCGGTCTGGCCGGCCATGGCCCGTGTGGCCCGTCTAGTTCACGTGTTGTGCCGGATCGGCACGCGTGTCTGGCTGCGTGGTCCGAGTCCGGGCCAGGTGCTTGACGGACCGGTCCGCGGCACGTTAGGCACGCTGGCCTGTGATTTTATTTACGGGCCCGTCAAAATTTATCTATAAAATAGTCCTAATCTGTAATATATTATCTAACTTTTGTGCGGGAGACTAGCAAGTTGTGGGTTCGAATCCCGGACACCTCTTTTTGCATATATATTCAAAATATCCTGCCGAACACCTGCTAAATGGGCTGGGCCGGCCCGTGTGCCCGAGGAGACGGCACGGGCCGTCAAGCCACGAGTTTGGCTTTTTTTGCGTGCCACGGGTTGGCCCTTCCCAGGCACGGCCTGTTGGCCAGCTTTGGATTTGGGTGTTGGTTATTAAATGGCACAGGACTGCAAGACCAACGGCCGGTTGTTTGCACAGAGCCTTTGTCATAGACCGCTCTCTCCAACACTAGGGCAGGGTGGTCATGCTGTCACATGACAGTGCGCAGTTAAAAGGTACCGGAGTTAATTCCATCTTAGGTATACTGAAGGTGTATGGAATACACATAATAAGTTGGTGTTTCTGTCATCTTTCACGGATATCTAGGAAACGTGTGGCACGAGATGTTTCCTCCGCAGTACCTAGGTATACCATGTGTTTTGTGTATATATATATGTGGTAACCTAGAGGGGGATTAATGGGTTTCTACAGTTTTTTATTTTATTTCCACAAGTTTTAGGAAATGCGGATAAATAAGGTGAGCCTAACAACTAAGTAAACAACCTATATGATGCAATAAGACAATTGAAGCATAAAGGAAATCACAAAATTGATACACACTAAAGAGAGCAAAAATTAGAAATAAGCGAGGCATGTAGAGACAAAAATGTAACCTGTAACCTAATATTCGCTCGTTTCAGGGGAACAACGTCAACGTAAGAGAGGTGTGGGTAACCAAGAAGGTATTCCAAATTCCATGAAGGCTCGTCTTATTTTCATTGAGTCGTTTCCACGAATAAAGAGCTCAATTCACTAGTGATAGGCCTTAACGTGGCATCCAAACCCTCACAATCTCAAGCCTAAAGCCTTCGGGCGGCCCTAACTACCTAGGGTTTCCAACAAACCCGAGTAACAAGCTACCTCAAGAACTCAAGGAGCATCAAGTATGCCTTAGTGAGATTGTAGATCGGGACCTCCTCTTCCTTTCTACGAAAGGGATTTGTATTTGGTTGGGTAGAAAGGTATATCCTAAAGCTTTGGTGTTTCATTAATGGTGGGAGAGAAAGCTTAAAGGTATGCAATGTGAATGGTTGACCTGACCCTCTCAATGAGGAACAAAGGCATTATATAGTCCAAGGAGGGAACTAGTCGTTTGAAGGAAATTATGTCGGCCAGCCGGTCATAAGTCAGTCAAACCGAACCCCAAATTGGACGCTCCACTTCCCGAATTCGTACACTAGGTCACAGACTGGTTCAAATCAGTACACCTAAGTCGGTTAAGAATCGGTGCCAGACCTGGCCAATTGGTCTAGGAACTGGTACACCAGCACAGGACCAAATTATCCAGTGAGACAGCGGGTCAAACCGGGTCAAAAACCAACATAGGCGAAAACACTCCAAATGGATTCCTTCAAAGGACCGACTCTTCTCTTTTTGTGTGTGATGGAATATTTTTGTGATATGATTTGTATCCGTCTCTGTCACATCCCCATCGAGCTCAACAAGATCACCCCTCTTAATATTGTGGTATTTCCTAAAGACTGAAGCAAAAAAAATTGATAATCTGACACTTTTCTTCTCTAATGGGATCACATCTTCGGAATAGAACCTGTGTAGAACACTGGAAGGTAATAAGAGTCTACAAATAACTATGGTGTCATTGCTAACACAAATAGTTGTGGGTAAATTACCTTTATAATCTCCCCCTTTTTCGTTAACGATGAGAAACCGAGCTTGAGTTCACAAAAATATTATGATAAGCATTAAGAAAATGTTTACATAGAAGAAATAAGACAAGCTCCCCCATAACATGTTCACTTGGTTTAATTTGATTTTGACTACAAAGTGAAACAATATAGAATACACAAAGCTCCTCCAATATCTTTAGGAAAAAAGCATGCTAGTACACGATACAAGACATGGATATCTAAACATTAACAACATACATATAGATATAGCAAAATATATCAATATATCCAAGATCTACATAGGCAAAGCACATACTTGTCCATCACAAAAATTAAGAAGCAACTGGTTCAATACAAAATAGAAAAGGGAGCACAAGCCAAAAAGAAACAAATTAAGATGCAAGGCTTATGCAAACGGCGAGCTCTAGAAACCAATATAAGGAATTTGTTATAACCCAATAGAACTCAAATCCTTCTACCCCTTTGGCATCGGAACACCAAAAAGGAATGATGGGTATGCGATGCCAGCGAACCCCAACTAGTAGGACTCGGTATTCTATCCTTCATTGTTGTTGTCACCACTTCCATATTCCTCATCATCATTCCTTTGACCTTCAGGATCACTAGAGGAACCACCTTGAGCACACGAAGGAAAACCACACCCTTGGAAGTCATAGCCTTGAAACATAGCATCGATGATAGGAGGCATCTCATAGTTGACATACACTACTACATGGAGGATGGACCCTAGCACTTATAAACGCCAACGAACACGTATAATCGCCACACGGCCCCCACGCTCGCGTAAAAAAGGCCACCATGGATAATTGCATCGGGGAAAGTGGATAGTCGACACTTTTTTACTCGACACATCATCATCCGTCGACCTAGCCCTTTCGCAGCAGAAGGGTGTTACCGCGGTGGCCCATTGTAGGTCAGCACTACCTACATGTCGTAGAATCTATGAGACGACAACATAATATGGTGCCATCCTACGTACCTCAAGCATAGCCTAATTTTTAGTGTCCCCAATGATCTTCTTCGATGTGGAAATTTAGCATGTAGTTTCCATATTTAGGATTCCCCTAATTTACCAGAAATCATAGAAAATCATAATATAAATTGCATATGATTCTTCCAAATATCATAGCACAAACTCTAATATATAGCATAACATAGTATCAAACACATACATTGTAGCACTACGAAAGGCATCATAATCAATTTTCACACATCCATCACATAAGTTTTCAAGAGAAGTTTAAGTGTGATCGACTTCATATAAATTAACTCAATCTTCAACCAACAGGGAACCCTTTTCATCTAGGATAAGAAGTGCTACGATGAAGTATTGATTGCTTGGTCTTAAGTTGAGTCTGTAGAAAACTCCTAGTGGACAAGGAATTAAATGAATTGTAGATCACTTTGTTGCAAACAAGCAAACATGTATGGGAATATATATATTAGCTAGATGCTCAGACATACTTTTGTTAGTATCAATAATAGAAATAGGTCCTTCTGCATTTGAACCTAGGAAGTCAATAGATAAACATTTGTCATAATATGCACATTTGGTAAATCCAAAAGCTGAGAGTTGTTATTCACATACGTTTCCAAATGTCCAAAAAAATATGTGAAGAGATTGATGCAACTTTTGAACCTTCCGATTAGCCTAGGCAGTAGATGATTTTCCATTATAACATCAATTAGGATCTCGTAGTAACCCCTAACGGTTGTCCATCATCCCACTATGCATGCTTGTCTATGGGAGTTAACTTCCCAAATACAATTGTATATCATTTTTCATTGATCAGATACCCACTTTTGCTTTAATCTATAGAAAGTTAATGTATCATCAACAGTATGTATTCCTATAAGCTAACATACATTCTCAATGACATATAGAATACATATGCCTGAGTTGCATAGTTATTAGAACTCCAAGAATTGAGAAATTTCTCTCCATGTTAGTCCTCGGATTATTAAAGTGTAGAGATCAACAATTGCAATGCATAACACTGTAATAAGATGAAGTAAGTAGTGAAATGTGCAATGATCACCTTTGACAAGCTCATGAAAATTGGAGGTCTCTAATGACCTCCTAATTTCTTATTTTTGGAAATATTTCCTCCAACAGATGAAACTGCAACTCCCTTAAAACTAACAACAATAGTGTGGGTGGTAGCCTCAACAACATCTTGAGGGATGTTTATAGCGGCATCAGCAGCATATGGAGGGATAGTTATAGCAGCATCAACACCATTTGGAGGTGTACTAGTAGCACCACCACTATCTGGAGTTAGCACTCCAGTATCAGCAACAACTGGAGCTAGCACAGCATCAACTAGAGCCAGATCATGCTCAACTTCTATTGGAGTATGCACAGCATAAACATGAGTTGGCAATACAAGATGAAGAGGAGGAGGAGTTTGAATTTTTATTGTAGCTACCCACATGATGAGCTTGCACAGAATGAGGAACAACTTCAGCACTTCCGACACTTTACAACACCACAAGGAGGTAACACATAGCGAGGTGCCACTTCAAGAATTCTGAGAAATATGGCATCAGAAAGTGCCACATCTAGGATAAGCTCTAGAGTTTGAGACATTATCCGAGAGTTGATTGCACACTAGCTTCCGGTTGACTAGTGCTCTGCCCTTCTATGCAAGAATTGTTAGCAAATATTTCTTGATTATTCAACTTATTTTGCATTGCATTCGTTCATTCCTCCTGGTCATCCAACCTGGTGATAAGGACAAAATTAGATGCCCTAAACTCATAGTTCTCCCTTGTTATTTATGTATACCTCGCAGATGTTTTTGCAATCTCAGCCTCCTTGTAGGCATGAGTTAACAACCCTAATCTATTTACCCTACCTCTTGTATATTTTGGAAAGGCGCGAGCATAAATTTCACCTTCTCCAGTATCTTTGAACTCAAGGTCTAGATCAAGTAGGAGTTCTCTTTGCATATTGTCCTAAAATATTGTTTGTACTGGCATTCATTACAAAAATACCCAGTGTCTGGTACTTTTTCGGGGCGGCACAAGCGAAAAGTACCTGCAAAAGTTGGTTACCCGATGAATGAGCAATCGCGGCACCATTTTTTCACGTCGGCCATGTATACGTCATGCTAGAATCGATACTGACGTATATTGTGTTGTGGTAGGTGGAAGAGGAAGCCGGTGATTTTTAATGCCTTAGTAGATGGATAGAGGCGTATACTAGGCATGTCTCACACTAGAGACTGTTCTAGCACCTCGTGTTTACTAGTCAGTCTTGTCTCGCTGACTTGTATGACACACCACCTGTGAGGCAGGCCTTTTTATCTCCTTCAACACCTTTGACAACTCCAATTTCAATCTCGATCTATCTCTTATACTTCCAACACCTTTGACAACTCCAATTTCAATCTCGATCTATCTCTTATACTTCCAGTCTCGTAGTACTTGTAGCACCCTAGAAATTCCCCAAATTTGAAACCGCGTGTTTTTTTTATTTTGTTGCATCATCATGCATAAGCATTTCATATTTTTGCCCGAACAATTAATTTTGTTAAATCTTATATTTTGTTTTACTAAAACATCTTTATGGTTTAATAAAAAAACTTCGGCCCCTTTGTGTATTTTTAAAAAACTCCCTACTTATTATCTCTTTTATTTATATTCTAAAAGTAAAATAAAAACAATTTTGAGTGGACGGAGGGCAACCACAGCCTTCTAATATTTTCGGCCTTTCGGCCCAGCCTAAAACTCCCACCCTTCTTCTGCTCTCAGCCAAACTCCAAGCCATCTAAACCTACATGACACTTAGAGCATCTCTAACAAAGCCCTCAAACTGGTGAAACCCTCAAATTAACTGCTTTTTTGAAGGCCGAGGCAGAAAGTTGGCACGGAACAGAGCCCTCAAACCCTTAAACCCTCAAAAAAATTGAAGGCCCAGCCCTCATTTTTCATTTCAACCTGTAGAAACCTAGGTTGAGAGGCAAATACCCAGGGCCCTTCATTCTAGTCAACGGATCGACGCGAGAGGGAAAAATCCCTCAACTGCTCGAGCCCTCCTCCTTTCCTGTGCCACCGCCGGCCATGGAGGTCCAGTCGGCCCCTGCTCCGAGCGCCCCCTCTCGTCGCCGAGTCCCGAGGCCGTCCCCACCTTGAGCGCCCTCGCGCAGCCGCCTCCCGCCCCGCCTCGGCCTCACCCTCCAAGATGTGGTTCTTCCTCCACCCGACGGTAGAGCACCTCTATCTCCTCCACCTCACCCTCCAAGATGTGGTTCTTCCAGGACCTCTTCGGCTGGATTTTCTGGGTGGAGTCGAAAGGGGAAAGGCCAAAGTCCTGCCCGTCCACTGTGGAATCGCGAATATAAAACCACCTTTTCCGCCAGTATTGGAAGGACTCAGACATAGAAAAAGAGAAGAAGAGAAAATTGGATCGAAGGGAAATGATGCAGCCACCGATCGGATAAACTCCGTCGGAGCCGGACTGCCTCTTCACGGAATAGAGCTTCCGAAAGAGGCCAAAGTGCGGCTCGATACCGAGCCAGCACTCGCAGAAAGTGATGAAACAGGCGATGTGGAGAAGATAATTGGACGAGAGATGATGGAGTTGGATGCCATAGAAAAACAACAGTCCACAGAGAAAATCGTGGACTGGGAGCGAAAGGCCCCAAAGAACAAAGGCGACAAACATGACCCGAAACCCTGCGGGTGGACGGGGAATTACCTCGTCGCCGGGGATCTTGACGGCCTCCTTGTCCTGCGGGATTAAGCCCCGCTCACGAAGCTTGTGCAGGTCGCCCTCACGCGTCTCCGTACGCCGCCACCCACCATCGGTGACACGAGTGGCGGCGGTGCCCTTCTTGCCGCCGAGAGCAGCACTGGTGGAGGTCTTCTTCGATTCCACCATTGCAGCGCGACGACGGCGGTGGTGCGAGCGCAGGAAAGAGGAGGGAAACGATCGGAGAATTCCCAGCGCGCGGCGAGAAAAGCTCAAGAAAATGGAAGCAGTAGAAAGAAAGTGGCTGCGGTGAAAAAAACCACAATTTTCCCCACAGTTATAAGGACGAAGACGATGAATAGAGACCGTTCATCTGGAAGCCCTAGCGCCAGCATCAAATCCAACCATCCACGTGTCAGCATAGCAGCGAACCGTCGCTCGCACGCCACCCACTATGCACGGAAACCGAGGAGATGCCGTAATTCTCTCCACGTCGCGCGTGACCAGTCAACTCCAAGTCAGAAAGTGGGAACCACGTTTGTCCAGTCACGTCACCTCTAGCTCCGCAGACGCTTGAGGTCACCGATCGTCAGCACTGACGTCATCAAATCCATACTGGCAACGGTTACAAACCTTCGGCTAAACAGCTAAAGTACTCACTCGAATCTACGATTCGAGTAACTACTCGGGGGCTACTCCTATCAGGAGTGCTGGCCGCGCACCTGAAGCATGAATAACGTACTACGCTAATGATCTATTCTTCGAGTCCTACGTCGAGTCTACGACTCCACTACAGACTCGGGGGGCTACTCCCATAGGGAGGATTGATTCAAGCATCCGAAAAATTTGTGTCCTACGGACCTGAAGCCCACAGTAGCTGAATTAAAGTCTCTGCTCGAGTCTACAACTCAAACAGACACTCAAGGCTACTCCCATAGGGAGCACTGGTCGCGCACCCTATGAATTTTTCGACTGCGATTCTTCGGATCAGAATGCAAAAACTTTTCGGCAACTTTTCCCCAACCAACGCTAAGTGAGTAACATCCTCCTTAGCCACCCGAAACACCTCCGCGGTGATAAAATTTCGTATGTTATGTCTACGACGCAAATATAAGACCTACAGATACCATCTGATGGTCTGGTAACTCACCCGACTGCGGTCTGCTAGTAAAAATCCATGCCAACAGGCGCGATAAAAATCCTGACGGACGCGTTGGGTACATCATTCGAAAACTACTGGGATTCGACTCCTGTAAGACCTCAACAGCCTGAGTCGAATTACGCCAGCATCTGTTCCGGGTTCGAGTCGAGGGACTCGAATCTGAAGAAGATCGTGTTGTTTTGTCCTAAGACAGTTAACAGGCCCTGATCCGTCGGGAGAGTCAGGCACACGCATCAGCAATCCCTACATACTAAAATCATTCTCTGATGAACAAAAACAGCTGCACCCGAAAGATTGAAGAGTCCTCAGCCGAATCTACGATTCGACTGAACACTCGGGGGCTACTGACATAGTTATACCCTACGGGTACACGACATTAGCATACCTAGTCCAGCTCAAGGAAGGCCCACGAGATTATACGCGGCCCATGAAGATTTTCGGGTGGCCCATGCCCATGACGTCTTCGGATCCTTGGAGAGCAAGACTAGAACATATAGAATATTCAAAGGGGCAAACCCTAAACCTGTAACCGACTCGATCTATGCCTGGGACCTTCCTACCTCTATATAAAGGCTAGGAGGACACGACGAGGAGGATATCTCTCATACCACTGCATACACACATCCACGCCAGATTGCATCTGCGCAACCCTGTAACTTTCGGTTCCGCCGTAATCAAGAGCAGGCAAGAAGGAGTGGGGTTTTCCCTCCGGGAGCCTGAACCTGGGTAAATCTCGTGTCCCCTAGTTGCTTGTCTGTTAACCGTTCCGCAATCTCCAGCACCCCCATCTTCTCCAAAACCCAAGCTCATAACAATGGGCATTGACGACATTAAACCTCGTCACCGATCGACGTCGTGGTGGCCGGTATGATGGCCTCCACGCACGTCGGCGTGAAGAGGAGGCGTGCACACATACTCAAAGGCTCCACCGTCGCGTTCATCGGCCCCGCAACCGTCGCCGCTGTCTCCCCTGCAGTCACCGCCTCCGTCGCCCTGCCCCCGCACCCGCCTAGAAGAGGGCCAAGAAGGTTCCCTCCTTGGGGCCAAAGTACGCCAGAGCAAAGAGGAATGCCCTGGGCGCGCTGCCGTTGGTGAAGAAGCCGGCCAGCTGCAAGAAGGCCACTCCTCCGCCTGTCTTCGCCCCTCCGCTGCCAAGCGCCAATGAGGTGCTCGACGAAATGTCGGCCCCAAGCACATGATGATGTATAAAAAGGACATGGATGAAGACCAATTGGCGTGGTGGAAGGAGACCAATGCGGACATCACGGACAGGAAGAGACTAGTGCGTGGTGGTGGTGCATCGTCTACTCTCCGAGGTGAGTCTCCGATGAGTGGTGGTGGCGACAGGGGTGTGGATAACTTCGCTTGAGTCACCATTGTGATGGTGATGATGATCTTTTGGAAGGACAATATTTTGATTATGCGATGTAAAACTATGAACCATGCATCATTTATAATCATCTGCAAGTTTGTTTCATGATATGTGTGTTTCATGATTGTGTTTTGCTAATATCCATTTGCAAATATTCTATGTTGCTGTCATTTTTGACAAAATCCTGTTTTGAAGGTTTGAAGGTCGGGGCGCGGTGACGAGGTTTCAACTCGTCAATGCCCATTGTTATGGACTTGGGTTTTGGAGAAGATGGGGATGCTGGAGATCATGGCACGGTTAACAGACAAGCAACCAGGGGACACGGGATTTACCCAGGTTCAGGCCCCCGGAGGGAAAACCCTACTCCTGCTTGTCTGCTCTTTTATTGCGGCGGAACCGAAAGTTACAGGGTGCGCAGATTCGATCTGGCGTGGAGGTGTGTATGTCGTAATCGCAGGGTGTAATCGTTGTTTGGGTGTCCTCGTTGTTGGGTGTCCTCGTTGTTGGGTGTCCTCCTCGTTGGACCCTCCTAGCCTTTATATATGGGGAGGCTAGGTCTCGGGTACCGATACGAGTAGGTTACAAGTTGTATTGAAACTCTAGTCTTGTTCTTCAAGGATCCGAAGGCGTCATGGGCCTGGGCCACCCGAAAATCTTCATGGGCTGGCGTATATTGGTCGTGGGCCTTCCTTGGGCTGGACCAGGTATGCTGAAGTTACGTACCCGTAGGGTATAACCATGTCAGTAGCCCCCGAGTGTTTAGTCGAATCGTAGATTCGGCTGAGGACTCTTCAATCCTTCGGGTGTAACTCTGTCTTTCAAGAGAATGTGTAGGGATTGTTGATGCGTGTGCCTGACTCACCCGACGGATCAGGGTCAGTTAATCGTCTTAGGACAAAACAACACGATCTTCTTCAGGTGCGAGTCCCTCGACTCGAACCCGGAACATATGCTGGCGTAATTCGACTCAGGCCGCGGAGGACTTACAGGAGTGGAATTCCAGTGTTTTTAAATGATGTACCCAACGCGTCCGTCGGGATTTTTCATCGTACCTGCTGGTACGGATTCATACTAGCAGAGCGCAGTCAGGTGCGTTGCCAGGCCATCAGATGATATCTGTAGGTCTTATCTTTGCGTCGCAGACGCAGCATCCGAATGTTTATCACCGCGGAGGTGTTTCGGGTGGCCAAGGAGGATGTTACTCACTTAGCAATAATTGGGGCAGAGTTGCCGAAAAGTTTTTGCATGCGGATCCGGAAGATCGCAGTCAAAGATTTCATAGGGTGCGCGACCAGCGCTCCCTATGGGAGTAGCCCCCGAGTGTCTGTTCGAGTCGTAGACTCGAGCGGAGACTTTTAGTGCAAGCATTGCTCAGTTGTTTAGTCCGTAGGACTCGAAAATTTTCGGATGCTGAAATCCTTCCTCCCTATGGGAGTAGCCCCCGAGTCCGTAGTGGAGTCGTGGACTCGGCGTAGGACTCGAAGCTCTTGTGTGTGAACGGCCATCGCTCCAGTTTGGAGTAGCCCCCGAGTGTCTGTTTGAGTCGTAGACTCGAGCAGAGACTTTAATTCAGCCGTTGTTTGCTTTAGGTCCGTAGGACACTATTTTTTTTTCGGATGCTTGAATCAATCCTCCCTATGAGAGTAGCCCCCGAGTCCGTAGTGGAGTCGTAGACTCGGCGTAGGACTCGAAGATCTTGTGTGTGCGCGATCAGCGCTCCAGTTTGGAGTAGCCTCCGAGTGTCTGGCGGAGTCGTAGACTCGGGCAGAGACTCGAGTCTTGTATCGTGTAGTTGTAGACGCAGTGGACAATCTCGCGGGCGTACCGCTGACCCGGAAGTACATCGGGTGCGCGACCAGCGCTCCTGATAGGAGTAGCCCCCGAGTGTCTAGTCGAGTCGCAGACTCGAGTGGAGACTCATGCGAGGACAAATCACTGACCCGGAAGTGCATCGAGTCAGCGTCTCATGCATAAGGAGCCAAGAATCGATGATGCAGTCGGAGTTGACGTGGCGGAGTCGTGCGGCGTTTAGCCGAAAGGACTCGACGTTGTGGATGAAGTCAACACCGTTGCTTCTGTCGGGTGAGCGACCAATGTCGTGTCTTCGTAGCATCAAGCGATGCAATCATCCAAGGAGGGACTCGACTCGGGTCTTGATTGTATGGCGTAGCCAGCTCTTTTGTCGACTCCTGTTGGAGGACCTAATAGAATAGCTCGACGCGGTCGATGTCCTTGTAAGCTGCAGAAAACATAAAGAATTGTGAAGTACTTGTATCTTGTAAAGAATATTTGCCTGTCGGCTTGTACAGTAAGATTTTGGTGCCGATCGAGTCGACACTTTTGCACTGTATGCTAGGCCTTTTCGTTAGCCTGATTACCCTTAGTCTCAGTACCTTGCCGAGGCACTCGGAGTTCAAGGATTCGACGATCAGGCAGAATCAGCTACTCGGGCTGTCGCGTTCGAGGTGCTCGAGTGCGTGGAGCCGATGGCACATTAGGTTACTCGAAGAGGGCGCAGCCCCCGAGTGTTTCGAAAAGTAGTTAAAAATAAAAGAATCAACTCCGAGTAGAGGGAAACTTAGCTTTGTTGGTTGTCATGGCGAAGTCGACGCGGTAGCGGGTCACACGGCGGACGTAGTCGACGCGGCGGACCACGGTCATAGCAGCGACGGGTTCCTTGGGGTCGATGGCGACAGCGAGCTCCGCATCCGAAGTTTGTCGCAATCGAAGACCGCACCGGGTCGCCGCATCCGAAGGATGTATCGGGTCACCGCAGCCGAAAGCCGCATTGGGTCACCAGAGCGGATGGAGCCCCCGAGTCGTGGTCGCTGAAGCCGATGCGGCTAGTTGCGGCTATCGAAGATCGCGTCGGGTCGCCGCATCCGAAAGATGCAGCAGGTCACCGCAGCCGAAGGCCATAGTGGGTCACCAGAGCGGATGGATCCCCCAAGTCGCTGGAGCCGAGGATCGAAGTAGATTCGTTCCATTGGAACCGATGAATAGTAGATCAAGTAGATTGGAACCGTCACGATCGCACAATCAGTAGCCCCAATTCCCATTGACGGCGCCAATTGACGAGGTTTCAACTCGTCAATGCCCATTGTTATGGACTTGGGTTTTGGAGAAGATGGGGATGCTGGAGATCGTGGCACGGTTAACAGACAAGCAACCAGGGGACACGGGATTTACCTGTGTTCAGGCCCCGGAGGGAAAAACCCTACTCCTGCTTGTCTGCTCTTTTATTGCGGCGGAACCAAAAGTTACAGGGTGCGCAGATTCGATCTGGCGTGGAGGTGTGTATGTCGTAATCGCAGGGTGTCCTCGTTGTTGGGTGTCCTCGTTGTTGGGTGTCCTCGTTGTTGGGTGTCCTAGCCTTTATATATGGGGAGGCTAGGTCTCGGATACCGATACGAGTAGGTTACAAGTTGTATTGAAACTCTAGTCTTGTTCTTCAAGGATCCGAAGGCGTCATGGGCCTGGGCCACCCGAAAATCTTCATGGGCTGGCGTATATTGGCCGTGGGCCTTCCTTGGGCTGGACCAGGTATGCTGAAGTTACGTACCCGTAGGGTATAACCATGTCACGCGGATCAGTGCTCTCAAACCAACCCTCAAAAAGTAGAATATTCTGTTTTGAGGGTTGGTTTGAGGGCACTGATTCGCGTCGGCTGTTTTGGGCCTTCAACTTTGCATTTTCTCGGCCCTCAAATTGCTTTTGAGGGTTACAAGTTTAAGGGTACTGTTAGAGATGCTCTTAGTTGTCGTCTTCTTCCTCCTTCACTAGAGACATGTCAACCACTCCCACATTCATCTTTTCAACCACCGAACACCACCATTGCATGGGCCCTCACTCCTTTTAATCCCCACCGAGGACCCTCCCCCAGGAACCCTAGCTCCTCCCTCTCCCCTCTGCTACCGCCGCCAAGTAATTTTTCCCCTCTATCCCCTGAACCCAAGCCCAGAGAGAGAGAGAGCCACCATGGACATTGGCTTGGCCACCTCTGCACCGCCTTTTAAGTGACCTTCCGGATAAGTTGAGGCACGGGTCCCCTTCGTTGACCTCGCCGCGTCGAGCCAGAAGCAGCTGGAGGAGCAGTTCATGAAGGAGCATCGCGCACGACAATGTCCGCCGGAGCACCGCATAGTTTATCATCGTTCATGTCGCCTCCGACCACCTCCTACCCTGATTCTGGTGGGAATCGGTCGAGGTGAGCTCCAACTCTCTCTGCCCTACCTCCCTGCACCCTCTCTGGCATCACCTTCGCTGCAAGGTCGCTCCGCGCACAGCCAGACAACCAACCCTATCAACACTCCCGCCTTGTCAGTGCTCTCCACTGGTCAGTCGAACAGGCTGGATCCGGATATGTAACAAAAGATAACGGTTCAAAATTCAAATTTAAACCTGAATTTATAAAGTCAAACTCAACTAAAACTTTGACCATGTTTTGAAAGAGTTCTATTTTGAATTTGAAGAAGTTTAAATACCAAACCTGATTGTCTTTTAATACCGAACATGAATATGCCCTCTGTTTATTTTGTCAAATATTGAAATATAATATTATTAAATTCTTTATTATATCTTAATTCACATCTTTTATACATAAATCCAAATGCTACAAATAATATACGATTTGAGGTTAGAAAAAATGCAAACATTAAAAAATATGACATCCAAAATAATTTTGGGCAAATAAAATTTTGAAATTATTTAAATGCTATTAAATGCCTTTTTTAATAAATGCATAACTTTAATTTTGTAAACTGGAATTCGATGAGCACAGTGAGCCCTTTCGAACTATGCATTACTTGTAATTGCATCATGCATCATAGAGTACTTGTAAAACCAGGACTGTTTATCCAAGGAAAACATGATGAATAAAATTCGAAATTAATTATTTCTTATTAAGAATGCCTCACTAATGTTGTATCATCAATGTGCTATGAAAATAACATCTTTTCGATATGGTTTGCATCATTAACTTATCGTGGCATGCATCATATCATGATCATGTTGGTTCTTCCGTATTAGTTGTAATTGTTGCATCGATTGTTTATTTTAGTGCTTTACTTATTCTCGGATAGGACGATGAGATGATGTGAGTTTTGATAAGTTTTTCGGATATGTATCTTCAGTAATGGTTCCCAGGCGAGCATCCTCCCTCTTCTACCTATTTTCCTTTATGGCTTTACTTCTCTTTATTGCTATCTGTGTTGCGATGTTTAAGTTTTCGTACCATTTATATTCTTTGCAACCTATATTTCCTTAGTCACTTTCTATTTCCCGTTGTTTGGTAGATAGTTGGACTTGCAAGTTGTAGTTTCCTGCTCAGGTGTTGATTCGAGTTGTCGAGTTCCACAATGGTTGGGATTGTCACATGTTTAATGGTGGAGATATCATGGTTCTACTTACAAGTTGATAATTAAATGTTGGGAGTAGGTTTAAATAATAAAGAGGCATCGGTGGGCAATAGTTGAGATCTGACTTTTATCCCGCCCACTTGTGTCCACCTAAGACCCCGAGTACTTAAAACATGTTCTTTGACTATCGCACTATCCACATGTTGGCGCCTTTCTGGGTTCCCCTCGGCTTGAACTTGATTTTGAAGAATGTTTCGGGACACAACTAGTTCGGAATTTATACGTTACCTATTATATATATGCCATGTATGAGATGATTATTACCTGTTTCTCAATGAGCGTTTATTACTATTGCGTAGGTGCGGCACTCTGTCATAGGAATATATTGTCTATGGCCTCTGCTTGTGTGACAAGTGCACGTAACCTCTAGGTTTGTATGAGACTTAGCTATACCTAGTAGGGGTAGACCTTTGGGTGGCCCCTAAAACATTCTCTGGTTTCTTGAAATGGTTCTATCATGATGCCTCATTGTTTTTTATTCATTTGCTTCTTCCGAGGTTGATCATGCGTGTGTTGCTATTTGTACATCCCTATAGGATAAATCTTTTTAAAAAGTCGTGTCCACGGTTATGGATGACTTGGATCATAATTTATCGATCATAGACAACTTACACTAAAGTAGTACTTTAAATATGACTTGAATCTGACATGACTAGTAAGTTGGGTAGCTATCATGGAATGAATGAACAAAACTATCCACTGTGTGAGTTTTCCTTGAAAGGACTTCCTAGTTCGGTTTCGAGGGGGAAATATCGAGATGGCTTATGTTTAGTGTTAGTATCAGGTTAGATCTGAATAGGTCTCTCTTCTCTCTCTGATAGACAACAGTTGTATCGAGTCTCTATAGGTCGTTAGTGCATGTTTTGCTGCCACTTCAGTCCACCATACCCATGTAGGCGAGAGCCGCTGAATTCTAAGACCCGCCATGTACTGTCCTCAGTGCCAACCGCTCCCCTTTTTCCTTTGCCCTTTGTCGGCACCCCTTTTGCTTTGACAGGTATGAGTTCGACGACGTTAGCAAGGTTACCCTCCCAGCTTGGCCTGATAAGGGTTATGGACGTCATTGATTATTCTTCAGGACTCTTAGTCCAATTTACATATTAACCATACTCGGATGTTGTATCGTTTTCAGTGTGATTTGGATCTTTATAATGTATATCCGTATTATTGACTCGTTGAGTCGTTGTTGTATATATATTTTCTTATGGGTTCCATCATGGACTATTGTGTAATGGTAGTACTTTGTTTTCCACCTGCACGCAAGTGCTTAATGGGAATCATCGAATCGTTTCTATGCTGGTTTAGCGGGGATTGTTGAAATATGCATAGGGGCAATTTGAGGGCTGAAGGAAATTCCATTGTTGTATTGATATGTAATTATCTACTCTAGTATTCAATAAATATACATGAGAACTATCATGGTGTTTATGTTATAATACAAGAAAGAGACCATCGAATTAGCCCACTATGGCCTATGGGGTTTTAATAAAGTCAGACTCATAGGACAAGCCCTAGATCTATGTCGTAGTAGTATATAATACATGGAACAATTGGAGTATCTTCTATCCACGCCGCCGCACTCCACTCTCTCAACTCCTAACCTCTCTGGCGCCCTCGACCTTGGATGCACACACCTCTCCGATGCTCTCGACCACCGAACCACACGGTCCTCCTTAGTACCTAGTTCTTGTCCATAATTTATCCTAAGATATTAATTTATTTGTTAGCTAGTGATTAAATCCCATTGATCTGAATAGGATTTGTATGTTAGGAATTCCAATCTAAAGATCCTAAGGAAAATTTGTTGGACTCTATAGGTTAGGAATGTCTATTGTGGATAAGAACCCTGAGAAGTATTCATTTGTATATATTTGTATACCAGGTTAAATGATGAGGCTTGATCCGGTTTTCAATACATGTATGCATATAATATAAATTCATTGTAGGATCATATGTCTGATGCATAGACAAGTATGGCATATGCTATACGTTTGGCCCTGGTGTCATCATGACTAGATCAAGAAGGATAAACGTGTGGAGGATAGTCAAAAGATACAAGCCAACGATCTCTTACTACATTTGCATAATAAATAAGAACAACATCTTTAAAAGAATTATGGTAGCTTTCTTACCACAACTAGTAAATGTTTCTTTATTTCCTATTGATGTTCCTACTTATCATAGCCTATAACTATTTCTTTTTTCTACTGATGTTTGTACTTACCACAACCAGTTATTATTTCTTTTTTCATGTTGATGTTTGTACTTACCATAACCAGTAATTGTTTTTTTCTGTACTTACCACAACCAATAATTATTTTTTATTTCCTATTGTACTATTGATGTTCACAATTATCACATCAGTAATTATTTCTTTTTTTTCTAGTATTGATGTTTATA
Source organism: Avena insularis (assembly GCA_023614405.1). Lineage (NCBI taxonomy): Eukaryota > Viridiplantae > Streptophyta > Magnoliopsida > Poales > Poaceae > Avena > Avena insularis. The sequence goes on along the minus strand of CM042689.1, from coordinate 243,263,479 downwards.
CTTACCACAACCAGTGATTTTTTTTTTCTTTTTATGTAATACTTTTCATGCCCTTTTGCCCATATGTTTCTCATTTCTCACATTCATGAAGACAAGATCAAAGATCACGGTGGCAATGAAACAATCGTAAAAGTTCGTGTGAAGCATGAAAATGAAGACATTGTCATTTTGACATTAAATTGGGCAGACTGTGTTGTTCAAAAGAAACTGCAAGGGGATGTTTGTGCATTTGAGTTTGAAACAAATGAGGGCTATTTGGTTGTGAAAGTACATACAATTTAAGTCAGTTGTTATGAAATAATTAGTTACTCTATAGAGATGTATGTGAACTAAATTTGGGTGAACTACTTGCATCTGAACTATGTGCATCACTATCGCGTGGTGTGATTTTCTGTATATTATGAATTTTCTATTATTTTCTATACGTGATTTATATTTATATATATCAATGCGGATTTGCTACCCACCATGCTAGTTATGCATGGCAATTGGATCGTCGAATTATGGTACCAGGTGATCCCACAATATCCGGTTCGTCGACACTGTTCTGTTAACCGACATCCTTTTGCCATCCGCCTATCCCGCAAGGTTTCACTTATTCTGGGCTTTATATGTTGTCATTTGTTGTTTTCTTTGTACTTTGGATACAACGGTTATATGTTTCTGGATTTCCAACTAGTGGAACACAGCATGTTGTTCCTTTTGTATCTTGGATAGAATGATCATGTGTTTGTCAATTTTCAATTAGTGGTGTGTAACCTATTGTTATTTCTATGCACTTTCTTTCCCTATTCCCGCGTAGCAGCTATACTGTAATATATGAGTACCAAGTGAACATGAGTATCTAAGAATAGATCCAAAAGGCTACATGGTGCAGGATGAACGAGAACGCATGGGTGATCCATGAACTAGCATCCACAAAACAAAGCCACTTTAACCAACACGTCTCCCGCTGAATGAGAGCGTGCTCTATTTTAGTTTGGAAAATCGTATATTCGGCTCATGAGAAGCTACATGTTCTTGGCTCGTGTCGTAGCAAGTGTGAAATGCAAATACATGTTTTCATGGTTAAAAGCCACACCGTGGGAAGTACATATGTGTGTGGATGGGCCACACCATAGGAAGGACTTATATGTGTGAATGACATGTGTCGTTTAGGTCTGAAACCAACATCGTGCTCCTGATACAACGTCCGTTAGTTCTCCTAATGGGTCTATATCATATCTGTCAATAAAAATGTGCTCTCGTCTTTCAATCCTACGGTAGTACAAGTAAGCACAGCTAGCCGGGTGAGTATCCCACTATTTTGCTTATATATAACATTCTGCATTAATTATCAACTTAATTATATTGCTATGCACTTATACATTAGCTGACATATATCGGACCGAGCAGTGTCTTTGTACCGTCGTCTCACAACTGCCACGACATTTATGAAATGTCGGCCTACAATGGACCGCAGCGTTAACCCATTGCTGTCATGGAAGCTCTAGGTCGATGGATGATGTGCCGAGCCAAAAAAATGTCCCCGACGTAGTTATTCGTGACAGCTTTTTTTGCCACGCCAGCGCATGCGCGATGATTAGGCGTTCTCCTCAGCATCTATAAGCGCCAAGGCCCAACGTCCATGTTGTAGTGCTTAGCACTAGCATTACGCCTCACATATATACATTATATGTTTAAGAATGTGAATGATAACTTATAATATTTCTCTCGGCCACTTCATCAACATGTATATTGTCTTTGGTAGTGTGTATGTGACGTTTATGATAATAACAGTTCATCTCTTGTAATTGGACGATTAATGAGCTTTCTTATGATCAAAGAGGTAATCAGAAAGACGATATCAAGCAAAAAAACACATATGTAACCATCTAAATATGGATACCAAGTATATGTAGACAACTTAGATGATACTCATCCCTATGTACCTCGCCCTAGAAAAACTCCTTGATCGAGAAATATGACAGAAATTTGTTTGATTAGCATGGTTTTATGCATTCTTTCGAACTTTTTTCTTGGTGGAATCCAAACTACAATACTCACACAGCGCTACCCAATTAGTTTTGATCATTCCGTCTTCACAACCATTTGCAATATTTTCCTCAACATTCAAGTTGGGTTTGAAATACATCTTCTTCAACGTGCTTTTGAAATCACGCTATTTCTTCTCAGCTGATCTCATCACACAATCTTTACACAGAGGAGCAATATCGAAATATTTCTACAATTTTAAAAACATGTGTCAGGATAAATAAGGCTGATAAATAAGGCTGATGTAACATAGCTAGAAGGGTTAATAAGGAAAAACTTGATGACATTCTGTAGGTCTCACAACTTCTGTTTCTAACTAGCTTTCCTCTAATCTGTAAACCTGAAGGATATGTCACTTTTTTGTCCGGTAGATAGTCTAGTTAGCAAAGTGGTCCGTAGCAAGCCCACAAGGCTATCCTAACTTGTTGAATTTGAGTAAATTTTGAACATCTCATTACTCCTTGTTATTGATCTTATCTTAGTAGGATCCCTCACTGTTCTCACATTTATCACTCACACTGCATGAAATAGGAAGCTATGTTATGTGTATGTAGATCAGTTTACACACTATGGGTATGTATCCCTAGTACGCAGTAAAATTCAGTTAGCAGTATGCACTAAAATCCAGTTAGCATTATGCACTACAATTCAGACTCTGCAATAAAATTCAGATTGTACTATGTACCTTCGTTTTCCTTTTCGTCTGTGTCTACCCATGCCTCTTCCTCTTCTTCTTCCTCACTATTAGTGTCACTTTTATCCACGATTGTTGTCATCCTTGGTCCTATCCTCGTGTTAGTCTTCTTCTATCTCTTGATCCCCTTTTGCAACTCCGTGTCCTCATCTGGTGCGGTAGGCTACAGGTGAAATTAAAGGGTAAATCAGTAATGGCAGAAGTAGAATTTAGGGATAAAACAATAATGGTAGAATTATAATTAGGCAAGTATACACACCTCATCTCTAACATTGTTCTCTCCAAGGACAACTGGTACTTCGAGAGAGAATGGTCGTATAAGAAACTTATGTGCAAAAAACAATTTCCTAGATTTTGCATTATTCGATTCTATGGTTTCCAATCTTCGCTTTTTATAATATGGTATTATAGCCGGGGCTTCTTGCTGTTGCGAAGAAGCCCTTCTCTTCCCTCTTTGTGTCATCTAACACAAGGGAAAACGAAATGGAGCTGTGTACAATGCAAAAGATGATAAAGATGACAATTCTACCTCCGTAAAGCTCAACGAAACATCTCATAAAACAGATATAGGTTTTATTTAAAAAAAATCTAACTATTTGCACTCTTTCCACTGTCCAGTTTTCCTAGTACTTAATTTTTCTGGTGTTTGATATTGCATCTAACTAGGAGCATTAAGGATACTGATAAAGTGATACTCTCTGAAACGCAACGTACCCAAATATTTCTATATTTATAGGACAATGTTGCATTACCCAAAATTTAACATGCCATCTTTATGCATTCCCATATTCTTTTAGAACTTGAATGCATGCACTCGATCTTAAATTCTTAATGTTTTGGTCAAGGATATAATAGTATTTTTACTCCGTTCCTGGTTAATACAATGCAAATGGTACATGCAAAGAAAAAAAACAACTGGTAATTTTTATCTCCCAATGATGTTGGATCGCTAAAAGTGTCATATTTGGTGGTGTATGTCATCATGCTCCATTGCAAAAGCTTCAGCAATACCTACATCTGCTACATGGAGGAGATAATTGCACGAACTGGCCATAAAGTTACCTGAAGCATCGCGGATGATTGCTGCCATCGCTCCTGATTTTTCTTCCTCATCAAACGCAGCATATCCACGTTTAACTTAGCAAAGCCCTGCAGGCGGTTTTTGCCAGGCAATCTGATCAGGTTTTGGGACCCGTTGTTTGCGACCATCGCCCATCGCCCCTCCGCTCTATATTAATGGTTTCAACTTTATCTAGATTTGTACTCCCTCCGTTTTAAAATATAAGATGTTTTAGGTTTGTGAAAAAAATAAATCTATACTTCTGTTAGGGTACAGATTTATCCCAAAATTGAATGGACCTACATACTAAAACAAGTCTAGATTCATTTTTTTCACAAACCTAAAACGTCCAATATTTTGAAACGGAAGGAGTATGTGTTTAGTTAAAAATTTAGACTAGATGCATTTGTATCTAGATAAAGTTGAGTTTATTCATATGGATTGGAGGAAGGGGAAAATCTGAAAAGTAAAAATTCTGTTGTGGTGCCGTACGCAGCAATTTATGATTTTGTTTTCAAGATTCACAATGAAGATTATGATTTTGTTTTCAAATTTCACAATGAAGAGAGATGGATATCACTTTTGGAAATCTAGAGGCATCGGCCACGAAACTGCATCGCTGCTAGCTTAGGGCGCGGGCGCCGCCAGAATGTGCTCGTACTTTGATCACCTATGTCAGTGCATGGACGCACGGTCTGCGCCATCATGACAACGCACACTAAACAGTTTCATTTCCACTTGCAATTGAGAAATACATGCATAAAAAATCACCAGGCCTACAAATTCACCTTCTGCTCCTCCACATCCATGACCAGCACAACGAGATTCTGGTCCCAGTGGGTGAGGAGTTGGATGGCGTTGGGCGACCCATAGAACAGTCATGTTTTCTGATGGGCAGGAACATTTGACTTATTTCCACGCTTCAAAGGAGTAAGAAAAATTTTAAGGCTACACATCCCTGATGGGCAGCACTTCACGTCTTAAATTGCACTCCCAAGAAACACAAGTTCAACGGATAGACAACAGAACACAGCAAGTTATGCTGACAAAACCATCTCGGCATTCCTTCAAGCTCAAGACTGTCACAAATCTCACTCACATTTCCATATATTCCAAAAGATACAAACCGCAGCAATAAAGCTGCTTGTTCTTGTCAATACTTCTATAAGAGGGTAGGTACATCAGACTCGCATCAACAGGAGTCACTAACAAAATGTACTAAAACCCCAAACATTATCGATAACCGCAGATCATTATTCAAAGCTCTCTTCAAGAACCGCCCACATCTTCACACGCCACCAACAAATTTGACATTTCCAGACGCATCAATACCGGGCAACATCTAAACATGATGCTGTTAAGTCATTTTACTGTCAAAAACTGAAAAACACATACGGAGAACAGAGTACATCCTCAAGTGTTGATTGTTTCTTACCACAACTCAAGCAACAAATGCCACCCCTGCTCTGCTGTGAAGGACATAACCACAGCGCGAGCAGGCATTTATAAGACCTGCCAAGTGGACAAGACAATCATAGTTAAGGAAAAGGGCACACTCCAGGTATCCAATTGCCAAAACAGAAAAGTGGTAACACAACTAATGCCAGTCAAAACCATACACCATACATAAGAATGGTTTTACAGTAGTCAGGGTTTTATCAGAGTACAACGAAGGAAAAAGTAGCTGCCAGGCCTTGGCCTCGGCCTGGCAATTGTGAGTTATCTGCCTGGTGAAGCTAGTCTGGACTAGGGCCCCTGGTAAAACATTAAATAGGCTACTAGCGTTGTAGTGAGCCCATAGAGATCAGAAAGCCTAAAAGATACGTACAGATTACAGTCAGGCTGCACCCATTCCATTCGCTTGGTCCAGGCTAAACATGGTGAGTCACCCGCAACGCACACTAAGCGAGGTGTCAGATTTACCAGGCCAGGCTAGCATGTATTTGTTCAGGACACTAACCCCAACACTGTCCAGGCACTTCTCAGGGAGGCTCCAGGCCAGGTGCAACGCAGCCAGGACACCATCCAAACACGCTGAAAACACTCCACAAACACCCCAACAAGAACAGAGACCTAAACCTCACTTTGATTAGTAAACACCTTGTGTGGGCATCTTATCTTCCATCCAGGGCCTAGCGCAGGAAAAGGTAGGAATCATTTCATAGATCCAGGATTGTACACAAGTGGTTTCTTGATACGCAGCCAAGCCACTCAGTTACTCGTTTTGATGAAGATGTTATTTAATCGAATTTGTTTGCATTTGAACAGAACTTGTCAAATTCAGTTTTTGAGGCATTTTCACCTCCGAAATATCCTGTTTCTATATAGGCTAACATGAAAAACAAATCAGTCTGGAACAAAGCATTATCCATGATAACAATACGAGCACAGTAGCTCCAATAGATCAATCAGGCATAAAAACTTCAACAGCTAAGCATGTCTTTTGTTTGTGAGAGGACCCTTGTACGGTTTGATGATCAACATAAAAGGGAAAAATAGCACAGAATGAAAGGGAAAAATAGCATAATATAATATTCATAAAAATGTGGCACATGATAACGTTGCATCTACAAAAACAAATGTACATTGCTCACTCAAAATATGTCTTGGAAAGTCGAGGATTCTAAAATGCTAGAATAGAACAGTACCTAATATAATTTAGGACACGAAGCCACCCAAAGTGCTCCAAATCATAACTGGAGATCACAAAGGGCCTAAAATACAGCCTGCATAAGCATAAGAGCATGCCACAGTGAGTTTATAGAGAAGAGAAGTAAAGTCGGAAAGAATGATGTGTAACTGACCATAAGCAGCTTATTCAGATGCAGTTCACCTTACATGGTGCTTCACTGACTGAAGTTCATCTCTGAGTATCTGCAGTATAAGAGAGCATGCATAAGCAAAAAGTTCTTGTGCAAAATAAGGTCCAAATTTTTTAATAGTTTCGAGTCAAATAGTGCTAAAGAATATCTTGCCTTCTAGGCTTGTTCTGGCGCTGATCAAGCTCTTCAGCCACAATATCTGCATTACAATAATAAGATAAATGGAAGCAATTTATAAATTGTAACACATGCTAATAATTTTTTAGCAGTATGGCCTTACAGGAGAGCACACAACTTACCATTTTCCGGAGGGGATTTAGCCCCTTTGGCATTAGCTTCCCTGAAAAATAATTAATAAATATTATTAATCCCCTTAATGCTGGAAAGTGACCTTCATTGTTGATGCAATAAATAAACAATCAAATAGGTCATATAATCAGGTCAGAACAGGGGTAAGAAAGAATTGTGAACGCTCCAAGTAAAAATATCTACGTGTTTACACAGCTAACCGAAGTGATGTCAACTTGTTCTAGCAGTGGCTGATTTTAAAGGTGAACCATGTCTTACTTAATCAACATTAGTATTACCTGGAGGGAATGGATGATGACGTCTGTCCTGAAGACCTAGAGTAAAAGCTTGGATCGAGGGTAATGTAAGGTGGATATGATCCTCCAAAAGCCCCAGCTGCACCAGCCAATAGTGGCAACCTATTACCATGCCAAAAATATAACAGGTTGTTCTCAGACAAAATAGAAGATGTCATCTCAGAGTAAAAGGAGAAATACATTATTTTTTCTCTGATACAATCATACAATAGAAAGTTATATGAAGAGTCCAATATGATCGTGAATTATACAGAAAGGACAACATATGAGTGCAATGGATAAATATTATGAAGAAAATTCAGCTAGTAATGATGCCCTTCATAACATCATTTAAGTATAAGAAAGTAAAATCACTGCTAGCAACACTTGTTTATGTCATAGTTTAATAAAATAAAATGTAATATAAGAAAGATGTGGGCAGTAGCGACTAGTGAAAACAAGACACATGGATTCAGTGCAAATAATGTTGGGCTTGATACATTTTTTGTCTTATGAACTACTTAAATAAGTACATCAAGTGTCACTGCAGAAATATTATTTCATTGATATAGTGATGAAAGTCTAACAGAAAGAACTGCAAATCTAGCAAGACGTAGAGAAATATACCATGCCATTTCGTTATTTCCCATTCCCAGCTGCTGTTGAGCCACATAGCCAGGGAGGGCCATACCAACTCCAAGCCCACCTGGATGCTGGCCGGCAAATTGCATCACTGCATTAAGAATAAATAGAAATGCATGATCCATCAGAAAAAGGAAGATAATAAATTGTTACAAGAGAAGTACAGTGGATATGAAAGCAAACCTGGCAGAAGAGCTGGAGTGCCAGGGAAATTATTTTGCTCGCCCTGGGCAAGACCAACAGCTCCAGCAGAACCAATAATCTGGGCTCCGCCATACATGAAGGAGCCCCGTCCAGTTTCTTTATTAGTTTTTTCCACCTCCGACGATAGAGACTTGGATTGGTTTGAACTAGGATAGCAACCATTATCGCCACTTTCAGTAGATCTAGAAGGTAGATGCTGAGCAGTCGGTGAAGGATTGCTCCGATGGCTCAACTGCTGAGTTGGAATTCTCGTTGCAGGTTGAGTAGGTACTTGGCCTGACTTCTGGTGCACAACTGAGGTGTGATTTTGCTGTTGTGCAGAAATCCTAGACGTTTGGTGAAATGATGAAGTTGGCTGATTATGTGAAGAAACCCCGATGCTTGAATTTCCCCCTTGAGCCCTGACAGTAGGGGATTGGCCAGGATTAACTGACGATGCTGCAAACCCTGATGAATTTGACGATGCTCTAGCAGTTCTTGCTGGGGATGGTCTAACATGACCCTCGGCATGAAACCTATCCCGTCCACCATAATCAGTGTTTCCTCTCCCTCTAACTATTGGACCAGATTGTGGCTTCACGCTGTCGTCCATCTTCATGGAAGATGGAAAACTCTTATTTGAACTTCCTGCTTGTATGTCCCTTCTTTGAGGCCCCGCATGGTTGGATGCGCCTGAGGGATAAAATGGTGGTGACGCAGAATTTAAGCTTGAATTTACAACATTCTTTTTAGCAGGAACTGCATCCGGATGTGCATTTGAAATTTGGCCAGACTCTCTGTCCACTGCAGAATGAGTGGCAGATTCACGAGATCTTGCTGGTCTGAACAACAAGACAATTAAATGAGGGAAACATCACGTACTGTTAGTAGAATAAGCAAAGCTGCACCATTGACCAGACTCAATCCCAAAATATTTATCAACTTACTGTTTACGTTGGTATCCAACAACCTCTCGGTTGTTCTTCGTTATTGTGTCGTAACGTCTGGGACCTCTCCCTCGGACAACCTTTTGGGGCCTGTTTTGGTTGTCGCCAAGGTTTTGATTGTCGCTATCGTCGTGATGACTGCGGTACCTCCCTCCTCTGGAAGAACCACGAGCAGTGCCTCGGGTTCTACCTCCAGCACCACGACCTCTAAAACGACCTCTTGGCCCTCGCTTGTCCTGCAATGAAGAGATTTTACCCTCAGTATTGGCCAAAAATTGTTTTTGCAGATCAATGGTAATGAGTAATTACATCATAGCGCTCGTCAAATCTGTCGTGCACATTCAGCTCCTCGAATCTGTCGTGCACCCAAGCTTGATCATCTTTAGCGTCCCATAACTTCCTCCCACCAAGCATTCGCCTATTTTACAAAGACAATATCAGCATATGTGACAGATAAGATAAAGCAATAATTACAGCCAGTATTTCAAAACAGTGGCGTCCTGAAAAGATCTGCAAACATAAGTAATTGACTAAACAAACTACGAAAACCTAGTCAAAACTATGAAAAGTTGATATGTTGATTACAGACGCCATAACTTGTTGACCCTTCCAACCAAGGGATCAGCTAGCAGCCGGAAACACAACACTATATTTCCCAAGGAAGCTGGAAGCATGCAGTGACAGAACAAGGTTAACTGAGCATATCAATATCCAGTTGCCATTGCCCTGTGAGCCATTTGCAGACCAATAGTGCAGGCATAATTTTGGCAAAAAGAGTTAGGACAAGAGTCTGCCTGGAGAGAACATACTTGATACTGACAGCTACAATATTTTAACATTGCATGCCCCTGACAATCATGCTGCTCTATTAAAAAAAAATCCATCCGTTCCATATTAACTGCCGTAGATTAGTCTAGATACGACGCGTTTTAGTGTGTAGATACATGCAAATCTAGGCAAATATGCGACAGTTAATATGGAACAGAGGTAATATAATTTTACTGAAACCAATGTTGTAAAGATTGTAATGGCTAGGGCAACCTTAATGAAGCTCTCTCAAGGCACGAGATGAAGTCGCATTTCCCAAAGTTTGTCAAATGCCCCGAGGATCGCTACAAATATGTGTTGAGTGCATACTTAGCATCAAACACTGCTACCATTGATCCTCTAAAGGCATGGCTAAATTGATACTTATTCTACAGGTAATCAGTACTACCATCCGAGCATCTTAAGGGTCCGTTTGGTTGTGATTTTTAAACCTGCTTCTGCTGTGGGGAAGTCAAAAGCTAACCAAATGGAATTAGAAGGATAGCAGATTTTTGGAAGCAACCAGCTTTTCGTAAGGCAATTTCCACAGCAGGCCGAGCCCTGCTTTTACCGCGGTGGATTTTCAGTATTCATGAAAATTACCCACCGCTGCCCCTGGTAAGTGGACACCCGTTCGAATTTCTTTTTTCCCAGCGCACGAACTGACCCCCTTCTGTTTTTTTCTCTGCTTGTCTTTTCCGTCGCAGAGGAGACGACCCACAGCAATGTTCAACCCGGCCACCACCCGGCGGCGCGCCGGCCGTCCCCACCCTCAAAAGGAATCTCCGATCATCTGTGAGCTCCTCCCAGCCTGCTGCAGCTTCCGTTGCGACGCATGCGGGGCGGCCGGAGCACCTCCTTGCGAACTTGGAGAAGCCATGGCTGCTGCCCGGCACCGGTCACCTCCACCGCCGGACCCCATACGGATCGACCCGCTTCCTCTGGATGCCCTCCCAAACGCGCCCACAGACTCCGCAACTCGGCTCTGGCCATTCTCCTCTCGATCTTTCCGGCCCGCCCTTCGCTCGAATGTGCTGGCGACGCCTTGCGCGTGGAGCAATGGCAAGCAAGTCGTCGCCACGCTTCAGGAGCCGCCCACGACATCTCATCTGGTCCCAGTCGGCCAGTTCTTCCTGGACCCGAGCGGCCATGTCCGGCTGTGGCAAAGTGCGGATGTGCCGGAAGCTGCGACACAAGAGATGAATTGACGCTCGCGACATTGTGTCAAATTCATGCAATATCATTACGTGACATTTAATTGTGACCTTTGTATGGATTTGAAACAATTGGAACAAGTTTATGATAATCTTAAACATTAATATATTAATACTAACCTTTGGAACATGAAAAATATATGATAATTTTATTTTCAAAATGTTCGCTAACATAAAAATTACTATAGAGAATGATTTTACGGTCAATTGACATATAAACAGTGTTTCACGTTTTGGGGACATTATGGATAATTGCTACTACGTACACAGTTGCACAGTTGTTCCAACCAAACAACTTTCATATTTTTCACAGTTCTCAATTCACAGCAGCTTTCACGCAGTTCATAGCTCACAGTAGATTATTTGGAATCCACAGCTGAACCAAACACACCCTAAGAAACAAAAACAAATAATACAAAAAATCAAGCAACTATCAAAAGGAATACCAATCAAAGTGTATATAAGCACCAAGGTGGAACAAATATCCGCATCACCACCTAGAAAACGACAGAAAATCTGTCTTTTTAATGCTCCAAATTATCTGGTTATCTCGTGCATGACTACGGATCCACATCTTCTCTTTGTTCTTCATTGGTCCTTTATTGTGGAATAACTCTTATAACCTATTCAAATATGCTTGCTCGGTTTCCTGATTTCTTATCCTGTATGTGTCAATCTCATTGATGATTTGCCGTCTTGAGCACAACCATCATCATTGAAAAAGAAAAGCCAAGATGATGGGGCATGATGGTTGATATCATTTACAGAGTTTAGAGCTTCCTGTTTTGCCAAAGCTAAAGTTTGACTTCCAATGGAACTTTCAGGCTTATAAAAGTATACTTTGTTATCAATGAACTAGAAAAGTTTCGAGCACATCCCTGACATTGCCACCTAAGCATTCTTGACTAAGTTTTAGTTTGCCTTAATTTGAGGAAGTCGGGCATAGGCATACTACACGTCACGAGAATAATCCCAAGCCTACAGAAATTATGCGCTACAATGATTGCAAGTTCTATAGTAATTAAAGGTCTAGTTTTTAGTGAACACACCTGCGTCCGCCACGGCCATTCTCGGCAAAGCGGTCATCGTGCATGTAGAAGGCACCAGAGGTGGGCACAGCGAAGGGCTCCTGCTCCTTCTTCTCTTCCCCATCAGCCTCCTCTCCCTCCACCACTGCCTTGTCGCCCTCCTCCTCCTGGCCGGCGGCTACCTCCTTGGGCGGCACCGCGCGACCATCGTACTCCTCCTCCAGCCCGTCGCCCACCTCTTCCTCCAGTAAATCATCGTAGTACTCCTCCTCCTCGTCCTCCACCTCCCCCTCGTAATCCTCCGGGGCGCCCTGGCCGTCGTCGTCGTGGTCGGGCTCGATCCGCGCCCTGGGCGGGCGCCTCCCCTCCTCGGAACCCTCGTCGTCGCTGGCCTCCCGGCGACGCATCTCAGGGAGAGCATCTTCGGGGTCGCTCACGTACTCGTCCACTTCCGACTCAACCTCCTGCTCCTGCTCCTGCTCCTGCTCCTCCACCTCCGGCGCATCCTCGGCCTCGGGCGTCAGCGGCGCGGCGGGGGGCAACTCGGTGGCGAGTGGTTGCTCCCGCTGCGCGTCCGGGGGCGGCGGGTCGGCCATGGGCAGAGCGAGAGCGAGCGAAGCAACCCTAGATTTGAGTCGTGGTGTGGTGAGATTTTCTTTTCTCTCCCCCGGATGGGTTTGGTCTTGTGGGGAGAGGTCAGAGGAGAGTTCGAATCGAAGGGGAGAGTCGAGGGGAGCAGGGGACGACAGGGGGTGCGACTCGTGGAACGGGATTTGATTTCGGGTACGGACCGGGGACGTGATGACGTTTCTTCGACGAGAAAACTGCAGATAGCCTAAGATCGTCTCCACTGGCCTACCAATACCCTGATCTAGACGTCGAATTTAGGTCAATCGGCTTAGTCGCGTACCCACGAACCTGTTTTTATCGGATTCGGACGAACTTTTCCGGGCTTTCCACGCCGTATCTAGGTTCCCGGGTACGCCCTGGGACGCCGGACGCAGCGAAAACGGTGTGAGCCAGCTCTGTCGATGAGAGAAGGCTGAACTCCCGCCATTTCGCTGAGCCACCGCCCTTTTCTTTCTCCTCTCCCGCCTTTCTTTCCCATCCCCCCCCCCACTGCCATCACTCCGCCGAGCTCCCGCCCACAATGACGCCCAAGAGCTTCGTCCAACCCAGATCAATCCTCGGCGAGGATCCGGTGGAGAAGAAGGCGAGGAAGCCGAGGGCATGTCCTCCGCCGATTGGGAGAAGAAGGAGCAGGCCAGGAAGATCGCGTCGGAGGACCGGAATGACAGAAAGCGGCTGAGTCTCGGCAAGAACAAGAAGAGCAATGGCGGAAGAGCAAAGATCGTGAGGGCGAAACAGGCGGCGGCGATGAGGTCGGTGTTGATGGCGGCGACGTACCATCCCACTGGGGAAGCCAGGCAAGCGTCGGCTCTCCCGCCGGATTCTCGCCGATCTCTCCGGCCGGCTTTCAGGAGAGCCAGGCGGTTGCTCGGCAGAGATACTCCTCGTTCCCTGAGTTCTACAGCGGGTTCAACCCCAACATGGTCTTCCCCTGCCCCGGCGCCGCGCCCTCCTTCGGCCTTCAACATGGACATCAACGCCTCCACCTTTCGGCGCGAGCTCGGCAACCTACGGCGAGGCCGACGCGCGCGACATGTTCGGCGGAATGTCGGTCACCCTGCCGACCGGCATGTCGGCCGAGACATACATGGAGGACATGATCGCCCAAGGCTTGGCCTCCAACCGCCCCTTCTTCTTCACGGAAGAACAGTCCCGGGCCGACGCCGAGCACGGCATCGAGTCTCAGGATTTCGCCGATCTCGACGCTGATGAGACGCAGGCCGAGCCGACACAGACAGAGGACGTCGAGGCTAAAGTCGTGCCGCTGGCGAAAGGCAAGAAGGGGAAAAAGAAGCCGGGCACTTCGGCGGCGGAAGCGCGGATCAAGTGGACCATGGCCAAGGACACATGTCTCGCCGAAGCGTGGAAAACGGTGAGCATGGATCCGATCACTAGTGCCAACCAGAATTCCGACAACTATTGGAGACGTGTGAAGCTAGCGTTCCACAAGCATAGCATTTGCGACCTGAAGTATCGCAAAATTCACATGGAGCGAGGGGAGAAGGCTATTACCAACCATTGGGCGATCATCCGGACTGCATGCAGCAAGTGGCACAGCTGCGTGGAAGAGGTGGAACGCACACAAGCCAGCAGGGAAAACATGGACAACAAGGTATTCGTGAACACTAGCTTCGTCGTGTACTCACTTCCATTTTGACACACTTGACACACTTCCATTTTGCAGCTTCGTCGTGCACTCGCTTTGTTTCGAGAGAACATGAAGACGAAGTTCAAGTTCCATCATGTGTTCCAGGAGATCGAGAGTTGCGAAAAATGGCGGGACTACTCGCCTGAGCCTCTCCAAGACCAAGGACGGCGTCTACAAATCGGAGGCCCCTCCCGCTGTTGCCGGCGAAGGAAGGCCAGAGATCGGCCAGAAGAAGGCGAAGATGCTCAAAGCCATCGGTCCTCTCGCCGAGCGTCTCCAGGCTTCGATCGAGAAATGCATTGCCGACACTAGGACGCACGCCGAGAAAAGAGCCGAGAAGACCGACGAGCGGTGAAAGCAGCTGATCGAGACCCAAGGGGAGAAGGTGGCCCTCCTCAAGGCCAACTACGCCGAGAAGAAGGCCAACTACGCCGCCAAGAAGCGGAACACGGATCTGAAGTTTTTGATGGGCGACGAGGACACGTTGAAGATGAGCTCGCCGGTCAAGGCCTGGTACATGGCGCAACGCCAGGCCATCCTCCAGGGCGAGATCACGCCTTCCACTGCGCCGAACGCCCCTGCGCCGAACGACGCCACCACTACGTCGAGCTCTGCTTCCACCTCCTCCAACCAGTCGGCGTCCGCCAGCAAGGCGTCCGACCCCGCCGCATCGACCACGCCGTAGAAGCCCATCCCCATCGATGACTGAGAGATGGCCGAGTCATTTTTACTGTTCTGTAATAATCTGCCGCCGAACTTATGGGCGTTAATTCTGTCGAACACCTTGTGGCCAAGATGTTGCCGGCGGGAACGATAAAAATTCAAATATGTCGCCGTTTTCTGTTCGCCTGGGATCTCGGCCTCGGTACGCGAGTGGAAAACTCCACGTAACCAGACCGAAAACTTGTTTCGTCCGACCAAAAAAGGTCCGGATTTCGGCCTGGTTTCGCTCAACGAGTGGAGATGCTCTAAGGCTTTGTGGCATCCATTGCGGAGAAGACAAAAACAAGTACTCCCTTCGTTTTTTATTACTTCGTGTTTTAGGATTTTATTAAGTCAAACTTTTTCAACTTTAACCAAGAATATAGGATAATATATAAACATTCATTATTCCAAATACATATATTATGAAAATATAACTTACAAAGATTTTAATACTATAAGTTTTATATCGTAGATATTTTTATTTTTTGCTAAATATTTGGTCAAAAAGTTTGACTTTGACTAAACCCAGAATGCGATCTAATTATGAACGAAGGGAGTATTATGTTGCAGTTAGCACAGCTTTGTGTCTAAACCGTTGCAACTTGTCCAAATTATTTTGTCAACTCGTTAACACATCCATCGTGGCTCTCATAGCCCCAGGTTCGTGGCTG
This sequence comes from Avena insularis, assembly GCA_023614405.1. Lineage (NCBI taxonomy): Eukaryota > Viridiplantae > Streptophyta > Magnoliopsida > Poales > Poaceae > Avena > Avena insularis. Next base: position 243,247,810 of record CM042689.1, on the reverse strand, counting down.
AAACTGCTGGACATATAACACAGAAAAAATGGGCAACATAACGTTTGCAAACACATGTAATCTACTACTACTTATAAAAGGGTAAACAAGAATTTTTCTAAGCGTACCCCGTGAATAGTACAGGGAAAGACTTTAAACCACATGCTCAGGCTCACCAATCAGATCTCGATGTACATTTAGCATTTTACAACACTAGACGGACTTACTTATCCCAGCAAAATACAAACGGTCTGTGCTGATTTCAAATAAAAAACTGATTGGCAAGAAAGGAAACAAGAAAACGGATCATGGCAATCTCGCCATCACCGCCGGGCGATCCTGGATGGTGTCCTCGCTGAGATCCAGTACAACACCATCGCCAACAACCTTGACAATGCCCTCGCCGACAACCTTTACAACTCCCTCTGCGCCACATTCCTGGACGACGCCCTCGCCCTCGCCTTAAACCTGGACGAAGACACCCTCGCCCACGTCGCGTGCCTTGACGGCGCCCTCGTCGTGAAGCCCTCACTGTGAAGCTGGTCGAAGACACATGCATGTCGTTCCTAGATGGCGCCCTCGACATCCACATGGACAACGACGCCCTCGCGGCGACCCTGGACGCTCGGAATACAGAACCAGCCCCAGCCGCCAGAGTTGCTCTCCGCTGTCCACCGACACATTGCAATCACGATGTGCAACAGGTATGCGTTCAGAAATTCGATTGAGTTTTCTCTCCACTTGCCACCTGCACATTGCAATCACTCTATAATGAGAGATACATGTGTCAGCTATTGTGAAATATAAGGTAGATAACAATGTACATGCAACGATTGCAGTAAAAAGTTTCTCATGGTATTTCTCATAGACATGTGTATAAAAAGTTGTATCACATGATATGGACATTGGAGGAACAAACATGTCACTGATATAGAGTAGATTCAACACGAAATGAAATAATACCAATGTAGTAAAAAATGCTACATATATACGGATAATAATGTAAGATGCTCTCAGTAACATGGATACGGGGAGACCAGTGACCGATATCAGTAAAAAGTTATCATGAAACATTTATCTTAGTTATATGTCCAAGCTATCGGAACCAAACTTTAGATCTAAGCATTAGCTAGCTAAAAACACTGCAGTGAACGGCACCATATTAAAGTAAGTATTAAACCCACTTTTTTATTGAAAATAAAGTCACATCTTCAGACATACAGTTGCTATTACTCAATTTTGTTGTCAGTAGCAGTTTTAATTCTTCTACAGCATGTGAGCAAAAAATAAACATTCTGTATTTCATTCTTGACAAGTTCAAACTTTCAAGCTTTCATTTTCTTCTTCTCCATAACTTTCCTCTCTTAGTAAGTCCAACTATTATCTAGAAAAAATGACTAAAAATTTCTAGAGTAATCCAATAGTGTGGCATAAAGAAGAATTGGAAAACCTTGCTGGCCTTCTAGAATCCCTCTCACTATTATTTGAAGCCAAAGGAAAAGAATTACCTCATGAAAAGGGCGATGAGGCATGACTTCTCCATAAACAAATAACACTAGCTGCCCAAAATCATCTGACACTATCCAGAATGGCAAAGTTTAGTATTGGACCCAGGAGAGCAGTATCGTAGTTTTGTATAAATATTTCAGATAAGCATCTTGATTTCCCCAAATGATCATGTGGGACTAGAGTCCAGCTTAATTTCTCTTTATTTTTTTATAACACACTACTTTTTATCAAGAAAATGCACTGTTCAGAATCCATCGTTATATATAATTGAGAGTGGATATAACTGATAACAAATCGCTCAACCGCTAATCGACATGGTACTTTCTATATCAATTTGGTTAATACTAAGTAGCTAAAAATGGGAGTCCACTTAGTCGCGGAGCCACCATCCAGTTGCTAATTAATTATCTCACAACCTAAATCTGATACACCTCCATGCAATCTTTGTCTGAACTCTAACAATCAGTAGTAGCAGATTTCAGAATGCCATATTACTTGTTTCGAAATAATCAACACAGGCCTACTACTTCACAAACTGAATTCGAGACTAAATCCATCACCAACATCTATGTCTTTACTGGGCAAATAAAAGACCTACCTAATTCCACACACAGGTATTACCAGATCAACATCGAAGGTATGCTACCACCTACTGGTATCTTGCACATATGTGCGTTCTCAAAATTTGACATTTTAATTCATCAAGCATATCACAGAGTTTGTTTCCCTTTCACAATTTCACCTACAAACATTCTAAACCACCCATCTATAAACTCATCTGAAAAGTAATTGCTTCACATAGATGTGTATTTCAACAGGATCAAGCAGTAAACTTTTAATTGTAGTGTACGAAAGTGGGTCGCGCACAGACAGACCTGCGCTTGCCGGCGAGGCGAACCATGAGCCTGTAGAAGGGGACGGGTGCATCGTAGATGCTGACGTGGTTGATTAACTTGGAGGGGAGGAAGCTGGAGAGGACGTGTCCATCGACGGTGAGCCCGGCTAGCTGGATGCCGGCGGTCAGCGACGCGGAATACCTGCCCCGGTGGCGGAAGGAGCTCAATGGAGGCAGGGAGGAAGTCGTGGGTGGCGCAGCGGAGGCCTACGCAGAGCAATCGAACACCGGTGGCCGTGGCCATGGCCGCGGACCAGATGGAGAAGAGGTCCTCCCCTCCACCTCTGTTGGCGCCTCCCCTGGGTCATCTGGCATCCTTGACGGGGGCAAGGCGACGTGATCGGCCGACAGCCAGATCCAGGAGCAGGAGAAGGCGGACGCCATACATCAAGGAAGCGAGCGGGACATCGAGCTCGAGCTAGGGCGCGCACACGCGGGTGGAGGTTGTGTCGCGCTTGAACTGCAGGGGCACGCGGTGACGGGCGCGCTGCTAGAAGGCTGACGGCAGCGGCCGGGAGGCCGGTCGCTGGCGGTGGGTAGGTGGAGGTCCGGTTGCCGGCCGTGGGGAAGTGAATGGCGATGAGTGAGATTTTTTTACCTGGAAGAGAGTGAGCTATGCGCTGGACATGTAGAGTACTACTTTGATCCATTCAGGATTTTTTTTTGCGTTTCAAAACATCCACTGTCCTGCGAGGCTCGGGATATCGATTTTTTTTATAAATATACTTCTCTGCAAATTAGCATTGCCAAAATTACCCCTCTCTCTCAAATCAATTAGCAGAACTACCGTAGCGGAAGATGGAAAAGAAGCCACGTGGCACCTCCCGCCAGTGTGCATGGCGGAGCAAACATCCCGCCAGGGGAACAGGCGGAAAGGCTTTCCCGCTCTTGGCACTGGCGGAACAGGAAGGGGCTACGCCGACTAGAAGATGACGTGTGCTGCTGCATGTCAGTGCTAAATTGGCTCCAGCTCTTTTTAAATATATAGCAGCAACGTAGGAGCAGGCTAGCAGGGTCGGATCATTTATCTCAGCCGCTACTACTTTGCTCTTCTCCCTTATCGTATGAGTGAGTCAAGAACAACACAGCCAAAGTTAGTTCATTGGAGGCATATTTTCATACATTTTCGAGTTAAATGGTTAAATACTAGTTTATATTAAATAGTTGAATGAGTCGTGATCATGTTTAAGTCATACTTTTCTTAATTTTTTTGGAAAACTAAGAATGGCATTTTTCCGATTTCTGAAAAATAGTGAATAGACTAGCCCGCTATAACTGCGCTATATCTTTTTTATACAAAATTTCACTGATTTATTAATAATCATGACTAACAGAATAAAAAAGCCTAATAATAATAAAAAATATAAATAAATCATTGAACCGTCTAGCATCAACTGCATTCGCTGGCATTCTGAAATACCAGCATAAAATGCAGTAGCGCGCTATTTTGACAAAATGCAAGATTCTGCTATTTTAAACAAAAGTTATTCTTATGGTCCACATTATTCTAAACTTGTAATTAGTTAATGACATGCACACCACATAATCTGCATGCTTAGTGCGGCGATTTTTATTAAATAATACACTTTTTTAATTTATTTGAGATATATTATATGTTATTTGCAATTTACAGATCTAGCATTTTGTCGGTCTGGAGGAAGCCGACTGGCCGAATCGGCCAGGGCCTGGCCGACAGCTTTGCATTCGTCCAAAAGGTAGCCGACTGAGCGTCGGGGCATGGGGCAGCTGTAACTACCTCGGTGAATTACGCTCCTAGTTACAAGCCTGGATGAGCAGAAATGGTTGAAATAGTACGGTGGGGCCCAAATGCCACTCACAGGTAGACCTTTCGGCCGTCCCAACCATTTCCAAACATCGGGACAAGAACGGGCGGCGTAATCGGCAGGCGAAGGGATCAACTACATACACAAATGAGTATGTATGCAAGCCACCATACAATGGTTCTCAGAGTCATTCCATCTAAAAGAAAGGAAATATTGCAACGCCATACGGCAAGATCCAAATATCCTAGATAGATATAATAGTTTAGGATATCTCCTCATACATCAAACATCAGAGTATCAAGCGGAAGCGGAAAACAAGATCCGAGTACGGATAAGAAGCAAATCGGCATAAGATGCCCCATAAATAAACACATCCCGCCCACAGATCTCATGGATCCCCGTTCCCGGAATCTCTACATCGAATGATCGTTGCCCACATCGTCCGTCTCCTCCACCCAGTATCCATCTTGCGGGTTCACTTGTTCATCTGAATCAAACAATTTATCGTGTGAGACCCTAGGGGTACTCAGCAAGTCTTTATGCCTCTAAAGGGGACACAACCTGGGGTGACGCAATTGCAGCAAAAGATAAACCCTAACAATTCTATAGATACTCGCTAACCATCCGCCTAACCAGAGATAGACGGATGTCCGTGAATGAATAACAACGGTTATAACGATAATATGAACATATCCATCCTCCTCCTCGCTTACCGACGAGGAAGCGGACGAACAACCCCCCATCCGTTGGCAGTTTTATTATCCATTCTATGAGTGTTGCACTATTTACTAGTCAGGTACTTAGTCAAATTAAAAGCGGTACTTTAGTTATGCTTGTCTATGATCGAGAAACTGTGCTCCAAGTCGTCCATAACCGCGGACACGGCTTTCAGAAAGTTTTACCCTGCAGGGGTGCACAAATAGCAACACACTCGATCAACCTCGGAAAAACCAAATCAAAACCCAACGAGGCGTATACGACAAAGCGATCACAGATTCGAAATATTTGAGGCCACCCAATTAAGCTACCCGCGACGAAGTTGGCCGACTCCGAGACGGACTCAAGGTTTGCGCCAATGGCTGTAAACGACTGGGAACCCGAAAGTGTGACCGGGCTTGTCGATACCGCGAAAACATTCCGCTTTCCTAACAAGATGCAAGATTATGCAATTTAAATAAAGCAAGAAACATGGCATAAGTCAGAAGTAAATAAAACCTCAAACTAGTTTGTGGCCCCAAGAAATAAGAATGAATCAAGCTCGCTCGGGGGTTCATAAGCCTCCCGGAGGTGGATAGCGCGAATATTTAAGGAACAGGAATCAAGTACTCGGGGTCCTACGGGACACAAGTGAGCCTGAAAAACCAAATAGCGAATATGGCTCACCGATGCCACTTTCATTAGTTATCCCATTACTACTCAGGTTAAGTTATTTAGGTACCTCGTTATCCATCAGACACTCACATACCCTACACATGATGTTCTACGACTCGCATGGCTCAAACAACTCCTGTAGTAATGGCTCATGGGATGGAGGAACAAGCTTCGGTGGGGTTTAAAAGTAAAGGCTATGCAATACTTGGGATTTCGATTAATGCAATCGCGACTCAATGATGCAAGAATAAGATAGAGGCAATAGGTACTATATGTATGCAAGCATGTGGTAGTGCTTGCAGCTCGATTGAAGCAAGGGATGGATCTGGGTAGTGCTCCTGGTTCTCTTGATATATCCCCTGCTCAGCGTCTATTCGAAGAAGAACCAAACAACCAAGGGCCAACATAAATAAAGTGCACAAGCATATGAATAAAATGCGACAAGCAAACAATCATGCCATGATGAATGATGCACAATTTGCATGGCAATAAGGTAGCATGGCATGGAATACAATAATAAAGCATTTTATTGAGTTTTGGCCACATTTTATCCTCATATTAGTTGCTGTATACTTTATATTTATATGATGCATGCTTCAAATCAAAACATGTAATGCATAAACAGAAAGGTCTCGTCGAGCTAATCATTTTAGACATATTATTTGTTAAATTTGGAGTTATAAAACAAAAGTTATTAATTAATTAAGAAAAAGGGCATTTTATTGTAATTTTAATCAACTTGGAAAATAAAGTGTCCAAAATATATTTTGAATGGCATATTTGAATTCCTCACATTTTTCTGATTTCAAAACATATATTATTTGTATTATTTGGATTTATATTTTAAAAGTTATTTTAAAAGCATTTGAAATTTGAATTTAATTTAATTTGAAAAAGATTTGAATTAAAACAGAATACAGAAAATACTTTTTATACTCAAGTTAAGTTAGCCACAGCCAATTACAGGTGGGGCCATCTTGTTGGATGACATAGGCGCCGAAAATTTTTACATCACCATGAGCTAGTCCGACCTCGAGAGTGACAGTGGGGCGAGCACTTCATGGACCCACTCATGGCGCAATCCGAGGGAGTGCGGTTAAGGTTGAAAAAGCCTAGGGGTGTTCTGCAAAACGTCTGGAGAGACCGGGGTGGGCTCTGCGTCTGCATGGATTAGCGTAAAAAAAGCGGAGGTATTTGCAAAGCAGCGCCCGTACTGTTCCTCTTCTCCGCGCTGGTGACCGATCGGTGCGCGGCCGACGCGGCGCGGCGCGTGGGGGGTTCGATCCGGGGACCTAGGGCTCACAGAGGCGGCCATCTATGGTGGCTTGGGGGTTTGTGGTAGGGGAGGGCTGCACGGCTAGATAGGGTTTCGGCGCGACGCGTAAGCGAGCAGTCGCTGCGCTCGCCGGTGCACAGAGGGTGCTCGAGGGAACATACGTCGCAACCAGGAAACGACGAAAGCGAGGTGTCTAGGAGGTTGCGTGGCTCACCGAGAGTGTGTCGGTGTGGTCGGATCGGCCGAGGCGCAGGGATCGGCGGCACGCAGACGGACGGAGCTAGGGTTTCGTCGGCCTCGGCGTGGCGCGCGTGATTACAGGGCTCCTCCTTCTCGACGGCGTGCACAGGGCGTGGCGGAACCTCCTCGTCCTCCTCGATCACCTCCATGTCGCGCTTCGGCTGGATCAAGCAGCGTCGATGGAATGACGGTGGCGGCGTTGGGGTAAACGGTGGTGGAGAGGAAGGAGAGGAGCGGCAGCGCCAGGGAGATCTGGGAGAGGTAGCAGAGGCAGAGGTGGAGTAGATAGGAACGGAGAGAGGGAGGGTAGATGGCGTGGTGGAGGGAAAGGTGGCGTCGGCCACTTTTCTCCTTCTTCACGTGCTAGCGGCTCAGTGGCTGGGCAGAGCGAGCGAGGTGGTTAAGGGGCCCAGTGGGGACGGTAGGCCGGTGGGGAGGCTCGGTTGGAGGGGCCCTCAGGCAGAGAGAGAGAAAAGAGAGAGGGAGGGAGAGAGGGAGCTCGGGTTGGAGCTAGGGTTGGGTAGGGGAGGCTCGGGTTAGGGTTTTTGCTTGGGATGGGGTAGCTAGGTGGGCAGGGGTGGCAGGTGGGGCCAGCTAGGCAGAGAGAGGAGAGATGAGTGGTATGGTTTAGGGTTTAGATAATCTACAAGATCAAGCATGATGGGGAAAAGAGATGGAGAGGGGAGTGTTCATTGGGCACATGGATATGACCTCTCATAATCATGCATGTGTGAAGGAGATAAGGTGAGGGTGAGGGTATTGATGCACATGGCAAGGAAGCATAGCAAGATAGAAAGATTGAGAGAAGGAGAGAGAAGAGGAGATGATCCAATCAAAAACAAATAAAACCAAAGGAGGACCAAAGATGGTGATGGTTGCATGGCCCATGCAAATGCATTAAATGCTATGTTTTAATCTTGTGAAAACAAAATAATTATCTATAGCATTTATATCTATGCATTCCAAAAATATGGAATGAGCCAAACTAGAAGGAGTGGAAGGATGCCCCATGTGGAGTAGTTGGTGATGGCCATATTTGAAATACAATGGGACTTGCTAGTGTGTATATGCCACTAGGTATTTAATAAGCCCACAAAATATCCCAACATGATGATAACCCCAAAACAACACATATGGAAGCTAGAAAAAGGGTTCCACTCACAAGGCATGCAAAGGTGGCCATGTGGCTCTCATATATCAATAATGTGAAAACAACATGATGCTAAGATGAGAGCATGTGGAAAAGAATTGGATCCATCCCAACCCACATGAGCTAGAGGGAAACTCAAATAAAGTGCAAAGCTCATATTTAGTTGGATGGTGGAATTATAAGGTGGTGAAAGAAAAGGTGGTGGAGTGGAATAAAAGATATGCCCCCAGCTCAACTTGGGCATTTAAACAATATATCAATAACCAAATACAATATCAAGAGGCAAATACAATTAATAATGCAGATGAGATAAGAACCAAATGGAAAAGGGTTTTATATGATGCTCAAATGCAAGGTGGCATGATGACATGAGCATGATATATTTATGATGCAACAATTATATGTTTGAAGTAGCCATTATATTACTAGACCAAGTAGCATTACAATTGTTAGACAATTGGGATGCTACAACTCTCCCCCACTAAACAAGAATCTCGCCCCGAGATTCCTAGGAAAAGAAAACAACACAAGGAGAGGCGGTTGTTCGAACGAAGGTGACCCTCACGTTCCCAAGTTGGTGAACAACGGAACGGTGCGACCACTACACCTTGCAAAACTTGCTAGACTTGCTGCGAGTCTTGCGTTTTGCTTGAGAAACAACGGGTTAGAAGAGTTGAAGGATTGTCGTGAGACAAGAAGGATAGGATGGACATAGCTCCGTTTTTTCGAGAACAAGATAAAAGACTAGAACCACTTGTGGAAGGAAAAGACAAGACGATGCATCCTGGATAAAGAAAGACACACCATTAAGATTAAAGATTTACCGATACTAGAGAGGATGGATCTTTGTGTCGCCGGAAGAAAAGAGCTAGATTGGAGAGGTTTTGAACCACTATGATAATAGCATCGTATCTTCCCTCGGATTTGAGAACGAAATACGGAAAAAATATTGCCTTCAAACAATAGAGTCCCTTGATATCAACAGAAAGATTTATTTAGACATTGTCGGATTAGATTCTTCTTGCGCCGGTAAGACCCAAAGGATCACGCAATTGAGGTGCGCGGATATAACTTCCAGAGATGATGTGAAGCGGATCATGGTGGAATCTCGAGAAGCAAAGAATATGGAGGATCTGGAGTTTATAGTAGAGATACTTATTGCTTTCTTTAGCCTTGAGGCTAATGCAATAGATTTGCGGCTGATGGCATCAACCATAATTGGCTTTACCACAGAAAAGAATTGATGAAACAAAGAGAGAGATAGCTTCCTTTCATCTTGTTTGGGGATATCAAGCACCGGTAGAAAGACGAGGATAGAAAAGAGTTTGCGTTTGTTTCCACCAGATAATTGAAGATTTTGCTCCATGCAGGAAAAGACGAGATCACCAACAAGAGATTATTGATTACTTTCTTCGAGAGAGCACTCCGGAAAAACAAGGACGGAAGTAAAAGTATCGAGGGATAAAGGCCACTTCTAACTTCCGTGGAATGAGTGAAATCACATTAATTCACCAATTCAATGTACAAGAGTGAATGATAAGAGTAGTGGTATGGTAGCTACTCCATCCCGCACTCAAAGCATTACTCCGCACATGAATAAGAAACCATGCAACCCAACTACCGAAACAGACTGAAGGTATTGACAATAACTCATGGAACTTCGTTAGAAAACAAGGATAGATGCAAACGATTTGCCAGATTCATAGATAGATAACGCTGATGATGTTGTCGTCATGTCGGAAGTACCAAGCCACCGGAAAGATATGAAGGAAGATTACGGAGAACAACTGCAAGATTAACAGCAACAGAAAAGATAGCACCAACTTGAGCAGAAGGAATACAAGATCTGGAAGGTCTTCATGGCCGCCGGTGGATTGAGCATAGATGATAGAACGAGAGGGTTTCAAGAGATTACTTAACGAGATAGAGGTGAAAGAACTCCATGTTCTTCTTGAAATGATTGAGAAAGATTTAGCAGTTTTGAGGAAAATCTTTAGCGGAACGACGATGATAACTTGCCAACAAGGAAAAACTCCGGGTTTGATTGAAGATGGAAAATGGAATAACAATGGACTTGCTGATTCCAGAATTGAAGCGATCTATTAAGCAGAAGGACGTGGCCGAGATAGGTGACTTCAAAAAGTCAGAATTCTCACTCTGAAACTTTGCACACAGGCAGTGCTCACGAAGCTTGAGAGAAAGAGACACAGATGATCTTCCATTTCCTTCCATTGATATGGAGTAGGCAAGCATATTATCAACATATACCACCATGGATTAACAAGATATTCCTAGAATACCAAGTTCAAAAGGCGAGAGAAACGAACAATGCTCGAACACTTCCTGAGCTCAACGCTCTTAGAAAGATCAATATTAAGAGCACGGGTTCGTGATGAAGAAGATACCTTTGGAAGAATAGATGATCTGGTCCTTGGAAGAAAAGAGATGTCACCTGATTCACATTGTCGATTGGATCACCGGTTACAAAGATAAAGAGATCTTGGAGGAAGAAAAGATGATGGATCATACCTTAAGCAAAGCTACCAGAGACGAAAAGATGCAATTCTCTTGTCTCAAAGAGAATTTTGCAGATATGGGGTTCAAAAAGATGTGCAGCTTGATGAACAGATGATAGACCGCCGTAGTGCTTTGAGAAACTCCGGATTGCCAAAGATACTTGAATATGCATAGATATGATCACGGTGTACTCAAAATCACAGGAGATAACCGTCACCATTTGGAGGATAGTGTTGATAGCATTTTCCATATTCCACTCATGATAAGTGTCATATAGCTATGCCGAGAACCAAATTACAATCACCAGCATCGGATCGACACATGTTATGTAATTAGCCCAAGAGAATTGGAGATGAAATAAAACTCAGGATTAAGCGGTGACAAAAGAATGAGTTAGCATGGACATGCTGATAAAAGGGAGGTAGATAATGTTTCACACACGACTGGAAAGGAGTGTGGAAACACAGATATATCAAAGAAAAAATTTCCGCATTTTTCGGCATTAAAATACCAATAGATGCGCAAAATCACTTATCAGGTAGAGATTAGCAACAGATGCTTACACAGAATGTGGAGTTGCTAGAAGGAAGGACACCCTTAAGAAGATGGCACCGGTTAACAAGGAGTCAGATAGATCACGCCGGTTTTCAAAAGCCTGTCAGTATGGAATGTACCAACAGTTGATAACCAAAGGCAGATTGTGATAACAACTTGGATGCAACAGATAGACAAGGAATTACACACACACACACACACACTTTCTATGGTACTACGGAAACCAGAACACGTGAATCCTAGTTTGAATTTTAAGAAGAGGATTGAAAACGTTACACTTCCTTACCAGAAAAAGGGTGGTGGGTGGGTAAGAAGAAAAGTGGAAGCAGTCCTACTCTCGCGTTTTGTTTTTCCCTAGTATACATAGCTACCAAAAATAATTGCTAGACTGACAACGACCATTTGGCTGAGACCCTGAAGGGCGGGATGGCTCTGATACCAATTGTAACTACCTCGGTGAATTACGCTCCTAGTTACAAGCCTGGATGAGCAGAAATGGTTGAAATAGTACGGTGGGGCCCAAATTCCACTCACAGGTAGACCTTTCGGCCGTCCCAACCATTTCCAAACATCGGGACAAGAACGGGCGGCGTGATCGGCAGGCGAAGGGATCAACTACATACACAAATGAGTATGTATGCAAGCCACCATACAATGGTTCTCAGAGTCATTCCATCTAAAAAGAAAGGAAATATTGCAACACCATACGGCAAGATCCAAATATCCTAGATAGATATAATAGTTTAGGATATCTCCTCATACATCAAACATCAGAGTATCAAGCGGAAGCGGAAAACAAGATCCGAGTACGGATAAGAAGCAAATCGGCATAAGATGCCCCATAAATAAGCACATCCCGCCCACAGATCTCACGGATCCCCGTTTCCGGAATCTCTACACCGAATGATCGTTGCCCATCGTAGTCTCCTCCACCCAGTATCCATCTTGCGGGTTCACTGTTCATCTGAATCAAACAATTTATCGTGTGAGACCCTAGAATTTTCAGCAAGTCTTTATGACTCTAAAGGGACACAACACAGGGTGACGAATTGCAGCAATAGATAAACCCTAACAATTCTATAGATACTCGCTAACCATCCGCCTAACCAGAGATAGACGGATGTCCGTGAATAACAACGGTTATAACGGTAATATTAACAGATCCATCCTCCTCCTCGCTTACCGACGAGGAAGCGGACGAACAACCCCCCATCCGTTGGCAGTTTTATTATCCATTCCATGAGTGTTGCACTATTTACTAGTCAGGTACTTAGTCAAATTAAAAGCGGTACTTTAGTTATGCTTGTCTATGATCGAGAAACTGTGCTCCAAGTCGTCCATAACATGACACGGCTTTCAGAAAGTTTTACCTGCAGGATGCACAAATAGCAACACACTCGATCAACCTCGGAAAAACCAAATCAAAACCCAACGAGGCGATCACGACAAAGCGATCACAGGATTGAAATATTTCAGGCCACCCATTAAGCTACCCGCGAAGTTGGGACTCGAGACGGACTCAAGGTTTGCGCCAATGGTGAACAACTGGGAACCCGAAAGTGTGACTGGGCTTGTCGATACCGCGAAAACACTCCGCTTTCCTAAACAGTACAGTGTGCAGTACCTCGCACAATTTAAATAAAGCAGTAAAGCATGGCATAAGTACATGAAGTAAATAAAACCTCAAACTAGTTTGTGGCCCCAAGAAATAAGAATGAATCAAGCTCTGGCTCAGGGGGGTTCATAAGCCTCCCGGATGTGGATAGCGCGAATATTCAAGGAACAGGAATCAAGTACTCGGTCCCACGGGACACAAGTGAGCCTGAAAAACCAAATAGCGAATATGGCTCACCAATGCCACTTTCATTAGTTATCCCATTACTACTCGGTTAAGTTGTTTAGGTACCTCGTTATCCATCGAGACACTCACATACCCTACACATGTTGTTCTCACTCATGGCTCAAACAACTCCTGTAGTAATGGCTCATGGGATGGAGGAACAAGCTTCGGTGGGGTTTAAAAGTAAAGGCTATGCAATACTTGGGATTCCGATTAATGCAATCGCGACTCAATGATGCAAGAATAAGATAGAGGCAATAGGTACTATATGTATGCAAGCATGTGGTAGTGCTTGCCTGGCAGCTCAGTTGAAGCAAGGGATGGATCTGGGTAGTGCTCCTGGTTCTCTTGATATATCCCACCCGGCGTCTATTCGAAGAAGAACCAAACAACCAAGGGCCAACATAAATAAAGTGCACAAGCATATGAATAAAATGCGACAAGCAAACAATCATGCCATGATGAATGATGCACAATTTGCATGGCAATAAGGTAGCATGGCATGGGTGAGGTGTGGAATACAATAATAATGCATTTTATTGAGTTTTGGCCACATTTTATCCTCATATTAGTTGCTGTATACTTTATATTTATATGATGCATGCTTCAAATCAAAACATGTAATGCATAAACAGAAAGGTCTCGTCGAGCTAATCATTTTAGACATATTATTTGTTAAATTTGGAGTTATAAAACAAAAGTTATTAATTAATTAAGAAAAAGGGCATTTTATTGTAATTTTAATCAACTTGGAAAATAAAGTGTCCAAAATATATTTTGAATGGCATATTTGAATTCCTCACATTTTTCTGATTTCAAAACATATATTATTTGTATTATTTGGATTTATATTTTAAAAGTTATTTTAAAACAAATTTGAAATTTGAATTTAATTTAATTTGAAAAAGATTTGAATTAAAACAGAATACAGAAAATACTTTTTATACTCAAGTTAAGTAGCCACAGCCAATTACAGGTGGGGCCATGCTGACTGGACGACATAGGCGCACAGAAAATTCTTCTGTCACCGCGAGCTAGTCTAGCCTCAGAGAGTGACAGGTGGGGCCAAAGCACTCATGTGCCCACTCATGAAGCGCCAATGGGACGCGACACGTGGGGCATCCGAGGGAGTGCGGGTTAAGATTGAAAAAGCCTAGGGGGTGTTCTGCAAAACATACGGAGAGACTGACGGGTGGGCTCTGATCATGGATTAAGCGTAAAAGAAAGCGGAGGGGTATTTGCAAGCGGCGCCGTCTGTTCCTCTTCTCCGTGGTGACCGATCGGTCAGGCCGACGGCGCGCACGTGGGGGTTCGATCCGGGACCTAGGGCTCATGGAGGCGGCTACCATGTGGCTTGGGGTTTGATAGGGAGGCCGCACGGCTAGATAGGGTTTCAGCCACGAAAGCGAGCGCCTTCGCCACGGCCACAGAGGGTGGTGCTGACGGAACATACGTCGCAACCAGGAAACGACGATGAAGACGAGGGTGTCTAGGAGGTTGCGTGGCTCACCGAGAGTGTGTCGGTGTGGTCGGATCGGCTCGAGGCGCAGGGGATCGGCGACGACGCAGACGGACCGGAGCTAGGGTTTTGCGTCGGCCTCGGCGTGGCGCAGCGGTTCTGGGGCTCCTCCTTCTCGACGGCGTGTACAGGACGTGGCAGGGGAACCTCCTCGTCCTCCTTGATCACCTCCATGTCACGGCTGGATCAAGCGGCGTCGATGGAATGACGGTGGCGGCTGGGGGTAGACGTGGTGGAGAGGAAGGAGAGGAGCAGCGCCTGTGGAGATCTGGGAGAGGTAGCAGGGAGAGGCAGAGGTGGGAGTAGATAGGAACGGAGAGAGGGAGGGTAGATGGCGTGGTGGAGGGAAAGGTGGCGTGGCCACTTTTCTCCTTCTTCACGTGCTAGGGCGGGCTGGGCAAGCAGAGGCGAGGTGGTTAAGGGGCTGCCAGTGGGGACGGTAGGCCGGTGGGGAGGCTCGGTTGGAGGGGCCCTCAGGCAGAGAGAGAAAAGAGAGAGGGAGGGAGAGAGGGAGCTCGGGTTGGAGCTAGGGTTGGGTAGGGGAGGCTCGGGTTAGGGTTTTTGCTTGGGATGGGGTAGCTAGGTGGGCCAGGGTGGCCAGGTGGGGCCAGCTAGGCAGAGAGAGGAGAGATGAGTGGTATGGTTTAGGGTTTAGATAATCTACAAGATCAAGCATGATGGGGAAAAGAGATGGAGAGGGGAGTGTTCATTGGGCACATGGATATGACCTCTCATGATCATGCATGTGTGAAGGAGATAAGGTGAGGGTGAGGGTATTGATGCACATGGCAAGGAAGCATAGCAAGATAGAAAGATTGAGAGAAGGAGAGAGAAGAGGAGATGATCCAATCAAAAACAAATAAAACCAAAGGAGGACCAAAGATGGTGATGGTTGCATGGCCCATGCAAATGCATTAAATGCTATGTTTTAATCTTGTGAAAACAAAATAATTATCTATAGCATTTATATCTATGCATTCCAAAAATATGGAATGAGCCAAACTAGAAGGAGTGGAAGGATGCCCCATGTGGAGTAGTTGGTGATGGCCATATTTGAAATAAAATGGGACTTGCTAGTGTGTATGTGCCACTAGGTATTTAATAAGCCCACAAAATATCCCAGCATGATAATAACCCCTAAACAACACATATGGAAGCTAGAAAAAGGTTCCACTCACAAGGCATGCAAAGGTGGCCATGTGGCTCTCATGTATCACTAATGTGAAAACAAAATGATGCCAAGATGAGAGCATGTGGAAAAGAATTGGATCCATCCCAACCCACATGAGCTAGAGGGAAACTCAAATAAAGTGCAAAGCTCATATTTAGTTGGATGGTGGAATTATAAGGTGGTGAAAGAAAAGGTGGTGGAGTGGAATAAAAGATATGCCCCCAGCTCAACTTGGGCATTTAAACAATATATCAATAACCAAATACAATATCAAGAGGCAAATACAATTAATAATGCAGATGAGATAAGAACCAAATGGAAAAGGGTTTTATATGATGCTCAAATGCAAGGTGGCATGATGACATGAGCATGATATATTTATGATGCAACAATTATATGTTTGAAGTAGCCATTATATTACTAGACCAAGTAGCATTACAATTGTTAGACAATTGGGATGCTACAGCAGCTAGGGCCCGCGTTGCCCCAATCGGCCTAGGGAAGGCCGATTGCCCTAATCGGCTTGGGGCAGGCCGACTGCCCCAATCGGCCTGGACCAAGCCGACTGGAGTGCTATGGGTCGCCGCCGCCTAAAATGATACAAGAACTGTTCTATATTCTTGGTTGCATGTGCAAATTCCCCTTCAGACTTGGACAATGTCGCGTGGTGATTTAATACAGTCTACAGTTTGCAGACGTGTACCACTAGTGCAGACCCCCCCTTTAACTCCGGTTGGGAGGGCCCTCTAACAGCGGTTCTACAACCGCTGTTGAGGGTTCGGTGTTAGAGGAGGGGCCCTTTAACACCGGTTCTTATACGAACCGGTGTTAAAGGGTGGCGCACGTGGGGCTGCCGCAGGCCTCTGGCCCCTCCTTTAACACCGGTTCAGGGCTGGAACCGGTGTTAAGAAGTTACGACAGATTTTTAGGCCTGCGCGGCGAAAACGGCCTAAATCTCTGCCGCGGCAAAGTTCTGCCTCTGCCCCGTTCTGGGCGTATTTCTGCAAGAGGGGGGAGGGGAATCGATCGGGAGAGGTATACACATACATCGTCATCGGTACATACGAGTACATGAATAATTAAGCAACTATTATTATACACAAACATCGTCATCGGCACATACATCGTCATCGGCACATACATCGTCATCGTTCATTTTGGTGGATATCTAAAGAGTTCTCCGCCAGGCGTGACGACCTCATCAAGTATGAACCCCGCCAATTCCTCTTGAATGACTGATGCGTCAAATGGTAGGAGTTGGTCCGCATCCGTTCGATCTGAATATATATGAAGAATGGGCCGTCAATATATATATATATATAAGAATAAAACTCAACACAATTGATGGTAATAAAATAATATTGTGGACTTTGTTTACTTACTCTAAGTTGTTCTAGTGCGGCTTGGCCCGTCGCACATATCGTGTTGCGAATGAACTCGCAAACATAGTACCCACATAAGTTATTGCCGTGTCCCTGATGCGCGCACTTTACGAGAATAGAGAGTTCAATCAAAATAATAATCAATAAAGCATGATATAATGGAATTGGAAGCAGAATCAAAGAGATACGCAGACCTAGCTAGCTAGTATTACTTACATTTTGGTCTACAAATTTTAGTTCTTGACCATTCACCCACCGCCTGCCGTGAACCTTTTCCAAACCCCGTCCGCAAAAAAATGGATAAAGGAGTAATTAATTACTTGTTGTCACGAAAGTTGCCGATCTAGTGCGATAATATGATTGAAATTACCTCTGGAGCATCTCTCTAAAGTCTTCCCATATCTCTTTTTCTTTTCGTAACGAGTCCATGACAAGGACTTTTCCTGAGTCGGGTTGAATGACTAGCAGAATAAAGTGGAACCTACGCACGCATAACTCATCATCAGTTACACTTAACATCGAGTAAGCTGAAATAGAATGTGTACAAGAGAGAGGGTAACAGTAATCACGAGAAGTTGTAAGGCAATAGTATTTCCCTTTTGGTTTGTTGTCTCAGTAAAGACCTTAGCAAGTAATCTTCTGTTTGCCCGGGTTTGGTTCTTACCACTTCTTCATGAACTCTATTTGGGTCAACGAACCCAATGTCAAAAGGGCCTCCTTTCCTGCATTCCATAACCTTTTTCCTGCATAATAGTATATACATATATGGTGAGCATATATATATACATGCAATTAATGAAGTGAATGAGATGAGATATAAATTACAGAAATAGTACTTACACACAATAAAGGCTGATGGCAGCTTTGTCGAGTTCCTTCTGATTGAATAGAAAATGCAAGTCTTGAATATTAAAGTCGATCCCGTCGTCTCCGCAGAAGAAAATCTCATCTCTTATATGCGCCGTGATCCATTCTTCCTTTCTCGTCTTGCATAAATCAAGGTACCACTTGTGCAATTTTCGCATCTTTGTTGGTAGATTCTTGAGCTCCTCTTTCTTGACGAGATTCTTCCCATACTTTCATGGCTGTATGGGGTTGGCATCGCATTTGGGCAAGTTGTCTCCCATGATGTTCAAGTATGCAATGTAACTCATCCCCATCTCATTGGCCTTTCTTTGTAGCTCTGCCTCGTAATCATTTACGGGAGGAGCGTCCCGTGTGTCGAACATTTGGAGCGGGGCGCATGATTGGTTTTCCTGCTCTCCGAGCATGGGAACTGTTTTCTGGGGTGCCTCACGACTGCTACTTTCAGTCTCCCTACGGCGCCTTGCATCCGCCTTCAAAATCTGGCGCTCGTAGTCCGACACAAGTGGGGTTTCAGGTTTCAAAAGTTTTTTGTAAAACTTCTCCACCACCGCCGGATCTATTTTCTCCTTTGGCTCGGCCCGTCTAGGTGCAAAGAATTTCTTGACCTCTTCTTCCGAGATCCTATTGGTCTCCTCGTCGCTGTGATTCCACGGTAAAACCGGCAATGGCTTGGCGGAAGGCTGCGGGACGTAGTTTTTTGAACTCTTTGGCGTACGGTTTCCTGCGGATTTCTTTGTGGCAGTGCTAGTGATGCTCTTTGTGGCAGTGCTCTTCCGCTTACGCTGAGGAGATGGCTGAAGCACCGGAGATGGCCGACGGTAGCCTTGCCGAGATGGTCACACAGGAGATGGCTGCCGCCAGCAGAGATAGCTGAAGTTGCCTCGTGATCGCCGACGCTACGGAGACGGCGGGGGTTCCAGTGGCCTCCAATTTGGAAGCACGATGTGTTCCTTCTTCCAAAGAATGGTTGTTTTCACTACAAATTTGAGTTGAGTTTCCCCTTCACCTGTAGCATGGTCAAGCTGTGCTTCCTCATATTCCTTCACAACCTCATCCACCCCGACAATAGCATAGCCATCTAGAATCGGTCAGCAGTGGTAAGTTCCACCAGCTACAGGAGGTAAGGCATAGCCAACAACCACCTTAATGGATAAGCCCATTAATCTCACATGCAACTCAGCGTGTTCGCTCTTCGTGATCTCATCCACGGGGTATCGAGGACCCTCCATTTCAAGCGTGGGCTGCACGTTCTCCGTGGAAGCCACGCTGCTTTTCCGCGCAGAGTCTGGGCCGCCGGCAGCTTTCAATGCAGGCTCTTCATGCCGCTGAGATGGGCCGGTAGCTTGATGGCTCTGTTGTGCATTCACTTGCGCCTGCAGCGCCACAAGTGCATATTCTATCTGTGTCATCTGCTCTGTACGCTCTTTTTCTTTTCTGCCGCGCCATCTGTAAGAGTCGCTCCACTCGGCAAACCCATCCTTCCACGTCATACCCCCTGTGCCTCGTGCATGTCCCGGGTGTTCTTTTTTATCGATGACGCGTGTGAGCTAGTCATTCTCTCTGTCAGGATGGAAGGTCCTGGCGGATGTTTCCTCGTATGCCGTGATGAGTTCAGTGGTGGGTTTGGCAAGGAGGGTTGGGAAGATACACAATCCTATTTCTGGGTCCAACCTTGCCCCGATTCCGTAGAACCAAGTCTTTGCACGTAGGTCCCACCCATCTGTCTGGGGTGTGATCCCTCTAGCGCGCAGGGCCTTCTCAACTTTCTCCCACTTAGGCCTCTGAGATATATATCCACCTGACCCCGTCCTCTGGTGATATTCCTTCTTCTGGGCATTAAGCGTATTGGTTTCTGACCTCTTTTTAGCTATAGCACTTTTTTATATGTCACAAATTCGGGCCAGTGAGGTCTTATCTTCGCATAATATGCGTCTTCGAAATCTGGAGTCTCGTCAGCTTTGACAAATTTGTTCAATTTTGTCTTCCAGTTGCGGAAAGCGTTAGCCATCTTCTTTAGAGTCCACTCTTTGACCTTTTCCTTTATAACCGGGTTGTTTTCATCCTCCTCTAGCGGAAGGGTGAAATTTACCAACAACGAATTCCAAAGCGTTTCTTTGGATCTTTCATCGACAAAGGTATCGTCGCCCTTCTTTGGATTATTCTAATTTTCAATTATGATTGGGATTTGGTCCCTAAGAAGAACTCCAGCCTGACGTATAAATTTGTCTGCGGCCTTCTTGGGCTCCATCGGCCTGCCATCAACACGGACTGCTTCGATCGTGAACTTTGCACGATCTTTCAACCGATGGCTCGCGCCTCGCTTGCTCTTTTTCGTAGAAGAAGATGGTTGCTGGCTGGTCGATCCAGAGGGCTAAAATAAGAAAGAAGCGTTAATTAATACATGTAGAAGAAGATTGTTGGTGGAAGTCAGCAGAGGCTTAATCAATGCATATACCTCGCCGGACTTTGTAATCACTAAATTGCGTTCACCGGAGTCTTCATCTTCTCCATGACTACTTGAGCTGTCATCATATCCCTCCAAGTTCAGATATTGTGAGGTGTCCTCATCAATAATGTTCTCCATTATTTCTTCTTCTTCAAGGTTTCTACTAAGTGGATCCATAGTTTCTAAAACAATAATATTATCTAGAGTAAGAGTGTAAATATTCAAGTGGACTTGGATTCATACACAAATATACATATTATTCATACAAAAATACACAAATAAATACACAAATGAAATTAAAACCCTAAGGATGCTTGATCATTTTAAACGAGTTCCGAGGGGTCCAAACCCTAGTCAGGATGAGTCAGAGCTCCACAACGACACCCCCAAGAGGGTAACGTTGGCAGGCTGCAAGTTTTTATACAAGTGAGGCGGGTTTGCGGACAATTATTTAGTCTCAGACAGCTACACCTACACGCAGTCCAATTTGTATACAAGTTTTAATCTATGCATATAGTACAATTTATATTAGCCAGTGAAACTATGTTGCCCGCGAACCCGCCCCGCTTGACACCCTATCTATACTACTACTCCCTCCATAATTACATGCCATCTTAGTTTCGAGTTTCTACTGTCTCAATGGAGATTTAGTTTCTACTGAAAGACCTAGCAATAAATCACTTGAGATACACCACATATGGTATTTTCTGAAGCAGCTAGCTAGATAAGCTGTGATGGCAATAGATTCGAATCCAAGCTTGAATGACTTGTGCATAATTAATTTGCACTGTTTGACACAAGATCTATAATCGTTAGACATCGACGTTTGAGCTGTCAAGCTTGCAGAACAGGTCATGTCATTAACAGCAATCCATGTTCTACACGTGCGGATGCATTAATTATTGCCGACGAAAGATTAGCGTGTGTTTTAGTAGCCTGCAGCTAGGAGAAGAAAAAATTGGGCTGAGCAAGTAGGTGAACTTTAAAATAGCTCGCAGCGAGACCTAATCGTTCGGATGTATCCAGCAGACATGGCTGATACGTGAGTTTAGTTTTTCTTTCCTTTCTAAACGTATTTCCCCTTAACCACTTCTAATTAGCATGACTATACTCTGATTTAAAACAAGTTCTACATAAAAAAAAGATGCATGTCGACGATGCGGTTCCATCCGACCATCGACACCAAGTTTCGTGAACTGTATCTTCTCAAAATCGTGGTCAAAGTCGGAGCTTTCTTTTTACAAATTTTTCAGATTCATTGCACACAATAAACCGTTCGAAATTTTCTTTCAAGAGTAGCTTGATCTTGCTGTTTCGCACAACTAGCATGGTGGCCCTCTCAAATACGAGGGTATCATCTTTGTTACATCGAAAATGTTAAATATTTATTCCATATCTTAATATCTATTTGTCCTATCATTTACCTCTTTTATATGCTTCAAACATAGATATAAGTATAGTGGTAAGAAATAATAGAAAACAATGTAACATTTTTATGAGAGATATAATAATACTATATTTTTGAACAACCTATTTTCTAAGGAAATGTGTAGGAAACATCTTACTTTTTCAACCCATTTCTAGAAAATTAAGCAATAATTCATAGTTCACTACAAATAAGTAACAAAGACATGTAAAAAAGTAACAAAGTTTACAAATAAGTAACAAAGTTTCACCACGAGCACGACAGCTTAGGTGGCGTATGGCAGCGTGGCGGCCATGATCCGACGGGCGAGGCGGCGGCGCGTCTGCACGAGGTCTGAGGCACGGGCGCGTCTGCTCTCTTCTCTTGGCACAGGGCGACGGCTCCGACGGTGAGGGCGAGGGCGGCGGCTCCGACGGCGAGGGCTGGACGCGGCGCCGGTGCGGCTGCTCTCTGCGCGCGGCGCGCGCATGGTGGCGGTGGCGGTCTTGGCGCGGTGGCGGCGAGGGCGGCTCCGACGGCGAGGGCGGCGGCTCCGACGGCGAGGGCTGGACGCGGCGCGGCTGCTCGTTCTCTGCTCTCTGCTCTCTGCGCGGCGGGCGGTTCGATCTGGCTCTGGAGGGAAGAGAGGAAGGGAGACGATGACATTTCTTTAACACCGGTTCCGGGCTGGAACCGGTGTTAAAGGGGAGGGGAATTCGTTTACAAGCGCATGACTAACCCTTTAACACCGGTTCCAGACACGAACCGTGTTAAAGGAGGGTGTAACAAATAAATCGCTTCTTTAACACCGGTTCGTGTCGAACCGGTTAAAGGGGGCATTTATTTCATGCATTAAAGGGGCATTTTTAATTCAAAAAATAGGATATGAATTTGGAAAATTCATATTTTTTTCATTTCAACTCAGAAAAATATGAATAATATATCATAATTTTCAGAAAAATAATATCTATCCATTCATGTAAAAACATTTTATATTTACTTTACATGAAAATTTTCAAAATGATTAAAACACTTACATATAAATTTTGATTATTCAATTCAAACAAAAATAAATTGTTAAATCCTAAAACTTTGAACATAAGAAATATTAAGCATCTAAAAAGGAATCTAACCCTATTTTATTAGAGAAAATCATATTTTAATGCCGCGTCTTTTGTATTAACATTTTTGAATTGATTGGATATTTAAATGCTGCATCTTTTGTATACACTTGAATCTGACCAAGCCTCGCTCAACTTGCATTGTTTTTTTTGATAAAATAGCATATTTTGAACCTAAAAATTAATTTTGTAAAAAATCATGAGCATCGTATCATGTACCTGTAGTTCATATCTGACCCACTTCCTGCCGATTCGCAGAATTTATCTTTTCACCAGAGGTGGACGGAAAGGTTTCAGATCCCCCTGTTGGTACATTGTCCATATAAGGTGATCTAGTATTTTTGTAAAATGTGTTGGTGGTTTTTTGAATTAGCCATTTGGTGGTTGCTTCACAAAACCGTCCGTTTTTTATGCTCGGAAAATGGAAAATGTCTTTTTGGTGCGATAAAAAGGAAAACTTCCTCTTGCAACGTTGTTTGCCATGCCATGATGCACATGTATGCACAATATGGCCATATTATCACAAACTATGCCTTGATTCTAGCCATAACATTGGTCATTTGACCCGAAAGCCAAGAAACCTCGAATGAGATAGGTCATTTTGTGAAGGTTTTTTTGAGACATAATTAATATACCAAGTTTGAGATTTTTCCTTCTAACTATGTCACATAATATAACACCACGCGAAGGTTTCGCACTGTTTCAATCTTTTTTATTTTTTTATCCCCGTTTTAAACTATCGACAAACTTTGTCGAACAACGGGCATGATGATTCTTTGCTCGGGGCCAAGCCTTGCTCAACTTGCTTTTTTTTAGCATATTGTGAACCTAAAAATGAATTTTGTAAAAAATCATGAGCATGGTATCATGTACCTGTAGTTCATATCTGACCCACTTCCTGCCGATTCGGCAGGAATTTGTCTTTTTCACCAGAGGTGGACGGAAAGGTTTAAGATCCCCCTGTTAGTACATTGTCCATATAAGGTGGTCTAGTATTTTTGTAAAATGTGTTGGTGGTTTTTTGAATTAGCCATTTGGTGGTTGCTTCACAAAACTGTCCGTTTTTTATGCTCGGAAAATGGAAAATGCCTTTTTGGTGCGATAAAAAGGAAAACTTCCTCTTGCAACGTTGTTTGCCATGCCATGATGCACATGTATGCACAATATAGCCATATTATCACAAAATATGCCTTGATTCTAGCCATAACATTGGTCATTTGACCCGAAAGCCAAGAAACCTCGAATGAGAATGCAACTAATAGTAAGTTACATAAAGCCGAACTGGAACTGAAAATTAAGATACATAAAAGAACTGAAAATTAAGATACATGGCCAGATTAAGTAACAATCGACCGAACTTGTTTCGGAATGTTGGAGTGATTCATTCATGCTCCTGCCTACACCTGTAATACTCGCCACTGTAGTCGTCAGACTACGCCGCCATCATCGCCGCTGCCGGTCGCCAGTAATTGAACCTCTCAAGAGTACGCGTGGGCTGGACTTGAGGGTAGCGCGTGGCTGGACTTGAGGTGCATGCAGACGGGGTTAGAGTCGGCGGCGTGTCATAGGCTATGACGCCTGAGAGTCCGACAGCGCCACCATAGCCGACGGCCGGCCTCGTTGAAGTTAGGAGGAGGTGGTAGCCCTCCTCGTGCTGGAGCGCCTCTCACGCCGATCCACGAAGAAGGCTTCCCAAGTAGGGAAATAGTCGGGATGCCATCTGGGATTCCTCCGCTGCTCCGGCGTTGTAGCATCCCAATTGTCTAACAATTGCAATGCTACTAGCCTAGTCTATATAAATGCTACTTCCAATATATAATTGTTGCATCATAATTATATCATGCTCATGTCATCATGCCACCTTGCATTTGAGCATCATATAAAACCCTTTTTGTTTTGGTTCTTCTCTCATATGCATTATTAATTGTATTTGTCTCTTGATATATTGTATTTGGTTCTTGATAAATGTTTAATGCCCAAGTTGAGTTGGGGGCATATCTTTTATTCCATTCCACCATCTTTCTTTGTCACCACCTTATAATTCCACCACCCTAATTACCCATGGGCTTTTATTTTATTTTGGCATTTACTCTAGCTCATGTGGGTTGGGATGGATCTAATTCTAATTCCTTTTGCTTGGCCTTTATTCCACATTTTGGGAATGCATAATAATAATGCCATGTTATTATTATTGTTTTCACAAGCATAAACATGGCCATTAATTATTGTGCATGGGCCATGCAATCATCACCCCATTTTGCATGACCATGTGTGACCATCTTAATCCTACCCTACAACCCGGACCCCTGCTCTCCTCCTCCCCAACCATTCCTCTTTGCTTGTCTCTTTTGTGTTGGTCTTGCCATAAACCAAAACCCATGTGCTTGATCATGAGTTGTTCATGATCACACCCTAACCCTATCACCCCCTCTACCCCTAACCTAAACCAAAACCCTAACCAAGCCCCCCTCTCTAGCTAACCCTAACTACCCGACCCTCTCTCTCGGCCCCTCTCCTTTTCTCTATGCCATGCAGGCCCCACCTAGATACCCCATCTACCCTCTCTTCTTTACCCATGCCGAGCCTCCCCTTGCTTAACCACTCCCTTGCTGATCACCCCTCTCTCTCTCGTTTATCCTCCTCTCTCCCTACTAGGCAAGCCCCACCACGTCACACCCCTCATCTGCCCCCCCACTTCTTTCTTTGGCTTCAAGACAAGGAGAAGAAGGAGGGAGAGAATACCTACCCGATCACCCTCCTCCTCACTTTTTGCAAAGCTACCACCACCCCATGTGCTCCCTTTCCTCTCTACCGCCTCACCCCACCTCAGATCCCTTCCAAGAGGCGCCCAAGCCCCCCTCCCCTTCTCCTTCTTCCTCGCAAGCCGCCATGGCCAGCTTCTCCTCCTAAACCCTAGCCACGAACCACTCTGTCCTCCGTCGTTCCGGTGGGCGTCAATCCGATCCGGGGGTACCAGTGCCTTCCCCTGCCACTTCACCGTCGCCCTGGACCTGCAGCCGTGCCTGGACCTCGCCGGAGCGTCGCCGTCGCCACCATGCCGAGAGGGAGCCGATGAAGCCGGCCGCGAGCCACGCCGACGTTCTGGTCTGCCTCGGGCACACTTGTCTGCACCGGATGGACGCTGGTGAGCACCTCTACCTCCCGGACATCCCCCTTTCCCTTCTAGCTCACCGCAACGCCGCCGCGCTCCGTCGAGCAGCCTTCGTGCACCGCCGCGCGTCGCGCTCTGGCAGACAGCAGCAATGCGGCGTTGTTCCCCTCTATTCTCCGTGCGCCGCCGTGCTTGTAGCCCCTCTCGATGATGTTTTCTGAATGAAAGTTGTAGCCGCACCACCCTCAGCATCTTTCCTTTTTGCGGCTTGGCGAGATTCGCCGCCGTTTGGTCGCCATCGTCGTCCGAACTCCGGCCGACCCCATTCTCTGGCGGACGGCAATGGCCGTGGCGCCGACGCTTTTGCAGAAGAACCCCTGCCGTTTTTCCCGCCTCAACCCGCCGTCCCAAGTGTCCCACCGGAACTCTCCCGTGTTTTTTTTTTACAAATAGGGCCCGTGTTTTCTGTTTAGCCGCCTACAGGATCGCCCATGTGTCACGCCTGGCAAGGGCAGCGTCTTGGTCTTATTGTGCCGGACCCACACAAATTGAGTGCGGTTAGGAAAGACCCTAGTGAGAAAAGCCACAGGTTTCAGTGCGCCCCACCTGCGAGGCTGAGCCGCCCCACTCGCTTGGGTGGGGCTAGGACAAAGTGTAAAAAGTCCTGGCAAATTTCTGTTAAATAAAAATGTTTTCAGTAAATGTTTAAATTTCAAATTCAAAACTGTTTTAAATAACTTTTAATTTTCAAATCCAAATAATACAAATGATATATGTTTTTGAATCAGAAAATGTGAGGATTTAAAATATGCCATTCAAAATATTATTTGAACACTTTAAAATTTCGAGTTGATTAAAATTACAAATAAAATGCCCTTTGCCTTAATTAATTAATAACTTTTGTTTTATAACTCCGAATTTGACAAATAATATGTCTAAATCGATCAGCGCGACGAGCCCGTTCTATCTATGCATTCCATATTCTAAATTGCAGCATGCATCATATAAATATAAAGTATACAGCAACTTATTTGAGGATAAAAGGTGACTAAAACTCCATAAAATGCTTTATTCTTGTATTCCACACCTCACCCATGCCATGCTACATTATTGCCATGCAAATTGTGCATAATTCATCATGGCATGATTGTTTGCTTGTCGCACTTTAATTCATATGCTTGTGCACTCTATTTATGTTGGCCCTTGTTTGTTTGGTTCTTCTTCGAATAGGCAAGGCGGGGATATATCAAGAAACCCAGGAGCACTACCCAGATCCGTCCCTCGCTTCAACTGAGCTGCCAGGCAAGCACTACCACATGCTTGCATACATATAGTACCTATTGCATCTATCTTATTCTTGCATCATTGAGTCGTGATTGCATTAAACTGAATCCCAAGTACTGCATGGCCTTTACTTTTAAACCCCACCGAAGCTTGTTCCTCCATCCCATGAGCCATTACTACAGGAGTTGTTTGAGCCATGCGGGTCGTAGAACAACATGTGTAGGGTATGTGAGTGTCTGATGGATAACGAGGTACCTAAACAACTTAACCTGAGTAGTAATGGGATAACTAATGACAGTGGCACCGGTGAGCAATATCTGCTATTTGGTTCTTCGTGCTCACTTGTGTCCCGTAGGACCCCGAGTACTTGATTCCTGTTCCTTGACTATTCGCACTATCCACATCCGGGAGGCCTTATGGACCCCCCTGAGCCAGGGCTTGATTCATTCTTATTTCTTGGGGCCACAAAGTAGTTTGGGGCTTTATTACTATCCTGTACTTATGCCATGCTTTACTGCTTTATTTAAGATTGTGCGAGCACCAGTACATTTTGGATGCGGAGTGTTTTGCGGTATCGACAAGCCCAGTCACACTTTCGGGTTCCCGATCGTTTACAGCCATTGACGCAAACCTTGGGTCCGTCTCGAGCCGCCAACTTCGCTATGGTAGCCTAATGGGGTGGCCCCTGAAATATTTCTGAATCTGATCGCTGGTCGTGAATGCCTCATTGGGTTTTGATTTGGTTTTTCCGAGGTTGATCGAGTGTGTGTTGCTATTGTGCACCCTCGGTAAATCTTTCTGAAAGCCGTGTCCGCGGTTATGGACGACTTGGAGCACAGTTTCTCGATCATAGACAAGTATAACTAAAGTACCGCTTTTAATTTGACTAAGTACCTGACTAGTAAATAGTGCAACACTCATGGAATGGATAATAAAACTTCCAACGGATGGGGGGCTGTTCGTCCGCTTCCTCGTTGGTAAGCAAGGAGGAGGATGGATCTGTTAATATTACTGTTATCACTGTTGTTAATAATTCACGGACATCCGTCTATCTTTGGTTAGGCGAATGGTTAGCGAGTATCTATAGAATTGTTAGGTGTTATCTTTTGCTGCAAATTGCGTCACCCAGGTTGTGTCCCCTTTAGAGGCATAAAGACTTGCTGAGTACCCCTAGGGTCTCACACGATAAATTGTTTGATTCAGATGAACAGGTAAACTCGCAAGATGGATCTTTGGGTGGAGACGAACGATGTGGCAACGATCACCGGTGTAGAGATTCCGGGAACGGGATCCGTGAGATCTGTATGGGATGTGTTTATTTATTGGGCATCTTATGCCGATTTGCTTCTTATCCGTACTCGGATCTTGTTTTCCGCTCACCGATACTCGATGTTTGATGTATGAGGAGATATCCTAAACTATTATATCTATCTAGGATATTTGGATCTTGCCGTATGGCGTTGCAATATTTCTATTTCTTTTAGATGGAATGGCTCTGAGGACTGTTGTATGGTGGCTTGCATACATACTTATTTGTGTATGTAGTTGATCCCTTCGTCTGCCGATTACGCCGCTCGTTCTTGTCCCGATGTTTGGAAATGGTTAGGACGGCCGAAAGGTCTACCTGTGAGTGGCATTTGGCCCCACCGTACTATTTTAACCATTTCCGCTCATCCAGGCTTGTAACTAAGAGCGTAATTCACCGAGGTAGTTACAGGCGTGAGCTCGAAGTAGTAGTGGTTCGTGATGGCCATCCGGCGCGCCACACCTAGAGGGACAGGAGGAACCGGCATGCCTCCGACACTCAGCATCCAGCCGACGGGGACACAGTAGCCCGGCGGGCAGGGGTAGTTCGAGGCGCAAAGCGCCTTCGCCTCCCTGGGGGTTAGTGCTACGGTGGAAGCCATGGGAAAGAGTGATGAGGTTGCAGATATGAGTCTAGAGATGTGCAATGACAATGGAGGCCAACCCTACATATATATAGTGAACCAGCGGGAAGAACTGGCGGGAAGAAAAATGGCGGGAAAAAATGGCGGGATGAACCTTTAGTCCCGGTTGGAGACACCAACCGGGACTAAAGATGAACCTTTAGTCCCGGTTGGAGACACCAACCGGGACAAAACACGAGTCAGCACTAATAATAGGGGTGAGTGTCGACATTATGTCGTGCGGCGTGTACCTTGTCCCGGATGGTGTCACCAACCGGGACTAAAGATGAACCTTTAGTCCCGGTTGGAGACACCAACCGGGACTAAAGATGAACCTTTAGTCCCGGTTGGAGACACCAACCGGGACAAAACACGAGTCAGCACTAATAATAGGGGTGAGTGTCGACATTATTTCGTAAGTGTCGACACTATGTCGAGCTGCTTGTACTATAAATAGGCATCCTTGTGAGTCCAGTCCTCCAGCCAGTTTGAGGCATCTCCAAGATGGTTTTCGAGAGCAGGGACACCACTACGGCCAGTTTCAGGGAGATGCCGAGCGGGCCCATCCTCCCATCTCCAAGAAACTGGTCATAGAGGCACTCCCTAATATGTGACCGCGCGCGTTTGGAGATCAGATCTTAATGGTAAGTACGAATCGGGACAACTTCTTCTCATAGTCCCGGTCCATCCACAAAACAAGACTAACACTCAAGACATGTATTAATATTAAAAACATGAACTAGAGTTACATAATATGAGCATGAACTTCTTGGCATATGTCCTTCCTTATGATCGCTTCAGACGTAACCATGGAGCATCTTCTTTACTTAACGGAATGCTTGGGTCAGTTTTCACTGTGAAGGGCGGAATTTCATCAAACTTATTATAATATTCTGTCATGTCTGTCTTGTCCTCGATTCTCACGATGTTTCTTTTCCCTGAAAGAACTATGTGACGCTTTGGCTCATCATATGATGTATTCGTTTGTATATTTTTTCTTTTTTTTGGTCTGGAGGACATGTCCTTCACATAGAAAACCTGAGCCACATCATTGGCTAG
This sequence comes from Avena insularis, assembly GCA_023614405.1. Lineage (NCBI taxonomy): Eukaryota > Viridiplantae > Streptophyta > Magnoliopsida > Poales > Poaceae > Avena > Avena insularis. The sequence continues at coordinate 243,217,400 of CM042689.1, read as the reverse complement.
GACGAATGGTTCGTCTAAGTTCTTGTCTACCTTCATAAGATTGTTGAGATCCACCATTGTCATTCCGCATTTTGTCTACCTCAACCCCTCCTCCTGTTAGCTTGACCCATTTGCATCGAAACAAGGGGACCTTAAAATTAGGTCCATAGTCAAGTTCCCATATCTCCTCTATGAACCCATAATACGTGGTCTTCTGCTGCATCAAAGCGGACACCACTATTTTGGTTGATGCTCTTTTTATCTTGGCCTATCGTGTAAAATGTATTCCCATTTATCTCGTACCCTTGGAAAGTACATACAGTCGAAAATGGTGTCCTAGCCAACAAGTACAGCTGATCCCCAATAGTGGTGTTATTCGTGAGAAGTCTTTGCAGCCAGCCGCCAAAACTCGCCATGTGTTCACTTATAATCCATTCATCAGACTACCCCGGGTGTTTGAGGCGTATTAAATTCTTGTGTTCATTGATATACGGGGAAACCAAGATAGATCTTTGTAAAACCGTGTAGTGTGCTTGATTGAGAGAATGCCCGTCCCTACATATCATTGCTTTACATCCTAGGGTGCCTTTTCCACGCAGTCTCCCCTCATGTCGTGATTCTGGAACACCAATCGCCTTAAGGTCAGGAATAAAATCAACACAGAACTCAATGACCTCCTCTGTTACATAGCCCTTGGAGATGCTTCCTTCTGGCCTAGCACGATTATGAACATATTTCTTTAAGACTCCCATGTACCTCTCAAAGGGGAACATATTGTGTAGAAATACAGGACCGAGAATGGCAATCTCTTCTACTAGGTGAACCAGGAGATGCGTCATAATATTGAAGAAGGATGGTGGGAACACCAACTCAAAGCTGACAATACATTGGGCCACATCTGTTTGTAACCCTGGTAGGCTTTCTGGATCGATTACCTTCTGAGATATTGCATTGAGGAATGCACATAGCTTCACAATGGGTACTCAAACATTTTCAGGTAGAAGCCCCCTCAATGCAATCAGAAGCAATTGTGTCATAATCACGTGGCAGTCATGAGACTTCAGGTTTTGGAATTTTTCTCTGCCATATTTATTATTCCCTTTATATTCGACAAGAAGCCAGACGGGACCTTGATACTACTCAGACATTCAAAAAAGATTTCCTTCTCTGCTTTGGTAAGAGCGTAGCTGGCAGGAGTTAAGTGGCATCGTTTACCCTTCTCGTTCTCAGGATGCATAGGCTCTTCAGGGGCTTTCAGACGTTGCTGGTCCTGCCGTGCTTTCGGTGTATCTTTTGTCTTCCCATACACTCCTAGAAAGCCTAGCAGGTTCACGCAAACATTCTTCGTCACGTGCATCACGTCGATTGAAGAGCGGACCTCTAAGACTTTCCAATAGGGTAGGTCCCAAAATATAGATTGCTTCTTCCACATGGGAGCGTGTCCGGCATCGTCATTCGGAACAGATAGACTGCCAGGACCTTTTCCAAAGATTACTTCTAGGTCCTTGACCATACCAAATACCTCCTCACCGCACGGAGGACAAGCTTCCTCCGGTTACGCCAGACGCTTGAAATGCTTGCCTTTCTTTCTTCGGATGCGTGTTCGAAGAAATCGCGATACCCTAGGTACACAACCTTCTTACATTTATCCAAATATACACTTTCAGTCTCATCTAAACAGTGTGTGCATGCATTGTATCCCTTGTTTGTCATCTGAAATGTTACTAAGAGCGGGCCAATCATTGATGGTTACGAAAAGCAATGCTCAGAGGTCAAATGGCTCCCCTTTGTGCTCATCCCACATAATTACACCTGGTTTGGCCCATAGCTATAAAAAGTTCTTCAACTAATGGCCTTAGGTACACATCAATGTCGTTGCCGGGTTGCCTCGGCCTTGGATGAGCACGACATCATAATGAACTTCCTCTTCATACACAACCAAGGAGGAAGGTTATAGATACATAGAGTCACAGGCAGTGTGTGGATGCAGCTCTGCTCACCAAAAGGATTCATGCCGTCTGTACTTAGACCAAACCTTAAGTTCCTTGCGTCACGTGCGAAGTTCGGGTACTCTCGCTCGACTTTTCTCCACTGTGACCCATCAGCGGGGTGTCTCAACATCGCGTCTTTCTTACGGTCTTCCATGTGCCATCACAACAACTTGGCATGCTCTTTATTTCTGAAGAGACGTTTTAACCGTGGTATTATAGGAGCATACCACATAACCTTGGCGGGAACCTGCTTCCTAGGGGCCTCGCCCTCAACATCGCCAGGATCGTCTCGTCTGATCTTATACCGCAGTGCAGTGCATACCGGGCATGCATCCAAATTCTCGTACTTCTCACCGCGGTAGAGGATGTAGTCATTAATGCAGTATGTATCTTACGCACGTCTAATCCTAGAGGGCAGACAACCTTCTTTGCTTGGTATGTACTGTCGGGTAACTCATTATTTCTTGGAAGAAGATTCTTCATTTTTACCAACAACTTTGAAAATGCGCTGTCAGTCACACCATTCTCTGCCTTCCATTGCAGCAAATCCAGTGTGGTACCTAGCTTTTTGTGGCCATCTTCGCAAGTTGGATACAACAATGTTTTGTGATCCTTTAACATCTGCTCCAACTTCTCCTCCTTTTCAGTTTCACATTCTTCCTTTGCATCAGTAATGGCTCGACCAAGATCGTCATCAGCGGGCCCATCTGCTCCCTCTTGATCTTCATTATCTACCCCCGTTGTAGTATCATCATATTCAGGATACATATTATGATAGTTGTCATCATCCTCTTCTTCTTCGTTGTCTTCCATCACAACCCCTTTTTCTCCGTGCTTGGTCCAACAATTATAGCTGGGCATAAAACTGGATCGAAGCAGGTGGGCGTGAATGGTTCTGGTATTTGAGTAGTCTTTCTTGTTCTAACAGTGAAAACACGGACAACACATAAAACCATTGTGACCACGGTTTGCATTAGCCACAACGATGAAATTTTGGAGGCCTGTAATGTACTCGGAAGTGCGGCGGTCACCGTACATCCATTGCCGGTTCATCTGCATTAATACGTAGTATATATCAAAAATTAATAGGGAGATGATCATTTATATATATAGTACATCAATGACACATGAAAGGATAGTTGCCAACCTCGACTGAGACGGAAAGAGCAACGAGAAAACTTATTTTGAGCTCTCGGGCATTTCACCGAACACCTCTTGTGCATATGAAAAAAACACAAACTAGCACTCTTCACACCCTCTTGCTAGGCTCCAAAATGAGATAGTGAAAAAATGGAAGAGTGAGGTGTGTGTGGGCTGCGGTGGTGTCTTATATAGCCCCCCTTTAACACCGGTTCATGCCACGAACTGGTGTTAAAGGGGCCATGAACCCATCGTTGTAGGTCCTTTAACACCGGTTCGTGGCATGAACAGGTGTTAAAGGGGGGCTTCTTTTTTGCCACAGGGGCCACGCTGGTACGGCCCCCCTTTAACACCGGTTCATAGAAGAACGGGTGTTAAAGCCCTTTTTCTGGATCAACAAAAGGCCTCGTTTCCACTAGTGTACTAGTACTAAACAGGCAACGATTAGCATTTGTTTTTTAAATTGGCCCGTAGCAATCCCAGTCGGCTTGGCCTATGCAGATTGGGGCAGCCGGCCTGCCCCAGACCGATTGGCCGACGTGGGCCCCAGCGGCCCTATGGCCGACGCTCAGTCGGCTTTCTTCAGGCCGACTGCACTAATCGGCTTCCTCTAGACCGACAAAGTACTAATTTTGTAAAATCTAAAAATCGCGTAATAGATTTGAAAAATATTAAAAAGTGTGTATTATTTAAAAAAAAATTGCCTTAATGCGCACCACTTAGTACAACCTTGTCTAGCTAGGGATAGCAGCTTGGAAACAGCAGAGCATATCAATTCATTTCCGCCAAGGTCCGTGACCGGAAGGCTTTCCGTCAGCAGGAAACTTCCTTCCGCCATGCGATTGATGTGACCCAGCCACATCCCGCCGTTGTCAAGGGCGGGAACGCGCTTTCGCCTGGCGTGGTGGCGGAATGTCTACTCCGCCATATGCAGTGGCGTGAAGATCCACGTGTCCGCTTTTCTACTTTCCGCCAGGGTATTTTTGATAATTAACTTTAGAAGAGGGTAATTTTGACTATGCCTATTTGCAAAGAGGTATATTTGTAAAAAAATCCGGGATATCTGGTCTTTTTGTTGGAGGATGTGCTCAGATCACCGTTGCTCATGAATTCTTGTGATCGCTGCCATCTCTCTGTGTCACGCCCCGAGACTGACACCGGGAGGATGACAGCCGCCGCGCGCATATAGACCTGGAGGACTATATACCCGCAAGGCTAAAATGACAGCATAAGCCGGCACCATGGACATCGAGAAGCTCAAACTAATTTTGTTACAATATTATTTTACATTTACACAAGAATATAACTAGGTTTTCTAATTCGCTTCCGGTCCACCGGTCCAGCTATTCCTTGAAACGACGACAACTCTCGCATGTTAGTGTCGACTGCATCCAAAAACATTGGGAAGCAAGGGTGAGTACGAATACTCAGCAAACCAAATCATACACACAATCATATAAATTGTAAAATTGACTTGCTTTACGAAAAATAGATGGTTAAATTAATTAAGTAATTTAAAACGCATAGTGCCACACATGAAAGTAAGCATTCCCAAACCCGGGAGTCACAGGGGTTAATATTAACGTTTTTACACTCTGCAGAGGGATACCCGACATCAACAGCCTCAACTAGAACCACACAGGACTCTAGAAGAGCAGAGCCCTTTTACCCACTAGAACCCGGATACCTGAATTTACTAATGCCGATGGCTCCTACGGATCCATCATCGACACGTTCTGTTCCAGGGCCGTCCCTAGCGGACAACTCAGCCAGTCCCATACCTGAACTGTGACCGGTACAATACGATTACCTTCGTAGCACCAAGTTTTACTTCAGAAAATATTCATATTAATTTTCCTGTCATTCCTCAGATCCATATTCATGCTAAATGCCCGGTTTATATCAGTGGCTCCAAACGGATCCATCACCGTATCACAACACCAGCGCATCAGCCATAAATATTTCAAAGGAATATCCACAACTCTCATATCCCAAATAGTATATCATAGTTTTAATAATAAAATGTACTTTACAAAATATACGAGAGTTAAGAAGCTTGCCTTAAAATGAATACCCATCACTATAATTTAGCAGCACCTCCTTATATAAATTCTACTTCCTCCAAGCAACATATCATGCAGCATATATTCTCCCAAAGTGTGCATCGGCTCTCTTCTACAATTTCCAACGTGAGATACATATACCCAAAGTACACTCCGGTAGACCACCTCCCTTCTACGATGGATCAATACTTCAGCAGCACCTCCCCTTTTCTATAGTTTCATCGCCTCCAATAATATACACAAGTGTGGTAGTAACCTCTCTCTAACTCTCACTCTCTTGATTTGGTCTAGCTCTCTCGATGGATCGATGTGATGTTGTGTAGTTGGGGCAGATGTGTGGGTGTCTATTTATACCGGAGGCAGCTTCGGTTTGTTTTAAAATATCTAGCCTAGCCGCTCAAGGAAAACGTCTAGGTGCTATTCCTTAGATGAGTCAAAGCATACGTGTCAAAGCTTTACATGTTTGCTGCCATGCACTATTCCACGTAAGAGAACATGGACTTCCTAACTACTTGGTTTGCTTCCAAACAAGACATGTATGTCCACTACCAAGATGCCACGTTGTCACTCCATGCAAAATATCTCATGCATGTAACAGCCGACAAGAGTCCAAGGCCTAGCTCCACTACTTCTAGTATTCTTCTCTCACGTAAATACAACTTGTATATTAGCTAGCAAATTCTAACAAGTTCCATCGATGGATGCACTAGAAACACTAGTGACCATGCAGATTAACTCCTTAATATTTATTCATGCAGATATTATCATCCAACTTAATATTAGAGGTTAGCCAGATCAAAATGATCATGGGTGAATTCTCATTTAACAAAATTTAATAAATAGGTTGAAAATCCAAGTTATTACATCCTACCCACCTTATTAGAATTTCGCCCCCGAAATTTAACACAAAAATAACTTAACTTTCAACTCTAGAATGCATAATTTTTCCTTACAAGATTTAGGCAAGTAACCAAACCATAAACCTAACAATTATTTATAAATACTAATAGTAAATTAGTCATGAAACTATCTAACAATCTACCCATTTTGCCCCGCGGTCCTAAACCTAGAGCTCTGATACCACTTTAACTGTCACGCCCGAGACCGGCCCCGGGAGAAATGACAGCCGCCGCGCGCATATAGACCGGAAGGCCTATATACCCGTAAGGCTAAAAACAGGCGCAGTGGACATCAAGAAGCTCAAAAATAATTATATTACATATTTACTTTACATTTACAAAAGAATATAACTAGATTCTCTAATTTACTTCTCGCCCACCGATCTAGCCTACTCCTCGTAACGACGACAATTCCCGCATGCTAGTCTCGACTGCAACCAAAAACATTAGGGGGCAAGGGTGAGTACGAAAAGTACTCAGCAAACCAATCATATAAATTGTAAAATAGACTTGCTTTACGAAAAATAGATGATTAAATTAATTAAGCAATTTAAAACGCATGGTGCCACACATGAAAGTAAGCATTCCCAAACCGGGGAGTCACAGGGGTTAATATTAACGCTTTTACACTCTGCAGAGGGGTACCCGACATCGACAGTCTCAACTAGAACCACACAGGACTCTAGAAGAGCAGAGCCCTTTTACCCACTAGAACCCGGATACCTGAATTTACTAATGCCGATGGCTCCTACGGATCCATCATCGACACGTTCCGTTCCAGGGCCGTCCCTAGCGGACAACTCAGCCAGTCCCATACCTGGACTGTGACCGGTACAATACGATTACCTTCGTAGCACCAAGTTTTACTTCAGAAAATATTCATATTAATTTTCCTGTCATTCCTCAGATCCATATTCATGCTAAATGCCCGGTTTATATCAGTGGCTCCAAACGGATCCATCACCGTATCACAACACCAGCGCATCAGCCATAAATATTTCAAAGGAATATCCACAACTCTCATATCCCAAATAGTATATCATAGTTTTAATAATAAAATGTACTTTACAAAATATACGAGAGTTAAGAAGCTTGCCTTAAAATGAATACCCATCACTATAATTTAGCAGCACCTCCTTATATAAATTCTACTTCCTCCAAGCAACATATCATGCAGCATATATTCTCCCAAAGTGTGCATCGGCTCTCTTCTACAATTTCCAACGTGAGATACATATACCCAAAGTACACTCCGGTAGACCACCTCCCTTCTACGATGGATCAATACTTCAGCAGCACCTCCCCTTTTCTATAGTTTCATCGCCTCCAATAATATACACAAGTGTGGTAGTAACCTCTCTCTAACTCTCACTCTCTTGATTTGGTCTAGCTCTCTCGATGGATCGATGTGATGTTGTGTAGTTGGGGCAGATGTGTGGGTGTCTATTTATACCGGAGGCAGCTTCGGTTTGTTTTAAAATATCTAGCCTAGCCGCTCAAGGAAAACGTCTAGGTGCTATTCCTTAGATGAGTCAAAGCATACGTGTCAAAGCTTTACATGTTTGCTGCCATGCACTATTCCACGTAAGAGAACATGGACTTCCTAACTACTTGGTTTGCTTCCAAACAAGACATGTATGTCCACTACCAAGATGCCACGTTGTCACTCCATGCAAAATATCTCATGCATGTAACAGCCGACAAGAGTCCAAGGCCTAGCTCCACTACTTCTAGTATTCTTCTCTCACGTAAATACAACTTGTATATTAGCTAGCAAATTCTAACAAGTTCCATCGATGGATGCACTAGAAACACTAGTGACCATGCAGATTAACTCCTTAATATTTATTCATGCAGATATTATCATCCAACTTAATATTAGAGGTTAGCCAGATCAAAATGATCATGGGTGAATTCTCATTTAACAAAATTTAATAAATAGGTTGAAAATCCAAGTTATTACACTCTGCCCTCATGAATTTCACACGGAAAGTAGATGTATCCTTTGGCATCCATGGCTGGAGGAGCCAGATAGAACTCTTCACTCTTGGCCATGTGGACTCGATCCTTCTTGCATATCAGCAATCATACATACATGAGTTTTAGAGTGGTCATTTGATTATTCTAAAGGTCTTTTAAATCGAAAAATAATTGGCTTTACAAGTATCATCCGTGGCCATGTCGAGCTAAAAAACCAATTGCGGTCATTGTGTTTTATTAACAATGATATTTGTTTAAAACTATATCATAAAAAATATTAATCATGCAGGTCATCATGTGGTCTTTGGATGTTAATTTTATGGAGTATTTCATGGGAGATATTTTATCCGATACTTTTGAACTGATATATTTTGCTATGCATTTTAATACTTATTATATGGTGTATTGTTATTTGAAAAGTTACTGTTTACTATTGTCTTGGCTCATACTCCGCATTTTAGAAACAAATTAGCTCTTGGTGGTTGGAGTTTGGGTGGTGTTAAGGAATTGACTTGGAGCAGTGCCATGCAAGCGGGAACGACGGTACACGATAAGTTCATAGTTCTATCTTTCAGGGTGAAAATTCAGGGTTTGGCCTTAATTGGCTATGCCGGCAATGACCTTGTTGAAGGTATTGTTTTGAGAGTGAGGATTTTCTTTGGAATGAAAACTTAAGATCTACGATCGGGCGATATCGATGTTTATCCACTGTTCCCTTTTGGAGGCGTCGTTTTGGGGAAGCTGGACTTCTGGTGCTGTCTTGGTGGTGGTAGTTCTGCTGCTTCAAGAAATATATCACTATAGCGGGACTTTTTTTTGGTTTCTTCTTCTTTTGTTTGGTTGTATGCATCTGTAAGGCCGCTAGAGCAATGCGTTGTTGCAGAAGCTAAGTGTTATTGATATCTTCACGATATTAATATATGCTCATTTTTCCAAAAAAGAAGAAGCAAATTAGCTATTATTTTGTTGGATTTGGAATTTTATGTGATCATGATTATACCTTCGTGTGATCATGAATTTTATGTGAAAGACATGTGTGTGGATCGTGCGTTACAAGCACGATAACATCTTTAGGCACGGGACACACATTTAAGTGTCATGCTAAAACAGAAATAATATTTAAAATAGATCTTTTAATTATAAATTATACGTGTGTTACACGTGCACGCTTACTAGTTTTAGCAACACAATTACTACCTCCGCTTTAAAATATAAGATGTTATATCTTTATGAAACTAATATATATAGACTTCTTTTAGTGCGTACCACAATATATCAAATAGTGTAATGATAACAAATTAAGCAAAAACGGTCTCAAATTTCAAAAGCAAAAGGTACAAGCAGTGGCGCCCGCGCCGTGGACTGCGAGATGCAGCGCGACGGCAATGACAAGGCAGAGGGCGGCGACGTCCGAGCAGTGGCTCTTGCGCCGTGGACAACAAGTTGTAGCGCGACGATAATAGCGAGGCAGAGTGCGGCGGCGTGCCAGCAGTGGCGCCCGCGCCATGGACGGCAAGCTGCAGCGCGATGGCAATAGCGAGGTAGAGGGCGGCGGCTTCCCAGCAGTGGTGCCCGCGCTGCGAACGACGAGCTGCAGCGCGACCCCAATGGCGAGGCACAGGGCGACAACGTCCCAGCAGTGGCGCCCATGCCGTGGACAGCGAGCCGCAGCGCGATGACAATGGCGAGGCATAGGACGGCGCCATGCCAGCAGTGGCGCCCGCGCCGTGGACGACAAGCTGTAGGGCGACAACAATAGCGAGGCAGAGGGCGGCGGCGGCCCAGCGGTGGCGCCCGCGTCATGGACGGCGAGCTGTAGCGCGACGCCAATGGCGAGGCAGAGGGCGGCGGCGTCCTAGCAGTGGCACCCGTGCCATGGACAGCGAACTACATCGCGACGACAATGGCGGGGCAGAGGACGACGGCGTCCCAGCAGTGGTCGGTGTCGGGTGACACAGTCGTGGTGGGATGTCGGCGAGCTAGGCTCGAGGCGTGGCCGACACGAGCTGAGAACACGGCTGGAAAAGGTCCACTCCAAGGCCAAAATATCCTTCCGGATCACTTTACCTCTATCTAGGGGTCTATAAATACCACAACGAGTAGAGATGCTCTTAACATATTAATTAAGTCATTTGGGCCAGCTGTAACAGTTTAAGCACAAAGCTGTGCTAGCTGCAACAGAACACTTGTTTATGTGTTCTCCGCAACGTATGCCGCAAAGCCTAAGGTTACCTGCAATTTTATCTTCTTTGACTAACGCTCCTGACGGGTTTTTCTTAAGGAAAGCTTATTGGCATTTTATTTAGAAGGCTAGCAAAATGCTTGTGCGTTTGTATTGGGATAAAAAAACTCAAACCAAAAAAAGGGACTATGGAAAAGGAAGAGAGATGCTTTGTCCTGCCGAAGGACGGGATTTGCAGAGAAAAAGAACATAGCTAAGCCAGGAAACAGTAGCCTACGTTAGACAGAAATTTGTATAGCGGTGGTTTCGTGAAGTATTTCCGCACGTGGAGACTGTGAGGCCACATCATACCACTGCCTCCGCTGCTCGTGCTCTTATCGGCCTAGGTATATCGATGCATAGCTGAATAGGATCCGCACCTCAAAGTGTGCGTCAAGGCACCACTCGCGAAGATGTCAAGGGCGGGGTTACCTAAGGAAAAAAATGGCGCGTTTGTCTTTCAAAGAAAATATAGAATGGAATTTCGAATATGATATATAGTACTTTCGTAAAGAAAATCCTAATCATCCAAGTGGTTTAATTATTTGTAGAAGTTGATTTGGCATAATTTGGACACTAATAATATACCTTTTTAGTAAGCATACTTGCATTGATATGTATCTTATGTTTCAAAAGCATCTCCGGAAATTTGTCATAGAGATGGGAGTATCTGCTGGCTGCTTCGTGAGTCCTGACTCGTTCATTAACTTGTAAGAAACATTGTTGTCCCGTAATTTCTGGCCATTGCGTGTTACCCTGAAACTTGTAAAAATCACTGTTCAAGCATTTGAAAATATGTATTCCCTCTGTTCAGAAATAAGCGACTTAGGTTGTCGAAAATAAGTGATTTAGGGCACGTACAGTGCAGAGGCGACTGTAAGATAGGGCTGCAAGCGGGACGGGTTTGCAGACAAAGATTTAGGCTTAGCTCATGCCGTGTAGTACAATTTGTATACCGGTTCCAACATGTGCATCCAGTACAATTTGTATTAACCATGCATTTTTCAGACTTAAGCGGCCCCACATCTGCAATCCTACTGTAGGGACACTTAAGGAAAAAAAAATCAAAAGTGTAGCATCTGCCAAGAAGCCTGTACCTGCAACGTCGATCGCTAGCTAGGGACGTTTACACGATTAACAGAAATTCATTAGCTTCTGTTTCTACTATGGAGACGTAGACAATTCAGTCCGTAAGTTTAGGATTGTTGCAATGGAGGAGTCAAGCGCTTGTACAAAAAAATCTTAAACAGCCCGCTGCTCCCTCCATGAAATTAGCTGAAAAGTAGCGCCCATATAATTTTTAGGAAACTGACTCTACCACGAAAATCATGCATAAAAAAAGTTGCGAAGCGTCGACGCAAGACCAAATCCCGTGATCGACCAGAAATTAGTGGAAACGGACGGGAAAAACACTCTTGTGTCCGGTCTAAGCGGTAGACAAACATAAGCCACTTATTTCCAGACAGAGTGAGTAGTACTTTGCGAGCCACCTTTCATAATCCCTTTTCCTCGTAGGCGTCGAGGTTTCTCCACTCAACTCATATGCCAATGAAAACATGGATGTGGTTTGCCGTGGGAGAACATTCCGCACGACCCAGCGAGATTTTATTCTATGCGCACTAGAAGCAACATCACACACACTACTTCCACAAATGGAAGAAGTAAAATAACGATCGTAAATAACGCCGCACAGCTTTTGAGCTATCGCATTTGAAGTTTCTAGTTGTATCATATGTGAGTAATTTGCTCAGGTTTTAAAGCATTTATAGTTCGGAGTTAATGCGAACGATGTAGAAATGTTGCGTGACCAACAAAAAATCCAGAGAATGCCTCCAAACAAAAAGGTTAAACATGCAAATTCTACAATAATCATAACAAATCACAAAGCCTATATGAATGCTCCTTCCCCATCTCATCTGTCACTCATGATGCCTTGTTCTGATGGTAGAGCTCGCTGCAAGGTCCCTGTCAGTGTATACAGACAACGGGCCCGAAGGTGAGCCTATGTAGCAAACATAGCCTCACAGCAGGCTGTCGCCTCTAGCTCCAGATCAAACTCAACCTGGAGGCAGCAGTGCAATTCCACTAGAGAAGATGGACGGATCGACGCGGGGAGGGAATAGATGAAGTTCAGAGACAAATCAGGAAGCAACAACTAGCTGGCACACACACGAAGCAGTTCACATCTTGAGGAAACGACTCTAGCCTATGCCTTGAACCATCGCTACCGACAGCCTCCACTCCGGCCACCGTCTCACGCCAAGTCATAGGCCCTCGCTTCCATCCTGGCTGGCAGGGCATCGACCTCCTCCCCTCTCTAGTGCACTCTCTTGTTAGCCCCACAAGCACGAGAGCAGGAGCAAGATGGGGATTGGCGAACATGTATGGCGGGATGTGCGCATATCGACCACCGAGAGTGCCCCCTTGGGCGACATGTTGATCATTGTCATTCTCATACTAATTTTGGCTTTGTTTTATTGCTTGTTTCTCTTCAATTCATAGTGACATGGGTATGACCTATCGGATCCCTATGATTAGCTATCCTAGGCGCATGAAAGGTTATGGCCCACAAAGGCCCAACAAAGTCCACGAAGCACCCAACAGAATAAAGACATTCCTTGTCCACTAAGAAATATCCAGAAACCGACATGGAGTTTGCATTGTAAACATTAACTTGTAACCTCTCCGGCTACGGATCCAGGACCCAGCCTCTCATATAAAGGCTGGGAGGACCTGACAGAGAGGGCACCTTAGTTTTACAGCAATCCATCGTGAGCTAGATAGCGACAACTTTGTAACCGAGCTTTCTCAATAATCAGACTACATCGACTTCCTTGTTTGTCTGATCAGCCGACAAAATCCCCAACGCTCTCTTTTCCACAAAACCCTAAGTCCATAACAATGGGAATTATTGAGGTTACCCCTCATCAATTGGCGCAGTCTATGGGAACTTTGAGCGTTGGAGCCATGGATTCGGCGGCTTCCCCTTCTTCAAGCAACAATCCGATGATCAAGGTTGGTGATGTCCATTACGATCTCACTGATCCGCGCCCGCCCACCCCTTTATCGTCTCTCGTCGACTTCGAACAAGAGACTGATCTCATGATCGAAAGTTTCCACTTTCGTTTGGGGGCACCCGAAAACCTCTTCCTTTTGGCTCTGCTCAGCCCGGACCCGTTGGCCACACCAGCATCGCCTACGGTGACTCCAACATCATCTATTGGCTCAATCGGAAAGGCCATCTCCGATTCGATGAACGTCGAAGAAATCCACGGAAACCCCGTAGATCTGGAAGATCTGGCTGATGCATATGACAGCCTCTCTTTCGGCTCGATCTCTGAGTCAACACTGTAGCGCAGCCTAAGTTCATCCAGTTCAATTCCTAATGACGATGAAGAAAGCGTCAACTCTGGAATCAAGAAGGGGGATTCATACCTAGAGCAAGATCCATGGGACTTCGCTGTATCAAAATTCAGCGTCTCTTACGGGTAAAACAGCGATGACAATCAATCGAGCATGAGGCACCATCAAGTATGCGTGATCCAAGATGAACTTCGATGCCCCGCAACTCCAACGGTAACCCAATAATTAACCCTAATGATATTTTGTCGGATGATGCGCCAGGAGGTCACGAGGAGAGGCATAACCCACTTTAAGGAGAACGTCGAGTCATGAACAGAGAAGGAGGACGCACCGGCGAGCGCCTAACATTCCAGTTTTTGCCCGCGATCTGGCAGAAGGCTCGAGATGCAATATCGGGTGCAGTACCTATGATGGCAGACACCACGAGAGAGGAGCTAATGGATTACCAATATTTGCTACACCACAAGAGGAAAGATCTACTACGACTGCAGCGGTCTCTGGATGAAAGGAAAAAAGCTAGCAGATGAATCTAGTTTGCGTCGGGCGCAGCTAAGTTCCACCAGACATTCTGTCAGCATCACCGGAGGACCACAGCCCAGGCGGAGCGCTTCGCGGCTGCAACGTATCCCAGAAGACGAAATGCGCGAGATGGCAAGAGACTTGGACTTATCATTCATGTCAGTTGATTCCATGGGTAACATCAAAGCAAAAACAACACAAGCTGCCCTAGTTGCTGCTCAAACCTACCTTTTGACCACTTAGCCAGCAACTGATGATCCGCTGTGATGTGGACATCCCTTCTATTGATACAACCGTTGTACCTACAACTACTCACATACAAGGACCCATCACAAGATCTCGTGCCAAACAACTTAACTATGAGGTACTTTCGTTTCTTGGAACTATTCCTCACATACATGAGAATATGATGCTGCCTAAATCAGATGTATTTCTTACTCTAAGGAACGATGGACCAAGCATGGATGAGAGGGACAAGCATTGGAGAATGGCCATGCATGGAGATGACAGCAAGCATGTGATGATCCAAGAGAAGGCCACGGATGAAGAATTTAGAACTTTGAGGCCACCATAATGAAGAAAGAAGGCTTGGACGAAATATTCAAGATTAATACTTCATGAATTCGTCCATAGCTTAATATGGTGTTGCGACACCTTTATTTTGGGCCAGGCCTATGTAATTTTCGCAGGATTTTAAATAGCCACTTTTTAGAGTCCGTATTTGAGGCGAAAATGACTTCTAGGGTTGGATTCGGCCACCACTTCCATGGCTGGCCGAAACCCCACCTTTTCCTCCTTAAATACTCCCCATAGCCATCACCCTAGACTCAGATTTTGTTTAGACATTAAGTTAGCCATCGTAGCAACTTTGCCAAGGTTCGAGCGTCGCAGAGGCCTCTTGTACTTCGCACCTATTCAGGATCCCACCTTTTCAATAAAGCTTTCCTCTTAATCCGTAATATCTTGATTGCAATATTAGTTCTTACTTGTTCTCGATTTCAGGTAGGAATTAAGACCCTCGCTGGTCAGGCTGATCGTGTTCCCGCAGGATCGGTAACCTCCAGGAGATTGGCCTAGCGATTGCATTGGCGCTCGTGCTCGCACGTGTAATCGGATCGTCAAGCCCGAACTCCACCAAATCGACTATCATCATCTTATCGAAAGATCGGACACCTTTGCCCTATCAAGTGGTATCAGATTTCAGGTTGCTCGGTGAGATTTTACTGTTTTCGTAGATTAGATCTGTTTTACCTATAACCCACGAAAAATCCAAAGACACGGTTAGAGTTTAGATCCATCCCATAACCAATCTACTCCTCGCATCATCTTTTCAGTTTTTGCATTGTTGAATTTGTGTCTACATCATCGCGTCGAGTTGCTGGTCTTAGTGTCTCGTCCCTTAGAGTTTCGAGTTCTGATCATAGTAGTCACCGCCACACTCGCTGATCACCGTCACCATATTCCGCCGCCATACACCCAGCCACCATAAACCCTAATACTCCACCACCGCCTTCCTACCGCGACACAGATCCGATCAGTTTTCCTGCCGTGGCACGAATCCGAGTTAGAAGTTTAGTCGTAAGTCCAGAAGGAGAGCAAAAAAAAGTCTGGAACCGCCTCCAAATTTTTTTCTGGCTATACTAGTTTTCGGCTCTGGGGATCACTTTTCTCCATCGGCCATTATAGCGATATTTTTGGCGCCTGCGCGCTTTCCGGAGCAAAATACAAAATTTCAAAAAAATAATAATTTGGGGCTAACCTATTTTTAGACCCCGTAGATCAGTTCTAGACACTCGCCATCATAGTGACTTTCAACATCTCGGTTCGCTTTTCAGGGTGCCATATCATCATACATTTCTTGTTGTGTCGCGTCGTGATAACTTTGGTGATCTAGGCTCGCGTCTCTAGTACGGTCTAGCCTAGGACCAGCACAGTACCGTCGTTGAGCATTCTTTTAACTTTTGCATTGCTGTTTTGATAATTGCTAACCCCTTTGCTAAGCCTTCCCAGAGCTCCACAGATATTCTCCACATGCGGTGTCTCGACTCCCGGTAATCGCTCGGTTCAATCTCTGGACCCACTGATCTTCGCGGTTACACATCGCTTTTTCCTGCTGTTTGGTAAGAACTTGTAAGAGCTTCGTATATTGCTTGACGGATTACGCGTGCCTTCCACCATATTTCCGTAGTATATACCTGTGCTTTTTAAAGGACTAACCATGACAGATACTTTGCGGAACCCTGCCACAATGACGAACGAAGAACTACATTCCCACTTCTCCGAGCTCTTGGTCAGTCGCGCTGAAGACGTGGATACACGCCTAGGGGAGTTTGACACCAAGCTCACCAACGCCGTGGACAAGATAGATGGACTCGAGAAATCCTTCAACGCCAAGCTTGACGCTCGGTTCAAGGAGATTTTGAATAGATTGCCCGCACCCGCACCCGCACATGGCGTACGGCGCATTCCGATCATGGGTCGAACTGGTGGTATTTGCCGCCCGACCTAGGCGGTTACCGCTGCGGCCGACGACCTCAGACTTCCGCATACGCTGCTGCGACATTGGGGACAGACGACGGGTAATACTACGACCCCGACGACGATGATCTGTTTGACGAGGAGGTTGAACAACCTCCACAGGTACCTGCTGGCTGTCCCCGACATTACTACCGCAACGCTCGACCACCGGTACGTGATGATGATCATGTTGCAAAGCTTAAATTAAATATTCCATCTTTTGAGGGTAAATATAATCCTGATGCATATTTTACATGGGAGATGGAAGTAGAACAACGGTTTGCATGTTTAAAATATCCTGAGAATATGCGTGTTAGTGCTGCTACATGTGAGCTTCCCTTTGGTGGTCTGAGTATTGTCGTTTAAATCTTACTACTATTCCTAGTACTTGGACTGCTTTAAAAACTGTTATGCCTGTTCGTTTTGTACCTCCCACTTATCAGCGTGATTTATTAAAGAATCTGACACGTTTAGAGCAAGGGAAAAATTCTGTAGAAGAGTATTATCAGGAATTGCAAACGGGGATGGTTCGGTGTGGTCTTGTTGAATCTACTGAACAAATGCTTGCACGTTTCTTTGGTGGATTAAACAAGGACATTCAACACATATTAGATTATAAGGAATATAATTCTATCACTCGTTTGTTTCATCTTGCTTGCAAAGCTGAACGTGAAGTGCAGGATCGCCAAACACCATGGAGGAGGACTAATAATTCTGCAGGTCGCACATCCACTTGGACATCCCGACAATCAGCGCCTCCTTCTCGTGATTCGCCACCAGCTACTACCACATCCAAGGCCACCACAATATTTCCAGCTGCTCCTCCACCGTCATCCAATGCTCCTGCTTGTAGTGCATCTTCTATGGCTTCCACGGGTAAGACAAAGGATATACAATGCTGCAAGTGCTGGGGTTTTGGTCATATTGAGAGACAGTGCACAACACAACGTGTGATGATGGTGCGGGATGATGGTTAATACGATTCAGCGAGTGACTTTGATGAAGATACATTAGCCCTTATTTCTGCTCGAGATGGAGACAATTCTGATGCTGATGAAGAGACAGAGGTAATGGGAGCTGAAGCTGCTGATCAATACAAGAGCTTAATTACACAACGTGTGTTGAGTGTGCACAAATCTGAGCAAGATCAATGCCACAACCTATTCCAAACACATGGTGTTGTCAAGGAAAGAGCTATACGGACCATCATTGATGGAGGGAGTTGTAATAATCTAGCTAGTGTTGACATGGTAGAGAAGCTTGCACTTCCAACAAGACAACGCACACATTCATATTACATCCAATGGTTTGAGAGTTCTCGCAAGATCAAGATAACAAGAACGGTATGCGTGCATTTTACTATTGGTACATATTCTAATTTTGTTGATTGTGATGTTGTACCTATGCAAGCTTGTTCTTTTTTACTTCGTAGACCATGGCAATTTGATAGAG
Source organism: Avena insularis (assembly GCA_023614405.1). Taxonomy (NCBI): domain Eukaryota; kingdom Viridiplantae; phylum Streptophyta; class Magnoliopsida; order Poales; family Poaceae; genus Avena; species Avena insularis. The sequence goes on along the minus strand of CM042689.1, from coordinate 243,199,276 downwards.
AATCTGTTCATAATGGCAAAACTAATCACTATTCTCTTATGCATAATGGAAAGAAAATTGGTCTAAAACCTATGACTCCCGAACAGATTTTAAAAGATGATCTTGCTAGAGCTAGTAGAGCTAAAACTGAGGAGAAAAATAAAAGTGAGAATCAGATTGTTGCTGCAGATTTTGTATCACCAAAGAACACTAAATCTGATTCTACCCATGCTACTGAAATTCGTTTGAAGAGTCCATGTATGCTTGCAAATAAAATTGATATTGCTGAACTAGATGTAAACAATACTCAATGTTATGCAATTATTTGCAAAGAGGTTTTGTTTTCATTTGAGGATATGCCTCCTTCTTTGCCACCCGCTATTGCTAACCTTTTGCAGGAATATGAGGATGTCTTTCCCGCTGAGCTGCCACCAAGACTACCTCCTATTAGAGGAATTGAGCACCAAATTGATCTAATTCCTGGTGCTATGTTGCCCAACCGCGCGCCATATAGAACCAATCCAGAGGAGACAAAGGAGATACAACGCCAAATTCAGGAACTACTCGACAGAGATCATATTCGTGAGTCCCTTAGCCCCTGTGCTGTTCCTATTATTTTGGTACCTAAGAAAGATGGTTCTTCGCGCATGTGTACTGATTGTAGAGCTATCAATAATATTACTATTCGACATCGTCATCATATCCCACGTTTAGATGACATGCTTGATGAATTGAGTGGCTCTATCATGTTTTCTAAAGTTGATTTGCGTAGTGGTTACCACCAGATTCGTATGAAATTAGAAGATGAATGGAAAACATCATTTAAAACTAAGTTCGGTTTATATGAGTGGTTAGTGATGCCGTTTGGTTTAACTAATGCACCCAGCACTTTCATGAGGTTAATGAACGAAGTTTTACGTGCTTTCATTAGACGTTTTGTGGTAGTCTACTTTGATGATATTCTGATTTATAGCAAATCTTTAGAGGATCATTTGGACCATTTACGTGCTATTTTCAATGCTTTACGTGATGCACGTTTGTTTGGTAACCTTGAGAAGTGCACCTTTTGCACCAATCGAGTTGTGTTTCTTGGCTATGTTGTTACATCACAGGGTATTGAAGTGGATCCAGCCAAGATTGAAGCTATTGAGAATTGGCCGCAGCCCAAGATGGTCACACAAGTGAGGAGTTTTCTTAGCCTCGCTGGTTTTTATAGGCGCTTTGTCAAAGACTTTGGATCAATTGCCGCGCCGCTGAATGAGCTTACCAAGAAGGATATGCCCTTTGTTTGGGGCGATGCACAACAATAGGCCTTCGTCATATTGAAAGATAAGGTAACACATGCTTCCTTACTCCAACTTCCTGATTTTACTAAGACTTTTGAGCTTGAATGTGATACTAGTGGAATTGGTTTGGGAGGGGTGTTATTACAAGAGGGAAAACCTGTTGCATATTTTAGTGAGAAATTGAGTGGGGCTAGTCTGAACTATTCTACTTATGATAAAGAATTATATGCGTTGGTTCAGACATTAGATACTTGGCAAAATTATCTATGGCCTAAAGAATTTGTTATTCATTCTGATCATGAATCTTTGAAGCATATTCGTAGTCAAGCTAAGTTGAATCATCGTCATGCAAAGTGGGTTGAATTTATTGAGTCTTTTCCTTATGTTATCATACACAAAAAGGGTAAAGATAATATTATTGCTGATGCTTTGTCGCGCCGTTATACTTTGTTATCTCAACTTGACTTCAAAATATTTGGATTAGAAACTATTAAGGAACAATATGTGCATGATGCTGAATTTAAAGATGTGTTGCAGAATTGTAGAGATGGTAGAACATGGAACAAGTTCGTCTTCAATGATGGATTTATGTTCCGTGCTAACAAATTATGCATTCCGGATAGTTCTGTTCGTCTTTTGTTGTTACAGGAGGCGCATGGAGGAGGATTGATGGGACACTTTGGTGTCAAGAAAATGGAGGATGTTCTTGCTGCACACTTTTTTTGGCCACGTATGCGTCGAGATGTTGAGAGATTTGTGGCACGCTGCACTACTTGTCAAAAAGCTAAGTCTCGCCTTAGTGTTTATATATGCCTCTTCCTGTTCCTAGTGTTCCTTGGGAGGATATTTCTATGGACTTTGTTTTGGGATTACCACGAACACAGAAGGGGAGGGATATTATTTTTGTTGTTGTGGATCGGTTTTCTAAGACGGCACACTTTATTCCTTGTTATAAAACGGATGATGCTGCGCATATTGCTGATTTGTTCTTTCGTGAAATTTTTCGTTTGCATGGTGTGCCAAATACTATTGTTTCTGATCGTGATACTAAATTTCTTAGCCACTTTTGGAGATGTTTATGGGCTAAGTTGGGGACTAAATTGCTGTTTAGTACTACATGTCATCCCCAAACTGATGGACAAACTGAAGTAGTAAATAGAACTTTGTCTACTATGTTGCGGGCTGTTTTAAAGAAGAACTTAAAATTGGGGGAAGAGTGTTTACCTCATATAGAATTTGCTTATAATCGTTCGCTGCATTCTACCACAAAGATGTGCCCATTTGAGATTGTGTATGGTTTTGTTCCTCGTGCACCTATTGATTTATTGCCTTTACCTTCTTTGGTGCAAAATAATTTGGATGCTACACAACGCGCTGAAATGATATTAAACTTGCACAAGACTACTAAAGATAACATTGAACACATGAATGCTAAGTATAAACTTGCTGGGGATAAAGGGAGAAAGCATGTTGTGTTTGATGTTGGAGATCTTGTTTGGTTACATTTGCGTAAAGATCGTTTTCCTGATTTACGCAAGTCTAAGTTAATGCCGCGTGCTGCTAGTCCCTTTAAGGTGTTAGAGAAAATAAATGATAATGCATATAAACTTGAGTTGCTTGCAGACTTTGGTACGGTTAGTCCTATGTTTAACATTGCAGATTTGAAGCCTTACTTTGGTGAGGAAGATGAGATTGCGTCGAGGACGACTTCAATTCAAGAAGGGGAGCATGATGTGGACATCCCTTCTATTGATACAGCCGTTGTACCTACAGCTACACACATACAAGGACCCATCACAAGATCTCGTGCCAAACAACTTAACTATCAGGTACTTTCGTTTCTTGGAACTATTCCTCACATACATGAGAATATGATGCTGCCTAAATCAGATGTATTTCTTACTCTAAGGAATGATGGACCAAGCATGGATGAGAGGGACAAGCATTGGAGCATGTCTATGCATGGAGATGGCAGCAAACATGTGATGATCCAAGAGAAGGCCACGAATGAAGAATTCAGAACTTTGAGGCCACCATAATGAAGAAAGAAGGCTTGGACGAAATATTCAAGATTAATACTTCACGAATTCATCCATAGCTTAATATGGTGTTGCGACACCTTTATTTTGGACCAGGCCCATGTAATTTTCGCAGGATTTTAAATAGCCACTTTTTAGAGTCCGTATTTGAGGGGAAAAGGACTTCTAGGGTTGGATTTGGCCACCACTTCCATGGCTGGCCGAAACCCCACCTTTTCCTCCTTAAATACTCCCCATAGCTGTCACCCTAGACTCGGATTTTGTTTAGACATTAAGTTAGCCATCGTAGCAACTTCGCCAAGACTCGAGCGTCGCAGAGGCCTCTTGTACTTTGCACCTATTCAGGATCCCACCTTTTCAATAAAGCTTTCCTCTTAATCCGCAATATCTTGATTGCAATATTAGTTCTTACTTGTTCTCGATTTCAGGTAGGAATTAAGACCCTCGCTGGTCAAGCTGATCGTGTTCCCGCAGGATCAGTAACCTCCAGGAGATTGGCCTAGCGATTGCATTGGCGCTCGTGCTCGCACGTGTAGTCGGATCATCAAGCCCGAACTCCACCAAATCGACTATCATCATCTCATCGAAAGATCAGACACCTTTGCCCTATCACGCTGGCATCCATCGCTCCGCCCTCATGGGATTAGGTATGGTAGGCATCACTCTCGTGCAAGGAGACCAAGGAACTGTGCAGCGACCCGATAAATCACCACGCATTCACAGCATCCCTCAACACACAGGGATTACCCGACGATCCAGCTCCCCCCACGTGTGTTTTTGTGTGCGAGGATGATGCCAGGAACGAATTACACAAAGAAGGGTTGATAGATCCAGAGAGGAACACAATAGCCGAAGATACCCTGACGGAGAAAGCGACGATGAGCATGAACCTTGTGGCGCTAGCTGCTTTACCTATCAGGTTCGCAAAACTCCGGTACCCAAGGATTTTAAACTCCCTCACGACCGCCAAAAGTATGACGGAATCCAAGAGCCCGGGGCATGGTTGGCTAATTACCTGCAAACTGTCAAACTTCAAGACAATTCCAAAGCTAGGCCAATGCAAAGCCTCCAATTACACTTAAGCGGAGAAGCACGCTCGTGGCTTAAGCAGCTACCCGCATAATCCATCAGCATCTGGAGCGATTTGGAGGACAAGTTCATCCGAAATTTTAATTCCCCAATCAAGCGAACCACATTGATCGAGGAGTTAGGCTTGCAAGTAGAAACCCAGAGAATCTATCAGGGCATACATACAGAGGTGGAACATCATCAAAATTTTGGCGGAATACATCTCTGATGAGAGGGCAATAGACACCTTCAATGACGGCCTGGAAAGGAAGGACTTCATTGAGGAACTAGGATAGGTGAAGTTGAAAACAATATCTCATCTAATGAACATGGCGAACCGTTGGGACGATGGTGAAGACGCCGTCCACAACAAACGCGGGCGCTCACGCGAGGAAGACCGCAATAGGAGAAACTACAATAATAGAAGGAGGTGCAATTTTGACGGCTACAGCAAACCCAATTACGTGGCGGCCGGCTTCGTTGGGGAGGACAACAGGAGAAGTGACGACCGTAGCGGCAGATACCGTGGCAGCCGAGAAGACGCGGGCCAAGCCAACCATACCGGCCAAGGGAACCCACCGATGTCCCCAATGGAAATACTAGAAGGGTCGTGCAACATACACTTCTACGTCGACTCTAAGGGGATACGACGATCAACTCGCCTCATGAAGGATTGACGTACTTTCCTCGGGATGCAGGTAGTAATCAACTCAAAAGTAAACAATGCCACAAATCGTGGGTACACAGCAGCACCATGGACCTTTGCTCTTGCGGCTCCACCACCACCTCCAGGACCAGCGACAGCTAGGAAGCCATAACCTACCGAGAATAAAAATCAGGACGATGAATACCCACGGTCTAGGGGAGCAATGTCGATGATTCTAAAAGGACATCCATCCAACAGGATCCAGAAGCCGATCACCCGACAAGTCAATATGGTGGTAACGGCACCACCCCAACCCTTGAATTTCTTCATTGGTCAGAGCAAGAAATCACCTTCAGCATGGCTGATCATCCTCTTCGAGCACCTTGAACGGGTTATTCAACCCTCATTGTCAATGCACAAATTGGCGGGTTTGATATAAGCAAAGTCTTCATGGACACTGGTAGCAACATCGACCTCATCTATGGCAGAACTCTATGAGCCATGAACGTCTCCTTGATGAATTTGGCACCAACGGAAACATATTCCACGGGATAGTCCCAGGTAAACCTGAAATTCCTTTAGGCAAAATCTATCTTGATGTTGTATTTCGATCCAAAAACAATTTCAAGCGGGAAAAACTCGAGTTTGAAGTGATGGACTGGCCATCATAATACCATGTGATACTGGGGTGCCCAACTTTCGCAAGATTCATGGCAGTACCACACTACACTTATCTGGTGATGAAGATGCCAACGCCCAATGGGATCATCATAGTTAGAGGAAGCTTTACTCGATTTGACAATTGCGATCGGGAATTCAACAAAATATCTAAATCCTTCAGGATGGAAACAGAGTTTGATCAGCTGAAGATATCAGCAGACACAAAGCTTCTGCCTGAATTTCGGGTCATGCCTGACTTGGCGTTTGATACAACAAAGGACACAGGGGAAGTGTAGGTCCACCCAACAGACCCAAAGAAAACAGCCCTGGTGTCCACCAACCTCAGTCCTGCATAGGAAGGCACGCTCATCGAGTTCCTCCGTGAGCGTTAGGAGATTTTGCATGGGTACCATCAGACATGACAGGAATCCCCAGGGAACTCGCTGAGCACACACTCAATTTAAGTCCCGACACCAGACCTGTAAAGCAATCACTCTACCATTTTGCAGAACCCAAAAGAAAGGCCATTGGATGAGAAATACATCGCCTAATGGACGCCAACTTTATCAAGGATATCAAGCAAGCACTTTGGGTCGCCAATACCGTGTGCGTCCCCAAAAAACACCAAGGAGCTACACATGTGCATCGACTTCACCGCACTCAACAAACATTGTCCAAAGGATCACTTTCCACTCCTTTGAATCGATCAAATTATCAATGCAACAACTAGGTGTGAATGTCTTTCCTTTCTAGACTCTTACTCTAGATACCACCAGATTCAGATGAAGGTAGAAGACTAAGATAAAACAACATTTATAACACCTTATGGTGTATTCTGCTACACGACAATGCCATTCGGTCTAAAAACGCGGGTGCTACATACCAGCGTATGATGCAAAACTTCCTTGGGAGTCAAATTGGCAATAACGTCCAAGTCTACATCGACAAAGCCATCGATACTACCAAGAAAGAGTCAACCTTTATCAATGACCTTTGGGAAACATTCGATAATCTCGACAGGTACTGCATTAAGCTTAACCCGCTGAACTGTTCCTTTAGAGTCCCAGCAGGACAACTCCTCGGATATTTGGTTTCATCAAGAGGGATAGAGGAAAACCCGGAAAAAATACAAGCAATACTGACAATGAAGAATCCGACGAATCTTCATGGTGTTCAGTAATTGGCTGGGCGCGTGGCAACGTTAAGCAAATTTATTGCTCGACTAGGAGAGAAAGCACTCCCCTTCTACAAGATGATGAAAAAATCAGAAAAAATCGAGTGGACCGATGTGGCTCGGCAAGCGTTCAAAGCACATAAGAAAACACTTTTGACATCACCTGTCATCGTGTCGTGTAAGGAGAAAGAACCCCTGCTGCTCTACATCGCTGTCACGAATCAGGTGGTCAGCATAGTTTTGGTCAATGAGAGACCCGAAGAGGGGAAGACTCATGGCATCCATAGGCCGGTACATTACCTTAGTGAAGTTTTATTCGCCTTCGAAGAAAAGGTACCCGCATTATCAGAAACTCACATACGATGTCTTCATGACAGCGTGCAAACTGCGCCATTATTTATCAGAGAATCCGATAGTGGTCATCAATGAGGCCCCTCTCTCCAACATGCTAAATAATCCAGAAGCTATAGGGTGTGTATCTCTTTGGGGCATCGAGCTATCCCCTCGAGATATCATGTACGAGAAGCAAAAGGCGATAAAATCCCAAGTATTGCCTGACTTTATCACGAAGTGGACAGAGCTATAATGTGCGGGTCCCCCAGACCTATCCAGCGCGTGGACAATGTATTTCGACGGGTCCAAACAAACAAAAGGCACTACAAGAAATGTTTCCTTCCAGAACTACTGGACCGTCGGTCGTCTTAGAAGGCGCGTCTTCCACGACAAAAATCTTGGCTCGATCGTGGTTGATGCAAAACATTTTTTTCCGGTTTTGCTCCCCTCTACTACGACGAAACCGCTAAAAACATGGATGAAGCTCGACGGGTGCATGGCAGAAGTAAGATTTCCATTTCTTCGCGAGATGTTGACTCACCCAAGTATTTTTTTGTGTGTGGATCCCGAACGTCAGTGACTCTAGCAGACCAAAATTTTTGGTCGCGATTCCCTGATTTGAAATCGATAACGTAGTTTGGTGCCTCTTCCGTTTAGTTAGACCGATGGGTCCCGCATGTCTGCCTCACATTAGAAGAATCGTGTGTATGATGGCATTTTTTTTCTTTCCCTGTTTTGAACTTGATAGCGTCGCTCGATGCATCTGCCATTTAATCAGGCTACTGGGTCCCACATGTCATCCTCACACTAGAAGAAACGTGTGCATGATGGATTTTTTCCTTGGCTCGTTGTCAACACCCGGATTTTTAATCACAGATGCCTATTATGCCATATATCGCAATCCCAGGATTAACATTTTTGCGACACATAACAGATTGGATATCACAGTACATCATCCATTACAAACCATACATAAGGTTTTACACAAATAAGGATCTCATGATCCAGTTCTTAATACAATTCAAGCAGCGGAATAACGTAATAGTAACAATAGTGTAGGCGAAGCTCCATCTTCAGGGTCACAAGCAATGCTGACGATGGGAGATGATCCTAGTTGTCGTAACCTTCCTGCTGTCCTTCTTCCTGATATTCCTCTTCATAGTCTGGCCACGGGAATAACCAAGGACAAAGCCATGAGTACTTTTTAAGTACTCGCAATCTAATACTAACAAGTGAAGTGGTTTTGAATAGGATATACTAAGCTCTAGGGTTGTTTTGCAAAAAGCCAGATTTACCTCTACTAAATTCAAAAGCAAAAAAAGCTAGTTGAAAGTTTTATAACACCTAAGTGGAAAATTGAGTTTCATATCACAACTCTGTTGTGGTCAAGTCAAAGTCATGAATCATTTCACAAGTCATTTTGAAAACATCTGACAGGGGAACTGAAGGGAATATGCCCTAAGAGGCAATAATAAAGTGTTTATTATGTGTATTCCAAGTATATGATAGATGTTTATTTTGCGTGTTATAATTGTATTAATACGGAAACGTTAATACATGTGTGTTTAATAAACAAACAGAAAGTTCCTAGTTATGCCTCTCTCATAAACTAGTTCATTGATTAACAAGATGATCACAGTTTCTTGATCATAGACATTGGATGTTGTTAATAACGAGATCACAACATTAGTGTAGTGATGTGATGAACATTCATCCAAAGTATAGCATTACGATCAAAGTCATTGAGTTTATATTGCTATAAACAACTTATGAAGTGATCCTAATCCTTAGACCATGAGATCATGCCAATCACTAACACCGGAAGTGTTTCTTGTTGACATCAAACGTCACACCGTAACTGGGTGATTATAAAGATGGCTTCAAAGATACTAAAGTGTTATGTTGAGACTCATGGATCAAGAGTGGAATTTGTTCATCCCGATGACGGATAGATATACTCTGGGCCCTCTCGGTGATATCACATTGGTTAGCTTGCAAGAAAGTGATTTGATCACTAGAATGTTATATCACGAGAACAAGAAAAGAGTGCATGTCAGTAACGAGATCAAACTAGGTATGGAGATACCGATGATCGAATCTCGGACATGTAATATATCGTGAAACAAAGGGATTAAGATACAAGCGTAAAAGGTTCCGATGATCACATGAAAGTCATTGTTGAATGTGTGGGAGTCAGTATGGATCTCCAGGTCCCGCTACTGATTATTGATTGGAGAAGGGTCTCGATCATGTCCACATTCGCGAACCGTAGGATGACACACTTAAGGGACACTGACATCCAATTGGATCAAATGTTTCATGCCGGAAAGAACAAACAAGCACAGGAATTTATTTCACTAGATACCGAAACAGGTTTTCGGGTGAAATTGCAGAAAGTGTTTTTGCATGTGAAATAGAATTCTAGCAAGGGGTTAAATGTGAATGTTTGTCATTAAAGTAATTGAAAAAATTCTGAATAAATAAAAAGAGTTTTATTTAATGAGAGTTTGCATTAAATTTGGTGGAAATTTAATTGCAAGTTTGAGTTGGATTTTGAGTGGAGGAAATTGAAGAGGTTTTTGTGAGTGGAGTGTCCACCCACATGAATGAAGGAGGGGAGGGGGCAACCCCCATGGCCGGCGGACACCCCCTTGGGTTCCCCCTCCTCCTATAAAAGGCACCCCTCTCCCTCTCTCTCACTCACACCTCCTCGTGAAGGATCTCTTCCCCCCTCTAGAATTTATCCCCCATGGTCTCGGACTAGCGAGATACATGTTCCCGGTGGCTATTCGGCAAGAAAGGGTTGTGCTTCTACTGCATCGCTGGAGTGAGGAGGCGGAGGTTGCTCGGTGTCTTGTACGTGTGTGCGAGCACGGATGCGCTGCTGATTTGCGGCGCTAGGACTTCCTCTCGATCTTGAGATCGGCAAGAGATCATCTACATCAACCACGAGTTTAACTCGTTAAGCTTTGTCGGTCTTCAAGGGTATGTTCTCTATGGATATACATCCGCCCGTTGTTTGTATCTAGTAGATAGATCTTGGTACATAGTTCCCATCGTAGGAAATTTTTTGTTTTCTATGCTGTGAACCCTACAGTGGTATTAGAGCCAGATCTATGCGTAGATGCTTTACACGGGTATTACACATATGAGTATGTGGGCGATGATGATCATGTTGTTGCTCCTTAGTTGTAATTTTGGATATTGGTGGCATAGTGGGATGAAGCGGCCCGGACAAACTTTACATGTCCTCGCACATGAGACCTGTTCCACGCTTGACATGCAACTAGTTTGCATAAGTGGCTAGCGGGTGTCTGTCTCTAAACGAGTTGTCAACAATTTGGTTATCCTCGTTGTGGTTCATATTCGTAGGTAAGAACGGTTCTATCTTCGAAAGACCTAAGCCACGTAAAACTTGCAATGGATAAATTAGAGGCGTCTAGTTTAGATTGTTGCTGGGCTAGTTGAAAGGATACGGATGTCGCCTAGAGGGGGGGGGGTGAATAGGCGATTAAAACTTTTCCTAGAGTGGCTCAACAAAGGCGGAATAAAACTAGTGTTTACTTTGTAAAGAACAACCTAGAAACAACTAAGGTTTACCTATGTGCACCAACAACTTATGCTAAGCAATACAAACAACAAAGTGATAGCAAGATATATATTACTTCAAGCACGAAGGCTATCACAATGTAAAGTGCATAAGTAAAGAGCTCGGGTATAGAGATAACCGAGGCACGCGGGGACACCGATATTTTACCGAGTTCCTCCCAACATGGAGTACGTCTCGTTTGGAGAGGGGGTGGTATCAAACCACCAACGCCACAAAAGACCTCCCTTATTCTCCGGTGAATCTTACCCCAATGGGATCGATCCACGCTTCCACTATCGGTGCACTTGTCGGTGGCAACCGAAACCTCTCACAAGGTTGGGGCACAACTCCACAACTTAATTGGAGGCTCCCAACAAATGCCACAAAAGGCCTCAACAAATGCCACCAAGGCCACAATGCCACCAAGGCCACAAAACCGTCTAGGGTTCCAAGAACCCAAGAGGGACAAGCTCCAATGAGCAAATCAAACCAAATCCTCCGAGGAGAACTCAAACCGATGCACCAAATGAAAATGGCAAGAACACCACAAAGATGCTCAAATCCCTCACTCTCAAGTTCCAACAAAGCTACTAAAGCTATTGGGGGAACAAGAGAGGAGGAATCAAAGAGAGACACAAAATCCCCCAAAATCTAGATCCCCAAAGATACACTCACAAAGAGATGTTTTGGTTTGGTCAAAACATAGATCTAGATCTCCTCCAACTACCCCTCAAATATATGCAAGAATCAATGGAGGGGTGAGTAGAAATCAAGCTTAAGGAGTAAGGCAAATAGGGGCAAAGCTTTAGATCCAAAGAGGAGGAAGAAGTAACCCTAAAAGACAAAGGGGCAAATCTATTTATAGGGCTGGGCAAAATATGGCCGTTGGAGCCTAAATGTAGCGGTAGTACTGGAAGTTCAAGCGGTACTACCGGAGAACTCCGGTACTACCGGACCAGGTACCAGACTTGGTACCGGAAGACCAATATTCAAACTTCATAAGCCCTGGCCACAGCGGTAGTACCATTGATGCTACCGTAAAGCGGTAGTACCGCAAATGGCAACCGGTACTACCGGACGTGAAGTGGAATCAGCAGTTACCACATTTTACTACCTAGGCAGACAGAAGCTTTTTGCCAACATTCAAAAGTCTCTGCCCTGTGCGGTACTAAAATGCGGTACCGGAGCAGGCAGAAGCTTTTGACAAGTGGTCAAAAAGCTAATGTCGCGCTAGGTACTAAAATGCGGTAATACCTCTTTTTAGTACCTAGCCCGGCAGAGGCTTTTTGACAGTTAGTCAAAACCTTCTGTCGCATCCGGTACCAAAAAGCGGTACACCAAGCAAATATTCAAACGGCAATAACTTTTGACAGGAAGCTCCGATTGACCCGATTCCAATTGCGTTGGATAGAGGACGGCAAGGGCTTCCCAATAAAAAGTGGAAATATTGATTATCACCAAGTGAGAAAGTATCAACTAGAATAATGTGATATACCTCACTTGGTGAGAAACCGAAAAGCCGCATAAATCAAAATCGCAACAAGATACAAATGGAAGATCCGATTTTGATGAACAAGAGGTTGTTATGGAGATTACCACAAGCTCTATATCCTCACATGGATAATACCAAATAACAACCAAATACGATGATGCAAGTATGCAAAGGTTTGAGCTCTCTCCGAACGATGTGACCGAATTACTCATACGAGAGCCCCTCTTGATAGTACGGTTATCTATCCTATACCCGGTCTCCTACACACAATAAGAGACTGACAAAAGGGAAAACCTATCAAGATTATACCTTTGCCTTGAGCATTCCACTTGAACTTGATGTAGACGATCTTGCTCTTCTCAAGATGGAACGCCTTTCTTAATTCCTCATCATCGACCTCGCATATTGAGCTTGCCCAACATATCTTCTTTGCATTTCATCGACCTTGAAGCCAACACATGCTCCAAGCGATGCCAATGGACAAATCCTACAAGTATAACTTAATACACACATTAGTCCATAAAGATTGTCAATAATTACCAAAACCACACATGGGGGCCCAACATGTTCTTTCACTAGTGTTATGATATGGTGATGTTGTAAGTAGAAGTATGAGATGATACTCTTACAACACACATAGCGTGTAAGTTCCATAGACCTTGGCCTTACACGTAAAGTTATGATAGTGATCATACCACGGTGCACATGATAGAGATCATATGCGGGAACCATATCATTTCACTAATAAACATGTGATGTTTGATAGCATCTTATATTGCTTGTTTAGCATTTTATTAGCATAATAAGATGATCCCTCATTTAAATATCAAGATAAGAATGTGTTCTTCCTTTAGTATGCACCGATTATGTTTTCGTCGCTCTAAGACATCACGTGATGATTGGGTGTTCTTGGATCCACGACCATATATCGGGTGTAAGACAGTTACACACGTGAATACTAAGGTTCTAACTTGACGAGCCTAGCATGTACAGACATGGCCTCGGAACACATACCGAAAGGTTAAGCATGAGTCATATAGTAGATATGATGCCCATTTGATGCTCGCCTTTGAAGCTACACCGACTCATGTGATGATCGGACTTGGTGTAGTGGATTTGGTTCATGAATCACCAAAAAGGCACGAGGGGTGTCGTTTTTGAGTGGGAGTTCATTCGTAATGTGGATTAGTTGAACTCAATCTATCATAAACTTATTCTAAACTTTACAAATTCTGTTGTAGATGGCACCACCTGATTTTAATTTCAATGTGTTCATGGAGAAAGAGAAACTTGCAACAAACGGTAGAGACTTTAACGAATGGGCCATGAATTTGAGGATTCTCCTCTCTGCTGCACAAAAGCAATATGTGCTAGAAGCGCCGCTAGGCCCCCCACCTTTTGAGGATGCCCCTGACGAGGAGAAGAATGTCTATTAGACTCGTGAGGAGGACCACAACTTAGTTCATTGCGGCATATTGTATGGGCTAGAGCCGGAACTTCGAAAGCGTTTTGAAAATGGTAATGCATTTGATACAATGGGTGAGTTGAAAATGATTTTCGACACACATGCTGTTGTAGAGAGCTACAATGCTTCAGAAAAGTTCTTTAGCTGCATGATGGAAGAGCACAACTCCGTTAGTGAGCATGTACTCAAGATGTCGGGTTACGCCGATAAGCTTATGTCCTTGGGAATATCGATTCCCATTGACTTAGGCATCCATCGTGTTCTGCAGTCTCTGCCACCTAGCTATAAGAGGTTCGTGATGAACTATAATATGCAAGGCATGAAGAAGTCTCTCCCCGAGCTTCTGTCAATGCTTAAAACTGCAGAAGTGGAGATCAAAAAGGAACATCAAGTGTTGATGATCAATAAGAACACTGGTTTCAAGAAAGACAAGAAGGGAAAACGGAAGGGAAGTAAGGGCGGCAAGACGGTTGCCGTGCCTAAAAAGAAACCCCGAGTTGGACCTAAGTCTGATACCGAGTGCTACTATTGTAAGGGATCACATCGGAAGCTCAACTGCCCCAAGTATTTGGCAGACAAGAAGGCCGGCAAGGCAAACAAAGGTATATATGATATACATGTTATTGATGTGTACTTTACTAGTACTCGCAGTAGCACCTTGGTATTTGATACTGGTTCAGTTGCTAATATTTGTAACTCAAATCAGGGGCTGTGGAACAAGCGACCGCTAGCAAGGGGTGAGGTCAAGATGCGTGTCGGCAATGGATCAAGCGTTGATGTGATCGCCGTCGAAACGCTGCCTCTCCATTTGCAGTCGGGATTAGTAATAAACTTGAAGAATTGTTATCTGGTGCCAGCACTGAGCATGAACATTGTATCTGGATCGTTTTTGATGCGAAGTGGTTATTCGTTTAAATCCGAGAACAATGGTTGTTCTATTTATATGAATGAAATCTTTTATGGTCAAGCACCGATGATGAATGGTTTATTTCTTTTGGATATCGATAATAATGTTACACATATTCATAATGTTGATGCTAAAAGGATTAAACTAAATGATGATATATCCGCATATATGTGGCACTGCCGTCTAGGTCATATTAGCGTTAACCGCATGAAGAAGCTCCATTCGGATGGACTTTTGGAATCACTTGATTTTGAATCATTTGATACATGTGAGCCATGCCTTATGGGCAAGATGACTAGAACGCCGTTTTCCGGTTCAATGGAGCAGGCGGATTTATTGGAAATCATACATTCGATGTATGTGGTCCAATGAGTGTAATAAACGAGGTGGATATCGTTATTTTGTTACTTTCACGGATGATTTGAGTAGATACAGTTATATCTACTTGATGAAACACAAGTCTGAAACCTTTGAAAAGTTCAAGGAATTTCAGAATGAAGTGGAAAATCATCATAATAGAAATATCAAATTTATACGGTCCGACCATGGAGGTGAGTATCTAAGTTACGAGTTTAGCACTCACATGAAAGAGTGTGGAATTGTTTCACAACTCACACCTGCCGGAACACCACAGCTAAATGGTGTGTCGGAACGTCGTAATCGTACTTTATTAGATATGGTCCGATCTATGATGTCTCTGACGGACTTGCCGTTGTCATTTTGGGGTTATGCAGTAGAAACTGCTGCATTCACTTTAAATCGGGCACCATCTAAATCTGTTGAAAAGACACCTTATGAATTATGGTTTGGAAACAAACCTAAGCTATCATTTCTTAAAGTTTGGGGATGCAATGTTTATGTGAAGAAACTTCAACCGGATAAACTTGAACCCAAAGCGGAAAAATGCGTCTTCATAGGATACCCTAAGGAAACAATTGGGTATTCCTTCTATCACATATCCGAGGGCAAGGTTTTTGTTGCCTAGAATGGATCCTTTCTAGAGAAAGAGTTTCTCATGAAAGGTGTGAGTAGTCGGAAGGTAGAAATCAAAGAGGTTATTGAACCTTCTCTTCAAAGTATGGCGAGTAGCGCAGTGCCGGAAGTCGTTCCGGAGTTGGATTCACCAGTTGAAGAAGGAACTAATGATAATGATCATGAAACTCCGAAAGTGAATACTACCGAACCTCGCAGGTCTAGCAGGACGTGTGTAGCTCCCGAGCTGTACGGAAATCCTGTCATGAATTTCATGGTTGACGAAAATGATGACCCTGCGACGTATGAAGAAGCAATGATGAGCCCAGATTCCAACAAATGGTTAGAAGCCATGAATTCCGAGATGGAATCCATGTATGAAAATCAAGTTTGAGACTTGGTGGACTTACCTCACGATCGAAAGGCCGTGGAGAATAAATGGATTTTCAAAAGGAAAACTGATGCTGATGGTAATGTAACCATCTATAAAGCTCAAATTGTCGCAAAGGGGTTTTGACAAATTCAAGGAGTTGACTACGATGAGACATTCTCTCCCGTAGCGATGCTAAAATCAGTTAGGATTGTGTTAGCAGTTGCTGCATATTTCGATTATGATATATGGCAGATGGATGTCAAAACCGTGTTTCTCAATGGTAATATTGAAGAAGAGTTGTATATGATACAACCAAAGGGTTTTGTCGATCCTAAGGATGCTAACAAGGTGTGCAAGCTTCAGCGATCCATCTATGGATTGAAGCAAGCATCACGATGTTGGAATCTCTGCTTTGATGAGGTGATCAAAGAGTTTGGATTTGTCCAAACTTATGGAGAAGCTTGTATTTACAAGAAAGTGAGTGGGAACAATGTGGCATTTCTGATACTATATGTGGATGACATATTACTGATAGGAAATGATATAGATCTTTTAAACAGTGTTAAAAGTTATCTAAACAACAAATTTTCAATGAAGGACCTAGGTGAAGCGTCATACATATTAGGCATAAAGATCTATAGAGATAGATCTAGGGGCCTAATAGGGCTATCGCAAAGTACATACCTTGATAAGATTTTAAAGAAGTTTAAAATGGAAGATAGTAAGCAGGGGTTCTTACCTATGACACAAGGCATGACATTGAGTAAGACTCAAAGTCCGACTACGTCGAAAGAAAGAGAGAAAATGGACAAAGTCTCCTATGCTTCAGCCATAGGATCTATAATGTACAAGACCGGATGTGGCACATGCTATTAGTTTGACTAGTAGGTACCAATCGGATCCAGGTTCGTAACACTGGAAAGCGGTCAAGAATATCCTTAAGTACTTGCGAAGAACTAAGGATATGTTTCTTGTATACGGAGGTGAAGAAGAGCTTGTCACTATGTGTTATGTCGACGCTAGCTTTGACACCGATCCGGATGACTCTAAGTCTCAATCCAGATACGTATTTCTCATGAATGGCGGAGCGGTTAGTTGGAGGAGCTCCAAACAACCTGTGGTGGCGGGATCAACAACGGAGGCCAAATATGTTGCTGCTTCGGAAGCGGCTCGGGAAGCAGTTTGGATGAAGGAGTTCATATCCGAACTAGGTGTGGTTGCAAATGCACTGGACCCAATGGTGATCTATTGTGACAACAATGGTGCCATTTCCAATGCCAAAGAGCCAACGTCTCACAAGCATTCCAAGCATATTAAGCGCCGATTTCACTCCATCCGCGAGCATGTCAAGGATGGAGATATAAAGATTTGTAAAGTACATACGGATCTCAATGTAGCAGATCCTTTGACTAAAACTCTCCCTAGAGCAAAACATGATCTACACCAGAACTCCATGGGTGTTAGATACATCACTATGTAACTAGATTATTGTCTCTAGTGCAAGTGGGAGACTGAAGGGAATATGCCTGAGAGGAAATAATAAAGTGTTTATTATGTGTATGCCAAGTATATGATAGATGTTTATTTTGCATGCTATAATTGTATTAATACAGAAACGTTAATACATGTGTGTTTAATAAACAAACAGAAAGTTCCTAGTTATGCCTCTCTCATAAACTAGTTCATTGATTAACAAGATGATCACAGTTTCCTGATCATAGACATTGGATGTTGTTAATAATAAGATCACAACATTAGTGTAATGATGTGATGAACATTCATCCGAAGTATAGCATTACGATCAAAGTCATTGAGTTTATATTGCTATAAACAACTTACGAAGTGATCCTAATCCTTAGACCATGAGATCATGCCAATCACTAATACCGGAAGAGTTTCTTGTTGACATCAAACGTCACACCGTAACTAGGTGATTATAAAGATGGCTTCAAAGCTACTAAAGTGTTATGTTGAGACTCATGGATCAAGAGTGGAATTTGTCCACCCCGATGACGAATAGATATACTCTGGGCCCTCTCGGTGATATCACATTGGTTAGCTTGCAAGCAAGTGATTTGATCACTAGAATGTTATATCATGGGAACGAGAAAAGAGTGCATGTTAGTAACAAGATCAAACTAGGTATGGAGATACCGATGATCGAATCTCGGACATGTAATATATCGTGAAACAAAGGGATTAAGATACAAGCATAAAAGGTTCCGACGATCATAGGAAAGTCATCGTTAAATGTGTGGGAGTCAGTGTGGATCTCCAGGTCCCGCTACTGATTATTGATTGGAGAACGGTCTCGATCATGTACGCATTATTCACGAACCGTAAGGTGACACACTTAAGGGACACTTACATCCAATTGGAGCAAATGTTTCATGCCGGAAAGAATAAACAAGCGCAGGAATTTATTTCACTAGATACCGAAACAGGTTTTCGGGTGAAATTGCAGAAAGTGTTTTTGCATGTGAAATAGAATTCTAGTAAGGGGTTATATATGAATGTTTGTCATTAAAGTAATTGACAAAATTCTGAATAAATAAAAAGAGTTTTATTTAATGAGAGTTTGCATTAAATTTGGTGGAAATTTAATTGCAAGTTTGAGTGGGATTTTGAGTGGAGGAAATTGAAGAGGTTTTTGTGAGTGGAGTGTCCACCCACATGAATGAAGGAGGAGAGGGGCAGCCCCCATGGCCCGCGGCCACCCCCTTGGGTGCCCCCTCCTCCTATAAAAGGCACCCCTCTCCCTCTCTCTCACTCGCACCTCCTCGTGAAGGATCTCTTTCCCCCTCTAGAATTTATCCCCCATGGTCTCAGACTAGCGAGATACATGTTCCCGGTGGCTATTCGGCAAGAAAGGGTTGTGCTTCCGCTGCATTTGAAATGGATCGTATGGGCACCTAGAGGGGGGGGGTGAATAGGTGCTAACCAATTTTTAATACTTTTTCAATTTTAGGCTTGACACAAAGTAAATTCTCTAGATATGCAACTACGAAAATTTCCCTATATGCAACCCTAACTACTAAGCACGTAAAGAGAGGAGCGGGGAAACCGTAGTGGAGCACGCAGAGACACAGGGATTTGTTTTACCACAGTTCCTTCCTTGTTAAGGGAAGTACATCTGCGTTGGAGGAGTGGGCGGTTCTAAGACCACCACACCACAATAGGCCTCACCCTATTCTCCGATGGATCTCACCACGAGAGGCCTGATCCACCTTCTCCACTATTGGATCCCTTCGAGGCGGGAACCGGTGCCTTTTACAACACTATCGGGGCACACACCCACAACCGAACTGGGGGCTCCCGAGATGACAACAAGCTGCCACAAGAACAAGCTTTATCAATATAAACAAAAACAAGGATCTAGATATTTGGAAGAAATACTTGATCGGAGGTTCTTCAAATGAATGGAGAGGAGATGAAGCGCTTGATTGCTGATGATGAAGATCGAGTTCTCCTCCTTCGATTCCCCAAGGGACGGGGCCTTTGGGTGGATCTAGGTGGAGCTCTCTTGGATGAAGGTTGCAGATCAGATCTCGTCTTTTTCGAATGAATCAAGAGATCTGGCAGGAGGGGGAAGGCTGGCTTAAATACCCCCTCCCCAGATCTGGCCGTTGCTCAACTTTGGGGGCGGATTATCCGCCCCCACTTGGGGCGGATTATTCGCCCCCTGGGAAAACTCCGCCCGCTCTCTGGGGCTGGTGCCTGCGAAACTTGGTGAAGATCTTGGGGGGCGGATAATCCGGCCCCCTCCAGGGGCGGACTATCCGGCCTGGCCGGAAAATCCGGCCAACACTCTGCCCCCTCTCTGGGGCTTGCGCCTTGGCGATGAGCAAGGGGGGCGGACTATCCGGCCCCCCTGAGGGGTGGATTATCCGGCGGAGCCGGAAAATCCGGCCAAAACTCTGCCCCCCTTCTGGGGCTTGCGCCTGCTTGGGAAGAGGGAGGGGTGGATTATCCGCCCCTGGTGGGGGCGGATTATCCGCCCCCAAAGGCAGAATCCTTTTCCCTTTTTCTCAAAGAGAGCTGCAACACTTCAACACACATTAAATAATCCTTGATATTGTTATCTAACACACAAAACACTAGGGATTATAAAATGTTCTTTCAGCATCGCTGGAGCGAGGAGGCGGAGGTTGCTCGGTGTCTTGTACGTGTGTGCGAGCACGGATGCGCTGCTGCTTTGCGGCGCTAAGACTTCCTCTCGATCTTGAGATCGGCAAGAGATCGTCTACATCAACCACGAGTTCAACTCGTTAAGATTTGTCGGTCTTCAAGGGTATGTTCTCTACGGATATACATCCGCCCGTTGTTTGTATCTAGTAGATAGATCTTGGTACATAGTTCCCATCGTAGGAATTTTTTTGTTTTCTATGCTGCGAACCCTACAGGAACAGTATGGCCACTCCAACTGTCCATAACCGCAGACGCGGCTATTCGAATAGTTTGACACTCTGCAGAGATTGTACACTTTCACCACAACATTCGATACATCCATCAGGAACAATCCTGAATTCACCATACTCAGTATGCGGATAACCAATCCTAACCTTTCAATTACACGCCCTAGTATAGGCACCTCTCCTGTGAGTTTGGCCTCCCAACCATGACCAACTGTCATCTTGGGTACTGCACAGGTGGACAATCTTCACATGGTAGCCTCAGGTCAGACCTTGGCCGCAAGGGAACCCATACTAAGGTATATAAATTTCCAGTCAAGCCCTACCCATTTTTCGGGTATTGTGGTTATACGGTAAAATTGAATGGTATCGCATCGAGACAACCATCAGTTTTATAAAGGGCTAAGGCTCATGCCTTAACATTTTCATCATCAAAATCATCTGGTGTTTGGAAACACATGTCAAAACATTTCAGTAGAATGACTCATCATTCTAAGGTTTTCATAACCATTTTCACCAAGTATTCCCATCTAAAGTTGATCAAGGTTTAAGCTTAGCACTAGCATCTATAACTATGAGTAAATACTAATGAGGGGTGATAAATAAGTGGGGATTAGCTAAGTTCAATCTCATGCCTTAGGATGACATCAAGATTATCTAACCTAGGACAAATTTTATGCTCTTTATGCTACCTTCAATTATCTTTCTAGAATCTACAAGTCACTAAGTAACTTTTGATAGAAAGCTTTTATTAAGGAAGAGAAAATACTAAGCTTGCAAGTAAAAGTAGGATGGTGTGTCAAGTGGGTATAAGTTTGCAAGTAGAGCTTGCAAGTGGTAGCTTGCTTGATGAGTAGCTTGCAAGTATTGGCTTGCTAAGTTATTAGTATAAGCTTGCTAAGTTGCAAGTGTTAGCTTGCCTTGTGCAGAGCAGTTGTTGAAGTTCTCCTCAGCTTCTTACTTGTAGTATCCTCCATCCTCCGCGTATCCTTGGTCGGTACTAGCGTCTATAATTAAATACGAGGTACACAATGACCAAACAATACTTAACTATTTCTAATCATCACACAAAGGTTCACACTAGATGATCTATCATCATCACTAACATTACAAGGATTAAAACACTTGTCCCATTTATTTTATTTGAGAAAAGTAATTTCTATTCATTGAAAAACTACTTCAGATTTAATATTCTCCAACTCAAACACGGGATCATGTTGACACATGTCATCACCACATATTTCAGTACATGGGAATGTGATTTAAAGTGGTGTCACAATTTAATAAGGTTTAACCTTTTTATTTTAATTTTATTAAAGTGACTAGAAATGCCTATGTGGCATTCTTTTATTACTTGATCATTATTTCTGTAAGTAAACCTATATATTTTTATATATTCTGAAAGGTATGGTTAAATGTGATTTTCGAGAGTTGGAATCAACTCAAAAGATCTTATGGTTGAATTTTGAAAAATGTTTGAATGCAGAAAAGCTTCTGCCTTGTTATTTTTACCATGGGTGATCTATAATTCTAAATGGTTTAAATCCAACGGGCTTGGATTAAGCATTTTAGTACCTTTATAACAATATTGGTTTCATGCATTTTGGTTTAGTGAATCGAGCTAGGTTGATTTTTGAATCTAGGTACATGACTGGGTTTGAAATTAAATGAATAAAACTAAATTTGAATTGTTGGGTCGCGCGGGATGTTTAACTGGGCCGGCCCACTACGCACAGCGCATGCGCGGGATGTTTAAGTGAGCGACCCCACTCGTCAGTGAGACAATGAGTGGCGAAGCGGTACTGGGTGATATAGGCCGCACGATCTAACTCTAATCCTATGGCTCTGGTTCATCGTCCACGTCGAACAACACCGGCGAGACAGAACCCTAGCGTGTCCGGTGGGGGTCGTGGGAGGCTCACCGGGGCTCAGGCGATGGTCGGTGACAGGGGCGAACGACGAAGTCGACGATGGCGATTCTCCTGGTACCGACAGCTTCTCCTGGGGCGGCTCCAATCAACGGCGCCTCTCCTCCTCTGCAGCGGTGAACTCCGGTGAATTTTCGGCCACCTGGTGATCGTCTTGCTCCGGGAGTGAGTGGGGGGGGGGGGGTATCAGTGAGAGGTGGGGAGTGAACTGTTGTGAAGAAAACGAGCGGGGGAGGCCTCCTTTTAATGGTCGTCGTGGTCGTCGAAGGGGACCGAAGGGTGTGGGTTGAGCTCGTCGTGGTCGACGGCACAGAGTGCTACTGGCATGGGTGACGATAGGGGCGGTGCTGTGCTCCCTAGCAAAGCTCAATGGCATGGTGGCGAGGCGTGGGGCGGTGCGAGATGGTTGGAACGTCGCGGCGCTCTGGGTGGGTCCGACGACAATTTTAATGGCGCACAGCATGCATGGTCCGTGTGGCGGCGAACGAGGATGTCTGGCGGGGTGCTGGGGTGCTGGTGATCACGTCTGCAAGCGGCGAGGGTGGCGCGCGGTCTGTGGGCGTGTGTCACGGTTGGCGCACTGGCGCACTCGCGGCTCGCTCGCAGAGAGGCTTGGCATGAGCTTGCCGTGTGGTCCAAGGGCTGAAAGTGCTCGGGGCTTGGACAGGGAGTGGCGGTGGACGGTGGTAAGTGCTCCAGACATGCTTGCTAGGCTTGGTGCTTCTCCTAGCTTGCTGTCGACATGTGGGTGGCAAGTTAGGTTCGGCATGGTCACCATTAATGGCTATGCCAAGCTCACAGTGGTGCTAAGGCTTGTTAATTGGGCTAGATCATCTACTGAGAGTATAGTGAGAGCTAGGGAGGGGACAAGGTTGGCCAAAATCACTCCTCCTAATAGTGTTTTGTGTTTGTTTGTTTGCTGCTGACAAGGTATTAATGAAATGGCCGAAAGAATTTGAAATTTTAATTTTGGATTCAAACTTAGTGGGTTTGCTAGGTACATACTAAGGAGTCTTGGGTTAGTTGGATTGGTCAAGGGGCACTGGTTTGGTTGGTTTTTGAAAAGGTGTGATCTTCACATATGTTAAAGATTTAATTTTGAATTGTAATTTGAAATGGGTTGCTAAATGTTTCTGCAAGTTTGAAGTGTGGGCTTTGATTCACTTTTAGTTGGTCTAGCAAGGGGTGAAAAGAATTGGAAAAGTTTCTGTTTGAAATCTTGGACTAGAAACACTCAAAGTGACCTAGTGAGAAAGATTGGCAAAAATGACCATTTGCCTTATTTGATTTGTTTTTGATTTTCTCTTTATTTGTTTCTGCTTGGAAATGTTTTAGATGATGTTATTTTCATCTTTAAACCATTTCTTGCTATTTAGGTTAATCACATAAGTCCATTCATGCATTTATCAAATCATCACATACACACATGCATTCATTTGTTTTTTTATTTAATCAAAGTTTTTGTTAACCCTAATTTTAGTGTTTAGAGTTTGATGATCATTGTTTCATATTTTTGGGATGTTACACTCATGCCTCCCTAATATGAACTCGATAACGTTGCTCGATATATATGCTGTTAATCACGATGCTGGGTCCCACATGCCAGTCTCTCATTACAAGAATCGTGTGTATGATGGAATTTTTTCCTTCCCCCCCGCTACCCTGTTCTGAACTTGATAGCGCTGCTAGATGCATCTACAGTTTAATCACGCAACTGGCCCCCACATGCCATCCTCTCATTAGAATAAACGTGTGCATGATGATTTTTTTTCCTTGGCTCGTTCCTCCCTGATTTGAACTCGATAACGTTGCTTGATCTATCTACCGTTAATCATGATGCTGGGTCCCACATGCCAACCTCTCATTAGAAGAATTGTGTGTATGATAGAATTTTTTTCCTTTGCTCCCGCTACCCTATTCCAAACTTGATTGCGCTGCCGTTTAATCACGCATTTGGGCCCAGATGTCATCCTATCATTACAAGAAACATGTGTATGATGGAATTTTTGCCCTCGATCGCGCTACCCTGTTCCGAACTTGATAGTGCTAGATGCATAATCACGCAGCTGGACCCCACATATCATACTCTCATTAGAAGAAACATGTGTATGATGGAATTTTTTCCCTCGGACGCGCCTCCATGTTAACTTGATAGCGTTGCTCGGCCAATATGCTGTTTGGTCACGCAGCTTGGTCCCACATGTCAACATCTCATTGGAAGAAATGTCTACATATTGGACTTTTTCTCGCTCGTGCCTCCTAGTTTCAAACTTGGCAACGTTGCTCGATGCATCACCTGTATAAGGTCTCGCTGATGTGTCCCACATGTCAGCCTCTCTGTATATGCATTTACCGTTAATCTCGGAATTGGGCCCCACGTGTCATCCACACATTAGAAGAAACGTGTGCATGATGAATGTTTTTTCATGTCTCGTGCCTCCATGAACGTCTGCATCAGCCATTTATTCAGGCTGGTGGGTCCCCTATATTAACCTTACATTAGAAGAATCATGTGGGAATTTTTTCTATAGCGCTACCCTGTTCTGAACTAGATAGCATTGCTCGACGAATCTGCCATTTGGTCATACTGTTGGGTCCCACATGTCAGCATCTCATTTAGAAGAAACATCTGCATGTTGGACTTTTTCTCGCTCGCGCCTCCCTTATTCGAATTGGCAAAGTTGCTCGATGCAGACCTGTAATAAGGTCTATCTGGTGGGTCCCACATGTCAGCCTCTCCATAAATGAAATGTGCTATGATGGACTTCTTTTCGGCCGCCTCCGTTTTTCCGACTTTGGTCCGTAGCTGGGTCCCAGATGTTAGCAACCTCTGTGTAGGAAATATGTCTATGCCGTGTCCCATATGTCAGCGTCTATTTACAAAAAACGTGTGTATGTTGGACTATTTTTCATGTTGAGTCCGCCGTTATGACCTTGGCAACATTGGTAGATTTTTTTGTGGGGAAACGTTATGATACAGCAGCAGTTTATTTGGGTCCCAGATGTCAACCTTATCGAGTATAGAAAATGTTAATCTATACTCCGCTGTTGGGTCCCACATGTCATCCTTCTATGTATAGGAAATGTGTCTATGCTGAGTCCCACATGTCAGACTTCTCTGTGCAGGAAACGTGTCTATGTTGGGTCCCACATGCCAGCCTCTATTTGAATTAAACGTGTCTATGTTGGGTCCCACATGTCAACTTCTATTTGAATTAAACGTGTGTATATATGTTGGACTATTGTTTCGGGTCGAGTCCGCCGTCCTAACCTTGGCAACATTGCTAGATGCAGCAGCAGTTTATCCGGGTCCCAGATATCAGCCCAAGAGTACAAAAAGATAACTCTATATTAACAAAGAATGCCTAGGATTCGAACTCGAGACCTCACCAGCGGTGAACTGGGTTCCTTGCCACTACGAAAGACAAAGCTAATATAATAGAACAGTTAAACTTTACTATTATAAGTTACCGATTTGTCTCTTTAAAAAGACTTTTTTGACCATTTTTATCTCCCATCAAATAATAAGGCGGCGCTTCTGGCAGCTAAACTAAAAACTGCAGGCGCTCTAAAAAAACTGAAAACTGCAGACAGAGTTTTTTTTAGAAAAAATTGAGAGGTGGGGGGCAATGCCAAAAGGCCAAATTAAAAAGATTTTGACTATTCTACATGGGTTGCTCTACATGGGCTGCTCTATATAGGCTATTCTTCATGGGCTCCTGTCTCAAATTTCCCTAGGCTATGGTCAGCAGTCCACAGACCCCTAAAAGATCAAATTAAAATGTTCTGGGCTAAAGATGGGCCGAATAAGCTAGATTTCTTCTCCTGGTATATAAAAACTGCATTTTGCTGTGGCCCAGTCGGATTTGAAACAAAGAACTCGGAGAGGGAGGGAAAGAAATCGATAATTCTTTTTGGTAGATATTTATATAAACTCTGCATTACAGAATAAGATAAACAAAATTATCGACAGATTCACAGTTCACATTCAACAACACTTGACCAATTTAGCAGCATTTCAAAGTGAGCAATTCAATAATACAGACACTGCAATACAATAGCAGTACAGAGAGAACTAGTTCTTGTTTTAGCTCTTAAAACCTTGTCACCCGATCAGTTTTCCCTTTTCTCCAAACACACTCGACCATTGGAGCATGCAAAACTGACGATCGAGTCTGCCTTGAGTACCTTCTTCTCACATCAATGTCTGTGTGACCCCGTTGCAACCAAAAATTCCCAAGTCTCATCTAGATTGAGACAAGGCCATGTTTCAAAACAAAAGCAAGACTAACTACTGCACTTGATCTAAACAAGTACCAGCACATCAATATTAGTTATAGAAAATAAGTAGGATTTGACAGATTCGGCAGTACGAAATAAGACAGAAAAAACATCAGTAGATTCCCAGTTCATATTCAGCAACACTTGACAGATTCAATAACATTTAAAAGTGATCGATTCAGCAGTATAGACAATGGACAAAAGAAATGACAGATTCAGCAATGCAGACGATGAAATTTAATAGTTTTTTTAATACTTGTAGCAAGGCCATGAATCAAAAGGAAAGAGGGACTATATTCTGCACTCAATCGATCGATCTGAACAAATACCAGTACATATGTATTACTACAAAATAAATTGGCAGTAGCAAACCTCCATACAAAATTCACAGCATAACGCATCAGCTTATCCAAGTGCTGGCCGGGTCATACAAAATATACACTTCTTTCTTTCCTACTGTCTTGTTTGACCAGCAATGCAGACTAGAGTTATTACTGTCTTGTTTGGCCAGATGATGTTTATTTACATCTCCTATATTCCTAAAAATTACTAGTGCATATAGTACCTAGTAGTAGTACACTTGTACAAGAACTACTACTACTAGCAGTATTAGTTTGCTCAAAAGGATCATAATGTGGAACAGAGGTGGTACAATACTATCAGTCAGTGGTGGAGCTAGCTCATAATTTAAGCCTGCGCAAAGAGTATATATATACTTGATTAGTTGAGTATTTTCCCAAAAAATCTCCTCTTTTTATCTTAGTTTTCTTATAGTATTTCAGTGGAGTTAACCAGCTGAGCCCGGACATGCCGGGCTGTGGCTCCACCACTGCTAGTAGTAGTACACTAGAATTTTGTTTTGCTGCAAACATAGTACAATAAATATTTACACATTGAAGCCTAGCATGAGCAAGTACCACATTGTTCCAACACAATGCATCACTAGAGGGGTATAGTTATAGACCACCTCTTTACAGAATAGTTATAATTAAAAGCGGACGGTCACTGCATTAATACACATATTATATACTAGTAAATTGTTGATCAAATGATGGGTGATAACCTGCACATTTGATCACCTTCTCGCAGTTATCATGATCAAATACCATCACCTTAAAGGATATGGTGGGAAGCTTCTTGAATACTAGAAAGTATCCTACCTTCAAGTCATGTGCATTGACAAATTCTAGCCATCCTTCGCCAAGGATAAACTTGCCATCTCGCTTCCTCAGGTCGACATCCCAGTTGCAGGCTTTGCAGATCTTCAGCTTGATGGCATCCGGATACTCACTGCCAAACATTGGCAAAAAGGTGTTGGGTATTCTCCACATGTCTAACCCACCCGGTATTAACAGCATCTTGCAGAACTCATAACAGGTATTCTCCACGCGGGTGTTCCTGGCTCGCCCCTCCATCCGGATTGCATAGGGCTCTCCTGTCTTCTTCGATGACGAGTCTCTCAAAGCTTGAGCTTGTTGCCCGAACACTACAAAAAAATGCCCGTGGTCAGATAATGTCTCTACCAGCTGGAAATAATTGTGAAATACATTATTAGTTGACTGAAAAAATGAGCAACGATATTTTGATTATATTGTTCATAATTAGTATTGTTGGATTCGTATTAAAAACACTTTTTAACGATTCTAGTTTGGTACCAACATTATTTATATATTTAGAGCAATTTTTGGTTGAAGAAAAAACATGCAAAACAAGGACGCCTTATTCTGGGGGATGGATGGAGTAGAGTACAATATAAAGATCAGCTAAGAAAGTACTAAAGTGGAGCAATTTTCTTATCAAAGTACATAAAGTCTTAACTCTAGCTAGCATGAACGCCTGTCATACTAGTACTGCCAAGGTCTAGGCATCACATTAGTGTAGTCCATAATCGACCAGTACAGATACCGAATACCCACGAACAGAAGAACGGACAAACATGATGAGATCTATCTGATGCCGATGCTAGGGATGCATACATATACTTGAAATTTTGGACCAAATCAGGGTAGGGTAACAAATACCCTAAATTTCCCATGTTAAAGGGATCTACGCCCCTGAGACCAACCAACCAAAACATGCCAAGTCGCCTCCAAAACCATCATCACCCGTGGATCGATCAGTTCACCGTAGATCTAGCCTAAGAACTTTCTTGCATGTGTAAAACTATACTACTAGATGAGAACTACTAGTACTCAACACCAAACCAATGTTAACCAACATGTACTACTAGATGAGAATTACTAGTACTCAACACCAAACCAATGTTAATCAACCGCCAATAAAAGCTTAACCGTATCTCATCATCAAGATTAAGGGTTTCGGGGATTATGTACATACCGCACTGCCACCGGGATGCCTGAGGGATGCGACAACTCTAAAATTGAGGTTGTAGGGGCCGCCACCGACCCGCCTAAAGACGAGTAAGTTGCGGCGATGGTGGTCGTCAATGGAGGGAAGAGATACGTCGGAAACGTATCTATAATTTTTGATGTTCCATGCTTGTTTAGTATCTACTTTGCTTTGCTTTCTCTACACTTTGAGGTGTTTTTATATGTTTTCTGGTACTAACCTATTAACAAGATGCCACAGTGTCAGTTGCCTGTTTTCTTCCGTTTTTGGTTCCAGAAAGGCAGAAAATCAACATTCTCGGAATTGGACGGGACAAAAGCCAATGTCAATATTTTACCGTGGGGAACACGGAGCCAGAAGACGAGACGGAGGAGGGCCTCGAGGGGGCCACACGGGTGGGCCTACCCCGTGCCTGGGGGGAGGGGGTGCAGCCGCCTCGGGCACGCCCTCGGCCCCCCTCTTTGCCTATAAGAAGACCCTGATGCCTAAACCCTAAGTACCCGATCAAAATTCCACGAAACCGTCTATAGCCACTGCCACCATCGTCCCTAGATCGGGGGGGGGGGGGGATCTGAAGCTCTTCCCGGCACCCTGCCAGATGGGATATCATCCCGGAGGCCTTCTTCTTCATCATGCCAGCCTCCGGTATGAAGCGTGAGTAGTTCCACCTTGGACTACGGGTCCATGTAGTAGCTAGATGGTTGTATCTCCTCCTTTGTGCTTTCATGTCTAGATCTTGTGAGCTCCCTTCATGATCAAGATATCATCTATTTGTAATAATGCATGTTGTGTTTGCGGGGATCTGATGGATATTGAGATTACTATGTCAGATTGATTAATAGTTTTGTCTTATTGATTCTATCATGTCTGTGTTGTTTGTGATCTTGCATGCTCTCTGCTGTTAGTAGCTATCTTGGCCAAGTAGTTGCTAGTGACTCCAAGAGGGGGTATTTATGCTCGATAGTGGGTTCATGCCTCTATCAAATCTAAGGGAAGTGACAGAAATCTCTAAGGTTGTAGATGTGTTGTTGCCACTAGGGAGAAAAAACGGTCTCTTGTTCATGGAACAAGTGGATTGTGTACCTTACACACTTTGATTAAAGTAGTTGTCTGTTGCTTGCAACTTAATACTAGAGGGGGTTCGGATGATAACCCAAAGGTGGACTTCTAGTCATAGATGCAGTTGGATCGCGGTCTATGTATGTTGTTGTATTGCCCAATCGAATCACATAGGATCATGATGTCTAGTATTGCATTGTTATGTCTTGCTCAGTCCTGTCAATTGCCCTGCTGTAATTTGTTTACCTAGCATGGCATGTTTGTTTATCTAAGGAGAACACCTCTAGTGAACTATGGACCCCGGTCCAATCTTTACCATTGATACATCTTCCACTATTACTGTTTACTTTCTGCAAACCACCATTACCTTCCACACCATACAATTAATCCTTTTATTACAGCAACCAGTGAGATTGACAACCTCACTGTTTATTGCGGCACAGTCTTGAGTTTGTGTTGTGCAGGTCTCCAAGTTGCTAGCAAAACCTTTGAGATGTTTCCTTCCCCCTACTGGTTCGATAACCTCGGTTTCTTACTGAGGGAAGACTTGCTACTATGCTCATCACACCTTGCTCTTGGGGTCTTCCAACGAAGCGCTACCACGCGCCATCAACAAGTTTTCTAGAAGGAACATACTCTGTATCTGAAGTGTCTGGACTTGAGTCATTACTCAACCTGAGCGCATTGACTCCCTCTAGCTTAGCTGAAAAGTCTTCAGAAACATATTCAACATTATCTCCAGCCTGCATCTCCTGAGCTTCATTTCTTGAGTTTTCAAATGGATACGCAGATCCTGCTGCTTCCCAATTGCTCTCTTGGGCAAGATAGTTAAACACTGGATAATGTATATTCCCTGGGTTTTGATAAGATGTTGATGATTCAAACACTCTCTCCTCAAGATCTTCTTCTTCATCCTAACTATCTATTGACATGGTATTTCTACTACTATTATTAGGGTTCATTCTTGCGCCCATCCAACTAGATTGTCCAACATTTCTGTCGGAACCATCTGTGGACATCTGGTGTTCATGAGATCCATTATATGATCCTATTCTCCAACCATCTGAATTCTCAATAGGAAGTCCTGAGTCAGAACCATCCTCTGAGCCCTGTGGTACTGCATACCTCATATCCATAGTAGGATCAGGTATAGGTTCAGGTCTCGGTGAATAAGGATATGGTATAAAAGATTCAGGATCTATAGTTATATCCTTAAAGATAGGTGTTGCACTACTACTTGCTTCTTTCTCTAACTGGAATGCTAACTACTTCCTCCTCTCCGGATCAGTTAGATCCTCTAACATGTCATTTTTATCTTCGTCAATCACTTGATGGGTCTTATAAAAAGACGCAACGAGTGTTCAGTATCTATCCATAAACTTGGAAGCTAACTTAGGATGCTTCTTAACCAAAGTAAGATGATCCGGTATAGGCTCCGAGTCTATAGAATCATGAGTATCACAGAGAATGTGCTACCTTCTAGCTCCTTGGTTTTCTGCTCCCGGATATTAGCTTTCGCCTCCACAACAACAACATGATATGCTGCTAAATGACTCCTACCTTCTCCTATAGGTAGATCATGATATAATCCAAGCTTCTCTAGAAGTTGGATACTCACACGATACTTGGATAACATCCGGCCATCAAGGTAAGTGATAGTGTTCACTGGAATTCTAGTTGGACAACTAAAGAGCTTTAAAAGTTGACGAAGTTGGTCTGTGAATGATCCTTGATAATCATCAAGAGTCTCCTCTTTCCTTACCAAAGTCCGTTTTGGAAACTTTGGTGCCATATCTCTATATATCAGAAAAATAATTTTTGATTAGTAACCAATGACATATTGCATCATAACAAAGAATTATCGCACTAAAATATATAACATAATATTCTCATTTGAATACCCATTATATTACTTTTAGAGAATTCTTTATCGTTGCTAAGCTTTTCTACAGGTAATACCCTTTACTAGGTTTCCAACCTAAGATCAAAGCAATTTGCTCTGATACCAACTGCGGTGACCCGGCATACCACTGCATGTGTAGTATACTATAGTCGTTGACATGACATCCACAAAACACCGTTCTGTAAATATCACATCTCTCAGAGTGGTACAACAGAAACATTGCGGGTCCATATTACAAATATACACACCTTATTATTACAATATCGGAAGTACAAATCTTCCAAAAGATTCAACTTATAAACCAAAATATAAAGTGTTTCAGCGGAATTTAAAAGTAGCAACTCTGACTAGGAGTTGAGCTCAGCAGCTTATTCTATAGAGTTCATGCTGCTCTGCTCCATTGGCTACTACTAACTAGGGATACTTAGTTGGACTCGTTATCATCGACACTGTAGCGGATTTTGTAATCCACTCCTTCAACACCTCCGGACAAATCGGGCTCCTCATAAAACACATCTTCTTGGCATTCGGCTGCATACATTGGCACGTCTTCGGGATCCTC
The DNA here is from genome assembly GCA_023614405.1 of Avena insularis. Lineage (NCBI taxonomy): Eukaryota > Viridiplantae > Streptophyta > Magnoliopsida > Poales > Poaceae > Avena > Avena insularis. Next base: position 243,166,799 of record CM042689.1, on the reverse strand, counting down.
AGAGTCTAAGCAAGGGATCAAAGGAAAGAATGAGTAACATCGTTACCCAACAAGTTCATTATATGCAAGGTGGGAAGTTTGATGCTCTAACTACCACCTCGGATTATAAATCCTTGGCACTATGCAATTTTTGTAAATCTTTCTTCAAAGATTGATTTTATTCTGAAAAACTATGACAATCATCCTTCATAGGTTGACCAGAACTTTCATGGAGTTCCTTTCCTGCCGTGTTCGTAGCTCCTTCTCGGAACAGGGAGTAACAAGTTACAGTTCTTACACACTGCAGAGGTGCGTTACTTTACCCATGAGAGATCAACTCCTTGTTGCACAACCGGGCGTACTTTCCCGTCCACAATTCCATGATGTGGGGCCCAGCAGTTGGTCCAAGCCAATCACTGCCCCCTTCGCGACCTCGCATGCCTCCTTGGTGTACACCATGCCCACATAATGAATTACGGCAATGGTTTGTACAAACCGTTAGATGCCAGAACTATCGTGGGACGATGAGGGTTCCCACCCATATGCTGCATATCCTCTATGAATTACCAATTAATATGCACGCTACAAGGATAACAGCCATGACCTGCACATCCGGCTTCATGCGAGAGGAAGAAGATACAACTGCCTTCTCTGTCCCATTCCAAATCTCATGGCTAACGCGTAATATACGGCGCTATAATCACTGATGTCAGGGGTTATTAAGTCCCTACTTGATCATTATTGTTGCAAATAGAACCCTAAGTTCTATTGCTCCATTATATCACCACTTAGGATGATATCTATGATTTCTTTATTTGTGAAAATAATATTTTCTTTCTTTTATAGCATATATGATAACACACAATTTGCAAATACTTTTATAAAGACTCTTCAAAGGACATGAGCAAGTGATGAACTTGCCTTGTGATGGCAAGGTAGTGAAGTCTGATGCTTGCACTGGACCTTGAGCTTCTATCTTTACAAAAACATCATTATTGCTCGGTAAGGACAATATTTAAAGAAGCAAAATGATTATGCAAGTAATGTAATGCATTATTTAATTTGATATGCATTTACCCTATTATTATACAAGGTTCTTTTTAATAAAGCATTTATAAATATTACTTTTTAATATTTATAACATATATTGAATTATTTTATTTTATTTCCCTTTTATTTGACTTTTATTGATTTAATAATTCTTTTAGGAATTATCAATTATATATTAAAAATTGTTATTAAATATTTATTTAGTATTTTTCAAAAATACTACAATATTAATATATAATGAAAGTGATTTTTATTTATTTTTATCATCTTTCAATAATTTTGTAAAATTCCATAAGGAATATATAAATTACAAAATTCTTATAAAAATTTAAATGTCTAAAATTTTATATCTTATTTTATTTGGATAGTGTGGATTATTATGAATCCAAAAATATTTTATTTATAATTGTTGGACTTTTATTTTATTTTCTAGAATTTAACTAAGTCTAGGGGTATTTTGGTCTTTTCCTTTTTATTCAAACGGGCCTAAAAGGATTTCTGGGCTGGCTTAATCTTATTGGGCCCTAGTGGCCCATTAGTCATAGACAAAATAACCACCCCGAAGGGTCTGGCCCAACTCGGCCCATTCCTCACTGCCTCTCTCTCTCCCTCGAGCTCATCCTCTCCTCCTCTGACCTCGACCCCATGGCCGGCGATGCCGCCACCGGCGATTCCCACCGCCGTAGGACGTTCTGGTCGTCGCCGTGGTGCAATAGGGGGTTGTCGATGATGCTTGTCCTTTCTATCCAACTGGATTCGAGCCTGGGACTCTCCTGCGATGGATCGATGCCATCCCGAACCCTAGGGTTTGGGGGTTGGCGTGGATCCTGGTGTTGCCGCCGCCGTCGTGCGTCGTGGTGATGCTCCTCGCCTCTATGTGTGTTCATGGTCGCCGCCGTGGCGCCGTATGGGTTGCAGCGCCCCTCCCGGGGTGCTCCCAGTGCCGCCATGGACGTCGGCCCCTCTGCTTCCTCTTCTAGTCTCCAGCGAGGACCTTTGGTGAGTTCTTCTCCTCTCCCCTTGTGCTCCCTGTGCTCGCTCATCCCATGCTGGATGTTGGCAGTGACCTCTCTGGTTACTGTCTTTAGGATGATTTATCCATTTAGGGTTCTTATCCTGTGGTTGATCATATACTGGATGAATTAGATTATGTATGGATGGTCTGTAAACATGCTAAATGATTATTGGCCTGAGGCTTGTTGCTTGATATGAACTATGATGGTTCTGGTGGCTTATTAGATGCTTTTATGCTTGGATTGCATATGATTCAGATGGTATAGTTGCTTTGGAACCATGCTTGGTATGGTTAGTGACTTGATAACCTTCCACTGTCATTTCATGGTTTAGGAGCATGGTTATGGTGTGATGAAATCACTGTCCTAGTGCTGTTGGCTTAGAAATTAATATCTGGTTTGAGTTCATCATGATCTCAAACAGTACAGATAAACATTGGAATGTTTTATTTATGATTCCTGACAGGAAAATGATTAGTAGATTGACTTTTTGAATCTGTGATGATTGTATGTTATCCTGATTCATATAGAATTGTTCTTGTGACACCATCTTGGTATGGCACACACGATTGATTCTTATTCATTGATTAGGTTGGTTTAAGCTTAAAACAAGCTTGGATTTATAAGAAAATAGAAATGCTCTTCTCTGAATTCCCTAAGACCAATGATGTTGGTCTGAGGCTTAGGGGTTTAGACCTTATCTAGTTGATTCATATAGATAGTCCTGGTAATGGTACCATCTATTGTTTTTGAATCAAAGATTGGTAAAATTGATTGTAAGCTTGATCATTATCTGGATCCAAAAGATTAGTTTCTAAGGTGCTACCCTTTCTTTAGGGATGTGCCTAGAAATAGATCATAGCTATATTTATGCTTGAATTGTAATATATAGCCTAACAACCAGAGCAATGATGTTGTTCTGAGATCTGGTTGGATCCTTGTACTTTGCTGTTTGCTTTTAGAGTTTAAAATCTCTATGATGGATTCACCCCACTTGGGTGTTTTCTGAGAGTTTGTTTCATAAAAGAACACATGCTTCTGTCTAGATGATATGATTAGATCATGTGAAGGTTTTATGATACTCACCACAGAAGCTGATGTTTGTGGAATAAAGTGGTGATGATGATCTTGTTTTGCTGAGCTTCTGTGCTTGACCTTGAGCTAGCCTGCTCCTCCTAGCTCCTGGACTTGATCTTGCTATCCACCCAATCCTTCCCCTCCTCATGTCACCATCTGGTGATGTTTGGTTGATCTTTGGTGGTTTAGTTTGGCTGTTGTGCTTGGTAAGATGCTGTCTAAGCTGGCTGTTCTTGTGTGCAAGCAGCGGAGAGATGCACTAGTGCCTCTCCACGGATGTGCTGGTGGTTTTGTGAGTTTGCGGCTGTGCTGTGAGGCTGACAACACAATACATGCATTTAGTTGAGTGTCCTGCTTGTGTGCTTGCTGTGTACCTATGGATATGTTCAGAATTTTGAAACTTACTGTTATCTGGTTACTTTCACCTGGCTGGTGAAACTTGCCCCTCTTGGCTGTCATTTGACTTCTGGCGTAAAATTTATGAAAGATGGATTCTTTCATATTGGTGAAACTTGCCCCTTTTATAAATTTCTCAATGATGAATTTGTTCAGTGCACCTCACTGACACGTGTAACATCCAAAAAATACTAAACATGGATCATCAAACTCTAATCATCAAAATTAGGGTTAACAAAAACTTTTCCAACTAAAAGTATGAAAGCATTCATATGTGTGTGTATTAGAATTTGGATTCTTTTGAATTGCCATGGTTCTGTGTTTCTTTGCTTGTAAAATGATTCTTAGGTGAAATAAGCATCATCTAAACAATCCCCAAACTTTTCCCAAAGACAAACAACTCAAAATGAATAAATTAAGTGAATGGTCACTTTGGCCAAATTAACTCCCATGCCTACTTTGGCTATCTCTAATTTTCAAAACTCAACAGAAACATCTATGGATCTTTGCACCCCTTGTTAGTACTCATAATAAGGTACCAAGGCCCACTTTGTGATCATCCAAATACATTCAAATGCTCAGTTTAAATGACAGTTTAAATTTGAATCTATCTCATATGGGAAGATCCCACTATTTCAAAGACCACTCAAACAAGCTCAATTTTCAAAACCCAAGCACCCACAGAATCCTCAACACATGCCTAGCACACCCACAAAAAATCTTTTCAAATTTCAAAACTCTAGATCTTGCGGCCATTTTATCAAATAGGTTGCAGATTCAAATCAACCAAATCAAAACACTATTTTGAGCAGTGATTTGGCCAACCTTGTTCCCTCTCTGGTTGCAACTAGTCTTAGTAGATCATCTAGCACCTTTAACTAACCTCTAGCACCACTGTGAGCTTGCCAATGCCATCAATGGTGAGCAGGCCGAGCCTCACCATGTCACCCCAGTGTGGACAGCAAGCTAGGAGAAGAACTCGCCGTGCCCACCTTGTCTAGCATGCAACCCATGCCTCACCGCCCCCTCTCGAGCAGCCCTAGCTCGAAGACCGAGACCAGAACCGCTAGGAACACCGCGCCGGCGCCGCTGTCGACCATGCCGACACGCACCCTAGAGCACGCGCCGTTCCCACGCAACCCGGCCACCTCGAGCCCTTGCTGCTCGCCAACATGCACCCCACCGTCCCAGGAGACCACCAGACATGTTCGTTTCATCGCCCGTACCCCGTAGCCACCGCTCGCGTGGAGTTTGCTGCCTCTGCCTCACATAGCACCGCACGTTCCAGACCAATTGCCACCGCCCCTAAGCTCGCATTCAAGTGCTAGAGCATCGCCAGGAGACCGGCCGTCGATCGCCAACCGCAGCCATGCCTCTAGCCGCCCGTAGCCGTGTCGCCACCGTCGCCTGCCCATCCCTCTCGGTCTCGCCGTCGAGCCTATAAAAGGAGACGACCACCAGTTGATTGAAGCACACCATTCCACTCCCCTCACCTCACCGATCATTCCACCCCCTAGCCGAAGCACGAGGAGCAGCCGCTCGCCGGAATTGCACCGGAGCAGGCCGCCTCTAGAGAAGAAGGGAGCCGTTGATTTCGACCACCCCCGGAGCTGCCTCGACCATCCTTGAGCTCGTCGTCGTCGACTTCATCTTTTTCCCCCATCGCCGACCCTCGCCTGAGCCCCGGTGAGCCTCCCACGACCCCCACTGAGCCGCTAGGGTTCGAGCTCGCCGGTGACATGTTCATCGTCGACGACGACCCTCAGCCGTTGATCGCCCTTCTAATCCAACGCACCACATCGCCCCGTACCGCTTCGCGTGTTATGAGCCACTAACCGGTGGAACCCCCTGTCAGCTAAGCCCCGTGCTGCGGAGTGACATTGGGCCGACCCATTAACCTTTCCCGCGCAGCCCAAGTGTTTGAATTTAGATTTTTCTATTTTAATTCAAACTCAGTTATGTACCTAGTTTCAAAAATCAACCTAGCTCAATTCAGTGAACCAAATTGAATGAAACCAATTTTGTTGGAAAGGTACTGAAATGCTTAATCCAAGCACGTTGGATTCAAGTCATTTGGATCTGTATATCACCCTTGGTAAAAATAACAAGGCAGAAGCTTTTCTGCATTCAAACATTTTTCAAATTTTAACCATAATAGCTTTTGAGTTGATTCCAACTCTCAAAAATCACATTTGATCATAACTTTTAGAATATATAAAAACATATGGGCTTACTTACTGAAATAATGTTCAAGTAATAAAAGAATGCCACATAGGCATTTCTAGTCACTTTATTTATTTAAAATAAAAAGTTAAACCTTATTAAATTGTGACACCACTTTAAATCACATTCCCATGTACTGAAATATGTGGTGATGACATGTGTCAACATGATCCCATGTTTGAGTTGGAGAATATTAAATCTTAAGTAGTTTTCAATGTGTAGAAATTACTTTTCTAAAAAATAAAATAAAAAAGACCAAAGCTTTAATCTTGTAATGTTAGTGATGATACTAGATCATCTATAGTAACCCTTTGTGTGATGATTGAAAATACTTAAGTATTGTTTGGTGATTGTGTACCTCGTATTTATTTATAGACGCTAGTACCGACCAAGGATACGAGGAGGAAGGAGGATACTACGAAGAAGAAGCCGAGGAGAACTTCAACCACTGCTCTGCACAAGGCAAGCCCTACTAACCAAGTTGACCTATGCAAGTTAACACTTGCAATTATGAAAGTTAGATAACCTATGCAATGCACTAAGCATGCTTGGTTAGAAACCATTGATGATACCCAATCCTAGTTTTACTTGCAAGCTTTATACTTTATTTCTTTATCAAAGCTTTCTCTTAAAGTTTACTCAAGTAACTTGTAGATACTAGAAAGATCATTGAAGGTTGCATAAAGAGCATTAAATTTGGCCTAAGCTAGAAAATCTTGATATCATCCTAAAGCATGAGATTAAACTTAGTAATCCCCACTTGTTTACCACCCCTCATTAGTACTTACAACCACCTGTAGATGCTAGTGCTAAGCATAAAACTTGGTCAACTTTAGATGGGAATACTTGGTGAAAATGGTTATGAAAACCTTGGAATGATGAGTCATTCTACTGAAATATTTTGACATGTGTTTCCGAACACCAGATGATTTTGATGATGAAAATGTTGAGGCATGAGCCTTAGCCCTTTATAAAACTGATGGTTGTCTGGATGCGATACCATTCCAATTTTACCGTACAACCACAGTACCCGAAAATTGGGTAGGGCTTGACTGGAAACTTAAATACCTTAGTATGGGTTCCCTCACGGCCAAGGTCTGAGCTGAGGCTACCTTGTGAAGATTGTCCACTTGTGCAGTACCCAAGATGACAGTTGGTCATGGTTGAGAGGTCAAACTCACAGGAGACATGCCTATACTAGGGCGTGTAATTGAAAGGTTAGGATTGATTATCCGCATACTGAGTATGGTGAATTCAGGATTTGTTCCTGACGTATGTATCGAATGTTGTGGTGATAGTGTACAATCTCTGCAGAGTGTCAAACTATTCGAATATCCATGTACGTGGTTATGGACAGTTGGAGTGGCCATACTGTTCCCCCGTCAGATGTTTTCAAAATAACTTGTGAAATGAATTGAGACTTTGACTTGACCACAACAGAGTTGTGATATGAAATTCAAGTTACCACTTAGGTGTTATAAAACTTCAACTAGTTTTCTTGCTTCTGAACTTAGTAGAGGTAAATCTGGCTTTTTGCAAAACAACCCTAGAGCTTAATATCCTACTACTAAAAAACCCCTTAACTTGTTAGTATTAGTTTGCGAGTACTTAAAGAGTACTCATGGCTTTGTCCCTGGCTATTCCCGTGGCCAGACTATGAAGAAGAGTACCAGGAGGATGGACTGCAGGAAAGTTACGACAACTAGGATCATCTCCCATCGTCAGCATTGCCTGTGACCCCGCAGATGGAGCTTCGCCTACGCTTCCTTTATTATTACGTTATTCCGCTGCTTGAGTTGTATTAAGAACTGGATCATGAGAACTTATTTGTGTAAGACCTTATGTATGGTTTGTAATGGATGATGTACTGTGATATCCAAATCTATTATGTCTTGCAAAAATGGTAATCCTGGGATTGCGATGTATGGCATAACATGCATCTAGGATTAAAAATCCGGGTGTTGACAAGTTGGTATCAGAGCCATCCTGACCATAGGAGACCCTAGTTAGACTGGACATTTGAATCAAAAACTTAATTTCAAAACCAAAGGAAACAAATATTTACAAAAACTTATTCCCATTCTTATCACTTTGATTCTTTCATGAAAATTCATGTTCCTCAAAAACTCTTTCAAAATACATAAAATTTGACACACTTGATCACTCTACTAACTTACTCATCCTATACTCTTATAGATGGACGTGAAGTACAACAAGTTTTATAAGTTGGGGAAAGGAGGAGACCTCATCTTTGAGCGGGATTTGGACCAGCTTTCGGAACTTCTGGAGCATCCACACCCCAAGTTCTTCGGAGCTCAGCTCAATGATCAAGGAGGAGAAGATCTGCAGTGGCTAATTGTTGCGAGTCTCCAAGGAAAGATTGAACCTCCCACTGCCGAGGGAATTCAGTTCACCTTAAGATAAAACAACTGGCTCGATGGACTTGCCAGGGCCATGCAGGAAGCTCTTGCCCGTCTGTCTGGGCAGAGTATCAACCAGATTAAGGGTACCCGCTTTGAGTTCTTTCCAAGGCGTGATGCTATGGGACAGCCACTGGAAGCCCCATACCACCACGAGCTGAAGACTCAATTGGACCACCTTAGCTTCATGATGTATGATCGTCAGCAGGAGTTGGACAATGCCCGTGACTACTCCAACCACAAGTCCGCCATCATCAAGATGAAGGATCAGACCATCGCCATGCTAGCGAAGGATCGCAAGTCTTGTCGCTGCTAGCTCGACAATAAGGAGTGCATCATTGCTCGTCTTCGCCACCATATCTCGGATTTGGAGGAGACCATCCACGAGAGAGACATGCAGCTGGAGGAAAGGGAGAATGCCAGAGAAGATCTTCATGGAGACCCCTACTCCTATCTCAGCGACGACGATGATTTTTTGGAGGACCAAGCCATGGACTTCTTCACCGATGAGGATAATTTTGCCTTCATCGATGACGATGAGGATGATGAGGATGACGATTAAACCGACTCCGAGGATTAGTAGCACTTGAGCACTAGCGTTAGTGAGCTTTATTCGGTCCCATTGTATCTTAGTTTCCAGAATGGTTCTTAAAATCATCTGTTTTTCCTTTGTTGTGGTGTGTGTTGTGTCGTGTGCTATGAATGAATGAAAAGCAAGTTGGTAGAAAATCTGAGTCAAACTTTAAAAACTTTACGAAGTCCCTAAACCTTAGAAATTTCCCTCTTTTCTCATGATCTATCTAAATCTTCAGATGCCTCGCGGAGGAAGTGGTTCATTCCCGGACCCGATGTTGCAGATCCTGCAAATGTTGGTCTCTGACCGCGAAGCTGAAAGAGCAGAACGTCAAGCTAACCTAGCCACCCTTCAGCAGATAGCTCAGCTAACCCACAACAATCAAGGCCAAGGAAATCAGGACAACCATGGATCTAAGCTCAAGAATTTGCAGAACACCAACCCACCTATTTTCACTAAGTCGGAAGAGCCCTTAGACGCAGATGATTGGCTGCAAACCATGGAGAACAACCTGGAAGTCGCAGGAGTGGAAGCTAACGAGAAAGTTCTGTTCTCCACCCACTATCTAGCCGGAGATGCGAGACCATGGTGGAACATCGTTCGTGCAATGACCGAAGGACAGATGATGACCTGGGAGGAATTCAAGGTCAAGTTCAGCAGAACCCATGTGCCACCAGGTTTGATCAAGAGAATGAGAGATGAGTTTAGAGAACTGAAGCAAGGAAGGATGACCATAGTGGAATACCGTGACAAATTCTTGTCATTAGCTAGGTATTCCCCGGATGAGATCGACACTGAAGCCAAGAAGAAAGAAAGATTCTTGAATGGTCTGCACGATGAGATGCAGACGGTGTTGGTCAATATACCCTTTGCTGATATTGAAGCTCTTGTCGACTCTACCATCCAGATGGAAGGAAACATCAACAACCGCAAGAGTCGCATGATGCATCAGCCAGGAACCCATCATACCCCAAAGTATCGCCCCAACCCATCTCCAGTATTTGCCCCGAGAACCAACAGACCCCCAATGAACCGTCCGCCCTATCCCAACCGTGGAAACCCAAGGCCCGGAGGAAATCACAACAACCCCGGCAACCCTAACAATTTCAACCGTGTACCACCCAAGTTCAACAACAACAATGCTGCCGCCAACACCAACACTGCCCCGAGGACTGGAAGCAATGCTGTGCCTGTTGCAGCAAAGGACAAGTCGCAGGTGACTTGTTATGAATGTGGAAATAAGGGTCACTACTCCAATGAGTGCCCCAAGAAGAATGCCGCATCCCCCAATGCAAATGCCCCAGCTCAGCAACAGCGTCGTGTTCAGCCCGGAAGAAGGTTTGCCCCAGGGAATTCGCTCAACCGCAACGGCCATCTTTTTCTCATGCATGTTGAAGAAGCCCAGGAAGCGCCAGACGTCGTGCTGGGTATGTTTTCTGTTAATTTAGTACTTGCTAGAGTGTTGTTTGATTCTGGTGCATCGCACTCATTTGTCACCGAAGAATTTGCATGCACTAGTAAGATTCAACCAACCAAACTGAAGCATGTTATGATTGTTCAAATCCCCGGTTCAACCACCAAAGCTAGGCAAATTTGCAAAGCCGTCCCTATCCGAATCCATGGCATAGCCTTTCATGCTAATCTGATAGTACTCGGAACTAAAGGTTTGGAAGTAGTACTAGGAATGGATTGGATGTCCAAACATAAAGGATTAATTGACTTTGCCAAGAAAGCCATAACCATGACTAGTACAACCGGAATATCGGTGAGCATGTATCTGAAACCCTACCTCGTCAATTCAAGTGCAACAAGAGTATAGCCCAACCTACCATTGACCAAGTCCGGATAGTATGTGAATACCCCGATGTATTTCTAGATGTTTTGCCCGGTATGCCCCCAGATCGGGATATCGAGTTTATCATTGAACTAATCCCTGGAACAGGACCCATAACCCAGAGACCATATAGTATGAACCCGTCTAAACTAGCAGAACTGAAGACGCAACTAGATGCCATGTTGGAAATTGGATTGATTCAACCAAGTGCGTCAACATGGAGATCACATGTCTTGTTTGTGGACAAGAAAGATGGAGGTAACCGTTTGTGTACGGATTATCGGAAGTTGAATGATGTCACTATCAAGAACAAGTACCCATTGCCCAAGATAGAAGATTTGTTTGATCAGTTGACCGGTGCCAAAGTGTTTTCTAAGATTGATCTTAGAACTGGTATCATCAACTCAAGATTCGCGCAGAGGATATTCCCAAGACTGCCTTTACCACCAGATATGGATTATACGAGTATATTGTCATATCTTTTGGATTAACCAATGCCCCCGCTGATTTCATGAATCTCATGAATAAGATTTTTATGGACTTCCTGGATAAGTTTGTCGTTGTTTTCATCGATGACATTCTGATTTATTCCAAATCAGAAGAAGAACATGAGCTACACCTAAGGACCATTCTTGGAACCCTTAGAGAGAATCAGTTGTATGCCAAGTTTAGAAAATGTGAATTCTGGTTACAGGAGGTAGGATTCCTCGGCCACATTGTATCAGCTGGAGGAATTGCCGTTGACCCTGCAAAGGTGAAAGATGTCGAAGATTGGGAAGCCCCAACCACTCAAACCCAATTTCGTGCATTTCTCGGATTGGCGGGATAATACCGCAAGTTCGTAGAAGGATTCTTGAGTATCGCCAGACCCATGACCCAATTGCTTAAGAAGGACAAGAAGTTTGAATGGACGGAAAAATGTGAAGCGAGTTTTCAAGAACTCAACAGAAGATTAATTTCAGCCCCAATCTTAATCATGCCGGATATCACAAAGCCCTTTGACATGTATTGTGATGCATCCAAGATCGGTCTCGGATGTGTGCTAATGCAAGAAGGCAAAGTTATATCTTATCTATCTCGACAACTGAAACAACATGAGCAGAACTATCCAACCCATGACTTTGAGCTCGTAGCCGTAGTTCTAGCCCTGAAGACATGGAGGCATTACCTGATGGGAAACCGTTGTGAGATTTATTCGGATCACAAGAGCCTAAATTATATATTCACTCAGAAGGAGCTGAATATGAGGCAGAGAAGATGGATTGAGATAATCAAAGATTATGATCTCGACATTCACTATCACCCCGGTAAAGCCAACGTGGTAGCAGATGCCCTTAGCAGATTGCCGTCCGCTGAACTCCATGATTTTGATGGAGCAACCAAGTCTGCACAAAGAGATGGAAGATTTTCGAATGGAATTAGTGAGTGAAGAATTTTTGGCTAGCATAGAACTTCAACCCACTTTGATCAGCCAGATCAAGGAGGCACAAAAAGGAAATGCTAGTATCGAAGGAATCAAGCGTCGTATCGGTACAGGCAAAGTACCCGGATTCACGGAAGACGAAGAAGGAGTTATGTGGTATAAAGGACGCCTTTGTGTACCAGCAGATTCTGAGTTGAAAGAAGTTATTCTGAAGGAAGCTCATGATACTCTTTATTCTATCCATCCCGGAGGAACGAAGATGTATCAAGATTTGAAAGAACAATTTTGGTGGCATAAGATGAAGAGAGAAATCAGAAGCTATATCGCCAAGTGTGATATATGTGAGCGAGTCAAGGCGGCACATCAAAGACCCGCTGGATTGTTGCAACCCTTGCAGATTCCGTAATGGAAATGGGATTCCGTTGGAATGGACTTTATCACCGGATTACCTACTTCTAGTAGGGGAAATGACTCTATCTGGGTCATAGTGGACAGATTGTCCAAAGTCGCCCATTTCTTACCAGTCAAGACCACTTATCAGAGTTCGAAGCTAGCGGAGTTATACATCGCTAGAATCGTCAGTTTGCATGGAGTCCCCAAGAACATCGTATCGGATCGAGGAACTTAGTTTACCTCGAGATTCTAGAAGAAAGTCCAAGAAGGATTAGGAACCCGACTAGATTCAGCACCGCTTATAACCCTTAGACCGATGGACAAACGGAGCGAGTACATCAAATACTCGAAGACATGTTGAGAGCATGTGTGTTAGAGTATGGATCAAAATGGGAAGACTGTCTGCCGTTCGCAGAATTTTCATACAATAACAGTTATCAAGCTAGTTTGCAAATGGCCCCATTTGAATTCATGTACGGAAGGAAGTGTCGCACCCCTTTGAACTGGTCGGAAGTAGGAGAGAGTCAGATTTTCGGACCCAACATCCTACGAGAAGCAGAAGAGAAAGTTCACAAGATTCGTGAGCACCTCAAGACAACCCAGTCAAGACAGAAGAGTTACGCCAACAAGAGACGTCAAGACCTCGCCTTCAACATAGGATATTTTGTGTATCTGAAAGTGTCGCCATTGAAGGGAATGCAGTGTTTCCAACTGAAAGGAAAGTTAGCCCCCAGATATATCGGCCCCTTCAAGATTCTGAACCATCGAGGAGAAGTGTCGTATCAATTGGAACTACCCGAAGAGATGTCAGCAGTGCACAATGTGTTACATATCTCATTACTTCGCAAGTGCCTCAAAGTTCCAGAGAAGACAGAAGTGTTCAAGAATATTGATCACCGGACCATAAAATCAACGATGACCTGACCTATCCTGAAGTACCCATCCGTATTTTGGAAGAAGCTTTCAGAACTACCAGAACCCGAAGCATCAAGTTTCTCAAGATCCAGTGGAGCAACCACACAGAAGAAGAAGCTACCTGGGAGCGCGAAGATCACATCAGGACAGAGTTGCCCGATCTCTTCAAATCCTAGGTAATCTTTTTTCGTCCTTTTTCACATCTCGGGACGAGATTTTGTTTAAGGGGGGAAGGTTTGTAACATTCCAAAAATACTAAACATGGATCATCAAACTCTAATCATCAAAATTAGGGTTAACAAAATCTTTTCCAACTAAAAGTATGAAAGCATTCATATGTGTGTGTATTAGAATTTGGATTCTTTTGAATTGCCATGGTTCTGTGTTTCTTTGCTTGTAAAATGATTCTTAGGTGAAATAAACATCATCTAAACAATCCCCAAACTTTTCCCAAAGACAAACAACTCAAAATGAATAAATTAAGTGAATGGTCACTTTGGCCAATTTAACTCCCATGCCTACTTTGGCTATCTCTAATTTTCAAAACTCAACAGAAACATGTATGGATCTTTGCATCCCTTGTTAGTACTCATAATAAGGTACCAAGGACCACTTTGTGATCATCCAAATACATTCAAATGCTCAGTTTAAATGACAGTTTAAATTTGAATCTATCTCATATGGGAAGATCTCACTATTTCAAAGACCACTCAAACAAGCTCAATTTTGAAAACCCAAGCACCCACAGAATCCTCAACACATGCCTAGCACACCCACCAAAAATATTTTCAAAATTCAAAACTCAAGATCTTGCGGCCATTTTATCAAATAGGTTGCAGATTCAAATCAACCAAATCAAAAACACTATTTTGAGCAGTGTTTTGGCCAACCTTGTTCCCTCTCTGGTTGCAACTAGTCTTAGTAGATCATCTAGCACCTTTAACTAACCTCTAGCACCACTGTGAGCTTGCCAATGCCATCAATGGTGAGCAGGCCGAGCCTCACCATGTCACCCCAGTGTGGACAACAAGCTAGGAGAAGAACTAGCCGTGCCCACCTTGTCTAGCATGCAGCCCATGCCTCACCGCCCCCTCTCGACCAGCCCTAGCTCGAAGACAGAGACCAGAACCGCCAGGAACGCCGCGCCCGCACCGTTGTCGACCATGCCGACGCGCATCCTAGAGCACACGCCGTTCCCACGCAACCCGACCACCTCGAGCCCTTGCCGCTCGCCAGCATGCACCCCACCGTCCCAGGAGACCACCAGACATGTTCGTTTCATCACCCGTACCCCGTAGCCACCGCTCGTCGTGGAGTTCGCCGCCGCTGCCTCGCAGAGCACCGCATGTTCCCGACTAATTGCCACCGCCCCTGAGCTCGCATTCAAGTGCTAGAGCATCGCCAGGAGACCGCCCGTCGATCGCCAACCGCAACCATGCCTCTAACCGCCCATAGCCGTGTCGCCACTGTCGCCTGCCCATCCCTCTCGTTCTCACCGTCGAGCCTATAAAAGGAGACGACCCCCAGCCGATTGAAGCACACCATTCCACTCCCCTCACCTCACTGATCATTCCACCCCCTAGCCGGAGCACGAGGAGCAGCAACTCGCCGTAATTGCGCTGGAGCAGGCTGCCTCTAGAGAAGAAGGGAGCCGTTGATTTCGACCACCCCCGGAGCTGCCTCAACAGTCCCTAATCTCGCCATCATCGAATTGTCGTTTGCCCCCATCGCCGACCCTCGCCTGATCCCCGGTGAGCCTCCCACGACCCCCACTGAGCCGCTAGGGTTCGAGCTCGCCGGTGACATGTTCATCGTCGATGACGACCCTCAGTCGTTGATCGCCCTTCTAATCCAACACACCACATCGCCCCGTACCGCTTCGCGTGTTATGAGCCACTGACCGGTGGAACCCCCTGTCAGCTGAGCCCCGTGCTGCGGAGTGACACTGGGCCGGCCCATTAACCTTTCCCGCGCATCCCAAGCATTTGAATTTAGATTTTTCTATTTTAATTCAAACTCAGTTCTATACCTAGTTTCAAAAATCAACCCAGCTCGATTCAGTGAACCAAATTGCACGAAACCAATTTTGTTAGAAAGGTACTGAAATGCTTAATCCAAGCCCGCTGGATTCAAGTCATTTGGATCTGTAGATCACCCTTGGTAAAAATAACAAGGCAGAAGCTTTTCTGCATTCAAACATTTTTCAAATTTTAACCATTATAGCTTTTGAGTTGATTCCAACTCTCAAAAATCACATTTGATCATACCTTTCAGAATATATAAAAACATATGGGCTTACTTACAGAAATAATGTTCAAGTAATAAAAGAATGACACATAGGCATTTCTAGTCACTTTATTTATTTAAAATAAAAGGTTAAACCTTATTAAATTGTGACACCAGTTTAAATCACATTCCCATGTATTGAAATATGTGGTGATGACATGTGTCAACATGATCCCATGTTTGAGTTGGAGAATATTAAATCTTAAGTAGTTTTTCAATGAGTAGAAATTACTTTTCTAAAAATAAAATAAATAAGACCAAAGCTTTAATCTTGTAATGTTAATGATGATACTAGATCATCTATAGCACCCCTTTGTGTGATGATTGAAAATAGTTAAGTATTTTTTGGTGATTGTGTACCTCGTATTTATTTATAGACGTTAGTACCGACCAAGGATACGAGGAGGAAGGAGGATACTACGAAGAAGAAGCCGAGGAGAACTTCAACCACTGCTCTGCACAAGGCAATCCCTACTAACCAAGTTGACCTATGCAAGTTAACACTTGCAATTATGAAAGTTATATAACCTTTGCAATGCACTAAGCATGCTTGGTTAGACACCATTGATGATACCCAATCCTAGTTTTACTTGCAAGCTTTATACTTTATTTCTTTATCAAAACTTTCTCTTAAAGTTTACTCAAGTAACTTGTAGATACTAGAAAGATCATTGAAGGTTGCATAAAGAGCATTAAATTTGGCCTAAGCTAGAAAATCTTGATATCATCCTAAAGCATGAGATTGAACTTAGTAATCCCCACTTGTTTACCACCCCTCATTAGTACTTATCACCACCTGTAGATGCTAATGCTAAGCATAAAACTTGATCAACTTTAGATGGGAATACTTGGTGAAAATGGTTATGAAAACATTGGAATGATGAGTCATTCTACTGAAATATTTTGACATGTGTTTCTGAACACCAGATGATTTTGATGATGAAAATGTTGAGGCATGAGCCTTAGCCCTTTATAAAACTGATGGTTGTCTGGATGCGATACCATTCCAATTTTACCGTACAACCACAGTACCCGAAAATTGGGTAGGGCTTGACTGGAAACTTATATACCTTAGTATGGGTTCCCTCACGGCCAAGGCCTGAGCTGAGGCTACCTTGTGAAGATTGTCCACTTGTGCAGTACCCAAGATGACAGTTGGTCATGGTTGAGAGGCCAAACTCACAGGAGAGGTGCCTATACTAGGGCGTGTAATTGAAACGTTAGGATTGATTATCCGCATACTGAGTATGGTGAATTCAGGATTTGTTCCTGACGGATGTATCGAATGTTGTGGTGAAAGTGTACAATCTCTGCAGAGTGTCAAACTATTCGAATAGCCGCGTCCGCAGTTATGGACAGTTGGAGTGGCCATACTGTTCCCCCGTCAGATGTTTTCAAAATAACTTGTGAAATGAATTGAGACTTTGAGTTGACCACAACAGAGTTGTGATATGAAATTCAAGTTCCCACTTAGGTGTTATAAAACTTCAACTAGTTTTCTTGCTTCTGAACTTAGTAGAGGTAAATCTGGCCTTTTGCAAAACAACCCTAGAGCTTAGTATCCTACTACTAAAAAACCCCTTAACTTGTTAGTATTAGTTTGCGAGTACTTAAAGAGTACTCATGGCTTTGTCCCTGGCTATTCCCGTGGCCAGACTATGAAGAAGAGTACCAGGAGGATGGACCGCAGGAAAGTTACGACAACTAGGATCATCTCCCATCGTCAGCATTGCCTGTGACCCCGTAGATGGAGCTTCGCCTATGCTACCTTTATTATTACGTTATTCCGCTGCTTGAGTTGTATTAAGAACTGGATCATGAGATCCTTATTTGTGTAAGACCTTATGTATGGTTTGTAATGGATGATGTATTGTGATATCCAAATCTGTTATGTCTCGCAAAAATGGTAATCCTGGGATTGCGATGTATGGCATAACAGGCATCTGGGATTAAAAATCCGGGTTTTGACAACATGTCTGAGAGAAAAATAATTCTAACTTTAACTTTCCTTTTTCTATTTAGTTTCTGTTTGTTTTGCAAGTATAGATATAAAGATGAAGATTTTAGTTTAGATTTTCTTTTATAGAATAGTTATAGAATAATCCAATGTAATTTTCTTATTATTTTGTAATTTTCATTTTATTATTTTGTAATCTTCATTTTATTCTTCTGTAATAAAGATTATATAATGTTTAATAAAGCTATATTCTTATCCTTTATTCATTTGTTATTCTGAAGTTTGGAAATGGTTTCAATAAGTTTCATTTTTGTATCTTGTTTATATATTGATAATATGAAATAAGTTTTCATATTCTTAATTTTTTTCTTTAGATAAAGTTTAAGTCAAAATAATTAACTCTTAATCAAGATTCAAATCTTATTCCTAATTCATTTGAAGTATAATTCAAACACTCAAGTTTAAAATTCAAATTCACTTTCCAAACACATAATTCCTCAAAGATCATATCAAAGTTTATAACAATCATCCTTTAAGACTAATCCTAATCTCAAAGTATGAAATAAACATTGATCACTTTAGGTTTTTATTTGGCGAAAATTTTACCCACATTTTCATAGATAAATGCATGCAACATTCCATATTCCTAAATATACCCTTCATTCGTTCCTAAATTCTGGGATGTTACAGACTTCCCCTCTTTAATTAAACTTCGTCCCGAAGTTTGTGGAGATGTACCTGAATAGTTCTGGATAGGATTTCCTTAAATCTTCTTCTTTCTCCCACGTGGCCTCCATTTCAGGGTGATGTTCCCACTGTACCTTGCAATATTTGATTGCTCTGTTCCTCAATCTTTTCCAGTTTTCTTCTAGAATCTTACAAGGCTTTTCAATATAGGTCAGGTCGGCTTGTAGTTCTATCTCTTGATGTGTGATGGCATCATCTGGAACTTTTAAACATTTACGAAGTTGTGACACATGGAAAACATTATGCACTTGAGCCAATCTTGATGGTAACTCTAAAGCATAAGCTATAGTTCTGTTTTGACTCACTATCTTGAATGGTCCGATGTATCTTGGACTCAATTTACCTTTAACTCCGAATCTTTTCACCCCTTTCATTGGACTTACTTTCAAATAGACCATATCTCCCACTTCTGGATGCCATGATCTTCGAATTTGATCCGCATAACTTTTCTGCCTGCTTTGGGCTATCTTTAGTCTATCCCTGGTCTTATCAATGATATCTTGTCTTTCCTTGATATAATCTGGTGCAAATTATTTGCTGCTTCTAGACTCATACCAACATATTGGTTATCTACACTTCCTTCCATACAAAACTTGGTATGGAGATGCCTTCAGACTACTCTGATAGATATTATTATAAGAAAATTCTTCCAATGGTAGATGATCTTCCCATGTTCCTCCAAAATCTAGTGCACAAGCCCTTAACATGGCTTCTAGTATTTGATTTGTTCTTTCAGTTTGACCTCCTGTCTCAGGATGATATGCTATGCTGAAATCTAACTTTGAACCAAGTGCTTCATGCAATTGCTTCCAAAATGCTGAAGTAAACACTGATCCCCTATCAGTTACAATCTTTTTGGGTACTCCATGCTTGCTTACTATCTCTTTGACATATACTTCAAATAACTTCTCGGCATTATCTTTTTGATTCACCGGAATAAAGTGTGCACTCTTAGTGAGTTTGTCCACAATTACCCATATCATATCCTTCCTTTTTGGTGTCATGGGCAATCCTGTGATGAAGTCCATACCTATTTCCTCCCATTTCCATTCAGGAATTTCCAAGGGTTGTAATGGTCCTATTGGACTTTGATGTTCAGCTTTCACCCTTTGGCAAGTATGGCATTAAGATACATATTTAGCAATATCTCTTTTCATGTTGTTCCACCAAAATAGTTCTTTCAAATCCATATACATCTTAGTACTCCCTGGATGTATAGAATATGGTGTTTCATGTGCTTCTCTGAGTATGACATCTCTAATCTCAGTCACATCTGGAACATAAAGACGGTCTTGAAACCCTAAAGACTCATAATCCCCAAGGCGAAAAACTGATTTTTGCCCTTGAGATATCCTCCGAATTTCCTCAGCAATAAAAAGATCTTCTGCTTGATGTCTAAAAATTTCTTGCTTAAGATCACTATCCTGCTCTGCAACTACCTGCATAGTAGCTAATCCTCCAAGAACCTCTGTTCTGATGAATTGAAGCTCTAATCTTTCCAATTCCATTTGTAACTCTTTTGGTAACTCCCTATTGCTAGGCTGAATATCTGCACTCTTTCTGCTTAAAGCATCCGCTACAAAATTTGCTTTCCCTGGGGTGTAGTTGATTGTTAAATCATAATCCTTGATTAGTTCCAACCAACGCTTCTGTCTCATATTTAATTCCTTTTGAGTGAAGAAATATTTGAGACTCTTATGGTCAGTGTATAACTCACATCTGGCTCCATATAGGAAATGCCTCCATCCTTTTAGCGCAAAAACTACTGCTGCTAACTCTAAATCATGAGTTGGATAGTTGACTTCATTTGGTTTCAGTTGTCTTGAACCATAAGTAATCACTTTCTGATCTTGCATTAATACACAACCCAAACCTTCTTTAGATGCATCACAGTATACGGTGAAGTCCTTCCCTGTTTCAGGAACTGCTAAGATTGGAGCTGTGGTTAATCTAGTCTTCAACTCTTGAAAACTTGCTTCACATTTCTCATCCCACTTGAATGGTGTATTCTTCCTTAACAATTTGGTCATTGGTCCGGCTATTTTGGAGAAACATTCAATGAATCTCCGATAATAACCAGCCATTCCTAGAAAACCTCGAATTTGTTTTACATTGGTCGGTGCAGTCCACTCTAGTACTGACTAAACCTTAGATGTATTTACAGCAATTCCATCTTTACTGATCACATGACTGAGGAATTCTACCTCATCAAGCCAAAATTCACACTTACTGAACTTAGCATAAAGTTTGTGTTCTCTTAAAGTCTGCAATGCTATTCTCAAATGATCGGCATGCTCTTCTTTATCCTTGGAATATATCAGAATATCATCAATAAAGACTATGACGAACTTGTCCAAATATGGCATTAAGATCTTGTTCATCAAATTCATGAATATTTCCGGTGCATTGGTCAAACCAAATGGTACTACCAGATACTCATGGTGTCCATATCTTGAGACAAATGTTGTTTTTGGAACATCTTCCGGTTTGATTTTTATTTGATGGTATCCAGATCTTAAATCGATCTTTGAAAATACTCCCGCTCCTTTCACTTGATCAAATAAATCTTGAATTCTCGATAAAGGATACTTATTCTTGATAGTCATGTTGTTCAGATTTCTATAATCTCCACACATTCTTCTTCCACCATCTCTCTTATCCACAAAGATTACCGATGTTCCCCATGGGGATACACTTTCCTGAATAAATCCTTTTCTAGCTAACTCATCAATTTGCTCTTTGAGTTCTTTCAACTCTTTAGGTCCCATATTATATGGTGCTTGAGATATTGGTGCTGTACCAGGAATTAGGTCAATAGTGAACTCTATCTCCCGGTCTGGTGGCATTCCCGGCAGCTCTGCTGGAAAAACATCTTGGAATTCATTAACTATAGGAATATCTTCCAATTTGACCTCTTTCATTGAGTTTAACTGCAGATCCACCATGATATGACTGTGCTTATCTACTTGGTAAACTATCCTTGCTCCATTTGGAGTTTTAATTGAGACAATTTTCTCCTCACAATTTATCTGAGCTCCGTGTTCCATCATCCAATCCATTCCCAGCACTACTGCAATTCCCTTCAAAGGAATCACATAAAGGTCGGTGAAATATGTACAACCACAGATCGAGATAACCTGATCTTGTTTTATGTGGCGTACAATCACATTCCCTTCTGCCGTAACTACGGTCATAGGACTTTCTAACGTTTCCCTTCTAATCCCGAACTTATCACAAAATTCTTCAGAAATGAATGAAGTAGTTGCACCAGTATCAAATAGAACTTTGCCGGGATTGGTAAGGATATTGAGCGTACCTACCACTGCATGCTCTGAATTATCCACCTCCTCAAGGGTCGCACAGTTCAGTTTCCCGGTAGGTCGGTTCCTCTTGCCATTGTTGTTCTTGCCATTATTTCCTCCTTTATTGGGTTGTTCATTTCCTCCACTGGCTTGTCCTCCTCCCTTGGTAGGCCAACCTCCTAGTGGTTTGCTCGGACAATCGGGCTTGATATGCCCCTTCTGACCACAACCATAACAAATCACTACAGGCTTTTTGCATTCCCTCTCGAAATGCCCTGGAATTCCACAATTGTTACAAATAACATTCCTTCTCGGATTGGATTGATTTCCACCACTACCCTTGTTATTGTTATTGTTATTGTTATTGTTGCCATAATTCCTATTCCGAGGTTTGAACTCCAGGTTGGGTTTAGGTTTGCTTGCCTGAATTCTCTTGGTTTCCTTCTTGGCTCTCTTCCTCCGGTCCTCTTGGACATTCTTATAATCATCCTCAAAAGAATGGCTGCATCCAACAACTGCTAATAAGTTTGCTTATTGGCTAACCTTAGTTGCATCTTCACAAATGGATTTAATCCACGCAGGAAATGCTTCTTCCGCTTCTCTTCAGTGTTGACATCCTCCTCAGCGTAGCGAGACAGTTGCCTAAACTCCCGGATGCACTGCATAACACTAGTATATCCTTTCTGAAGCTCCTCAAATTCTCTCCGTTTCAACTCCATAACACTTTCCGGAACATGATATTCACAGAATCTCTGCTTGAACTCCTCCTAGGTAAACTCCCTTCCTGGTGGTTGCATGGCCAACTGATGTTCCCACCATGATGCTGCAGGTCCAGTCAGAAGATGAGTTGCACACCTCAATTTCTCCTCATCATTGCAACCTACAGTTTTCAGCTTCCTTTCAGTATCTGCTAGCCAGTCTTCTGCATCCATTGGTTCAGGAGCTGATGCAAAAGGTAACGGTCTTGCATTCTGGAAATCACATAGACTCACTCCTCCACCTTCAGGTGCCCTCTGATTTGCTCGTCCCAGCAGCCCTTCCATGAACTTGTTCTGGGTCTCTTGCATCATTTGCATGCATTGCATAAAATTCTGCTCCATTAACAGCCTCATTGGTGGTGGTGGTAATGCTTCTTGGTTTGCTGCATCTGCATCGGCCTTCTCCTTGGCCTCTCGATCCATCCGCTGCTGCTCAGTTTCCATTTCTACACCCATATCCATGACCCTCTTGATGGGGATATGCCTATCGGGGTATGCCCAGCAGGACGTTTCCTATTGGCCCAAGCCGCCAGTGAGTGGGCCTGCAGGACGACGACTGGATCGAGACTTGGCGAGGACTTAGGCGACTGGAAGCTGGAGGCCCAGAAGCATAGCTTGGCCCAGTCGGACTAGGTCTAAGACCCTCCGAATCCTTAACTAATTCGGTTGTATTCTGTAAACCCTAGCGAGGTGAGCCTATATAAACCTCCCTAGGGTACGCATAGAGGATACGTTCCATCATACACTCTAGTGACTCGCCGCCTAGTCGTCGAGCTCGCCCCTTGTACTCTCTCCATAATACAATCTAGCAGGAGTAGGTCTTTACCCTCTGGGGGGCGAACCTGGGTAAAACCTTGTGTCTTCGCCATCATCTCGCACCGCAGATGGCTGGCCTCCCTTGCCCCATGTTCTACTACTCGCTGCCGATTGCAGCATCTGCCGTGGTCATTCCCACGACAGTGGCGCCCACCGTGGGGCCTGGCCGGTCAGGCCGGTGTTCTGCGGCGACATCCAATGTGCCCATCAACGAGTCGATCGCCACCGGCCGCATGATCGCGATCGGCGAGATGTTCTAGATCTTGCCGAGCAGCTACGACCCGGCGGCGCGACCCGTCATACACAGCGTGATTTTGCCAGTCGGCATGATCAGCCTCTTCATTGGCCTCACCGATGTCATCGTTTTGGAGGACTCGGCTCGCATCCGCGAGTCACCGCCACGCGACCGGCTCTTTGAGAGCTAGGTCCGCAGGATCCACCGCCTCGCCTCCGAGTATGACTCGGCCCACAGCAACGTGACCGAAACCACCGCAGCCGCGGACGACGCGGCCCTCAACGACAACGCCGATTCGGTGACCCCAACGTCGGCCGCCGGATCCATCGTCGTCGCATCACCCACGGGTTCCATCACCCAGGTCTCCAAAGTCAGAGACTTCGAGGACCCCTCCATCCTTGGGATCTTCGACTTTGACTCCGGGTCGGAGAACTCCGCCGACCCCCACGACGGAACCGGTCGCCACGCCGCGACCTACATGGGGACTGGCGCCGACCCCCCGGAAGACCCCTTCTCCACGCCGATTCCACCAAACGCGATGGCAACGGAGGTCGAGGAACTCCGCCTGCGGCTAGCGGAGGCGGTCTGCAAGGAACAAGCCGAGCGCAAAAAATTTCGCCTCGAGCAGGTGACAGCGCAGGAGCTTTCGCGCTATCACCAACTCTGAATCAGGTCGCGCCTGAACCCTACCATTTAGGGGCGTGCCCTGAACTTCGACGATAAAAACGACCCGGCTCTCACGGCCGAGCGCGCGATCTGTGAGAACGCGCTGCCAGGAGGGAGCACCCGACCCCCACCAGGCGGCGGCCAGCGCCCACCACCAACGCGCGCCCGGGGAACAACCAAGGATCGTAGTCTCCTCACGAGAGCGAGATGCGAACGGCCTCCCGCTATTCTCCACCCCAATGGACAATGTCGTCGTGAGCCGAGCAGCAGTCGACAACATCCAAGTCATCGGGGAAGGCGCCCTACAGATCCAGTATGCCAAGGCTCTGCTCGCCAAAGCAGTCGAGCAACAAAACGCGGGCGCCGACTCGCAGGGTCGTATGTACTCGCGTTCATCAGGCAGCAGTGCGGCCTCGAGCGGCCGCCCAATGGCGGCGAATACCCTCAACTGCCCACCACCCGAGCCCCTGCAGCTCCAACACCGACCCGCGAACGCGACACTCTCCACCAACGACCCACGACCGGTGAACAACTTCATCGCTGCCAACGGGCAGCCTGTCGACGCACGCACCCACATCATCAACAACCAGAGCTGGCGCGCACACCAACCCGACGACCTGAGGCATACCCTCACCAACCGCCGCGACAGGGAACCAAGGGGATCGCTGAGCCGAGTCGGACCCCAGTGCTTCGGACCGATGATCCGAGGTGAAAGATACCCAACAAACTTCAAAGCACCAAAGGAAATCGAGAAGTACGACCCCTCGTACGATCCGTCCGTGTGGCTGGACACTTACCTCATGGCGATGGGGATAGCCGGCCACACCGATCTACTCGTTGCCCGCTACCTTCCCCTGATGATGGAGGGAGCCTGCAGGCAGTGGATTAACACCCTCCCCGCGGATAACATCGACTCCTGGGAGGAAATGCGCGACGCCTTTGTCAGGCACTTCGAGGGTTCCTACACCCGTGCCACCACCATCGAGGACCTGGAGCGATGCGTCCAGGGACCCCGCGAGTCGACCCGCAGTTGGGTCAAACGGTGGCAAGACCTGTGGTATAACGCGGCTGGAATCCACCCGGACACCGCGATCCACTGCTTCAAGACCTCGTGCCGCTACGAGCCCCTGGTCGCCAAGCTCAAGCGAGTGTACAGAACACTCGAAAACATACCGGACCTCCTGGAGATCGCAAAGCGGTACGCGGGAGGACCCAAGCCAAGAAACCGACAACGAGTCGGGAGGAAATCTCCGCACGAGCGGCCACGATAACGGGAGGCGACCCGAGCTACGCCAGAACAACACTCGCCTCACCGGCAAACGTCGCGGTGACGGGCAAGTCGACTTCGTCGCCAACGCTCGATACGCACCGCGCGAACCCAAGAGCTTCCACCGTGACGGAGGCCAGTGCCGTGACGGTGGCAACTACAAGGCAAAGCCAAGGTTCGATCCTACGACTCTACTCAACCAACCCTATGTGTTTCATAGCAGGTAAGGGAAGCCCGCCACGCACACGACTGCCGACTGCCACTCTCTCAAGGAGATCGAGAAGGCACGACGTGCGCAGGAAGACCCCGACAACAACCCGCCAAACAGCGGAAAGTTCGGCAGTGTCGCCGGCTCGCTCCACACCTTCACAGGCTTCAACATGAAGTGCGAGAAGAAGGTCATCGCCCGCACCGTCGCCGTCAATGCGGTGTCCCAGATAGACATCCCCTAGTTTCTCAACTGGTCCGAGCAACCAATCACCTGGAGCCGCGAGGATCACTCGCCACAGATCGAATATCCGGGCCAAGTCGCCTTAGTGGTCAAGCCCAACGTGGGGGACTACTGGCTCCCCAAAATGCTGATGGATGGCTGCAGCTCCATCAACATCCTGTACCTGGACACGTTCAGGCGACTACGGCTCCCGCAGTTGATGATCGATACGACCTACACCACCTTCCATGGCATCGTCCCCGGTCAGAAGGCGTACCCGGTCGGCAAGGTGACGCTGCCAGTCACCTTTGGCACACGAGCAAACTTCCGCACCGAGCGGATCATCTTCGAGCTGGTGCCGTTCAACAGCCCCTACCAATGCGTCCTAGGGCGCCAGACATTCGCCAAATTCATGGCAGCGCCCCACTACGCGTACAACGCGATGAAGCTACCTCGGCCATGTGGCATCATCACTGTCCATGGCGACCCCGACATGGCCGCGGAATGCGAGGCCAAAGGCGCCAAACTCGCTGACGCCATCATCGTGGCGGAGGCCAACCACGCCGAGGAGCTCGCCAAGTACGCGAGTGGGGTCAACAACGATGACCCCACCATACTCAAGAAGCCCAATTCGGAGGGTGGCAACTCCACCGCCTTCGAGGCAACGACACACACCCGCACCGTCGAGCTGGTCCCAGGCGACTCTAGCCAGACGGTAACGATCGGGACGGGCATGATCCCAGCATAGGAAGGCGCGCTCATCGAGTTCCTCAGTGAGAATTGGGACATCTTCGCATGGAAGCCATCCGACATACCTGGTGTCCCGAGGGAACTCGCTGAGCACAAACTCAACGCCAACCCCAAAGTGCGACCTGTCAAGCAGTCGCTGTGGCCCTTCAATGAAGAGCGCCGCCGAGCCATCACCGAGGAGGTGCAGCGTCTACTCGCTGCAGGCTTCATTCGGCCAATCAAATACTCCAAGTGGATGGCCAACCCAGTCCTGGTCGAGAAGAAAAACGGGACCTGGAGAATGTGTATCGGTTACACAAACTTAAATAGCGCCTGCCCGAAGGAGCAATTCGTCCTCCCGCGGATCGACCAAATCATCGATTCAACCACGGGCTCGGAGTCGCTATGCTTCCTCGACGCCTACTCTGGGTACAACCAGATCAAAACGGCAGTCGAGGACGAAGAGAAGACAGCGTTCATCATGCCATTCGGAGCCTTCTGCTACACTGCCGTGACCTACGGCCTCAAAAACGCCGGGGCAACCTACCAGAGGTGCATGCAGGAGTGCCTTGCGAGCCAAATTGGCCGCAATATCCATGTCTACATCGACAACATGGTGGTGAAATCCACTCGCCTGGTCGATCTACTCGTCGACCTAGCGGAAACCTTCGCCAACCTGCGAAGGTACAAGATAATGCTAAACCCAGGAAAATGCACCTTCGGTGTACCCACTGGACAGCTACTGGGATACGTCGTCTCCAAGCATGGGATCGAGGCGAACCCCGCCAAGATCAACACGATTGCCTGACTCGGCAGACCCGAGTGCCTGCGCGACGTCCAGAAGCTGGCCGGGCGAGTCGTGGCTCTCAGTCGCTTCATCCCCTGGCTAGGCGACAAGGCGATGCCTCTCTATCGCCTAATGCGCAAGAACCCCACCTTCCAGTGGGACAAGGAGGCAAACGACACGCTCCACACTCTCAAGGAGGTGTTGCTCGCACCACCGCTACTCGCCGCCCCCGTCGACAAGGAGCCCATGCTGGTCTACATCGCGGCTTCCGAGCGCGTCGTCAGTGCCCTCATGGTCGTCGAACGGCCAGAGGAAGGGAAGGAACGCCCGATGCAGCGACCCGTATACTACATCAGCGAAGTCCTTACCGAGTCGCGCCAGCGCTACCCGCAGTACCATAAATTGGTATACACGGTCTTCAGAGCACAGCGGCGACTGCCGCACTACTTCCAGGAGCACCCAATAACGGTCGTCTCCTCAACACCATTGCAGGACATCATCCGCAACCGCGAGGCGACCGGGCGAGTCGCCAAGTGGGCCGTCGAGATCGGAGTCCACAATATCAAGTACGAGCCGCGCAAGGCAATCAAGTCGCAGGCCCTCGCAGATTTCCTCGCTGACTGGGAGGAGGCCCAGCAGCCAGAGAAGTTGCCATACCTCCATTACTGGAGCCTACACTTCGACGGCTCCAACAACGCAGACGGTGCAGGAGCGGGGATCGTGCTAACATCTCTGAAGGGCGACAAGCTCTGCTATGTCCTCTACCTCGACTTCACCCCCTGCACCAACAACATGGCCGAATACGAGGCTCTACTCCACGGCATGCGAGCAGCCAAGGAGATGAACATCAATCGCCTGCGCTGTTACGGAGACTCCGACCTCGTCGCCGGGCAAGTCGCCGGTACCTACGACGCCGTCTCCCCCACCATGGCGGCATACCGCCAAGCAGTGGACCAGCTGGGAGGACACTTCGCAGGCTACTCCGTCGAGTGGATCGACATGCGGAAGAATGAGGAGGCCGATGCACTCTCTCGCATCGGCTCGGCTCAACTCGCACCACCCTCCGGCGTCTTCCTCGACACTATCACCAAGCCCTCCGTCTCTCCCCCAAGGGAGATCGACATTGGAATCCCGATGCAACCAGAAGCAGCCCTAGTCGCACTAATCGCCGAGCCAAGCGACTGGACCGCGCCATACGTCGCTTACCTGGAGGGAGGCACCCTACCCGCAGACGAAACGGAGGCCCGGATGATAGCACGCCGCTGCAAATCCTTCGTCATCATCAACGGCGAGCTCCACAAGCGCAGCGTGACCGGCGTGTTCCAACGCTGCGTCCAACCCGCTAAAGGACGCAAAATCCTCCAATTCATCCACTCCGGCGACTGCGGCCACCATGCCGGCGCCCGCTCTCTGGTCGCAAAGGCCATGCAACATAGCTTCTACTAGCTCACCGCACACGCAGACGCTGTCGACATTGTCCAGCGGTGCGTCGGATGTCGTAAACCGGACTCGCATCGAGAGATCGGCACTCAAGACAATCCCCATCACCTAGACGTTCGCCATGTGGGGCATGGACATGGTAGGCCCCTTCAAGAAGGCCCCCTCTGGCTTCACCCACCTCCTAGTCGCAGTCGACAAATTCACAAAATGGGTGGAGGCCAAGCCAGTCCACAAGTGCGACGGGAAGACAGCTTCAAAGTTCCTACGCGAACTCATCTATCGCTACGGGTTCCCAAACAGCATAATCACAGACAGTGGCACCAACTTCTCCAAGGGAGCCATGGCCGAGTTTTGCGAGGAGCACAACATTCGAATCGACCTCGCCTCAGTCGCTCACCCGGAGTCCAATGGCCAGGCGGAACGCGCCAACCAGAGCATCCTCCATGGCCTGAAGCCACGACTACAAGTCCCACTCGAGCGTACCGCCGGGTGCTGGGTCGAAGAACTCCCCTCTGTCATCTGGGGCATCTGCACCTCCATCAACAGGTCGATAGGGTTCACCCCCTTCTTCATGGTGTACGGGGCCGAGGCAGTCATGCCAACCAACCTCGAGCACGATTCACCTAGGGTGGTCAACTACACGGAGGCCAACAATGAGCTCGCACTACAAGACGGAGTCGCCCAGCTCGACGAAGCACGCGACCTAGCTCGCTCCTGCACCGCCATCTACCAGCAAGGGCTCCGCCGCTACCACAGCCGACGAGTATGGACTCGCACTTTTCAGGAAGGTGACTTGGTACTACGCCTAATCCATGACAAGAAAGGCATGCACAAGCTCTCCCCCTTGGGAGGGACCATTCGCCATCGGGCGAGTCCTGGGCAACGACACCTACTACCTCATCAACGTCCGAGGCGACGGAAAACTCGACGTCAAGCGGCCATGGAATGTAAACCTCCTACGGAAGTTCTACTCTTAGAACTCCATACATGTACCCCCTACTCTCCGCAAATAAAATAGATTGGTTACCGCAAATTGCGTCTACTCTCCGAGCCTTGTTCCACTCGCACTCGTAATAACAGCATTACACTATTCACAGAAGTCAACCTTTGGTAAAGAGACCGGCACGACCAAGTAGTGCGGTACAAGGGCACTGGAAAAACTCAGGCCTCGTACCGTCCACAAAAAAAGCTAACCCGGAGCCCCATTGGAGTTGCCTAGCTCGACTGGATCCCCGAGCCAAGACGACTGCACTCGCTTCCCACAGCGACCAAGTCCTCCGCATCCTCGGTGCAGCGACTCGAACGACAAAGTACCATGCTCGGGGACTGACACCAGACCAAAGACGAGCGGCTAGGGAAAAACGCCAAGTATGAGAGCGCGCCCAGGACTCGCCATGTGACTGATCTTACAGATCAGGCATGAGTGACGCGCCTAACATAACGCGCTTAGTCCTCACCTACCTTGGGCTTGCGACTAGAACAGCCAAGTACCACGCTCGGGACTCGGCGACCCGACCCCGTTCGCGCCCGGGAAAATGGCCAAGTAAAGAGCACCCCTGGGAGTCGCCATGCGACTGGATTTCTGAGCCATGGAGAGTCGACCCTAACTCCACTAACAGTTCACACAATATATAAAAACGAGGTAAACCCCATAAAAAGGGCGGACCCGCTCGGGGACTCGCACAACCAACATTCATATCACAAAACGATTGACAAAATAACACGAGCATTCCTTCATAGCAGCAAATTTTTTTCGCATACAAGGAGAGTTACATGGTTATCCTATGCTAATGCTGAATGGCAAAACATTATATTCCGCAGGCTTTGATGAAGACGCGCCACCATCCCTGTGGCTGCGGATAAAAGGCACATAAGGGTTCGACGGGTACGTCGTCAGCTCGCCCGCCATTGCCGCACAGAACAGTTGCTCCACCTTGAAGTCACGGTGCTTCGGCTCAGGGTCATTAGGGGCGACGATCGTTTCCTGGTAGGGAATGAGGTCGCCCATCGCCCAAATGCCGTCGGAGTACACCGCGGCCCGATCCGTCAACTTCAACACCTCAGCAATCTCCACTGAGCCCGTCGACGAGGGGTAACCGCTCGTGACGTCGTCGAGGTCGAAATCGTCCGGGAAGTGTGCGAGCCCAAGGCTGAGCACCGTCGCCGTCCACGACGGAAGGCTGGACGCGTCATGAATTCCACGACCGACGGGGCCTTCTCCAGGTAGCGCCATACCTCGACGAGGTCGCTAGGAATCACGTCTGTGGGCGAGATCTCCTGAAGGTATGCCCAGAGGCAAGTCGCCGACAACGCGGCTGAGTCAACCAAGGTGGTCACACACTGCCGCGCGTCGTACGACTGCGCCTCTTCCGCATTATCAGTGATCCGGCCTGCAACACACAAATAAACAGTAAGCAAAACACCAAAACCGCAACGCGGTATGTGCAATCGGAAGTCGGCTGAAGGAAAGCTTACCAAACAGCGGGCGGCAGAGGTCCGTGATGAAACTTTAAAGAGAAGAGAAATCATTTTGCAATTCGGCAACAAGCGCATCAGACACCTTCCGTTCTTCAGCGGCAGAAGTGACAGCGGCCTTGGCCCATCCTTCCGCAGAACTCGCTTCCGCCTTCGCCTCCTTGAGCTCACGCTTCAGATCGGCGATTCGCTTCTCCGCCATGCTCAAAGCAGACTGAGCCGCCATCAAATCACCTATCGGGACAAGGCCTTGGCGAGCTTCCTTCACCTCAGCCGCACTACTCTCTGCTTCAAAAAAAATGGTCAACACCGCAAAAAATCAGCGACAAGCGCCAAACAAGGTAAATACTCACCCACAGCCGCTCGAAGCTCCTCGTTCGTCTCCTGGATGGCGATAAGTTCCTTCTCAACGCGGCACTTCGCAGCAAGCCGCTCGGCCGATTCGTGTTGCAGGCCCTGTGCAACAATCACAGCATCAGCAGCCAAAACTTCCTAAGTGCCCAACCGCTGAAATTCAGCGACTAGGCACTCGGGGACTGGATGACAAAATTCCTAAGTACCCAGCCGCTGAAATTCAGCGACTAGGCACTCGGGGACTGGATAACGCAAAAAATAAAGAATCCGACCACTGAAATTCAGTGGCCAGATCCTTGGGGACTGGACATACCTGGATGGTGGCACCTAGCATGCCATGAAGCTCCATCGTGTCCACCGACGCAAGCACAAGAGGAGTATGGCCGCGATGATGCTCAACCTCCATGCCGGAGGCACCAGGGAGCTGGCTCGATTGCACCGAGGCACTCGCCGTGGCAGCCTTCGCCATAAAGCGAGGGAACATTGCCACCGCGGCCCCCGTGCCACTCGAGGGCAGCTCGGTCGCCTCGGTCGAACCCACGGGAACCATATGCTGCGACCCCGTGTCCTCCTTGGCCTTCAGAGCTACATCCGCTGCGGTTGGAGGTTCGCTCGGGGCAGTCGTCGGCTTGTTAGAAATCGTGACGACCTCATCGCCCTTTGTTCTTTTAGAGCCTTCAGGAGCTGACTTCGCCGCCTTCCTCTTCTTGAGGTCACTGGCGCCTCCAGGTGGTGGAACCTTGGCCACTGAAGGGTGACCTATCTTCTTAATCCCAGTCTTGAGAAACAACTCTGTCAACAAAACTCTCCGATCAAAACCCAAAGCAAGACGGATAAAAGTCAAGGAACACTCACTTGGCGACCAGAAGAAATCGCAAGCCGGTGCGCATGCTGGCCGGCTTCTCCAGTTCTGGCCCTAGTTTCCGACTGAGAGCCATCTCAAACACGTTGTGTGCCCAAGAAACTGATGGCTTCTTCGAGGACAAAGCCGCGACGGGAGCCTCCGTGGCAATTGTTGCGAGAGCCCCCATCGGCGGCGAGGCCCCTGCGGCTGGAGCGGCCGCCAAACCGGCGACTGGGGAGAACGGCCTCGGCAACGACGCCAGCGGTGCCTCGTCCACTATGGCCGCGGTGCCAGTCGCCGCGGTCGCGTGCGCCGCTGTCTCTTCGGCAGAGCTGGTAGCGTCGGAGCTACTCGCGGACCGAGGCGGAGACGCCGGCTTGGTCGGCTTCACCTTCTTCTTTGGCGGCGCCTTCTTCTTCAATGGTGTAGCCTCACGGTGTGAGGTATGCTCAGGGAGCTCGTCGTCATCGTCATGGGCCTCGAGGCTCTTGCTGGCCTCGAGTTCGCACTGGTGCTTCCCACGAGTCTTACAGACCGTGGGGGCAGCAACCTCCATGGGGTGTTCGTCATCATCATCGCCATCACCACCAGCGTCACTTTCGGCAGCCACCCTTCCACCACTTGAAACAACTGCACCAATCAAACGACATTAGCACAACCGCGAATGCATGAACTGCGACTGCGAGTGCAAAGGGAATAACAGATTACCATTGGAGTTGGGTGCCTTGCGGTGTAAGGCGCGACCCCGGACTTCTTGTCGAGATACACCGCCTGGGTGATCTTTTTTAGGGCCTGGGTGTAGTCGTTGAGTCTCCACTCAACGAGGCAGGACTTCTTTAGGTCGTCCTTGCCCGTATACTCGTACATGTAGTGGGCGCGGCTGGCCAGGGGCACGAGCCGTCGCTCGAGCCAGCAGTTGTAGAGGTTGATGGTTTGAAGGCCTTTCGTCTTCTATTTGCGGATGGTCTGCAGCATCTCGTCGACGACCATCCGTTGCTCCAGCGGGAGTTTGGTAACTTGGAGCCGGCGCGGCTCAGGCCGGTCGGCGGAGTACCTTGGAAGCGCCACTTCATCGCTTGGAGTCGACTCGGTAACGTAGAACCAGTTCTTCTTCCACTCGTTCGCTGCTTTGGTGGGCAGCATCAGATCAAAGAACGACGCCTTCGACTTCAGCTGGAAGGTCAAGCCGCCCGCGACTAGCATTGGGCCGCCTGTCTCTTGGCGGCTGATTCTCCCGTGGAATAGATCTTGCCATAGGGGGAAGTAGGGCCTGCAGCCCAGGTAGCACTCGCAGAACGCCACGAAAATGGCGAGCTACTCGATGCTGTGTGGACCTAGATCCGACGGCTGATATCCTAATAGGCGCAAAAACGCCAGAAGAAGAGGGAGGTTGGGAAGCCGAGCCCCGCTCCTGGTGACTAGTGAAGCATCTGAATTCCCCTTCGCGCGGATCCGGAATTACTTCTCCGACCGCGGGGATGCGCCATCTCCCGGCACGGAGGATCCCCGCCTCCTCGAATGATTTTAGCAGTGCCTTCGTGCACTTGGATCTGCCCCATGGTTCGGTGGGAGGAGCCATCGGCTGGAGGATCGTGGGATTCAGATCGCTCTGAATCGTTCTGGTCACTGCGCGGAATGGGGAAATGAGGATGCACGAGATCGGAGGAAGTGAGGGAAGCGTTTTCCCCTTCACCCTTCACTCTCCTTATATAGCGATTGTTACTCGCCATTTTCGGGAGCCGTTACTACGCGGTAATTACACCAATATTACCATTGGATTAGCCAATGGCTAGTTTGACCAAAGCTGACGGTCCAACTTCGTCTACTCGACTCGCTGCTTCCAGCGACTCGACGATTCGCCGACCCGATCACTATGACAGTGACTAATTACTCGCCGACCCGCTCTCCAAGATGCGATATGATTGGTCGCCGTTATTGCGACTAAAATGACTAGTTTTTTCCTTTGTTTAGGAGTCTGCCGCCGATTCGACTAGGCGTCCGCATTGGACCCGCATACTCCAACTGCCAGCAAACGCCTGCGATGAATCAACGACGGCCTCAGGGACTACTGATGGGGATATGCCTACCGGGGTATGCCTAGTAGGACGTTTCCTATTGGCCCAAGCCGCCAGCGAGTGGGTCTGCAGGACGGCGACTAGATCAAGACTTGGCGAGGACTCAGGCGACTGGAAGCTGGAGGCCCTGAAGCGTAGCTAAGCCCAGTCGGACTAGGTCTAAGACCTCTGAATCCTTAACTAATTCGGTTGTAATCTGTAAACCCTAGCGAGGTGAGCCTATAAAAACCTCCCTAGGGTACGCATAGAGGATACGTTCCATCAAACACCCTAGCGACTCGCCGCCTAGTCGTCGAGCTCGCCCTTTGTACTCTCTCCATAATACAATCTAGCAGGAGTAGGTCTTTACCCTCCGCGGGCCCGAACCTGGGTAAAACCTTGTATCTCCGCCCTCATCTCGCACCACAGATGGCTGGCCGCCCTTGCCCCATACTCGCTGCCGATTGCAGCATCTGCCGTGGTCATTCCCACGACACCTCTAGTCCTGCAACATAAAGCGAATACTCATAATTACATCATGCACATGTGTTCTGAGCTCGACTTTACGCACAGAACTAGTCACACAATGAAGATCCAAAGAAAATCCAAATATGCATTTCACATATTTTACATACTATCATAATAATACAAAGTCATTACAACATATACCATATAGGTATAATCACAAAACTACCTTACTCATCTCACTAACTTATTTCTTGGAGTACAATACACGGTACTTGATATTACTAACTAGTTGCCTCCTTCTAGTAGTAACTACGCTCATCGTACATGCCTGATGTCCAACCGTGATGACGTGTTGTTCGTCGCACAGTTTGTGGAACATATGGCCTTCCAGAAGGATCATACTCTGTATATGAAGTGTCAGGACTTGAGTCATTACTCAACCTGAGCGCATTGAATCCCTCCAGCTCAGTTGAAAAGTCTTCAGAAACATATTCAACATTATCTCCAGCCTGCATCTCCTGAGCTTCATTTCTTGAGTTGTCAACAGGATACGCATATCCTGCTGCTTCCCAAGTGCTCTCTTAGGCAAGATAGTTAAACACTGGATAATGTATATTCCCTGGGTTTTGAGAAGATGTTGATGATTCAAACACTCTCTCCTCAGGATCTTCTTCTTCATCCTGACTATCTATTGACATGGTATTTCTACTACTATTATTAGGGTTCATTCTTGCACCCATCCAACTAGAATGTCCAACATTTCTGTCGGAACCATCTGTGGACATCTGGTGTTCATGAGATCCATTATATGATCCCATTCTCCAACCATCCGAATTCTCAATAGGAAGTTCTGAGTCAGAACCATCCTCTGAGCCCTGTGGTACTGCATACCTCATATCCATAGTAGGATCAGGTATAGGTTCAGGTCTTGGTGAATAAGGATATGGTATAAAAGATTCAGGATCTATAGGTATATCCTTAAAGATAGGTGTTGCACTACTACTTGCTTCTTTCTCTAACTGGAATGCTAATTGCTTCCTCCTCTCCGGATCAGTTAGATCCTCTAACATGTCATTTTTATCTTCGTTAATCACTTGATGGGTCTTATAAAAAGACGCAACGAGTGTTCAGTATCTATCCAAAAACTTGGAAGCTAACTTAGGATGCTTCTTAACCAAAGTAAGATGATCCGGTATAGGCTCTGAGTCTATAGAATCATGAGGTATCACAGAGAATGTGCTACCTTCTAGCTCCTTGGTTTTCTGCTCTCGGATATTAGCTATCGCCTCCACAATAGCAACATGATATGCTGCTAAATGACTCCTACCTTCTCCTATAGGTAGATCATGATATAATCCAAGCTTCCCTGGAAGTTGGATACTCACACGATACTTGGATAACATCTGGCCATCAAGGTAAGTGATAGTGTTCACTGGAATTCTAGTTGGACAACTAAAGAGCTTTAAAAGTTGACGAAGTTGGTCTGTGAATGATCCTTGATAATCATCAAGAGTCTCCTCTTTCCTTGCCAAAGTCTGTTTTGGAAACTTTGGTGCCATATCTCTGTATATCAGAACAAATAATTTTGATTAGTATCCAATGACATATTGCATCATAACAAAGAATTATTGCACTAAAATATATAACAGAATATTCTCATTTGAATACCCATTATATTACTTTTAGAGAATTCTTTATCATTGCTAAGCTTTTCTACATGTAATACCCTTTACTAGGTTTCCAACCTAAGGTCAAAGCAATTTGCTCTGATACCAACTGCAGTGACCCAGCATACCACTGCATATGTAGTATACTATATTCGTTGACATGACATCCACAGAACAGTAAATATCACATCTCTTAGAGTGGTACAACAGAAACATTGCGGGTCCATATTACAAATATACACACCTTATTATTATTACAATATCGGAAGTACAAGACTTCCAAAAGATTCAACTTACAAACCAAAATATAAAGTGTTTCAGCGGAATTTAAAAGTAGCAACTCTGACTAGGAGTTGAGCTCAGTAGCTTATTCTATAGAGTTCATGCTGCTCGGCTCCGTTGGTTACTACTAACTAGGGATACTTAGTTGGACTCGTTATCATCGACACCATAGCGGATTTTGTAATCCACTCCTTCAACACCTCCGGACAGATCGGGTTCCTCGTAAAACACATCTTCTTGGCATTCAGCTGCATACATTGGCACGTCTTCGGGATCCTCAGAGTCTAAGCAAGGGAACAAAGGAAAGAATGAGTAACATCGTTACCCAACAAGTTCATTATATGCAAGGTGGGAGTCTGATGCTCTAACTACCACCTCGGATTATAAATCCTTGGCACTATGCAATTTTTGTAAATCTTTCTTCAAAGGTTGATTTTATTCTGAAAAACTATGACAATCATCCTTCACAGGTTGACCAGAACTTTCATGGAGTTCCTTTCCTGTCGCGTTCGTAGCTCCTTCCCGGAATAGGGAGTAACAAGTTACAGTTCTTACACTCTGCAAAGGTGCGTTACTTTACCCATGAGAGATCAACTCCTTGTTGCACAACCTGGCGTACTTTCCCGTCCACAATTCCATGATGTGGGGCCCAGTAGTTGGTCCCAACCAATCACTGCCCCCTTCGCGACCTCGCATGCCTCCTTGGTGTACACCATGCCCACATAGTGAATTACGGCAATGGTTTGTACAAACCGTTAGATGCCAGAACTATCGTGGGATGATGAGGGTTCCCACCCATATGCTGCATATCCTCTATGAATTACCAATTAATATGCATGCTACGAGGATAACAACCACGACCTGCACATCCGACTTCATGCGAGAGGAAGAAGATACAGCTGACTTCTCTGTCCCATTCCAAATCTCATGGCTAACGCGTAATATACGGCGCTAGAATCATTGATGTCAGGGGTTATTAAGTCCCTACTTGATCATCATTATTGCAAATAGAACCCTAAGTTCTATTGCTCCATTATATCACCACTTAGGATGATATCTATGATTTCTTTATTTGTGAAAATAATATTTTCTTTCTTTTATAGCATATATGATAACACACAATTTGCAAATACTTTGATAAAGACTCTTCAAAGGACATGAGCAAGTGATGAACTTGCCTTGTGATGGCAAGGTAGTGAAGTCTGATGCTTGCACTGGACCTTGAGCTTCTATGTCTACAAAAACATCATTATTGCCAGGTAAGGACAATATTTAAAGAAGCAAAATGATTATGCAAGTAATGTAATGCATTATTTAATTTGATATGCATTTACCCTATTATTACAAGGTTCTTTTTAATAAAGCATTTATAAATATTACTTTTTAATATTTATAACATATATTGAATTATTTTATTTTATTTCCCTTTTATTTGACTTTATTGATTTAATAATTCTTTTAGGAATTATCAATTATATATTAAAATTTGATATTAAATATTTATTTAGTATTTTTCAAAAATACTAAAATATTAATATATAATGAAAGTGATTTTTATTTATTTTTATCATCTTTCAATAATTTTGTAAAATTCCATAAGGAATATATAAATTACAAAATTCTTATAAAAAATTAAATGTCTAAAATTTTATATCTTATTTTATTTGGATAGTGTGGATTATTGTGAATCCAAAAATATTTTATTTATAATTTTTGGACTTTTATTTTATTTTCTAGAATTTAATTAATCCAGGGGTATTTTGGTCTTTTCCTTTTTATTCAAACAGGCCTGAAAGGATTTCTGGGCTGGCTTAATCTTATTGGGCCCTAGTGGCCCATTATTTATAGACAAAATAACCACCCCAAGGGTCTGGCCCAACTCGGCCCATTCCTCACTGCCTCTCTCTCCCTCGAGCTCATCCTCTCCTCCTCGCGCCGAGGCTGATACAGTGGCTTGCCGCCGTGGTGCAACAGGGGGTTGTCGATGATGCTTCTCCTTTCTATCCAACTGGATTCGAGCCTGGGACTCTCCTGCGATGGATCGATGCCATCCCGAACCCTGGGGTTTGTGGGTTGGCGTGGATCCTGGTGCTGCCGCCGTCATCATGCGTCGTGGTGATGCTCCTCGCCTCTATGTGTGTTAATGGTCGCTGCCGTGGCGCTGTATGGGTTGCAGCGCGCCCCTCCCAGGGTGCTCCCCGTGCCGCCATGGACGTCGGCCCCTCTGCTTCCTCTTCTAGTCTCCAGCGAGGACCTTTGGTGAGTTTTCTCCTCTCCCCTTGTGCTCTCTGTGCTTGCTCATCCCATGCTGGATGTTGGCAGTGACCTCTCTGGTTACTGTCTGGTTCTGATTAGGATGATTTATCCATTTAGGGTTCTTATCCTGTGGTTGATCATATACTGGATGAATTAGATTATGTCTGGATGGTCTGTAACATGCTAAATGATTATTGGCCTGACGCTTGTTGCTTGCGATGAACTATGATGGTTCTGGTGGCTTATTAGATGCTTTTATGCTTGGATTGCATATGATTCAGATGGTATAGTTGCTTTGGAAACATGTTTGGTAAAGTTAGTGACTTGATAACCTTCCACTATCATTTCATGGTTTAGGAGCATGGTTATGGTGTGATGAAATCACTGTCCTAGTGATGTTGGCTTAGAAATTAATATGTGGTTTGAGTTCATCATGATCTCAAACGGTACAGATAAACATTGGAATGTTTTATTTATGATTCCTGACAGGAAAATGATTAGTAGATTGACTTGTTGAATCTGTGATGATTGGATGTTTATCCTGATTCATATAGAATTGTTCTTGTGACACCATCTTGGTATGGCACACAAGATTGATTCTTATTCATTGATTGGGTTGGTTTAAGCTTAAAACAAGCTTGGATTTATAAGATAAATAGAAATGCTCTTCTCTGAATTCCCTAAGACCAATGATGTTGGTCTGAGGCTTAGGGGTTCAGACCTTATCTAGTTGATTCATATAGATAGTCCTGGTAATGGTACCAGCTATTGTTTTTGAATCAAATCTTGGTAAAATTGATAGTAATCTTGATCATTATATGGATCCAAAAGATTAGTTTCTAAGGTGCTACCCTTTCTTTAGGGATGTGCCTAGAAATAGATCATAGCTATATTTATGCTTGAATTGTAATATATAGCCTAACAACCAGAGAAATGATGTTGTTCTGAGCTCTAGTTGGATCCTTGTACTTTGCTGTTTGATTTTAGAGTTTAAAATCTCTATGATGGATTCACCCCACTTGGGTGTTTTCTGAGAGTTTGTTTCGTAAAACAACACATGCTTCTGTCTAGATGATATGATTAGATCATGTGAAGGTTTTATGATACTCACCACATAATCTGATGTTTGTGGAGTAAAGTGGTGATGATGATCTTGTTTTGCTGAGCTTCTGTGCTTGACCTTGAGCTAGCCTGCTCCTCCTAGCTCCTAGACTTGATCTTGCTATCCACCTGATCCTTCCCCTCCTTATGTCACCATCTGGTGATGTTTGGTTGATCTTTGGTGGTTTAGTTTGGCTATTGTCCTTGGTAAGCTGCTGTCTAAGCTGGCTGTTCTTGTGTGCAAGCAGTGGAGAGATGCACTAGTGCCTCTCCACGGCTGTGCTGGTGGTTTTGTGAGTTTGGGGCTTTGCTGTGAGGCTGACATCACAACACATGCATTTAGTTGTGTGTCCTGCTTGTGTGCTTGCTGTGTACCTATGGATATGTTCAGAATTTTGAAACTTACTGTTATCTGGTTACTTTCACCTGGCTGGTGAAACTTGCCCCTCTTGGCTATCATTTGACTTCTGGCTTAAATTTTTTGAAAGATGGATTCTTTCATATTGGTGAAACTTGCCCCTTTTATAAATTTCTCAATGATGAATTTGTTCAGTGCACCTCACTGACATGTGTGAGAGAAAAATAATTCTAACTCTAACTTTCCTTTTTCTATTTAGTTTTTGTTTGTTTTGCAGGTACAGATATAAAGATGAAGATTTTAGTTTAGATTTTCTTTTATAGAATAGTTTTAGAATAATCCAATGTAATTTTCTTATTCTTTTGTAATTTTCATTTTATTATTTTGTAATCTTCATTTTATTCTTCTATAATAAAGATTATATAATTTTTAATAAAGCTATATTCTTATCCTTTATTCATTTGTTATTGTGAAGTTTGGAAATGATTTCAATAAGTTTCATTTTTGTATCTTGTTTATATATTGATAATATGAAATAAGTTTTCATATTCTTAATTGTTTTCTTTAGATAAAGTTTGAGTCAAAATAATTAACTCTTAATCAAGATTCAAATCTTATTCCTAATTCATTTGAAGTATAATTCAAACACTCAAGTTTAAAATTCAAATTCACTTTCCAAACACATAATTCCTCAAAGATCATATCAAAGTTTATAACAATCATCCTTTAAGACTAAACCTAATCTCAAAGTATGAAAGAAACATTGATCACTTTAGGTTTTTATTTGGCGAAAATTTTACCCACATTTTCACAGATAAATGCATGCAACATTCCATATTCCTAAATCTACTCTTTGTTCGTTCCTAAATGCTGGGATGTTACAAAAATATAAGGATATAGATGGGTATATTATTAAGCTCAAGTTGTTTCATTTCTCCTTGAGAGGAAAAGATAAAGAATGGTTGCTATCCTTGCCTAGAAACAATATTGATTCTTGGATTAAGTGCAAAGATGCTTTTATTGGAAGGTACTACCCTCCTGCTAAGATTATATCTATGAGAAGTTATATTATGAAATTTAAACAACTTGATAATGAACATGTTGCTCAAGCTTGGGAAAGAATGAAATATTTGGTTAAGAATTGTCCCACTCATGGACTTACTGCTTGGATGATTATCCAGACTTTTTATGCAGGTTTGAACTTCTCTTCAAGAAACCTGTTGGATTCAGCTGCTGGAGGTACCTTTATGACCATTACCTTGGGTGATGCAACAAAACTCCTTGATAATATGATGGTTAATTATTCTGAATGGCACACTGAGAGAGCTCCACATGGTAAGAAGGTAAATTCTGTTGAAGAAACCTCCGTGATAAGATTGATGTTATCATGGCTATGCTTGTTAATGGGAAAGCTCCTTTAGATCCAAATAATGTTCCCTTAGCCTCTTTGGTTGCTCAAGAAGAGAAAGTTGATATGAACTTCATTAGAAACAACAATTTCAACAACAATGCCTATAGGAATAATTTTGGTAGTAAAAACAATTATACGCCTTATCCTCCTAATAATGACAATACCTATGGAAACTCCTACAACAATACTAGAAGTGCCCCTTCTGAACTTGAAGTCATTCTCAAAAAATTTATTAGTAAACAAACCACTTTCAACAAGATTGTGAAGGAAAAGCTTTTGAATGTAGAGAAAAATATTTCCTCTTTGTCTGAAGCACAATCCTCTTTGATTTATAAAATGGCTGCTAAACCTGAAACCATGGAAAGTACCTTTGCTGCTACTCATGCCATACAAGTTACTATTGATGAAAATGTTAGACTATTAGCCCAACTTCAGGCTAAGTGGGAAAGGGAAGCTGAAATTTCTAGAAACAATAGTGTGTGCACCATCACCAATATGGATACCACTAAACCACAAGAAGTCCCTATTCCTCCTCCAACAATGCCTAAGCCTATGCTAAGTTTGATTTTGATCTTGATGGTTGCAATATTTCTGAAGTGATTATGTTCCTGCAAAAGCTTGCTAGAAGTCCTGATACTAGTGATATGCATATAGCTTTCACCAAACACATTAGAGATGCTCTTGTTAAAATTAAGGAAGAGAAGTTGAAACACAAAGCTTCTATCCCAAGGAAAGTAGAAGATAGTTGGTAACCCAATATTAATATGCAAGTGAATGACTTTCATCTCAAAGCTTCATGTGACCTTGGTTCCAGTGTCTCTATTATGCATAGAAAGATTTATGAAATGCTTGATTTGCCACCTTTGGAAGATTTTTATTTGGATGTCCCACTTAATGATAATGCTAAGAAGAAACTCATGGGGAGTGTTAATGATGTTCTCATTATGGTTAAGAATGCTTATGTCCCTATTTATTTCTATGTTTTGGATGCTGAATACAATGCTTCCTGTCCTATTACTTTGGGAAGACCTTTTCTTAGAACTATTGGTGCCATCATTGCTATGAAAGAAGGCACCATTAAATATCAATTTCCATTCAAGAAAGGTGTTGAACACTTCCCTATGAGGAGAGAGAAGTTTCTTTTTGCTCATCCTTTGAAAGCAAGGTTTGATGTTAATGCTTCTTCATTTTAAAATACTTGATTCTTGCTTCTTGTGCCTAAGTTAAAGGCATTAAAGAAAAGTACTTATTGGGATATAAGCCAAAGGTTTTCTTGAGTCTTGGAAGTTATTACCTCTATAATGACCTCTCCTTATTCTTTTTATTTGCTTTTTGTGCCAAGAGTAACCTGTAATGAGAGGGAAGTAAGATTTGGGGAGTTGTTGTCCTGAAACAGATTTTTGTCCTGAAAGGTATTGAACACTTCTCTATGATGAGAGAGAAGTTGCTTTTTGCTCCTCCTTTGAAAGAAAGGTTTGATGTTAATGCTTCTTCATTTGAAAATACTTGATTCTTGCTTCTTGTGCCTAACTTAAAGGCGTTAAAGAAAAATACTTGTTGGGAGATAACCCAAGAGTTTTGTTGAGTCTTGGAAGTTATTACTTCATTAATGACCTCTCTGTATCCCTTTTGTTTGCTTTTTGTGCCAAGAATGACCTCTAATGAGAGGAAAGTAAGATTTGGGGAGTTGCTGTTCCGAAATAGATTTTTGTGCTCCCCCATAAACATTCGTGAGGAATCTCTGTTAGTCCGATTAAACTGGTCTTTTATGAATAAATCCCCCAGTATGTTAGCTAACGTACGTTGGTTCAAAACTTTTTGATTTGAGCAACAAAAGGTGTTTGAAAAAATTGGTTTCTACCTGCTGGTCTATTTTGACAGATTTCTGCCATTATTTGCATTTGCTTCTTATTGATTCCTTTTTGGGTTCTTTTTGGTAAATTGAGCTTTTTGAGAGAATTTCTACAGTAGATTGTGTTTTTAGTGAAATTTTTGCTGTTCTAAAGCTAAACCCAAGGGTCTATTATCTTTTGATTACACTAATGTTGCTAATGAAGATTGTGTGAAGTTTTGTATGAAGGAAAAATTTTAGGTGTAAGAGAGAGAATGATGTAATGATATGAAGAATGGAAAAAATCTCAAGCTTGGGGATGCCACCCCGTGTAACCCCAAGAAATATTCAAGAGGTACAAGCATCAAAGCTTGGGGATGCCCAAGGCATCCCCTTCTTCATCAATAAAAAGCTCAGGTCTTTCTAGACACTTCATTTTTATTATTTCATGCACCATTGTGTTGTTCTTGGAGCGTCTTAGTTTTGTTTGCTTTGCTTAGTTTTCTTGAATAAAGTAGTTTGGACCCCCGTTCTCGCTGTGTTGCTTCAAATAAGTTGATTGGTGTTGGAAAGGGGTAGAAAGTTCTTGCTTAAAATAGTGCAAGAGGAGCTTGCTTTGACTGTGACTTAGACTTCAGCATGTCATGCTAGGTGTTGTTTTGACCTTATGCTTAGTGATTATTGCTATAGCATGACTTGTTCCAAACAGTTGGAATTGCTTAGTGTGCCTTGAAAAAATCATGCATTGTTTCAGCATGCAAAAGCATAGTATTGTGGTATTCTCCTTTGATTCTTTGTTTGGGTTGACTTGGCACATGCTCACACCATGTTATGACTATGAACAAGTCACCATAGCCTCTATGATCATTTAGTCCTTGACTTGTAGTACCACTCTATGCTTTGATTAGTAATGTTTTGTCGCTCTACATGATTATGACCATTATTGCTCTCTTAGTTGGTTGCTCCCAGTCTTTTGCTAGCCTCCACCTGGATGAGTAAGCTCTACTCATGCATCCAACTCCCAAGAAACCAAGTTATTCCAAAGTGTCCATTATAAATTCCTATGCATGGTGTGTTACACCATTCCAAGTATGTTCTTGTTTTCATCTATCTTC
This sequence comes from Avena insularis, assembly GCA_023614405.1. Lineage (NCBI taxonomy): Eukaryota > Viridiplantae > Streptophyta > Magnoliopsida > Poales > Poaceae > Avena > Avena insularis. The sequence goes on along the minus strand of CM042689.1, from coordinate 243,121,866 downwards.
CAATTAAAAAGTATTTTATTATGTGAAAACTTAGTGATTAAAGCTCTCACAAACTTGATGGCACACTTTATTTCCTCTAATAAACTTGAACCATTGTGTCATCTATGTTGTATATGCTTGCACTTATACGTTGGAATTAGCAGAACCGTGTTGTCACGGGGAACACTTTCAACATTCCACCTGTACTTTGTACACAGTTGATATCATGCTCTTTTGTCTATGGATGTCGTCGGTGTGAAATGAAAGGGGAGCTTGTAAGTCCATGGAGTTATGTATGTGTGTTAGAGAAACGCCTGGGCCGCTAGCCTAAGCCATGCCTAATCATGATGGAAACTTGCAGGATCACCATAATGGCATCTATGAAGCTTTCTTCTTATAAAAAAAGAGACATATTGAGAAAATAGGAAAGAGAGAAAAAAGCACCATTTTCCCATGGTAAATAATAAGATTGCTGAGATGCTCATTGTCTGCTTGCCTTGTGATTTTGATTATGGGATAGCTCCTGTATCATGTTCTATTTGCTTTTAGCTCCTGTATTATTGAATTTGAAGTAGAACCACTTTAAATTCTTCCTAAGATATCACCCCTTGATGATCATCAATGGTGTGTTGCATCTCCCACCAAGTTGGACCGTCGTCCTTTAGGAATTGGGTGGCATAATGAAGCATTCTGTTGACTTCAATGTTGGCATCCTTCATTCTTTCTTCAACCTGGAGCATCCACTTCTTTGCATCGGCGTGGCTCTTACGCTTGGTGGAGTTGAGTTCCTTGTCCTCCTTATTGATATGGTCCATCCGTCGAGTTGACCAAGGTTTAGAGTAGGAACGAATGGAGTATGGAAGAAGAAGAATAACCCGTACAAGAAATTTTATTTAGAAAACAGGTTTTCATTAGCTAAGGTAATAAACCATACAAGATAGCAAACAATTTGGCGCATCTATATTTAGCGAAATCTTATTCGGGTTTGGTTCCTAATAGGTCACTTGGAATCTTCGAGGCTTCGAGTCTCCAAAAGTCTTCATGCTCTTGATAGTCTTCATGTTCTTCATAATCTTCAATCTTTCGAGTTCTTTAGTTAATAACATTGACTTAAGGCCTTTGAAGTCTTTAATCTTGTATCATCAGTCTTGGAACATCTTTCATGGAGGTCTTCAAGTACCAACTTAATCGAAACATTGAGATGATCTTCTTTGAAAAGGTAATCTTGAGAAAAGTTTCTTCTTGAAGTGTGTAGTGGTCATTTTATAATGTTGAAAAGAAGAGACTTAAATTTTTAAAACCCCAAAGGTAGATGATGAGAAGTATGAGAGTTTTCTGAAATAACTTAGAAAATATTTGTCCTAAGGTTTTTCCATGTCTAGGGTCACGATCTACAGTCAACTTATGCTCTGATACCATCTGTAGTGACCTCGGATCAAGTAAGATCCTAAGTCCCTGTGAATAACATGCTAGTCCCTGGATCAATAGCTAGCACTCACAGTCGATGAAATATCATGTAAAACACAAGTCTTTATTACATGAATCGAATAATCCAGAGTTTACGTTATTACAACAAAATCGATATAAATACAACTTGGAGTCCCATCAATGCCACAGGCAGGTTGAGTGAAGACCCGCGATCCTAGCGCACCTTTCAAAGATCTCCGAAATTCTGCACATGAAACGTGCAGCCAACAAGTTGGGTCAATACTTTGAATGTATTGGCAAATTACACCAAGGAAGGAAAGACTAACTCTACATGCAAGGCTAGTTTAGGCTTTGGAGTTCATTTGCATAAAGCTAGTTTTCTTAAGTAGAGAGAAGAAGAGAGGATTTTCTACTCAAAAAGTTTCTTATCTTTGAGAATTTCCAACATAATCAAACAATCAATCAAACTTATTTATTTATTTCACATTCCAAAATTAGGAGAATTTTGGGATGTGACAATGTGCAAGGGGTACCCCATTGGCGGTTCTCTATGATACACATGTACTTACTATGACAAGAACTTACAGGTGACTAAAGTTGAGTAGCATGATGAGCGGCCCTCGTATTCTAGGGACATGATATTGCTAACTTATACTTTTTCAAGCATATACTACATAGTTTGTTCACTTTAACCTTAATCACTTCAAAATGCTTATGATAGGGGCAATGAGGGCTGAAAGCTAACAAGTACCATAATTTTTGGAAGCTCCTTTTGAAACTTGAAATCCCTTCTTCCCTTTATGAAGGGCCTTTCTTCCACTATTATATTGAGTCTCCACCTTCTACCTTTAGGCACCAGTTAAGAGAGCATAGTTTCCATTCTTAGTTCTATGTGCATTGTCCCAAAAATTATTGATTGACGCATATTGTTGATATTGCTTGTTCTTGTTCTATTTGTATCTAGTCACTCTTATGAACTTTGAAGGTGTCCTATGCATCTATTTGCTACTCTATGAGGGACAAGCTGATTGCCACTATGCCATGTTTTCTGTATGTGAAACAAACAAACGTTTTTCAATGCATGTTATTCATGATCTTTGTTTGTAGCCTTTCATGTTGCATGCTTAGTTACTTTGTCTTATTGTTAGAACTCCATCTTTCATGCACATGTTTAGAGTTCTTTGTTCCTAGCTTTCAATGCTTGCAAATGGGTTGATCCTGATTTTGATGGTGCATGTCACCTCAAAAATTATTCTTTTATCACTTACCTACTCGAGGACGAGTAGGAGTTAAGCTTGGGGATGCTTGATACGTCGGAAACATATCTATAATTTTTGATGTTCCATGCTTGTTTAGTATCTACTTGCTTTGCTTTGTCTACACTTTGAGGTTTTTTATATGTTTTCTAGTACTAACCTATTAACAAGATGCCACAGTGCCAGTTGCATGTTTTCTTCTGTTTTTGGTTCCAGAAAGGCAGAAAATCAATATTCTCGGATTTGGACGGGACAAAAGCCAAACTAAATATTTTACCATTGGGAACACGGAGCCAGAAGACGAGACGGAGGAGGGCCTTGAGGGGGCCACACCCCCTGGCCGCGCGGGTGGGACCACCCCGCGCCTGGGGGTGCAGCCGCCTCGGGCACCCCCTCGGCCTCCCTCTTCGCCTATAAGAAGCCCTCGATGCCTAAACCCTCAGTACCCGATCAAAATTCCACGAAACCGTCTGTAGCCGTCGCCATCATCTTCCCTAGATCGGGGGGATCTGAAGCTCTTCCCGGCATCCTGCCCGGAGGGGAGATTATCCCGGAGGCCTTCTTCTTCATCATGCCAGCCTCCGGTATGAAGCGTGAGTAGTTCCACCTTGGACTACGGTTCCATGTAGTAGCTAGATGGGTGTATATCCTCCTTTGTGCTTTCATGTCTAGATCTTGTGAGCTCCGTTCATGATCAAGATCTCATCTATTTGTAATCATGCATGTTGTGTTTGCGGGGCTCTAATGGATATTGAGATTACTAGGTCAGATTGATTAATGGTTTTGTCTTATTGATTCTATCATACCTGTGTTGTTTGTGATCTTGCATGCTCTCCATTGTTAGTAGCTATCTTGGCCAAGTAGTTGCTAGTGACTCCAAGAGGGGGTATTTATGCTCGATAGTGGGTTCATGCCTCTATTTAATCTAAGGGAAGTGACAAAAATCTCTAAGGTTGTAGATGTGCTGTTGCCACTAGGGAGAAAACAACGGTCTCTTGTTCATGGAACAAGTGGATTGTTTACCTTACACACTTTGCTTAAAGCAGCTGTCTCTTGCTTGCAACTTAATACTGGAGGGGGTTCGGATGATAACCTGAAGGTGGACTTCTAGTCATAGATGTAGTTGGATGGCGGTTTATGTATCTTGTTGTATTGCCCAATTGAATCTCATAGGATCATAATGTCTAGTATTGCATTGTTATGCCTTGCTCAGTCCTGTCAATTGCCCTGATGTAATTTGTTTACGTAGAATGCCATGTTTGTTTATTTAAGGAGAACACCTCTAGTGAACTATGGACCCCAGTCCAATCTTTACCATTGATACATCTTCCACTGTTACTGTTTACTTTCTACAAACCACCATTACCATCCACACCATACAGTTAATCCTTTGTTGCAGCAACCAGTGAGATTGACAACCTCACTGTTTGTTGGGGCAAAGTCTTGAGTTTATGTTGTGCAGGTCTCCAAGTTGCTAGCAACACCTTTGAGACGTTTCCTTCCTCCTACTGGTTCGATAATCTCGGTTTCTTACTGAGGGAAGACTTGCTGTTGTGCTCATCACACCTTGCTCTTGGGGTCTCCCAACGAAGCGCTACCACGCGCCATCACGAAGCGCAATGGTGATAAAAGTAGAGAGAAAAGAAGTGCGTATGAGAGAGATCTGAAGCTGGGGTTGGGGTTGGTGAGGGAATAAATGCAGCGAGGGCAGACATATGCTATGGACAAAGCAAATCTTTGCCTTTCCCTGCAATATCCACATATAAGCAAATCGAATGGCCGCCAATATAGTACTACTAGACCTACTATAGAAAATTGGGCATGAGAGCTTGAGTGCTTGTATGGGAAACATCAAACATATAATAAGAAAGTTTATTACATGGTGCCTATAGGCAATAATAGATATGATATTACAAGTGCTGATACTACAATACAATATGAAAGTAGTATGTATGTCACGAGTGCTGATAATATGCTTTTCTGCATCTTGCTCAAACTTCAGAAAGTTCGAGGAGTGGCGCCTTGAACATTTGCTCCACATGTTCATCTTCTGTGTAGTTAAGTTATGAACCTATGGTAGGCCCCCCATTGACATGCATGCGGCTCTAATCTGGAATTGGTTGTGGGCGATGTTGGGGTGCACGTGTGTACCAAACACACAGTCTGCCTTGAACATTGGTAGAGCTTCGTAAGCATCGGCAGTAGTAGGATCGGGGTTTCGAGGGGGGTCGAGGACTAATGGATGGTTGATTCCCACAAACACTAATATCCCATCAAGATTGTTCCTTCTGATCCAGTCCGGTGCTACAGGGTCATTCCAATCAAAGTCCCTGCTAAAAACGTGGCAGCGGAGCAACTCTCTACCCATATATGACACTGGATCACCATGGATGCTGGTTCGTTCACCCCTAGTGTGAATCCACAGGACACCCCAGCCTGACTCTGCCAAGTACCAGCTGCGCGATGCAATATCTTTAGCCTAGGCATCGTCACCGTCTTGGATGTTTGCCGACTCTTTAATTACTGGAGCATGTATGACACGGGGACCTGCAAGTATACCCGTGTGTGCACTTCAGTTAACAAAAGTATCACTAACATTGGAGTTGTTAGTAATTTATAAATTTTACTTTTAAACAATGGCACTCACTCCACTTGGTCGGTTCCTAGACCAGAACATCTCCTCGCGGCACTGTCACCGCGTATACGCGATCAATATGACCAATGATTAGAGTTACAGCAATGGCATCAACATACTTTGCTGGTACAAGATAGTCATTCCAAAGGATAGTCCAGTCCCTGTCATAAGGAAAATCTATGGTAGCAATGAATTTGTCAAATACCGCCATCGCCCTGTAGTACCATTGGTAGTCAAATCTGTGTGGTATACTTTTTATCTGTATCTTCAGCAGCTCGATACTCGCTTGCTTTTAGCTGTAAGTGCATGGGGGGAACCTGGCCACCGCATGGATAAATATCAACACCCTGCACATGTGGTAGCTCGATAGGTGCCATATTGTATCCGTTTTGGAGGTACCAGCGCCCCGGGTGATTTGCCATCGCAATCCACTCTCCTCTGGCACCAACCCAGTGACCCTTGTTTTCATATCCATCTTCATCCCAAGTTCCTTGTATGTCATCATCAACTGGTACAAATGCTTCTACTGTTGGATTGTCTAGTGGCATCAGCAATGCGTCAATACCCTGCAATAGATTTTCTTCATATCTAGGGGTATGCAAGGTGTTCCACAAAGGGGAAAGTGGCGAGCTAGCTTTGTCGAAAACATGATGAATAAATCATTAATGCAAGCAGATACACCGAGGAAAAAGGTCTTGTTTGGATTAAAAAAGTGCAGGAATAGGAAATTTTTCTATGGTGGTGGCACTATTCAATGGTTCAAAGGAATGAGGTTCCAAGAGACACGATAACATCATAAATATACTCCTGCATGAGGTTTGACTTTTATTGGACCATGTTTATAAGGAACCCTATGTTTTTGTTTTCATCTCAACCAAACAGCCAACTTTTTACAGAATTTTTATGTTTGTCAAACACATGAAATATGAATTATAAGGACACACTTGATTGGCCAATACACCTTCCGCGTATCGACAATCCTGGGTGTTCTTGTCTTTTCAGTTTAGATGATAGAGGATTGAGAACACCGGAATGCCACATGTGCAAGTTTGCTGGTGAAAACAGGCGATTGTAGAACATAGGAAAACTACCTACATGAATGGCATGTCTCGATGCTACGCACATGGTGAGATTTGGGGCTCAAGTAGATGTTCCAATTACTATGTGATTTAGGCATAGGAAGGATTTGAATCCTACAAAAATCGTGCAAAACTGATTTTTACCTTCTCGTCACGGTCGACTAGCCATGTATGTGGGTCAGAGTGAAGTAGGGTGGGCAAACCAAATGAAAGAGCAGGATCTTCCGCAATCCCTTGACGCATGCCAACCATGCCGCGAGCTAGGCGAGCGGTGCTCAGAAGATCGGTGCAACTAGTGATGCTGCTCAGCGGTCCGTAGTGGAGGTTGCCAAATCCCATTGCCTGGCTGTAGTGTTCTGATGTCTTACGCTTCATCTCTCCAGACGGACGAACACTGTCGGATGTTGTTCTGAGGAAGAGAACTGCAGAAGATTGTGGGGATGGTTAGCAGTTTCTACCTTTCTGCAAGGGGGGAGAAGGGCTACGATCGTACACAAGCGGCCGGAGCGGAAGAGGAAGGCGATGAGCGGTGGGCGGTTTCTCATAAAAAAGATGGGGTAGGCGGTCGGCGGTTCTCCTGCGGTTGTCAGATCGACTCCTCTGTCCTGATGACAAGGCATGTAAAATGCGGAAGTTAACCTAGACGCTTATGCAAAAAGGAATAATAATAACAGAAAATTAGATCTATTTCTTAAACACTCTGGCCTGCAACGCTAGCCCCATGTTTGAGGGGCTAATTTTTTTCCTGTCGGTATCTAGGGCATAATCGCAAGGCAAATGACACCATGACAGGAAAAAAGTTCGAAGTGCCCGACGCCAGAAAACACAATTTGTTTTGCGTGCATGTATAGTAAAGGTCCTAAAATTTACTAGTACTAACTGTACCCGGTACCTCGTGTCAGGAACCAATCGCAGCTTTGCTCTGACATCGCATAGACTTTAAAATCCTCCTCCTCGCTGCTCTCGCGCTGCCTCCTGCGTGCTCTCCTCCTCTTCTCGCTCCCAGATTTTTTTTCAACAAGGGGAAAATCCTTGTGGCAATTGTTTTTTTCTCGAAGAAAATAGTGGCAATACTGTTTTCAACATGACAAGAGGCACTCATGTACTTCTACCAACTATGGTAACTCCACCATGCCAAGTTCTTACATAGCTAAGAACTTGAATTTTTCAGAAACTCTCGGTGGTTTTGATGTACTCAATTCCTACTTAGCTTAAAAAGATTTTGGAAATTTTTTAAGATCAATCTATCATATTTACTTGTACTCCTCTAGTTAAAATTTAACACTGACGATGGGGGTACATTTTACATCCAGGACATAAACAAGGTAAAATCACATCGAGGTCCATACATTTAGCACAAAGGACCCTCCAATTAAGCAAGGAAAACAGTCGGGTTCGGCTCCTTCTCGAGAGAGGAGCTGATCGAGTCATACTCTTCATACTACTTCCTCTTCAATTGTTTCCAAAATATGGCCAAATTTGGCGGCATGCAAATTCTTGGATATGGGATCATCAACATAATCTATGATGTAGATATGACCATGACCTTAGTCGTTTGGTTGGAAATCCAAGAATGTTCATACTCATTGACAATTATACTTAAATTAGTTTAAATTTTACCACTTACTAGACGGTGTGTGTATATTTTACATCAAGTTCCTAAAAAAAAGGAAAATTACATCGAGGTCCATACATTTTGCACAAAGCACCCTAAAATTAAGCAAGGAAAATAGTCGGATTGACTCCTTCCCGAGATAGCAGTTAATCGAGCTATAATCTTCATACTACTTCCTCTTTGTTTTAAAAATATGGCCAAAATTAACGGCATGCATATTCTTGGATATGAGATCACCAACATAAAGTATGATGTAGATATGGCCATGTACTTGGTCGTTCTACTTGAAACCCAATAATGTTCATACTGATTGACAACTAAGCTTAATTTCGTTTAAATTTAACAACTTACTTTTTGGTTCAAATGTTACATGGATGGTGGGAGTATATTTTACATCAAACACCTAAAAATGGAAAATGATACTGATTGAGTCAGAGTACTTACTTGGAAAAAGTGTTGAAGAAGTTCAACATGGAATCGTATAAGGAGGGGTTCTTACCGATGTCCCATGGTGTAAAACTTAGCAAGACTCAATGTCCTTTGACAACTGATGAGCAAAGTAGGATGAGTGCAATTCCGTATGCTTCTATAGTCGGATCCTTCATGTATGCCATGATTTGTACTAGGCTGGATGTTTCATATGCTCTAAGTGTTGTGAGCAGATACCAAGCTGATCCTGGAGAAATCCACTAGACAGCGGCTAAAAATATCCTAAAGTACTTAAGAAGGACTAAGGATATGTTTTTGGTTTATGGAGGTGAAGATGAACTCAGTGTAAAGGGTTACACGGATGCGAGTTTTCTTACCAATTTTGATGATTTTCGTTCGCAATCCGGGTATGTGTTTGTTATAAACGGAGGGGCTGTGAGCTGGAAGAGTTCCAAGCAAGAGACTATGTCTGCATCTACAACAGAGGCTGAGTATATTGCCGCCTTAGAGGCAGCAAAGGAAGCTTTTTGGGTGAGGAATTTCCTCATGGATCTTGGTGTGGTTCAGGGCTTATCCAATCCATTAGACGTGTATTGTGACAACAATGGTGCTATTGCACAAGCCAAGGAACCTAGAAAACACCAGAAGAACAAGCACATACTCATGCGGTACCACCTGATTCGCCAGTTTGTGGATCAGGGTGATATCAAGTTATGCAAGGTACACATAGATGCAAATATTGCAGATCCGTTGACAAAGCCGTTACCACAGCGAAGCATGAGGCACACCTAAGAGCTATGGGCATTAGATGCCTAGACATCCGATGTCAGAAGATTGACTCTAGTGCAAGTGGGAGACTGTTGGGAATATGCCCTAGAGGCAATCATGTATGATAATATTTCCCATTGTATTCATAAAGATATTAATTTGTCCTTGTATAAACATCTGATGTGTATCATTGAATATGTGATTCGGTTGTGGAACTATACATTCATGTTGTTTGTGCTAAATGTCCTTGGTCATCAAGGTTGTGCTGGACACACAACTTAGATCAATGTGAAAGTCGGATGATGACTCGGTTCCACTTGTCATGGGCTTGGAGATGCTATTCCGACTTATACAGATTCAGCTAAAGAGTTTAGCGAGTCGAATTGACCCATATTGAGGTACAACGAACAAGTTGTCATTTGTATATCTTAATCAGTGTAATCCTTAGACCTAAGATTGTTGCACATCCCGAGTTGAGGATCACCGACTTAGGTTCTGTCAAACGCTAACCGTAACTGGGCAGTTATAAAGACAGAGTTTGGGTCAACTAAGAATCAAGCTGCATGATGTGAATAACCAAGATGGGATTTTGCCCCTCAAGTTGGAGAGATATTCTCTAGACCCTCTCGGATGATATGATTTGGAAAGCATGTTCATGCATGACTTGGTTAAGTGTTAACCGAGGCGATCGACTAAGAGTTAGTTTGATGAATCACTTATCTCAGATCGATAATAGAGTCGAACTATTTTAAGGGATGACAGTTATTCGCATATAGTCTGACAAGGTATATCGTCAGGCAAAAGGGAAACGGACGCAAGTCACATTGGAAAGGCATGTCGTCAAGACTCTTTGGTACTTGGGAGTCGCCACGTTCTGCTAGGAGACGCTATCGACTGATCGATTGAGAGTTGGACTCCAATCGTGTCCAAGTTGCCATGAGCCTACGGGGTCACACACTTAAGAGCGGGAGCAAGTTCGGATTGGATCTGAACCAGAAATCTGGTTGGATTGGACCCGAGCTGGATTTGGACCGAGTCAGTGAGTCAGACTCACAGTCACTAATATTATATGGGCTTTAGTGAATGGTCCACGAGTGAGTGGAGCCCATGTTCACTTCCTATATATAGTGGGGCACAGAAACCCAGTGGGTTTAACGGTTAGGTCATTCCATGCATTGGAAACCATAGGTCCTCAACAGTCCAGCTGTCACTATGAACCTAGTAGTTTGCCGTCGGTGCTCCCCCTTGTACATGTGGATACCAGCAAAGGTGATGTACGATCAGCACTAAGATGATCAGATCGGATCTTGAAGATTGCACTGCATTCAACTGACATGCTTCATCAGGAATCCACAACTGCGCGTCTAGTGTTAACCATGTGGACTTCTACCTCAGCCAGTTCTTGGGATCACCACGTTAGAGGAAAAAGTTTTGTTTTATCTCTACGTGGCCCAACAGTGGTATCAGAGCGATAGCTCCTGGTTTTAAGCTCGAGATCTCGCATATGTGATATGCGGTTGGATGTAGATTGGTTCTATGTGCTGTTTTGGTGGTCGATCTATGGCCCTGTTTGGTTGGGCTTTTGTGTTGGCTTTTTCGGCTTATAAGCCGAAAGCCTAGCCAAACGCATGTTCTACTGAACGCGCTTATGTGAAAAGCCGCACGGAAACGAGCGTCGCGAGCAAAGCACCCGCGGAGGTGCTTTTCGGGCTTTCGCTGTGCGTGCCTCCGCGTGTTTCCATCGTTGCCCCTGGTTCCCCAATCTCCCATCCTAGTCCGGCCATCTTGCGTGTCGCCACCGCCTCCCTGGTTGAGGGTGAGCTCCTCGGCCTGCCAACCGCGTCAGCCTCTCCCATCCCTCTCCAGTCCTGCTAGCTGCCCCGCTTCTTTCCCGTCATCCGCTCCCGTCCCCACTCCATTCCATCCGGCTGCCCCTGCCCACCGTTCACAGCAGGTCGAGCATGACGACCGGCCGAGACAGGAGCTCGAGCGTGACGACTGAGCCACAACACATCCATGCATCTAGCTAGACCACAAGGAGCAGCCGAGTAGGAGCTTGTCCTCAACGTCCTGCGAGCTCCCCAATCTGTTCTAAATTCTACCTACAGATAAGTTATTTTCTCTATCCAATTTGGTAACTGTTGGTGCTAATTAAATAGATAATGTAATAATTAACTATAACATGATTATCTACATACAAACTAATATCTAATGCGATTAATATCGATAAATAGTACTTCCTTCGAGCCATATTAGTTGAGTCAAGTTTGTCTAGATTCATATGTATCTAGGCTAGATGCATCCGTATTTAGACAAAATTGAGTCAACTCTTATGGGTCAGAGAGAGTAAATTAAATAGTCTCTCGAAAGTTTAGGGGTATATCAGACATTTACACTCAGAACCTAAGTTCAGACAGCAACTTGCCAAATGACTTTATAGCTTTTCCATAGCACACAGCCGACAACTGCTTTTTCACAGCACACAACACACAACTGCTTTCAGATAAGCCACAACACAACCAAACACACCAGATAGATCGGTTTTGTACAATGTTGATTGGATCAACTGTACTCAGGGAATGGTAGATCTAATTTCCGTGATCATACTGCTGAGGTCGTGGAACGACATATCCCTACCGATCGGTTTCCGCCATCGGGCTAGACTGTGACACGTAAATCCAGAAGCGGTGACCGAAGATAAAAGAGTTTGACCGAATCAGAACGATGGTCAAAATCCATGTTCAGAATGTAGATGAGATCTACGTTTTCACAATGCCGACTTCACCCTGTCGTAGCGCCTTGGAGGTTGTTGCGAGTTTCACAACGCCGGTAGGTAGCATATCTATGCATAACTTGTTTTTGCAGGAAGTTGTGAATGGTATGGTTCATGTGCATGTGATGTATGTGTGTAATTCATACGTGATATGCGAATCACGGTTTTGTCAGCCGGCTGGAGCCTAGGTGTTGTCATTTCATTGTATAATGACATGTGTGTCGGATTCTCTATGTAGTTTACTTTACTAAGCTAGTGAAGTTGTTTAGAGAACCCGGAATGGCATGCAAGTCGTTGTACAAGTCATCGACATGGTGTAAGACGACAAGTGACAAGATTTGGCATGAGTCGGATTACAGGATTTGTGGAGATGGAGATCGCCATGAAGAGAGCCATACCATTTCACATTATAATTGCTTTATTATGTGTTATTGATATGTCTCTATTTTACCTCTATTAGATAGTCAGTAAAATTTAATCCCTCAAAGAAGGTCTAGTCGGTTTACCCGCCAGTGTTTGCACCATCACAAGTCGGACATTCTTGGTAGTGGGCTCATAAAATTGAGGTACTACCAATTCTTTCCAACTAGGTGGGTTCGAGTCGGACTCTTACTGCGGAAACACTCAGTAAGCTAGACGGGTCTATCACAATGGTTGTAGGACTCGGGGAAAAGTCGGACAGGAGCCAGGGCATGTGATGCCACCCGATCAATAGGAGTCGTATGAGATGCGATTGACAAGGAGTTGTCTACCTAGGTCACTTGGAGGCTAGCGGTGATGCTAAAGCTCACTAGCCGACTTGCTTATTTAGGATCCTAAATCACTATGAAACCATCGGAGGGGTGTTGGTTCTAGTGGGATCATAAATATTAAAGTGTTTAATATGCTTGCTCTTTTATGAGTACATGTCTTAAGTGTTTTGCATATTTCTATTGTATATCATGGCACCAAGTAACAGTCACTCTCAGATATCCGGTTTTGCTTTGAGAACCATTCTTGAGAAAGATAAACTGAACGACACTAATTTTACCAACTGGTATCAAAATCTGAGAATTGTTCTCAAACAAGAAAAGAAGGACCATATCCTAGAGAACCCACTTCCAGATGATCCGAATGAGAATGCGACTGTTGCTACCACCAATGCCTACCGTCGGGCTAAGGATGAGTCCACGGATATTAGCTGTCTTATGCTTGCTCACATGGAACCGGACTTGCAGAAGCAGTTCGAGAATGTTGAGGCCTACGGTATGATCGAAAGCCTAAAAAGGATGTTCCAGGATCATGATAAGACTGAGAGGTATCAAGTCACTCAGGCTTTGCTGAGTTGCAAGCTTAAGGATGGTGATCCACTGAGTTCGCATCTGATCAAAATGGTTGGTTACGTGCAATCTCTGGAGAGGCTTGGATACCCCATTAGCGAAGAGTTCGCTATGGATATAATTCTGAACTCTCTTCCTAGTGCGTATGGCCAGTTCATATCGAACTACCACATGCATGGTATGGACAAGAAGCTCACTGAATTGCATGGGATGCTCAAGCAGGCAGAGGCGGATCTCAAGAAGGGCAACTTGTTGTAGGGACTGGTAAGAATTAGGAGCATAGCAAGAGGCGAGGTTGATATTCGAGTCGGCAACAAAGCGAGAGTCGCTGCATTGGAAGTCGGCATAATGCAACTTCATTTACCTTCTAGATTCATTATGGAACTGAATAATTGTTATTATGTTCCAGTGCTCAGTCGAAACATTATTTCTGCTTCATGTTTTATGAGGCAAGGTTATGAGTCAAATATCAAGAATAATGGTTGTTCTTTATATTTGAATGATATGTTTCACGGCTTTGCACCCGTCCAGGACGGGTTATTTATTTTGAACCTTGATGGTGAGTCGGTTTATAACATAAATGTTAAAAGGTTGAAACCAAATGATCTGAATATGGCTTACTTTTGCCACTGTCGGGTTGGTCATATAAGTTGGAAACACATGAAGAAGCTCCATGATGATGGACTCCTAACTTCATTCGACTTGGAGTCGTTCGAGACATGCGAATCTTGCCTACTAGGCAAAATGACAAAGAGACCTTTTGCAAAGAGTTGCGAAAGGGCGTCCGACTTGTTGGGACTAGTACATAGTGATGTATGTGGACCAATGAGCACGACAGCCAGGGGTGGTTATGAGTACTTCATTACCTTCACTAATGATTTGAGTCGGTATGGATATATCTACTTGATGAAACATAAGTCGAAAGCCTTTGAAAAGGTCAAAGAATTCTAGAATGAAGTACATAATCAAGTCGGCAAGAAAATAAAGTTTCTTCGGTCTGACCGAGGAGGCGAGTACATGAGCCATGAGTTTGATGACCATCTGAAAGGCTGTGGAATAGTTCCACAACTTACTATGCCGGGAACACTGCAGAGGAACGGTGTCTCGAAAAGGCGGAATCGGACCTTGTTGGACATGGTATAATCAATGATGAGTTGGACATATTTTCCTTTATCATTTTGGGGTTATTGTCTAGAAACAGCGGCGCTCACACTAAACATAGTACCATCAAAGTCAGTAGAGAAGACACTGCATGAGATGTGGACAGGCAAAAAGCCGAGTTTGTCTTTTCTTAAGATTTGGGGTTGTGAAGCATTTGTCAAGCGACTTCAGTCAGACAAGCTTATAACCAAGTCGAATAAGTGTATTTTTGTGGGGGTATCCGAGGGAAACCTTGGGTTACTACTTCAACAACTGAGAATAGGGCAACGTGTTTGTCGCTCAGAACGGTGTCAGTGGGAGACTATGCAGCTTGAAGAAATTCGAGAGGAATCGGCTAGTAGCGAGTCGACAAAAGCCTTGGAGGTTGAGCCGGTCATGGTAGTTGAGCCGGTAGCAGCACCTGTACTACGAAGATTGGCAAGATCACGAAGTGTTCGTGATGTGTTACTGTTAGACAGTGATGAACCGGCAAATTCTTCGAAAGCGATGGTGGGATCTGATTCCGAGTCATGGCTTGGAGCCATGTGATCTGAGTTAAAGTCCATGGATGAAAAGCAAGTTTGGAACTTGGTTGATCTGCCAGACGGTGCAAGACCCGTCGAGTGCAAATGGGTGATATGTCCAATTTGCATCACCATTCTATATCATAATTTGCCTCTTTTCATTAATATATTTCGTATTAAGAGGTGTTACTTATGTCTTTTCATCTGTTTTTGCATGTTGGATGATTCTTGGAGGAAGAAATGCCGGAGTCAGGATTCTGATGGAAAAAGCGGCGTTTTGATGCAATTTCACAAAGATCAGAAAAATACCAGAAAAACTATAGAAAATTATATTTTCCTAGAAGACGAAGGATGCCAAAAGGGGGCGGAGTTGGGCCACAGGGGCTCCACTCCCCCAGGTGCAGGCCACCCTGGGCCATGCCTACAGGGGGTGTGGCCACCCTGGCCCACCTCTGGCTTCACCCTCTCGCCTATATCTTCTCCTCGAAACCATAAAGTCAGGGGAGTGACCACCAAAAGATTCCGCCGCCTCTGCGGGGTGGAAAACACCGAGAGAGAAAGAGCTCTCTGGCAGACAGATTTCTACCAGGGAAATTCCTTCCCGGAGAGGGGAGATCGTCGCCATTAACACCATCATCAAGCTAGACTTCATAAGGATCATCATCATCATCCACACCATCATCTCCACCAGCACCATCATCACCACTCCATCCCGCTGTAACAATTGTGTTGAATCTTGCATAGTTCTTAGGGGAAACTTTCCCGGTGTTGATTACTATTGTAGTTGATGCTTGTGAGTGGAACCATTGAATTATTGTTTATGTACAGATTGTTATCCATCATTATATCACCTCTGATCTTGATCCATATGATGTCTCGTGAGTAGTTCGTTTAGTTCTTGAGGACATGGGAGAATTCATGTTGTTAGTAGTGGAATTGTGTTGAGGTATTATTCAATGGTTTAATATTTAAGTTGTGTTGCTATTCTTCTAGTGGTGTCATGTGAATGTCGACTACATGATACTTCACCATTTATGGGCCTAGGGTAATGCATTGTGTATTTGGATACTAATTGTGGGGTTGCCGGAGTGACAGTAACCTGAAGCCCCGTTAGGAAACCTTTGCACAAGGGAGTGTAGGATCTCAGAGTTTAAGGCTGTGGTTAGATTTTTATCTTAATTGCTTCCTTGTAGTTGCGGATGCTTGCAAGGGGTTTAATCACAAGTATGTATTAGTCCAAGTAAGGTCGGTACATTAGCACAGGTTCACCCACACAACACTTATAAAACCAAAGAAGATTAATCATCTATATGATACGAAAGCACTTGACGGTATTCCCATGTGTCCTCGAGAACGTTTGGTCCTCATTAGTATTTCCACCGGCTTGTCCTTTGCTAAGAACGGATTGAGCCACTTTCTGCAATTATTTGCTGTCTTTATTTACTTGCACTTTATTCCCTTGCTTTATCAGAAAACCCCTAAAAATCTGTTTGCTAAGTATTTACAGAGATTTCCTGCTCCACACCACTAGTCAACACCTTCTGCTCCTCGTTGGGATCAACACTCCTATTTATCGAAAGTACTACGATACACCCCCTATACTTGTGGGTCATCAAGACTATTTTCTGGCGCTGTTGCCGGGGGGTGAAGCGCTATTGAAGAGTGGAACTGGTAAAGGAAACTTCTATTGTGAGTATTGCTTTTTATTTTTGTTTGTTACTTTGTTACCAATATGGATAACCCACTTGGTTTCCTATTTGGGAAAACTACTACCACTGTTAGGGTAGTAGATGAACCACCACCTGTTGAGATAGATCCTTTTAAGATACCTACAAGTATTGTTGATCATGTTATGGATAACTATTATTTTGGGGATAGAACTGTCCATCCTGGTGATCACTTGCTTTTTATCCATGAATTATGCGGGTTGTTTAAGTGTGCAGGTATCACAACTGAATAGGTGAACACGAAGTTACTCTCTCTATATCATTGAAAGGAAGAGCTGAAGAATGGTATAAGCTGCTGAAGAATTCTAAATTATATCCTCCTAGTGAGATTCATAAGGATAGGGATCAAATATATAACTTTTGGCCTCATGATGGAGATAGTACAGCCCAAGTTTGGGGGAGACTGAAGTTACTAATGCTTAAATGTCCTATTCATGAACTCCCTAACAATATTATTATCAATAACTTTTATGCAAGGCTTTCTGTTCATGATAAAGATTTACTAGATTCTTATTGTGCTGGATCATTCACACATATGAAGGAAGAAGCTAAATGGGATCTCCTAGACCATATTCAAGAGAACACCGAAGCATGAGATAATGACAAAGGAAGAAATTCAGGTATAAACTATGATTATGAATGCATTAAATCTTTTATGGGAACTAATGACTTCCGTGATATTAGTACTTAGTATGGTCTTGATTCTCAAAGTATTGCCAATTGTTTTAAGGCTTTTTCCTCTTATATAGAAATTCCTAAAAAGAAGTGGAATAAGTACCATGCACCTTATAAAGATGTTGTTAATCATGTCCTTGTTAGAAGCACTGAAGTTTGTACTATTGATCATATTTTTCCTGAACCTTTTATTGAGAAACTCCCTTTTCCTGCTAAGGTAAAGGAGCATTACTTGATAATTAGTGCGGTTAGCAAAAGTACAAAGAAAACTATGGAACCTAATGAGCAAATAAACGTTCAACCTGTAGTAGCCATTATGAAAGATCTTGAGTCTAAAAATATAGAGGATGAGCACATTGTCTTCTATGAAGACTAGTATTGCATCTCATCTTAGAAAAGCTAGGAAAACTAGTGTCCCTATGATTTCTGTTAGAATTGGTGATCATTGCTATTATGGTTTATGTGATATTGGTGCTATTTCTAGTGCTATTACTTATGAGCTTTACAAGGAAATTATGCATGAAATTGGTCCTTGTGAACTTGAGGACATTGATGTGGTTATTCACCTTGCTAATAGAGAGACAGTCTATCCAATTGGCATTGTATGAGATGTGGAGGTTCTTTGTGGTAAGATTAAATATCCTGCTGATTTCCTAGTACTTGGTTCAGAAGCTAGTAAAACATGTCCTATTATCTTTGGTAGACCCTTCTTGAATAGTTGTGGGGCTATTATAAATTGTAAGAAGGAGAAAGTTTTAACTAAGTTTGATGGAGATTCTTATGAGTTTAACTTTTCCAAATTTTCTAAAGCTCCTTATGAAAATAATTTGCCTAATAAGGATTTCAGGGCTGAACAACTTGCTTCTATTGATCCAGTTTATGACCTTAGACCTCTTATTGATGATTGTAAGTATGCTCATTCTGATGATAAAGTTGTTTCTTGTGACAGTTATAGTGTCAACTTTATTCAAAGTGCTACTGAAAGTTATTATGAGAGAGGGAAACATGGTTTTATGCATCTCAATAATATTAAGTTTCCGCGCTTTATGTTAAAAGCATTGAAGTTGCATTTGTTTTGTATTCCTATGCTAGTGTACTTTTGTTTCAATAATTTGTTTTCTCATGAGACTCCCTTGCATAGGAAGTGGGTTAGACTCAAATGTGTTGGATATTTGCTTCTTGATGCTCTTTTTCATTTCAAATCCATATCTCTTATGTAAGCATCTTTGAAATTGTTAAGCCTAACTTAAAGGCATTAAAGAAAAGTACTTCTTGGGAGATAACTGATACGTCGGAAACGTATCTATAATTTTTGATTTTCCATGCTTGTTTAGTATCTACTTTTCTTTGTCTACACTTTGAGGTGTTTTTATATGTTTTCTGGTACTAACCTATTAACAAGATGCCATAGTGCCAGTTGCCTGTTTTCTTCTATTTTTGGTTCCAAAAAGGTAGAAAATCAATATTCTCGGAATTGGACGGGACAACATCCAAAGTCAATATTTTACCGTGGGGAACACGAAGCCAGAATATGAGACGAAGGAGAGTCACCAGCAGGCCACACCCCCTGGCCGCACGGGTGGGCCCACCCCGCGCCTGGGGGGGTGCGGCCGCCCTGGCGACCCCCTGCCTCGCCTTTTCGCCTATAAAGACCCCCCAATGCCTAAACCTTAAGTATCGGATCAATATTCCACGAAACCGTCTATAGCCGCCACCACCATCGTCCCTAGATCGGGGGGAGGGGATCTGAAGCTCTTCCCAGCACCCTGCCAGAGGGGAGATCATCCTGGAGGCCTTCTTCTTCATCATGCCAGCCTCCGGTATGAAGCGTGAGTAGTTCCACCTTGGGCTACGGGTCCATGTAGTAGCTAGATGGTTGTATCTTGCATGCTAGATCTTGTGCTTTCATGTCTAGATCTTGTGAGCTCCGTTCATGATCAAGATCTCATCTATTTGTAATCATGCATGTTGTGTTTGCGGGGATCCGATGGATATTGAGATTACCATGTCAGATTGATTAGTGATTTTGTCTTATTGATTCTATCATGTCTATGTTGTTTGTGATCTTGCATGCTCTCCGTTGTTAGTAGCTATCTTGGCCAAGTAGTTGCTAGTGACTCCAAGAGGGGGTATTTATGCTCGATAGTGCGTTCATGCCTCTATTTAATCTAAGGGAAGTGACAAAAATCTCTAAGGTTATAGATGTGTTGTTGCCACTAGGGAGAAAACAATGGTCTCTTGTTCATGGAACAAGTGGATTGTTTACCTTACACACTTTGCTTAAAGCAGTTGCCTGTTGCTTGCAACTTAATAATGGAGGGGGTTCGAATGATAACCCAAAGGTGGATTTCTAGTCATAGATGTAGTTGGATGGCGGTATATGTATCATATTTTATTGCCCAATTGAATCTCATAGGATCATGATGATTAGTATTGCATTGTTATGCCTTGCTTAGTCCTGTCAATTGCCCTGCTGTAATTTGTTTACCCAGCATGCCATGTTTGTTTATCTAAGGAGAACATCTCTAGTGAACTATGGACCCCGGTCCAATGTTTACCATTGATACATCTTCCGCTGTTACTTGTTGCAAACCACCATGACCTTCCACACCATACAATTAATCCTTTGTTACAGCAAACCAGTGAGATTGACAACCTTACTGTTCGTTGGGGCAAAGTCTTGAGTTTGTGTTGTGAAGGTATCCAAGTTGCTAGCAAAACCTTTGAGTCGTTTCCTTGCTCCTACTGGTTAGATATCCTTGGTTTCTTACTGAGGGAAAACTTTATGTTGTGCTCATCACACCTTGCTCTTGGGGTCTCCCAACGAGGCGTTGACAACACGTCATCAAGCTATTTCTGGCGCTATTACCGGGGAGGCTAAGGACGTCTTCACAAGGGGAGTCGTTCACAACCTTTCTCTTTACTTTGTTTTTGTTTTGCTTAGTTTCTTTTGCTTGGTTTTCTTTGCCTCTTTTTATCAAAAACTCCAAAAAAAATTAGTTTAGTTTGGTTTGCTTTCCCTTATCAAAAACACACAAAAAATAGTTCCTGCTCTAGTTGCTGCTGTGTTCGCTTGCTCCACTTTTGCCAAAATGAACTCCACTGAGAACACCAAGTTGTGTGACTTCACTAGCACAAACAACAATGATTTCCTTAGCACTCCTATTGCTCCACCTACTCCTGATGCTATCTTTTATGAAATTAAGCCTACTTTGTTGAATCTTGTGATGAGAGAGCAATTTTCTGGTGCTAGTTCCGATGCTGCTGCTGCCCACCTCAATAACTTTGTTGAACTTTGTGAGATGCAAAAGTATAAGGATGTAGATGGAGATATTATTAAGGTCAAGTTGTTTCCTTTCTCCTTGAGAGGAAAAGCTAAAGAATGGTTGCTATCCTTGCCTAGAAATAGTATTGATTCTTGGATTAAGTGCAAATATGCTTTTATTGGAAAATACTATCCTCCTGCTAAGATTATATCTATGAGAAGTGATATTATGAAATTTAAACAACTTGATAATGAACATGTTGCTCAGGCTTGGGAAAGAATGAAATCTTTGGTTAAGAATTGTCCCACTCATGGACTTACTGCTTGGATGATTATCCATACTTTTTATGCAGGTTTGAACTTCTCCTCAAGAAACCTGTTGGATTCAGCTGCTGGAGGTACCTTTATGACCATCACCTTGGGTGCTTCAACAAAACTCCTTGATAAAATGATGGTTAATTATTCTGAATGGCACATTGAGAGAGCTCCACATGGTAAGAAGGTAAATTCTGTTGAAGAAACCTCCTCTTTGAGTGATAAGATTGATGTTATTATGGCTATGCTTGTTAATGGGAAAGCTCCTTTAGATCCAAATAATGTTCCCTTAGCCTCTTTGGTTGGTCAACAAGAGCAAGTTGATGTGAACTTCATTAGGAATAATAATTTTGGCAACAATGCTTATGGTAATAACTATAGGCCTTATCCTCCTAATAATGGCAATAGTTATCATGGTAGATATGGAATGCCTAGTGAAGATAGGATTCTAGAATTTGAAAGATCCACTAAAAACTTTATGCAAATGCAATATGAGCAAAACAAGATATTTACTAAAACTATAGAAGAACAATCTGCTATCTTGAAAAATATTAGTCATCACCTTGAGAATATGAATAGAAAATTCCTGGTTTACAGTCAAAAATTTTGAGTGCTGAGAGAAATATATTTCCTCTTTGTCTGAAGCACAACCCTCTTTGATTAATAAAATGGCTTCTAAACCTGAAACTTTGGAAAATATCTTTGCTGCCACTCATGCCATACAAGTTACTATTGATGAAAATGTTAGACTGTTAGCCCAACTTCATGCTAAGTGGGAAAGAGAAGATGAAATTGCTAGAAACAATAGTGTGTGCACCATCACCACCACCAATATGGATGCCAAAAAACCATAAGAAGTCCCCATTCCTCCTCCTACATTGCCTAAGCCCAATGAGTCTACTACTAATGATACTAAGTTTGATTTTGATCTTGATGGTTGCAATATGTCTGCAATGATTATGTTCCTATAAAAGCTTGCTAGAAGTACTGATGCTAGCGATATGCACGTAGCTTTCAACAAACACATTACATATGCTCTTATTAAAATTAAGGAAGAGAAGTTGAAACACAAAGCCTCTATTCCTAGGAAAGTATTAATATGCAAGTGAATGACTTTGATCTCAAAGATTCATGTGACCTTGGTTCTAGTGTCTCTATTATGCCTAGAAAGATTTATGAAATGCTTCATTTGCCACCTTTGGAAGATTATTATTTGGATGTCCCACTTAATGATAATTCTAAAAAGAAACTCACCGGGAGTGTTAATGATGTTCTTATTATGGTTAACAATGCTTATGTCCCTATTGATTTCTATGTTTTGGATGTTGAATACAATGCTTCTTGTCCTATTACTTTGGGAATACCTTTTCTTAGAACTATTGGTGCCATTATTGATATGAAAGAAGGCACCATATAATATAAATTTCCATTCAATAAAGGTATTGAACACTTTCCTATGAGGAGAGAGAAGTTGATTTTTGCTGCTCCTTTCAAAGCAAGGTTTGATGTTAATGCTCCTTCATTTGAAAATACTTGATTCTTGCTTCTTGTGCCTAACTTAAAGGCGTTAAAGAAAAATACTTGTTGGGAGATAACCCAAGAGTTTTCTTGAGCCTTGGAAGTTATTACATCAGTAATGACCTCTCCTTATCCTTTTTGTTTGCTTTTTGTGCCAAGAATGACCTGTAATGAGAGGGAAGTAAGATTTGGGGAGTTGCTGTCTCAAAACAGATTTTTTTGCTCCACCGTCAAAATTTGTGAGGAATCTCTGTAAGTCGTATTGATCTAATAGTTTACGAATAATTCCCCAAGTATGTTAGCTAACTTTTGTTAGTTCACCACTTTTTGATTTGAGCAACATAAGGTCTTCTAAAAAATTGGTTTCTACCTACTAGTTTGTTTTGATAGATTTCTGCCATTATTTGCATTTGCTTCTTATTGATTCCTTTTTGGGTTCTTTTTGGGAAATTGAGATTTTTCAGGGAATTGGTACAGTATCTTGTGTTTTTAGTTAAAGTTTTGCTGTTCCAAAGCTAAACCTAAAGGTCTATTATCTTTGAATACACTAATGTTGCTAATGAAGATTGTGTGAAGTTTTGTATGAAGGAAAATTTTCAGGTGTAGAGAGAGAATGATGTAATGAGATGAAGAATGGAAAAAAGCTCAAGATTGGGTATTCCACCCCGGTGTTACCCCAAGAAATATTGAAGATGTACAAGTGTCAAAGCTTGGGGATGCCCAAGTCATCCCCTTATTCATCAATAAAAAGCTCAGGTCTTTCTAGACACTTCGTTTTTATTGTTTCATGCAATGTTGTGTTTTTCTTGGAGCGTCTTAGTTTTAGTTTGGTTTGCTTAGTTTGCTTAGTTTGCTTTAATAAAGTAGTTTGGACCCCCGTTCTCGCTGTGTTGTTTCAAATAAGTTGATTGGTGTTGGAGAGGAGTAGAAAGTTCTTGCATGTCTAGTACAAGAGGAGCTTGCTTTGACTCTGACTTAGACTTTAGCATGTCATGTTAGGTGTTGTTTTGACCTTTTGATTAGTAATTATTGTTGTAGCATGACTTGTTCCAAACAATTAGGATTGCTTAGTGTGCCTTGAAAGAATCATGCGTTGTTTTAGCATACAAAAGCATAGTATTGTGGTATTCTCCTTTGATGCTTTGTTTAGGTTGTCTTGGCACATGCTCACACCATGTTATGACGATGAACAAGTAACCATAGCCTATATAATCATTTATTCTTTGACTTGTAGTACCACTTTATGCTTTGATTAGTAACGTTTTGCCGCTCTGTATAATTATGGCCATTATTGCTCTCTTAGTTGGTCGCTCCCAGTCTTTTGCTAGCCTCCACTTGTATGTGTAAGCTCTACTCATGCATCCAAATCCCAAGAAACCAAGTTATTCCAAAGTGTCCACTATAAATTCCTATGCATGTTGTGTTACACCATTCCAAGTATATTCTTGTTTTCATCTATCTTCCAATTAAAAAAATAATATATTTTGTTATGTGAAAACTTAGTGATTAAAGCTCTCACAAACTTGATGTCACACTTTATATTTCTTGCCCTAATAAACTTGAACCATTCTGTCATCTATGTTGTATATGATTGCACTTATACGTTGGAATTAGCAGAACCGTGATGTCACGGGGAACACTTTCAACATTGCACTTGTACTTTCTACAAAGTTGATATCATGCTCTTTTGTCTATGGTTGTCGCCGGTGTGAAATAAAAGGGGAGCTTGTAAGTCTATGGAGTAATGTACGCATGTTAGAGAAACTCCTGAGCCGCTAGCCTAAGCCATGCCTAATCCTTGGTGGAAACTTGCAGCATCACCATAATGACTTCTATGAAGCTTTCTTCTTATAAAAAAGAGACATATTGAAAAGAGGAAAGAGAGAAAAAGCACCATATTCCCATGGTAAATAAGAAGATTGATGAGATGCTCATTGTCTACTTGCATTTTCATTTTTATTATGGGATAGCTCCTGTATCATGTGCAAGGGGTACCCCGTTGGCGGTTCTCTATGATACACATGTACTTACTATGACAAGAACTTACAGGTGACTAATGTTGAGTAGCATGAGGTGCGGACCTCGTATTCAAGGGACATGAGATTGCCAACTTATACTTTCTCAAGCATATACTCCATAGTTTGCTCACTTTAACCTTAATCACTTCAAGATTATTATGATAGGGGCAATGAGAGCTGAAAGCTAACAAGTACCATAATTTTCTGAAGCTCTTTTTGAGACTTGAAATCCCTGCTTCCCTTTATGAAGGGCCTTTCTTCCACCATTATATTGAGTCTCCACCTTCTACCTTTAGTCACCAGTTAAGAGAGCATAGTTGCCATTCTTAGTTCTATGTGCATTGTCCCAAAACTTATTGATTGATGCATATTGTTGTACTTGTTCTTATGCTATTTGTATCTAGTCACTCTTATGAACTTTGAAGGTGTCCTATGCATCTATTTGCTACTCTATGAGGGAAAAGCTGAATGCCACTATGCCATGTTTTCTATATGTGAAACAAACAAACATTTTTCAATGCATGTTATTCATGATCTTCGTTTGTAACCTTTCATGTTGCATGCATAGTTACTTTGTCTTACTGTTAGAACTCCATCTTTCATGCTCATGTTTAGAGTTCTTTGATCCCAGCTTTCAATGCTTGGTAGTGGTTTGATCTTGATTTTGATGGTGCATGTCACCTCAAAAATTATTCTTTTTATCACTTACCTACTCGAGGACGAGAAGGAGTTAAGCTTGGGGATGCTTGATATGTCGGGAATGTATCTATAATTTTTGATGTTCCATTCTTGTTTAGTATCTACTTTGCTTTGCTTTCTCTGCACTTTGAGGTGTTTTTATATGTTTTCTAGTACTAACCTATTAACAAGATGCCATAGTGCCAGTTGCCTGTTTTCTTCTGTTTTTGGTTCCAGAAAGGCAGAAAATCAATATTCTTGGAATTGGATGGGACAAAAGGCAAAGTCAATATTTTACCGTGGGAAACACGAAGCCGGAATACGAGACAAAGAAGAGTCACCAGGGGCCTACCCCCTGGCCTCACGGGTGGCCCACCCCGCGCCTGGGGGGGGGGGTGTGTGGCCGCCCTGGAAACCCCCCCCGCCTCGCCTCTTCGCCTATAAATACCTCGATGCCTAAACCCTAAGTACCCGATCAATATTCCACAAAACCGTCTATAGCCGCCGCCACCATCGTCCCTAGATCAGGGAGGGGGGATCTGAAGCTCTTCACGACACCCAGCTGGAGGGGAGCTCACCGTGGAGGCCTTCTTCTTTATCATGCAGCCTCCGGTATGAAGCGTGAGTAGTTCCACCTTGGACTACGGGTCCATGTAGTAGCTAGTTGGTTGTATCTCCTCCTATGTGCTTTCATGTCTATATCTTGTGAGCTCCGTTCATGATCAAGATCTCATCTATTTGTAATCATGCATGTTGTGTTTGCGGGGATCCGATGGATATTGAGATTACTATGTCAGATTGATTAGTGATTTTGTCTTATTGATTCTATCATGTATGTGTTGTTTCTGATCTTGCACGCTCTTCGTTGTTAGTTGCTATCTTGGACAAGTAGTTGCTAGTGACTCCAAGAGGGGGTATTTATGCTCGATAGTGGGTCCATGCCTCTATTTAATCTAAGGGAAGTGACAGAGATCTCTAAGGCTGTAGATGTGTTGTTGCCACTAGGGAGAAAACAATGGTCTCTTGTTCATGGAACAAGTGGATTGTTTACCTTACACAGCTTGCTTAAAGCAGTTATCTGTTGTTTGCAACTTAATACTGGAGGGGGTTCGTATGATAACCCAAAGGTGGATTCATAGTCATAGATGCAGTTGGATGGCAGTCTATGTATCTTGTTGTATTGCCCAATCGAATCTCATAGGATCATGATGATTAGTATTGCATTGTTATGCCTTGCTCAGTCCTATCAATTGCCCTGCTGTAATTTGTTTACCCAGCATGCCATGTTTGTTTATCTAAGGAGAACACCTCTAGTGAACTATGGGCCCCGGTCCAATGTTTACCATTGATACATCTTCCACTTTTACTTTTTGCAAACCACCATTACCTTCCACACCATACAGTTAATCCTTTGTTACAACAAACCAGTGATATTGACAACCTCATTGTTTGTTGGGGAAAAGTCTTAAGTTTGTGTTGTGCAGGTATCCAAGTTTCTAGCAACACCTTTGAGTCTTTTCCTTCCTCCTACTGGTTCGATATCCTCGGTTTCTTACTGAGGGAAAACTTGCTGCTGTGCTCATCACACCTTGCTCTTGGGGTCTCCCAACGAGGCGTTGACAACACGCCATCAATAACCCAATAGTTTTATCGCGTCTTGGAAGTTATTACTTGTAATAAACTCTCCTTATCCTTTTTTTGGTTTTTGAGTCAAGATCAACCACTTTTGAGAAGTGAAGGAGTTGTGAAAAGTTGTTGTCCTGGGACAGATTTTTTGTTCTGCATTGTAAAAATTCGTGAAGGAGATCAGTACTTCGGTTGGAGCTGTAATTTACTGTGCTTGTGCCCCAAGTTGTTATCCAACTTTCATTAGTTTTGCACTTTTTGATTTGAGCAACATAAGTTTTTCGAAAAAATAAATTTTTACCTGTTGTTCTGTTTTGACAGATTTCTGCCATCATTTGCATTTGCCTCTTAAATCAACTTCCTTTTAGATTATTTAGGCTTGTGAAAGGAGTTGCTTTAGTAGCTTTTGTTTTGATTGATTTCAATTGAAATGTGAACCCAAAGGTTTATTGTTCTTGCATACACTAATGTTGCCAATGAGGTTTGTGTAAGGCCTTGCATGAAAGGAATTTTTAGGTGATGGAGAGAAGGATTTCGCAGAGTCTGTGTTTGAATAGGTAAAAGTGTTGCAAATATAAGGTTCGTGAAAACCTTATCTTTTATATTTTTGATGTTTTTATTACATATGGAAGGTTACAATACGAAACAGAGGAGGAAACGGAGCCCAGGTGGGCCACACCCACCAGTGGCATGGGCCCCAGTTGGCCGCGCCACCAGGGGGTGTGATCCCCCTGGAGTCCGTTTCCGCCTCATTTTTGCACAGTACCTTCCTTATGTCGTAAAACTTTGTAATATATAATCCCCCGGATCCCCCGAGGTTCGTATATCATGTTCTCATCGTGTTTTTGTTTTGATCTGTTTCTGTTAGGAAATACTCTCAAGTTTAGAGGCGCCATGGTTTCCGCCAACGACAAGGGTAATAAGCCCGTGGAAGATGATCCTCAAAACCCCAAGGAGGAGGAGATCTTGGTTGGGGATGAAGAGTACGTGAAGGAGGATGAGCATCCGGACACCCACGCTACCATTGCAAGCATAGGAGTTGTGGCAAACCCTACCAATATTAGGAGGACAACACATATGTCTACAGGAGGGAAACCTCCGCGTCATTGCCTCGCTCAACGGTCAATTCCTCCATGTACCAAGAACCCCTTCCATACTCTTATACATCAGAAAAAATTCCAAAAGGTTCCCAAAGGGAAGCTACCCTCCAGTTGGGATTTGCCTCGTTCTAACCATGCAGGGAAGAACACTCTAAGGAAGAGTGGGGAAACAATAACAAGGACTGGGATTCTCGGCCCGCCATGATCATGAACCGCATTGAGCATAATTCGGAGTTGATTCGTACTCTAACCTTCGAGATTGATGATTTGAGGAAGCTGATTGAAAACCTCATCAAGGGAACACCACCACCATCGAAGGAGTAATTCGTCATCAGGTTTGGCATCCTTTGGCTTGTTCCAAGCTTGGGGGAGTGCCACGGTATCACATCATTATCTTTTATCTTTTTACCTTTTTTAGTATATTCATATCTTGGATAGAGAAGTTATCATATAGGTTGATTTGCATTGTGGAAGTATCTCTCCTTTAGTTGGTTATCTATGTATCCCTTGGTGTGAGTGCCTTTATGAAATATTAATGAGAAGTTTCATCTTTTACTTTTTGCACTTCTTATTTTAGTTTGCAATATCTATTATATGATTGATCTTGTTGATTAGTATTGGTATCACTTTGGGAGAATCATGTAGATCTAAATTGGTTTTGGCAAACCGAGCTCTGGTCAGTAGCAACGCTTTTTGAGGTTTGAAAGGAAAAGAGAAAAGCGCTTACACGTATTTTGTATCATTTATTTCCTTTCTTGGTTGGCTCATAAGATTAGTATTCTTTATTTAATATCCTTCGTGTCTTCAAGGAAGATTGCATGTTTGACTTTATTACTTATATGTTTTCTTGTTTCCTTCAACTCTTTTCCTTGCTACCTAGCCTTGCTAGCCAAAAACCTGTACTGAGAGGGAACACTTCTCATGCATCCAATCCTTTAAACCAAAACCTATGCCATTTGTGTCCACCATATCTAACTATTAGCATTATTGCTATTCCAAGTAAATTCTCAAGCTTCATCTATCTTCAAATTAAAAATTATTTTGTTATGTGAAAACTAGTTAGTAAAGCTCTCACGAACTTGATGGAACACCTTATTTTCTTGCCCTAATAAACTTGAACCATTGTGTGATTGAAGTTGTATATGCTTGCACCTATACGTTGGAATTAGCAGAACCGTGCTTTCACGGGGAACGCTTTCAACATTGCACCTGTACACTTTACATAGTTGATATCATGCTCTTTTGTTTGCGGATGTCGTCGATGTGAAATAAAAGGGGAGCTTGTAAGTCCATGGAGTTATGTATGTGTGTTAGAAAAACGCCTAGGCCGCTAGCCTAAGCCATGCCTAATCATGGTGGAAACTTGCAGCATAACCATAGTGAGCAATCTGTGAATCATCCTCATTAAAACCTATGAAAATAGCAAATAAAAAGATCGTTGAGATGCTCATTGTCTGCTTGCCTTGTCATTTTGATATGGGATAGCTCCTGTATCATGTGCAAGGGGTATCCCGTTGGCGCTTCTCGATGATACGCATGTACTTACTATGACCATAATCATGCAGAGCGACAAAACATTACTAGTGAAAGCATAGAGTGGTACTACAAGTCAAGGACTAAATGATCATAGAGGCTATGGTGACTTGTTCATAGTCATAAAATGGTGTGAGCATGTGCCAAGTCAACCCAAATAAAGCATCAAAGGAGAATACCACAATACTATGCTTTTGCATGCTGAAACAACACATGATTTCTTCAAGGCACACTAAGCAATTCTAATTGTTTGGAACAAGTCATGCTACAGAAATAATCACTAAGCATAAGGTCAAAATGACACCTAGCATGACATGCTAAAGTCTAAGTCACAGTCAATGCAAGCTCCTCTTGCACTTTCAAGCAAGAACTTTCCACTCCTTTCCAACACCAATCGACTTATTTGAAACAACACAGCGAGAACGGGGGTACAAACTACTTTATTCAAGCAAACTAAACAAACTAATCAAAGCAAACGAAAACTAAGACGCTCCAAGAACAACACAACTATGCATGAAACAATTAAAACGAAGTGTCTAGAAATACCTGAGCTTTTTATTGATGAAGAAGGGGATGCCTTGGGCATCCCCAAGCTTTGATGCTTGTACCTCTTGGATATTTCTTGGGGTGACACCGGGGTGGCATCCCCAAGCTTGAGCGTTTGTCCATTCTTCATCTCATTACATCATTCTTTCTCTACACCTAAATTTTTTCCTTCATACAAAACTTCACACAATCTTCATTAGCAACATTAGTGTATTCAAAAGATAAAATACCTTTGGGTTTAGCTTTAGAACAGCAAAACTTTCACTAAAAACAAAATATACTATAGCAACTCCTTCAAAAAGGCTCAATTCCCCAAAAAGAACCCAAAAAAGAATCAATAAGAAGCAAATGCAAATAATGGCAGAAATCTGTCAAAACAGACCAGCAGGTAGAAACCGATTTTTTCGAAGACCTTCTGTTGCTCAAATAAAAAAGTGTTGAACTAACTAAAGTTATATAACATACTGGGGGATATATTAGTAAATTTTCAGCTCAATCCGACTTATAGAGACTCCTCACGAATTTTTATGGTGGAGGACAGAAATCTGTTTCGGGACAGCAACTCCCCAAATCTTACTTCCCTCTCATTAGAGGTCATTCTTGGCACAAAAAGCAAACAAAAAGGATAAGGAGAGGTCATTACTGAAGTAATAACTTCCAGGAATCAAGAAAACTCTTGGGTTATCTCCCAACAAGTACTTTTCTTTAACGCCTTTAAGTTAGGCACATGAAGCAAGAAAAATCAAGTATTTTCAAATGAGGAAGCATTAACATTAATACTTGCAAAGTCTTTAACTATGAAATTTATCTCATCCAAATGAGTTCTGGAGGATCCCTTCTCATCTCTCTTTGGTTTACTATTTTCATCAAAAGGATTTTCAGGAACAATCCAATCAAAATTCTTTTCAAAGGCCTCATGCATCCCAGCAAGCTTAAAGGGTATGGGTATCTTAAATTCCTCTATAGGTTTGGTTTTATCTGAAGTACCCACAACATCTACACATGAGACTAGCATATTGAAATGCTCAAATACCTTCTTGGCTTCCTTAGCAACATCATGTAACTCTTTGAGTAAAGTTTCAAGAATAAATTCTCTCTTTTCGGCATTGTTTTCTTCTTTTAGTTTTAGGAACAAAATTTGCATCATGGGGTTAAGGCTAACAAAACTAGCCTACAACATATGAACTAAAGAAGCTGCGGCAATTTCATAATCAGGAGCAAGCTCTGCTATAGATTTATCCTCAATATCCTCATGCTTGCTAACATGATTAAAGAATTTTTTAATATTATCTTTCCTAATTATGGAGCCACTCCCTATCAAAAGGTCCTTCAGGGCGAACTTGGGGAACAACATGGTGAGCTAGAGCAAGGTGGAAACTAGAGTAGGAACTAATTTTTTTGTGTTTTTGACAAGAGAAAGCAAACCAAACTATTTTTTTGGAGTTTTTAATAAAAATATGCAAACAAAACCAAGCAAAAGAAACTAAGAAAACTAAAAACAAAGTAAAGAGAAAGGTTGAGGAGGAATCCCCTTGTGAAGACGTCCTTAGCCACACCGATAACGGCGCCAGAAAAAGTCTTGATGCATGCAACAACACTTCGTTGGGAGACCCCAAGAGGAAGGTATGATGTGGTACATCAGCAAGTTTTCCCTCAGTAAAAAACCAAGGTTATCGAACCAGTAGAAGGAAGGAAACGCCACACGGGTGTTGCAAGCAACGTGGAAACCCGCACAACACAAACTCAAGACTTTGTCCCAACTAACAGTGATTTTGTCAATCTCACCGGTTGCTATAACAAAGGATTAACTGTATGGTGTGGAAGGTGATGATGGTTTGCAGCAAGTAAACAGTAATAGTGGAAGATGTATCAATGATAAAGATTGGACCGGGGTCCATAGTTCACTAGAGGTGTTCTCCTTAGATAAACAAACATGGCATGCTGGGTAAAAATTACAGCAGGGCAATTGACAGGACTGAGCAAGGCATAACAATGCAATACTAGACAAAGAGATCCTATGAGATTCGATTGGTAAATACAACAATATACATAGACCGCCATCCAACTTCATCTATGACTAGAAATCCACCTTTGGGTTATCATCCGAACCCCCTCCAGTATTAGGTTGCAAGCAACAGACTTGTGTAAGGTAAACAATCCACTTGTTCCATGAACAAGAGACCATTGTTTTCTCCCTAGTGGCAACAACACATCTACAACCGTAGATATTTCTGTCACTTCCCTTGATTAAGTAGAGGAATGAACCCACTATCGAGCATAAATACCCCCTCTTGGAGTCACTAGCAACTACTTGGCCAAGATACATACTAACAATAGAGAGCATGCAAGATCACAAACAACACATACATGATAGAATCAATAAGACAAAACCATTAATCAATCTGACATAGTAATCTCAATATCCATCAGATCCCCGCAAACACAACATGCATGATTACAAATAGATGAGATCTTGATCTTGAACGAGGATCACAAGATCTAGACATGAAAGCACAAGGAGGAGATACAACCATCTAGCTACTACATGGACCCGTAGTCCAAGGTGGAACTACTCACGCTTCATACCGGAGGCTGGCATGATGAAGAAGAAAGCCTCCGGGATGATCTCCCCTCCGGCAGGGTGCCAGGAAAAGCTTTAGATCCCCCAGATCTAGGGACGATGGTGGCGGCGGCTACAGACAGTTTCGTGGAATATTGATCGGGTATCTAGGGTTTCTGCATCGGGGGCTTCTTATAGGAGAAGAGGCGAGTCTAGAGGGCCACCAGGGCGGCTGCACCCCCCCAGGCGCGGGGTGGGCCCACCCGCACGGCCAGGGGTGTGGTCCCCTAGTGGGTCCCCTCCGTCTCGTACTCCTACTTCGTGTTCCCCACGGTAAAATATTGATTTTGGCTTTTGTCCCATCCAATTCCGAGAATATTGATTTTCTGCCTTTCTGGAACCAAAAACAGAAGAAAACAGGCAACTGGCATTGTGGCATCTTGTTAATAGGCCAGTACCAGAAAAAATATAAAAAGACCTCAAAGTGTGGACCAAGCAAAGCAAAGTAGATAGTAAACAAGCATGGAACATCAAAAATTATAGATACATTTCCGACGTATCATTTGGCTTCATCAAGAGTGATCATGATTCTTGTTTATACAAGAAGTTTAGTGGGAGCAAAGTAAACTTTATAATCTTATATGTGGATGACATATTATTGATTGGAAATGATGTCCAGATGTTGCAAGAAACCAAGGAATCATTGGAAAGGAGTTTCTCAATGAAAGACTTGGGTGAGGCAACATATATTCTCGGAATCCGGATCTATAGAGATAGATCAAGAAAACTCATTGGATTGAGCCAGAGTACTTATTTGGACAAAGTGTTGAAGAAGTTCAACATGGAATCATCTAAGAAGGGGTTCTTACCAATGTCCCATGGTGTAAAACTTAGAAAGACTTAGTGTCCTTCGACGACTAATGAGCGAAGTCGGATGAGTGCGATTCCGTATGCTTCTGCAGTCGGATCCATCATGTATGCCATGATTTGTACTAGGCCGGATGTTTCATATGCTCTAAGTGTTGTGAGCAGATACCAGGCTGATCCTGGAGAAATCCGCTAGATAGCGTCTAAAAATATCCTAAAGTACTTAATAAGGACTAAGGATATGTTTTTGGTTTATAGAGGTGAAGATGAACTCAGTGTAAAGGGTTACACGGATGCGAGTTATCTTAACGATTCTCGTTTGCAATCCGGGTATGTGTTTGTTATAAACGGAGGGGTTGTGAGCTAGAAGAGTTCCAAGTAAGAGACTATGTATGCATCTACAACAGAGGCTGAGTATATTGCCGCCTCAGAGGCAGCAAAGGAAGCTATTTGGATGAGGAATTTCCTCATGGATCTTGGTGTGGTTCAGGGCTTGTCCAATCCGTTCGACGTGTATTGTTACAACAATGGTGCTATTGCACAAGCCAATGAACCTAGACAACACCAGAAGCACAAACACATACTCATGTGGTACCACCTGATTCACCAGTTCATGGATCAGGGTGATATCAAGTTATGCAAGGTACACACGGATGAAAATATTGCGTATCCGTTGACAAAGCCGTTACCATAGACGAAGCATGAGGCGCACCTAAGAGATATGGGCATTAGATGCCTAGACATGTGATGTCAGAAGATTGACTCTAGTGCAAGTGGGAGACTGTTGGGAATATGCCCTAGAGGCAATCATGTATGATGATATTTCCCATTGTATTCATAAAGATATTGAGTTGTCCTTGTATAAACATCTAATGTATATCATTGAATATGTGATCTGGTTGTGGAACTATACATTCATGTTGTTTGTACTAAATGTCCTTGGTCATCAAGGTTGTGTTGGACACACAACTTAGACCAATGTGAAAGTCGGCTGATGACTCGGTTCCACTTGTCATGGGCATGGAGATGCTATTCCGACTTACACAGATTTGGCTAAAGAGTTTAGCGAGTCAGATTGACCCATATTGAGGTACAACGAACAAGTTGTTATTTGTATATCTCAATCAATGTAATCCTTAGACCTGAGATTGTTGCACAGTCCGAGTTGAGGATCACCGACTTAGGTTCTGTCAAATGCTGATCCGTAACTGGGTAGTTATAAAGGTAGAGTTCGGGTCGACTGAGAATCAAGATGCGTGATGTGAATAACCAAGATGGGATTTTGCCCCTCCAGTTAGAGAGATATTATATGGGCCCTCTCGGATGATATGATTAGGAAAGCATGGCCATGCACGACTCGGTTAAGTGTTAACTGAGGCGATCGACTAAGAGTTAGTTAGATGAATCACTTATCTCGGATCGAAAAGAGAGTCGGACTATTTTAGGGATGACAGTTATTCGCCTATAGTCTGACAAGGTATATCGTGAGGCAAAAGGGAATTGGATACAAGTCACATTGGAAAGGCATGTCGTCAAGACTCTTTGGTACTTGGGAGTCGGCACGTTCTGCTAGGAGCCTCTACCGACTAATCGATAGAGAGTCGGACTCCAATCGTGTCCAAATTGCCATGAGCCTGCGGGGTCACACACTTAAGAGCTGGAGCAAGTTCGGATTGGATCTCAACCGGAAATCTGGTTGGGTTGGACCCGAACCGGATTTGGACTGAGTCAGTGAGTCGAACTCACAGTGACTATATGTGCTTTAGTGAATGGGCCACAAGTGAGTGGAGCCCACGTTCACTCCCTATATATAGTGGGACGCAGAAACCCAGTGGGGTTAACGGTTAGGTCATTCCATGCGTTGGAAACCCTAGATCCTCAGCAGTCCAGCTGTCGTTATGAACCTAGCAGTTCACCGCCGGTGATCCCTCTTGTACGTGTGGATACCAGCAGAGGTGATGTACGATCAGCACTAGGACGATCAGATCGGATCTTGAGGACTGCACTGCATTCAACTAACACGCTTCATTAGTAATCCGCAACTACGCGTCTAGTGGCAATCCTCGTGGCCTTCTACCTCAGCTATTTCTTGGGATCACCATGTTAAAGGGAAATTTGTTATTTTATCTCTACGTGGCCCAACAGATGCACCCACCTACAAAGTATGGGATCAAACATTACCACACAGTATGGCCATTTATCCTTGTTATTCGGCCTGAAGACCAATAATGTTCATACATGGCAGGACATATTTTGAAGGAGTTTGTTTATTCGAAAATTGTGAATTCGCATGATTATCATCTTTGAAGTCTAGTAGTACAAGTCAGAGGACGCCGTGCGATTTTTTTCATTTGTTTTTTTATTGATTTCGAATCATGGTCAAATTTTTCTAGATGCAAATGGAATTTTTTTACATTCGATTTTTCTGAAGCCTGAGTTTTTTTCTTGATCCTATAAATTGAGAAATATTCTTGTCACTTAGAAAATTGAAATTTTTAATAAATTGAGTAATTTAAGTGGGCGGGGTTTCACTAATAATAAGAAGCTTGAAAACTCAAGGAAGTTGGGAATCAGAAGTAAGAGCATGGTCGTCCACTATGTCTGAAACTAGAGTGTAGCATTTCGAGTCATAGACTTCGTCTATTCTTTATAGACAAAACACCAATGTCACACAGAAAATTATCATAAACTTTTTCCGATATTTGGGAACTCCTGCTAACAAAACGGATTAGTACAAAAAGGTGCACCCAATATAGCAGATGTCGGAACTCTATCCTAAAAAAGTGAAAATCACATTGAGGTTCGTACATTTAGCACGAAGCACCCTAAAATTAAGCAGGTCAAATAGTCGGGTTTGGCTTCTTCTCGAGAGAGCAACAACTGTTCTTACCATACTCTTCATACTAATTCCTCTTCGATATTTTTCAAAATATTGCCAAATATGGCAGCATATAAATTCTTGGATATGGGATCATCAACATAAAGTATGAGGTAGATAACTCCATGACCTTGGTTGTTTGGCTTGAAATCCAAGAATGTTCATACTCATTGTGAAAACTAATATTAAATTCATTTAAAGTTTACCACTTACTTTTAGGTTCGAATTTTACACGGACGATGCGAGTACGTTTTACATCAGGGACCTAAAAAGCGAAAAATCACATCGAGGTCCATACATTTAGCACGACGCACCCTAAAATTAAACAGGGAAAATAGTCTGGCTTGGCTCCTTCTCGAGAGAGCATGTAACTGATCGAGCCACACACTTCATACTACTTCCTCTTTGATTGTTTTCAACATATGGAAAAATTAGCGACATGCAAATTCTTGGATATGAGATCATCAACATAAAGTATATGATGTAGATATGAATTTCTTTAATTTAAAGGAAAACATTAATTATTTTCATTTCTAAAATCTAAAATGGTTTTTTGTTCATAAAACTCGGAAACTCTCATTATTTAGAAGCATTTTTGTTCACCATGCCAAATGCACCAGTAATGCTACACCTACGTAAAAAGCTACGGGTTGAAACTATGGGCTGACATGGCCACAATTTTCTCTCCCGTGAAATTGTCCAGGAAAAAAGAAGGAACTGGTTGGCCCCAATCCTGGCCAACGGGCCGCCTTTTGGCGGGCCAGCCCGTGAGTCCGTGAGGAAATCCCGGCACTAGCCCGGCCCGGCCCGCGACGTGCCGGGCCCGTGAGAAGCCGTGTTCGTGCCCGTGCCGCGGCCTCAGGCACGCGGGCCGGCCGGCATGGCCTGATAAGCTCGCATGCGGTGACTATATAGGAATATTAGGCAAAAATATGTCCACCGGGGGGTCGAACTCGCGACCTGACCCCCTAAGACCAGTCCCTCAACCAACACGCTAAAGAGATTTATCTATTCTGTGGGAGACGTGCGCCCTTTTATATGT
Organism: Avena insularis; assembly: GCA_023614405.1. NCBI lineage: Eukaryota > Viridiplantae > Streptophyta > Magnoliopsida > Poales > Poaceae > Avena > Avena insularis. Next base: position 243,084,573 of record CM042689.1, on the reverse strand, counting down.
TAAATGGATGGGCCAACGAAAAAAGGCCAACAGGCCCGCGTGCCTCGCGTGCCACGGGCCGGCCCGCGTGAAACCGGGGCGGGCTCGAGCCGCTAAGGCGAACGCAGCGTCCCGGCCACGCGACGAACCGGTGGCCACTTGCGTCTTGCCCATTCCGCGTCAGGGGCTGGGGCCATGCCGGGCTGGCCCGTTGGCCACGTTTAGTTGGCCCATTGATTACGGAAGTGCTCGCAAAATAAACTTCCTATCCCCAATTCCCCATCCCTTCTCCCTCAGGCAATCAGGCTACAGACCGTCAACAGCGGGTCGTAAAGGACGGCGGCGCGAGCCGCGAGGTCCCTTTGACGGGGCTATGCAGCGAGGTTCTCCGAGGCGGCAAGAGTGGCCTCCGTGCTTTGTTGCGGCGAGGTTCTCCGTGCTTTGACGGGGATATGCAGCGAGGTTTTTCGTGCTTTGTTGCGGCGAGGCGAGGCGAGCTCCCTGTGGAGCCTGACAGGGTGATTTATCCCGAGGCATTACTGCGGCTCCTTGATGGTTGGTACCCACAGGTGCGGTGAGCTCCCTCTCGCCGGAAGAGGCACGGCACCATCAACATAGGCACCAATGATAGGAGCGGCCGGAGGACATGGAGACGCCCTGGACTCTGTACAAGATCACCGCAGACTCCCCAATACGGCCAACCTGATATCCAAGGACGCCAAGTGCCTCAATTTCCTGCTTCTCAACCAGGGCTCTAGCAATCTGGTGAATTAATTCAGCTAGGAGACTCACGAACAAAAAAAGTTCAGATAGAACGAGAAACAAGCACAACCTGACATGCTTCAGAGTGAGACACAAAGTTGATGTTCCGATTGCGTTCACACAAAGTTTAAGTTATGAAGAAGCTTTGCATCAAGTCCATTGCTCTGTAGCTTAATTTCAAGATCATTTGGGATGAAGACATGATCATGAATAGTATAGAAAATATGTACGCATTGTGTTGGGTGTATGATATATTCAGTCGTGTAGCTTTTTGCCGTCTTCATGCTATACCTCTGCCTGTTCATTATCAGTAATCTATAAGAGTCGGCTTTCAGTTATGTAAATCTTGTAAAGTCTGTTCTTGTAAGTGTGTAAGAATCATCAGCTCTTCAATTATAGAAAGATTGAAAAGTCTGTCCTTGTGACTTGTTTTGATCATGAAACGTGAAACATCGGTGATGGCAAATTCATTCCAGCTATGGTTTGTGAAACTGATGTTCTTTTTTCAGAATGGCTAAAAGAATGGCCAGATACCATTTAAGTCTAGAATGTAATCATAGCTTCACTATCATTCATTTTACACAAGAAACAATTGCTCTCAAGTTTCAGCATTGACATATGGTCAAACTAGTGAAAAGTACTCTAAACAAAGATAGTCTCCTGTCTGATCAAGTACTATGGTACCTACCACTTATTACATTAAACTTGCAAGTGCAAAATAAAAGGCTGCATCGTCTAACTCTGATCTGTATTATTGTTCCACATTCCAACTCCAGATTGCATTTCTGTTGAACTTGACACTCAAGCAGAGTTTTTGCTGAACCTCAGACAAGAAGGTTGTATATTTTCCTATAATTGGTGGCATAAACATTATCGATGTACCTCCTGATGGTACTGGAGGTGTGATAGTTGGATTTATGTTTCCATTAGTAATGCCTAAGTCAAACGATTCCTGTTGAAAAAAAGGCATGGAGTGACATGAATGTTGAAGTAACTATATTAAAAATAAAGATATGATCAGAAAGAAATATACCGGCATTACCCCATATGGTAATGTAGCGCTTGTTGGTGGACTTATGTTGCGTCGAAGTCAAATGGGCCCTGCTCCACACAAAGGCATGGAATAAGACAAATATTGAAACAATTACTGAAAATAAAAACGCAAGAACAAAGATACCTCGATTGTCCTACTGGACATTTGGTGATTCAAATGAACTACACGTTTGCTCACGTTTTCTTCCTGTGAAGTGTCATCCTTCGGTAGTTTCCTTTTTCTATTGAGCCCTTTTTTTCTCGAATTTGTGAAGCGAACCTAAAATACCATAATTAATTATGCTGAAATTAGTACTTTTGAACATAACGTAGTACGGGCAAAAAAACCTTTTTAGAAGCTTTCTTCGTCTCCTCTTGTACAGCTTTTTTCTTCTCTTTTAGTTCTAGTTTCTTCTTCTTTTCTTTTGCTTCGCGAATTAGTTTATAGACCTATGATTCTTTTCTCAATGAAGGAGGGCATCCAACACATGTAATAGCTATTGGGCTCAATATGGTTTTACATGTGTTCTCATTGGAAAGTGCACATTCCTCTGTACCAAGGTGTTCCTCATTATCACCAGAAATTGAGTTATTAGAAAACTTAATTTTCAGAGTACGAAGTTCTTCAATCAAAGCACTGCATGAATCATCTGACATGGAACATATCTCTGCAACTGGGTAGAAGTCATTGCACAACATATCAAACCGCTTTGCAACATGAGTATCTTCCATGCCGACATATGTACACCTAATAAAGTTGTGCTTTCTCTTCACATTTTTTCTCCACATATCGAGGTTGTATTATGAAGGAACCTCCTTTCTTTTCTTGTGAGTGAGCACACTTAAAACATGTCTATAGAGAATACCTCTGAACTCAAAGCGACGACATGAACATTTAAATTCAAACTCTTCATCATTAAGATATACATGATAAACAATATATTTTCTCCATCCAGTTTCTGCGTTAATCAAGACATCCTCGGTTATTTCATATGTTTCTATTGACCCTTCTTTCTGTATGAACTTCCGATCACAATACAACTTGTGAGTTAGATCTTCTTGAAACTCTTTGAACTTTGAGTTCGTATAGACTGACTGAAATTGCTTCTCGATGTCAAAGTGTGTGACACAAGGTATCATTGAATTGAAAGAATTAAAATCAGCAATTTTCTCCTTCTCAACCTTGTCACGAAGAGCATTCTCACATTGGCCAACAAAATGCTTCAATGTTGTTTTTGCATTAACATAACCATCAAAGAAGGCATTCATACTCTCGCTGCGTTGTGTAGTAGACATACCTGCCCAAAAGGCATCTTTCACAAAAGCTGGAACCCAGCGGTGTCAATCAACATAAAGCCCTTTAAGCCATTCATTATCACCGAGATTATACCGCTCGATCATATGCATCCAAGAAACTTCAAAATCAGTAACTGTTAATGAATCATAAACCGCATTGCCAATAGCAACCCTTATGTATTCATATTCCTCATATCCACCTAGCTTCCCGGGTATCTTTTTCATTATAAGCCACAGGCACCATCTATATCGAGAGTCTGAAAAGACTAGATCCACAGATTCTGAATTGCTTTTGCCTGATCAGTTATAATAGCATTTGGTTGATGATTGACATACATGTAAGCCAAGCTTGAAATAACCAAGAAAATGTTGGAGTATCTTCATTTGATAATAGAGCACATCCTAACAACACTGACTGTCCATGATGATTGACGCCCACAAATAAAGCAAAAGGCATACCATATTTATTTGTCAAATATGTTGTGTCAAAAGTAATAACATCATTAAAAGAGTCATAGACTGCCCTACTTCTTGCATCAGCCCAAAAAACATTTCTTAGTCGAGATTCATCATCAACATCCATAACACTAAAAAAATTGGATTCTCAGATTTCATTTTCACAAAATAGTCACAAACAGCTTCAGCATCACCACGTCCAAGTTTCAGCCTTCTCTCTTTCTATAGAAAATTGCGACAATCTTTCTCACCAAAAGTTAGGTTATCGTGACCATCCGCTCCCACAACAAATGAATTGAAATTCTTGTTTACTCGTATTCCATCCCGATCATTCAATAAAAGCCTCCTCTTAACATGAAATCCCATCTTTTTATTGCATCTAAATAACCGAGATTTTAGTGGGCCAAGCGTATGATTATGATCCAAAATGACTTTTGAAAGTTGAAACTTCCCACTAGGGTGACGCGTAATGTTAAATTTAGCTTGACATCCTAAACCAGCAGATGGATTTGGCTTCAATATTTTTTTTGAGTTGGACTGAGTCTTACCATAGTGAGAACAACAAAGAGTAAGGTACTTTAGTTCTCCATCATCATCAGTATGTGAGTTTGTTTTCATGACACCAAAACCTTTAGATTTAGCATAATTCCTGTAGTATTCTCCCGCATCATGCTCACTATCAAAGGTCATGCCCAACTAAAGTTCTTCAAGTAAGGCTTCTGCTTGTGCGTCACCATGATTTGACTCAAGTTCTACGTCACCTTCCTTCTGTTGCTCAAATCCATCCTCGTTTCTTGAAATAGACATGTGACCTGAATCTTGAACACTAGTAGTCTGAGTGTCCACCCCTCAAAATCATTCGTGAACATAAATATTAATAAAATCATTCTTTCAAAGTCATCTCAGTTCTAGTATCTATTTTAGTGAACCATGTATAAGGTAAAATAATCTTGAAACTTATAATCGAGAAATTATGTGCAATCAGACAGAAACACAATGAACATGCGATGACTAAAATTCGAAGTGCGTAAAATTTACTATGAATCTATGATTATTACTTATGATCGATGAGAACCCAAGAAGATAGTATACACCATGATCAGAGAATTAAGGTACTGGATTTACCTGATTCAGATCAAACTGACATCCGAAAATCATTTAGAGCTTAGAACTGGAGTCTCCCGATTGCATGCAGCGACAGATTGATTGTACGCAACGGCGGTGCGGCGACAATCCTTCTTCCTCGTCAATCGATCTGGAGCAGACCAAGCTGATGGAACAACACGGAACAGAGCGGACGTAATCTTCTGTTTTTAGCTTCCGTAATCAACGGGCCATGTGGCCAGCCACTTCCTTCTTTTTTTTCCTGGGCAGTACTCACGTGAGAGAAAATAAATCTTTTTTGTTTTTTTCTGGGCAATTTCACGGGAGAGACAATCGTGGCCACGTCAGTCCGTAGCTTTCAGCCCGTAGCTTTTTACATAGGTGTATCATTACTGAAGATGCACCCACCTATAAAGTATGAGATCGAACAATACCACAAAGTATGGCCATTTACCCTTGTCATTTAGGTTGAAGCCCGAGAATTTTCACAAATGGCAGGACATATATTGAAGGAGTTTGTTTTTTTGAATTCTCATGATTATCATCTTTCACGGCAAGAAGTACAAGTCAGAGGACGTCGTGTGATATTTTTCATTTATTTTTTATAGTTTTCGAATGAAGGTCAATTTTTTCTAGATGCAAATCGATTTTTTTTCTACATGCAATTTTTTCAAAGGCTGAGTTTGTCACTTAGAAAATTGAATTTTTCCCTATTCCTATAAATTGAAAAACATTCTTGTCACCAAGAAAATTGGTAATCTTAATAAATTGAGTAATGTATGTGTGCAGGGTTTCACTAATAATAAGAAGTTTGAAAACTCAAGGAACTTGGGAATCACGAGTAAGAGCATGGTCGTCCACTCTGTCTGAAACTAGAGTGTAGCATTTAGAGTCATAAACTTCATACATTCTTTATAGACAAAACACTCATGTCACACGAAAAATTATCATAAACTTTTTCCCGATATTTGGAAACTCCTGCTAGCAAAACAGATTAGTAGAATAATATGCACCCAGTATAGAAGATGTCGAAACTCTATCCTAAATAAACATATAATGTCGATAAGGGCATGAACTTTATCATTTAGTTTGAGTTAAAACCAAAGAATAATTAATAAGAGAATGCCAGGCAAAAAATATTGTACTTTTTTTTATTTTGAATGTTAACAAAACCATGTCAACTTTGTTGGGATGCTGATACACAACAAGAACTATAATTTTTCAGAACTTTTGGTGGCTTTCGATATACTAAATTCCTGGTTAGCTTCAAAAGTTTTTTGGAAAATTTTAAGAGAAATCTACCGAGCTTACTCATAGTAAAAATTTGGCATGGTCGGTGGGACTACAGTTTACATCGAAGACTTTAAATAATAAAAAATTACATAGAGGTTCAAGCATTTAGCACAAAGGCACCTAAAATGAAGCAAAGAAAAGAAGTTTCGTCCGCTCCTTCTCCGGCGAGCAGCTGAGCCATACCGTACCACTGCACTTACTTGCTTCACACAAAAAACGCTCTTCACTTTTGAACCAGCGTGCTGCAGGTGGTGCATGGTGTGAAATGGAAGGACAAGGCAAGTCGACGCACGTGCGCAGTGCCACGTATTGGACGAGGGAGAGATTAGCCACCAGGATGTCGAGATGCTGATGAGGAAGTGAGGGGAAGAGAAAACACAATTTTTTTACTTATTACTCATCATCGTACGTCTGTACCCTGTACCTCGTGTCAGGAACCCGTCACAGCTTTTCTCTGACATCGCACAGCTTTCAAATCCTACTCTTCGCTGATCTCGCGCTGCCTCCTGCGTGCTCTTCATCTCTTCTACCTCCCAAATTTTTTTTCAACACGGGGAAACTCCTAGTGGCAATATTTTTTTAGAAAAATAGTAGCAATATTGTTCATCATGCCAAGAGGGACCCATGTACTTCTACCAAGTATGGTAACTCCACCAAGCCAAATTCTTGCATAGCTAAGAACTAGAATTTTTTAGAAAATCCCGGTGATTTTGATGTACTGAATTCCTAGTTAGCTTAGAAAGATTTTTGGAAAATTTGAAGTTCAATCTATCACATTTACTTGTACTCCGTCAAACAATCCCTTGTGCACCACTATCTTTTGAATAACAATCCCTCCAGATGTTTAGGAAGGAAGTGAAAATTTAGATACCAGGAAAATTTGAACTGCTAAGCAGTAGTAGGAGTACTACTTTTTGCTGCCAAGCCCCAAAATGGTTACTTCTTATGCACGCCAAAGCCAGATACCCACACGGAGCCGCCGACACAAGGCAGGTCCACACACGTGCACCACTCCACGTTTTGGACGAGGGAGAGATGAGCCGGCCGGGGTATGGGGATGGTGAGGAAGTGAAGGAGAGAGAAAACACAATTTATTTTGCGTACATATATAATAGTACTACTACTCCATACTAGTAGTACTAGTAGTTCACTATACCCTGTACCCCGTGTCAGAAAGCCATCATAGCTTTGCTCTAATACTTACTTCACCACCTTCAACTCATCCTCTTCCCGTTTAAAAAACTCCTCCTCTTCGTTGCTCTCTCGAGCTACCTCCTCTTTGCTCATAGTCTCGTTTCTCACTCTTTATTTTTTATACAGATACATATTCTTTCTACGTGCTTTACAGAAAGTACACTCCTGACCCTAAAAATTGATTTTTTTTCTTTTCCTAATGATTAGGAACTCTCAGTGGCAACGCTGTTCACCATGCCAAGATTCACCCATCTACTCCCAAATATGGGAACATCACGAACCAGGCGAGTACATTTTATATGAAGGACCTAAAAAGGGAAAATTACACCGAGGTCCATACATCTTGCACAAAGCACCATAAAATTAAGCAAGGAAAATAGTCGGGTTGGCTCCTTCTCGAGAGAGTAGCTCATCAATCCATACTCTTCATACTACTTCCCTTTCGATTGTTTTCAAAATACGGACAAATTTGGCGCCATGCAAATTCTTGGATACGGGATCATCATTGACATAAAATATGATGTACATATGGCCATGACCTTGGTCGCTCGGCTCGAAATCCAAAAAGTTTCATACTCGTTGACAACTAAGATTAATTCCGTTTAGATTTTACCACTTACTTTTAGGTTAAAATGGGCGGTGTGAGTATATTTTACATCAAGGGCCTAAAAGGGGAAAACTACATCGAGTTTCTTACATTTACCATGAAGGGACCTTAAAAAATGGAAAATTACACCAAGGTCCATAATACTATAGCACAAAGCACCATATAATTAAGCAAGGAAAACAGTCTGGTCGGTTCTTCTCGAGAAAGAACCTTATCGAGCCATACTCTTCATACTACTTCGCCTTTGATTGTTTTCAATATGGACAAATTAATTTGGTGGCATGAAAATGTAGGGTTCGCAGCATAGAAAACAAAAAAATTTCCAACGATGGGAACAACTATGTACCAAGATCTATCTACTAGATACAAACAACGGGCGGATGTATATCCGTAGAGAACATACCCTTGAAGATCGACAAAGCTTAACGAGTCCAAACTCGTGGTTGATGTAGACGATCTCTTGCCGATCTCAAGATCGAGAGGAAGTCCTAGCGCCGCAAAACAGCAGCGCATCCGTGCTCGCACACACGTTCGAGGCACCGAGCAACCTCCGCCTCCTCGCTCCAGCGATGCAGCGGAAGCACAACTCTTTCTTGCCGAAAAGCCACCGGGAACATGTATCTCGCTAGTCCGAGACCATGGGGGATAAATACTAGAGGGGGAGAGAGATCCTTCACGAGGAGGTGTGAGTGAGAGAGAGGGAGGGGGGCTCCTTTTATAGGGAGAGGGGGGAACCCAAGGGGCCATGCGCCCAGCCATGGGGCTGCCCCCTCCCCTCCTTTCATTCATGTGGGTGGACACTCCACTCACATAAAAGCCTTTCAATTCCCTCCACTCAAAAACCCACTCAAATTCCCATTAAATTTCCACCAAATTTAATGCAAACTCTCATTAAATAAAAATCTTTTATTTTATTCAGAATTTTGTCAATTACTTTAATGACAAACATTCACAAATAACCCCTTGCTAGAATTCCATTTCACATGCATAACCACTTTATGCAATTTCACCCGAAAACCTGTTTCGGTATCTAGTGAAATAAATTCCTGCGCTTGTTTATTCTTTCGGCATGAAACATTTGCTCCAATTGGATGTTGGTGTCTCTTAAGTGTGTCACCCTACGGTTCGTGAATAATGCGGACATGATCGAGACCCCTCTCGGATCAATAATCAGAAGCGGGATCTGGAGACCCATACTGACTCCCACACATTCAACGATGACTTTCTTGTGATCGTCGGAACCTTTTACGCTAGTATCTTAATCCTTTTGTTTCACGATATATTACATGTCCGAGATTCGATCATCGGTATCTCCATACCTAGTTTGATCTCGTTACCGACATGTACTCTTTTCTCGTTCCCGTGATATAACATTCTAGTGATCAAATCACTTGCTTGCAAGCTAATCAATGTGATATCACCGAGAGGGCCCAGAGCATATCTATCCATCATCGGGATGAACAAATTCCACTCTCGATCCATGAGCCTCAACATAACACTTTATTAGTTCTGAATCCATCTTTATAATCACCCTGTTACGGTGTGACGTTTGATGTTATCAAGAAACTCTTCCAGTGTTAGTGATTGACATGATCTCATGGTCTAAGGATTAGGATCACTTCGTTAGTTGTTATAGCAATATAAACTCAATGACTTTGATCGTAATGCTATACTTCGGATGAGTGTTCATCACACCATTACACTAATGTTGTGATCCCGTTATTAACAACATCCAATGTCCATGATCAGGAAACCTTGATCATCTTGTTAATCAACGAGCTAGTTTATGAGAGAGGCATAACTAGGAACTTTCTGTTTGTTTATTAAACACACATGTATTAACGTTTCCGTATTAATACAATTATAGCATGCAAAATAAAAATTTATCATAAACAAGGAATACGATAATAACCACTTTATTATTGCCTCTCGGGCATATTCCCTTCAGCCTCCCACTTGCACTAGAGACAATAATCTAGTTTGAAAATTTTGCGTATTGAACACCTATGGCTTTCTGGTGTTCCATATACGCAATTGCAAGTGGTTAACATAATCTACGGATCTGACGCTCCAGGTCCGTGTGTATTTGCATGTCTTTGCGTCTTCATGCATCACTCATTCTCCAATGAGATGGCATTGTATAAATTTGGTCTTTTGGTGAGACCTTTAGTTCCTTGGGGTTAAATCATGTCGATACTATTGTCATACAATAAATCTTTAGTCTTAGCCCGTTGCGAACCACACCTTAGTTTGATAACAAACTTCTTGACACAAATGCCCTCCTTTGCTGCTACTATAGCAGTCATATACTTGGCCTTTTGTTGTAGTATTCGTCACAATGTCTTAACTTTGGATCTCTTCCAAATCCATCATGGAAACTCCTTTCCATTACATTGTGCCACCCATAGTTTAAATTGAGATAAACTTAATTTGTATCTTGTGACAAAACTAGTATCAATGTAACGCTTTACAATGAACTATTTGTAATTGTTTGTCACCTCTACATAAATATATTCTTAGTTCTTCCAAAAGATCATAAGAATTTCCTCACTATCGTCCAATGATCATTTTATGATTCATTCTAGTATATGCTCATAACACTTAGAGCATAGGACATATCTGGATGTGTACATATCATGGTATGATTGATCAAAACATTCTCGTGATTTCACTCATCAAGTGCCAAAGCACTTGAATCTTGTTTCACTTATCAAGTGTCGATACACTTGAATCTTGATTCAATTCCTTTCCATGCAACAAGAACTGTTTCTTGTTGTTTCTATATTGAACTCCTTCAATATCTCATATACGTACGTTTGACACAACCATATTGGCGTCACAGTCTATCCACTATAGACATTTTCGCTAAATATTCGGGTTTTGCCTAAGTATTTCATCAAAATGAAATTCTTAACCTTTGTCAATAAAAGATACATCATTTCTAATCAACAAGATGTCCTTCACATAATGTATTAGAAACATGTCTCAACGCTCCCACTTAATTTCTTGCAAATGCAAGCATCTTCATCGTCTCCTGATGAAAAACTCCTTTTCATCACGGTGAAGATTCCAACTCCGTGATGTTTACTTCAACCATTGAAGTTTGCATGCCCCTTTTAGCATCCTTTGAATTAACAAAACCCTTTGGATCATGTCATGTACACGTCCTAGGTAACCATTCTATTAAAAGAACTTTGTTTTTTTTATTCATCTACCATATAACACATTATATGTAGTGGTTGCTACTTTAATCCGTCCAGACTAAATATCGCTATGAAAGATCAAATCTTGTCATAGTCAACACCTTGAACATTGTCATAAAATACTTTACGACATGTCGACTATTTCATAGATGTGAAACATCCATGTCTGTTTCTTTATAGATCCAAATATGACTGATAGGTTTTTACACCTTTCCGGAGGGTCTTCCAAGTTCAAAACTTGATTTATCGTGTATGGAACTATCACGGATTTTATGGCTTCAAGCCATTTGACGGAGTCAGGGCCCATCATCGCTTCTTTGTATGTATTCGGTTCATCATTGTCAAACAATAATGATTTACTCTCAAATCTTAGCATTTGATTGTTTAACCGACCTACTTGGTTCAATAGGAACTTAGATCTTCGTGACCATAACCTTTGAGGCACATAAGCTATGAGCATTATGGCAGCCTACGGAACGATTTCCGGCGCTGCGCAACTCAGCACATATAGCTAAGGTTCGTTAACCTTATCAAATTTCTATTGTCCTCCCACTTAACTTTTACGAAAAATTCCTTCTTCAAGAAACTTCATATTTCAAGCGACAAACCCCTTTGTCCTCGGTGTTATGGAGGAATAACCAATTGTTATTCGAAATAACCTACAAAGACATGCTCATCCGACTTCGGTTGTAAACATCTTACTTATGTTTAGCATACCAAAATTTAAGAAATGACAACTTGGGTTTTACCCCAAACCATAACTTCCATGGTGTCATTTCAACGGATCAAGATGGAGCTCTTTTCAGTGTAAAAGTGGTAGTCTCTAAAGCTTTAATCTTTTAAAACATAATGGCAGTTTTATAAATAACACCTTTGATCCAACCATGTCAAACAAGGTTTCATTACAAATCTCAAACACTCCATATTCCTATGGTGTTTCGGGATATGTAAATCTAGGTGTTTTGCTAAACTTGTAACTCAAATAAATCCCTTTATGGTAAAATCATAATTCATTTATTTTCTTGTTACACTTGTAACTCAAATAAATCCCTTATGATAAAATCATAAACCATTCATTTTCTTGTCACAATGATTTTCACTTCATCTTGAAAGTCTTTGAAACGTTTTCCAAATATTTCATACTTCTTTCTCATTAAGTGAATATTCACTCAAATTTTCGGAGAAAGCATATGAAGTTGAAACCCATCGCTTACGACTACACATAATGGACTACATACATCGATATGTATAAATTCCAATAATTTAGTCGTTCGTTCTTCTTTGGCCTTTGAACGAAGTTTTAATTATCACGTGGAAAGTCTCACAAGCGTCACTTGATCAAATCAAAGACTCCAAAAATCCATGAATATGGAGATTCTTCATGTTTTCTTTCCAATATAATTTAAACGGCGATGTCACTTCGTAAGTGATCTTTCAATCATTTGTCTTGTGACATTTTAGCATTAGGTTTTATGGATGTGATTTCTCCAACTAGATTTGTAAATCATCCATCTTATATGGAATACGGTAATTATTTGAACAACCTTTGTTCTCATAATTCCTGATTCAAATAACAATTATTAAAACAAATCTTGAAGTCAAGCTTTGATGTCAACGAGAAATACAAACAACGGTTTGTTTGTTTTCGATGAACATCATCACATATTCTCTTGCTAGTTACTTAGGCCATTGTGGTTCATGAATTGCGTCGTTCTGTATGAAATTTCATACCAACCAATTTGGTATCCAATACCCAAGAACCACATTGTTTAACAAGCAAAGAATACAACCATAACATGTATATCATCCATATACCTAAATTAGATATTTCCAATCTTTTCTTTTCTTCCAAATATATTTCATAGATTCTCTTTCAGCATTTCCTTTTCCTTTTTAAAAGAATTTATCAACATCAAAAGTGGCGCCATATACATGACACATAGTCCAAAGCGTGTATATTCAAATAATAATACCTTTGGACTTGCACTTTGAAGTAGATCACCATCATCAAAATGATCGGTATTCTTTCAAAATCCATTCTTTAGTAATCTTTTAGTGTAGTAAACACTTTACATACATCTTCTATTCATCCTTATCATGACGACTTTCATGATCAAGCTACTGTAGCTTATGAAGGCGAATCGTGAGTATAACATTACTTCCCAAGATGATTAGGATGTCTAGCATCTCCAACCTTCGTAAATTCTCATCCAATATGAGAACTTATATTATACTCTATCATTTTGCAACCAAAACATTGTTTCAGATATCGTTATATCTGCCACACATGATGGTTTCTGAAACAATTCTTTCAGCTCCTAGATAAACTTGATATTAAAACAATCAAGAATCATGGAGGCAAACATGATACTTAAGATACTAACACTGGAATTGTTACTCTCGATTTAATACCAACTATTAAATTTCACGGAGTAAATAGAGTTTGCTGAATGTTTGCAATAGGACTTTAAACTTTGATTGACACTCAACACAATACGATACCAGTTCGTAAAGTATATATCCAGAATTCTATAGTTCTATTATCTCAATTACAACTATGCATAAGGTGGTGAACGAATGCCAATGACTACAAAAAATTATGCAAATTCACTTTGATTTAATTTATGATAAATTGAGTTCTACTAATCCAAATTATAAATGAACTCCCACTCAAAAAACAACATCCCTCGTGCCTTTTTGGTGATTACATGAACCAAATCCACTACACCAAGTCCGATCATCACATGAGTCGGTATAGCTTCAAAGGCAAGCATCAAATGGTCATCATATCAAAACATATGACTCATGCTTAACCTTTCGGTCCGTGTTCCGAGGCCATGTCTGTACATGCTAGGCTCGCCAAGTAAGAACCTTAGTATTCGCGTGTGTAACTGTCTTACACCCGAGATATGCTCGTGGATTCAAGTACACCCGATCATCACATGATGTCTTGAAGCGAGGAAACATTGTCGGTGCATACTTAAGGAAGAACACATTCTTATCTTGATATTTAAATGAGGGATCATCTTATTATGCTAATAAAACGCCAAACAAGCAATATAAGATGCTATCAAACATCACATGTTTATTAGTGGAATGATATGGTTCCCGCATATGATCTCTATCATGTGCACCGTGGTATGATCACTATCATACCTATATGTGTAAGTCCAAGGTCTATGGAGATTACACGTTATTTGTGTTGTAAGAGTATCATCTCATACTTCTACTTACAACATCACCATATCATAACACTAGCCCAGCAACAATCTAAACTAGACGCCTCTAATTTATCCATTGCAAATTTTACGTGGCTTAGGGCTTTCGAGATAGAACCGTTCTTACCTAAAAACATGAACCACAACAAGGATAACCAAATTGTTGACAACTCGTTGCAAATTAGATATTGACTATAGTAGGAGAGACAGACACCCGCTAGCCACTTATGCAAAACTAGTTACATGTCAAGCGTGGAACAGGTCTCATGTGCGAGGACATGTAAAGTTTGTCCGGGCCGCTTCATCCCACTATGCCACCAATATCCAAAGTAAAACTAAGAAGAAATAAAATGATCATCATCGCCCACATACTCATATGTGTACTACCCATGCAAAGTATCTACGCATAGATCCGGCTCTGATACCACTGTAGGGTTCGCAGCATAGAAAACAAAAAAATTTCCTATGATGGGAACAACTATGTACCAAGATCTATCTACTAGATACAAACAATGGGCGGATGTATATCCGTAGAGACCATACCCTTGAAGACCGACAAAGTTTAACGAGTCCAAACTCGTGGTTGATGTAGACGATCTCTTGCCGATCTCAAGATCGAGAGGAAGTCCTAGCGCCGCAAAACAGCAGCGCATCCGTGCTCGCACACACGTTCGAGGCACCGAGCAACCTCCGCATTCTCGCTCCAGCGATGCAGCGTAAGCACAACTCTTTCTTGCCGAAAAGCCACCGAGAACATGTATCTCGCTAGTCCGAGACCATGGGGATAAATACTAGAGGGGGAGAGAGATCCTTCACGAGGAGGTGTGAGTGAGAGAGAGGGAGGGGGGCTCCTTTTATAGGGAGAGGGGGGGCACCCAAGGGGCCATGCGCCCAGCCATGGGGCTGCCCCCTCCCCTACTTTCATTCATGTGGGTGGACACTCCACTCACATAAAAGCCTTTCAATTCCCTCCACTCAAAAACCCACTCAAATTCCCATTAAATTTCCACCAAATTTAATGCAAACTCTCATTAAATAAAACTCTTTTATTTTATTCAGAATTTTGTCAATTACTTTAATGACAAACATTCACAAATAACCCCTTGCTAGAATTCCATTTCACATGCATAACCACTTTATGCAATTTCACCCGAAAACCTGTTTCGGTATCTAGTGAAATAAATTCCTGCGCTTGTTTATTCTTTCGGCATGAAACATTTGTTCCAATTGGATGTTGGTGTCTCTTAAGTGTGTCACCCTATGGTTCGTAAATAATACTGACATGATCGAGACCCCTCTCGGATCAATAATCAGAAGCGGGATCTGGAGACCCATACTGACTCCCACACATTCAACGATGACTTTCTTGTGATCGTCGGAACCTTTTACGCTAGTATCTTAATCCTTTTGTTTCGCGATATATTACATGTCCGAGATTCGATCATCGGTATCTCCATACCTAGTTTGATCTTGTTACCGACATGCACTCTTTTCTCGTTCCCGTGATATAACATTCTAGTGATCAAATCACTTGCTTGCAAGATAATCAATGTGATATCACCGAGAGGGCCCAGAGCATATCTATCCGTCATCGGGATGAACAATTTCCACTCTCGATCCATGAGCCTCAACATAACACTTTATTAGTTCTGAATCCATCTTTATAATCACCCTATTACGGTGTGACGTTTGATGTTATCAAGAAACTCTTCCAGTGTTAGTGATTGACATGATCTCATGGTCTAAGGATTAGGATCACTTCATAAGTTGTTATAGAAATATAAACTCAATGACTTTGATCGTAATGCTATACTTCGGATGAATGTTCATCACACCATTACACCAATGGTGTGATCCCGTTATTAACAACATCCAATGTCCATGATCAGGAAACCTTGATCATCTTGTTAATCAACGAGCTAGTTTATGAGAGAGGCATAACTAGGAACTTTCTGTTTGTTTATTAAACACACATGTATTAACGTTTCCGTATTAATACAATTATAGCATGCCAAATAAACATTTATCATAAACAAGGAATACGATAATAACCACTTATTATTGCCTCTCGGGCATATTCCCTTCAGAAAATTCTTGTATGTGGGATCATCATCGACATAAAGTATGATGCACATATGGCCATGACCTTGGTCGTTCGACTCAACTCCAAAAATGTTCATACTCATTGACAACTAAGCTTAAATTCGTTCAGATTTTACCACTAAATTTTAGCTTAAAGTTTTACACGGGCGGTGGGAGTATATTTTACATCAAGGGCCTAAAAAAGGAAAATTACATCAAGGTCCATACATTTACCACAAAGTGACTTTAAAAGGGGAAAATTACATCGAGGTTCATACATATAGCATACAACACCATAAAATTAAGCAAGGAAAATAGTCGGGTTGGCTCCTTCTTGAGAGAGAGTAGCTCATCGAGCCATACTCTTCATACTACTTCTGTTTTGATTGTTTTAAAATTAAGGACAAATTTGGCGGCATGCAAATTCTTAGATATGGGATCATCATTGACATAAAGTATGATGTACATATGGCCATAAACTTGGTCGTTCGGCTCGAAATCTAAAAATATTCATACTCATTGACAACTGAGCTTAAATTCGTTTAGATTTTATCACTTACTTTTAGGTTAAAATTTTACACGGACGGTGTGAGTACATTTTACAATAAGGGACTAAAAAGGGAAAATTACATCAAGGTACATACATTAACCACAAAGGGACTTAAAAAAGGGAAAATTACATTGAGATCCATAATACTATATCACAAAGCACCATAAAATTAAGCAAGGAAAACAGTCGGGTCAGCTCCTTCTCAAGAAAGCACATCATCAAGCCATACTCTTCATACTCATTCCTATTCAATTGTTTTCAAAATATAGACAAATTAATTTGGCGGCATGCAAATTCTTTGATATGGGATCAACATACACATAATGTATGATGTGCATATGGCCATGACCTTGGTCGTTCGGCTCGAAATTCAAAAATATCCATACTCATTGACAATTAAGCTTAAATTCTTTTAGATTTTACCACTTACTTTTAGGTTAAAAAATTTCACGGGCGCTGAGCATAAATTTTGCACCAAGGACCTAAAAAAGGTAAAATTACATTGAGGTCCATACATTTGCCACAAAGGGACCTAAAAAGGGAAAATTATATCGAAGTCCATACATCTAGCACGAGGCACCATAAAATTAAGCAAGGAAAACATTCGGGTTGGCTCCTTTTCGAGGAAGCACCTCATCAAGCCATAGTCTTCACACTACTTCCTCTTTGATTGTTTTCAATATATGGAAAAATTTGGTGGCACACAAATTTTTGGAAATGGGATCGTCATCGACATAAAGTATGATTTACATATGGCCACGACTTTGGTCGTTCCGCTTAAAATCCAAAAAAGTTCATACTCATTGATAACTAAATTTAAATTCGTTTAAATTTTACCACTTACTTTTAGGTTAAAATTTTACATAGATGGTGGGAGTACATTTTACATAAAGGGCCTAAAAAGGAAAATTGAATCTTTGTAAAATCTCTTTGGTTTTCGGTACATTGATTTCCTAGTGGCTACCATCAAAATATAGTTGTAGAACTTTAAGAGTAATCTACCACTTACTCTTAGTTCAAATTTTACATAATAATGACAAATAGGCTGAAATTCTTTGGGAAGGAGGGAGTACTACTTGCTACGTGAAAAAAGAGCACTCCTCACTTTCGAACTAGCTTTCTTTGGGTGTTCTTTGTGCTTACTCTTCGTGTGAAAGGGAACAAATGGAGGTGGAGAAGTTGGGACTAGGAAGGCTGACCAGAACTGGTCCCCGCAAAAAAGGAACATCAATGGTGTGCATCCAATGCGATGGGCATAGAAGGATCAACCCATCCCAGGTCCACCACTTATTAAAAGTAGGAGTAGTACTAGTACCACGAATGGTGATCTTTTGAATACCCCCCCCCTAAAATTTACTACTACTCACTGTACCCTGTATCTTGTATTAGAAAATCATCGCAGCTTTGCTCTAACATCACACCGCCTTCAAATTGTCCTCTTCGCCGCCTCCACTATGCTCTCGGTCCCTTCCCCCTCCTAGTTTTTTCAACAAGGGAAACTCCTAGTGGCAATATCGTATACCATGACAAGATTTTACAACCACTTACTTTAAAACTAAAATCTTACACGGGCGGCAAGAGTATATTTTACACCAAGGACCTAAAAAAATGGAAAAATTACATCAAGGTCCATACATCTACCCAAAAGGGCCCTAAAAAGGGAAAATTACATCGAGATCCATATACATCTAGCACGAGGCACCATAAAATTAAGCAAGTAAAACAGTGAGATTGGCTCCTTCTCGAGAAAGCACCTTATCAAGCCATAGTATTCATACTACTTCCTGTTCGAATGTTTTCAAAATATAGCGAAATTTTACAGGGGGATGGGAGTACATTTTACATCGAGGACCTAAAAAAGGTAAGATTAAATCGAGATCCATACAGTTACACATAGGTTCTTAAAAAGGGAAAATTACATCGAGGTCCATATACATCTAGCACGAAGCACCTTTAATTAACCAAGCAAAATTGTCGGGTCGACTCCTTCTAGGGAATGCACCTCATCAAACCATACTCTTCATACTACGTCCTCTTCGATTGTTTTCAAAATATGGCGAAATTCGATGACATGC
The DNA here is from genome assembly GCA_023614405.1 of Avena insularis. NCBI lineage: Eukaryota > Viridiplantae > Streptophyta > Magnoliopsida > Poales > Poaceae > Avena > Avena insularis. The sequence continues at coordinate 243,065,722 of CM042689.1, read as the reverse complement.
AAATTCTTGGATATGGGATCATCATCGACAGAAAATATGATTTACATATGACCATGACCTTTTTCATTCGGCTTGCAATCCAAAAATGTTCATACTCGTTGACAACTAAGATTAAATTTATTTAGATTTTACCATTTACTTTTAGGTTAAAATTTTACTCGGATCGGGTGAGTACATTTTACATCAAGTACCTAAAAAAGGGAAAATTGCATCGAGGTCCATACATTTGGCACAAAGCACCATAAAATTAAGCAAGGAAAACAGACGGGTCAGCTCCTTCTCAAAAAAGCACCTCATCAATCCATACTCGTCATGCTACTTCCTCTTCGATGGTTTTCAAACTATGGACAAATTTGGCGTCATGCAAATTCTTGGATTTGGTACTATCATCGATATAAAGTATGATGTACATATGAGAATGACCTTGGTAGTTCGGCTTGAAATCCAAAAATATTCATACTCGTGACAACTAAGCATAAATTCGTTTAGATTTTACCACTTACTTTTAGGTTAAAATCATACACAAGCGGTGGTAGTATATTTTACACAAGGACCTAAAAAGAGAAAATTACATCGAGGTCCATACATCTACCAAAAAGGACACTAAAAAGGGAAAATTACATTGAGGTCCATATACATCTTGCACGAGGCACCATAAAATCAAGCAAGGAGAAAACAGTTGGGTCAGTACCTCTAGAAACTCCTCATCAAACCATAGTATTCATACTACTTCCTCTTCGATTATTTTCAAAATATGGCCAAATTTTACACGGGCGATGGGATTACATTTTACAACGAGGATCAAAAAAAGAGAAAATTAAATCGAGGTCCATACATTTACACATAGGGCCCTAAAAAAGGAAAATTACATCGAGGTCCATATACATCTAGCATGAAGCACCATAAAATTAACCAAGGAAAATAGTCGGGTCGGCTCCTTCTCGGGAAAGCACATCATCGAGCCATACTCTTCATATTACTTCCTCTTTAATTATTTTCAAAACATGGCCAAATTTAGAGCATGCAAATTCTTGGATACTAGCCTTTAACCCGTGCACCTGCACGGTCTAGTTTATATGAATAATTTGTTAGTTAAACCTTTTTGGAAAAAATAAATTGGACCTCCAATATTTAGGAAATGATTGCACCAAAAAGATGCACCGGCAGTTGAACATATAGAAATGGCGATAATCTGTTGATTTTTTTATTTAATACACAATGACTAGTTTGGTTTTTTTACACGTGCATTGGGATATGTTAATATTTCCTTTTTGCAACAGCTTTGACAACCAAAATGATAAAATTTCCTAGGATATCTAATATAGTTCCCATGAAACAAAATTTGTGTGGTTTATGAAAAATAGCAGAATTGTGATCTTTTAATATATGCAACACAAAAGCATTCAGAAAATTGTACCATTATCCAATAATAGCACCTCCTTGTGTAGAAAGTTCACTGCAACAATAGCTTTTGTAAAACTATCCGCATTTATCTGGATCACGAAAAAAATTAATCAGATTATTTTATGATCTTAGCAGACTAATTTTTGTAATCAGCTAGGAACTCCTATTTATTAATGACACAATAGAATATGTAGCAAGCTGTTTATTGAAACACAGATAATCATATTTGGTACTCTCTCCGTCTCAAAATAGATATCTCAAGTTTATCAAAGTTTGAATGAATCTATATACTAAATAGTGTTTAGATTCATTTCAATTTTAACAAATCTGTGACATCTATTTTGAGACATAGGGAGTGTATATTTCTTTTCATCGTAGTGGCCACTGATTAGCATGACTATACATGGAATTAATTGCTTAGTATGTCATATCTTTCATGGTTAGATATGACCAAACGTTACGTGTGGTGTGCATAGTTAACCACCTAATTGCCAACGCCCACTCACTAATACAATCAGATCATCAAGGTCTCAAAGGCGATGTCAATGTACTAATCATGCAACGGGGAGGCAGACAGTGATGCCATCAATCAACAACGATATATGGAGAAGGTAATGGAACAAATATTGTAGTGTAGAGATGCATTCTTACCATAATAAGCTAGGCTAATGCCCGATCGATCGGAACTGAAGCTAGAGCGCACAGGTAGGTGCTCCAGGAGGTGCCGGGCTTGCCCCAAATATTGGCATTCGCTGCTGGCGAGAACACAGGGCCAGAGGCCACTACCTTGCAACAATAACACGAATCAATCAGGAGTTGGCCTGCATGGCCACCGGATAAAACTTATTGTCCCTGCCTGCTTGCCAAATCAGGAAACGCGATCGATTAGAACTGCAGGTGTAAATCTAGGGGATGAACGTAGCGACGCTGGACCCGATTCAGCGGGCGCACCCGAACTGCTCGAGCCGCGTGAGGCTAATAGGAGGTGAGGAGAGTGATGGCCGGCATGATCCCTGATTGTATATTTGCCATCGTTGGAGGTGCGATCGAGTCGTGGAGGTGGCCAGAACAGGCGGCGGGGATGCCTATAGGGTGCAACGGAGTTTGCTACGGCTTTGAGAAAGCAATGGTGCATGTATCATCGCCGGATCGAGTTGGTTCGATCAGAGGCGGCAAATCAGATCATGGAAGCATTGGCGGCGTCAAAGTAATTGGAAAAAGTAATAGATCACGGTAGTATTTTTTTTTGGTTCAGCGTGAAGAGGCCGACTTGGAGAGATGGGATCGAATATAAGGGTCTAATCGGTTTTCTTTTTTAAATGAGAATACGATACGTACAGCTATAGGACTTTCACTTACCCTAAAATTTAAATTATTTATCATGACCGTACAATTTGCATCTCACGGCTATTTTTAATGTTTTTTTTCAGGTTAACATGGTGTCTCCTATGGTGCCTCTAATTACTAAATATAAGATATAAGATGGGAACTTCATCGATAGAAAATATGATTTACATATGGCCATGATCTTGATTGTTCGGTTTGAAATCCTAAAATATTCGTACTCGTTGACAACTAAGATTAAATTCGTTTAGATTTTACTACTCACTTTTACGTTAAATTTTTACACGGACCGGGTGAGTATATTTTACATCAAAGACCAAAAAAGAAAATATTGCATCGACGTGCATATATCTAGCACGAAACACCATAAAATTAATAAGCAAAGAAAACAGATGGGTCAACTCCTTCTCAAAAAACACCTCAACCAGCCATACTCGTCATACTACTTTCTCTTCGATTATTTTCAAAATATGGCTCAATTTAGCGTCATACAATTCTTGGATATGGGATCATCATCGACATATATATATGGTTATGACCTCGGTTATTTGGCTCGAAATCCAAAAATGTTCATACAGGTTGACAACAAAGCTTAAATTTATTTAGATTTTACCACTTACCTTTATGTTAAAATCTTACACGGGCAATGGGAGTATATTTTACACCAAGGACCTAAATACATCTACTAAATATGGCCATAAAAAGGAAAAATTACATCGAGGTCCATATACATCTAGCACGAGGCACCATAAAATCAAGCAAGGAAAATAGTCGGGTCAGCTCTTTCTCGAGAAAGCACCTCATCTCAAGCCATATCTTCATACTACTTCCTCTTCGATTCTTTTTAAAATATGACCAAATTTTACACGGGCGGTGAGAGTACATTTTACATCGAGGACCTAAAAAAGGAAAATTAAATCGAGGTCCACAAATTTACAAATAGGGCACTAAAAAGGGGAAATTACATCGAGGTTCATATATATCTAGCATGAAGCACCATAAAATTAACCAAGGGAAATAGTCGGGTCGGCTCCTTTTCGGGAAAGCACCTCATCGAGCCAAACTCTTCATACTACTTCCCTGATTGTTTTCAAAATATGGACAAATTCGGTGGCATGCAATTTCTTGGATATGGGATCATCATCAACAGAAAATATGATTTACATATGGCCATGACTTGGTCGTTCGTCTTGAAATCCTAAAATGTTCATACTCGTTGACAACTAAGATTAAATTCGTTTAGATTTTACCACTCACTTTTAGGTTAAAATTTTACACGGACCGGGTGAGTATATTTTACATCAAGGACCTAAAAAAGGGAAAAATAACATTGAGATTCATACATCTAGGACGAAGCACCATAAAATTAAGCAAGAAAAATAGACGGATCGACTCCTTATCAAAAAGCACCTCATCGAGCCATACTCATCATAGTACTTCCTCTTCGATTATTTTCAAAGGCTCAATTTGGCGTCATGCAATTCTTGGATATGGGATCATCATTGACATAAAGTATGATGTACATATGGCCATGACCTTGGTCGTCCGTCTTGAAATCTAAAAATGTTCGTACACATTGACAACTAAGCTTAAATTTGTTTAGATTTTACCATTTAACTTTAGGTTAAAATCTTACACAGACAGTGGGAGTACATTTTACACCAAGGACCTAAAAACGGTAAAATTACATCGAGGTCCATACATCTACTAAATAGGGCCCTAAAAAGGGAAAATTACATCGAGGTCCATATACATTTAGCACGAGACACCATAAAATTAAGCAAGGAAAATAGCCGGGTCGGCTCCTTCTCGAGAAACCACCTCATCTCAAGCCATACTCTTCATATTACTTCCTCTTTGATTGTTTTCAAAATATGTCCAAATTTGGTGGCATGCAAATTCTTGGATATTGGATCATCATCGACAGAAAATATGATTTACATATGGACATGACCTTGGTCGTTCGACTTGAAATCCTGAAATTTCAATACTCGTTGACAACTAAGATTAAATCTGTTTGGATTTTACCACTCACTTTTAGGTTTATATTTTACACGGACTGAGTGAGTACATTTTACATCAAGGACCTAAAAAGGGAAAATTGCATCGACATCCATACATCTAGCAGGAAGCACCATAAAATTAAGCAAGTAAAACAGACGGGTCGGTCCTTCTCGAAAAAACACCTCATCGAGCCATAGTCGTCATACTACTTCCTCTTTGATTATTTTCAACATATGTCTCACTTTGGCGTCTTGCAATTCTTGGATATGGCATCATCATCGATATAAAGTATGATGTACATATGGCCATGACCTCGGTCGTTCGTCTCGAAATCCAAAAAGGTTCATACTCATTGACAACTAAGATTAAATTCAATTAGATTTTACCACTTACTTTTAGGTTCAAATTTTACATGGGCGGTGGAAGTACATTTTATATCAAGGACCTAAAAAGGTAAAATTGCATCAAGGTCCATACATTTAGCACAAAGGGCACTAAAAATTGATCAAACTTTTCATAGCTTGACTTTAAAAAAAAGGCCTTACTCCTTGGGACCGAGGGAGTACTAATAAAGGGCATAGAGGGTTAGCCTCTCCTCCCACCATACCTTCTCTCTATCACATTCCCACACTCACCTCTCAATTATAAGTCGTTAATCCAAGTTGCTAAGATGAAACCAATGCCAAAACCTTTGTCTGTGGTGGAGCTGGGGTCTCATCAAGCTTTGCTTCGGAGCTGGGGTCCATGCCAACCGCAACAAAGACCAGATCATCCTAGACAAAGGGTGGGCTAACTTTGCTGCTTTTCATAAGTTGAAGGAGGGTGACTGCCTTATGTTCAAGGTCACTACGGATAGGTTCAAGATGAAAATCTATGACCGCATCACCTCCTGCCAGGAGGTGTTCGTCTGTCGTGAGCACGCTCAGCTTAATTAAGGGCCTCTTTGGATCAAATGATTTTCGAAGGAATTTTGGAGGAACTTAGGATTTTTCCATAAGGAAGCCATTTGGATAAAATAAATAATACCTCCAAAATTCGTATGGATTGCATTCCTACACCCCAATCCCATAGGAATCTCAACATCCAGTTTTTTACACTGATTTGCATAGGATTGAGGCACTTTTCCTGTGCATTCCGTGTGTTTCAAGGCTGCATATTTGCTCTGGTTTGCAATCCTCTATTTTGTACATGCGACCCTGTTAAATTCCCGTATTTTGAAATCCTATGATCTAAGGAAGCCCTAAGTTCTCTTTAAATTTGCCGTTTAATCTTTTGGTGAGTGTTTGTGATGATTAGGCATCAAGCCCTAAGTATATTTAATTTAATATGACTAGTACTACTACTAGTACTATACTACTATTACTACTCTATATTGGATAGTTCTACGGAGTACTAGTATCTTTAGCATGTGGCGGTACGAGAGATTGTAGAAGCCTGATCGCACAAAAAATTGGTAGAAGCCTCCGGGTTACGTAATTCCACTCTAGTTTTTCGTCGCTTGGATGGAATCTTGTCCACTGCTTTGACAAGACATTACTACAGACCTTTGGTGGGTTGTAAAAATATTTACAGCTACTTACTCAATCGCTAGCATGGTGGCCTACCCATAGTCTACTCTGAGAGACCTACATTTTCCTTCCTACTATGGCAGAGCATTCATCCTGCCCGGTGGGTCTTTGGATGGACCGACAAGATTTATCAAAGGGCGGGAACGAGACCAAGACCTTGACATCTTGCTTCCACTATTCACTCTCTTCCTACAAGTACTACCTCGCTCCTCCTTTGTAGAAACCATTTCCTTCCCCACTGCTCCTCCCTTGATTCTTTACTTCTTCATCCATCAATGTCACAAAATAACCTGTCTCGTCGGAAGAACAAAAACATGGCGATGGAGAAACCCCGCCGACAGGAGGACCTGCAGGCTGGACCGAGAAACAGGACCAACAATGGGGCGAGGGCTCCTCCTCGCGCATGTATCCGAAGAGCGGCTATCACCAGGACCAAGAGTCCGGGTAGGTGTTTGTACTTCCGTTGATTCCTGGGCTATCTGCTCCTACTATTGAACCGTCTTTCTACATCTTCCAGGACAGGCGGCTCGAGCGTCGAATTTTCGACCCCACGGGTCTATAGCACGACGAATATCTCTGACTTGTATGATGACATCATGCCTTCTCTCCGTTGAAAAAACAGGTAGGCATTATACATGTAGTGGCATTTTTATGTTCTCCTCTGCATGCACTCCATGCATGCTCTGTTACTGATGATGGATTTTCCATGGAGGAAGTCACGGCGATAATATCGACCAAACTAGATGAAATCAACAACCATAACATCAAAATTCTGCAAAAAACTTCGAGCTCAACCTTGAGTGTGATCGCCTCCGAGTCGATCTGGCTTTTCAAAAGAGGCTCGCACGATCTTATGAGCATGAATCCTCAACCCTTCGCGCTGAGTGGCATAATTTGAAGAAGGAAGTCAGCGAGATCCGCAGCCAGCTTCTACCATTGCGGAGGCCATCGAGGTCACGCCCCGCTAAGAAGGAAGGGAGAAGCCTTCTCATGTTGGTCGTCGAGCTCATGACCATTGTGGAGGTCGTGCCTCCGAAGGGCGGCCACAGTGTTGCAATCACCGAATCTAAGATAGTGAAATGTTTAGCTTTGGAGTAGGAATTGGTAGGAAGGGAGAAGCCTTCCACTGACCTTTTTTGGTTTCTCATCCGTCTTCTTATAATTATATTCCACTATTATTAACAATCGAATGCGCTTTGTGGAGCTTTTTGTTAACAATAGTACTAGTTACTAGCTAATTATTTGTATAGTATCCCACTAAATTATTACTTCCATTCTTGTTGTATTCATGCGAGGATGAGATGGTTGGCTGATAATTGTTGCATGCTCTATTTAATGGGTCCCACGTGCTGAGTCTAAACCGTGCATCCATTTGATTTCAATTCGTCTCCACTTTTTCCTATATGATGCACATAGCTTATCATCATATTGGTTCATGCAAGATATGGGAAGATTATCTGCGTTGATTAGCGAGAGTCATCAGCGAACAACGCAAAAAAGGGTCTGTCACTCAATCAATAAAAGAAATGGAGGTTGTGCGCACATGCATGCAACTCAGTAACTAGAAGGCTACACATCTACCCCTATAGTCTACTCTGGGACACCCAGCGATTTCTTGCATAGAAGTCCACACCAGAGCCTTCACAGGGAAGGTATCGGCTCTGGCCCACTGATTTTGGATGGACGGAAAAGATTGCTAGACGGCCAAAAGCACGTGGTCCCCACTCCCTCGTGCCCCTCTATTTCAAACACTGTGAAATTTCTCACGCCCCTCCATTTCAAACACTGCCAATTATCTCATGCCCATCCGTTTCAAACACTGCGAAATTTCTCGCGCCCCTCTGTTTCAAATAAACAATACTAATTAATAGTATTTCCCTCTTGGGTTGGTACTATAGTAATACCAATATATTTCAAAAAATGATTCTTCCCCACACACAAAAAGAAAAATCCTCGGAAAAACCCTTAGCCCTGCTCATACTCTCTTGCCTCTTTGACCACCGGCTCCAGTGGCAGAACCTCATGCAGCACTTATCATGCTGGATTTTCCCGTCAGAACTCGACACCATGCACTCCTCACCCACCATATGTCAGAGACGCATCAGCTGCGGTCTCATCTAATGCACCATGGCCGCTTCACCAACATCTAGCGCACCTAATCTAGGTCACCACACTTGGCTTCCTTTCCCCACTTTCCTGTACACGACGCCGAATCCATCAATAACTACCCAAGGATCTGCTTCCGCACTGCCGGCATCCATCCCAACCGAACCATACCGGAGCCGCCGTGCAATGCACCGATTCTGCCACACCGACACTCTCGTCCACCGCGCTCAAGCCGGCATGGACCTCCCAAGATCTGCTTCCCCAACACAAACAACCATCGCAACTACAGCACCCTCGATGATCTGGACGTCACTCGCACAGGTACTGATGATGGTTAGAAGCCTCTCCGACCATGGTAACCAAATATTCCAACTCTTTTTTTGTTTTGTCAGTAGCATAGGAGGTTCAAGCCTATTGCAGTGAACTGCATTTTTCTAATCATGCTATACACCAAGTCAGTGCGCACGCCTGTTCTTTGTGCTACATAAAGGTCACTAGATATGTTGGCTTGCATTTGCTGCTCTACAAATTTTAAAGTCATGCACATGTTCTTAGCTACTCCGTAAAACAGTAATTGTCTGCTATTATTTAGTTCTTGCAAAATATAAAGTCAGTGAAAAATATTAGTGTGGATTCCCTACCCCACTGTTACTAAATTTATCTGGTTAGTCCTAAGGTATGTTCCTGCTATTATTTTCTCCCTGGCATCATTATTCTAACATGTAGTATGCGTTCAAACAATTTGTACTAATTTGACTATAATTTTGTTGTTGTCATCTGGTTCTTCAAAAGCTGTAACACTGACTATTTTCTTTGTCTTTGCTTAGAGCTCCAAAAGGAAGATCTGAACATGTTGGTTTGCACAGCCTCTTCTATGGGTTCACATGCGATGCCATTGTTTCCTTATCTGGTGCTAGTTCGTCCTAAGCAACGACATAAGTACCCTCTACCGTATATATAGTTTATTCGTGATTTTCCTTCCTACTCTACAAGTTATTGAATGATGCAGTTATAATTTCTGTCTGGTTCATTCTTAGCTACGACAGTAACTACATGCCAATGTGTAGCTCACCGCAAATTTCGAGTCACCCAATGTCTCTTGCATTCTAGGATACATAACTGCTTCCATATTTTTTTTTTGAAATGACCTGGCTAGTTTATATTTGCCGAAATTCTAAGAAACACTGTTTGATTGCTCAATTCATTTGTTGGCACACTTCTGTGATGCTTGCTTGTCCTGATCTGCAGGTACACAATTGATGCCATTATATTTCGTATCTAATGGTTCGTCATAAGCAACGACATAACTATTATGTACTATATATATAGTTTATTCATGGTTTATATTCCTGCTCTACAAGTTCTGGTATGATCCTGTTATAATTTCTATCTGTTTCATTCTTATAGCTATGACAGTAACTGCAAGCCATTGTGTAGCTCATCACAAATTCCGAGTTACCCAACGTCTCTTGCATTCCAGGATAAAGAATTGCTTTTATATATATATATTTGTTAAAATGACCTGGCTACTTTATATTTGCTGAAATTTTAAGAAACACTTTGATTGATTGCTCATTTCATTATAGGCACACTTGTCTAATGCTTGTCTTGTTCTACAGGTTCACAAGCGATGCCATTATATTTCCTATCTTGTTCTGGTGCGTCCTAAGTAACAATGTAACTATCCTCTACCGTATAGTTCATTCCCGTTTTGCATTCCCGCTCTACAAGTTATCGCATGATGTTGTTATAATTTCTATCTAGTTCATTATTAGCTACGACAGTAACTATATGCCATTGTGTAGATCACCGCAAATTCAAAGTCACCCAATGTCTCTTGCATTCTAGGATATACAACTACTTATATATATTTGTTGAAATGACCTGGCTAGTTTATATTTTCTAAAATTCTAAGCCACACACATTGTTATATTTCTTGTTTCACGGTAGGCACACTTGTTTAATGCTTACTTGCCCTGTTTGTTTGACGTGATGGTCAATATATTTGAACCATTGACCAGTAGTAAACTCTAGTTCATAGCTCATGTCGTATTAGTTAAATGAGTAGTTTTCCTTGTTTAATGTATTAACTTGTTATTACTTAGTTTCAGACTATAATTATTGCTATCGCCACCAAAGAGGGGGATGCAAGATCATGTCTCAAGTTTGTTTTCCAATGTAGATGTCACACTCAAAAGGGAAATGCAGATGATGGAGAAAGCAAATTGAGGACTGCTATCAACTCGATTGTCAACTGAAATGCCGATTTTTATTTCCCTTGAGTTGATAATATGTAATAATTTTAAGTAGTTTGCATTTAATGTAATATCTAGACTAATTTCATAGGCCATGTAGGCATTTAGTTGATGTCGTCCACACATAGAGGTTGGCGGTACCGTACCTGTGCTAGCCAGTTCGATTACGGTACAATATCGTGCTCTATGTTTGCCCGTATTGTATTAGGCCGACGATGAACAGTAAAATGGCTCACAAGTTGTACACCTTATATGATATTGAAATGGGCTCCAGAAATGCAGAAACTGTAAAAGACCGTAATAGTAGCGGGGCCGACCCACAGGTGGGATTAGTAATAGTAACAGTCCATAACAGTGGTAGGCCGGAACAGTAACAAGCCGAAACAGTAAAAGCTCTAAACAGTAACACGCTGGAACAGTAACAAGTTGAAATAGTAAAATGCCAAAACAGTAACAGTCGAAATAGTAAGGGACCATAAAAGTAAAGGGTGATACGTCGGAAACGTATCTATAATTTTTGATGTTCCATGCTTGTTTAGTATCTACTTTTCTTTGCTTTGTCTACACTTCGAGGTGTTTTTATATGTTTTCTGGTACTAACCTATTAATAAGATGCCATAGTGTCAGTTGCCTGTTTTCTTCTGTTTTTGGTTCCAGAAAAGGCAGAAAATCAATATTCTCGGAATTGGACTGGACAAAGCCAAAGTCAATATTTTACCGTGGGGAACACGGAGCCAGAGTACAAGACGGAGGGGATCCACCAGGGGGTCACACCCCTGGCTGCACGGCTAACCCTAGGCCACGCCTAGGGGGTGTGCGGCCGCCTTGGGTGCCCCCTGCCTCGCCTCATCGCCTATAAGAAGCCCCCGATACCAAAACCCTAAGTACCCGATCAATCTTCCATGAAACAGTCCATAGCCGCCACCATCTTCCCTAGACCGGGGGGGGGTCTGAAGCTCTTCCTGGCACCCTGCCATAGGGAGATCATCCCGGAGGCCTTCTTCATCATCATGCCAGCCTCTAGTATGAAGCGTGAGTAGTTCCACCTTGGACTACGGGTCCATGTGGTAGCTAGATGGTTGTCTCTCCTCATTTGTGCTACCATGTTTAGATCTTTGAGATTCGTTCATGATCAAGATCATCTATTTGTAATCATGCATGTTGTGTTTGTGGAGATCTGATGGATATTGAGATTACTATGTCAGATTGATTAATGGTTTTGTCTTATTGATTCTATCATGTCTGTGTTGTTTATGATCTTGCATGCTCTCCGTTTCTAGTTGCTATCTTGACCAAGTAGATGCTAGTGACTCCAAGAGGGAGTATTTATGCTCGATAGTGGGTTCATGCCTCTATTTAATCTAAGAGAAGTGATAGAAATCTCTAAGGTTGTAGATATGGTGTTGCTACTAGGGAGAAAACAACGGTCTCTTGTTCATGGAACAAGTGGATTTTTTACCTTACACACTTTGCTTAAAGCAGTTATCCGTTGCTTGCAACTTAATACTGGACGGGGTTCAGATGATAACCTGAAAGTGGATTACTAGCCATAGATGCAGTTGGATGGAGGTCTATGTATATTGTTGTATTGCCCAATCAAATCTCATAGGATCATGAATGTCTAGTATTGCATTATTATGCCTTGCTCTGTCCTGTCAATTGCCCTGCTATAATTTGTTTACCCAGCATGCCATGTTGTTTATCTTAAGGAGAGCACCTCTAGTGAACTATGGACCCCGGTCCAATCTTTACCATTGATACATCTTCCACTGTTACTGTTTACTTTCTGCAGACCACTATTACCTTCCACACCATACAGTTAATCCTTTGTTTTCAACAAACCAGTGAGATTGACAACCTCACTGTTTGTTGGGGCAAAGTCTTGAGTTTGTGTTGTGCAGGTTTACAAGTTGCTAGCAACACCTTTGAGTCGTTTCCTTCCTCCTACTGGTTCGATAACCTTGATTTCTTACTGAGGGAAAAACTTGCTGCTGTGCTCATGATGATGCTCGACGTGGCACTTCGTTGGTAACCCCAAGCGTAGGGTGTGAAGAGCAAGCAACAAGTTTTCCTCGATTGAACAGGTTATCGAACGAAAGAAGAAACATCTACAGTGTTGCAAGCAGCGGAGACCTGAAGAACACAAACTTGAACTTTGCTAGCAATCGATGAGTTGTCAAGCTCACCGTTTCTTTGTAACAAAGTTAAGCGTATGGTGTGGAAGTAATGGTTTAACAAGTAAACAAGTAACGATGGAAGATGTATCAATGGTAAATGATGGACCGGGTCCATGATATTCAATAACTCATTAGATAAACAACATGGCATGAAAGCGATAAACAAATTACATGAGGCAATTGATAAAGGCTTACTAACAATGGAGAGCATGCAAGATCTCAAATAACACAGACATGATAGAATCACAAAGACAAAACCATTAATCAAACCAACATAATAATCTCAATATCCATCGGATCACCGCAAACACAACATGCATGATTACAAATATATTAGATCTTGATCATGAACGGAGCTCACAACATCTATACATGAAGCACAAAGGAGGAGATACAACCATCTAGCTACTACATGGACCCATAGTCCAAGGTGGAACTACTCACGCATCATACCAGAGAGAAGGCCTCCGGGATGATCTCCCCTCTGGCAGGGTGCCGGGAAGAACTTCAGACCCCCCCGATCTAGGGACAATGGTGGCGGCGGCTATAGACGGTTTCGTGGAGATTTGATCAGGTGTTTAGGGTTTCTGCATTGGGGGCTTCTTATAGGCAAAGGGAGAGGCCGTGGCGGCGGACAGGGCCCCACACCCCTCCCAGGCGCGGGGCAGGCCCATTCGCGCCTAGGGTGTGTCTGGCCGCCCTGGCCGGCCTCTCCGGCTCCCCTTTGGACTTCTTGTTACCCATGGAAAGTAATTTACTTTTACGTTTGTCCCGTCCAATTTCGAGAATATTTCTTTACTAAATTTTCTGAAACAAAAAACAGCAGAAAATAGGCATCTGGCACTATTGCAACTTGTTAGTAGGTTAGTACCAGAAAACATGTAAAAAGCACCTCAAAGTGTAGAAAATCAAAGCAAAGTAGATACTAAACAAGCATGGAGCATCAAAAATTATAGATACGTTTCCGACGTATCAACATCCCCAAGCTTAAATCCTACTCGTCCTCGAGTAGGTATGTGATAAAAGAATAATTTTTGAGGTGACATGCACCCTCACAATAAATATCCAACCATTTGTAAGCATTGCAAGCTGGGATCAAAGAACTCTAAACAAGTGCATGAAAGATGGAGTTCTAACAATAGGACATAGTAACTATGCATGCAACATGACAAGCTACAGACAAATATCATGAATAACATGCATTGAAAAACGTTTGTTTGTTTCACATACAGAAAACATAGCATAGTGGCAATCAGCTTGTCCCTCATAGAGTAGCAAATAGATGCATAGGACACCTTCAAAGTTCACAAGGGTGACTAGAAACAAATAGTACAAGAACAAGTAATATCACAATATGCATCAATTAATAAGCTTTGGAACACTACACATAGAATGACAACTATGCTCTATTAATGGTGCCTAACGGTAGAAGGTGGAGACTCAATAATGGTGAAAGAAATACCTTTTTGTAAAGGAAGCAGGGATTACAAGTTTCAAAAAGAGCTTCCAAAAATTATGTACTTGTTAGCTTTCATCCCTCATTGCCCCTATCATAAGCATCTTGAAGTGGTTAAAGTTAAAGTGGCAAAGATGGAGTATATGCTTGACGAAGTATAAGTTGGCAATCTCAAGTCCCTTGAATATGAGGGCCACACCTCATGCATACTCAACTTTGGGCCCAGGTAAGTTCTTGTCATTGTAAGTATTTGCATATCATTGAGAACCGCCAACGGGGTACCCCTTGCACATGGTACAGGAGCTTTCCCATAACCAAAATGACAAGGGAAGTAGACAATGATCATCTCAGCAATCTTCTTATTTACCATGGGAATATGGTGCTTTTTTCTCTTTCCTCTTTTCTCAACGTGTCTCTTTTTTTATAAGAAGAATGCTTCATAGATGGCACTATGGTGATGCTACAAGTTTCCACCATGATTAGGCATGGCTTAGGCTAGCGGCCCAGGCGTTTCTCTAACAGAGGATACAAACTCCATGGGCTTACAAGCTCCCTCTTTATTTCACACCGGTGACATCCATAAACAAAAGAGCATGATATCAACCGAGTACAAAGTACAAGTGCAATGTTGAAAATGTTCCCCGTGACAACACAGTTCTGCTAATTCCAACTTATAAGTGCAAGCATATACAACAAAGTTGTCACAATGGTTCAAGTTTATTAGGGGCAAAGAATATAAAGTGTGCCATCAAGTTCGTGAGGGCTTTAATCACTAAGTTTTCACATAACAAAATAGTTTTTAATTGGAAGATAGTTGAAAACAAGAATATACTTGGAATGGTGTAACACACCATGCATAGGAGTTTATAGTGGAAACTTTGGAATAACTTGGTTTCTTGGGAGTTGGAAGCATGAGTAGAGATTACTCATACAAGTGGAGGCTAGCAAAAAGAGTGAGAGCAACCAACTAAGAGAGCATAATGGCCATAATCATGCAGCACCAAAGCATACTAATCAAAGCAAAGAGTGGTACTACAAGTCAAGGACTAAATGATCATAGAGGCTATGGTGACTTTTCGTAGTCATAACATGGTGTGAGCATGTGCCAAGTCAACCCAAGCAAAGCATCAAAGGAGAATACCATAGTACTATGCTTTTGCATGCTAAAACAACGCATAAATTTCTTCAAGGCACACTAAGAAATCCCAATTGTTTGGAACAATACATGCTATAGCAATAATCACTAAGAATAAGGTCAAAACAACACCTAGCATGTCATGCTAAAGTCTAAGTCACAGTCAATGCAAGCTCCCCTTGCACTTCAAGCAAGAACTTACTACTTGTTTCCAACACCAAGCAACTTATTTGCAAAACAACACAGCGAGAACAGGGGTCCGAACTACTTTATTCAAGGAAACTAAATAACCTAAGCAAAGCAACCGAAAGCTAAGACGCTCCAAGAACAACACAATTGTGCATGAAACAATAAAAACAAAGTGTCTAGACAGACCTGAGCTTTGTATTGATGAAGAAGGGGATGCCTTGGGCATCCCCAAGCTTTGACGCTTGTACCTCTTGGATATTTCTTGGGGTGACACCATGGTGGAATCCCCAATCTTGAGATTTTGTCCATTCTTCATCTCATTGCATAATTCTCTCTTTACACCTGAAATTTTTCCTTCATACAAAACTTCACACAATCTTTATTAGCAACATTTGTGTATTCAAAAGATATTAGACCTCTGGCAAAGCTTTGGAACAGCAAGGCTTTTCACTAAAAACACAAGCTACTGTAGTAACTCCTTCAAAAAGCTCAATTCACCTAAAGAGATCTCAAAAAGGAATCAATAAGAAGCAAATGCAAATAATGGCAGAAATCTGCCAAAACAGACCAGCAGGTAGAAACTGATTTGTTTGAACATATTCTATTGCTCAAATCAAAAAGTGTTGAACTAACGAAAGTTATCTAACATACTGGGGGATTTATTCATAAATTATGAGCTCAATCTAAGTTACAGAGACACCTCACGAGTTGTTTTGGTGGAGGACAGAAATCTGTTTCAGGACAACAACTCCCCAAATCTTACTTCCCTCTCATTAGAGGTCATTCTGGGCACAAAAAGCAAACAAAAAGGATAAGGAGAGGTAATTACTGAAGTAATAACTTACAAGACTCAAGGAAGCTCTTGGGTTATCTCCCAACAAGTACTTCTCTTTAACGCCTTTAAGTTAGGCTTGATAGCTTGAGAAGATGCTCACATAAGAATTATGAATTGAAGTCAAAGAGAGCATCAAGAAGCAAATTCAAAACACATTTAAGTCTAACCCACTTCCTATGCATAGGAATCTTGTAAAGAAACAAATCTTTAAAGCAGAAAGCAACAAGTATAGGAAGATAAAACAAGAGTAACTTCAAAACTTTCAGCACATAGAGAGGTGTTTCAGTACCATAAAAACTTATACAACCATATTTTCCTCTCTCATAATAATTTTCAATAGCCTCATGAATAAACTCAACAATATAGCTATCACATAAAGCAGTCTTTTTATGATCTACAAACACATAATTTCTATCAAGCTCAAAAATAGTGGGATTAAAACCTCGACAGGTTTTATCCAAAGTAGATATTCAAAAGGATCCACAGGAACATAACATTCATCCTCCTTTGGTAAGCATGGGGGACAATCAAATAATGTAAGGGATAAAGAGTTAATCTCATTAGAAGGTAGGGATGGGTAGATAATCCATTCTTCCTCTTTTTTTCATCACTCTCCCCCTCTTTTTCATCTAATGAGCTTCCAATTTCAACAATTTCTTCTTCCATAGGCTCCTGCAAGGAATTAGTTGGAAAACGCCTATTAAAATATTCAAGAATATAGCCATTTTATTCCTTGTAATTATCAAAGAAAAATTTAAGTATCTCAAAAACCTCATGCTTATAAGGTGCATCATCAGTATTTTCAAGCAACCTGGCAAGTTCAAATTTGTTCCACATCATAAAAGTCATAATTTCCTTTAACATAAGAAGATATGGTAACATTATCATTGTACTTACATTTAAAAGGTAGATGTTTATACCTCCTACAGCAACAAGATTTATCAAAGCAATAAGTAACATCATAAGTAGAGCACATGTCTCTAGCAATAGTATTCAACTTATCAATTTGTTCCCGTAAGTGTTTCCCTTTTTGTGACAAATGGTGTTCCTTATAATAATACTTTTGTTCTTCCATGAACCCACCTTGCCAATAAGAACTAGTTTCAAAGAAACCATCCATTGATATAAAGCATGACCAAGCAAGGCAAAGACAGACCAACAACCAGAGCAGGAACTAATTTTTTTTGTGTTTTCTGAAAAGAGGCAAACAAAACCAAGCAAACTAAAAACAAAGTAAAGAGAAAGGAAGTGAAGGACTCCCCTTGTGAAGACGTCCTTATTCTCCCCGACAACGGCGCCAGAAAGTCTTGATGATGCTCGACGTGGCACTTCGTTGGTAACCCCAAGCATAGGGTGTGAAGAGCAAGGATCAAGTTTTCCCTTAGTTGAGACCAAGGTTATCGAACCAGAAGGAGGAAGGAAACATCACACAGGTGTTGCAAGCAACACGGAGACCTACACAACACAAACTCAAGACTTTGCCCCAACGAATCAGTGATGTTGTCAAGCTCGCCAGTTTGCTGTAACAAAGGATTAAACGTATGGTGTGGAAGGTAATGGTTTGAAGCAAGTAAACAAGTAAAAGTGGAAGATGTATCAATGGTAAAGATTGGACTGGGGTCCATAGTTCACTAGAGGTGCTCTCCTTAGATAAACAACATGGCATGAAGGGTAAACAAATTGCAGCAGGGCAATTAACAGGAACTGAGCAAGGCATAACAATGCAATTACTAGTCAGAAATATCCTATGAGATTCGATTGGGCAATACCACAAGATACATAGACCGCCATCCAACTGCATCTATGACTAGAAGTCCACCTTCAGGTTATCATCCGAACCCCCTCCAGTATTAAGTTGCAAGCAACAGACAACTGCTTTAAGCAAAGTGTGTAAGGTAAACAGTCCACATATTCCATGAACAAGAGACCGTTGTTTTCTTCATAGTGGCAACAACACATCTACAACCGAAGAGATTTCTGTCACTTCCCTTGGAAACTAGAGGCATGAACCCACTATCGAGCATAAATACCCCTTCTTGGAGTCACTAACAACTACTTGGCCAAGATAGCTACTAACAAAGGAGAGAATGCAAGATCACAAACAAAACATACATGATAGAATCACAAAGACAAAACCATTAATCAAACCAACATAATAATCTCAATATCCATCGGATCCCCGCAAACACAACATGCATGATTACAAATAGATTAGATCTTGATCATGAACGGAGCTCACAAGATCTATACATGAAAGCACAAAGGAGGAGATACAACCATCTAGCTACTACATGGACCCATAGTCCAAGGTGGAACTACTCACGCATTATACTAGAGAGAAGGCCTCCGGGATGATCTCCCCTCCGCAGGGTGCCGGGAAGAACTTCAGATCCCCCCGATCTAGGGACGATGGTGGCAGCGGCTATAGACAGTTTCATGGAGATTTGATCGGGTGCTTAGGGTTTCTGCATCAGGGGATTCTTATAGGTGAAGGGGGAGGCCGAGGAGGCGGACAGGGGCCCCACACCCCTCCAAGGCGCGGGGCAGGGCCCACCCACGCCTAGGGTGGGTCTGGCCGCCCTGGTCGGCCTCTCCGGCTCCCCTCTGGACTTCTTGTTCCCCACAGAAAGTAATTGACTTTGACGTTTGTCCCGGCCAATTCCGAGAATATTTCTTTACTAACTTTTCTGAAACCAAAAACAGCAGAAAACAAGCATTTGGCACTATTGCAACTTGTTACTAGGTTAGTACCAGAAAACATGTAAAAAGCACCTCAAAGTGTAGACAAGCAAAGCAAAGTAGATACTAAACAAGCATGAAGCATCAAAAATTATAGATATGTTTCCGACGTATCAGCTCATCATACCTTCCTCTTGGGGTCTCCCAACGAAGCTCAACAATTAGCTGAGCCATCGTCAAGCTTTTTCTGGCGCCGCTGCCGGGGAGGCTAAGGATGGCTTCACAAGGGGAGTCCTTCACAACCTTTCTCTTTCCTTTGTTTTTGTTTTTCTTAGTTTCTTTTGCTTGGTTTTATTTTCCTTTTTTAATCAAAAACTCCAAAAAAAATAATTTAGTTTGGTTTGCTTTCTCTTATAAAAAACTCCAAAAAATTAGTTCCTGCTCTAGTTGATGTTGCTGTTGGCTTGCTCCAGTTTTGCCAAAATGAACTCTGCTGAGAACACCAAGTTGTGTGACTTCACTAGCACAAACAACAATGATTTCCTGAGTACACCTATTGCTCCACCTACTCCTGATGCTACCTTTTATGAAATTAAGCCTTCTTTGTTGAATCTTGTGATGAAAGACCAATTCTCTGGTGCTAGTTCTGATGCTGCTGCTGCCCACCTCAATAACTTTGTTGAACTTTGTGAGATGCAAAAATATAAGGATGTAGATGGAGATATTATTAAGCTCAAGTTGTTTCCTTTCTCCTTGAGAGGAAAAGCTTAAGAATGGTTGCTATCCTTGCCTAGAAATAGTATTGATTATTGGATTAAGTGCAAAGATACTTTTATTGGAAAATACTATCATCAACACCCGGATTTTTAATCCCAGATGCCTGTTATGCCAACCATCTGTAGTGACCTCGGATCGGTAAGGATCCTAAGTCCCTGTGATTAACATGCTAGTCCCTGGATCAATAGCTAGCACTCACAGTCGATGGAATATCATGTAAAACACAAGTCTTTATTACATGAATCGAATAATCCAGAGTTTACATTATTACAATAGAAGCGATATAAATACAACTTGGAGTCCCATCAATGCCACAGACAGGTTGAGTGAAGACCCGTGATCCTAGCGCACCTTTCAACGATCTCTGAAATTCTGCACATGAAACGTGCAGCCAACAAGTTGGGTCAATACTTTGAATGTATTGGCAAATTACACCAAGGAAAGAAAAGACTATCTCTACATGCAAGGCTAGTTTAGGCTGTAGAGTTCATTTGCTCAAAGCTAGTTTTCTTAAGTAGAGAGAAGAAGAGAGGATTGTCCTACTTTGTAAACATTTGCTTGGATAAAATAAGGTCGAGTGGCACACGAGGATATTACGCACCAAGTGTCCAAACAACCAAACACTTGGATATTACGCACCAAGCGTCACTTGGATATTACACACCAAGTTCCCAAATTCCCACCCATTAGCGATATTATGCACGCCATGGGGTTTCAAAACTTTGTTTTAGAAAAGAGAGAGGAAGATCCTTCAGAGGCTCCATCCTTCAGACGCTCATTGTTGTTCTGTTACCGTGAACACGGCTGATCGATCAGATTGCAATACTCTCGAGAGTTTGTGCACTTTACCCACAATCCATGATCAAGTCCTTTTATAGACAAGACCATGGCGAGGCTTTCCCTTAGTAGCCCCTCTACCTTTCGGATCCAACCGTGCCAAGAACCTCCAAATGTTGGTACCCAGGTGAGGTTTCCCACTAAGTACTAGGCCAAGACAGAGCCCATAATGTATTGTGGTTGCCTTTGGAAGCTTCTGAATTCTGAAACATGGCAAACTTCTTTGATTCTGAAGGCCGTCCTCCACCAATATCTCACTCGTTGACCCGACAACCATTCCGCCCAGAAGAAAACTTAGTTTTATTTTGAAGTGGATTTGAGAAGAAAAGTTTGCTCTAGAGAGCCTTTATACTTAGAAAAATTCTTTGTCTTTCGAACCCCCAACGGTACTTTGTATATATAGCATAGCAAGCAATACTTAGCAAAAACAGGGGTACCTATTAGGATGGAAATCCTAAGTATAGAGCTACTCATGGCATACTACAAAATCATCGCACTTGCAAAATAATACTAAGGAAAAATTCTACTAGAATATCCTACACATGCATACTACAGAATTTTGAAGATCGCATGCATAGAATCAAAACTGGGACAAAATTATGAACAAGTGGTGTAACTTGCCTTATGTTGATAATATGGGTGTTAGATTGTATTTCTCCGCAGCAATCGCACTCTCCGAACAATCTAATACGAGGACAAGGTAGTTCCAATCAAAACAATTGCAAACATAGCAAAACACAACAAGGACGATCAAAAACATGCATGATGGTTTAATAAGTCATAATGGTTGTAATTAGTTCTCTGAACAATACTACAACACATGACGCATGCAGGAGATCATTTAATGCAATAGGATATCTATTATTAATACTTGATTGCCAATCTAGGGGTTTTAATAGTTCTGTTGAAACTTCTGTACTAATTGCCGTATTAAATTCGTATCTAAAGTGTACTGGATATAGGGCATTAATACGAACCAGTAGCAATTGGATTCAACTTAATCGGAGTTATAAATCTTTTCTTATGATTTAAATAGTGTTTAATGGAGTTTAAATCATTTAAACAATTTCTGTTGTCTAAAATTCGAACTAAACATATATCTGTAATCTACATGATAATGTGATTCCAGAGACATATTATTCATATTTTTCTGAGTTATAAATTATTTACTATGAATTTAATACTCTAAAATTCCATTAAAACTATTTAAATCACTACAGCAATTTTACACTGCAAAATTTGGATCTAACAGCATATTAATGTTTTATATGAAATTATGAATCCATAGACACTTTATTTGTATTTTTAGGATCTACAGATAATTTACTATGATTTATTATGTCTAAAAAGCTCATTAAACCATTTAATTTATTACAGTAAATATGTACTATAAAAGTTATATCTAATCTCTTATTATTGTTCTACACAATTTTATGAATCCAAGCATATATTATTTATAATTTTTGGACATGTATTCAATTTTATATGAATTTTACAAGATTGCCCAATATTCTGCCTATTTAAATCAATTTCAATTAAAAAGGGAATATGCTTTGCTACGTGGGCGCATGCCAGGCGACCTTGGCTGGCATCGACGTGGCTGCTGACCCGGGCGAGTGACGCGGCGACGACATGGACAGCGACGTGGCGCCACTCGGTTGGCCCGTACCGGTTCAAGCTTGGTCTAATCAGGGACGTCCAGATCAGATCCGACGGTTGGGAGCAGAAGGTTGCGCAGGCCCTCGCCGGGGATGACGTCAGTGGCGGCGGTAGATGGTGGCTGGCGGCACAGACGGTGGTCTTCGATGCCGCTCCGGTGGTCAACGGTGACGGGGAATAACACCACGGGACGGAGGAGAGGACGAGGAGGAGGATGGCGTAGTCGACGTCTTCCTTCGCTTCCCGTAGCGACGACTGCGAGAGGACAGAGGTCAGCAACGACAGTGGAGCTCCGGCGAGTGCATGCAGGCTCTGCGGTGCTCCTGCGGAAAAGGAAGGAGGTCAGGGCGAAGCATCGCAGCGAGAGGGAGAGGTTAGGGGAAAAAGGAGGCAGCGAGGTGCTCGGGGACGTTGACATCGACCTCGTCTGGCTTCAATGGCGGCGGCGACACAGAGGCAAGATCGGATTCAATCTGGAGCGGTGCTAGGGTTTGGGAAAGGAGGAAAAATTGGAGGAGATCGAAGCAGTGGTATAAGAGGGGTGGATTTCTTGGAGTAGAGGGCACGGATTCGAACAGAGGACGGATAATCGTGCGGATTTGAATTAGAACCGCGTCCTTCAGGGACTCTGGCTGGAGGTGGAAGAAGCAGAGGTGGGGCCATCTGTCAGCGGGAGAGAGGGGAGAGGGGATCTGCGGGCGGGCCGGCAGTGGTTGCCTGGTGGGCGATCTGGGTACCTTGTGCTACTTTACTTTGCTGCCATGTAGGGTAGGGATGGGCCGGCTAGGGCTGGTCCGGTTAGGTTAGTTTGTTTCCCTTTTTTTTCTGTAGTCTTTTTCTTTTATTCTTTTTTTGTTTTTCCTTTATAACTTTTGTTTTAGGGCTCCAAATTAGTCCATTCAAGTTTCTAAAAAATGGTAAAATCATCCTGATCATTCTAGCACATTAACTACATTAGTTATGTATGTTTATAATTTGCCAACCAATAAATATTTTGTTTGCCAACAGGGCATTACTATTATTTCTTATATTAAACATAACTTTTGTATTATAGCAGCAAAATGACTCAAATAAATTTCTGTTGTTTTCTAAAATTGATATCTGTAGGTATACATCATTTATGAATTCTATTGCTTAATTGTTACTATGGACAAATCCATAGCTCAAGGGTTGTACTTAGAATGGGAAAATCCCATTTAGGGTTTTGATTTTTCTTTTAGGCAATACTAAATTTTTCTTAGGGTTTATATGCAATGATGGTCATGCATGCTTAATGATTTTGAATTTTGAAATATTGCACACCAACTCTAAAATCCATAATCATTCCATGCCCTTTTTCCTATATGGCTACTTAGGTCTTAACAAAAGAATATAAGATTTTGAATTCATGGTTGAGAGGATTTTCTATTCAAAAAGTTTCTTCTCTTTGAGAATTTTCAACAAAGTCAAACAATCAATCAAACTTATTTATTTATTTCACATTCCAAAAATTAGGAGAATTTTGGGATGTGACAAGATCGCAATCCCATTATTACCATTTTTGCGAGACATAACAGATTGTATATCACAGTACATCATCCATTACAAAACCATACATAAGGTCTTACACAAATAAGGGATCTCATGATCAAGTCTTAATACAATCATAGCAGCGGAATAACGTAATAATAAAGGTAGCGTAGGCCAGAATCCATCTTCATGGTCATAGGCAATACTGACGATGGGAGATGATCCTAGTTGTCGTAACCTTCCTGTTGTCCGTCCTCCTGATAGTCCTCTTCATAGTCTGGCCACGGGAATAGCCAGGGACAAAGCCATGAGTACTCTTCAAGTACTCACAAACTAATACTAACAAGTGAAGGGGTTTTGAATAGGAAGTACTATGTTCTAGGTTGTTTTGCAAAAAGCCAAATTTACCTCTACTGAGTTCAGAAGAAAAGAAAGCTATTTGAAAGTTTTATAACACCTAAGTGGGAACTTGAATTTCATATCACAATCCTGTTGTGGTCAAGTCAAAGTCATGAATCATTTCATAAGTCATTTTGAAAACATCTGACGACGGAACAATATGGCCACTCCAACTGTCCATAACCGTGGATGCGGCTATTCGAATAGTTTGACACTCTGCAGAGGTAGTACACTTTCACCACAACATTCTATACATCTGTCATGAACAATCCTGAATTCACCATACTCAGTATGTGGATAATCAATCCTAACCTTTCAATTACACGCCCTAGTATAGGCACCTCTCCTATGAGTTTGGCCTCCCAACCATGACCAACTGTCATCTTGGGAACTGCACAGGTGGACAATCTTCACAATGTAGCCTCAGCTCAACCTTGGCCGCAGGGTAACCCATACTAAGGTATATAAATTTCAAGTCAAGCACTACCCAAATTTCGGGTATTGTGGTTGTACGGCAAAATTGGAATGGTATCGCATCCAGACAACCATCATTTTTGTAACAGGGTAAGGGTCATGCCTCAACATTTTCATCATCTAAATCATCTGGTGTTCAAGAACACATGTCAAAATATTTTAGTAGAATGACTCATCATTCTATGGTTTTTTTAACCATTTCACCAAGTGTTCCCATCTAAAGTGGATCAAGTTTTATGCTTAGCAATATCATATACAAGTGGTGGTAAACACTAATGAGGGGTGGTAAACAAGTGTATCTTATCTAAGTTCAATCTCATGCCTCAGGATGACATCAAGATTTATCTAACTTAGGCCAAGTTTTATGCTCTTTATGCTACCTTTAAATATCTTTCTAAACTTTACAAGTCACTAAGTAAACGCTAATAGAAAGCTTTGATAAAGAAATAAAATAACTAAGCTTGCAAGTAAAACTAGGATTATGTGTTATCAAGGGGTATAACCAAAGCATGCCTAATGCATTGCATAGATCACATAGTTTTTCACAGTTGCAAGAGTTAGCTTGCCTTGTGCAGAGCAGTGCTTGAAGTTCTCCTCGGCTTCTTCCTCATAGTATTGTCCTTCCTCCTCGTATCCTTGGTCGGTACTAGTGTCTATAAATAAATACGAGATACACAATCACCAAACAATACTTCACTACTTCTATTTATCACACCAAGGTTTTCACTAGATGATCTAGCATCATCACAAACATTACAATCATCCAAGTACTGTCTTATTTATTTTATGTTATAAACGTAATTTCTACTCATTGAAAAACTACTTAAGATTTAATATTCTCCAACTAAAACATAGGATCATGTTTACACATATCATCACCACATATTTCGGTACTTGAGAATGTGATGTAAAGTGGTGTCACAATTTAACAAGGTTTAACCTTTTTATTTTAATTAAATAAAGTGACTAGAAATGCCTATGAGGCATTCTTTATTGCTTGTCCATTCTTTCTGCAAGTAAACCTAGATATTTTTATATATTCAGAAGGTTCTAGTTAAATGTGATTTTTGAGAGTTGGAATCAACTCAAAAGCTTTTGTGGTTGAATTTTGAAAAATGTTTGAATGCAGAAAAGCTTCTGCCTTGTTATTTTTACTATAGGTGATCTACAATTATAAATGAATTGAATAAATCGGGCTTGCATTAAGGATTCCAGTACCTTTCTAACAAAATTGGTTTCATGCATTTTGGTTCAGTGAATCGACTTGGGTTGATTGAATCTAGGTATAGAACTAGGTTTGAAACTAAATTGGAAAATATAAATTCAAACTAACTGGATTGCGCAGGATGTTAACTGGGCCGGCCCACGCCGCACAGCGCGCGCTGGTGGGTTTAAGTGGATGACCCCACCGGTCAGGGAGATAGGGGGGTGCAAAGCGGTACAGGGTGATCTAGACCGCACGATCAAACTCTAATCGAACGGCTTGGACCTATCGTCTTCGTCGGGCAACGCCGGCGAGACAGAACCCTAGCGCGGCCAGTGGGGGTCTACGGGTGCTCATCGAGGCTCAGGCGAGGGTCGGCGACAGGGGTGAACGACAAAGTCGACAACGGCGAACCTCTTGGTACCGGTGGCTTCTCCTGGGGCGGCTCCAATCACTGGCTCCTTTCTTCCTCCTCCGAGGTAGACTCCAGCCAAATTCCGGCGATGTGCTGCTCGCCTTGCTCCGTGAATGTGTGGGGGTGGTTCTCAGAGAGAGGGGAGTGTGTTGGTGTGAAGAAATCGAGCGGGGGTGGCTTCTATTTATAGTGCCAAGAGGGGACCGAAGGGCGCGGGTGGAGCTCGTCGTGGTCGTCGGCACAACGAGCTACTGGCATGGGCGACAATAGGGGGCGGTGCTGTTCTCCCTGGCGAAGCTCAACGGCATGGTCGCGAGGCATGGAGCAGTGCGAGTGCGGTGCTCTGGGCGGGTCCGACGGGCATTTTAATGGCGCACTGCGGCTACGGGTCACGCGGCCGCGAACGGGGTTGTCTGGCGGTCTCCTGGGATGGTGGTGATCACGGTTGCACGCGGCGAGAGCGGGCCTTGTTCTGTGGGCGCGTGTCGAGTGCGGCGCTCTGTCGCGCTCTCGGCCGTCTTGTAGAGAGGTTGGGCACACTCGGGCTGAGTGGTCCAGGGGCTGGCAGTGCGTTGGCGTTGTACAGGGGGTGGTGGCGGAGGGTGGTCAGTGTCTCAGACATGGTGGCTAGGCTTGGTGCTGCTCCTAGCTTGCTGTCGACCATGGGGTGGCAAGGTTAGGCTCGGCATGATCACCATTGATGGCAATGGCAAGCTCACAGTGGTGCTAGAGCTCGTTAATTGAGCTAGATGATCTACTGAGAGCTTGTTGTGAGCCAGAGAGGGAACAAGTTAGGCCAAATAACTGCTTAGAATAGCGTTTGATGTTTGTTGGTTATGTGTTTGCAAGGTGTTCGATGAAATGGCCGAAAGAGATTTGAATTTGAATTTTTGGTTAAAACTTGGTGGGTGTATTAGTTATATACTAGGTAGTCTCTGGTTAGTTGGAAAGGTCAAGGGGTACTGGTTTGGTTGGTTTTTGAAAATGGGGGATCTTCCCATATGTTAAAGATTCAATTTTGAATTGTCATTTGAATCAAGTTGCCAAATGTTTCTCTAAGTTTGAAAGGTGGGCTTTGATTCAGTTTGACTTAGTATAGCAAGGGGTGAAAATAAATGGAAATGTTTCTGTTTGAAATCTTGGACTAGGAACACTCAAAGTGGCCTAGTGAGCAAGATTGGCAAAAATGACCATTTGCTTTATTTGGTTTGTTTTTCATTTTCTCTTGATTTGTTTATGCTTGGAAATTATTTAGATGATGTTGTTTTCATCTTTAAACCATTCCTTGCTATTTAGATCAATCACACAAGTCCATTCAGGCATTCATACAATCATCACATACACACACATGCATTCATATGATTTAATTAACAAAAATTTCTATTAACCCTAATTTTGAGTGATTGGAATTTTGATAATCATTGTTCAATATTTTTGGGATGTTACAAACCTTACCTCCTTAAACAAAATCTCGTCCCGAGATTTGAGGAAGAAGAAAGAAGAAAACTAGGATTTAAAAAGACCGGGAAACTCCGTCTTGATGTAGTCTTCTCGTTCCCAGGTAGCTTCTTCTTCAGTGTGGTTGCTCCAGTGGATCTTGAGAAACTTGATGCTTCGGGTCCTGGTGGTCCTGAAAGCTTCTTCCAAAATACGGATGAGTACTTCGGGATACGTCAAGTCATAGTTGATCTCTATGGTGCGGTGATCAATGTTCTTGAAAACTTCAGTCTTCTCCGGGACTTCTAGGCATTTGGAAGTAACGATATATGGAACACATTATTCACTGCTGACATCTCCTCTGGCAGTTCCAGTTGATACGATACTTCTCCTCGATGATTCAGAATCTTGAACGGTCCGATATATCTGGGGCCTAACTTTCCTTTGAGCTAGAAACATTGCATTCCCTTTAAGGGCGACACTTTGAGATACACAAAATCTCTGATGTTGAAAGATAGGTCTCGACGTCTCTTGTTGGCATAACTCTTCTGTCTAGATTGGGCAGTCTTGAGGTGCTCATGGATCTTGTGAACTTTCTCTTCTGCTTCTCGTAGGATGTCGGGTCCGAAAATCTGACTCTCTCGTACTTCCGACCAATTCAAAGGGGTATGGCACTTACTTCCATACATGAACTCAAATGGGGCCATTTGCAAACTAGCTTGATAACTATTGTTGTAAGAAAATTCCACGAAAGGCAGACAGTCTACCCATTTAGATCCATACTCTAGCACACAGGCTCTCAACATACCTACGAGTATTTGATTTACTCGCTCCGTTTGTCCATCGGTCTGAGGGTGATACGCTGTGCTGAAATCTAGTCGGGTTCCTAATCCTTCTTGGACTTTCTTCCAAAATCTCGAGGTAAACTGAGTTCCTTGATCTGTCACGATGTTCTTGGGGACTCCATGCAAAATGACGATTCTAGCGATGTACAACTCTGCTAGCTTCAAACTCTGGTAGGTGGTCTTCACTGGTAAGAAATGGGCGAGCTTGGACAATCTGTCAATTATGACCCTGTCACATCCCAAAATTTTCCAAATTTTGAAATGTGAAAAATAAATAAATAAAATAAATAATTGTTGAAATTTTGGGTGAAAAGAAACTTTTTATTTCTAAATGGAAACACTAAAACCCATCTTGAACAAACTTTGAATAAAATGGAATCCAACAAATTTCAATCAAGTGAAATGCATTCATCAATAATGTGTTTTGAAATTTAAACACTTGGAAAAGCTAAACCAAAACCCTAAAACCCTAATGGAAAAGAAAATCATTTCCAAGATCCCTCTAAGACTAAGGATTTGATCCATATAAAATTTATCAACAAACATTTATAGATGATCAATAATGATAAATAAAAATATTATAAGATCATAGAAATTGATTTTGCTTAATTTGGAACCATAGATAAAAACTTATGAATCTAATAAGATAAAGAAATACATTCCAAAGAAAATAAAGCACCTATCAAAGATCCATACCAAAATTGTGAGCAAAATAATCCTAAGTGATTTAAAAGGATAAACAAGTATTAAATAAGATTTTACAAATTGGAATCACCAAGTTTGGATCTATAAATCAAAAGATATGGTTTTTATAAGATAAAAGAAGGGAATAAATAAATAAGGAGTATTTAAAAGTCAAAATAAATCTTGGCCAAACAAATTAAATGAAAGTTTATTGAATAATAGAAAGGAATAAAAGATTAATTAAATAAAATCATAAGGATTGAATAATATCCAATTTTATTTAAATAAAGACTATTTACCTAAATAATAAATCCTAAATAAATTATTTAGAAGACAATTTAAATCTTGAATTAAATCCATAAGAAAATGGAACAAACATAATTCAAATCCAAATAAAATAAAGGGATAAAAATAAACAAATAAAAGTATATGGGATTAAACCCTATTCTAATTAAATTTAATAAAGACAAAATCCCTAATAGAAATGATTAATTGAATCATGGGAAAATAATAAATGGAATTTGCCCAAGTGGAATAAAAGTTATTTAATTAACTTAAATGAAATAAAAGAAACATTTAAATAAAATTATATGGAATTAAAACCATATTGGATTTTATTTGAATGAAGACAAATGCTCAATTTAAATTATTAATAAATCATATTAAAAATATTTCAAATAATTCAAAGTGAATTATTTAACACCCTATTAAATGAATAAAACCTAGTGAAAAGGATTTGGTAAAATTTGGAATTTAAAAAGAAGTTGGAAAACATAATTAAAATCCTATTTAAATGAAGACAAAAGGACCATTTTAAATAAATAATTAAACCATGTGGGAATAAAAGAAATATTCCAAAATTATCTTTAGAATACATGTTTGAATAGAATAGAAAATTACTAAAAGTTTGGTAAAGATTTGAATTCAAATGGTTGTTGAAATTGTTTGAACAAATTCAAAACAGAATAAAAGAAACAGAAAAAGAAAAATAAACAGAGAAGGAAAAAAAATGGAAAGGACCCAGCCCAGCCTAACCAGCCAGTCAGGCCCAACTCATAGCCCATCTTCTTTTCCTCCCCGAAACGTTTTCTCACTCGAACACAAACCCGCGCTGTCACTGATGAGGCGACCCCACCGTATTCCCTCCCCACTCACTGACGCTGTTGCCCCACTTGTCAGTCATTGTTTCAACCCGCCGCGACCTGTTCTTCCTTTCCCCGTCGCCGGTTCCTACCAATCAAACCTCGACTAAATTCGTATCAATGCAGCGTTGATTCCGTCCAGTGACCGTGCCCTCTTAATCGCCCAGATACCCTCCTCCTTTCCCCTCAAACCTCACACGACCAGAGCCACCAGGTTGTCCCCGATCTCATTTGAAACCTCACTGCCCCGACAAGCTCCTTTCCCCGATTCCGGCCAAGCCGTACTGCCCCTGTGCCTCTAACCTCCATGAGCATGATCCCCATCTCCTCGCGAATCTTCCAGTAGCTCAGATCATCCGCGCGTGCCCCAGAACGTCGGCAACGACCAAGACCAAACGTTGCCGTCTACTACCTCGACTCCGGCGAGATTCTCTGGTGAGCTCAGACCTTCCCTTGCCCTCTCTTTGATGGTCACATGTTTGCGACTCTCATACAAAACTAACAGTACACTCTGCTTGCCTTCGCGTGCCTCGAAGCCTCACCTTCATCGACAACAGAGAGCACCCGACGCTGTCTCGAACTCCGGCGAGCAATCCTCTCCGTTCCCGTGCGCCCCTCAACAAACGGCGAGTACCTTGAGCATCACCGCCACCCTGCGAACCCGGTGAGCACCTCCATTCCTATTCTCGCTTCCTAGTTTCACCGAACCATCGCCACCAGACACACCGCTGCCAGCCACCACCGCCAGTGCCGCCAGTTAGTGGTCGCTTGATCAACGGCCGTTAGATCCTGATTGCGTGACTACGATAGAACCTTAACCCGAAGGGGTATGCACAATTCTGTGCCGCAGGATCTATTTTAAATCCAACACCCCACGTTGCACGATCCACACGAATCGGTATCATCCAGTAATAACATGCCACATGGCCAGACTCTGGTTTAAAAAAAACAGAATTTGATCTATTAGATGTTTGAGTTTGAAAAATTCATAACTTTTAATCCACACGTACAAATTTTACAAATTTTATATCAATGGAATCAGCAAAAATAATCCTACCTAACCATGCCATTTGTTTAATGAATTGCTTCTTGAAAATTAGTTGTTTTTGCAGAAACTTGTGTAGGCATATTTTGTGTATAAAATTTATTCTAAAAATTCTTTTAGGATAAAATCTTTTGTAAATGGATTTTTTTGAACCTACTGACCATAGAAACCAACTTTTGGATTTAAAAACATATTTTGTGAGTCTAAGGAATAAATCTTTGAATAAAAGCATTACTAGCTAAATAAAAATATTGAATATGGTTTAAAAATGCTTTTTGAGTAAAACTTTTTGAAAATGGTTTGAATTAAACTCTCTGACCCTAAACACCATGATTTGGATCTAAAAATGTATTTGATTAACTCTAGAGAATTATTGCTTTGTTTAAAGGCATTTCCAAAATATAAAATATTGATTTGATTAAAATGGTTTTTAGATGAAACCCTTTGCAAATGGAATTGTTCTAAAACATTATGACCATAAACATTAATATTGGTGTTTAAAAACATTTTGGCTAACACTAGAAATTATTATTTGAATAAAATCATTTCTAGCAAAACAAAATGATTTAAAGTGGCCATTTTCACTAACTTAATATCAAATGGTTTTACCACTTTTATAAATGACCAATAGGTGTTTTAAAATGTTTATAACCTATTAGAAACCATTTTTCCAAATAAAACAATCTTTGGCATGCTTGCATACATTGCTTTGTTTTTATTATTCTGTGTGATGAATTGCTTGAATGGTAGATTGAATTTGTGCCTTGATTGAATTGTAGTGAAATTTGAAGAGTGTGACTATTTCAAGATCAAGGAATGAACTTATATTCTCAAACAAAAAGGCAAGTGGTGCTTCATACTTTTGTCCTATTATTTTCACTATGCATTAGTGATGTTTTGAGTAGGACTTGCATGAAATTTTCCAAGTATAAAGTATGCCATGGGAAATCCTAGTAGATGAAACCTTAGTAGAATTTTCCTAAGATAAGATTCCTACTACTATCATGCTTAGCTTAGCTAGTAGAAAACAAGGGTGGATTATATTCATGCTATGGAATATTTCTAAGTCAAGTACTTGTGTTTTGTTTAATAAAACAACTAAGTGAATGAATCACCTGGGTGTAATGGTAATTGCTTGATTGGATTTTTGTTGAGTGGTTACCAGGGCCCATTTTTCAATGGTTTACCCTATGTATCTCACTTATGGAATGCCATCCAGGAACAAAGAGATTTGAGATGTCAAATGTTGAGAAGCTTCAAGTGCAGCCACTTGTCATTATGGGCTCTGCCTGGATCATATAGGTTGCAATAACTTAACCAAATGGACAGTTAGTGGTAGGGGATGATAGGTTTGGAGTGCGTCCATTCTGGTCTAAGGGAAGGCTTATGAAAGATCTTGTCTCGATGCATGTCGAGTCTTGTGGGGAAAGTGCACCACCTCTCGAGAGAGTAAAATCTAAGTACTTAGCCGCGTCCTCGGCAATGGACAGTTTGAGCATCAAGACATGGAAGCTATCAAGAATCTCGTCATCCCAATTTCTAAGTTAAAAACTTGTAGTTGAACAAGGATTAAAGTATCACCAATGTCTATTGGTTGATGCCTTGGGTGATTTTTACAAACAAAAACTTAGTGTTTTCAAATGATAAGGAAAATCTATTTTGAGCAAAGCAAGCCTAAGCTCCACTTAGCTAAATGCATATAGATGATAGATACCACTATACTACCCTAGTATCACTTGCCAATACAATTTCAAGTGTATTGACCCTTGTGGCTATAACTTATTATGTTGCAGGTTTGTTTGATGCTAGTGAAGTGTGTTGATTAGGATTACAAGTCTACAACCAACATGATTGCCTATGGCACTTTGAAGATGAAGGACTCCATCCTATAGTTATTTCTGTTGCATTGTAATGAGATAGCCAAATGATTTATGTAAGATGTAATGAATTATTTTATTCCTGGTTATAAAGTTGTATTATGACCTTTGTTTCTGGATATTACAACTTAACTGTGGATGCTAGCTATTGATCCAGGGACTAGCATTGTAAACACAGGGATCTCTACCTTATTAAAGGTTGGGACCTCTACAGACCAAAATAGAGTCATTTCCCCTACTAGAAGTAGGCAATCCGATGATAAAGTCCATTCCAAGTGAATCCCATTTCCATTCTGGAATCTGCAGTGGTTGCAACAGTCCTCCGGGTCTCTGATGTCCCGCCTTGACTCTCTGACAAATATCACACTTGGCTATGTAGCTTCCAATTTCTCTCTTCATCTTATGCCACCAAAATTGCTCCTTCAAATCTTGATATATCTTTGTTCCTCCGGGGTGGATAGAATAAAGGGTATCATGGGCTTCTTTCAAGATAGCTTGCTTCAACTCTAAGTCCGCTGGTACACAGATACGTCCTTTGTACCACAACACTCCTTCTTCATTTTCGGTGAATCTGGGTACTTTGCCTGTACCGATACGAAGTTTGATTCCGTCGATACTAGCATTTCCTTTCTGCGCCTCCTTGAACTAACCGATCAAAGTGGGTTGAAGTTCTATGCTATCCATAAATCCTTCACTTACTAATTCCATTCTGAAATCTTCCATCTCTTTGTGAAAACTTGGTTGCTCCTTCATAATCATGGAGTTCAAGCGGCACGGCAATCTACTAAGGGCATCTGGTACCACATTGGCTTTACCGGGGTGATAGTAGATGTCCAGATCATAGTCCTTGATTAGCTCAATCCATCTTCTCTGCCTCATATCCAGCTCCTTCTGAGTGAATATATACTTCAGGCTCTTGTGATCTGAATAAATCTCACAACGGTTTCCCATCAGGTAATGCCTCCATGTCTTCAGGGCTAGAACTACGACTGCTAGTTCAAGGTCATGGGTTGGATAATTTTGTTCATGCTGCTTCAGTTGTTGGGATAGATAAGATATATCTTTGCCTTCTTGCATCAACACACATCCGAGACCAATCTTGGATGCGTCACAATACACATCAAACGGCTTCGTAATATCCTGCATGATCAAGATTGGGGCTTAAATCAATCTCCTCTTGAGTTCTTGAAAACTCGCTTCACATTTGTCTGTCCATTCGAACTTCTTATCCTTCTTCAACAATTGGGTCATGGGTCTTGCGATATTTGAAAATCCTTCTACAAACTTGCGGTAGTATCCCGCTAATCCGAGAAATGCACAAACTTGGGTTTGAGTGGTTGGGGCTTGCCAATCTTCAACATCCTTCACCTTTGTAGTGTCAACGACTATTCCTCTGGCCGATACTATATGTCCGAGGAAGCCTACCTCCTGTAACCAAAATTCACATTTGCTAAACTTAGCATACAACTGATGCTCCCTAATGCTTCCAAGGATGGTCCTTAGGTGTATCTCATGTTCTTCTTCTGATTTGGAATAGATCCGAATGTCATCGATGAAAACAACGAGAAACTTATCCAGGAAGTCCATAAAAATCTTATTCATGAGGTTCATGAAAAAGCGGGGGAATTGGTTAATCCAAAAGACATGACAGTATACTCATATAATCTATATCTGGTAGTAAATGAAGTCTTTGGAATATCCTTTGCTCGAATCTTGAGTTGATGATAACCAGTTCTAAGATCAATCTTAGAAAACACCTTCTCACCAGTCAACTTGTGAAACAGGTCTTCTATCTTTGGCAGTGGATACTTGTTCTTGATGGTGACATCATTCAACTTCTGATAATCCGTACACAAACGGTTACCTCCATCTTTCTTATCCACAAATAAAACAGGTGATCTCCATGGTGACGCACTTGGTGGGATCAATCCTATCTCCAGCATGGCATCCAATTGCTTCTTCAGCTCCACTAGTTCAGACGAGTTTACTATATGATCCCTGGGCTATGGGTCCGATTCCAGGGATTAGTTCAATGATAAACTCGATATCCCGATCTGGGGGCATACCGGGCAAAACATCTAGAAATACATAGGGGTATTCACAGACTACTCTGACTTGGTCAATGGTTGGTTGGGCTAGACTCTTGTTGCACTCAAGGTTTTAGATACATGCTCTACTGATATTCCGGCTGTACTGGTCATGGTGATGGCTTTCTTGGCACAGTCGATTAATCCTTTATGTTTCGACATCCAATCCATTCCTAGTACAACTTCCAAACATTTGGTTCCAAGTACTATTAGATTAGCATAAAAATCTATGCCATGGATTCGGATAGGTACGGCCTTGCAAATTTTTCTAGCTTTGGTGGTTGAACCAAGTATTTGAACTATCATAACATGCTTCAATTTGGTTGGTTGAATCTTACTAGTGCATGCAAATTCTTCAGTAACAAACGAGTGTGATGCTCCAGAATCAAACAACACTCTTGCAAGTACTGAGTTAATATAAAACATACCGAGCACGACATATGGCGCTTCTTGGGCTTCTTCAGCATGCATGAGAAAGAGACGACCGTTGCGGTTGAGCGAATTCCCTGGGGCAAACCTTCTTCCAGGCTAAACACGACGCTGCTGCTGGGCTGGGGCATTTGCATTGGGGGATGCGGCAATCTTCTTGGGGCACTCATTGTAATAGTGACCCTTGGTTCCACACTCATAACAAGTCACCTGAGACTTGTATTTTGCTGCAACAGGCACATCATTTCTTCCAGTTCTTGGGGCAGTGTTGGTATTGGTGGAGACATTGTTGTTGTTGAACTTAGGCGGTGCACAGTTGAAATTGCTGGGGTTGCCGGGGTTGTTGCGATTTCCTTCGGGCCTTGGGTTTCCTCCTCCACGGTTGGGATAGGTCGGACGGTTCATCGGGGGTCTATTGTTTCTTGGGGCAAATCCTGGAGATGGGTTGGGGCGATACTTAGGGGCATGATGGGTTCCTAGTTGATGCATCATGCGACGCTTGTGGTTCTCATTAGCTTGGTTGATCTTGCCTTCCATCTGAATGACAGAGTTCACTAAGGCTTCAATATCAGCAAATGGGATATTGACCAACACTGTCTGCATCTCATCATGCAGACCGTTCAAGAATCTCTCCTTCTTCTTGGCTTCAGTGTCAATCTCATTAGGTGCATACCTCACCAATGACAAAAATTTGTCATGGTACTCAACCACTGTCATTCTCCCTTGTTTCAGTTCCCTGAATTCATCTCTCGTTCTCTTGATCAAACCCGGTGGCACATGGGTTCTGCTAAACTTGACTTTGAATTCTTCCCAAGTCATCATTTGACCTCCAGTCATGGCACGAACGCTATTCCACCATGCTCTTGCATCTCCGGCCAAGTAGTGGGTGGCAAACAGTACTTTCTCGTTGGCTTCCACTGCTGCAACTTCTAGGTTATTCTCCATAGTTTGCAGCCAATCATCGGCATCGAGGGGCTCTTCATACTTAGTGAAGATATGTGGATTGGTGTTTTGGAAGTTCTTGAGCTTAGATCCATGGTTGTCCTGATTTCCATGGCCTTGGTTGTTGTTGGCCATCTGAGTGATGTGCTGAAGGGTGGTTAGGTTGTCTTGACGTTCGGCTCTTTCAGCTTCACCGGTCTGAAACCAACATTTGCAAGAGTTGCAACATCGGGTCCGGGGATGAAGTGCTTCCTCCGCGAGGCATCTGAAGATTGAGATAGATCATGAGAAAAGGGGGAAATTTCTAAGGTTCAGGGTTTTTGTTTGTGAAAAGCTTTCAAAGTTTGTCTCAGATGTTTCTAGCAACTTCCTTTTCCTTCATTCATTCATTCATAGCACACAATACAACACACACCACAACAAAGGAAAACAGATGGTTTTAGGAACCATTCTGTGAGACTACGATACAGTGGGACCAAATACAACTCACTAACACTAGTGCTCAAGTTCTACTACTCCTCGGAATCGGTGGCTTCATACTCCTCCTCCTTATCATCAATGAAGGCTAAGTCATCCTCATCGGTGAAGAAGTCCATGGCCTAATCCTCCATAAAGTAATCATCGTCACTAAGATAAGAGTAGGGGTCTCCACGAAGGTCTTCCCCTACATTCTCCCTATCGTCAAGCTGCATGTCCCTCTCGTGGACAGTCTCCTCCAACTCGGTGATCCTGTGGCGGAGACAGGCAATGATGCGCTCCATCTTGTCGAGCTGACGGCGACAAGACTAGCGATCCTTCACTAGCATGGCAATAGTTTGATCCTTCTGGGCGGCGATGGCGTACTTGTGGTTGGTGTAGGAGCGGGCATTGTCTAACTCCTTCTGACGGTCATACATCATGAAGCCGAGGTGGTCCAACTGAGTCTTCAGCTCATGGTGATATGGGGCCTCTAGTGGTTGTCCCATAACATCGCGCCTTGGATAGAACTCAAAACGGTAACCCTTGATTTGATTGATACTTTGCCCACACAGACGGGAGAGAGCTTCTTGCATCACCCTAGCAAGTCCATCGAGCTAGTTGTTCTCTCTAATGGTGAACTGAATTCCCTTGGAGGTGGGGGCTTCAATCTTTCCCTAGCTCCGAAGAACTCGGGGTGTGGACGCTCCAGCATCTCCGACAGCTGCTCCAAGTCACGCTCAAAGATGAGGCCTCCTCCATTCTCCAACTGATAAAACTTGCTATACTTCACGTCCATATATAAGAATATAGGATGAGTAAGTTAGTAGAGTGATCAAGTGTGTCAAATTTTAAGTAAGTTTGCAAGAATTTTTGAGGAACATGAATTTTCATGAAAGAGTCTAAGTGGTAAGAAGGAGAATAAGTTTTCCTAAATACTCACTTCCTTTGGTTTTGAAACTAAGTTTTTGATTCAAACTTCCATTCTAAACTAGGGTCTCCTATGGTCAGGATGGCTCTGATACCAACCTGTCAATACCCGGATTTTTAATCCCAGATGCCTGTTATGCCATACATCGGAATCCTAGGATTACCATTTTTGTGAGACATAACAGATTGGATATCACAGTACATCATCCATTACAAACCATACATAAGTTCTTACACAAATAAGGGATCTCATGATCCAGTCTTAATACAATAATAGCAGCGGAATAACGTAATAATAATGGTAGCATAGGCGAGACTCCATCTTCATGGTCACATGTAATGCTGATGATGAGAGATGATCCTAGTTGTCGTAACCTTCCTGCTGTCCATCCTCCTGATAGTCCTCTTCATAGTCTGGCCACGGGAATAGCCAGGGACAAAGCCATGAGTACTCTTCAAGTACTCACAAACTAATACTAACAAGTGAAGGGGTTTTGAATAGGAAGTACTATGTTCTAGGTTGTTTTGCAAAAAGCCAAATTTACCTCTACTGAGTTCAGAAGAAAAGAAAGCTATTTGAAAGTTTTATAACACCTAAGTGGGAACTTGAATTTCATATCACAATCCTGTTGTGGTCAAGTCAAAGTCATGAATCATTTCATAAGTCATTTTGAAAACATCTGACGACGGAACAATATGGCCACTCCAACTGTCCATAACCGTGGATGCGGCTATTCGAATAGTTTGACACTCTGCAGAGGTAGTACACTTTCACCACAACATTCTATACATCTGTCATGAACAATCCTGAATTCACCATACTCAGTATGCGGATAATCAATCCTAACCTTTCAATTACACGCCCTAGTATAGGCACCTCTCCTATGAGTTTGGCCTCCCAACCATGACCAACTGTCATCTTGGGAACTACACAGGTGGACAATCTTCACAATGTAGCCTTAGCTCAACCTTGGCCGCAAGGTAACCCATACTAAGGTATATAAATTTCCAGTCAAGCCCTACCCAAATTTCGGGTATTGTGGTTGTACTGTAAAATTGGAATCGTATCGCATCCAGACAACCATCAGTTTTGTAACGGGGTAAGGCTCATGCCTCAACATTTTCATCATCTAAATCATCTGGTGTTCAAGCACACATGTGAAAACATTTCAGTAGAATGACTCATCATTCTAAGGTTTTCATAACCATTTCACCAAGTATTCCCATCTAAAGTGGATCAAGTTTTATGCTTAGCAATATTATCTACAAGTGGTGGTAAACACTAATGAGGTGTGGTAAACAAGTGTATCTTATCTAAGTTCAATCTCATGCCTTAGGATGACATCAAGATTTATCTAACTTAGGCCAAGTTTTATGCTCTTTATGCTACCTTTAAATATCTTTCTAAACTTTACAAGTCACTAAGTAAACTCTAATAGAAAGCTTTGATAAAGAAATAAAATAACTAAGTTTGCAAGTAAAACTAGGAATATTGTTATCAAGGGGTATAACCAAAGCATGCCTAATGCATTGCATAGATCACATAGTTTTTCATAGTTGCAAGAGTTAGCTTGTCTTGTGCAGAGTAGTGCTTGAAGTTCTCCTCGGCTTCTTACTCATAGTATTGTCCTTCCTCCTCGTATCCTTGGTCGGTACTAGTGTCTATAAAGAAATACGAGGTACACAATCACCAAACAATACTTCACTACTTCTATTTATCACACCAAGGTTTTCACTAGATGATCTAGCATCATCACAAACATTACAATCATCCAAGTACTTTCTTATTTAGTTTATTTTAGAAAAGTAATTTCTACTCATTGAAAAACTACTTAAGATTTAATATTCTCCAACTAAAATATGGGATCATTTTGACACATGTCATCACCACATATTTCAATACTTGAGAATGTGATTTAAAGTGGTGTCACAATTTAACATGGTTTAACCTTTTTATTTTAATTAAATAAAGTGACTAGAAATGCCTATGAGGCATTCTTTTATTGCGTGTCCATTCTTTCTTCAAGTAAACCTAGATATTTTTATATATTCAGAAGGGTCTAGTTAAATGTGAGTTTTGAGAGTTGGAATCAACTCAAAAGCTTTTGTGGTTGAATTTTGAAAAATGTTTGAATGCAGAAAAGTCTCTGCCTTGTTATTTTTACATAGACAGAACCCTAGCGTGG
The DNA here is from genome assembly GCA_023614405.1 of Avena insularis. Classification (NCBI taxonomy): domain Eukaryota; kingdom Viridiplantae; phylum Streptophyta; class Magnoliopsida; order Poales; family Poaceae; genus Avena; species Avena insularis. The sequence goes on along the minus strand of CM042689.1, from coordinate 243,025,236 downwards.
CCAGTGGGGGGTCTACGGGTGCTCATCGAGGCTCAGGCGAGGGTCGGCGACGGGGGCGAATGACGAAGTCGACGACGACGAACCTCTTGGTACCAGTGGCTTCTCCTGGGGAGCTCCAATTGCTAGCTCCTTTCTTCCTCTTCCGCGGCAGAATCGGGCCAAATTTTGGCGATGTGCTACTCGCCTTGCTCCGGTAATGAGTGGGGGTGGTTCTGGGAGAGAGGTTAGTGTGTTGGTGTGAAGAAATCGAGCGGGGGTGGCCTCTATTTATAGTGCCAAGAGGGGACCGAAGGGCGCGGGTGGAGCCCGTCGTGGTCGTCGGCACAGCGAGCTACTGGCATGGGCGACAGTAGGGGGCGGTGCTGTGCTACCTGGTGAAGCTCAACGGCATGGTCGCGAGGCGTGGGGCGGTGTGAGGCGTTCGGAATGCTGCGGTGCTCTAGGCGGGTCCGATGGGCATTTTAATGGCGCACCGCAGCTACGGGTCATGCGGCCGCAAACGGGGTTGTCTGGTGGTCTCCTGGGATGGTGGTGATCACGCTTGCACGCGGCGAGAGCGTGCCTTTTTCTGTGGGCGCATGTCGAGTGCGGTGCTCTGGCTTGCTCTGAGCCGTCTTGTAGAGAGGTTGGGCACACTCGAGCTGAGTGGTCCAGGGGCTGGCAGTGCGTTGGCGTTGGACAGGGGGTGGCGGTGGACGGTGGTCAATGTCTCAGACATGGTGGCAAGGCTTGGTGCTGCTCCTAGCTTGCTGTCGACCATGGGGTGGCAGTGTTAGTGTAATACCCCAAATTGGAAGCTAACTTTTTTTATCAATTTGATCTTATAGAAAAATGACCTTGAGGATATTTAATCTAATTTAGGAACAAGAAGTTTTGGAGAAGAAAGAAAAGGAAAAGGACAAAAAAATTAGTCTACACGAGTGCTTGAACTTATGACCTATTGTAAGAAAACCTTTTGAAACAGCTAGTGGCTCTTTATAGTGTTATTAGTACAGAGTTAGTCACTATTTATTTTATCCTCTGAAACTCGTAGAGAGAAAACGGGCTGGGCTGGGCTTATTGATCTACAGCCAGAATCGGTACTGCCGCATATTTTAGGGTTGAGTTGGTCGCCGCCGTCTTTTTGCCCTAAAGATTTTCCATCGCCAGATTCCTCAGTCTAGCACCACCGCGTTCTCCTGTTTTGGAATGTCGCCGCCGTCAAGTTGTCATTGCTGCTGCGAGGCTATATCATGGTTCTCGACGATCGTCTCCATCAAGCCGTTTTGTGGACGCCGTCGGTAGCTAAACTGCACCTCTATTTTGGTTAGTCACTAGCTGTTTGCTATGTCCTGATTCTTGTAGCGATTTCTCTAGTAGTATGCATGGTGGGATCCGAGAGGGTACAATTTTCCAATATTTTCTGCCTGTAGTTTGGATTCTGAGTTTTGGCATCACGTCCGTGTGAGGATTGGGTGTCAGTAATGACTAGTTCCAGGGATTTTGTCGGCGCCTAGTTTGTATTAGGGAGCGATTATGTACCTGCTCTTATTATATACATAGTGTATTAGCTAGAACGGAACACTAGTAGCCACTTACTTTCCATAATTAGTGGAATCCATCGATCAGACACTTGGGGTCATTTGATTTTGTATTTTATCTTATGGTTCAAGCATACAAAGAGTGGGATGAAAGCTAAAAGAAAATTAGGGTTGCTTATTTCGTTCTAGTAGTTAACCTGGAGCTTACCGCTGAGACTTAATCATGTTTTGGCCATTTATCTTGTGTCGCTCCAGGTCTGTTAGTAATCAGTCGGGGGAGGTTTCACATAGAGCAGTTTCTACTGCTAAAATAAAATTATTGGGCTAGTATATTGCTTCTTATGACAGTAGCTAAGAATTAGTTGAATAAATGTCTAGTAGCTATTATTATGTTTTGACCAGCTGCTATTTTTATAGCTTTCCGTCCTGTTTCATAGATATTTTGTAACGGACAACAAAAATGTTTGTGGGTTAAATGTGTGTGCGTAGGTGTGATGCTACTTTTCCTATAACTTATTTATTGCTATTGTGTATTGAGTGAGAATTATGCTTGGATAAACAGGTATTGGTACTTCCAATTCGGAACCTTACAAGTCATACGTTGTGTCCCGCGGTTGAGGCAAGTTCATAATGAGATAATATTTTGCATGATCCCCTCGCTTAACTCTTATTTTATAGCACTTGTTCTTTATTAAGTTCCTATATATTGGTTATATCTATGGGTATAAAGTGGATACAACGAAGGATAAAAGCAAAAGTTACAGTTGCGCTTGCATTTTGCATATCATGTTAAAGACAGTGCATAGTGTTGTGACCTATTGAGGTAGGCACCCTGAGACCGTAGATGTTGGGACGAGTCCCACATTGTCGGCAGCCTCCACAAGTTGGAGTGAGTGGATACCGACGGGTGTTCACTCAAACGATACCGGTATACGCAAAAAAAAAGAGAAAGCAAAGAGCATGTAGGCATACAGAATCATTATCGCGACATGACTAGTGGTACAAGATAATTGTTGGTGTCGTGATTTATGTAATGCTTATTATTTCTTTATGTACTTGTTGAGTACTTTGTACTCACCCTTGTTGCTTCTATGTTTTTAGGTACCATTTGAGGACGACATTCATGGGTTGGGAGTAGTACCTCTACATTTTACACACACAACCTTTCACACATTACAGTACTTTTAGATATAGTAGTTTACCACACTCAAGATTGCTCCTGACTTATTCTTTACTGTACATTTTGGTTTATATTGTGGCTACCGGTGTTATGAGACATTAAGGTTATGAACTTTTAACTCGGTCTTGTTGAACCGTGTGGTTGTTGGTATAGATAAGTTGGATGAGTAGTATTATTCTCTTGTCGTGGATATCCCCATAAACAAAGGAGACTTTGCTGAAATTTATAAATTTAGACCAATATGAGTAGTGTTTATAGTATGTGTAGCATTGCCAGATAGGGTGAATATCTGGGGTGTTACAGTTAGGCTCGGCATGCTCACCATTGATGGCAATGTCAAGCTCACAGTGGTGCTAGAGCTTGTTAATTGAGCTGGATGATCTACTGAGAGCTTGTTGTGAGCCAGAGAGGGAAAAGTTAGGCCATATCACTGCTCACAATAGTGTTTGATGTTTGTTGGTTTGGTGTTTGCAAGATGTTTGATGAAATGGCCGAAAGAGATTTTAATTTGAATTTTTGGTTCAAACTTGGTGGGTGTATTAGTTATATACTAGGTAGTCTCTGGTTAATTGGAAAGGTCAAGGGGTACTGGTTTGGTTGGTTTTTGAAAATGGGTGATCTTCCCATATGTTAAAGATTCAATTTTGAATTGTCATTTGAATCAAGTTGCTAAATGTTTCTGCAAGTTTGAAAGGTGGTCTTTGATTCACTTTTACTTAGTTTAGCAAGGGGTGAAAATAAATGAAAATGTTTCTGTTTGAAATCTTGGACTAGGAACACTCAAAGTGGCCTAGTGACCAAGATTGGCAAAAATGACCATTTGCTTTATTTGGTTTGTGTCACATCCCATGATTTTCCAAATCTTGTAATGTGACAAATAAATAAATAAAATAAATTATTGTTGAAAATCAGGGTGAAAAGAAACTTTTGTTTTTAAAGGGAAACTTAAAATCCCATCTTGAACAAACTTTAATTAAAGTTTGAATTCAACAAAAATCCAAATCAAGGGAAATGCATTCCTCATAAATGCATTTGGAAATTTAAACACTTGGAAAATAAAACCAAACCCTAAAATTCTAGTGGAATAAAATCATTTCCAAGTTATCTCCAAGCCTATGGATTTGATCCATATAAAAATTTGCCAATAAACATTTACAAATGATCAAGAAGGACAAATAGAAACATTATAAAACCATATAAATTGGTTTCACTTAATATGGAACCATAAATAAAATCTTATGAATTTAATAAAATAGGGAAAAGTAATTTCCAAAGCTAATAAAGCACTTATCTAAAATCCATACCAAATGGTGAGCAAATAATCCTAAAAGGATTTAAAAGGATAAACAAATATTAAACAAGATTTTATAAATTGGAATCACCAAGTTTGGATCTCTAAACAAAAAGATGTGGATTTTATAAGATGAAGAAAGAAATATTAAAATAAATAATATTTGAAAGACCAAATAAATTTTGGCCTAATCCATTAAGCAAATGGAAAGAATGTAAACCAAATCAAATAAAATAAAAGGATAAATAATTTCCAAATAAAATAAAATGGCAATAACCATTCTATCCCTATTTTATAAAGACAAATCCAAATTTTAAATGATTAATAAACCTTATTAAAAGCTTTTCCAAATAATTCAAGATGAATGATTTGACACCCTTTTAAGTAATCAAAACCTACTGAAAAGATTTGGAAGGTTTAAAAGATTTTAAATGGTGTTTAGAAATATTATTAAAACCTATTTGATTTAAAACAAGGGCCCTTTTTATTAATTAAAAAGACCCCAAAAAAAGAAGGAATAAATTATCCTAAAAATGACTCCAGAATGTTTTACTAACCAGTATTTAAACCCACACACATTTTGGCAAGGTTTTGAATTTAAATGAATGTTTGAATTGGCCAAACAAAATCAAATCAGAATAAAAGGAAGAGAAATAGAAAAGCATTCAGAACAAAAAAAAACAAAGCCAGCCCAACTGACCACTGGCCCAACTAAGCCCAACCTAGCCCACTGCTCCTCTCCCGCAGAAAAACGCCTCACATTCAGAAACTCACCCGCAGAGTCACTGACAGATGGACCCCCACCTCCCGTCTCTGGCAAGTGTGCTATGTGTCGTGTGATTAGGATCCGGCGGCTAGGATAGAAACTAGACGAAGGGGTAAGTAGCACCTCTATGCCGTGCGATGCAACTAAAATCTAACGGCCCATATTTGCCAATCCGCACGAAACGGTATGCTCCAATAGGATAGCGCCGCGTGTCACAGAATCAGGTTTAAAATCTGAATTTGATCTATTAGTTGCTCAATTTTGTAAATTCCATAACTTTAAATCTACACGTCCAAATTTTGCAAACTTTATATCAATGGATTCAGAAAAACAAGCCCTAGCCAATCATGCACTTTGTTTAGTAAAAAGTTTCTGGTAAAATGTTTGTTTTTGCAGAAACTTGTGTATGCATGATTAGAATATAGAAATTGTTCTAAAATGATTTAGTGGATAAAATCTTTGTCAAATGGTGTGTTTTGAACCTACTGACCATAGGAAACATATTGTGGTTTCAAAAATGTATTTGGTGAAGCAAAATAATAAATCTTTGATTTAAACCATTTCTAGTCAAATAAAAATATGGTTTAATTATTAAAAATGTTTTGGAAGAAAACCTTTGATAAATGTTTTGGAAATAAAATCCCTGACCCTAAACACAAGGTTATATGGTTTGAAAACATATTTTGTTAAACCTATAGAATGTTGCCTTATTAAAAGCATTTCTTCACCACATAAAATAATGACATGGTTTAAAAATGGTTTATGGAGTAAAAACTTTTGCAAATGATTTTGCCACTTTATAAAATGACCATTGGGTGTTTTAAAATGTTTATGAAACATTAGAAACCAATTTCACAAAGAAAACAATCTTTAGCATGCTTGCATGCATTGTTTTGTTATTATTATTTTATGTGATGAATTGCTTGAATGGTAGATTGAAATATTGTTTGCTTGATTGAATTGTAGTGATTTGAAGTGTGTGAACATTGCAAAGATCAAGGAGTGAACCTATACTCTCTACCCAAATAGGCAAGTGATGCTTCATACTTTGTCCCATTATTTTCACTATGCATTAGTGATATTTCTAAGTAGGACTTGCATGGAATTTTTGCTAAGTATAACTATGCCATGGGAAATCCTAGTAGATGAAACCTTAGTAGAATTTTCCTAAGTTAAGATACCTACCACTATCATGCTTAGTTTAGCTAGTAGAGAACAAGGGTGGAATATATATTCATGCTATGGAAAAATTTCTAAGTCTGAGGACTTGTATTTTGTTTAATAAAACAACTAAGTGAATGAAACACCTTGGTGGAATGGAAGGAATGGTTTGTGTTGAGTGGTTCACAAGGCCCATTTCTATGGTTTACCTTGTGTATCTCACTTGTGGATGGCCACCCAGGAACAAAGAGATTTGAGATGTCAAATGTTGAGAAGCTTCAAGTGCAGCCACTTGGCATTATGGGCTCTGCCTGGATCATATAGGTTGCAAGAACTTAGCCAAATGGACAGTTGGTGGTAGGGGAATGATAGGTTGGAACGCGTCCATTCTGGTCTAAGGGAAGGCTTCTGAAAGATCTTGTCTTGGTGAAACCAAGTCTTGTGGGGAAAGTGCACCACCTCTGCAGAGTGTAAAATCTAAGTACTTAGCCATGTCCCTGGCAAAGGACAATTTGAGCATCAAGACATGGAAGCTATCAAGAATCTCATCATCCCAATTTCTAAGTTAAAAACTTGTGGTTGAACAAGGGTTTAAGGTTCACCAATTTCTATTGGTGGTTCCTTGGGTGATTTTTGACAAACAAAAACTTAGTGTTTTCAAATGATAAGGAAAAACTATTTTGAGCAAAGCAAGCCTAAGCTCCACTTAGCCAAATGCATATAGTTGATAGACTCCACTATACTACCATAGTATCACTTGCCAATACAATTCAAATGTATTGACCATTGTGGCTATAACTTGTTATGTTGGAGGTTTGTTTGATATTAGTGAAGTAGGATTACAAGTCTACAATACATATGCACTGTGGCACTTTGAAGATGGAGGACCCCATGCTTATAGATATTCTGCTGCAATGTAATGTAATAGCCAAATGAGCTATGTAAGATGTAATAAATTATGTTATTCCTGGTTATAAAGTTGTATTATGACCTTTGTTTCTTGATATTACATCTTAACTGTGGATGCTAGCTATTGATCCAGGGACTAGCATTGTAAACACAGGGATCTCTACCTTATTAAAGGTTGGGAACCTTACAGATGGTATCAGAGCATTGTGTTGCCTGTATGATTTGTAAACCTAGGATTGGACAAAACCCTTAGAAAAATAGGAGTTGTATTTGTTCCAAAATTTATTTACAAACAATCTTGTAAACTCCTTCCTCAACCATTTTGGTTTTTATTCTACACCTTTTCTATTTCAACTTGATGGACAAAACCTACCCCATGGCCAAAGACTTCACCATGAGCGAAGGACTTCATCAACTCTAATGACTTCAACATCTTCAACTCTAATGACTTCAACATCTTCAACTCTAATGACTTCAACATCTTCAACATCTTCACCAAGGACTTCAACCTTGGATATCACTAAGGATACAAGTGAGGCAAGAAATATTACTCAATACTTGAAGACTAAGGAAACACAACTTGGGATTCATCATCACCTTTGAAGTTTTGTGACCAAGAATTTTCCCAAGGAAACCATGATCTCATTCAAGAAGAATCAACCAAGAAAGATGGAAAGATCTCAATTGAACCATATAGATGGACCACCATATTTAGTTTAAGTCAAACCCACCAACTTATGTGGTGTAACAAAAATATTTTTGGTTGCCTAAAAATATGCTTGAAACTTGTTGTTTGAGTGGAATGTTTGTTTGTGATTGCTTGCACATTGCTTGTGTGAATTGTGATGTGTGTGATTAGGATTATACCCTTAGAAATATTTTGCCTATTCTGATCCCAATCCAACCCAAACATATGACTTCTCCAAGAGACTCCAACATCAAGGATGGTGACAACAACAACCAAGAGAACAACATGAGAGACCAACTGCTAGCAAACCAAACCCAGTTGAGCCAAGTGACAACTCAGCTTTTAGCCAACAACAATGGATTAGACCCAGCCATACAAAGGATTTTGAAACTTCAATCCCAATTGTTGAAAGGGATGGCTACTCAAATGACCAACATGGGAGAAAGCTCTTCCCAAGGAGCTAATGACAACAAGGATGACAAAGCTGTTAATCTAGAAGGAACCCAAGCTTGCAATATTTGTGGAGACAAGGATCACACTTCCAAAGAGCATGAAGATCAATGCCCCAATTGTGAAGAGAAACACCCAATTGACCAATGCCCCACATCCCAAGCTACTTGTTACCTATGTGAAGGAAATAATCATGTCCCTATCCAATGCCCCATCTATTCCATAGTTGAACAAAGGAAACAAGGTGGAGTGCAACAACTGATTACAGACTACCATGAGAGAGCCAAGTCTACCAAGAAGGATGAAGACAAGGGAAAATCTCATCTTGTACCTCCCAACAACAGGACTCAATTTAAAGGACCAAAAAAGAGACATATGAATTATCCAAGGAGTAATAGAAGGTCAAGGAGACTATTAGACATTCCTACCTATGAGATAGCATATGAAGAACATGAACTAGAAGCACTCCTAACTTTGGAGAAACCCAAGAAAAAGAAGGACAAAAGCCATGTGCAATGTGGTCATTGCAAAGAAATGGCACACTATGCCAGTGAATGTCCAGAGAAGAATAAGTATAAGGAGATTGGCCAAGTATGGTGCAACAACTGCAAAGATCTAGGCCATTATGTAGCAACTTGTCCACTGAAGATACGTGATGAACTCAATCTTATCACATGTTACAATTTTGGTAACCAAGGACATTATGCAAGCAACTGTCCAGAAAAGATGAAGCACAAGATAAACAAGACTATGAAGGATATCAGCCTTGTCACATGTTTCAAGTGTGGAAACAAAGGCCATTATGCAGACAAGTGTCCAGAGGAGATTCAACAAGATCCCAAGCAAACCAAGATGTAATCTAGTTGAATTTTTTTTAAGGGTGGTAGTACCTTAGATGCTTTTGAGCCAACTTGTAACCCCTAGCCTCCCCAAATCTCGGGACGAGATTTATTTTAAGGGTGGTAGCCTGTCACATCCCAAGATTTTCCAAATCTTGTAATGTGAAAAATAAATAAAATAAAATAAATTATTGTTGAAAATCAGGGTGAAAAGAAACTTTTGTTTTTAAAGGGAAACTTAAAATCCCATCTTGAACAAACTTCAATTAAAGTTTGAATTCAACAAAAATCCAAATAAAGGGAAATGCATTCCTCATAAATGCATCTGGAAATTTAAACACTTGGAAAATAAAACCAAACCCTAAAATTCTAGTGGAATAAAATCAGTTCCAAGTTATCTCCAAGCCTATGGATTTGATCCATATAAAAATTTGCTAATAAACATTTACAAATGATCAAGAAGGATAAATAGAAACATTATAAAACCATATAAATTAGTTTCACTTAATATGGAACCATAAATAAAATCTTATGAATTTAATAAAATAGGGAAAAGTAATTTCCAAAGCTAATAAAGCACTTATCTAAAATCCATACCAAATGGTGAGCAAATAATCCTAAAAGGATTTAAAAGGATAAACAAATATTAAACAATATTTTATAAATTGGAATCACCAAGTTTGGATCTCTAAACAAAAAGATGTGGATTTTATAAGATGAAGAAAGAAATATTAAAATAAAGAATATTTGAAAGACCAAATAAATTTTGGCCTAATCCATTAAGCAAATGGAAAGAATGTAAACCAAATCAAATAAAATAAAAGGATAAAGAATTTCCAAATAAAATAAAATGGCAATAACCATTCTATCCCTATTTTATAAAGACAAATCCAAATTTTAAATGATTAATAAACCTTATTAAAAGCTTTTCCAAATAATTCAAGATGAATGATTTGACACCCTTTTAAGTAATCAAAACCTACTGAAAAGATTTGGAAGGTTTAAAAGATTTTAAATGGTGTTTAGAAATATTATTAAAACCTATTTGATTTAAAACAAGGGCCCTTTTTATTAATTAAAAAGACCCCAAAAAAAGAAGGAATAAATTATCCTAAAAATGACTCCAGAATGTTTTACTAACCAGTATTTAAACCCACACAAATTTTGGCAAGGTTTTGAATTTAAATGAATGTTTGAATTGGCCAAACAAAATCAAATCAGAATAAAAGGAAGAGAAATAGAAAAACATTCAGAACAAAAAAAAAACAAAGCCAGCCCAACTGACCACTGGCCCAACTAAGCCCAACCTAGCCCACTGCTCCTCTCCCGCAGAAAAACGCCTCACACTCACAAACTCACCCGCAGAGGCACTGACAGATGGACCCCCACCTCCCCTCTCTCTCACTCACTGACGCCACGACCCCACGCCCACGTCACCTTCTTCCTCCCCGCGATGAACACGCCTGGCCGTTTCATGCCGTTGATTCCTCTGATTGAATTCGCCATAACGCTGTGTTTATTCCTCGCCGTGACCACGCTAGTTAAAGCGCCTCTTCCCTCTCTTCTTTTCCCCTCAGACCTCACCCAACTGGAGCCACTAGGCTGCTCAAATTTTAGCCTCAACTGCCGCTGTCTCCGACGAGCTCCACACTCGATTCCGGCAGCCCCACGCCACCCATCGCCTCCTCGAGCACGCGAACATCTTCCCTAGACTCTAGCGCACACTCCAGTGCCTCCAGCTCCCTCTCGCTTGCCCCACAACCTCGCCTCCGTCTTCGTCTGAGCGCCACCGAAGAACCCCGCAACTCCGGCGAGCACTACTGGTGAGTCTAGACCGCCCCTTACCCCCTCTTGGATACACACAAGATCGCGGCTTCCAAAATTACCTAACGGTACCTTTTATTTGCCTTAGCATGCTGTATATCGTCGGCCCCGTCTACGAACAGACGAACCCGAGGCACAGCGCAGCTCCGGCGAGCGATTGCCGTCACCCCCGTGCGCCCCTCGACGAGATATCAACACATTGAGCATCGCTGTGACCTCCTAAGCCTAGTGAGCATCTCCTTACTCCTCCTTGCCCCCTCTAGTGCCAGCTCCGCCGTAGCCAGACACGCCGCCACCAGCGCCGCCCGTCTCTGGCAAGTGTGCTATGTGTCGTATGATTAGGATCTAGCGGCTAGGATAGAAACTAGACGAAGGGGTAAGTAGTACCTCTGTGCCGTGCGATGCAACTAAAATCTAACGGCCCATATTTGCTAATCCGCACGAAACGGTATGCTCCAATAGGATAGCGCCGCGTGTCACAGAATCAGGTTTAAAATCTGAATTTGATCTATTAGTTGCTCAATTTTGTAAATTCCATAACTTTAAATCTACACGTCCAAATTTTGCAAACTTTATATCAATGGATTCAGAAAAACAAGCCCTAGCCAATCATGCACTTTGTTTAGTAAAAAGTTTCTGGTAAAATGTTTGTTTTTGCAGAAACTTGTGTATGCATGATTAGAATATAGAAATTGTTCTAAAATGATTTAGTGGATAAAATCTTTGTCAAATGGTGTGTTTTGAACCTACTGACCATAGGAAACATATTGTGGTTTCAAAAATGTATTTGGTGAAGCAAAATAATAAATCTTTGATTTAAACCATTTCTAGTCAAATAAAAATATGGTTTAATTATTAAAAATGTTTTGGAAGAAAACCTTTGATAAATGTTTTGGAAATAAAATCCCTGACCCTAAACACAAGGTTATATGGTTTGAAAACATATTTTGTTAAACCTATAGAATGTTGCCTTATTAAAAGCATTTCTTCACCACATAAAATAATGACATGGTTTAAAAATGGTTTATGGAGTAAAAACTTTTGCAAATGATTTTGCCACTTTATAAAATGACCATTGGGTGTTTTAAAATGTTTATGAAACATTAGAAACCAATTTCACAAAGAAAACAATCTTTAGCATGCTTGCATGCATTGTTTTGTTATTATTATTTTATGTGATGAATTGCTTGAATGGTAGATTGAAATATTGTTTGCTTGATTGAATTGTAGTGATTTGAAGTGTGTGAACATTGCAAAGATCAAGGAGTGAACCTATACTCTCTACCCAAATAGGCAAGTGATGCTTCATACTTTGTCCCATTATTTTCACTATGCATTAGTGATATTTCTAAGTAGGACTTGCATGGAATTTTTGCTAAGTATAACTATGCCATGGGAAATCCTAGTAGATGAAACCTTAGTAGAATTTTCCTAAGTTAAGATACCTACCACTATCATGCTTAGTTTAGCTAGTAGAGAACAAGGGTGGAATATATATTCATGCTATGGAAAAATTTCTAAGTCTGAGGACTTGTATTTTGTTTAATAAAACAACTAAGTGAATGAAACACCTTGGTGGAATGGAAGGAATGGTTTGTGTTGAGTGGTTCACAAGGCCCATTTCTATGGTTTACCTTGTGTATCTCACTTGTGGATGGCCACCCAGGAACAAAGAGATTTGAGATGTCAAATGTTGAGAAGCTTCAAGTGCAGCCACTTGGCATTATGGGCTCTGCCTGGATCATATAGGTTGCAAGAACTTAGCCAAATGGACAGTTGGTGGTAGGGGAATGATAGGTTGGAACGCGTCCATTCTGGTCTAAGGGAAGGCTTCTGAAAGATCTTGTCTTGGTGAAACCAAGTCTTGTGGGGAAAGTGCACCACCTCTGCAGAGTGTAAAATCTAAGTACTTAGCCATGTCCCTGGCAAAGGACAATTTGAGCATCAAGACATGGAAGCTATCAAGAATCTCATCATCCCAATTTCTAAGTTAAAAACTTGTGGTTGAACAAGGGTTTAAGGTTCACCAATTTCTATTGGTGGTTCCTTGGGTGATTTTTGACAAACAAAAACTTAGTGTTTTCAAATGATAAGGAAAAACTATTTTGAGCAAAGCAAGCCTAAGCTCCACTTAGCCAAATGCATATAGTTGATAGACTCCACTATACTACCATAGTATCACTTGCCAATACAATTCAAATGTATTGACCATTGTGGCTATAACTTGTTATGTTGGAGGTTTGTTTGATATTAGTGAAGTAGGATTACAAGTCTACAACCAACATGTCTGCCTGTGGCACTTTGAAGATGGAGGACCCCATGCTTATAGATATTCTGCTGCAATGTAATGTAATAGCCAAATGAGCTATGTAAGATGTAATAAATTATGTTATTCCTGGTTATAAAGTTGTATTATGACCTTTGTTTCTTGATATTACATCTTAACTGTGGATGCTAGCTATTGATCCAGGGACTAGCATTGTAAACACAGGGATCTCTACCTTATTAAAGGTTGGGAACCTTACAGTTTGTTTTTTATTTTCTCTTGATTTGTTTCTGCTTGGAAATGATTTAGATGATGTTTTTTCATCTTTAAACCATTCCTTTCTATTTATATCAATCACACAAGTCCATTCATGCATTCATACAATCATCACATACACACACATGCATTCATATGATTTAATTAACAAAAGTTTTTGTTAACCATAATTTTGAGTGATTAGAATTTTGATAATCATTGTTCAATACTTTTGTGATGTTACAACTATCCCCCTTCTTAGATTATATCTATAAGAAGTGAAATAATGAAATTTAAATAACTTGATAGTGAACATGTTGCTGAATCTTGGGAAAGAATGAAATCTTTGGTTAAGAATTGTCCCACTCATGGACTTACTGCTTGGATGATTATCCATATTTTTTATGCAGGTTTAAACTTATCCTCAAGAAACCTGTTGGATTCAGCTGCTGGAGGTACCTTTAAGACCATTACCTTGGGGGATGCAACAAAGCTCCTTGATAATATTATGGTTAACTATTCTGAATGGCACACTGAGAGAGCTCCACATGGTAAGAAGGTAAATTCTGTTGAAGAAACCTCCTCTTTGAGTGATAAGATTGATGTTCTCATGGCTATGCTTGTTAATGGAAAAGCTCATATTGGTCCAAATAATGTTCCATTAGCCTCTTTGGTTGCTCAAGAAGAGCAAGTTGATGTAAACTTCATTAGAAACAACAATTTCAACAACAATGCCTATAGGAATAATTTTGGTAGTAACAACAATTATAGGCCTTATCCCCCTAATAATGGCAATACCGATGGAAACTCCTACAACAATACTAGAAGTGCTCCCTCTGAACTTGAAGTAATGCTCAAAGACTTTATTAGTAAACAAACCACCATCAACAAGACTATGGAGGAAAAGCTTTTGAATGTTGAGAAAATATTTCCTCTTTGTCTGAAGCACAATCCTCTTTGATTAATAAAATGGCTGCTAAACCTAAAACTTTGGAAAGTGCCTTTGTTGCTACTCATGCTATACAAGTTACTATTGATGAAAATGTTAGACTGTTAGCCCAACTACATGCTAAGTGGGAAAGAGAAGCTGAAATTGCTAGAAACAATAGTGTGTGCACTATCACCACCACCAATATGGATGCCACTAAACCATAAGAAGTCCCTATTCCTCCTACCACAATGCCTAAACCCAATGAGTGTACTACAAGTGATGCTAAGTTTGATTTTGATCTTGATGGTTGCAATATTTCTGAAGTTATTATGTTCCTACAAAAGCTTTCTGTAAGTCCTGATGCTAGTGATATGAATGTAGCTTTCACCAAATACATTATAGATGATCTCATTAAAATTAAGGAATAAAAATTGAAATACAAAGCCTCTATTCCTAGGAAAGTATAAGATAGTTGGGAACCCATCATCCATATGCAAGTGAATGACTTTGATCTCAAAGCTTTATGTGACCTTGGTTCTAGTGTATCTATTATGCCTAGAAAGATTTATGAAATGCTTGATTTGCCACCTTTGGAAGATTGCTATTTGGATGTCCCACTTAATGATAATGCTAAAAAGAAACTCATGGGGAGTGTGAATGATGTTATTATTATGGTTAACAATGCTTATGTCCCTGTTGATTTCTATGTGTTGGATGTTGAATATAATGCTTCTTGTCCTATTACTTTGGGAAGACCTTTTCTTAGAACTGTTGGTGCCATCATTGATATGAAAGAAGGCACCATTAAATATCAATTACCATTCAAGAAAGGTATTGAACACTTCCCTATGAGGAGAGAGAAGTTTCTTTTTGCTCATCCTTTGAAAGCAAGGTTTGATGTTAATGCTTCTTCATTTTAAAATACTTGATTCTTGCTTCTTGTGCCTAACTTAAAGGCATTACAGAAAAGTACTAATTGGGATATAAGCCAAAAGTTTTCTTGAGTCTTGGAAGTTATTACCTCTATAATGACCTCTCCTTATTCTTTTTATTTGCTTTTTTTGCCAAGAGTAACCTGTAATGAGAGGGAAGTAAGATTTGGGGAGTTGTTGTCCTGAAACAGATTTTTGTGCTCCACCGTAAAAATTCGTATAAAATCTCTATAAGTCAGAATAAATCCCCCAGTATGTTAGCTAACTTTTGTTAGTTCAACACCTTTTGATTTCAGCAATAGAAGGTCTTCTAAAAAATCGGTTTCTACCTACTGGTCTGTTTTAACAGATTTCTGCCATTATTTGCATTTGCTTCTTATTGATTCCTTTTTGGGAAATTGAGATTTTTGAGGGAATTGCTACAGTAGCTTGTGTTTTTAGTGAAAGTTTTTCTATTTTAAAACTAAACCCCAAGGGTATATTATCTTTTGAATACACTAATGTTGCTAATGAAGATTGTGTGAAGTTTTGTATGAAGGAAAATTTGCAGGTGTAGAGGAAGAATGATGTAATGAGATGAAGAATGGACTAAAGCTCAATCTTGGCGATGCCACCCCATGTCACACCAAGAAATATTCAAGACGTACAAGCGTCAAAGCTTGGGGCTGCCCAAGGCATCCCCTTCTTCATCAATAAAAATCTCAGGCCTTTCTTGTAAGATCCCACCTTTATAAAGGTAAAGATCCCTATGATTGCAATGCTAGTCCCTGGATCAAATGCTAGCATCCACAGTTTAAGATGAAGTACACAGAAACAAAGGTCATTATTACATCGTCATTCCAGAGATAACATAGTCTTTTACAACTCCATAGCCATAGGCTCGTACAAGAGTTTAACTTAACAATATAAATAAAAGTCTTCATCTTCATGTGCCACAGACAAGCATGTTGAGTGTAGACTCATGACCCCTAATCATCATCAGAGTAACCTGCAACATCACAAGTTACAACCACAGTGGGTCAATACATTGGAATAGTATTGGCAAGTGATACCTTAGTAGAATATTATCATCTAGTTACTACATGAATTTGGCTAAGTGTAGCTTAGGCTTTCTTCGCTCAAAATAGATTTTACCTATCAGTTGTAAACACTAAGTTTTTGTTTGGCAAAAACTCCCAAGGAACCACCAATAGAAATTGGTGAACCTTCACCCTTGTTCAACCACAAGTTTTAACTTAGAAAATTGGGATGAGGAGATTCTTGATAGCTTCCATGTCTTGATGCTCAAATTGTCCGTTACCGGGGACACGGCTAAGTTCTTAGTTTCTTCCTTCTGTAGAGGTGGTGCACTTTCCCCACAAGACTTTATTTTCACAAAGACAGGACCTTTCAGAAGCCTTCCCTTAGACCAAAATGGAAGCTCTCCAAACCTATCAATCACCTACCAGCAACTGTCCATTTGGCTAAGTTATTGCAACCTATATGATTCAGGCAGAGCCCATAATGCCATGTGGCTGCACTAGAAGCTTCTTAACATTTGGCATCTCAAATCCCTTTGTTCCTGGGTGGCAACCCACAAGTGAGATACACAAGGTAAACCATAGAAATGGGCCTTGTGTAACCACTCAACCAAAAACCACCAAGCAATTAGCATTCCACCCAGGTGTTTCATTCACTTGGTTGTTTTATTAAGCAAAAACATAAGTCAAAGACTTAGCAATATTTTTCCATAGCATGTATACATTCCACCCTTGGTTGCTACTAGCTAGGCTAAGCATGGCAATATCAAGTATCTTAACTTAGATAAAATTCTAACAATTCTACAACTACTAGGATTTCCCAAGCATAGCATATAGATACTTAGCAAAATATTCATGCAAGCCCTATAGAAAATATTTCTAATGCATAGTCAAAACATTAGGACAAAATATGAAGCACCACTTGCCTTGGTAGTTGGGGGAGTAGTTACAATCCTCACAATCACAATCACCACTAGCACCAAAATCTACACATAAAATGATAGCACCAATTTCATATATCAAAATAAACAAGCAAAAATATATGAATGCATGCAAATGCCATGTGATGATTTTTCTAAATCAAGAAAGACAAGTGGATCAGTACTGAAACATAAACTATACAACTATACACTAAATCAAATTAATTTGATCTTTAAAACATTTTTCAAATAATTTTTATACTCAAAATAGGCCTACAAATGTCTCTGCAAATATAACCAATTTTACAGAAGCAATTTATTAAACAAAGTGCATGGTTGGATCGAATTATTTTTCCTGATTCCAATGATATAAAATTTGTAAAATTTGAACGTGTGGATCAAAAGTTATGAATTTTGGAAGTTTGAACATCTAATAGATCTAAATTCAGATTTTAAATCAAAACTCTAGCCACACGGCGCTTTCTGATTGGCCCGTACCTCTTCGCGTGGATCGATCAACGTGAGTCGTTGGATTTAAGTGGCAGCGCACAGCCAGATCTGCGTGTACCGCTTCGCTTAAGTGATCTATCCCTACGCATTAGATCTAGATCTAATGGCCTAAATCAAACGAACCAAAAACCAGCGGCGCTGCGACGGTGGCTGGCGGGGGCGCGGTCAGACGGTGATGTTGCCGGCGATGCAGGAAGCAAGAAGGGTAGTGGGGTAGCTCACCGAGTTCGCGTGACGATGCTGATGCTCAAGGTGGTCTTCGTTGGCAGAGGGGCGCTCAGAAACGTTAGGGATTCCTCGCCAGAGTTCGCGAAGATGTCGGGCACTGCTGCTCGTCTAGAGGTGGAATCGAGCCGAGCCGAGTCTGGCTCGAGAAAATTCGAGTCGAACCTGGCTCGGCTTGACCGTCTAAACTCTGTGAAAACTGGGCTCGCAGCTCGCTCGGTCTGGCTCGCGGCTCGCTCGCTAGGCTTGTTGAGCCAGGGCCTCCCTTTCTTCCCCTCTTTCATTTTCTCTCTCCCGTGCTCAAACATGGCCGCCGCTGGCACAATTTTTTGACCGTCTCCTGCCGTAGGAGGTCAATTCCTTGTGCAATCCACCTTGCCGTCGTCTCCCCCACCCTTCCCCATCTTGATTTTTCTGACTCCCGCGCCCCACCGTCACCATGAACGGCGCCTAGACAAGCTCCTCCATGGTCCTCGATTTGCGTCACCTCCTCTTATGGGCCGTGCAACACCGCCATTGAAGCTGCTGGACGAGGTGCGCTGCTGGAAGAGTTCGACGTGCTGGTCCGAGAAGGGGGCCGGGGAGGCGGGGAGCATCAAGAGGAGGAAGAAGAAGGTGCAGCCGGTGCCGCTGGTCCATGCGACTGCAGTGTGTGGCTGCGCTTCTTCTTGGCACCGCTGTGATGCACCCCACCCCTATTCTGGCTACCTCCTTTCACCGGACGCTGACACGGAAGACGCTCATGGTCACCAGACAGAGATCTCTGCTACTTTCCAATGCATTTAGAAGCAACTGTCGCTGCTATAATGGATAGGAAATGTCAGCCAAACAAGCAATTTTTTGTTTATGCCAATTTCAGCACACAAAAAACCTGCATGGCATCTGATTTGCCGGTATTAGCTGGGAATTTTTACGATGGGGCTGGCAACCATGGTTCCTGGTATTAGCTGGGAATTAGTGGTTACATCTAGACAGTTGAAGTGCAATGCTTATCTGAATAGTGAATACACCCATGGACATGAGAAATGATCATTAGCTCCAAGATTTGAGCTCTTCTTGTGTCAAGTAGCCAATTTCTGAACTTTGTGCGGTGAGTGGTTCTTTAGTGCAGTTGTGGGTGCTGAGTTGTATTTCTTTTCCTCTTTTTACAACAGAGCTCAATGTATCACCGTTATGTGCATTTGGTTAGTAATAAAGTTAGACAACAAAGAGTTAAAAGTTTTAAGTGCCATTGTAGCTGGGGAAGTTTTATTGGGTTAGATAGTGCTGTGGGGGTGAAATACTCATTAGAAAGTGTTTTTCTTCTTTTGAACTGTCAATATACATTGTTATAATTGTGCTGGAAGTGTTCTAATAGATTAAGTGTCTAATAATTGTGATGTAAGTATCTACTTATGCTCAATTATTGATTATAATTGTGAATTGCAACATTTTAGAGAAGGTCATGTCGATATTTTAAATTGCACCAAGCCCTCGAGCCGGCTTGCGAGCTTCACCGAGCTGGCTTGTCGAGCCTCGAGCCCAAGTAGCAAGGTTTAGGCTTGGCTTGTATGACCTCTGAGCCGAGTCGAGCCCGAGCCGAGCCTTGTCAAGCCCGAACCGAGCCTCGAGCTTCGAGCTTTGTGTCCACCCCTATGCTCGTCATCGTTGGCGAAGGTACAGATCATGCCAGGGCAAAAGAAGATGTGCGTCAGATGCACAAGGTGATGCTGGTCATGTGAGTATCAACGAGAGGGCAAGGCGCGGTCAGAACTAACCAGGAAAGCTCGCCGGAGTTGATGGTTTCGTCGGACACGCGCAGTCGTCGACGTTGACGAGGCTCGGGATGGTCCTAGCATGCACCAGATGTGTTAGAGGATGCGCAAGGTTGCAGTGACCATACTAGCAAGATTAGAAGGCACTGGGCAGGGAGTGCTCACCGTAATTCGGCGCCGGAGGTCGTCGGTACCGCAGCGGGGTTCTGCGAAATATGGGCAGCCTGGTGGCGGCGCGAGCGAGTGGAGTGAGGGAAAATGTGCAGGGTGGGGAGGGGGTTTTGTAGCCGAAGCCAGGGCGAGGATCACGCACGGAAACATCGGCAATTACTCGAGTTATGGCGCGACAGTGAAGAAGGAGAAACAGCCGGCGACGACGTGGTCGCGGGCGTGATTTGGGGAAGACGGAGATGAGCTAGCGAGGGTCCACTAGTCAGCGACCGTTTGGGTAGCGCGGGTGCGGTGAGAAAAACAGAGAGAGAGGGAAAACCCGGTTGGGCTGGCTAATGGGCTGCTTCTGCTATTGGGCTCAAATGCTGGCGCCGGCCTTTTTCCATTTCTTTTATCCTTTTTTCTTTTTCTGTTTTGATTTCCTGGAATCATTTTCAAATGATTTTCAAATGAACTTGAATTCAAATTTTCTCTGAATCTTTATAGGATGAATCCTGCACTTATTTGAGTATAAAACATTGTTGTTCACTCAAATCTATATTGGCCCATTGGAATTTAAAATAAACAATGCCTTTATCATTTATTTAATATAGACATATGAATGACTTTAAATTCATATTTTGTTTTGAAAAACTTTGTCCAATCTTTGGAAATATCAATCAATGCTATACTCAATTCTTTTCTGGTCAAAACAAATGTTCTCATATTAGAGAGTAACATTAAGGCCCTTGCCTTGCTTACATAAAATAATAGATCACAAAGTTTCTATTTTTGAAGAAATTATCCTAAAATGAGTATGAATGCATGAATGATATGCAAACTTTGAAAACATGATTTTTGGGATTTTACATTTCTAGACACTTCGTTTTTATTGTTTCATGCACTGTTGTGTTGTTATTGGAGTGTCTTAGTTTTCATTTTTGGTTTTTGGTTTGCTTAGTTTGCTTGAATAAAGTAGTTTGGACCCCCGTTCTCGCTGTGTTCTTTCAAATAAGTTGATTTGTGTTAGAGAGGAGTAGAAAGTTGTTGCTTGAATAGTACAAGAGGAGCTTGCTTTGACTATGACTTAGACTTTAGCATGTCATGCTAGATGTTGTTTTGACCTTATGCTTAGTGATTATTGCTATAGCATGACTTGGTCCAAACAATTGGGATTTCTTAATGTTCCTTGAAGGAATAATGCATTGTTTTAGCATACAAAAGCATAGTATTGTGGTATTCTCATTTGATGATTTGTTTGGGTTGAATTGGCACATTCTCACACCATGTTATGACTATGAACAAGTCAACATAGCCTCTATGATCATTTAGTCCTTGACTTGTAGTACCACTTTATGCTTTGATTAGTAATGTTTTGTCGCTCTGCATGATTATGGCCATTATTGCTCTCTTAGTTGGTCGCTCCCAGTCTTTTACTAGCCTCCACATGTATGAGTAAGCTCTACTCATGCATCCAACTCCCAAGAAACCAAGTTATTACAAAGTGTCCACTACAAATTTCTATGCATGGTGTGTTACACCATTCCAAGTATTCATTTACCTTCCAATTAAAAAGTCTCTTTGTTATGTGAAAACTTAGTGATTAAAGCTCTCATGAACTTGATGGCACACTTTATTTTTCTTGTCCCTAAATAAACATGAACCATTGTGTCATCTATGTTGTATATTCTTGCACTTATACGTTGGAATTAGCAGAACCGTGTTGTCACAGGGAACGCTTTCAACATTGCACTTGTACATTGTACACACTTGATATCATGCTCTTTTGTTTATGGATGTCGTCGGTGTGAAATAAAAGGGGAGCTTGTAAGTCCATTGAGTTATGTATGTGTATTAGAGAAACACCTGGGCCGCTAGCCTAAGTCATGCCTAATCATGGTGGAAACTTGCAGCATCACCATAGTGAGAAATCTATGAAGCTTTCCTCTTATAAAAATAAACATATTGAGAAGAGGAAAGAGAGAAAAAAGCACCATTTTCCCATGGTAAATAAGAAGATTGTTGAGATGCTCATTGTCTGCTTGCCTTGTTATTTTGATTATGGGATAGCTCATGTATCATGTGCAAGGGGTACCCCGTTGGCGGTTCTCTATGATACACATGTACTTACTATGACAAGAACTTACATGTGATAAAAGTTGAGTAGCATGAGGAGTGGCCCTCGTATTCAAGGGACATGAGATTGCCAACTTATACTTTGTCAAGCATATACTCCATAGTTTGTCCACTTTAACCTTAATCACTTCAAGATGCTGATGATAGGGGCAATGAGAGCTGAAAGCTAACAAGTACCATAATTTTTGGAAGCTCTTTTTGAGACTTGAAATCCCTGCTTACCTTTTGTGAAGGGCCCTTCTTCCACTATTATATTGAGTCTCCACCTTCTATCCTTAGGCACCAATTAAGAGAGCATAGTGGCCATTCTTAGTTCTATGTGCATTGTCCAACACTTATTGATTGATTCATATTGTTGATATTGCTTGCTCATGAACTATTTGTATCTAGTCACTCTTATGAACTTTGAAGGTGTAATATGCATCTATTTGCTACACCATGAGGGACAAGTTGAATGCCACTATTCTATGTTTTCTATATGTGAAACAAACAATTGTATTTCAATGCATTATTATTCATGATCTTTGTTTGTAACCTTTCATGTTGCATGCATAGTTACTTTGTCTTACTGTTAGAACTCCATCTTTAATGCTCATGTCTAGAGTTCTTTGATCCTAGTTTTCAATGCTTGGAAATGGTTTGATCTTGATTTTGATGGTGCATGTCACCTCAAAAATTATTATTTTTATGACTTACGTACTCAAGGACGAGCAGGAGTTAAGCTTGGGGATGCTTGATACGTCGGAAACGTATCTATAATTTTTGATGTTCCATGCTTGTTTAGTATCTACTTTGCTTTGCTTTGTCTACACTTCGAGGTGTTTTTATATGTTTTCTGGTACTAACCTATTAACAAGATGCCACAGTGCCAGTTGCCTGTTTTCTTCTGTTTTTGGTTCCAGAAAAGGCAGAAAGTCAATATCCTCGGAATTGGACGGGACAAAAGCCAAAGTCAATATTTTACCGTGGGAAACATGGAGTCAGAGTACAAGACAGAGGGGAGCCACCAGGGCGCCACACCCGCTGGAGGCGCGGCTAACCCTAGCCTGCGCCTGGGGGTGCGGTCGCCCTGGGTGCCCCTTCCTCGCCTCTTCGCCTATAAGAAGCCCCCGATACCAAAACCCTAAGTACCCAATCAATCTTCCACGAAATAGTCCATAGCCGCCGCCAACATCGTCCCTAGATAGGGGGATCTGAAGCTCTTCCCAGCACCCTGTCGGAGGGCAGATCATCCCGGAGGCCTTCTTCATCATGCCAGCCTCCGGTATGAAGCGTGAGTAGTTCCACCTTGGACTACGGGTCTATGTAGTAGCTAGATGGTTGCTTCTCCTCCTTTGTGCTACCATGTTTAGATCTTGTGAGCTTCGTTGATGATCAAAATCATCTATTTGTAATCATGCATGTTGTGTTTGTGGGGATCCGATGGATATTGAGATTACTATGTCAGATTGATTAATGGTTTTGTCTTAATGATTCTATCATGTCTGTGTTGTTTGTGATCTTGCATGCTCTCTGTTTCTAGTAGCTATGTTGGCCAAGTAGATGCTACTGACTCCAAGAGGGAGTATTTATGCTCGATAGTGGGTTCATGCCTCTATTTAATCTAAGGGAAGTGACAGAAATATCTAAGGTTGTAGATGTGTTGTTGCTACTAGGGAGAAAACAACGGTCTCTTGTTCATGGAATATGTGGATTGTTTACCTTAAGCACTTTGCTTAAAGAAGTTATCTGTTGCTTGCAACTTAATACCGGAGGGGGTTCGGATGATAACCTGAAGGTGGATTACTATTCATAGATGTAGTTGGATGGCGGTCTATGTATCTTGTTGTATTGCCCAATCAAATCTCATAGGATCATGAATGTCTAGTATTGCATTATTATGCCTTGCTCTGTCCTATCAATTGCCCTGCTGTAATTTGTTTACTCAGCATGCCATGTTGTTTATCTTAAGGAGAGCACATCTAGTGAACTATGGACCCTGATCCAATCTTTACCATTGATACATCTTCCACTGTTACTGTTTACTTTTTGCAGACCACTATTACCTTCCACACCATACGGTTAATCCTTTGTTTTCAGCAAACCGGTGAGATTGACAACCTCACTATTCGTTGGGGCAAAGTCTTGAGTTTTTGTTATATAGGTTTCCAAGTTGCTAGCAACACATTTGAGTCGTTTCCTTGCTCCTACTGGTTTGATCATCTTGGTTTCTTACTAAGGTAAAAACTTGCTACTGTGCTCATCATACCTTCCTCTTGGGGTCTCCCAACGAAGCTCAACAATCAGCTGAGCCATTGTCAAAGGGCAAGAACCTTAAATGGCCAAAACAGTAATGAGCCAAAATAGTAGCTGGCCAGGCTAGAAAAAGGCTAGGTCCGTAGCAGGCCAGAACAGTAACATGCCAAATTTGCACTAGGCCAGAATAGTAACAGGCCAAGGAACTTACCAGGTTAGAATAGTAACTGGCCAGAACATGGGCCGAACATTTATGGGCCTGAACAGTAACGGACCGAAAGTATATGTTCCCATTTCGAACAGTGCGTAGCTATATAGTAATGGGCCAGAAAGGTTACAGGCCAAAGTGGCTGGCCAAACGAGCCCATCTCGAACAGTGTAGGGCGAAACACTAACGGGCACAAGAATTTATGGGCCATGCAAACAGGACAATTTCAAATAGCGTATGTGTAAACAGTAACAAGCCAGAAAGTTTACGGGCCGCCTATCGTAGCACCTATGGGCCCATTTGTAACAGTGCAAGAAAAACAATAACGGGCCATGATACTATTGGGCTCTCTTAATGGGCCGTCCCACTTAATTATTATCAGGTCTTGGCTGGGCCTGGCTTCTACCATGGTTTCATTGACAGTTTACCACGTGGCAGTTTGTATGACGTCAGCAGTCAATGCGGCTGGCGAACAGATCTATGACAAAATGACTTTTTGTGTCTAAAGGGTGCGATCCACCACGGTCGAGAAAAATCGTGGTAGAATCATTTGTGATGGGGCTTCTACCACGATGGTCATCCGTCGTAGAAGGCTTTTCAACCACGAAAATGGACCTTCAACCATGAAAATCGTCCATTGTAAAAGGACATTTTTCTTGTAGTGAGGAGCAGGAGCAGGCGTAATCTTGATATGTCCGTAGGGAGAAAAAATGCGGTATGTTTTGCAGATGACTTTCCCAATGCCTCAAACAACGAAGCCAAATATGATGCCGTATTGCACGACATGCATATGGCCGGAGCCTGCGGTGCAACTCGCCTAAAAAAATTGGTGACTCAAACCTTATGGCATAGCAAGTGATGAACAAGTGCAACATTGTTAGAGACAACATGATCGCATATCGGGATCTATACAACATCATGGAAGCCCACTTCGACAGGTGCGAGGTATCTCATATTAGCTGAGCAAGCAACAAGGAAGCCGACAATCTGGCAAACATTGGATCTTTGTTCCTTCCTATGCCACCTGGAGTTTTCTAGGAAGAGATCATGGAGCGTTCCATTAAACCCAAAAAGATCAAGGAAGCTATCATGGAAACCATAGGCAAAAAATCCGAACCAGCAAAGGGATCGGGGGCTGCGGCAACTGAGGAATACAAAGAGGAGGACCCTAAAGAAACGGAGGAACCCGCATAAGTGATGGTGGTAAAATGACATGGATGTAGCCATGGCGTTCATGATGCACAGAGAGCTCCCCGAAGATACATTTGAGGCAAGACGCATCACCCGACGTTCTAGGGCCTTCAGAACCGTCAATGGTGAACTCTATAAAAGGATCATCTTAGGAGTACTTCAGCGTAGCGTCACACACGAACAAGGGAAACTCATCCTCAAAGATATACATGAAGGAATCTCCGGATATCATGCCAGTAGTCACGCCATCGCCGCAAAGGCCTTCCGGGCAGGGTTTTATTGGCTTACAGCGGTCCAAGATGCCAAAGACATCATAAGAACATGCGAGGCATGCCAGTGTTTCACAAACAAGCCCAATGCACCAGCAGAATTGGCCCCCATACCATTGGCTTGACCATTCGCCCAGTGGGGCATGTACATGGTCAGAAATATGCATAAATCTTCACCTAGTGGCCATGTTTTTCTACTAGTCACAGTCGAAAATTCACAAAGTGGATAGAGGCAGCACCAATTACTAACCAAGATGCAACCTCAACTGTTAAATTCATAAAGTCAATAGTTTTTCGCTTTGGGGTACCTCATAGCATCATCATAGACAATGGTACAAACTTCACATCTAATGAGTTCAAGGACTACTGCAAAGAGATGGGCATAAATGTTAGCTACGCCTCGGTAGCCCACCCGCAAACAAATGGGCAAGTCGAAAAGCCAACGACCTTGTCACCAGTGGCCTCAAGAAGAGGCTATTTGCCCCACTCGACAGAGCAAAAGGCTTATGGGTAGATGAATTACCCTCCATACTATAGAGCCTATGTACGAATCCAAGTACTGCCACGCATGAAACTCCTTTCTTTCTGGTCCATGGCGCAGAAGTCGTGCTTCTAGTCTAAATAACCAATGATTCCCCATGGGTCATCACTTACAACGAAGAAGCTTCACAAGAGGCACTCGAAGACGACGTTGACGCACTCAATGAAGCAAGAGATGCCGATCTACAATGAGCAACACTGTACTAGTAGAACCTGCGCAATTATCATAGCCGTCGACTACGTCCCAAGTCCTTTGTCATTGGGGACCTGATCCTTTGCCTCAAGAAAGATGGCCACCACAAATTAGAATCCTCGTGGGAAGGGCCTTTCATCGTCACCGAAGTTATCCTTGGTGGGGCATATCGGATTTAAGACAAGAAGACTAGTCAAATACTCCAACCCGTGGAACGTTGCGCAGCTGCAGCGTTTCTATGCTTAGGACCTTTTACTTTCCGCAATTTACATTCAATAAGGCCTATGGCCAGGCTTTTCAGCCAAAGACTCATGTTTTATATACAATGAGGCCTACGGCTAGGAGATTACGCCAAATATACCTCTGTACCCAAAGAATCAATAAAGCTAAGTTCCTGAACCTCAGTCTACATTGTTCATATTTCGAATCTATCTTGTATCATCCACCCGATACTCCTCGGGGGATCTTCATATCGCAAGCATTTACAAAAACATGTCACCCGATACTTAGGGGCTTTGCTATACAACACAATAAAACCTTCAGCTACGCCGTCCATCCCAAAAGCCTTGACCTTAATAGCTGACTCGGCCCTAGGGCGTCAGGCAAATGAAGGGGTATCGCATAAAGGCAAAATGTTTCCGACTTTTTGCAAATAAAAATACAACATATACATATACTTTATTTATAGAACGGAATTTACATACAAATTTTTGCATTTTATATGCAGGGGCTTTTCTTTTACATATAAAAACTACAACTCAAAGTTGAGGAAGAAATCTTTGTCTTCATCTAACATTTTTTGGATGATCCGAATAGAAGGAAGACGAGCATCTTGGTAATGAGGAGCCATGGCAAAGTCAACATCTAGCAGACCAGGAAGATGTTGGGATATGTAGTCCAAATCGAGAGTGGGTAATGAGCATGAACCCACAAAAAAGCTATCTTTGCGCCAGCAACCAATCAAAGCTTTATATAGTGGCAAATCCTCTCACCTTGCTGAAATTTCTAAGTTCGGTAGGCATTGAGGTTGCGCATCTCGAGGAAACATCGCATTATAAATCATGTCCAATTCTTGGCGACAACATTCGACAAACTCCTCCACCTCGGAGCCGATCCTGGAAAAGTGCAAGTGTGAAGGCACATTTTTGATTAGTCCAGAAATCAGCATAAGTTCCTTGGGAAGCTTCTATCAATGCATTCATCTGAGCATGTAGTAGATGACCTTCTTCCATTTCATTTAATCAGATGCCTAAGGAAGTTGAAAATCTTAATGTGAAATCTTCAGGTTATGCAAAATACTCGGGGGCTCTGCGAGGATTACTTACATAACATCTTCTCTCTCACCCTAGAGATTTCTTCCAACAGGAAAGCTTCGCATTCCAAAGTTTTTTGGGTTTTTGATTGGGCGATATCAACCATGTCTTGCATAACTTGCAGATTAGTTTCTAGCCGCTTTATGCGTTGTATCTTCTCACCATACAAAGGAGGGTCGATTACACGAGTGACTGTATTATCAGAATGTTGGGGTTCCAGGTGGAAAATCAAAAAAAATACTACAACGGATTGCCCCAATGCCCAAGATCTATCTACGAGCAAAGTAGTAATGGCTGAAGGTTTAGGATACATACCCTTATAGTCCGAAAGAAGTTGACATTCCGAGGGGAACATGGTTGATGTAGTCGTGCTAGTGGATGACCTCAAGGTCGCGATTCTCTTCGCAGGTCACCCCTTGCTCCATCACCATGCAGCAGTCCAGCTTACGACATCACAGTGCCTCAAGTGTTGCACCTCGTGGCTTCGTACACATATGGTATACAACAAAGAACCTACATCTCTCCGATCACGCTAGGAGTGCGGAAGTAGATCTCCAGCTCCAAAATCCCTGCACGCAACGACGTGCTATAGATGTGTCGTCTCTTGCATGAACAGCCCTAGGCCATGCCAACGCATGGAGACAACTAGAGAGATAGAGATTGGAGAGGAGGAGGAGTTCCCAACTCATGGGATATGTTGATTTATGTGTGCCTCCAAGGGGAGAGGGGGCCTCTTTATATAGGGGGAGGGGGTGGCCCAATGGGGAAAGGGGGTGGTAGCCCTAGGCCGGCCAGGGAGGGGGCCAACCCTAGGCGCCAAATCCTAGGCGCATGAGCCCTTCTCCCTTCCGGGTTCCCTCATGGGCCCTTTTTCCCTAGGGAAATTGGCCCATTAGTGGAATAACCCTTAAAATTATATTTTAATATTAATTACATTAATTAATATGTAAATACATAGTACCAAATCCAATTTGACCCGAAACACCTTTTGAATCCCCTTCTATATCCTCCGAACAACGTTGAAACCTCCCAAACGATTCCAGTCCTCTCACCGGAACTTTTCTGGTTTCCTTTCTTTCTCTGAACAACTTAGGATCTTTCTCCTCGGAACAATTGTGACTTTCTCTTTCCCTACTATGATTCCAACTTACGTAAAACCTCAAGCTCATCGCACCTTTAAGTGTACCCCCCCCCCCACATATCGGGAACAACTACAGACATGACCTAGACTCTCTTGCGTCAATGATCAACATCGGGACCATGATGCCCATAATGATCCCTGTGCATTCCAGATTGATGATGTCATTTGAACCGTAAACGTCTAGTGCAATTCCCTTTGTTTCTTCGATACTACTTGTCCGAGATCCGATCATTAAGGTATCTCCATACCTTGTTCAATCTCGTTACCAACAAGTACTGTTTACTTGTTACTGCGACATTACATCCATGTGACCTAGTCATATGTTGAAACATATATGGATGTAATCTCACCAAGTCGGCCTAACTATATCTTACCTGTCACTGGGTGAAAAAATCCCACTCCACGCAATCTCTTCAACCCATTCCTCCGGATACCCAACATACATCTTTATAATCACCATTTTACCGAGTGACGCTTGATGTAGTCAAAGCAGCCTCGGGAGATAGTGATTATGATATGGTCTCATGGTCTAAGGAGAAGGAGACTTCATTTCTGACTATTGCAATGATAAACTTCTTGACTTGATCGTTTCGCAATCTTTGAGGGATGTCCATCACATCATTCAACAATGATATGCCCTCGTTGTCAACCAGTGCTATCACTTCATGATCAGGAAATCTTGATCATCATGTTATATTACCCAATGAACTAGTAATAGAGGATACTAGGGACTTATGTTTCATATCACACATGTATCAATGTTTCCACTTAAATACTGCTATAGCACGATATGAAACTATTACGAACTTATTGGGATATCACAATAATAAACCTTTTATTATTTTCCTCTAGGGCATATTCCCTTAAGTCTCCCACTTGCACTAGAGTACAAGTAATCTAGCTTGAATTTTCTAATCATAAACCATATCCCCATATGCATTTATTGATCATGCTTCTCATGAGAAACGTTATGTCCTTGTTCTATTTTACCATATTAGAATGTCTTCTGCAAATCATTAATGTCCTCCTAATTTTGACATTCCCTCCATTATCTCATAATGGGTTGAAGTATTCGTTTGGGCATGTGAGAGTTTGTTTCTATTGTTTACAATGATGGTCATTGATTCAATTTAACCTTCACTATTGTCATGTAAACTACGGAAACACACTTAGAGAAGTCGAACTTATTTAGCCAAAATATACTTTTATCTTTATGTAGATCCTAGTGCATAACATGCAACTATGTGCCTAACTTCGCTTCTTGTCCTTCAAGAATGAACTTTTAACTCTGGTTTAGTGATTAACTCCGGAATCACTTCAAGACATGTTCTTTCAACCAGATCCTTTTGGGTCATATTATGTCGAGTATACAATATGGTTCCATGGAAGAACCTATGACTAAGGCATATGAGATGCAATGCATCTCTTTCTTTCAACCATAGTTGTAATACTGAGATTAACTCAATGCTTCATGCAAGTAAGAACCAGTTTCTTATCTTATTCCATTCTGAACTCCTTCAGAATCTTACCTAGGACATCCTGAACATCTTTAGAATCAAGTCTAGGAGCATTCAACATTAATGTTTATTAAAATCACCAATCTATCACCAGAGATTCCATTGTTTAATAAATTCTTCAACTTCATCCACATTTACTATCTTAAATATTATTAATACCAATCACATCATTCATATATGTCATCCATATATGAGATCCAGGGATTTCACTTAGCTCCCACTCAAAATATGTCTCCTACATATTGAGTCTTAGCCAAGCCATTAAGATTTCATTCAAAATATGTCTCTTACATATTAAGGTTAAGCCAAGACAATATGCTCCCACTCAAATTAAAATCCTCTCAATAATCTTGGACTTTCCAAAATTCTTTGATCAGCATCAAATTGAGAATTCCAGCTGCGAGTTTACAATATCCATATATTGCTAAGGTAAATCCAATAGACTCAAGCATCGCTACATTTGTAATCAGCTCCTTGAATTTGTCCAAACATCCTTTGTGACAAATCGAGCTTTATGACATTCCATTAAGTTTCATTTCTTTCTTATGTCTTTACAGTCATTTATAAATATTAAGTAAACATCTTTACTTAATAAGATCAAGTAACATATTGCTTTCCAATCTTAAATATAACTTAATACATGATTATATGACTCCTAGTCATATCTCGCACTTAGGTCCATCACGCTTTTTTGTATTTTGTAGGTATGTCTTGTTCAAATAACATAACGAGTGAATCAAAATATAATCCCGCGAATTTGCAGAATATATTCTTGAATCCTAATGTATTTTGTAAAGTATTCACTAAAACTTTATGATAATTATCATTAGTTTCTCCTCTATTTGTAGATTTTTGTTTTATGAAACAAATTTCACTGCGCCACTCAAAAATCAGGAGGTAAGGTCAAATACCTTCTTTTGATCTTTTACTTTCTTCCACCTGTATCTTCATCAAGACACATAAACTTAGGAAAACATCAGGTTTGCCCTATGTGGAACATGTATTCATAGTTGACTAAGAATACGCTACAAAGACTTGTTTATTCGCCATGATTTCGAATCATCGAAACCTCTAGAAACTCGAACATGCCATAACTCTTATGGTGTTGTTTCCATGAATCTTCAGATGTTCCTTTGTATTTCAATCGAGTGTTTGCTTATTTCAATCTTTTAACTCTAAATGATAACAACAACCCTGATAAGAGATAATATTATACCATATGTATATTAATACAAAATGATTATGATATTTAGACATATCAACACCTTGAATTTGTCCAATTACCATAATTTGTGAAACATCTTTCACAAGTTCCTTTTATGCCAAATTTAACTTAAATACTTTTGTCATATCGATCAAATTGTGAGACCCTGTCGCATGGCTCAATAGGATTGATAGGAAACCCATACCAACATGTTGCAACTTCTTTTCCGGAAGCTCATTCGAAAAGAACTCTAAGGTTAAGCGTGCTTGGCCTAGAGCAATTCTACGATGGGTGACCAACCGGGAAGTGGGTACCGGGTGCGCACGAGTGAGGATAAAGTGCGCAGAAAAGACTAGTGTTGGTCTGCGGGGTTAGTCTAGAGATCCTATTGAGCTGCCAGAAGTGATAGCCGTCGGTCCGGAGTGACCAGGGGTGTTACACATCTCAAAGAGACTTTGTATTCCTATTAATTCCAAATCCCACTTTGGGTCATATTATGTCGTATACAATATGGTTCCATGGAAGAACCTATGACTGAGGCATAGGAGATGCAATGCATCTCTTTATGTCTTTTAACCA
Organism: Avena insularis; assembly: GCA_023614405.1. NCBI lineage: Eukaryota > Viridiplantae > Streptophyta > Magnoliopsida > Poales > Poaceae > Avena > Avena insularis. Next base: position 242,993,120 of record CM042689.1, on the reverse strand, counting down.
CCGTTGTAATTCTTATATTAACTCAATGCTTCATGCAAGTAAGAACCACTTCCTTATCTTGTTCCATTCTGAACTCCTTCAGAATCTTACCTATGACATCTTGAACATCTTCAGAATCAAGTCCAGGAAGCATTCAACAATAATGTTTATTAAACTCACCAATCTATCTCCATAGATTCCATTGTTTAATAACTTCTTCAACTTCATCCCCATTTACTATCTTAAATATTATTAATACCAATCACATCATTCCTATATGTCATCCACATATTTCAGAATGATAACACGCTCACTACAGGAAAAATGTCCTTTTACAACGGACGATTTTCGTGGTTGAAGGCCCGTTTTTCGTGGCTGAAAAGCCTTCTACGACGGATGCCCTTCGTGGTAGAAGCCCCATCACAAATGAATCTATCATGGTTTTTTCGACCGTGGAAGATCACACCCCTCAGCCACGAAACGTCGTTCCATCGTAGATCTGTTCACCAGCCACATTGACTATTGGCGTCATACAAACTACCACATGGCAAACGTAGGCTAGTTAGCGCGTTAACTGTCAATGAAACTGTGGTAGAAGCTAGACCCAGACAATGCCTGCTAATAATTAAATGGGACGGCCCATTAAGAGAGCCCAGTAGTGTGGCATCCCGGATTTGCGGTCCGAGAATACCCGTTATGCATATAATTCACGTTCCCATGATCAGTGAGCCGTGAGCATAACCGACATGTACCATTACATCATCCATATATTAACGAGTACAACACTTATATGGAGGCCTTTATGGCGATTACAACACAAGTAGCAGAAGCCTTCAGTGCAGAGCCCGTGCCTTAAGCTACAGGCAACTGACTGGGAAGATAGCCTAGCTCGCATAGACGTCGACTCCTTCGTTCCTTCTTAACATCTGCAATCTAGCAAGGTAAATATCAAGGGACAATGCCGGTGAGTACTTTGAATGTGCTCTCAAACCACCGAGACAAGGTAACAAGGATAATGCATATTTTGGCTGTGGAGAGAAGGCTCTATACTATAGTTGTTTTTGAAAAGACCTACATTGGCATCTCGATATCTTTGTTGAAAAAGAGTTTTTGTAAAGTATGCCTCCTTTTTGAAACCCTGGACATCTCCACATCCTTGTTAAAAATATTTAAAACAGTTTTGATAGTAAAACCCTTTTTTAAAACGTCTTCGACCATCACTAGTCAAAACCAAACTCATTCCTTATCCTTACTCGTGACCAAGTCACATCCTTTACATCCATCTCAACATATCTCCCGATACTCATAGTATTCATGTTTCCAACCATCCTTGACCATGGTCACGGATATTCGAATATATGTAAGGGTCCCAACCTTTAAATAAGGTAGAGTCCCCTGTGTTTACAATGCTAGTCCTTGGATCAATAGCTAGCATCCACAGTTAAGATGTAATATCAAGAAACTAAGGTCATAATATAACTTTATAACCAGGAATAAAATAATTTTATTATATCTTACATAGCTCATTTGGCTATTACATTACATTGCAGCGGAATATCTATAAACATGGGGTCCTTCATCTTCAAGTGCCACAGGCAGACATGTTGGTTGTAGACTTTGTAAGCCTAATCAATCAACTTCACTAATAGCAATCAAACCTGCAACATAACAAGTTGCAGCCACAAGGGTCAATACATTTGAATTGTATTGGCAAGTTTCACTACTAAGTATAATATGAGTGGATCCTATCAATACATGCATATTTGGCTAAGTGGGGTTTAGGCTCATTTGCAGAAAGCAATATAGTTTTATCCTATCTTTTCAAAATAGTTTTGATCTTTTGTCAAATCTTTCTGAACTCCTTGGAATCCACCAAGTGTTTCAAAATCCCTTGTTGTCACCCTTAAGTTTTACTTTGAGAAATTGGAATGTCGAGATCTTCCATAGCTTCAGGCCTTAGTTGCTCAGTATTTTCCATAACCGGGGACACGGCTAAGTACTTAGAATTTGATCTTCTGCAGAAGTTGTACACTTTACCCACATGACACAATCTCATCTTGATGCCACCAAGTGGCATTGGATAAGTACTCACCAAGATGGAGTACTGGCAGATTGAGAATGTGACAAAGTCTTTCCATAGGAGTCCTCCCAATACAAAATGCTAGCTTGTCTACCAGGCACCAATGTAGGGTTCAAGCTCCCTTACACAAATCAAGTTAACCTGAAGATGCCAATGCATGGGATTTCCACTATGTAGTTGACTAAGCCAGAGCCCATTTAGCATGTGGCTGTACACGGAAGCCACTATACGAGAAACATGTTCAATCTCTAAGTCCCTGGGTGGTTTTCTTCTAGTGCACAACAAAAAGAGATAGCCATATAAACATGGTTCCTTTTGTTGCCACCTTGTCCATCCTTGTGTATCCTTGTCCACCCAGGTGGTTCATTGAGTACTTGTTTTATTATATAAAACAAAGTCTTTTCAATACTTCTTATAATCATAACATGTATCCCATCCCAATATATAGCAGGGCTAAGCATACTACAACTACAATGTTTCCACTAAGGAATATATAAGGTATCCTATCAGGATTTAGCATAGCATAAGTATAGAAATTGTTTTCATGCATGTTTCAAAATCCACTAAGTATAATGAAAATAGTAGGGCTTTAGATGATAGTGTCACTTGCCTTTTTGGTAGGGAAATGTTGGTTCACTTCTTGATCTTGCTAGTTTCACACTTTTCTAACTTCACTACAATCAATTAAGCAAACACAGTTTTAACTAGCATTCCAACCAATAATCAAACAATCAAACACACATAAAATAAGAGAAGCTAAGTCATGCATGCAAGCATGCTAAAGGTAGTTTTATTTGCAAAGATGGTTTCTACTAGGCTCTAGACTTTGTAAGGGACAAAGTGGTCATTTTCCAAAGTGGCAAAGTCACTTGCAAAAGGGTTTTATCTAAAAGCCATTTTTAAATCCACTCATTATTTTATGTGGTGAAAATGTTTTTATCAAAGCAACAACTTTATGTTGTTCACCAAATAATTTGTTGTTTCTCAAAACTTGGTGTTTTAGGGTCAGTAGGTTTGATCCAAATCATTTTCCCAAAGTTTTTACTCCAAAGTCAATTCCATAACAAAATCAATGTTTTTATTTGGCTAGAAATGGGCTAAATCAAGTATTCCAACCTAATATTCACAAAACACATTTTAAAATCCACAAATTGGTTCCTAGGGTCAGTAGGTTTACAACAAACCAATTTGCAAAGATTTTAACCTCAAAAACATTTTTGAATAATTTTTACAACCTAAACTATCATACAAATGTTTCTGCAAAAATAAACATTTTACCAGAAGCTTTTTACTAAACAAATTGCATGGTTGGCTAGGGTTTGTTTCACTGATTCCAATGATATAAAGTTTGTAATTTTTGGACGTGTGGATCAAAAGTTACAAGGTTTTCAAATATGCATCTAAATCAGATTCAAAATTCTGTTTTAAATCGTCTGGTGCCACGCGTCGCTTTCCTATTCGCTGGTACCGGTTCGGGTGGATCGTGCTCTGTGGGGCGTTGGATCTAAATAGATCGCACGGTTTAGGACGCGTACCCCTTCGCTGTTAAGTGGTTCTATCGTGTCTCTTCGATCTAAATCGAACGGCTCTTATCAATCTTGCCAAGAACTAGCGGCGCTCGACGGTTGCACGCGGCGGCGACGGTCAGACGGTGGGCTAGTGGCGGTTCCAGGAAGCAAAGAAGACGGGGGAGGGTCTCACCGTGTTCGCGTGGTCGTGGTGGTGCTCAAGGTTCTCTCGAGGAAGCAAGGGGCGCACTGGCGTAGGAGTAATCGCTCGCCGGAGTTGCTCCTGGCGTCGGATGGTTCTGGAGCTCGTCGAGGTTGATGCTACGGATTACGAGGAGGCAAACAAAGAGCGTAGTTAGATGCGTAGGATCAAGGCGAAGCTATGAGCGTGATCGAGAAGGCGCGGGGTGGTCTGTCCTTTCCAGGATACTTCGCCGGAGATAGTGGCAGACGCGACGGCGCTCGGAAGTTGTCGAAGTCGACGCTCTGGGGCACTCGCGGGCGAACCAGTGGCACAGTGAGATGCGCCAGGAGGTGAGGAGCGAGCTCGGGTGCGCCAGAGAGCAAGGGGGGCGTGGGCTGGCCGGAATTGCCGTGGTTGTCCATCGGAGACAGGGAGGTTGTTTGCCAGCAATTATGGCAGCCTGAGGGCAGAGAGGGTCGGGCGAGAGAGGGGAAAGAGAGAGGAGGTGCTGGCGTTTAATCAGGCGTGGTCACTGGCGGGTTTAATCCATCCATCAACGCGAATTCAAGGAGATTAAACACGGCAGTACGGAGAGCAGTCGACGGGAGGAAGAAGATGAGCTGGAGGGTGGGGCATGCTTGTCGTGAGAAAGGGAGTGAGGGGGAGGGGTCCACGAGTCGTGATGTTGTCGGTTGCGAGTGTATCTGAAACGTTGTTATTTGGGTAGTGTTGGTGGGCTGGAGTTGGGCCTAGACTGGGCTGCTGGGTTGGGTCGACCAGATTCATTTTTTTTCCTGAATGTTTTTCCTTTTTCTATTTCTATTTTCTGTTTTGAAATTCAAACAACCAATAAAGTATTCAAATCAAATCAAACTTTCACCAAACTTTGCATTGGGTTTTGGTTCTGTTTAACAACAACATTCCAACTCCCAAAATAATAAAATAATTTTATTTTAGGGTCCATTTATAATTAAATAAAATGGACATTAGTTAATAAATCAAATGGGTTTTAATTTATTTAAAAACTCCACTTAAAGTCTAAATAATTTCAAAACCAAATCAGTAGGTTTTATTTGAAAATACAAAACATTAGGAAAACTTATTAAAAATAATTTAATAAGTTTTGATGTTTTAATTAAAATGGTAAAACCTTTTATTTAAATAAAAATGGATAATTATTTTATTTAAACAAACCTTTACTATTTTTATCAAAACAAAATGTTTTAATTCAAAAGCTTGGACAAGGTTTAATTTTGCTATTAAAATAATCCTTATTTAAATTTCTTCCTTTTCATTTGAAAACCAAATCTTTTTATTAAAAGATTCAAAATAGTAATTCCAAATATTTAAATTTTTCTTTATTAAAGGTTTTGTCTTTTCAAATCCCTTTAGGATTTTTTTGATCAAAATAGGTTTGAAAGTTTCCAATTGAATTCAAAAAGTTTCTTCTCACCCTGAAAATCAACAAAGTTTTATTTTATTCAATATTTTTCACATAACAAGATTTGGAAAATCTTGGGATGTGACAGGCTACCACCCTTAAAATAAATCTCATCCCGAGATTTGGAGAAGGCTAAAGGTTATAAGTAGGCTTAAAATGACTAGGGTACTACCACCCTTAAAATAAAGTCTCATAGGGTTACATTGATGGTTCACTTGACTAAAAGTTCAACACAATAACCAGACAAGGAATCCTTATTTGACTCTTCTGAGTTTTCTAAATCCTGACATCCACTTCTTCTATCTCCTCAAAGTTTCCATTCATGTCAATGTGGTTCACCTGTCCTTTCTGGGTCACATTGGAATCATTTCCATTGGCTCTTCTGGCTTCCTTTTTCTTTTTCTTCTCTGGACAATCTGATGCATAGTGTCCAAGTTCCTTACAATTATAGCATTGTAACTGGCTAATGTCCTTTTTCCTGTAAGTGTCATGTTGGTTCTGACCAAGGTTATCTCCATTGTTAGTATCATTTCCATTATTCTCACTTCCATTGTTGTTGTGATGATACTGATGTGGTTCAGAATCTTCATTGCTCTTTTTGTATGAATGCTTCTTCTTTGATGATCCTGAATAGTTCTTGAGTTTATGTTTCCTCTTTCTGTTCTCAACTTGATTCATCTTGTTTTCCAAAATGGTGGCTTTGTCACAGAGTGATTGATAAGTTGGGACATAGGCAACAGCTAGCTGCAGGTTCAACTCATCATTAAGTCCTTCAAGAAATTTATCCTTTCTCTTAGCATTTGTATTAACTTCATCCGGTGCATAGCGTGCCAGATTGTTGAATTCTTCAATATACTCAGCCACACTGAGGTGACGTTGTTTCAGATTGTGAAATTCCTTTTTCTTCAAGTACATTACTCCAGGTGAGATGTGAGTGGTTCTGAATCCATCTTCAAAAATATCCCAAGTCACACCTTCAAGGGGAGTGGTGATTTGAAAGTTGTCCCACCATGTTGTTGCTGGTCCTTCAAGCAGAAATGCTGCAAACCTTACTTTTTCTTCATCAGTGCATCCAACAGTCACTAGGTCTTTGTTCACTGAACGTAACCAGTCATCAGCTTCCATTGGATCAGTTGTTCTAGAGAATCTTGCAGGCCTAAGTTTCAGAAACTTGGTGAGCATGTCAAGTGTTGGAGGATTATTCTGATTGTTGTTGTTGTTGTTGTTTTTGTTGTTGTTGTTGTTGTTGTTATTCTGATTCTGTATGAATGTGGTCATCTGCTGCATCAACTGTTTCTGAGCTGCCATCATCTGTTGCATCTCAGGGGTGAGGTTGTTGTTGTTTTGGTTGGGGTTGGCACGACGGGGAGGCATCTGTTGGTTTGATAGGGATAAGTATTGGTGGATAGGTTTTTAAGAAGTTTTAACACACAACCCAAAAACAACCAAGTTCAATCAAACAATCAAACCATCAAACAATCAACAAGCAACTAACCACTTAACAACTTATGAGCTTAACTCATGAGTTGAAGGAAACAACAAGCTTTCTTGAAAATAATAACTTAGTATAATCATACCTCATAGGATAATATGATCCATACTCTAACTTGACATCAATGTCTTTGGTAGGCAATCTAATGTCTCTTGGTTTTCACTAGTAGTCCTTAGTGATATCTAAGGTTGAGTCCTTGGTGGAAATGTTGAAGATGTTGAAGTCATTAGAGTTGAAGATGTTGAAGTCATTAGAGTTGAAGAAGTTGAAGTCATTAGAGTTGAAGAAGTTGAAGTCATTAGACTTGAAGAAGTCCTTTGCACATGGTGAAGTCTTTGGCCATGGGGTAGGTTTTTCCATCAAGTTTGAAATAGGAGAGAGGTAGAGTTGAAACCAAAATGGTTGAGGAAAGAGTTTACAAGATTGTTTGTAAATAAGTTTTTGGAACAAATACAACTCCTATTTTTCTAAGGGTTTTTGTGCAATCCTAGGTTTACAAATCCTACAGGCAACACAATGCTCTGATACCATCTGTAAGGGTCCCAACCTTTAAATAAGGTAGAGTCCCCTGTGTTTACAATGCTAGTCCCTGGATCAATAGCTAGCATCCACAGTTAAGATGTAATATCAAGAAACTAAGGTCATAATATAACTTTATAACTAGGAATAACATAATTTTATTATATCTTACATAGCTCATTTGGCTATTACATTACATTGCAGCGGAATATCTATAAACATGGGGTCCTTCATCTTCAAGTGCCACAGGCAGACATGTTGGTTGTAGACTTTGTAATCCTAATCAATCAACTTCACTAATAGCAATCAAACCTGTAACATAACAAGTTGCAGCCACAAGGGTCAATACATTTGAATTGTATTGGCAAGTTTCACTACTAAGTATAATATGAGTGGATCCTATCAATACATGCATATTTGGCTAAGTGGGGTTTAGGCTCATTTGCAGAAAGCAATATAGTTTTATCCTATCTTTTCAAAATAGTTTTGATCTTTTGTCAAATCTTTCTGAACTCCTTGGAATCCACCAAGTGTTTCAAAATCCCTTGTTGTCACCCTTAAGTTTTACTTTGAGAAATTGGAATGTCGAGATCTTCCATAGCTTCAGGCCTTAGTTGCTCAGTATTGTCCATAACCGGGGACACGGCTAAGTACTTAGAATTTGATCTTCTGCAGAAGTTGTACACTTTACCCACATGACACAATCTCATCTTGATGCCACCAGTGCCGCTGGATAAGTACTCACCAAGATGGAGTACTGGCAGATTGAGAATGTGACAAAGTCTTTCCATAGGAGTCCTCCCAATACAAAATGCTAGCTTGTCTACCAGGCACCAATGTAGGGTTCAAGCTCCCTTACACAAATCAAGTTAACCTGAAGATGCCAATGCATGGGATTTCCACTATGTAGTTGACTAAGCCAGAGCCCATTTAGCATGTGGCTGTACACGGAAGCCACTATACGAGAAACATGTTCAATCTCTATGTCCCTGGGTGGTTTTCTTCTAGTGCACAACAAAAAGAGACAACCATATAAACATGGTTCCTTTTGTTGCCACCTTGTCCATCCTTGAGTATCCTTGTCCACCCAGGTGGTTCATTGAGTACTTGTTTTATTATATAAAACAAAGTCTTTTCAATACTTCTTATAATCATAACATGTATCCTATCCCAATATATAGCAGGGCTAAGCATACTACAACTACAATGTTTCCACTAAGGAATATATAAGGTATCCTAGCAGGATTTAGCATAGCATAAGTATAGAAATTGTTTTCATGCATGTTTCAAAATCCACTAAGTATAATGAAAATACTAGGGCTTTAGATGATAGTGTCACTTGCCTTTTTGGTAGGGAATGTTGGTTCACTTCTTGATCTTGCTAGTTTCACACTTTTCTAACTTCACTACAATCAATTAAGCAAACACAGTTTTAACTAGCATTCCAACCAATAATCAAACAATCAAACACACATAAAATAAGAGAAGCTAAGTCATGCATGCAAGCATGCTAAAGGTAGTTTTATTTGCAAAGATGGTTTCTACTAGGCTCTAGACTTTGTAAGGGACAATGTGGTCATTTTCCAAAGTGGCAAAGTCACTTGCAAAAGGGTTTTATCTAAAAGCCATTTTTAAATCCACTCATTATTTTATGTGGTGAAAATGTTTTTATCAAAGCAACAACTTTATGTTGTTCACCAAATAATTTGTTGTTTCTCAAAACTTGGTGTTTTAGGGTCAGTAGGTTTGATCCAAATCATTTTCCCAAAGTTTTTACTCCAAAGTCAATTCCATAACAAAATCAATGTTTTTATTTTGCTAGAAATGGGCTAAATCAAGTATTCCAACCTAATCTTCACAAAACACATTTTAAAATCCACAAATTGGTTCCTAGGGTCAGTAGGTTTACAACAAACCAATTTGCAAAGATTTTAACCTCAAAAACATTTTTGAATAATTTTTACAAACTAAACTATCATACAAATTTTTCTGCAAAAACAAACATTTTACTAGAAGATTTTTACTAAACAAATTGCATGGTTGGCTAGGGTTTGTTTCACTGATTCCAATGATATAAAGTTTGTAATTTCTGGACGTGTGGATCAAAAGTTACAAGTTTTTCAAATCTGCATCTAAATCAGATTCAAAATTCTGTTTTAAATCGCCTGGTGCCATGCGTCGCTTTCCTATTCGCTGGTATTGGTTCGGGTGGACCGTGCTCTGCAGGGCGTTGGATCTAAATAGATCGCACGGTTCAGGACGCGTACCCCTTCGCTGTTAAGTGGTTCTATCGTGTCTCTTCGATCTAAATCGAACGACTCTTATCAATCATGCCAAGAACTGGCGGCGCTCGACGGTTGCGCGCGGCGGCGACGGTCAGACGGTGGGCTAGCGGCGGTTCCAGGAAGCAAAGAAGACGGGGGAGGGTCTCAACGTGTTCGCGTGGTCGTGGTGGTGCTCAAGGTGCTCTCGAGAAAGCAGGGGGCGCACTGGCGTAGGAGTAATCGCTCGCCGGAGTTGCTCCTGGCGTCGGATGGTTCTGGAGCTCGTCGAGGTTGATGCTACGGATTACGAGGAGGCAAACAAAGAGCATAGTTAGATGCGCAGGATCAAGGAGAAGCTGCGAGCGTGATCGAGAAGGCGCGGGGTGGTCTGTCCTTACCAGGATACTTTGCCGGAGATAGTGGCAGACGCGACGGTGCTCGGAAGTTGTCGAAGTCGACGCTCTGGGGCACTCGCGGGCGAACCAGTGGCACAGTGAGATGCGCCAGGAGGTGAGGAGCGAGCTCGGGTGCGCCAGAGAGCAAGGGGGGGCTTGGGCTAGCCGGAATTGTCGTGGTTGTCCGTCGAAGACAGGGAGGTTGTTTGCCAGCAATTAGGGCAGCCTGAGGGCAGAGAGGCTCGGGCGAGAGAGGGGAAAGAGAGAGGAGGTGTTGGCGTTTAATCAGGAGTGGTCACTGGCGGGTTTAATCCATCCATCAACGCGAATTCAAGGAGATTAAACACGGCAGTAAACGGCAAGGAACGGTCGACGCGGGGAGGAAGAAGATGAGCTGGAGGGGTGGGGCATGCTTGTCAGCGAGAAAGGGAGTGAGGGGGAGGGGTCCACGAGTCAGTGACTGTGCGGGTGCGAGACGGTGTGCAGAAAACGTTTCGCTGGGTAGTGTTAGTGGGTTAGAGTTGGGCCTAGACTGGGCTGCTGGGTTGGGTCGACCAGATTCATTTTTTTTCCTGAATGTTTTTCCTTTTTCTATTTCTATTTTCTGTTTTGAAATTTAAACAACCAATCAAGTATTCAAATCAAATCAAACTTTCACCAAACTTTGCATTGGGTTTTGGTTCTGTTTAACAACAACATTCCAACTCCCAAAATAATAAAATAATTTTATTTTAGGGTCCATTTATAATTAAATAAAATGGACATTAGTTAATAAATCAAATGGGTTTTAATTTATTTAAAAACTCCACTTAAAGTCTAAATAATTTCAAAACCAAATCAGTAGGTTTTATTTGAAAATACAAAACATTAGGAAAACTTATTTAAAATAATTTAATAAGTTTTGATGTTTTAATTAAAATGGTAAAACCTTTTATTTAAATAAAAATGGATAATTATTTTATTTAAACAAACCTTTACTATTTTTATCAAAACAAAATGTTTTAATTCAAAAGCTTGGACAAGGTTTAATTTGGCTATTAAAATAATCCTTATTTAAATTTCTTCCTTTTCATTTGAAAACCAAATCTTTTTATTAAAAGATTCAAAATAGTAATTCCAAATATTTAAATTTTTCTTTATTAAATGTTTTGTCTTTTCAAATCCCTTTAGGATTTGTTTGATCAAAATAGGTTTGAAAGTTTCCAATTGAATTCAAAAAGTTTCTTCTCACCCTAAAAATCAACAAAGTTTTATTTTATTCAATATTTTTCACATAACAAGATTTGGAAAATCTTGGGATGTGACAATATATTAGAATCTACAGATTTTGTGCACTTTACCCACAGGAATCAATACATCCGCTGGGATACAACCACGACCCTCTACATAATGCAGACCGGGGTCCGGATAATCTAACCTAACCTTTCATTTGTTGTCCCTAGTATAGGTACTTTCAGTATGGTTGCTTAGTTCCCCCGGGACATGTACCTGACTTCCCAAGTCCGAATCTCCCTTCCTGCGCATCCTTTATCCACTCCCTTCCATACTTCCTTAACCTGGTACCGTCCGCGGGAGCTCCATAGTTTCAGCCGACTCCGAGGAGTTTAATGGAACCTCTCCGAGCACGACGACCACCTAAGTGGAAAGGAACAGAGTTCCGGGGACTCTAATCCCTTTCTACGCGTTATGGCGTATCCCATACTAAGGAGGACAAACTACGAGCTAGCCCTGAGTCCCACCCAGGGTAATGTGGTTACACTGATAAAATTGTTCCGGCAAAAGACTTGAGTACCCCTTTCCTTATTCGACTTTATCTTTATCCTCCTCATATCTCGTTTAGTGAAAACTCCACTCGGAACGATGCCTCTTTCCAAGGGTTTTGTTTTGAAAACTTTATAGTAGGGTAAAACCCTAAAATAGTTTTATCTTTGAAAAACCGAGGGTTCCAAGAGGGAAGATGCTAATCGTCTTAGCCTCGTTCTAAGGGTAAAAGTAGGTGTAAAATAGGGTAGGTGTCCTAGTGGACATCCATCCATAACTTGGAGGAGCCAAGTTACTCACGTGTTTTTATTGGAAACAAATCATGCCTTTTGATCATGCAATTTATAAACGAGATATAACACAGTTGATAAACATGAGTATAATAATAAAGGAGTTCAGGAATGGTGGATTGCCTGTGACCATCAAGAAGTCCTTTGACGGCGTTAAATAACCAAAATACCAATTATAAAGATGACCCCGATGCTTCCTTCTTCTTGGCGTCACACAAACGCAACTATCGCCGTTTATCGAGCATACATGCAACAAACAATACATCAATCAATACAAGCATACAAACATCAAACCAAACAATAAGCTAAGGATAAATACAAGATATGAGGCAGGGGATGTGGGATGATGGATTGAAGAGATTCGCAAGGGATTTGGAGGCATTAGGAAAAATGATCCCTTTTTAATTATAGTCTAATAACTATCTAAGGGAGGTTTTTTGACCAAGGGCTTAATCTGTAGGATACCATTGTAGGAAAATGATACCATTAGATAGGTATTGTTGAAATGAATCCAAGAAAAGTGGTTTCACTATTTTATCAATTTTCCTTGATTTATAATGTATTTTAGTGGATTAAACCCTAGTTTAAGGAAATAATTCACCAGAACTGTTCTGGAGTTCCAAAAATTATTTCCTTGGGTGAAAAGGTATTATTTGGTGGAATGAATTAAGAGGAGTTGGAATCACCTCAAAAACATTAACATAATGCCCTTGAGAAATCCCCAAAGGCAGTACTGGATAGGATTTGTCTTTTTTATCAGATTTATTCTACATAAGATTTTTAGTTGATTCCGAGGATACAGGTTAGGTACTGGTAATACTTTTCTGTAGAATTTGGAATCAACCCTTTTGGAGTTACATAGCTACTGTAATGATTTAACTAGTGAATTAACCATGCACAGAAGGATTTATTTCACTAAAATTTATCAGAGCCTCATAAAATTATGAGCTACTGGATTTAGGGAGATATGGTTATGGGTGATCTCCGAGAGTTGGGGTTTAGGTTCAAACCTCATTTGATTTGTCCTAGGGAAATTCATAAAGTCCAAAGGGGCTCTGTATTGTTATTTTTGCTATTGCTAAAATAGGAGGCAAGTGACTAAGGGGCCTATGGGAATGGAGAGGTATGGTTAGTACCATTCAACAACATTTGGAATTACTCCATTTGGATATGCCAATCTCTCTAGAGGGTTTAATTATTGTTCTTGATAGATCTGGGGAGATTATTTATCATATTTAATCTATATGTTGTTTTGGTGCAAATCTTGGTCTGCATATTTCTAAAGACCTACATGTATCAAGGAAAAATGGAATCTGAATATTTTAAAGGGCTTTTCATTTTCATTTTCATTTTGATTTAAACTGAACTGCTACTTTCCATATCTGGAGGAATTATGGAAGGGGAAAGGGTTGGCTGGGCCAGTTCTGTTAGCTAATGGGCCGAAAGAGGGGAATCAGCCCAGGTGTAGCGCTTGCACGCAGGCGACGCGCAGCCGGCCACGGCCCAGTGGCAGGCCTGCCTTGCGAAGGGGTACCAAGCATCTGGGGCCGTCAGATCTGGTGGGGATCGACGGTCCCTAGTCGTAGTGCTCGCGAGGGCTCGCTGGCGGGGAGAAAACCCTAGGGTAGGCCAGGGAGAGACAGGGAAACTCACCGGGGGCTCGGGAGAGGTCGGTGAGGCGATGGGGCGACGCGGTGCTCGCCGGTGGTCCAGGGGGTGGTCGGCGCGAGGGGTCTTGACATTGTGAGGGAGCTCGCGCGAAGATGTCCAAGAGGGATCTCGCCGGATCTCGTCCTAGGCGACGCTGCAGGGGGTCCTAGGCACGAACAAGAGCAGGGTTAGATAGAGGGGAGGAGAGGGTTACTGCAGAGTGACATGCATGGAGAGGGGAGCTCAGGGGAGGGAGCCTTGCTCTCTTTCTGGAAGAAGGCCGAAGCTTCTCTCTTCCTCTCTTTCGAGTAGAACCGAGCAGGGGAGAGGAGGGTGAGTTCTGGGGAGGATAGTGAGGGTGATAGGGGGCAAATGAGCTGGAGGGGAAGTGATGTACTGGCTTGTGGGCTTATAAACCGAGAGGGAGTGGTCTATGTCGGTGTGGCTCATGGAGGATCATGGAGCTAGTCCATGGCCTTCCCATTGGCGGCCAGGGGTGGTGGGGAGAGTGTTGGCGGTTCTTGTGGTCGTGCATGGATCAAATAGGGAGTAGAGGGATGCAAGGAGTAAAGAAATGGGGATTGACAAGACAATTCATTTGTCTCCTACTTAAGGATCCATGTGGGGCAAGGGGTGTGGGGACCTACTATAGAGCTTGGTCATCCAGAGGAGAGTGATGCTGCTAGGGAGAAGTGCTGGGGAAGATTGGGGTTGGTTTAGACTTTGTTTGAATCAAGATTTGATGGTTTATGCAAATTTGATCAAATGGAGGTTTTTGAAGGAAGTTACAAAATTTTCATTGGACAAAGTGTGGAAATGGTACTAGTGGGTGGAGTAGGTCAAGTACTCACTTCATAATTTAAATGGTATTTTTCTGATGATTATAATTTTATCTAAATGCACTTCTTCAAAAAGTGCAGAAATAGATTATGGAAGCAAGAATGAAATATTCACATTGGGAAAGCTCAGTTTTTGACGTGGTATGGTCCTAAATACCATATCACTCATTGGAGAATTTTATTGGGATTTATTGAAGTGTAAAAGTATTTTTAGAGAATTATTTCTAGTTTGTGCCATTTTAGAAAAAAGGCAAAAAGAAATAATCAAGAATCTCAAAAATAATTATTTTTGAGTTGTAAAGATAGGATATGATAAGTAGGCATCAAATGTGTCTTCAGTTGGCAAGGTGATTTGGAGAAAAACAAACTTGTCTTTATAAACAAGGGTTTTGAGAAATTTGCAAGATAAGGAAGTAACATAGTTCAATAATCCAAATAGTTGTGGAAATTATTTGGGGATGCTTATATACAAGTTAGATGAGGTACACTTGATGTAGGCATCAAGATACACCTTGGTTTTGAAGAAAAGTGGTGTAAAGGGTTGAAACTAGATACTTGGAGGATCTAGGGTTTTATTAGTCTCATGCCATCTAAACAAGGTTGGATTAGGGAGCTCAGTGGTCACCTTGGTACAAGGGGTATATGGATGGGTATACCATGTCAGGTTGATGATCATGGAAGGAATAGTTGGGCTTAGTTGGATTTGAGGTGGTATTGGAGTGATGGCAAACTTTGTTGAAAATAAGGCTACCATAACAGATACATCAGTTAGCCTCCTAAACCATGTGGGTTTAAGAAGCACAAGGCTCCAATGGAAATAAGTGAAGTGGGGGTTTATAGACCATGATGAATAGATCACAATCATGCAAAGAGTTGGTCAAGGGGAGGTAGCACATGGATGGGAGCTTCTGCCAAAGTAGGCAAGATGATAAGATTTGGAGAAAATATTATTACCTTGACTACAAAACCATCATGGATGGGTGGGAATTAGAATGGTTTAGCAAAGGGAAAGAGTGGTCCTTGGTAGTACTAAAGATGTACTACAAGGTGGTTCAAGTACATTTTCAATAATGCACATAGGTTGGAAAAGGTAGAGCTCCAAAGATTGAATTTAGATAAGAAATCCAGACAGCCATTTTGGCTGATTTGGTGATTTTGACTAGAGTGCAAGAGAGAAACATTTGGGGATGGTGGCAAGAGTTTATCCTTCTCATCAAGTTGTTGATGTTGAGATATAGATTGCAAAGAGGGGATCCATGATTGGATTGGGTCTCCACTAAGTTGGAAACCATCAAGAGGGATTATCACTGAATTGATCTGATCATGAGAGGTGAGGATCACATGAATGGCTTAGGGTAGATCCATACTTGGGTGCTTTCTTTGAGATTGAGGATCACATGCATAGATTGGTTCCTAAGGGATGAGCTTCTAGAGTAGCTCATTCTAGTTCCTAAGAAAACAAGGCAATCAACAGATCAAGGCAATTCACCAGACAGCAGATCAAGGCAATTCATCAAATAGCAGATCAAGGCAATTCATCTTAACTTATCTAACTACTATTAGGGTTACCATCAAGCCTAGCTTGTGGTAAGGATGGGTATGTTGAAATGGGTTTAGTTTGAAGTAATATAAGTACCATCTTGGTATCTCTACCAAGATTGAGATGAAAAAGGTTTTGATAAGGTTTTGGAAAAACCTAGAGATGAGGGTAATTGAAGGTTCTATCTTGAAAACATAAAGAGAGTATATATATGGCTCCATAGTTTTGGCAATAGAAACTAGTAAAGTATTTGGTTGTGTCAATGTCATCTTGGCTCAGGTTTTGGAAAGCCAGAACATTTGAGAATATGAAAGATGAGCCAAGACACCTCTTTTGTAAATTAGTTTTTGTAGACTAGGGTTGAGAGGAGGAGCAACACAACTAATACACAAGCAGTTGCTTGAGCACAAGCGAGCAAGTAAACACACAATACAAGAAAAAGTTTTTGTTCCCCCTGATTTTTGCCTTTTGGACATTAAATAAGGATTGCTGAAATTGGGATGTTACAAGTAGAATCATGGCCCGTTACTGTTTCATTATGCACTGTTACAAATGGGCCCACCGATGCTACCCGTAGCGGCCCATAAACTTTCAGGCCCGTTACTATTTTGACCTGCACTATTTGATATTTGCCCATTGTATGGCCCGTAAAATGAGGGGTCCGTTACTGTTCAACCATGTACTGTTTGAATTGGGCCTGTTTTGCTATCCCACTTTGTCCTGTATCCATTCTGGTCCTTTAATATACAGTTCTGCACTGTTCAAAATGGTCCCATTTATGCAATCAGCTGTGGCCCATAAACTTTCGGTCCCATTACTGTTCAGGCCCATAAATGTCCTGCACATATTATGACCTGTTACTGTTTTTGCCTGGTAGGTTTCACGGCCTGTTACTGTTCCTTCATGGTGCAACTCGGCCTGTTACTGTTCTATCCTGCTACGACCCTGGCCTTTTTCTGGCCTGGTCCATTACTGTTACGGCCATTTAAGCTTCTGGCCCTTATTATTCTGATCCATTACTGTTCTCTGGATGTTACTGTTTCATCCTGTTACTATTTTGGTCGGTTACTGTTTCGGCATGTTACTGTTTTGGTCGGTTACTGTTTTGGCCTGTTACTATTTGGGCCATTTACTGTTTCGGCCTATTACTGTTTGGGCTATTTACTGTTTCGGCCTATTACTGTTTTGTCGGATCCTGATTCAGCCTGTTACTGTTTTGGCCATTTACTATTACTTAGCAGGCCTATGGGTCGGGCCCGTGATACTTCGAAAACGTATCTATAATTTTTGATGTTCCATGCTTATTTAGTATCTACTTTTCTTTCCTTTTTCTACACTTTGAGGTATTTTTATATATTTTCTGGGACTAACCTATTAACAAGATTCCACAGTGCCAGTTGCCTGTTTTCTTCTGTTTTTGGTTCCAGAAAAGGCAAAAAATGAATATTCTCAGAATTCGACGGGACAAAAGCCAAAGTCAAGATTTTTACATGGGGAACACGGAGCCAGAAGACAAGATGGAGGATGGCCTCGAGGGGCCACACCCCCTGGCCGCACGGCCAGGCCTGGCCCACGCCTAGGGGGGGGGTTGTGTGCAGCCGCCTCGGGCACCCCCTCGGCCTCCCTCTTCGCCTATAAGAATCCCATGATACCTAAACCCTAAGTACCTGATCAATCTTCCACGAAATAGTCCGTAGCCACCGCCACCATCGTCCCTAGATCGGGGGGCATCTGAAGCTCTTCTCGGCACCCTGCCGGAGGGGAGAGACCATCCCGGAGGCCTTCTTCATCACCATGCCAGCCTCCAGTATGATGCGTGAGTAGTTCCACCTTGGACTATGGGTCCATGTAGTATCTAGATGTTTGTTTCTTCTCCTTTGTACTACCATGTTTAGATTTTGCGAGCTCCATTCATGTTCAAGATCATGTATTTGTAATCATGCATGTTGTGTTTGCGGGGATCCGATGGATATTGAGATTACTATGTTAGATTGGTTAATGATTCAATCTTATTGATTCTATCATGTCTGTGTTGTTTGAGATCTTGCATGCTCTCTGTTTCTAGTAGCTATCTTGGCCAAGTAGATTCTAGTGACTCCAAGAGGGAGTATTTATGCTTGATAGTGGGTTCATGCCACTATTTAATCTAAGGGAAGTGACATAAATATCTAAGGTTGTAGATGTGTTGTTGCTACTAGGGATAAAACAACGGTCTCTTGTTCATGGAACAAGTGGATTGTTTACCTTACACACTTTGCTTAAAGCAGTTATCCGTTGCTTGCAACTTAATACTGGAGGGGGTTCAGCTGATAACCTGAAGATGGATTACTAGTCATAGATGCATTTGGATGACGGTATATGTATCTTGTTGTATTGCCCAATCAAATCTCATAGGAACATGAATGTCCAGTATTGCATTATTATGCTTTGCTCTGTCCTGTCAATTCCCATGCTGTAATTTGTTTACCCAACATGTTATGTTGTTTATCTTAAGGATAACACCTCTAGTGAACTATGGACCCCAGTCTAATCCTTACCATTGATACACGTTCCACACCATATAGTTAATCCTTTGTTTTCAGCAAACCGGTGAGATTGACAACCCCACTGTTTGTTGGGGCAAAATCTTGAGTTTGTGTTGTGTAGGTTTCCAAGTTGATAGCAACACCTTTGAGTCGTTTCCTTCCTCCTACTGGTTCGATAACCTTGTTTTCTTACAGAGGTAAAACGTGCTGCTGTGATCATCATACCTTCCTCTTGGGGTTTCCCAATGAAGTTCTACGGTGAGCTACACATCATCAAGCTATTTCTGGCGCCATTGCCGGGAGTCTAAGGACGACTTCACAAGGGGAGTCCTTCACAACCTTTCTCTTTACTTTGTTTTTGTTTTGCTTAGTTTCTTTTGCCTTGTTTTGTTTGTCTCTTTTTTGTCAAAAATCACGAAAAAATTAGTTTCGTTTGGTTTGCTTTTTATTATCAAAAACACAAAAAATTAGTTCTCCCTTTAGTTGTCACCTTGCTCTAGCTCACCATGTTTATCCCTAAGTTCACTCTGAAAGACCTTTCAATAGGTAGTGGCTCTATAATTGGGAAAGAAAATATTGAAGAATTCTTTAACCATTTTAGAAAAACATGAGGATATTGAGGATAGGTCCTTAGCAGAACTTGCTCCTAATTATGAAATTGTTGCAGCTTCTTTAGTTCATATGTTGGAGGCTAGGTTTGTTATCCTTAACCCCATGATGCAAATAATGTTTTTTAAACTAAAAGAAGAGGATGATGCTAAAAAGAGAGATTTTATCTTAGAAACTTTGCTAAAAGAGTTCAATGATGTTGCTAAGGAAGCCAAAAAGGTCTTTGAACGTTTTAATATGCTAGGCTCATGTGTAGATGTTATGGGAACTTTATAAAAGTTTGATAAAACCAAACCCAATGGAGAGGACATTAAGATACCCATACCTTTTAAACTTGTAGAAATGCATGAAACCTTAGAAAAGAATTTTGATTGGATTGTTCCTGAAAACCCATTTGATGAAAGTAGTGAACCTAAGAGAGATGAGAAAGGATCCTCTAAAACTCATTTGGATGAGATACCTTTCCTAGTTGAAGAGATTTCGAGTATTGATCTTAATGCTTCTTCATTTGAAAATACTTGATGCTTGCTTCTTGTGCCTAACTTAAAGGCGTTAAAGAAAATTACTTCTTGGGAGATAACCCAATAGTTTTCTTGAGTCTTGGAAGTTATTACTTCCGTAATGACCTCTCCTTATCCTTTTTATTTGATTTTTGTTCCAAGAATAACCTCTAATGAGAGGGAAGTAAGATTTGGGGAGTTGCTGTCCCGAAACAGATTTTTGTGCTCCACCGTAAATATTCGTGTAAAATCTCTATATGTCGGATTGAGCTGTAATTTTCTGAATAAATCCGCCAGGTACTTAGCTAACTTTTTTTAGTTCAACACTTTTTGATTTGAGCAACCGAAGGTCTTCGAAAAAACAGGTTTCTACCTGCTGGTCTGTTTTGATAGATTTCTGCCATTATTTGCATTTGCTTCATATTGATTCCTTTTTGGGTTCTTTTTAGGAAATTGAGCTTTTTGAGGGAATTGATACAGTAGCTTGTGTCTTTAGTGCAAGTTTTTCTATTTTAAAACTAAAACCCAAAGGTCTATTATCTTTTGAATGCACTAATGTTGCTAATGAAGATAGTGTGAAGTTTTGTATGAAGAAAATTTTTCAGATGTAGAGAAAGAATGATGTAATGAGATGAAGAATGGACAAAAGATCAAGCTTGGGTATGCCACCCCGTGTCACCCCCAAGAGTTACAAGCGTCAAAGCTTGGGGATTCCCAAGTCACCCCCTTCTTCATCAATAAAAATCTTAGGTCTTTCTAGACACTTCGTTTTTATTGTTTCATGCACAGTTGTGTTGTTCTTGGAGCGTCTTAGTTTTCGGTTTTGCTTTTTGTTTGTGTAGCTTGCTTGAATAAAGTAGTTGGACCACCATTCTCATTGTGTTTTTTCAAATAAGTTGATTGGTGTTGGAAACGAGTAGGAAGTTCTTGCTTTAGTAGTACAAGAGGAGCTTGCTTTGACTGTGACTTAGACTTTATCACGTCATGCTAGATGTTGTTTTGACCTTATGCTTGGTGATTATTTTTGTAGCATGACTTGTTCCAAAAAATTAGGATTGCTTAATGTTCCTTGAAAGAATCATGCGTTGTTTTAGCATACAAAAGCATAGTATTGTGGTATTCTCCTTTGATGCTTTGTTTGGGTTGACTTGGCACATGCTCACACCATGTTAGGACTATGAACAAGTCACCTTAGCCTCTATGATCATTTAGTTTTTGACTTGTGGTACCACTTTATGCTTTGATTAGTAATGTTTTGTCGCTTTGCATGATTATGGCCATTATTGCTCTCTTAGTTTGTCGCTCCTAGTGTTTTGCTAGCCTCCACTTGTATGAGTAAGCTCTACTCATGAATCCAACTCCCAAGAAACCAAGTTATTCCAAAGTGTACACTATAAATCCTATGCATGGTGTGTTACACCATTACAAGTATATTCTTGTTTTATCTATCTTCCAAATTAAACTTATTATGTGAAACTTAGTGATTAAAGCTCTCATAAACTTGATGGCACACTTTATTTTCTTGCCCATAATAAACTTGAATCATTGTGTCATCTATGCTGTATATCCTTGCACTTATACATTGGAATTAGCAGAACCATGTTGTCATGGGGAATGCTTTCAACATTGCACTTGTACATTGTACACTGTTGATATCATGCTCTTTTGTTTGCGGATGTCGTCGGTGTGAAATAAAAGGGAAGCTTGTAAGTCCATGGAGTTATGTATGTGTGTTAGAGAAAGGCTTGGGCCGCTAGCCTAAGCCATGCCTAATCATGATGGAAACTTGTAGCATCACCATAGTGAGCAATCTATGAATCTTTCTTCTTATAAAAAAGAGAGACATATTGAAAAGAGGAAAGATAGAAAAAAGCGTCATTTTCCCATGGTAAATAATAAGATTGCTGAGATGCTCATTGTCTGCTTGCCTTGTCATTTTGATTATGGGATAGCTCCTGTATCATGTGCAAGGGGTGCCCCTTTGCGGTTCTCTATGATACACACGTACTTACTATGACAAGAACTTACAGGTGAATAAAGTTGAGTAGCATGAGGGGCGGCCTTCGTACTCAAGGGACATGAGATTTCCAACTTATACTTTGTCAAGCATATACTCCATAGTTTGTTCACTTTACCCTTAATCACTTCAAGATGCTTATGATAGGGGCAATGAGAGCTGAAAGCTAACAAGTACCATAATTTTTGGAAGCCCTTTATGAGACTTGAAATCCCTGCTTCCCTTTATGAAGGGTCTTTCTTCCACTATTATATTGAGTCTCCACCTTATATCTTTAGGCACCAATTAAGAGAGCATAGTTGCCATTCTTAGTTCTATGTGCATTGTCCCAAAACTTATTGATTGTTTCATATTGTTGATATTACTTGCTCATGAACTATTTGTATCTAGTCACTCTTATGAACTTTGAAGGTGTCCTATGCATTTATTTGCTACTCCATGAGGGACAAGCTGAATGCCACTATGCTACGTTTTCTATATGTGAAACAAACAAACGTCTTTCAATGCATTGTTATTCATGATATTTGTTTATAACCTCTCATGTTGCATGCATAGTTACTTTGTCTTATTGTTAGAACTTCTTCTTTCATTCTCATGTTTAGAGTACTTTGATCCCAGCTATAGATGCTTGCAAATGGTTTGATCTTGATTTTTATGGTGCATGTCACCTCAAAAATTATTCTTTTTATCACTTACCTACTCGAGGACGAGCAGGAGTTAAGCTTGGGGATGCTTGATATGTAGAAAATGTATCTATAATTTTTTATGTTCCATGCTTGTTTTGTATCTACTTTGCTTTTCTTTATCTACACTTTGAGGTATTTTTATATGTTTTCTGGGAATAACCTATTAACAAGATGACACAGTGCCAGTTGCCTGTTTTCTTCAGTTTTTGGTTCTAGAAAAAGCAGAAAATGAATATTCTCAGAATTGGACGAGACAAAAGCCAAAGTCAATATTTTACCGTGGGGAACACGGAGCTAGAATATGAGACGGAGGAGGGCCTCGGGGGGCCACACCCCCTGGACCGCGCCTAGGGGCGGGGGTGCGGCCTCCTCGGGCACCCCCTCGGCCTCCCTCTTCGCCTATAATAAGCCCCCAATAACTAAAACTAAGTACCCGATCAATTTTCCACGAAATAGTCCGTAGCCGCCGCCACCATCGTCCCTAGATCGAGGGGGGTCTGAAGCTGTTCCTGGCACCCTGCAGGAGGGGAGTGACCATCCCGGAGGCCTTCTTCATCACCATGCCAGCCTCCGGTATGATGCGTGAGTAGTTCCACCTTGGACTACGGGTCCATGTAGTAGCTAGATGGTGGTTTCTCCTCCTTTGTGCTACCATGTTTAGATCTTGTGAGCTCCGTTCATGATCAAGATCATCTATTTGTAATCATGCATGTTGTGTTTGCGGGGATCCGATGGATATTGAGATTACTATGTTAGATTGGTTAAAGATTCTATCTTATTGATTCTATCATGTCTGTGTTGTTTGAGATCTTGAATGCTCTCTGTTTCTAGTAGCTATCTTGGCCAAGTAGATGCTAGTGACTGCAAGAGGGAGTATTTATGCTCGATAGTGGGTTCATGCCTCTATTTAATCTAGGGAAGTGATAGAAATCTCTAAGGTTGTAGATGTGTTGTTGCTACTAGGGAGAAAACAACAATCTCTTGTTCATGGAACAAGTGGATTGTTTACCTTACACACTTTGCTTAAAACAGTTTTCCGTTGCTTGCAACTTAATACTGGAGGGGGTTCAGATGATAACCTGAAGGTGGATTACTAGTCATAGATGCAGTTGGATGGCGGTCTATGTATCTTGTTGTATTTCCCAATCAAATCTCATAGGATCAAGAATGTCTAGTATTGCATTATTATGCCTTGCTCTATCCTGCCAATTGCCCTTCTTTAATTTGTTTACCCAGCATGTTATGTTGTTTATTTTAAGGAGAACACCTCTAGTGAACTATGGACCCCGGTCCAATCCTTACCATTGATACATCTTCCATTGTTACTGTTTACTTTCTACAAACCACCATTACCATCCACACCATACAGTTAATCCTTTGTTTTCAGCAAACCGGTGAGATTGACAACCTCACTGTTCGTTGGGGAAAAGTCTTGAGTTTGTGTTGTGCAGGTTTCCAAGTTGCTAGCAACACCTTTGAGTCGTTACCTTTATCCTACTGGTTCGATAACCTTGGTTTCTTACTGAGGGAAAACTTGCTGGGGTTCTCATCATACCTTCCTCTTGGGGTTTCCCAACGAAGCTCTACAGTGAGCTACACATCATCATCCCATTACTTTTACGGTCTTTTATAGTTTTTGCATTTCTTGAGCCCATTCTGATATCATAAAAGGTGTACAACTTGTGAACATTTTTACTGTTCATCATTGGCAATACAAGACAGGCAAATACAAAGCACGATACTGTACCCTAATCGACTTGGCTAGCGCAGGTATGGAACCGCCTACCGCTATGTGTGGATAGCGTCAACTAAATACCTACACGTCCTATGTGATTTATCTAGATATTACATCAAATGCAAACTACTTAAAATTATTACATATTATCAACTCAAGGGAAAGAAAATTCGGCATTTCAGTTGACAATCGAGTGGATAGCAGTCCTCAATTTGCTTTCTCCATCTTCCACCTGCATCTCCCTTTTGAGTGTGACATCTACATTGGAAAATAACCTTGAGAGATGATCTTGCAGCCCCTTCTTTGGTGGTGATAGCAATAATTGTAGTCTAAAACTAAGTAATAAAAAGTTAATACATCAAATGAGGCAAAGTACTCATTTAACTAATACGATAAGAGATATGAACTCGAGTTTACTACTGGTCAATGGTTCAAATATATTGACCATCACGTCAAACAAACAAACAAACAAGACAAGCAAGAACTAAACAAGTGTGCCTACAGTGAAACGAGAAATATAACAATGTGTGTGGCTTAAAATTTTAGCAAATATAAACAAGCCAGGTCATTTGAACAAAAATATATAGAAGAATAAACCAGACAATGTCATGCAGTTACTGTCGTAGCTAATAATGAACGAGATAAAAATTATAACAATATCATGCGAGAACTTGTAGAGCAGGAATGCAAACCACAAATTAACTATAGTGTAGATGATAGTTATGTCATTGCTTAGGACGAACCAGAACCATATATGAAATATAATGGCGTCGCTTGTGAACCTATAGAACAGGACAAGAAAGCATTAGACAAGTGTGTCTACAATGAAATGAGCAAGCAAATAAAGTGTTACTTAGAATTTAAGAAAATATAGACTAGCCAGGTTATTTCAACAAATATATATATGGAAGTAGTTGTATATCCTGGAAAGCAAGAGACATTGGTTGACTCAGAATTTGCGGTGAGCAACACAATGGCATGTATTTACTGTCATACCTAAGAATGGACCAGATAGAAATTATAATGGCATCATACCAGAACTTGTAGAGAAGGAACGCAAATCACGAATGAAATACACAGTAGATGATCGTTATGTCATTGCTTAGGTCGAACCAGCACCAGATTAGAAATATAATGGCATCTCTAGCAAACCTGTAGAAGAGGACAAGAAGGCATTAGAAAAGTGTGCCTACAATGAAATGAGAAATCAATCAAAGTGTTTCTTAGAATTTCAGCAAATATAAAATGTCCAGGTCATTTGAACAAATATATATCGAAGAAGTCATTTATCCTGGAATGCAAGAGACCTTGGATGACCCAGAATTTGCGGTGAGCTACACAATGGGCATTCCATTACTGTCATAGCTAGGAAACGAGTAGAAATTATAAAGACATCATAAGAGACCTTGTAGAGCAAGAATGCAAACTATGAATGAACTATATATAAAGTAGAGGATACCTATGTCGCTGCTTAGGATGAACCATTAGATATGAAATATATTGGCATTGCTTGTGAACCTGTAGAATAGGACAAGCAAGCATTACACAAGTGTGCCTATAAATGAATTGAGCAATCGGACAATGTGTTTCCTAGAATTTAAGCAAATATAAACTAGCCAGGCCATTTGAAGAAATATATATGGAAGCAGTAGTATATACTGGAATACACGGGACGTTGGGTGACTCAGAATTTTCGGTGATATACACAATGGGCATGCAGTTACTTTCGTAGCTAAGAATGAACAAGACAGAAATTATAATGGCATCATGATAGAACTTGCAGAGGAGGAACGCAAGCCACAAATGAACTACACAGTAGATGATAGTTATGTCGTTGCTTAGGATGAACCAGCACCAGATAAAGAAAGAATGACATCGCGCTTGTAAACATGTAGAAGAGGCTATGCAAACCAACATGTTCAGTGTTCCCTTTTGAGTTCTATGCAAAGAAAAAACAAAGTCAGTGTTGCATCTTTTAAAGATCTAGATAGAAAACACACAATTATAATCGAACTAGTATGTTGAGTTGAAACAGGTACTACAGGATAGCAGAACGATGCTAGGGAGGAAATAATAGCAGGAACTTAGCTCATGACAAACCAGATAGATTCAATAACTATGGAGCAGGGAATCTACACTAATATTTTTCACCGACTTTACATTTTGCAAAAACTACACAATAGCAGGCAATTACTGTTGTAGGGAGTAGCTAAGCACATGTGCATGATAAAATAACAAACATGTGCATTACTTGAAATTTGTAGAGCAGAGAATGCAAACAAACATATCTAGTGACCTTGTATGTAGAACAAAGAATAGGCATGCGTAATGACTTGTATGTACTACCACGATTACAAAAATGAAGTTCACTACGACAAGCTTTAACCTGCTATATTGCTGAGAAAACAAAGAGAGGTTAGAGATTAGTTTACCTCGGTCAGAGAGGCATCTAAGCATCGTCGATACCGTGCGGGTGACGTGCAGGTCACCGAGGGTGCTGCAGTTGCGGCTAAGTAGATCTTGGGCGGTCAGGGAAGTAGATCTTGGGTGGTCGATGTCGGCTTGAGCGCGGTGGACGAGGGCGTCGTTGAGGCAGATCCGGTGCCATGAACGGCAACGCCCGTGTAGCTTGTCTGGAGCGGTGGACATGGAACTCGTTGAACTAGATCCCATCCTGTGGACACCGGTGAGGCGGTTCCGGTACGGTTGGGTAGCATTCGGTGGCGGGGATGTAGAGCTTGGGCGGTCGATGACGCCACCGGCATGGTGAACGAGACCACAACTCCGCTGCCATGGCACAAAAGCCAGGTGAACTAGATCCGGTGGTGTGGGTGTCAGTGAAGCGGCTCCGCCGCGGTGCACGAGACCGCAGCTCAAGCGGCTCAAGCCACCGTGAATTGCCACCGGCTGGTGCGCGCGGTGGTTGTGGAGGGGATAGAGGAGCTTGGGATTTTTGGGAGGGCCAGCGGGAAAAACTGCACGAATAGGGACCATAGAGGTGAACATGAAACAAATTATGATCATGCCACAAAGCTACCGACTTTAGCATGCCCATTTGTCGTCTAAAAAAGGGTAGAATTGGAATTTTATAGTCTAAAGTTTTTGAAATAGAGGAGCGCGAAATGCTTCAAGGTCGATGTGTGATATTGCTGCTCAATTGAGATTTTAAATTTGGCTAGAGCCCATCTTCTATTCTAATAAAATGGTACTACCCGGTGGGAGATTTTGGCTCAATTTTTTGAAACGGAGGGGCGGGAAGGTCGGTGGGTGGTTTTTCCGCTCGATTAAGATTTTGAATTTGGCTAGCCTCTATCTAATAATAATAGAGAGATATTTTGCCTCAAAATGTCTGAAAGGGAGGGGCGCGCAATGGCACTTCTGAGTAGGTGAGGAATTTGCCGTTTGATTACGATTTTGAATTTTTTTGGTAGCATTCAAGTAATAATAGAAAAAGATAGTTTTTTTTGCGAATCAATGGAAAAAGGTAGTTGTAGACTAGTACTAGTATGCTAGCTGGTCAGGAAATGAAGGCCAAGACTCATGTTAGCTGATCATTCATTACATTAATTATGCACAAGTGCACAACAATGGATACTCTACCTCCAATTCAAACTGAGGTGCACGCACGGTAAATTTTGCCACTCGACTGAGATTTTGATTCTGGCTAGCGTGCAAATAATATTAGGAGAGAAAATGCTACTCCCTCTGTTTAGGAATAGAAAAAATTGTCATATTCAATCATATTCGCATAGAAAAAATAATGTTGACCCCCCATTACAATTATTTTTTGTTTGGGCTGTAGGTTTTGACGTTGGATTAAGATTTTGAATTTGGCTAGTCCTACTAACAAAAATTATGAGCGAACCCCAGCACCCAACCCAGAAACTTTACAATCCCCATTGCTCAAAGTAGCATTTTATTTTCGGACAGAGAGGTAGAAAATCGGATACCATGATCTCTGATTGAAATATATTACCGCGGGGTGGGTGGGGGGAATTTGCCTCCCGAATACGAATTTTAATATGACTAATCCAAGTAATAAAACATAAATATTGTTTAACGTATTTTTAGGGTCATACACCATCTGTTCATGAATCCATTCAGACACGAAAAAAAATGTTGAGCTCCGATTCAAAAATGTAGTTCCATTTATCACATGACACTTATGAATATAGTGTGCAACAACGGTAAGGCATTGTTTTCAGAATATGATCAATGATCCAGGACAGCGGCACTTATAACATAAGGTACTGCAAGTATCATACTAGTACATACTAATAAGCGGCATGTGTTTTGCATGTTTAGACTTTCAGTGAAAAAACAACTTGAAAATTTTAAAATGTATCGGTATGAAAATAGTATTGGTCATTCGTTAGTTAAATTTTATACATCCAACTATGTGAAGTAGCAACTTGACGTGGAATTGATTCAGTATATCGTAATTTTGACTAAAACTCTAAAGGACATTATAATTAAATGTTCCTGCGACCTCCATCTTGCACCGTAAGAATGACACTAAATGCGCAATGTATACTATAATCCTTGCCTCGTCTTCTTATTTATTATCTCTAAAAATAGTGAGATGATATTTCTAGTAATCGGTTAAAGTACATAACTGTATCATGTTTTTGCGTGTTGTTAGGGAAGATTTTTAATCATGAATTGAGCTCGAATAAGCTAACTTGAATTTTTTAAGGCATACATATGAGGTGAGAGGTGGAGGAGTGAACAAGACATACTTCCAAAAATATAAATAGTTATACACCAAGAAAGCAATAAACAGGGGATTAGTAGCCTAAAATCCTTCATCTAAACATAATAACTGGATGAGAAGTGGAAGCCGAAACATACTACTCCTAACAAGTTTCAACTTTCTCGTGATCTTCTGTATTAGATAGATATAGTAGATAAATAGATAGAGATAGAGATTAGTGCATCCACACATAACCAGTTTGATTGCATCCACACATATATTACACAATATTCCAACCTTGCAGCATATAAATCATCAATATTAAGCAGACTAGCAATCTACGGATCACACATTCAAGATTCATACTACTTCCATATTGGTGCAATCTGTTCACCAAGTAGTACATTTGCTCCACAATTGACACAAGACTTTTTAGCAAGCTAAAACAACATGCTAAAAAGGGTTATATTTGGAAACAAAGCTAGTACAGTATAAGGTATCATACAAATTATAGACATGTCGCAATAAGGAAATGATCCAAGTGCAGACTAATACAGCAACAAAGTACTTTTAGCATCAGGTTCTATTTCACAACAAAGGGACTGACCTGAGCTGTTAGTGTTCAACCCTGAATATTGAGCATCTTCATGACTTTCT
This sequence comes from Avena insularis, assembly GCA_023614405.1. Lineage (NCBI taxonomy): Eukaryota > Viridiplantae > Streptophyta > Magnoliopsida > Poales > Poaceae > Avena > Avena insularis. The sequence goes on along the minus strand of CM042689.1, from coordinate 242,963,756 downwards.
CATTAATTTCTCTGTTGTGCTCTAGGTGGGTTACAACTTCTTCTAATTTGTCCTTCAAACGGTCATTATATACACTTAGGGAAGATGATAAATATCGTTCATCTTGGAGTTCCTCTAGAACTTGAATATGCAAATAAATGGCCTTAGAATTGGACTTGTACTTGAAGTTGGACTTTGACGAGCTCGCTATGAACCAAGCGTTACACAACAACATGTTCTTAGCTTTAGCACCACGTTGTAGTACCTTGAAAAAGAAATCCACACATTCTTTTGGAGTTTTTACTGAACAAACTTTCCTAGGATTTTCCAGCTCATCTTTCAAGTCAGCCTGGAAAGTTTTCAGTTGATGTAAGAGAAGTGAAGTTACTATAGAGAAACATGCAGACATGTACTGTTATAATTGGCAATGCTGATAACGCATCTTATACACTTATGTAAAAAAGATCATTTTGTCGTGGATTTTTTTATGTCATTTACTAACAGGACTAAAAATGTGGCTTCGTGTACACACACTATGAGGTGCAGATATGACAAGTTTGTACAATTCAAAACTGAAACTGACTTTAGTTGCAAATCATGAAGGTAAGTGAAAACAAAACTGAGAAGCAGTCCAAGCAAGGTTGAATATCAACGTATATACATACAAATCACTACAAGCGCAACATCACAAAACGAAGAGAAGGCTTACAACAAATTTCTTTACAATGACACTGTATCTATTTGTGTGGCATCCCTCGAATTTCTCCAGCTGAATCAACTGTTTTTTTGGATCCCCGTTAGACTTCTTCTGCATTTGAACGAGCAAAAACAAACTGCATCACATGTTCGAAACGTAGGATGGAAAGATAATATGCATACAGATTGCACAACATTAATTACATACTAATACCAGTACAAAACAACAAGTCCTTACCAATTGGTAGAGGTGTCCTATTATGCCGCGGGATCCCGTATGACTTAGTACTCGTACTTTATTATGGCTAGAACAGTTTCTTTGAGCGATAGCCTAGAAAATAGGAGACTTGTAAGACACATGCATAAATAGGAATTGATAATGCAATCTAGTCTCACAATCTTCTGAAAGCATACCTCATTCTTTTGATCAAGACAGTGGTGGAGAAGATCACCCCACTGATTGTTAGTCATGTGATCCACATGAAACGTTCTTGTAACATCCTGGAAACACTTGCCAGATAAGTGTTGCTTCTTTAGCCTGTGGCGTTGCTGGAAAACAATGAGTAGCATATATAACAAACGACAAGCTAAGAAAAAAAGGGACAGAGCAATGGAGTATGTGCAAGAGACTGATGACTTACATGTAACTTCTTCAGTAAACCCTCGAAATGCTTAGGGGTATTTCGGTGGTGTTTCCATGAAGAAAAGATGGGAATATCATTCCTCACGAAAACACCTGTATCGATGCTATATAAGAAAATTTATGTGGATCCAATGGCCGTCTGAATCCTGCTATAGATGTGATCGGAAGTCTTGATTTAGTTATTTCAAGCATCTGTTCAAGAGTTTTTCCCATCATCGGCCCCTTGTTAATCTTCGTCGTGGTGCAACTAAAAAAAGTTACATCAAAATATCAATTTGGTGTCACGCTCATTTGCAAGTGAGTATATGTCTCTGTCAGTACTAAAGGTTGTTGGAAGATCATTACCATTTTGTTGCTGAGAAGCTTCTTTTTAAACTGGTTATGCTCCCAATTGTTACCGGTAACCGGATCGCCTACTAGCGGTTGTGGGATGTGTATTTTTTATTCGTAGCCACCAGTGCAACTAGACCCATTGGTGAGGGATTAGGATGGAACTTTTTATGCCGGTGTTCTATATTATTGTCTTTTTTGGACTGATTGTCATTTTCAACTAGATCAGGTAGAGTCTGAGACCTTGTTCTGACTCCGTTTCCTGCATTGGAAGCAAATAGCTTTTGAGATTTATCATGGAATCGTGTGTAAAAGAGCAAATTATTTAGGAGTACTTGCAGCTGTTGATAGATGGAAAAGCAATTAATCCTATCACAACTCTAGTATAGTAGATTACTTTCGCTAGTCTAACCTATGGCACCCTTAGTGAGAAGAAACCACACGAAGTTTCAATACAATCAACCAATCTGCAGGCTTGACTATAATACTGATAACATAACTTGCACGATGTAAGGTTTAAAAAAAACTGAAAATATCAAATTAAACTGATTTTCTTAGTATATGAAGGGCACTCGATGCCCGCCTGGTTATACTCTAAATAAGGAGCATGACATACTAATTCGGCTCAGAACCTCAGCTAGAGTTGACGAATACAAATTGTGCTATCTGTGACCTTTACGCCCCAACAAGAATCATTTTAGGATAAATTCCACAGATGTCAGAGGAGCTTCATAACGATGGTAAGGAATTCTCTACCAAATTTTAGTAACGATCGAGAATATGAGAAAGAATGCAGTACAAAATGTAATGAAGTACTTTTGATAGTAATCAAATGCATAACAAAAGAGAGCATAAAGTGTTCAACGACCTTCTTTTGGGGATGATATGGGTTTATGCTTCGCGTTGGTGTGGTCGAGCGGGAGGACCTGCCGTTTTCCCATATCTCCGGTGCCGGAGACAAGGGAGTCCGTGAAGGAGATGGGACTTTGCGGCAACGGTATCATGCTTGCTAGCGATGTTGGGAACGCTCTAGCACGGTGGTCATCAAAGTGGAGAAGCTGTCGCGCCATGCTAAACAAGGGAGTTGTGTCTTCAGTCACAATGGTACCTGGTGAGGAGGATGTGGTGGCAAGGAGGGACGGTAGTGCAAGGCCATATTCTTGGGAGATGCAGGATAAAGCGCCTTTTATATGTATCAATGGCACCGGTGGTATGTTCAAAAATTTTGAATTGCGCGTTGTGCCGGGTAGTTCAAAGAAAAACACGCCAATGTAATGCAAAATTTGGTGATCTTTAGCCCGCAAAAAAATGGTGATATCTACTCTATTGCTACACTTTCTAGGAGCTGAGCTAGAAAAATTGCATCGAATGCGATGGAAGGTATGAACGCACCAACAGCCTTTACTAGGTGTAGACTCCCTAGTACGTACTTTGAAAAAGCTAGTATGCGCAGTCCCGAGAATAGCCTCTTCTTCAAGCACTCGTACTCTAGTTATACTCTCCTTTTTGAAAAAAACTAGGAGTACTAGTATATTTGGTTTATTTAGGCAAATACGTAGATCAAGAAAATAATTTGACCATAAATTTGGTTAACTATATCCCTCGGGATGGAAGCGATAGTAATAACTAACTAGGGAGTATAGGATAGTAGGAAAGATGATAAAACCAAAATTTGGCTCTGGCAACATTGTGGCTAGTGATGCATGTGACATTCACCAAACAACCAAATACTTTACCAGCAAGTACACGATCATAACTTCATACTACTAAATAAAGGTTTTTCAATTTACTGGGTCCATTTTGGAATCTATATTATCAGATCAGGAACTACTCCCTCCGTTTCATAATATATGTCTGTTTAGTAAGCTGTTTTAGAACTATAAATAGGCTTATATTCTGAAAATAGATGGAGTACTAACTTAAGGTCTTCCACGTGCTGGCTCATTGATAGAGATCGACCACAGCTTCATGCTTCGACTTTGCTAGCTCGGCCATGAGTTTGTCCTTCTGGTCCTCAAGGTCCTGGATCTGTTCGAAGCTGATGTCCAGCATCTCCACCATGCCGATGTTCCGCCGCTTCAGCTAGTCATGCTCAATCAAGTATTCCATGGCGAGATTCCTAAGGAGGTGAAGCCCGACCATGTCAGCGGCGAGTTTGGAGTAAAGTCTAGTGCACTCCTTGATGAGGGCGCTTCTGTCCGCTGTCATGGCGCAGAAATCACGCATCACCTTTTTCACCATAAACTCGATCTCGAAGCCAATATTCTGTTAGATGAACAGGGAGCAAAAACTCAGAAGTGTACCTAGAGAACTATCAAGGAAGAGGGACATGAAATCAGAATTTTTGACCTCGTGGCTGTATCGATCAGCCTCCATCGGTGACAGTGAATATGATTCTGCAAGCAGGAGTGCCGCGGGAATGCGAAAGAATGTACTAGTCGTAGGGACAATGAGCGGATCAAGAAATGGTCAAAGATATGGAAAATTTCCCAAGAACGGAGATTTACCTGAAGGTATCGCCGTCCATCGGTGACGGTGAAGATGTTTCTGCAGGCAGGAGTTCTGAGGGAATTCGAAGACCACCCTACCTAAGAAAACATTGAGGAAGAATGTTATAATAGGTAAATGGGAGAATCAAGAAAAGGTAAAATACATGGAAAGTTGCACAAGAATGGAGATTAACCTGAGGGCATCTGTCCCTGGCCAGAGCGGCTTTGAAGAACCTTGAGTTGATGACCTCTCGCCTGCAGCCGAGGGATTCGACTAGGACCCATTGATTGTGGCAGAAAAGCAAGCTGACTTCATGTCTTAAGCCAAATTCACCGTCGTGGCACGAGCCCTTCTGCGGCGGGACTTGTTCCCGGTCGTGCGGGTGAAGTAGCACAGCAAAAACGAACGAAAACGGGCAAAGCAATCTGGCAGAGAAGAACTACAGTCGTGAAGAGAGGAGGATGAAGGTCCGGTTCGTGATAGGTGACCTCTCCGTCTCCATGCGAGTACTAAAAAACCATTTTTACTCAGATACAGTACTTGACATAGAAATCAAAGAGACTTGCACGTGAGAATCAGATAATGAAAGTATGCCATATCATTTTTATATAAAATTATAATTATAATAGGTGAAGCTCAAAAAATAATAATAATTTCGATCCACGTCCATAAAGTATCGGGTGAGCTTAAAAAATAATTATAGCAATATAAAACAAATTACAATCACGGGACTATGAGAGGGTAGCTCTAACATGTGGGTACTATCTTATGGATAAGTTTGACTAGATACATTGTGGTGCAATCAACTAACTTATGATATAGCAAGCGGGTCCCATTTTAAAGATAGGTTTGGCCATATTCATAGTTGATGCCCTAATACTCTTAATGTCAGGTAAGGATAACATGTTGGTCCATTATAAATATTTGAAAAGTCTGCTTGTGGCACTCAGATCCATATTTTTAGACTTTCTTTACGGAAAGGAACAATTTCATCATCACTCGGAAAATTAAGATTGTTCTTTCCTAATAGTTGGATACTCACACCGATGTCATTGTTTACTAAAAAGAAGATGCACTCATCTACCTTTGGAAAGAGAATTAGTAATTCAAGAGCAATCTATTGCGCTTACTGGTAGCTGGAGTTTTACCTAATTTCGCTGAATTATCAAGATGCCAAAATTTAGCAAGAAGTTGAACCTAGTGTCAAAACTATTGGTGGTGGTTTGTCATATATTAAATGCCCCCCGATGGTTACCTAAAAAAATCGCAAAACTGTCAAACCAAACCTACAATTTTTTGTAGTTCAAATTTGAACTAATTTCGATAAGTTGGCATTAAGGCATTCAAGCCTTAATGCACCCATCTTTCGTGATAGTTGGATACTCACACCAATTACATTTTTTACTAAAAATAAGATGCACCCATCTACCTTCGAAAAGGGAATTAGAAAATCAAGAGCAATCTATTGCGCTTACTGGTAGCTCAAGATTGACCTAATTTAGTTAAATTGTCAAGATGCAAAATTTTAGCAAGAATTTGAAATTGGTGTCCAAATTCTCGGTGGTGGTTTGTGATATATTAAATGCCCCTCCCCCCCGATGGTTACCTCAAAAAATCACAAAACTTTCAACCCAACCTACAATTTTCTTGTGGTTCAAATTTGACCTAATTTCGATAAGTCGGCATTAAGGCATTCAAGTGGGCAGAGTTAGGTAGGATGAAGTTTAAAAACTCATAAAATTGAACATAGGAATCGTAAGTGAAACAAGTTGGTCCCCTTAATATGTCTGGAAGCTTGGCTTGTGGCATTCACATCCATATTCTTCGGACTTTCTTTACGAAAAAGAACAATCTCGTCATCGCTCGGAAAATTGAGAATGTTCTTTATTGATAGTTGGAAACTCACACCAACGACATTGTTTACTAAAAGAAGATACACCCATCTACCTTCGAAAAGACGATTAATTCGAGAGAAATCTATCGTGCTTACTCGCACCTAAAGTTTGACCTAATTTCGTTAAGTTGTCAAGATGAAAAATCTTAGCAAGAAGTTGAACCTATTTTTAAAACTCTCAGTTGTGGTTCGTGATATACTAAATGACCCCACCCCATGAGGGTTACCTCAAAAAATCGTAAAACTTTCAAAGGAACCTACAATTTTCCTTTAGTTCAAGATTGACCTAATTTCGATAAATCGGCATAAAGTCATTACAGTGGGCAGAGTTAGCTACGCTGAAGTTTGAAAAATCATAAAAAATGGGAATCGTAAGTACAACATGTCAGTCCACTATAAGTATTTGAAAGGTCTGCTTGTGGCATTCATATCCATAATCTTTAGACTTTCTTTATGAAAAGGAACAATCTCTTCATCACTCGGAAAATTAAGAATGTTCTTTCTTGATTGTTGGATACTCACACCAATAGCATTGTTTACTAAAAAGAAGATGCACCCATATACTTTGAAAAGAGAATTAGCAATTCAAGAGCTATCTATCGTGCTTACTGGTAGCTCGAGTTTAACCTAATTTCGTTAAATTGTCAGGATGCAAATTTTTAGCAAGAAGTTGAACCTGGTGTCAAAATTCTCTGTGGTGGTTTGTGATATATTAAATTGCCTCCCCTTGATGGTTAGCTCAAGAAAATCAAAAAACTTTCAAACCAAGCCTACAATTTTCTTGTACTTCAAATTTGAACTAATTTTGATAAGTCGGCATAAAGTCATTCAAGTGGGCAGAGTTAGCTAGGACAAAGTTTGAGAACTCATAGAATTAAACATAGGAATCGTAAGTGAAACATGTTGGTCCACTTAATATGTCCGGAAGCTTGGCTTATGGCATTCAGATCCATATTCTTCAGACTTTCTTTATGAAAAAGAACAATCTCGTCTTTACTCGAGAAATTGAGGTTGTTCTTTCCTGATAGTTAGAAACTCACATTGACGACATTGTTTACTACAAGAAGATGCACCCATCTACCTCCTAAAAGACATTTAATTCGAGAGCAATATACCTCCCTTACTTGTAGCTCAAGTTTGACCTAACTTTGTTAAATTGACAAGAAGCCGGTGAAGTGTGCGAAGTTAGCTAGTAAGCTTGAAAAATGGAATTATATAAGAAACAGTGGTCCACTTTGTGTGATAATTGGGAGGGTTTCATTTTCTTCTAATTGTGGTAGGCCCCGTAGGAGCGAGGTTCTTGAGTTAACACGGTCGGCGGAAGTACAAGTTACATCGAGGACCTCATAAAAATGAAAATTACATCCAAGTCCATACATTTAGCACAAGGTCCCTAGAACTAAGCAATGTAGTGTGTTTTCAGATTTGCGCATACTACCGTTCATTCATTGTGCTAAATTCTATCAATAGAATATTCTAGATGCTAAGAATGGAAAAGAAGATCGAACAGTTAGCAATGTTTGGATTGCCACTCTTGATCCAACAGTCAATGTTCAAAGTTATTCGTAAACTATACTTTAGTGGTATGGTATTGTAAGAGATAACACAAGATAAAGATAAGATAAGAAGTACTACTTTGAATTTATGATCTTTTGAATAACCTTCCCTCCCGATATTTGGGAAGCAAGTGAAAATTTCAAAACTGAAAAAGTTTGATTTTTTTGCCGCCGAGGACCAAAGTGGTTTCCTTCCTATGTATTATTCCTCCTACTCCATAGTACAAACCAACATGGATTCCAAACACGCCAGAGAAACAGAGCCGCCCTCTCAAAAATAAAAAGAAACAAAGCCGCTGTACCAAGGCAAACGTGCGCAGCCCCACACTATAGATGATGGAGAGATCAGCCGGGCCGGTACGCGAGGGGAGAGGGGTGGAGACATGAGAGGATTTGAAGGACATAGAAAACACACTTTTTTTCATGCATAGGTCCTGGAATTTACTAGTAATAGTAGATGTACTCCACTATAATAACTGTAAAGGCGGCAGGAGTACCTTGTTTTAGGAACCCATCATAACTTTGCTATTCACTGCTTCCCTCTTCCCCTGCCTATGTTTTATTCTCTCTACACGTACAACACATGGACAAAGGTGATCATATGTGGTGCAATCAACTAGATTGGTATTAGCAACTAGGTTTGTCCATATACATAGGTGATGCCCTAAGATCTACCGTTTAGACAATGTATATATGAGACGGATTCGTGGGACCTACTGGACTGCAGATGCTAACTTTTGCGTAATAGTTTTATAGCTTGGTCATACACTTCCAAGTGGGTCCCATTCTTTGCTTTTTCGTTTAGACACATGTGCCTTGTACTCCCCTCGCAACCGAACTAGAGTCTATTTTTTTGAGAAATTCCACCGATCTATTAATAATGATCAACAACCGTGTAAAGAGACCCAAAAGTATGTTTCTCTTACACGCCGTATCGTTCTTTGATTTCCCCCTCTATTTTGATCTATATGCTTTATATAGAAGAACAATTTGACCTAATTTCGTTAAATCTACATAAATTCATTTAAGTGTACCAAGTTAGCTAGTAATGTTGAAAAAATCCGTCTAAAACTTGGGAATTGTAAGAAAGCAAGGTCACCTTTGTATGAAAATTGGGGTGGTGCCTTTTTATTTTAACTAATGCGGGCCCCATGGGAGCAGTGAGCTTTAGTTAACATGGTATGTGAAAGTATAACTTGCATCAAGGACCTTATAGTAAATGAAAATGACATCCAAGTCCATTACTTGGTAAATTGAGAATGTTCTTTACTAATAGTTGTAAACTCACACCGACGACATTGTTTACTAAAATAAGATGTACCCATCCTCCTACGAAATGACATTTAATTCGAGAGTAATCTATCGCGCTTACTCGCATCTCAAGTTTGACCTAATTTTGTTAAATTGTCAAGATGCAAAATCTTAGCAAGAAGTTGAACCTGTTTTTAAAAATCTTAGTTGTGGTTTGTGATATATTAAATGACCCCCCCCCCCCGATGGTTACCTCCAAAAAAATCACAAAACTTTCAAAGCGACCTACAATTTTCCTGCATTTAAAATTTGACCTAATCTCGATAAATCGACATAAAGTCATTCAAGTTGGCACAGTTAGGAAGGACGAAGTTTGAAGACTCATGAAGCATGGGAATCATAAGTAGTACAACATGTCGGTCCAATATATATGTATGAAAGCTTCGCTTGTGGCATATTCAGATCCAATATTATTCGAACTTTCTTTATAGAAAGGAACAATCTTGTCATCGCTCAGAAAATTGAGAATGTTCTTTCCTGATGGTTGGAAAGTCACACTGATGATATTGTTTACTAAAAGAAGATGCACCCATCTACCTTCGAAAAGACGATTAATTCGATAGAAATCTATCGTGCTTACTCGTACCTCAAGTATGACCTAATTTCGTTAAGTTGTCAAGATGAAAAAACTCTCGATTATGGTTCATGATATACTTAATGACCCCCCCGATGGTTACCTCAAAAAATCACAAAACTTTCAAAGCAACCAACAATTTTCCTTTAGTTCAAGATTGACCTAGCTTCGAAAAATCGGCATAAAGTCATTCAAGTTGGCAGAGTTAGCTAGGTCAAAGATTGAAAATCATAAAACATGGGAATCGTAAGTACAACATGCCAGTCCACTATAAATATTTGAAAGGTCTGCCTGTGGTATTGAGATCCATATTTTTTAGACTTTCTTTACGAAGAGAACAATCTCTTCACCACTTGGAAAATTAAGAATCTTCTTTCCTGATAGTTGGATACTCACACCGATGGCATTGTCTACAAAAAAAAATATGCACCCATCTACCTTTGAAAAGACAATTAGTAATTCAAGAGCAATCTATCGCGCTTACTAGTAGCTTCAGTTTGACCTAATTTCGTTAATTTTTCAAGATGCAAAATTTTAGGAAGAAGTTGAACCTGGTGTCAAAACTCTCGGTGGTGGTTTGTGATGTATTAAATGACCCCCGATGGTTACCTAAAAAAATCACAAAACTTTCAAACCAAGTCTCCAATGACTACAAGAAAAATGTCCTTTCACTTTGTGGTTGAAGGTCCGTTTTTTGTGGTTTAAAAGCCTTCTACGACAGATGACCATCGTGGTAGAAGCCCCGTCACAAATGATTTTACCACGATTTTTGTCTACCATGGTGGATCACACCCTTTAGCCACGAAAAGTCGTTCCGTCATAGATCTATTCGCCAGCCGCGTTGACTGCTGACGTCATGCAAACTACCACATGGAGGACGATGTTAAAACCCATTTAATGCCATTAACTGTCAATGAAATCGTGGTAGAATCCAGGCCTGGCCAAGGCCTGGTAATTATTAAGTGGGCGGCCCATTAAGAGAGCCCAACAATATCATGGCCCGTTACTGTTTTGTCATGCACTGTTACAAATGGGCCCACTGGTGCTGCCCGCGGCGGCCCGTAAACTTTCGGGACCTTTACTGTTCCAATGAACACTGTTTGAATTTGGTCCATTATTGATGCCCGTAAAAAGTTGGACCCATTACTGTTCTGACCTGCCCTTTTTGAATTGGTCCCGTTTTGCCAACATGCTTTGTCACGTAGCCATTCTATCCCGTTACTATACATCTCTGTGCTGTTCAGGACAACCCATTTACACAATTAGCTATGGCTCATAAACTTTCAGGCCCGTTACTGTTTAGGCCCATAAACGTTCTGCCCATATTCTGGCCTATTACTTTTTTGGCTTGGTAGGTTTCTCGGCCTGTTACTGTTCCTTCATGGTCCAACTTGGCATGTTACTGTTCTGGCTTGCTACAACCAAGGCCCTTTTCTGGCCTGGCCTGTTACTGTTTTAGCCTTTTACTGTTCTTGTCGGATACTGTTTCGACCTATTACTATTATGGTCGACTGCTGTTTTGGCCAATTACTTCCTTTGTCTGTTACTGTTTCGGCATATTACTATTACTAAGCACGCCTGTGGGTTAGGCCCATTACTTTCACAGTTTCTGCATTTCTAGATCCCATTCCTATTTATCTAAAAGGTGTACAATTTGTGAACATTTTTATTGTTCATCGTCGGCCTAATACAAGACGGGCAAATACAGAGCACGATATTGTACCCTAATCTACCTGGCTAGCGCAGGTTCGGTACCGCCTACCGCTATGTGTGGACGACGTATACTAAATGCCTACATGGCCTATGCGAATTATCTAGATATTACATCAAATGCAAACTACTTAATTTTTTTACATATTATCAACTCAAGGGAAAGAAAATTCGGATTTCAGTTGACAATCGAGTTGATAGGAGTCCTGAATTTGGTTTCTCCATCTATCACATGCATCTCCCTTTTGAGTGACATCTACATTCGAAAACAACCTTGAGACATAATCTTGAAGCCCCCTATTTGGTGGCGATAGAAATAATTGCAGTCTGAAACTAAGTAATAAGAAGTTAATATATCCAACAAGGCAAACTACTCTTTTAACTAATACGACAAGAGCTATGAACTGGAGTTTACTACTGTTCAATAGTTCAAATATATTGACCATCACGTCAAACAAATAGGTCAATCAAGCATTAAACAAGTGTGCCTACTATGAAACAAGAAATATAACAATGTGTGTGGTTTAGAATTTGAGCAAATATAAACTAGCTAGGTAATATCAACAAATATATATATAAAAGAATAAACGAGAAGAATAAATCAGACAATGGCATGCAGTAACTATTGTAGCTAAGAATGAACGAGACAGAAATTATAACGGCATCATGCAAGAACACGTAGAGCAGGAATGCTAACCACAAATGAACTATAAAGTAGAAGATGATTATGTCGTTTCTTAGGATGAACCAGAACCAGATCCCGAAATATAATGGCGTTGCTTGTGAACCTGTAGAACAGAAAATGTAAGAATTAGACAAGTGTGCCTACAATGAAATGAGCAATCAAACAAAGTGTTTCTTAGAATTTTAGCAAATATAAACTAGCCAGGTTATTTCAACAAATATATATGGAAGGAGTTGTATATCCTGAAAAGCAAGAGACGTTGGTTGACTCAGAATTTGCGGTGAGCTACACAATGGCATGCAATTACTGTCGTACCTAAGAATGAACCATATATAAATTATAATGGCATCATACAAGAATTTGCAGAGCAGGAACGCAAACCACGAATAAACTACAAGGTAGATGATTGTTATGTCGTTGCTTAGGATGAACCAACACTAGATTAGAAATATAATGGCATCTCTGGCGAATCTGTAGAAGAGCACAAGAAAGCACTAGACAAGTGTGCCTAAAATGAAATGAGCATTAAATCAAAGTTTTTCTTAGAATTTAAGCAAATATAAACTAGCAAGGTCATTTCAACAAATATGTATGGAACCAGTCTTTTATCCTAGAATGCAAGAGACGTTGGGTGACCCAGAATTTGCGGTGAGCTATACAATTGGCATGCAGTTACTTTTGTAGATATGAACTGAATATATATTATAATGGAATCATAAGAGAACTTGTAGAGAAAGAATGCAAACCACGAATGAACTATATATAGAGGATATCTATGTTGCTTCTTAGGATGAACCATTAGATATGAAATATAATGTCATTGCTTATGATCCCATAGAACAGGACAAGCAAGCATTACACAAGTGTGCCTACAAATGAATTGAGCAATCAAATAGAGTGTTTCCTAGAATTTTAGAAAATATAAACTAGCCAGGTCATTTCAACAAATATATATGGAAGCAGTAGTATATCCTAGAATGCAAGAGATGTTGGTTGAATCAAAATTTTGCGGTGAGCTACACAATGGGCATGCAGTTACTTTTGTAGCTAAGAATGATGAGACTGAAATTATAATGGCATCAAGCGAGAACTTGCAGAGAAGGATCACAAACCACGAATGAACTATATAGTAGAGGATAGTTATGCCGTTGCTTAGGATGAACCAGCACCAAATTAGAAATATAATGGCGTCTCTTTCGAACCTGTAGAAGAGGACAAGCAAGCATTACACAAGTGCTCCTACAATGAAATGAGCAATCAATCAAAGTGTTTCTTAGAATTTCAGCAAATATAAATTGGCCAGGTCATTTCAACAAATATATATCAAAGAAGTCGTTTATCCTGGAATGCAAGACACCTTGGGTGACCTAGAACTTGCGGTGAGCTACACAATGGGAATGCAATTACTATCATATCTAGGAACTGAATAGCAATTATAAATACATCATAATAGACCTTGTAGATCAAGAATGCAAACTACGAATGAACTATATATACAGTAGAGGATAGCTATGCCGTTGCTTAGGATGAGCCATTAGATATGAAATATATTGGCATTGCTTGTAAACCTGTAGAACAGGACAAGCAAGCATTACACAAGTGTGCCAATAATGAATTGAGCAATCGAACAGAGTGTTTCCTAGAATTTCAGCAAATATAAACTAGCCAGGTCATTTCAAGAAATATATATGGAAGTAGTAGTATGTCCTAGAATGCATGAGACGTTGGTGACTTAGAATTAGCGATGATCTACACAATGGGCATGCAGTTACTTTCATAGCTAAGAATAAATGAGACAGAAATTATAATGGCCTCATGCGAGAACTTGCAAAGTAGGAACACAAACCATGAATGAACTACAAAGTAGAGGATAGTTATGTCGTTGCTTAGGATGAACCAGCACCAGATTAGAAATATAATAGCGTCTCTTGCGAAGCTATAGAAGAGGGCAAGCAAGCATTAGACAAGTGTGCTTACAATGAAATGAGCAATCAATCAAAGTCTTTCTTATAATTTCAGCAAATATAAACTGGCCAGGTCATTTCAACAAATATATATGGAAGAAGTCGTTTATCCTAGAATGCAAGAGACGTTGGATGATCCAGAATTTGCGGTGAGCTATACAATGGGCATGCAGTTACTGTCGTAGCTAGGAACTGCAAAGAAATTATAAAGGCATCATAAAAGAACTTGTAGAGCAAGAATGCAAACTACGAATGAACTATATATACAGTAGAGGATAGCTATGTCACTGTTTAGGACGAACCATTAGATATTAAATATAATGGCATTGCTTGTGCACCTATAGAACAAGACAAGCAAGCATTACACAAGTGTGCCTACAAATGAATTGAGCAGTCAAACAAAGTGTTTCCTAGAATTTCAGCGAATATAAATTAGCCAGGTCATTTCAACAAATATATATGGAAGCAGTAGTATATCCTGGAATGCAAGAGACGTTGGGTGACTCAGAATTTGCGGTGAGCTACACAATGGGCATGTAGTTACTATCGTAGCTAGGAACCACATAGAAATTATAAAGGAATCATAACAGAACTTGCAGAGCAAGAATACAAACTATGAATTAACTATATATATAGTAGAGGATAGCTATGTAGCTTCTTAGGACGAACCATTATATAATAAATATAATGACATTTCTTATTGACCTATATAACAGGACAAGCATGCATTACGCAAGTGTGCCTACAAATGAATTGAGCAATCGAACTCCTAGAATTTCAGCTAATATAAACTAACCATGTTATTTTAACAAATATATATGGAAGCAGTAGTATATCCTGGAAAGCAAGAGATGTTGGGTGACTCAGAATTTGCGGTGAGCTACACAATGCGCATGCAGTTACTTTCGTAGCTAATAATGACCGAGACAAAAATTATATGGCATCATGCGAGAACTTGCATAGCAGCAAGAACACAAACAACGAATAAAGTACACATTAGAGGATAGTTATGTCCTCGGTTAGGATGAACCAGCACCAGATAAGAAAACAATGACATCGCGCTTGTGAACCTATAGAAGAGGCTGTGCAAACCAACATGTTTAGTGTTCCCTTTTAAGATCTATGCAAAGAAAAAAAAAGAGCATTGCATCTTTTAAAGATCCAGATAGCAACAACAAAATTATAATCAAACTAGTACAATGAGTTTAAACAGGTACTATAGGATAGCAGAATGATGCCAGGGAGGAAATAATAGTAGAAACATAGCTCAGGACGAACCAGATAGATTCAGTAAATGGGGAGCTAGGCATCCACACTAATATTTTCCACTGACTTTACATTTTGCAAGAACTACACAATAGCAGGCAATTACTGTTGTCGGGAGTAGCTAAGAAAATGTTCATGACAAAATAACAAACATGTGCATGAATTGAAATTTCTAGAGCAGCGAATGCAAACCAACCTGTCATGTGACCTTGCATGTAGAACAAAGAATAGTTATGCCCAGTGACTTGTGTGTAATAGCACGATTACAAAAATACACTTCACTGCAATAGGATTTAACCATCTATACCGCTGAGAAAACAAAAATGGGTTGGATATTTGGTTACCTTGGTCGGAGAGGCATCTAAGCATCATCGGTACCATGCGGGTGACGTCTAGGTAACCAAGGGTGTTGCGGTTGAGGGGAAGAAGATCTTGGGCAATCATGGAAGCAGATTTTGGGCGGTCGCAGAAGAAGATCTTGGGAGGTCGATGCTGGCTTGAGTGTGGTGGACGAGAGCATCGCTGAGGCAGATGTGGTGCAGCAAACAGTGACGCCCGGGAATCTGGTCTCAAGCGATGGACATAGAACTCGTTGAACTAGATCCCATCCGGTTGCCACCAGTGAAGTGGCTCCGATACGGTTGGGTAGCTTTTGGCGGCAAGGAAGCAGACCTTGAGCGGTCGACGATGCCATTGGCGTGGTCAGCCAGACCACAGCTCTGGTGCAGTGGCAGAGAGACCCGGTGAACTAGATCCGGTGGGGCGGGCGTCGGTGAAGTGGCTCCGTGGTGGTGCACGAGACCGCAGCTCAAGCAGCTCAAGCCGCCATGGAATTTCCACCTTCTCGTGTGTTGGTGGTCGTGGAGCTGAGGGCATGGGGAAGGAGCCTGGGATTTTTGGGAGGGGCTAGTGCAAAAAAACTGCACGAATTAGGGACAATGGAGGTAAAAATAAAAATAAATACGATCGTGCCCCGAAGCTACCTAATGCAGCTTGCCCATAGGGAATCTAAACAATGGGTAAAATGGTAATTATAAATTCAAAAGTTTTTGAAACAGAGGGGCGCAAAATGCTAGAAGATTGGCATGTGATTTTGCCACTCGACTGAGATTTTGAATTTGGCTAGCATCCATCTAATAATAATAGAAAAATGGTACTCCCCGGGTGGGAGATTTGGCCTCAAAGATTTTGAAACGGTGGGGCGGGAAATGATGTAAGGTTCGTGGGTGATTTTGCCGCTTGATTGAGATTTTTCATTTGGCTAGCGTCCATGTACTAGTATAGTAGTACTACTACTAGTAAAAAAATAAGGTGATACTAGACCATACGACTATCTGGTCAGGAATTCATGGCCGAGAGTCACATCAACTGATCATCCATGACCACACTTGAGTAGAGTACTAGTCACTCCCTCCTTCCCATTTTGTTAGGTTCATCCAAATTTTGACAAATCCAAATAAACTAATATGGGTCAGAGGGAGTAGTTTTTCTAGGAATTCCCATATTGTGTTGCGTATCATGCATATAATCGTTAGTTGGACCCTTTTTTTGCCAGTGTAGCAACCCCCCGCATTAACTTGATAGGAACCAAACCGAAGAGAGCGATTGCATGCGGGCTGGGTGAGGAGATCAAAGAGACCGTGCATGATGGATGGGAAAGGAGCGTTGGCGGTTGCGGTTGCGGTTGCTGTGTGCATGCGGTCATATTGTTTCCTCATGCTTCCCTTGGTATTCCCAGGCCTTATTTAATAAATATCTGTCTCTGGAACCACTTCTTCTGCCATTCGACGGGACTGAGACCACACGAACACCATCATCCATGGCCGGCAACAAGCAGCTAGATTTGTTGTGGGATGATCTCCCTGAGGGAGTCGTGTAGAAGATAGGTGACACCTTCTAGGCAGTCTACAGCGCCTGGCGCGGATTCATGGAGGAGCGCTCTAAACCAGCTAACTATATTGTTCTAGAGCACCAGTTGTTAGAGGAGTATCGGGTAGACGACGACGCCATCAAGTTGTTGAACATGAGAACCGGCCTCCACCTTGAGAAGAAGATTAGTCGGGTTATTCGCAGGTGCTTTCTTGATATTCATATATATATGTGTCATCTTTATTTGTGTTCACCTCCTATACGATATGTTTTTCAAGTTATGTTTCTCCATCTACTTGTTTACCTTGATTGAATCTTTGTCTGTTTACCTTGACTGAATCTCTGCTTCTCCTCTCTCTCCCTCTCTATGTCTCTTGAAGATACTTTTACTTCGGTAGCACAACTGGCAGCCTCCTTGTGCTTGGACAGAGGGTGAAGCCGTATAAGACATGGTTGTACAACCCCTTCTCGGGCGCTATCAAGTGCCTGAGGGTGGAGATACCGACCGAGCAGGTGGGTTCTGTCGCCGTGACGATGTTCCCATCATTGATGGTGTTTACATCAAACCATCGGAACACCATCATTCAATGGACGGATGAGGACATGGAGGAAGGCAGCCGCACGGTCTTTGGTGAAGGGTGGTACACGCCGAATGACTTCGCGGAACTCCAGAGCATGACTTCTTATGCCGGTGATGTTTTCGTCGCACACAGATACGAGTATGTCCTCTCGACTATGCCTGGTGCTGCTCATGGAGATGTCCAGATGCAGTGCTTCGCATCTCTCTCTCTCTCTCTCTCTCTCTCTCTCTCTCTCGGCAAGCCTGAACCCTAGCCGGAGATCGCCGTTGTGCCCCGCTGTCCCGTGCCTCCCCTCGCCTCCCTAGGTAGTCCCTAAGCTCCACTTCCTCGCCAGCACCCTCCCCGCAAAAGGAATCGAGGTGAACCGCTCGGAATCACTGTCGCCAAGATGTCTTCCTTGCCTTTGTCCGAGCGGCTCCGCCGTTGCTATCGTCGACCCAGACCTCCTCCGGCCGTTTCAACCTCACCACCAGCATCACGGCGAGCACCCGGTGCTCGGGAGCCCCTCCGCACTCCGCCTCTCTATCTGTAGCTTGCTGTCATTGTGCACTTGTGCGCATCATCGCCGTCCGCCGTTGGAGACTTTGCTCTGGTGACCTCTTTCAAGCGGCGCCGCCACTGGATGGCTCAACGTGATTTTCCAAGTCTAGCACGCATACCCACGCGTCCCCGCTAGCCCCCGAACGTTGTCACCGTTGTCGACCTGGATGAGCCCCGCCGGCTGACGTCACCACGACGTCATCCTGATGTCAGCACGAGCGGCCTGACCCGGTCAAACCTAGCCTGGGTCCCACCCTGCCGCGTGGCAGCTGAGGTGGCCAAGGGGCCCCTCTGTCATCCTCTGTGGCTATGGTGAGCCTCAGTGACAAAAGATTTTCCATTTTTCTTTTAAATTTCAGAAAAAGGGTAAATACTATAAAATCAATAAGTAATTCATATTAAATCATAAAAATACAAATAATATACCAAAATATTCAG
Source organism: Avena insularis (assembly GCA_023614405.1). Taxonomy (NCBI): domain Eukaryota; kingdom Viridiplantae; phylum Streptophyta; class Magnoliopsida; order Poales; family Poaceae; genus Avena; species Avena insularis. The sequence continues at coordinate 242,945,230 of CM042689.1, read as the reverse complement.
AAAAATGAGACCTACCTATCTAAGCTATAGTCATGCATTGATAATCAAATTTCGTAACCAGTTTAATTAGAACTATATAGTAACCCCCCATAGGTGATTCCGGAGTTTCCCCGAGATAGGGTATGCACCCCTCGGAACCCCGATTAAACTACCGAGCATTCCTTAGGGTTACTTTTCAATTCAATTTAACTTGTCATATCATCATCCTTCCTTGACCATTGCATTGATGCCATGTATTGATTGTTTCCTTTCTTTTCGGTGTTTGGTTCTTCCCGGTAGAATACGATATCGGGAAAGGTATCGAAGACCGAGATCAACACCATCGAAGATCGACGAACAATACTTGACCAACTGTAACCAAGTCAAGTACAATGCTTCTGAAGATTTGCTTATGGGTTATCTAAAGGGAATATGCCCTGAGAGGCAATAATAAAGTGTTTATTATGTGTATTTCAAGTATATGATATATGTTTATTTTGCATGCTATAATTGTATTAATACGGAAATGTTAATACATGTGTGTTTAATAAACTGACAGAAAGTTCCTAGTTATGCCTCTCTCATAAACTAGTTCGTTGATTAACAAGATGATCACAGTTTCCTGATCATAGACATTGGATGTTGTTAATAACGATATCACAACATTAGTGTAATGATGTGATGAACATTCATCCGAAGTATAGCATTATGATCAAAGTAATTGAGTTTATATTGCAATAAACAAGTTACGAAGTGATCCTAATCCTTAGACCATCAGATCATGCCAATGACTAACACCGAAAGAGTTTCTTGTTAACATCAAACGTCACACCGTAACTGGGTGATTATAAAGATGGCTTCAAAGCTAATAAAGTGTTATGCTGACACTCATGGATCAAGAGTGGAATTTGTTCATCCCGATGACGGATAGATATACTCTGGGCCCTCTCGGTGATATCACATTGGTTAGCTTGCAAGCAAGTGATTTGATCACTAGAATGTTATATCACGGGAACAACAAAAGAGTGCATGTCAGTAAAGAGATCAAACTAGGTATGGAGATACCGATGATCAAATCTCGGACATGTAATATATCATGAAACAAAGGGATTAAGGTACAAGCGTAAAAGATTCCGAATGTGTGGGAGTCAGTATGGATCTCAAGGTCCCGCTACTGATTATTGATCGGAGAAGGGTCTCGATCATTTCCGCATTATTCGCGAACCGTAGGGTGACACACTTAAGGGACACTGACATCCAATTGGATCAAATGTTTCATGCTGGAAAGAATAAACAAGCGCAGGAATTTATTTCACTAGATACCGAAACAGGTTTTCGGGTGAAATTGCAGAAAGTGTTTTTGCATGTGAAATAGAATTCTAGCAAGGGATTATATGTAAAGTTTTTCATTAAATTAATTGACAAAATTCTTAATAAATAAAAAGAGTTTTATTTAATGAGAGTTTGCATTAAATTTGGTGGAAATTTTAATTGCAAGTTTGAGTGGGATTTTGAGTGGAGGAAATTGAAGAGGTTTTTGTGAGTGGAGTGTCCACCCACATGAATGAAGGAGGGGAGGGGGCAGCCCCCATGGCCGGCGGGCACCCCCTTGGGTGCCCTCCTCCTCCTATAAAAGGCACCCCTCTACCTCTCTCTCACTCACACCTCCTCGTGAAGGATCTCTCTCCCCTCTAGAATTTATTCCCCATGGTCTCGGACTAGCGAGATACATGTTCCCGGTGACTATTCGGCAAGAAAGGGTTGTACTTCCGCTGCATCGCTGAAGCGAGGAGGCGGAGGTTTCTCGGTGTCTTGTACGTGCGTGCGAGCACGGATGCGCTGCTGCTTTGCGGCGCTAGGACTTCCTCTCAATCTTGAGATCAGCAAGAGGTCGTCTACATCAACCACGAGTTCAACTCATTAAGCTTTGTCGGTCTTCAAGGGTATGTTCTCTACGGTTAGACATCCGCCCGTTGTTTGTATCTAGTAGATAGATCTTGGTACATAGTTACCATCGTAGGAAATTTTTTGTATTCTATGCTGTGAACCCTACGGTGGTATCAGAGCCGGATCTATGCGTAGATGCTTTACACGGGTAGTACACATATGAGTATGTGGGCGATGATGATCATGTTGTATCCTTAGTTGTAATTGTGGATATTGGTGGCATAGTGGGATGAAGCGGCCCGGACAAACTTTACATGTCCTCGCACATGAAACCTGTTCCACGCTTGACATGCAACTAGTTTTCATAAGTGGCTTGACCTACTATAGTCAATATCTATTTTGCAACGAGTTGTGAACAATTTGGTTATCCTCGTTGTGGTTCATGTTCGTAGGTAAGAACGGTTCTATCTTCGAAAGCCCTAAGCCACATAAAACTTGCAATGAATAAATTAGAGGCGTCTAGTTTAGATTGTTGTTGGGCTAGTGTTATGATATGGTGATGTTGTAAGTAGAAGTATGAGATGATACTCTTACAACACACATAGTTTGTAAGTTCCATAGACCTTGGCCTTACACATAAAGGTATGATAGTGATCATACCACGGTGCACATGATAGAGATCATATGCGGGAACCATATCATTTCACTAATAAACATGTGATGTTTGATAGCATCTTATATTGCTTGTTTAGAGCTTTATTACCATAATAAGATGATCCCTCATTTAAATATCAAGATAAGAATGTGTTCTTCCTTTAGTATGCACCGATTATGTTTTTGTCGCTCCAAGCATCACGTGATGATCGGGTGTTCTTGGATCCACGACCATATATCGGGTGTAAGAAAGTTACACACGCGAATACTAAGGTTCTAACTTGACGAGCCTAGCATGTATAGACATGGCCTCGGAACACGGGCCGAAAGGTTAAGCATGAGTCATATATTAGATATGATGCCCATTTGATGCTCGCCTTTGAAGCTACACCGACTCAAAGGATGATCGGACTTGGTGTAGTGGATTTGGTTCATGTAATTACCAAAAAGGAATGAGGGATGTTGTTTTGGAGGGGGAGTTCATTCGTAATGTGGATTAGTTGAACTCAATCTCTCATAAACTTAGTCTAAACTTTAAAAATTCTGTTGTAGATGGCACCACCTGCTTTTAATTTCATTGTGTTCATGGAGAAAGAGAAACTTGCAACGAACGGTAGCAACTTTACCGAATGGGACATGAATTTGAGGATTCTCCTCTCTGTTGCACAAAATCAATATGTGCTAGAAGCGCCGCTAGGCCCCCCACCTTTTGAGGATGCCCCTGACGAGGAGAAGAATGTCTATCAGACTCGTCAGGAGGACCACAACTTAGTTCATTGCAGCATATTGTATGGGCTAGAGCCGGAACTTCCAAAGCGTTTCGAAAACGACAATGCATTTGATACAATGGGTGAGTTGAAATGATTTTCGACACACATGCTGCTGTAGAGAGCTACAATGCTTCAGAAAAGTTCTTTAGCTGCATGATGGAAGAGCACAACTCCGTTAGTGAGCATGTACTAAAGATGTCGGGTTACGCCAATAAGCTTATGTCCTTGGGAATATCGATTCCCATTGACTTAGGCATCCATCGTGTTCTGCAATCTCTGCCACCTAGCTATAAGAGCTTCGTGATGAACTATAATATGCAAGGCATGAAGAAGTCTCTTCCCGAGCTTCTCTCAATGCTTAAAATTGCAGAAGTGGAGATAAAAAAGGAACATCCAGTGTTGATGATCAATAAAAACACTAGTTTCAAGAAAGACAAGAAGGGAAAACGGAAGGGAAGTAAGGGCAGCAAGCCGGTTGCTGTGCCTGAAAAGAAATTCCGAGTTGGACCTAAGTCTGATACCGAGTGCTACTATTATAAGGGAGCCCTTTGGGCAGAATCGCCCCAAGTATTTGGTAGACAAGAAGGCCAACAAGGCAAACAAAGGTATATATGATATACATGTTAATGATGTGGACTTGACTAGTGCTCGCAGAAGCACCTGGGTATTTGATACCGGTTCAGTTGCTAATATTTGTAACTCGGATCAGGGTCTGCGGAACAAGCGACCGCTAGCAAGGGGTGAGGTTAAGATGCGTGTCGGCAATGGATCAAGCGTTGATGATATCGCCGTCGGAACGCTGCCTCTCCATTTGCCGTCGATATTAGTAATAAACTTAAAGAATTGTTATCTGGTGCCAGCACTGAGCATGAACATTGTATCTGGATCGTGTTTGATGTGAAGTGGTTATTCATTTAAATCCGAGAACAATGGTTGTTCTATTTATATGAATGAAATCTTTTATGGTCATGCACCGATGATGAATGGTTTATTTCTTTTGGATCTCAATAATAATGTTACACACATTCATAATGTTGATGCTAAAAGGATTAAACTAAATGATGATATATCCGCATATATGTGATACTGCCGTCTAGGTCATATTGGCGTTAAACGCATGAAGAAGCTCCATTCGGATGGACTTTTGGAATCACTTGATTTTGAATCATTTGATACATGTGAGCCATGCCTTATGGGCAAGATGACTAGAATGCCATTTTCCGGTTCAATGGAACGGGCGACAGATTTATTGGAAATCATACATTTTGATGTATGTCGACCAATGAGTGTGTCGGCGCGAGGTGGATATCGTTGTTTTGTTACTTTCGCGGATGATTTGAGTAGATACGGTTATATCTACTTGATGAAACACAAGTCTGAAACCTTTGAAAAGTTCAAGGAATTTCAGAATGAAGTGGAAAATCATCGTAATAGAAAGATCAAATTTCTATGGTCCGACTGTGGAGGTGAGTATCTAAGTTACGAGTTTAGCACTCACATGAAAGAGTGTGGAATTGTTTCATAACTCACACCTGCCAAAACACCACAGCGAAATGGTGTGTCGGAACGTTGTAATCGTACTTTATTAGATATGGTCCGATCTATGATGTTTCTGACGGACTTGCCATTGTCATTTTGGGGTTATGCACTAGAAACTGCTGCATTCACTTTAAATTGGGCACCATCTAAATCCGTTGAAAAGACACCGTATGAATTATGGTTTGGAAACAAACCTAAGGTGTCATTTCTTAAAGTTTGGGGATGCGATGTTTATGTGAAGAAACTTCAACCGGATAAACTCGAACCCAAAGCGGAAAAATGCATCTTCATAGGATACCCTAAGGAAACAATTGGGTATTCCTTCTATCACAGATCCGAGGGCAAGGTTTTTGTTGCCAAGAATGGATTATTTCTAGAGAAAGATTTTCTGATGAAAGGTGTGAGTAGTCGGAACATAGAACTCGAAGAGGTTATTGAACCTTCTCTTCAAAGTATAGTGAGTAGCGCAGCGCGGGAAGTCGTTCCGAAGTTGGATTCACTAGTTGAAGAAGGAACTAATGATAATGATCATGAAACTCCAAAAGAGAATACTACCGAACCTCGCAGGTCTAGCAGGACGCGTGAAGGTCCCGAGCTGTACGGAAATCCTGTCATGAATTTCATGGTTGAAGAAAATGATGACCCTGTGACGTATGAAGAAGCGATGATGAGCCCCGATTCCAACAAATGGTTAGAAGCCATGAAATCCGAGCTGGAATCCATGTATGAAAATCAAATTTGGAACTTGGTGGACTTACCTCATGACCGAAAGGCCGTGGAGAATAAATGGATTTTCAAAAGGAAAACTGATGCTGATGGTAATGTAACCGTCTAAAGCTCGACTTGTCGCAAAGGGGTTTCGACAAATTCAAGGAGTTGACTACGATGAGACATTCTCTCCTGTAGCGATGCTAAAATCAGTTTGGATTATGTTAGCAATTGTTGCATATTTCGATTATGAGATATGGCAGATCGATGTCAAAACCGCATTTCTCAATGGTAATATTGAAGAAGAGTTGTATATGATACAACCAATGGGTTTTGTCGATCCTAAGGATGCTAACAAGGTGTGCAAGCTTCAGCGATCCATCTATGGATTGAAGCAAGCATCACAAAGTTGGAATCTCCGCTTTGATGAGGTGATCAAAGAGTTTGGATTTGTCCAAACTTATGGAGAAGCTTGTATTTACAAGAAAGTGAGTGGGAGCAATGTGGCATTTCCGATACTATATGTGGATGACATATTACTGATCGGAAATGATATAGATCTTTTAAACAGTGTTAAAAGTTATCTAAACATCAAATTTTCAATGAAGGACCTAGGTGAAGCGTCATACATATTAGGCATAAAGATCTATAGAGATAGATCTAGGCGCCTAATAGGGCTATCGCAAAGTACATACCTTGATAAGATTTTAAATAAGTTTAAAATGGAAGATAGTAAGAAGGGGTTCTTACCTATGACACAAGGCACGACATTGAGTAAGACTCAAAGTCCGGCTACGTCGGAAGAAAGAGAGAAAATGGACAAAGTCCCCTATGCTTCAGCCATAGGCTCTATAATATACGCCATGCTATGTACAAGACCAGATGTGGCACATGATATTAGTTTGACTAGTAGGTACCAATCGGATCCAGGTTCGGAACACTGGAAAGCGGTCAAGAATATCCTTAAGAACTTATGAAGAACTAAGGATATGTATCTTGTATAGGAGGTGAAGAAGAGCTCGTCGCTAAGTGTTATGTTGACGCTAGCTTTGACACCAATCCGGATGACTCTAAGTCTCAATCCGGATACGTATTTCTCATGAATGGTGGAGCGGTTAGTTGGAGGAGCTCCAAACAAGCTGTGGTGGAGGGATCAACAACGGAGGCCGAATATGTTGCTGCTTTGAAAACGGCTCAGGAAGCAGCTTGGATGAAGGAGTTCATATCTGAACTAGGTGTGGTTGCAAACGTGTTGGACCCAATGGTGATCTATTGTGACAACAATGGTGCCATTGCCAATGCCAAAGAGCCAAGGTCTCACAAGCATTCTAAGCATATTAAGCGCCGGTTTCACTCCATCCGCGAGCATGTCAAGGATGGAGATATAAAGATTTGTAAAGTACATACGGATCTCAATGTAGCAGATCGGTTGACTAAAACTCTCCCTAGAGCAAAACATGATCTACACCAGAACTCCATGGGTGTTAGATACATCACTATGTAACTAGATTATTGTCTCTAGTGCATGTGGGAGACTGAAGGGAATATGCCCTAAGAGGCAATAATAAAGTGTTTATTATGTGTATTCCAAGTATACGATAGATGTTTATTTTGCATGCTATAATTGTATTAATACGGAAACGTTAATACATGTGTGTTTAATAAACAAACAGAAAGTTCCTAGTTATGCTTCTCTCATAAACTAGTTCGTTGATTAACAAGATGATCACAGTTTCCTGATCATAGACATTGGATGTTGTTAATAACGAGATCACAACATTAGTGTAATGATGTGATGAACATTCATCCGAAGTATAGCATTATGATCAAAGTCATTGAGTTTATATTGCTATAAACAACTTATGAAGTGATCCTAATATATCGTGAGTTTATATTTCTATAAACAACTTACGAAGTTGACATCAAACATCACACCGTAACTGGGTGATTATAAAGATGGCTTCAAAGCTACTAAAGTGTTATGTTGAGACTCATGGATCAAGAGTGGAATTTGTTCATCCCGATGACCGATAGATATACTCTGGGCCCTCTCGGTGATATCACATTGGTTAGCTTGCAAGTAAGTGATTTGATCACTAGAATGTTACATCACAGGAACGAGAAAAAAGTGCATGTCAGTAACGAGAACAAACTAGGTATGGAGATATCGATGATCAAATCTCGTACATGTAATATATCGTGAAACAAAGGGATTAAGATACAAGCGTAAAAGATTCCGACAATCACAAGAAATTCATCGTTGAATGTGTGGGAGTCAGTATGGATCTCCAGGTCCCGCTACTAATTATTGATCGGAGAATGGTCTCGATCATGTCCGAATTATTCACGAACCGTAGGGTGACACACTTAAGGTACACTGACATCCAATAGGAGCAAATGTTTCATTCCAGAAAGAATAAACAAGCGCAGGAATTTATTTCACTAGATACCGAAACAGGTTTTCGGGTGAAATTGCAGAAAGTGTTTTTGCATGTGAAATAGAATTCTAGCAAGGGGTTATATGTGAATGTTTGTCATTAAAGTAATAGACAAAATTCTGAATAAATAAAAATAGTTTTATTTAATTAGAGTTTGCATTAAATTTGGTAGAAATTTAATGGCAAGTCTGAGTGGGATTTTGAGTGGAAGAAATTGAAGATGTTTTTGTGAGTGGAGTGTCCACCCACATGAATGAAGGAGGGTAGGGGGCAGCCCCCATGGCCAGCGGCCACCCCCTTGGGTGCCCCCTCCTCCTATAAAATGCACCCCTCTCCCTCTCTCTCACTCACACCTCCTCGTGAAGGATCTCTCTCCCCCTCTAGAATTTATCCCCCATGGTCTCGGACTAGCAAGATACATGTTCTTGGTGGCTATTCGGCAAGAAAGGGTTGTGCTTCCGCTACGTCGCTGGGGCGAGGAGGAGGAGGTTTCTCGGTGTCTTGTACGTGTGTGCGAGCACGGATGCGCTGCTGCTTTGCGGCGCTAGGACTTCCTCTCGATCTTGAGACCGGCAAGAGATCGTCTACATCAACCACGAGTTCAACTCGTTAAGCTTTGTCGGTCTTCAAGGCTATGTTCTCTACGGATATACATCCTCCCGTTCTTTGTATCTAATAGATAGATCTTCGTACATACTTCCCATCGTAGGAATTTTTTTGTTTTCTATGCTGCGAACCCTACAGTGGTATCAGAGCCGGATCTATGCGTAGATGCTTTACACGGGTAGTACAAATATGAGTATGTGGGCGATGATGATCATGTTGTTGCTCCTTAGTTGTAATTTTGGATATTTGTGGCATAGTGGGATGAAGCGGCCCGGACAAACTTTACATGTCCTCGCACATGAGACCTGTTCCACGCTTAACATGCAACTAGTTTGCATAAGTGGCTCGCGGGTGTCTGTCTCTCCTACTATAGTCAATATCTGTTTTGCAACGAGTTGTCAACAATTTGGTTATCCTCGTTGTGGTTCATGTTCGTAGGTAAGAACAGTTCTATCTTCAAAAGCCCTAAGCCACGTAAAACTTGCAATGGATAAATTAGAGGCGTCTAGTTTAGATTGTTGCTGGGCTAATGTCATGATATGGTGATGTTGTAAGTCGAATTATGAGATGATACTCTTACAATACACATAGCGTGTAAACTCCATAGACCTTGGACTTACACATAAAGGTATGATAGTGATCATACCATGATGCACATGATAGAGATCATATGCGGGAACCATATCATTTCACTAATAAACATGTGATCTTTGATAGCATCTTATATTGCTTGTTTAGCGCTTTGTTAGCATAATAAGATGATCCCTCATTTAAATATCAAGATAAGAATGTGTTCTTCCTATAGTATGCACCGATTATGTTTTCGTCGCTCCAAGACATCACGTGATGATCAGGTGTTCTTGGATCCACGACCATATCTCGGGTGTAAAACAGTTACACACATGAATACTAAGGTTCTAACTTGGCGAGCCTAGAATGTACAGACATGGCCTCGGAACACAGACCGAAAGGTTAAGCATGAGTCATATAGTAGATATGATGCCCATTTGATGCTCGCCTTTGAAGCTACACCGACTCACGTGATGATCGGACTTGATGTAGTGGATTTGGTTCATGTAATCACCAAAAAGGCACGAGGGATGTCGTTTTTGACTGGGAGTTCATTCGTAATATGGATTAGTTGAACTCAATCTATCATAAACTTAGTCTAAACTTTACAAATTCCATTGTAGATGGACCACCTGCTTTTAATTTCAATGTGTTCATAGAGAAAGAGAAACTTGCAACGAACGGTAGCAACTTTACCGAATGGGCCATGAATTTCAGGATTCTCCTCTCTACTGCACAAAAGCAATATGTGCTAGAAGTTTCGTTAGGCCCCCCACCTTTTGAGGAAGACCCTGACGAGGAGAAGAATGTCTATCAGACTCGTCAGGAGGACCACAACTTAGTTCATTGCGGCATATTGTATGGGCTAGAGCCGGAAGTTTGAAAGCGTTTCGACAACGACAATGTATTTGATACAATGGGTGAGTTGAAAATTATTTTTGACACACATGCTACTGTAGAGATCTACAATGCTTCAGAAAAGTTCTTTAGCTGCATGATGGAAGAGCACAACTCCGTTAGTGAGCATGTACTCAAGATGTCGGGTTACGCCGATAAGCTTGTGTCCTTGGGAATATCGATTCCCATTGACTTAGGCATCCATCGTGTTCGGTCTCGCCACCTAGATATAAGAGCTTTGTGATGAACTATAATATGCAAGGCATGAAGAAGTCTCTCCCGAGCTTACACAATGCTTAAAACTGCAGAAGTGGATATCAAAAAGGAACATCAAGAGTTGATGATCAATAGGAACACTGGTTTCAAGAAAGACAAGAAGGGAAAATGAAAGGGAAGTAAGGGCGCCAAGCCAGTTGATGTGCCTGAAAAGAAACCCCGAGTTGGACCTAAGTCTGATACCGAGTGCTACTATTGTAAGGGATCGCCATTGAAGCATAATCGCCCAAGTATTTGGCAGACAAGAAGGCCGGCAAGGCAAACAAACGTATATATGATATACATGTTATTGATGTGTACTTGACTAGTGCTCGCAGTAGCACCTGGGTATTTGATACCGGTTCAGTTGCTAATATTTGTAACTCGAATCAGGGGCTACGGAACAAGCGACCGCTAGCAAGGGGTGAGGTCAAGATGCGTGTCGGCAATGGATCAAGCGTTGATGTGATCGCCGTCGGAACGCTACATCTCCATTTGCCGTCGGTATTAGTAATAAACTTGAAGAATTGTTATCTGATGCCAGCACTAAGCATGAACATTGTATCTGGATCGTGTTTGATGCGAAGTGGTTATTTATTTAAATACGAGAACAATGGTTATTCCATTTATATGAATGAAATATTTTATGGTCATGCACCGATGATGAATGGTTTATTTCTTTTGGATCTCTATAATAATGTTACACATAATCACAATGTTTATGCTAAAAGGATTAAACTTAATGATGATATATCCGCATATATGTGGCACTGCCGTCTAGGTCTTATTGGCGTTAAACGCATGAAGAAGCTCCATTCGGATGGACTTTTGGAATCACTTGATTTTGAATCATTTGATACATGTGAGCCATGTCTTATGGGAAAGATGACTAGAACGCCATTTTCCGTGTAAGGTTCCCAACCTTTAATAAGGTAGAGTCCCCTGTGTTTACAATGCTAGTCCCTGGATCAATAGCTAGCATCCACAGTTAAGATGTAATATCAAGAAACAAAGGTCATAATACAATTTTATAACCAGGAATAACATAATTTTATTACATCTTACATAGCTCATTTGGCTATTACATTACATTGCAGCAGAATAACTATAAGCATGGGGTCCTTCATCTTCAAAGTGCCACAGTGCACATGTTGGTTGTAGACTTTGTAATCCTAATCAACACACTTCACTAAATCAATCAAACCTGCAACATAACAAGTTACAGCCACAAGGGTCAATACATTTGAATTGTATTGGCAAGTGATACTATGGTAGTATTGTGGAGTCTATCATCTATATGCTTTTGGCTAAGTGGAGTTGAGGCTTGCATTGCTCAAAATAGATTTTTCCTTATCATTTGAAAACACTAAGTTTTTGCTTGACAAAATAATCTTTTGCAAGGCATCTCCCAATCAAAGATTGAAGATCCTTTAACCCTTGTTCAACAACAAGTTTTTAACTTTGAAATTTGAATGATGAGATTCTTGATTGCTTCCATGTCTTGATGCTCAAATTGTCCTTTACCAGGGACATGTCTAAGTACTTAGATTTTACACTCTGCAGAGGTGGTGCACTTTCCCCACAAGACTTGGTTTCCCAAGACAAGATCTTTCAGAAGCCTTCCCTTAGACCAAAATGGACGCGCTCCAACCTATCAAACTCTACCACCAACTGTCCATATGGCTAAGTTCTTGCAACCTATATGATCCAGGTAGAGCCCATAATGCCAAGTGGCTGCACTTGAAGCTTCTCAACATTTGACATCTCAAATCTCTTTGTTCCTGGGTGGCCATCCACAAGTGAGATACACAAGGTCAACCATAAACATGGGCCTTGTGAACCACTCAACCAAAAACCACCATTCAAGTCCCATTCCACCCAGGTGATTCATTAACTTGGTTGTTTTATTAAACAAAAACACAAGTCCTCAGACTTAGAAATTTTTCATAGTATGGATATATATTCCACCCTTGTTTTCTATTAGCTAGGCTAAGATTGATAGTAGTAGGAATCTTAACTTAGGAAAATTTCTACTAAGGTTTCATTCTACTAGGTTTTCCTATAGCAAGGTTTATACTTAGCAAAATTCCATGCAAGTTTTACTTAGAAAAATCACTAATGCATAGTGAAAGTAATGGGACAAAGTATGAAGCATCACTTGCCTTTTTGGTAGAGGTTATAGGTTCACTCCTTGTCCTCGCAACAATCACACTCTTCAAGTCACTACAATTCAATCAAGCAAGGCACAATCTCAATCTACCAATCAAGCAAAACATCACATAAAATAATAAATCAAAACAATACATGCAAGCATGCAAAAGGGTTGTTTTATTTGGAGAAGTGTTTTCTAAAGGTTCACAAACATTTGAAAACACCTAATGGTCATTTTGTAAAGTGGCAAAGTCATTTGCAAAAGGTTTCACTTCATAAACCATTTTCAAAACAAGGTATCATTTTATGTGGTGTAAAAATGTTTTTACTAAGGCATTAATCTCTAGAGTTCACAAAATACATTTTCAAATCATAAAACTTGGTGTTTGGGGTCAGAGAGTTTAAAACAAAACATTTCCCAAAAGTTTTCTTCCAAAACCATTTTTAATAAATAAACTATATTTTTATTTGTCTAGAAATGGTTTTAAATCAAAGAATCATTCTTTTGTTTCACCAAATATATTTTTGAAACCAAAAAGTGTTTCCTATGGTTAGTAGGTTCACAACAAACTAATTTGCAAAGATTTTAACCCTAAAAACATTTTGGAACAATTTTTATAACCTAAACAAGCATACAAATGTTTCTGCAAAAACAAACATTTTACCAAAGGCTTTTTACTAGACAAATTGCATGGTTGGATAGGGCTTGTTCCACTGATTCCATTGATATAAAGTTTGCAAAATTTGGACGTGTGGAACTAAAGTTACAAGGGTTTCAATTTTGCAAACAAATCTGATTCAAACTTTGTTTTTAAACAGAACTGGTGACACGCGGCGTTTTCCTATTCGTCGGTACCGGTTCGGGTGGATCGAGTGATGCAGACCGTTGGATCAAGTTGAATCGCACGACATTGGTTGTGTACCCTTTCAGCGTTAAGTGATCTAATCGCGTCACTTCGATCTGGATCGAACGACTCTTATCCACTTGCCAAGAACTGGCGGCGCTCGACGGCTGCGCGCGGCGGCGACGGTCAGACGACGGCGAAACTGGCGATGCAGGAAGCGAGGAAGGAAGGGAGCATGCTCACCGTGTTCGCAACATCGTGGGGAAGCTCAAGGTGTGGTCAGTTTGTCGAGGGGTGCTCTGGTCCGATGTGGATTGCTCACCGGAGTCTACACGGCGTCGGGCGTGCTTCGGTCGACGTTGAGGGCAGGGCTAGAAGGCACAGGAGGACGAGACAAGGGGTCTGTTAGACGCGTGAGGGTGAGTAGAACTTGCGTGCGTGAACGAGATGGGAAGGGGAGGACGGAAACTACCTGGGGCACTCGCCGGAGTTAAACCAGACGGTGGTGGCGCTTGGAGTCGTCGCTGTCGAGGCTCAGAAGCATGCGCGAGCAAGCTGGCGATGCGGAAAGGTCCGCCAGGAGATGGGGATCACAGCTGCGTGCTCGAGGAGGTACGGGGTGGCGTGGTGCTGCCGGAATCCTCGCCGGAGCATCGTCGGACAGCGGGCGGTGTCGAGTGAAATTCGGCAGCCTGGGGGCGCCCTTGGGGGAGGAGACAGAGGGGAAATGGAAGGGAGACGCTGGCGTTTAAATGGGTGTGATCACTGCGAGTAATGGTGGCCACATTAAGGTGAAATTAAGCCGTGGAATCACAACCAGAAACGGCGACGATGGGAGGAAGAACAGTTCGTGGGTTGACGACGAGGTGAGCTGGCGGTGGGGTCTGCTCGTCAGCGAAAGAAAGGGAGTGGAGGTGGGGGCCAGTGTTCAAGGATCTGGCTGGTTCTGCTTACAGTGAAAACGTTTCGTGCGTGGGAAAAAGGAGTTGGGCTGGAATGGGCTGCTGGGCCTGGTGAGTTGGGTCAGTCCATTTTCATATTTTTTTCTGTCTGATTGTTTTATCTTTTTCTATTTCTATTTTCTGTTTTGAAATTCAAACAATCAATTCAAACAACCAAATCAAATCAAAACATTAACCAAACTTTGTATTGTGTTAGTTCTGTTTAACAACACAAAACCAAAGTCCAAAAATAAAATAAAATAATTTTATTCTTTTTAGGATCTATTTAATTATAAAATAGACCTTGATTATTAATTCAAATAGGTTTTGATTTATTTAATAAAATGTCCATTTGAAAACTAAATATTATCAAAACCAAATCAGTAGGTTTTATTTGAAAATATAAGATACCTGGAAAACTTGTTTAAAACAAAATAACATTTTTATTTTAGGGTCCATTAATAATTAAATAAAATGGGCCTTAGTTATTAAATCAAATAGGATTTGTTTTATTAAAAACTTTATTTTGAAATCTAAAACCAAAAACACTTCAGTAGGTTTTAATGGAGAATACAAAATACTTGGAAAAACTTATTTAAAATAATTTAATAAGTTTTGATGTTTTATTTAAAATGGGAAAAGCCTTTATTTTAATAAAATTGGATATTAATAAATCCTCATTATTTTATTTAAATAAACCTTTGCTATTTTTATCAAAACAAAACATTTTATTTCAAAAACTTGGCCAAGGTTTAATTTGGCTCTATAAATTAATCCTTATTTATAAATCTATCTTTTCTTTTGAAACCAAATCTTTTTATTAAAAGATTCAAAATAGTAATTTTAAATATTTTTAAGTTTATTGTTTATTTAACTTTTTAAATCCCTTTAGGATTTTATTTAATCCAAATAGGTTTGAAGGTTTCCATTTGGAGTCAAAAGTTTCTTCTCATCCTGAAAATCAACAAAGTTTTATTTTATTCATTTGTTTTTCACATTAAAAGATTTGGAAAAATCTTGGGATGTGACAGGCTACCACCCTTAAAATAAATCTCGTCCTGAGATTTGGTAAGGCTAGGGTTACAAGTAGGCTCAAAAGCATCTAGGGTACTACCACCCTTAAAAAATTTTCCAACTAGTTTACATATTGGCTTGCTTGGGATCTTGATGTAACTTTCCTGGACAGAAGTTTGCATAGTGTCCTAGCTCCTTGCATTTGAAACATGTGACAAGGCTGAGATCCCTCATAGGCTTGTTTATCTTGTGTTTCATCTTTTCTGGACAGTTGCTTGCATAATGTCCTGGGTTTTTGCAATTGAAACAGTTGATAAGTTTGAGTCCTTCACGTGTCTCTTGTGGACAAGTTGCTGCATAATGGCCTAGCTCTTTGCAATTGTTGCACCATACTTGGCCAATCTCTTTATACTTCTGTTTCTCTAGACATTCACTAGAATAGTGTCCCATTTCTTTGCAATGATGACATTGCACATGTCTTTTGTCCTTCTTTTTCTTTTTGGGCTTCTCCAAAGCTAGGAGTGCATCTAGTTCATGTTGTTCATATGTTATATGGTAGGTAGGGATGTCTACATGCTTCTTGGATCTTCTATTGCTCTTTGGAAAATTCATATGCCTCTTCTTTGGTCCTTTGAATTGGGTTGTATTGCATGGAGGTATAAGTGGTCCTTTTCCTTTGTCATCAACCTTCTTGGTAGACTTGGATCCTTCTGGATAGTTTGCAATCATTTGTTGCACTCCACCTAGTTTCCTTTGTTCAACAATGGAATATATGGGGCATTGGATAGGAACATGGTTGTTTCCTTCACATAGGTAGCAAGTAGCTTGAGAGGTGGGACATTGGCCAACAGGATGTTTCTCTTCGCAGTTGGGGCATTGATCTCCATGCTCCTTGGAAGTATGATCCTTGTCTCCACAAATAATGCAAGCTGGGGCTCCATCTAAAATAACATCTTTGTCATCCTTGTTGTCATTAGCTCTTTGGGAAAAGTTTTCTCTCCTGTTGATCATTTGAGTAACCAATCCTTGCAACAATTGGGATTGAAGTTTCAAAATCCTTTGTATGGCTGGGTCTAGTCCATTGTTGTTGGCTAAAAGCTGAGTTGTCTCTTGGCTCAACTGGTTTTGGGTTGCTATGAGTTCTCTCATGTTGTCCTCTTGGTTGTTGTTGGTGTCACCATCCTTGATGTTGGAGTCTCTTGGAGTAGTCATCTGTTTGGGTTGAATTGGGATTAGAATAGGCAAAAATATTTCTAAGGGAATAATTCTAATCACACACATCACAATTCACACAAGCAATGTGCAAGAAATCACAAACAAACATTCCACTCAAACAACAAGTTTCAAACATATTTTTAGGCAACCAAAAATATTTTTTTGTTACACCACATAAGTTGGTGTGTTTGACTTAAACAAAATATGGTGGTTCATCTATATGGTTCACTTGTGATCTTTCCATCCTTCTTTGGTTGATTCTTCTTGCATGAGATCATGGTTTCCTTGGGAAAAACTTTTGGTCACAAAAAACTTCAAGTGAAGTGAACTCCTTCTAATTTTGCATTTCCTTAGTCTCCATATCTTGAGCAAGATTTCTTGTCTCACTTGTAGTCCTTAGTGGTATCCAAGGTTAAGGTCCTTGGTGAATATGCTGAAGATGTTGAAGTCATTAGAGTGGATGATGTCCTTTGCACATGGTGAAGTCTTTGGCCATGGGGTAGGTTTTTCCATCAAGTTGAAATAGATGAGATGTAGAATCAAAACCAAAATGGTTGAGAAAGAGTTTTACAAGTTTGTTTGTAAATAAGTTTTTGAACAAATACAACTCCTATTTTTCTAAGGGGTTTTGTCCAATCCTAGGTTTACAAATCCTACAGGCAACACAATGCTCCGATACCATCTGTAAGGTTCCCAACCTTTAATAAGGTAGAGTCCCCTGTGTTTACAATGCTAGTCCCTGGATCAATAGCTAGCATCCACAGTTAAGATGTAATATCAAGAAACAAAGGTCATAATACAATTTTATAACCAGGAATAACATAATTTTATTACATCTTACATAGCTCATTTGGCTATTACATTACATTGCAGCAGAATAACTATAAGCATGGGGTCCTTCATCTTCAAAGTGCCACAGGCAGACATGTTGGTTGTAGACTTTGTAATCCTAATCAACACACTTCACTAAATCAATCAAACCTGCAACATAACAAGTTACAGCCACAAGGGTCAATACATTTGAATTGTATTGGCAAGTGATACTATGGTAGTATAGTGGAGTCTATCATCTATATGCTTTTGGCTAAGTGGAGTTGAGGCTTGCATTGCTCAAAATAGATTTTTCCTTATCATTTGAAAACACTAAGTTTTTGCTTGACAAAATAATATTTTGCAAGGCATCTCCCAATCAAAGATTGAAGATCCTTTAACCCTTGTTCAACCACAAGTTTTTAACTTTGAAATTTGAATGATGAGATTCTTGATTGCTTCCATGTCTTGATGCTCAAATTGTCCTTTACCAGGGACATGGCTAAGTACTTAGATTTTACACTCTGCAGAGTTGGTGCACTTTCCCCACAAGACTTGGTTTCCCAAGACAAGATCTTTCATAAGCCTTCCCTTAGACCAAAATGGACGCGCTCCAACCTATCAAACTCTACCACCAACTGTCCATATGGCTAAGTTCTTGCAACCTATATGATCCAGGTAGAGCCCATAATGCCAAGTGGCTGCACTTGAAGCTTCTCAACATTTGACATCTCAAATATCTTTGTTCCTGGGTGGCCATCCACAAGTGAGATACACAAGGTCAACCATAAACATGGGCCTTGTGAACCACTCAACCAAAAACCACCATTCAAGTCCCATTCCACCCAGGTGATTCATTAACTTAGTTGTTTTATTAAACAAAAACACAAGTCCTCAGACTTAGAAATTTTTTATAGTATGGATATATATTCCACCCTTGTTTTCTATTAGCTAAGCTAAGCTTGATAGTAGTAGGAATCTTAACTTAGGAAAATTTCTACTAAGGTTTCATTCTACTAGGTTTTCCTATAGCAAGGTTTATACTTGGCAAAATTCCATGCAAGTTTTACTTAGAAAAATCACTAATGCATAGTGAAAGTAATGGGACAAAGTATGAAGCATCACTTGCCTTTTTCGTAGAGGTTATAGGTTCACTCCTTGTCCTCGCAAAAATCACACTCTTCAAGTCACTACAATTCAATCAAGCAAGGCACAATCTCAATCTACCAATCAAGCAAAACATCACATAAAATAATAAATCAAAACAATACATGCAAGCATGCAAAAGGGTTGTTTTATTTGGAGAAGTGTTCTCTAAAGGTTCACAAACATTTTAAAACACCTAATGGTCATTTTTTAAAGTGCAAAGTCATTTGCAAAAGGTTTCACTTCATAAACCATTTTCAAAACAAGGTATCATTTTATGTGGTGTAAAAATGTTTTTACTAAGGCATTAATCTCTAGAGTTCACAAAATACATTTTCAAATCATAAAACTTGGTGTTTAGGGTCAGAGAGTTTAAAACAAAACATTTCCCAAAAGTTTTCTTCCAAAACCATTTTTAATAAATAAACTATATTTTTATTTTTCTAGAAATGGTTTTAAATCAAAGAATCATTCTTTTGTTTCACCAAATATATTTTTGAAACCACAAAGTGTTTCCTATGGTTAGTAGGTTCACAACAAACTAATTTGCAAAGATTTTAACCCTAAAAACATTTTGGAACAATTTTTATAACCTAAACAAGCATACAAATGTTTCTGCAAAAACAAACATTTTTCCAGAGGCTTTTTACTAAACAAATTTCATGGTTGGCTAGGGCTTGTTCCACTAATTCCATTGATATAAAGTTTGCAAAATTTGGACGTGTGGAACTAAAGTTACAAGGGTTTCAATTTTGCAAACAAATCCGATTCAAACTTTGTTTTTAAACAGAACTAGTGACACGCGGCGTTTTCCTATTCGTTGGTACCGATTCGGGTGGATCGAGTGATGCAGACCGTTGGATCAAGTTGAATCGCACGGCACTGGATGCGTACCCTTTCAGCGTTACTTCGATCTGGATAGAACGGCTCTTATCCACTTGCCAGGAACTGGCGGCGCTCGACGGCTGCGCGCGGTGGCGGCGGTCAGACGACGGCGAAACTGGCGATGCAGGAAGCGAGGAAGGAAGGGAGCATGCTCACCGTGTTCGCAACATCGTGGGGAAGCTCAAGGTGCGGTCAGTTTGTCGAGGGGCGCTCTGGTCCGATGTGGATTGCTCACCGGAGTCTACACGGCGTCGGGCGTGCTTCGGTCGACATTGGGGGCAGGGCTACAAGGCACAGGAGGACGAGACAAGGGGTCTGTTAGACGCGTGAGGGTGAGTAGAACTTGCGTGCGTGAACAAGAGGGGAAGGGGCAGACAGAAACTACCTGGGGCACTCGCCGGAGTTAAACCAGACGGTGGTGGCGCTTGGAGTCGTCGCTGTCGAGGCTCAGGGGCGCGCGCGAGCGAGCTGGTGATGCGGAAAGGTCCGCCAGGAGATGGGGATCACAGCTGCATGCTCGAGGAGGTACGGGGTGGCGTGGTGCTGCCAGAATCCTCGCCGGAGCATCGTCGGACAGCGGGCGGTGTCGAGTGAAATTCGGCAGCCTGGGGGCGCCCTTGGGGGAGGAGACAGAGGGGAAATGGAAGGGAGACGCTGGCGTTTAAATGGGTGTGATCACTGCGAGTAATGGTGGCCACATTAAGGTGAAATTAAGCCGTGGAATCACAACCAGAAACGGCGACGATGGGAGGAAGAACAGTTCGTGGGTTGACGACGAGGTGAGCTGGCGGTGGGGTCTGCTCGTCAGCGAAAGAAAGGGAGTGGAGGTGGGGGCCAGTGTTCAGTGACTGCGCGGGTTCTGTTTCTGGTGAAAAACGTTTCGTGCGTGGGAAAAAGGAGTTGGGCTGGAATGGGCTGCTGGGCCTGGTGAGTTGGGTCAGTCCATTTTCATATTTTTTTCTGTC
Organism: Avena insularis; assembly: GCA_023614405.1. Classification (NCBI taxonomy): domain Eukaryota; kingdom Viridiplantae; phylum Streptophyta; class Magnoliopsida; order Poales; family Poaceae; genus Avena; species Avena insularis. Next base: position 242,924,955 of record CM042689.1, on the reverse strand, counting down.
TGATTGTTTTATCTTTTTCTATTTCTATTTTCTGTTTTGAAATTCAAACAATCAATTCAAACAACCAAATCAAATCAAAACATTCACCAGACTTTGTATTGTGTTAGTTCTGTTTAACAACACAAAACCAAAGTCCAAAAATAAAATAAAATAATTTTATTCTTTTTAGGATCTATTTAATTATAAAATAGACCTTGATTATTAATTCAAATAGGTTTTGATTTATTTAATAAAATGTCCATTTGAAAACTAAATATTATCAAAACCAAATCAGTAGGTTTTATTTGAAAATATAAGATACTTGGAAAACTTGTTTAAAACAAAATAACATTTTTATTTTAGGGTCCATTAATAATTAAATAAAATGGGCCTTAGTTATTAAATCAAATAGGATTTGTTTTATTAAAAACTTTATTTTGAAATCTAAAACCAAAAACACTTCAGTAGGTTTTAATGGAGAATACAAAATACTTGGAAAAACTTATTTAAAATAATTTAATAAGTTTTGATGTTTTATTTAAAAGGAGAAAAGCCTTTATTTTAATAAAATTGGATATTAATAAATCCTCATTATTTTATTTAAATAAACCTTTGCTATTTTTATCAAAACAAAAAAAATTATTTCAAAAACTTGGCCAAGGTTTAATTTGGCTCTATAAAATAATCCTTATTTATAAATCTATCTTTTCTTTTGAAACCAAATCTTTTTATTAAAAGATTCAAAATAGTAATTTTAAATATTTTTAAGTTTATTTTTTATTTAACTTTTTAAATCCCTTTAGGATTTTATTTAATCCAAATAGGTTTGAAGGTTTCCATTTGGAGTCAAAAGTTTCTTCTCATCCTGAAAATCAACAAAGTTTTATTTTATTCATTTGTTTTTCACATTACAAGATTTGGAAAAATCTTGGGATGTGACATTCTGGTTCAATGAAACGGGCGAAAGTTTTATTGGAAATCATACATTATGATGTATGTGGTCCAATGAGTGTTTCGGCACGAGGTGGATATTGTTATTTTGTTACTTTCACGGATGATTTGAGTAGATATGGTTATATCTACTTGATGAAACACAAGTCTAAAATATTTGAAAAGTTCAAAGAATTTCAGAATGAAGTGGAAAATCATCGTAATAGAAAGATCAAATTTCTACTGTCCGACGGTGGAGGTGAGTATCTAAGTTACGAGTTTAGCACTCACATGAAGGAGTGTGGAATTGTTTCACAACTCACACCTGCCAGAACACCACAGTGAAATGGTGTTTCGGAATGTCGTAATCATACTTTATTAGATATGGTTCGATCTATGATGTCTCTGACGGCCTTGCCATTGTCATTTTGGGGTTATGCACTAGAAACTGCTGCATTCACTTTAAATCGGGCACCATCTAAATCCGTTGAAAAAACACCGTATGAATTATGGTTTGGAAACAAACCTAAGGTGTCATTTCTTAAAGTTTGGGGATGCGATGTTTATGTGAAGAAACTTCAACCGGATAAACTCGAACCCAAAGCGGAAAAATGCGTCTTCATAGGATACCCTAAGGAAACTATTGGGTATTCCTTCTATCACAGATCCGAGGGCAATGTTTTTGTTGCCAAGAATGGATCCTTTCTAGACAAAGAGTTTCTCGTGAAAGGCGTGAGTAGTCGGAAGGTAGAACTCGAAGAGGTTGTTGAACCTTCTCTTCAAGGTATGGCGAGTAGCGCAGCGCCGGTAGTCGTTCCGGAGTTGGCTTCACCAATTGAAGAGGGAACTAATGATAATGATCATGAAACTCCGAAAGAGAGTACTACCAAACCTCGCAGGTCTAGCGGGACGCTTGAAGCTCCCGAGCTGTATGGAAACCCTGTTATGAATTTCATGGTTGATGAAATTGATGACCCTACGACGTATGAAGAAGAGATGATGAGCCCGGATTCTAACAAATGGTTAGAAGCCATGAAATCCGAGATGGAATCCATGGACGAAAACCAAGTTTGGAACTTGGTGGACTTACCTCACGACCGAAAAGCCGTGGAGAATAAATGGATTTTCAAAAGAAAAGCTGATGTTGATGGTAATGTTACCGTATATAAAGCTCGACTTGTCACAAAGGGGTTTCGACAAATTCAAGGAGTTGACTACGATGATACATTCTCTCCCGTAGCAATACTAAAGTCATTTAGGATTATGTTAGCAATTCTTGCATATTTCGATTATGAGATATGGCAGATGGATGTCAAAACCGCGTTCCTCAATGGTAATATCGAAGAAGAGTTGTATATGATACAACCAAAGGGTTTTGTCAATCCTAAGGATGCTAACAAGGTGTGCAAGCTTCAGCAATCCATCTATGGACTAAAGCAAGCATCACGGAGTTGGAATCTCCGCTTTGATGAGGTGATCAAAGAGTTTGGATCTGTCCAAACTTATGGAGAGGCTTGTATTTACAAGAAAGTGAGTGGGAGCAATGTGACATTTCTGATATTATATGTGGATGACATATTATTGATCGGAAATGATATAGATCTTTTAAACAATGTTAAAAGTTATCTATACAGCAAATTTTCAATGAAGGACCTAGGTGAAGCGTCATACATATTAGGCATAAAGATCTATGGAGATAGATCTAGGCGCCTAATAGGGATATCGCAAAGTACATACCTTGATAAGATTTTAAAGAAGTTTAAAATGGAAGATAGTAAGAAGGGGTTCTTACATATGACACAAGGCACGACATTGAGTAAGACTCAAAGTCCGGCTACGGCGGAAGAAAGAGAGAAAATGGACAAAGTCACCTATGCTTCAGCCATAGGCTCTATAATGTACGCCATGCTATGTACAAGACCGGATGTGGAACATGCTATTAGTTTGACTAGTAGGTACCAATCGGATCCAGGTTCGGAACACTGGAAAGCAGTCAAGAATATCCTTAAGTACTTGCCAAGAAGTAAGGATATGTTTATTGTATACGGAGGTGAAGAAGAGCTCGTCGCTAAGTGTTATGTCGACGCTAGCTTTGACACCGATCCGGATGACTCTAAGTCTCAATCTAGATACGTATTTCTCATGAATGGCGGAGCGGTTAGTTGGAGGAGCTCCAAACAACCTGTGGTGGCGGGATCAATGATGGAGGCCGAATATGTTGCTACTTCGGAAGCGGCTCAGGAAGCAGTTTGGATGAAGGAGTTCATATCTGAACTAGGTGTGGTTGCAAACGCGTTGGACCCAATGGTGATCTATTGTGACAACAATGGTGCCATTGCCAATGCCAAAGAGCCAAGGTCTCACAATTCCAAGCATATTAAGCGCCGGTTTCACTCCATCCGCGAGCATGTCAAGGATGGAGATATAAAGGTTTGTAAAGTACATACGGATCTCAATGTAGCAGATCCGTTGACTAAAACTCTCCCTAGAGCAAAACATGATCTACACCAGAACTCCATGGGTGTTAGATACATCACTATGTAACTAGATCATTGTCTCTAGTGCAACTGGGAGACTGAAGGGAATATGCCCTGAGAGGCAATAATAAAGTGTTTATTATGTGTATTCCAAGTATATGATAGATTTTTATTTTGCATGCTATAATTGTATTAATACGGAAAAGTTAATACACGTGTGTTTAATAAACAAACAGAAAGTTCCTAGTTATGCCTCTCTCATAAACTAGTTCGTTGATTAACAAGATGATCACAGTTTCCTGATCATAGACATTGGATGTTGTTAATAACGAGATCACAACATTAGTGTAATAGTGTGATGAACATTCATCCAAAGTATAGCATTACGATCAAAGTTATTGAGTTTATATTGCTATAAACAAGTTACGAAGTGATCCTAATCCTTGGACCATGAGATCATGCCAATCACTAACACCGGAAGAGTTTCTTGTTGACATCAAACGTCACACCGTAACTGGGTGATTATAAAGATGGATTCAAAGCTACTAAAGTGTTACGTTGAGAATCATGGATCAAGAGTGGAATTTATTCATCCCGATGACAGATAGATATACTCTAGGCCCTCTCGGTGATATCACATTGGTTAGCTTGCAAGCAAGTGATTTGATCACTAGAATGTTATATCACGGGAACGAGAAAAGAGTGCATGTCAGTAACAATATAAAATTAGGTATGGAGATACCGATGATCGAATCTTGGACATGTAATATATCGTGAAACAAAGGGATTAAGATACAAGCATAAAAGGTTCCGACGATCACAGGAAAGTCATCGTTGAATGTGCGGAGTCGATGGATCTCGTGTCCCGCCATCGATTATTGATCGGAGAAGGGTCTCGATCATGTCCGCATTATTCGTGAACCGTAGGGTGACACACTTAAGGGACACTGACTGTCACATCCCAAAATTTTCCAAATTTTGAAATGTGAAAAAATAAATAAACAAAATAAACAATTGTTGATTTTTAGGGTGAGAAGAAACTTTTTGATTCCAATTGGAAATATCAAAACCTATTTTGATCAAATAAAATCCTAAAGGGATTTAAAAAGATAAATAAACATTAAAGTTTTAATAGTTGGAATTACTATTTATAGATCTTTTAATAAAAAGATTTGATTTTCAAAAGCAAAGGTAGAATTATAAATAAGGATTATTTTATAGAGCCAAATTAAATCTTGGCCAAGCTTTTGAAATAAAACATTTCTATTTGCTAAAGACAGCAAAGGTTTATTTAAATAAAATAATGAGGATTTATTAATATCCAATTTTATTAAAATAAAGGCTTTTCCATTTTAAATAAACACTAAAACTTGTTAATTTATTTTAAATAAGTTTTTCCAAGTGTTTTATATTTTCAAATAAAACCTACTGAAAAGGTTTTGGTTTGTTTTAGATTTCAAATAGAGTTTTTAAATAAATAAAATCCTATTTGAATTAATAAATAAGGTCTATTTTATTTAATTATTAAGTAGGCCTAGCAAGGCCCACTCGCAGCCCATCTTTCTTTTCCCCAGCGAATCGTTTTTCACTTACACACGCACCCGCGAGGTCACTGAACGCCCGGCCCCACTCCTACTTCCTCCACCTCGCTGACAGCACGGCCCCACACTCCTGTTCTTCGTTTCCACCTACGCCAGCCATTCCTCCTCGCCGTTTCTGACTTGATTGCAGCGATAAATTCGCATCAATGGAGGCGTTAATCTCTCCAACGTCTAAGCACTCTTAACCGCCTGACACTCCTTGCCATTTCCCCTCAGAAACCACTGCACGGGAGCCACCAGGCTGCCTCGAATTGCCTTTGCACCGCCGCTGCTCCGAAGCTTCTCAATTCGCCACACCTCGCCTCCTATTGCACGCAAACCTACTCGCCAGCACCAGGCGCATCCACCAGTACCTCCAACCTGCCCGCGCGTGCCCTGCAGCCTCGGCTTCGTCTTCATCTGAGCGCCACCGCCATCTGCCATTGCTCCGTCGAGCTTCCCAGGTGAACTCCGTCCTCCCCTCTCGTTCCCGATGATACTCCCTGCATTCCCATGCTCAGACGCATCTAACGCACCTCCCACTTGCCTCGCGCGATCCGCAGCCGTCCCCGACGACGTAATCACCGACGCCACCACCGACCATGAAGCGATTACTTCCTTCCCTGTGCGCCCCTCGTCAAACCAACAGCACGTTGAGCTTCGGCACATCCTTGCGAACACTATGATCCACTTTCCCCTCTCCTTTGCTTCCTGTATCGCCGGAACCGCCGTTAGCCGAGCGTCGCCGCCGCGCGCTGCCGTCGAGCGCCGCCCAACCATGGTCAGAGGCACCGTGGCCGTTAGATTTTGATCCGTTGGCTGAGAATAGATCTAAGCGAAGAGGTATGAGTGAACCAGAACCGCACGATCTCAATTAGATCCAACGATCCAGAGAGGCCGATCCGCACGAAACGGTACCGGCCAGTAGAATTACGCCACGTGGACAAGACTTAGTTTAAAAACAGAAATAGAATCTGATTGAATTGCAAATTTGTAAATTGCATAACTTTTGATCCACATGTCCAAATTTTGTAAATTTTATATCAATGGAATCAGTAGAACAAGTACTTTGCAACCATGCATTTTGTTTAATGTTTTGCTTCTGTAAAATTGGTTGAATTTGCAGAAACTTGTGTAGGCTTATTTTGAATATAAAAATTGTTCTAGATATAATTTTAATGTGAATTCTTTGCAAAATGGATTGTTGTGAACCTACTGACCCTAGGAACCAACTTATGGATTTAAAAATGTATTTTGTGAAGTTTCGGAATAAATAATTGAGTTAGCTCATGTCTAGTCAAATAAAAATATTGATTTGGTTTAGAAATGATTTTGGAATGAAACCTTTGGGAAATGATTTGATTCAAACCTTCTGACCCTAAACACCAAGTTTTGAGAATTAAAATATATTTGGTGAACTCTTTAAAGAATATTGCTTTGCTAAAAGTATTTTCAACCACATAAAATAATGATTTGATTTTAAAATGGTTTATAGATAAAACCTTTTGCAAATGGTTTTACCACTTTAGTAAATGATCCCTTTGAACTTTATAATGTTTAGAGCCTAGTAGAAACCACCTTTGCAAATAAAACTATCTTTTGCATGCTTTCATGCATGATCTTGTTTCTATTATTTTATGTGTGATAAATTGTTTGAAATGCTAGTTGAATTTGTGTTTGCTTGATTGATTTGTAGTGAAGTTAGAAGAGTGTGATATTTGCAAGGTCAAGAAGTGAACCATCATTCTCTACTAAAAAGGCAAGTGACACTATCATCCAAGTCCTACTATTTTCATTGCACTTAGTGGATTTTTCTAACATGCATGAAAAGGATTTCTATATTTTATGCTATGCTAAATCCTAATAGGATACCCTTATATATTCCTTAGTGGAAACATTGTAGTTGTAGTATGCTTAGCCCTGCTATATATTGGGATGGGATACATGTTATGATTATATGAAGAGTTGAAAAGACTTATGTTTTATATAATAAAACAAGTACTCAATGAACCACCTGGGTGGACAAGGATACTCAAGGTTGGACAAGGTGGCAACAAAAAGGAACCATGTTTATATGGCTATCTCTTTTTGTATGTGCACTAGAAGAAAACCACCCAGGGACTTAGAGATTGAACAAGTTTCTCGTATAGTGGCTTCCGTGTACAGCCACATGCTAAATGGTCTCTGGCGTAGTCAACTACATAGTGGAAGACCCATGCATTGGCATCTTCAGGTTAACTAGAATTGTGTAAGGGAACTTGAAACCCTACATTGGTGCCTGGATGACATGCTAGCATTGTGTATTGGGAGGACATCTATCGAAAGACTTTGTCACATTCTCAATCTGCCAGTACTCCATCTTGGTGAGTACTTATCCAGCGGACACTGGTGGCATCAAGATGAGATTGTGTCATGTGGGTAAAGTGTACAACTTATGCAGAAGATCAAAATTCTAAGTACTTAGCCGTGTCCCCGGTTATGGAAAATACTGAGCAACTAAGGCCTGAAGCTATGGAAGATCTCGACATTCCAATTTCTCAAAGTTAAAACTTGAGGGTGACAACAAGGGATTTGAAGCACTTGGAGTTTTCCAAGAAGTTCAGAAAGATTTGACAAAAGATCAAAACTATTTTGAAAAGATAGGATAAAACTATATTGCTTTCTACAAATGAGCCTAAACCCCACTTAGCCAAATATGCATGTAATGATAGGATCCACTTATTTCTACATAGTAGTGAAACTTGCCAATACAATTCAAAGGTATTGACCCTTGTGGCTGCAACTTATTATGTTGCGGGTTTGTTTGATGTTAGTGAAGTTTGTTGAATAGGATTACAAGTCTACAACCAACATGTTTGCTTGTGGCACTTTGAAGATGAAGGACCCCATGCTTATAGATATTCTGCTGCAATGTAATGTGATAGTCAAATGAGCTATGTAAGATGTAATGAATTATTTTATTCCTGGTTATAAAGTAGTATTATGACCTTTGTTTCTTGATATTACATCTTAACTGTGGATGCTAGCTATTTATCCAGGGACTAGCATTGTAAACACAGGGATCTCTACCTTATTAAAGGTTGGGAACCTTACACTGACATCCAGTTGGAGCAAATGTTTCATGCCGAAAGAATAAACAAGCGCGGGAATTTATTTCACTAGATACCGAAACAGGTTTTCGGGTGAAATTGCATAAAGAGGTTATGCATGTGAAATAGAATTCTAGCAAGGGGTTATATGTGAATGTTTGTCATTAAACTAATTGACAAAATTCTGAATAAATAAAAGAGTTTTATTTAATGATAGTTTGCATTAAATTTGGTGGAAATTTAATAGCAAGTTTGAGTGGGATTTTGAGTGGAGGGATTTGAATGGATTTTTGTGAGTGGAGTGTCCACCCACATGAAGAGGGGAGGGAAAGGGGGCAGCCCCATGCGCCGGCCACCCCCTTGGGGTTCCCTCCCTCCTCCTATAAAAGGCACCCCTCTCCTCACTTCTCACACACACCTCCTCGTGAAGGATCTCTCTCCCCCTCTAGATACATGTTCCCGGTGGCTATTCGGCAAGAAAGGGTTGTGCTTCCGCTGCATCGCTGGAGCGAGGAGGCGGAGGTTGCTCGGTGTCTTGTACGTGTGTGCGAGCACGGATGCGCTGCTTCTTTGTGGCGCTAGGACTTCCTCTCGATCTTGAGATCGGCAAGAGATCGTCTACATCAACCACGAGTTGAACTCATTAAGCTTTGTCGGTCTTCAAGGGTATGTTCTCTACTGATATACATTTGCCAGTTGTTTATATCTAGTAGATAGATCTTGGTACATAGTTCCCATCGTAGGAATTTTTTTGTTTTCTATGCTGCGAACCCTACATATCCTTGGGTTGATCTGATTAGGAGATGGGAGGGTCACTTGAGTGGCTTAGGATAGTTCCAGACTTGGATGCTTGATATGGGCTTGATGATCACAAGCAAGGATTGTGTCCTAGGGGATGAGCTACTAGATTAGCTCACTCTAGTTCCTAAGCAAATAGGGCAATCAGCAGATCAACGCAATACATCAAACAGCAGATCAAGGCAATTCATCAAAGAGTAGATCAAGGCAATTCATCAAACAGCAGATCAAGGCAATTCATCTTATTACTTATCTAACTACTACTAGGGTTACCATTAAGCCTAGCTTGAGGTAAGGACGGGTATTTTGAGTGGGGTGTGCTTTGAAGGGAGATAAGGATCATCTTGGTATTCCTACCAAGATGGGAATAAAAAGGTTTTAATAAAGGTTTTTGGAAAACCTAGAGATAAGGGTAGTTGAAGGTTCTGTCTTGAAAACATAAGGATAGTACAGATAGGTCTCCATAGTTTTGTTAATGGAAACTACTAAAGTATTTGGTTATGTCCAAGTCATGTTGGCTCGGGTTTTGGAATGCCAGAACATTTGAGAATATGAAAGATAAGCCAAGACATCTCTTTTGTAGAATAGCTTTTTGTAAACTAGAGTTGAGATGAGGAGTACACAAACAGTTGCATGAGCACAAGCAAATAGTTAAGTAAACATTGCACACTTAGCAAGAAAAAGTTTTTGTTCCCCCTGATTTTTGCCTTTTTGGACACTAAATCAGGATTGCTGAAATTGGGATGTTACAAACCTTTCGCCCTTAAAATAATCTCGTCCCGAGATTAGGGAGGAGTAGTTTGGGTGATAACATCCGTTTAACAATTTCAGCGGTGGAAAGTTTTAGGCACTAACGAGTTTTACCACTAACCGACAGGGTCCATTACGGATCGGAGCTGAGTGGCTTCAGATCGGGTGGTTTAGTTTTAAACAAATGGAAAAGATGTAGTCTTTTCCCCTTAGGACAAGTCTAGGTAGGTTTAGCGTCGACGGGGTTACTTCCTTCTTGAGGCAAGATGGCGAGTTGAGTCTTCTTTATTCCTTCACTTCGTGGTCGACTTTTCTCTTTTCAAGGTCTTGATACGACGGGGTGTTGGCTAGACGGTCGACCTTGGAGTGGAGTACTTTCCGGAAATATCTTCTGATTCTGGAGAAGTTTCGATTGTCGTTCCTCTTGCAGGGTTGAAGATTCAGGTTTGGAGGGGTGGTCATCACTTAGTTCTAACTAGTGGTTCGACTCTAGAGGTCTATCTGTTTTTGGGCGGGGAAAGACACAGTCTTTCCCCCTTAGAGAAAAACTAGGGGTGCTTGGTGGAGTCGCCTACTTTCTTGGTTGGAGTCGTGTGTAGATGCTGGGGGGATGTCATTGGAGTCTGGCGGTCCAGCAAAAGAGGTCCTTTGGAATGGGGTCATTCCGGTTTGGTCTGATGCAACGTCGTAGGTAAAACATGCAAAGAAGGATATCAAACTTGCATATCATCCATTCATTTAGCAGGTTCAAGCCAGTCAGTGGCGGAGGTACTTAAGGGGTTAGAAAACAGGTCTGTGTCGCAGGGTGACAAGGCACTTAGAGTCTTACAAGACAGGTTCTGGGGCGGTACATGACTCTACCAAGGTTGGGGATAGGCGAGTTTTGGGTGCGAAACTACTTCGGAGGAACGTCCAGAGTCTTGTCTCCTTTCTAGGGTGAAAGGTTTCTCCTCAGGTAGTGCCTTCTCGGTGGAAGAGGAGGTTCTAGGGATAGCGGCCTCCTGATGCTCTTAGCCAAAGGGGCTCGTGGTTTCTTCCCCTTTTTGGGTGTCGGAGCTGCTTGCTTCGGGTTCATCCAGTATTGGTCTGGACAGTTGCGGGCAAAGTGGTCTGGGTCTCCACAGGTGTAACAAACTCTTTTCTTAGCTTCAGATCCTCCTTGGGCTTGCTTTGGTATCTTTACGGGGGCAGTGGATGTCTTGGCCTTTTCCTTGGTAGGAGTGTTGTCAAGACCACGTTGGGGGCACTCTCGGCTGAAATGACCTGGTTGATCACAGGAGAAGCAGGTGCCTTTCTTTGAACGTCCTTCTCTTGATTTCTTCCCAATGTTGACGCAGGGGAGTTGACGAGCCTTGCCAATCAGGAGATAAAGGGGCTAGTTGGCCGGGACATGGTCTTGACCTTCACAGAGGAAACATGTGACTAGTTGAGTGGGACAATCTGCTGGAGGATGGAGAGCTCCACAGTTTGGGCAGTTGCCTAAGCACTGGCTGGCTTGATGTCCTTCTTCACTGCAACGGTTGCATGCTTTCTTTAGGGCTCCGATCTTTAGGGCCATACTCAGGGTTTTCTGGTGGAGATAAAGTCTTCGGCTGTAGAAGGAAACGGGGCTATGGAGTTAGTCTTCCGAGCTTGAGGATAGAGGAAATAGTGAGGTATAAAATTGGGTGGAAAGCTATGGTTGATGGTGACCGGTCAGCAGGGCTTTATTGGAGTTGAGTGGAAAGACCTAGTCTTTCCACCTTAGGGTTTTACTTGTGGTTGTTAAGGTTTTTATGTGGCCATCCTGCTGAGGAGAGGTTTCCGTCTAAGGGGTTGCGAGGGTTAACATCGGGGTATGCCAGCAAGGTGGTCAAAACTTTAGGATCAGATGATCCAAAGCAGACAAGAAACACATTCCAAGAATCAAACATTCACATGACAAGCAAACAAGGCCTACCATAAGTACTAAGGTGGTGACTACACGCCATAATGGGAATCCTATTTTAGGGATGCTAATCCTAAGTACGGACGTTACGGGGGTCTTAACTTCTGTCTTGCCAGTTGTTGTCGTCAGTGTCGTACTTGATCAATTTGGGGGCGATAAAGGATTCTGGTGGTGGGGCGATCTTGTAGTGTTTTTTGTCGTTGGTAGCTCCTTTTCTTTGCTGGTCTTGGTGTATCTTCATTTCAGGATCTCCGTCTCATAGTCTCTGATTTGGACTTTGTTTGTGAAAACATATTAGTTGAAGTAGACGAGATATAGAGTAATCCATTTTCAAATTGTTTAAGTCAGATAAGATGAGATAAGAAATCCTTCGAAAAGCTTTTGGGAGAATAGTTTGTAAAAAAGCCGGGTGTTTTTCCAAAATAGTGGTTATCCTGTCTAACGTCCATGCTAACTAAGGTCTCCTACAGTCAGGATGACTCTGGTACCATGTCTATGGCACCCCGGATTTACGGTCCGAGAATACCCGTTATGCATACAATTCACATTCCCATGATCAGTGAGCTGTGAGCATAACCGACTAGTATCATTACAACATCCATAAAGTAACGAGTACAAAACTTACAAAGTGGCCATTATGGCAATTACAACACAAGTAGCGGAAGTCTTCAAGCGTAGAGCAATTGTCATGCCTTAACCTACAGGCGACTGACTAGGAAGATGGCCTAGCTCGCATAGACGTCAGCACCTTCATCACTTCTTAATATCTGCAATCTGGCCAAGTAAATATCCAGGGATAATGCCGGTGAGTACTTTGAATGTACTCGCAAACCACCTTAAGAGAATAATAATAAAGGATATGCAATATGGCTGTGGTAGGATGGCTCCAATAGAGGTTCTTTTTATAAACTAGTTTCTCTTGTAGATATAACATGTCTCTATATCTTTGTTGAAAAACATTTGTAAAACATTTGGAAACCTTTTTGAAAAGTTTTAAGAAAACACTAGGGTTTGGCTCACCCCTTTGGTTTTTTCCTGTCATCTTATGACCAAACTCCTTCCTCCTTTTTCCGACCATCTCATGGTCAAATCATTTCTGAGCCATTCCTTTTCTGAAGTCCTTTTTGAAAACAAAACCATCACCCGCCGTACAGCCTCCAGCACAATCGTCCATGACCGAGGACTCGGCTATTCGAATAGATTTACACTCTGCAGAGGTTGTACACTGTACCCACACCATCTAATTGCCTGTCCCTGATCTACACCGATCGTGGGTCGAATAACCGGTCAAGACCTTCCGAATGCCCTCTCTGGTACAAGTTCCTACCCTATGAGGTTAATCCCCTCAAAACCGGGACACCCTATATAGTCACAAGCCAACCGGAGCGCGTTTTGCACCCCGTAGGGTGTGCGCTTTCAATGAGGGGTTCATAGTATCGTCTGGCTGCCATTAGATGGTATTTACCCTCACTATACCGATGTTTCACATGGGCCTTTACAGGTGAAGGCCCAGCCTCCGGGGATTTGTTCTCCCCCCCCCCCCCCGTAGTAGTTAGAGGCACCTATACCGCATTAGACAAACTTCCAGCCTAGCCCCGTCCCATTCCAGAGTAATGTGGTTGCACGGGTTAATTGTTCCAGCATAGTAAACTATACAACCCAGCGTGTTTTCATAAACATTTTTCCTCCATCCTTTGTCAGACCATTTTGTAAACCAAAACCTTTCCCATTTTGAACATCACTTGGTAGGCCAAGTCTCACCAAGGTTTTCTCATAAAACATTTTTGTAAGCCTTTTTTCAGGGTCTTCCCATCCCATAGTTTTTACTTCGGCTAAAACGGGATCTCCAAGGGGTTATGGTTTTAAACATCATCTACCATACTAAGGGCGGGTAGGTACCATAAAATGAGTTGTACCTAATGGTACTAAGGGGTAATGGTATGGAGGAGATAAAAATTTCCCATATAAAACATAATATAGTAAAACAATGCAATTTGCATAAACGAGTAGCTAAAACATGCATAGGTAAAATAACAGGACAAGGCATGTGAGAAAGAAGGTGGCTTGCCTGTGACCAGCGAGATGTCCTGTGACTTCTCTAGAATACCAGAAAACCAATAATAACAATAATCAGAATAATCTGATGCTTCCTTCTTCTCAGCGTCACACAATCGCAACTATCACCGTTATTGAGCATACATGCAAAAAAACAACATCACAATCAATACAAGACATACAAACATCAAACTATACAGCAAGAAGAAGATAACTACAAGATATACATGAGTAGGATGTTGGATGATTGGTTGATAAGATTAGCGAGGGATTTAGGGGTATTAGGGAAAAATGCTCGCTTTGGATTTATAGTCTAGGAACTACCTAAGAGAGGGGTTTTTGACCAAGGGCTTGATCTGTAGGATACCATTGTATAAAAATGATACCATCAGATAGGTATTGATAAAATGAAGCCAACAAAAGTGGTTTCACTATTTTATCAATTTCCAAAAATTTATAGTGATTTTTATAGTGGATAAAGCTCTAGTTTTAGGAAATAATTCATCAGAACTGTTCTGGAGTTCCAAAAATTATTTCCTTGGGTGATTTAGTAGGATTTGGTGGACTGAATCAAGAGGATTTCGAATCATCCCAAAACAATTACCATAATGCCCTTGATAAATTCCCAAAGATAGTACTGGATGGGATTTGTCTTTTTCATGATATTTAAATTACAGTAGATTTTTAGTTGATTCAAAGGACACATAGTAGGTACTGAGAATACCTTTCTGTATAAATTGGAATCAACCTTTTTGGAGTTATAGAGCTACTGTGGTGATTTTATTAGTGACTAAACTATGCATAGAATAGTATAATTCACCAAAATTCCACATAGACTCGTAAAATTATGAGCTGCTAGATAATGAAAGAAATGGAATTAGGTCAAAACCTTAGTTAATTTGACATAGAAAATTTCCTAAAGGCAGAAAGTCTCTGTTTTTATATTTTTGCTAACTGAAATTAAGAAGCCAAGGGGTATGGGGCCAGTGGAACATGCAAGGTAGGGATAGTTACTTTCCTTTGCAATTGATTTACCCCATTTGGATTTGTAGAACTTTTTGAAGAAATTATTTAGTGATCTAGACAGATCTTAGTAGGGGATTTATCAGATTTATTTTAAACATCTAATTAGTCCAGCACCAAGTCTGCATGTTAGAAAAGATATTGGAGTACCTGAGAGAAGTATTGTCCAGATTTGTTTGGGTCATTTACATTTTTGTTCGCATTTAAAATGGATAGACATTATTCAGATCTGGCATAAAGGAATAAAAGAGGCAGGGGCTTTCGGCCAGATCTGTTGGGCACTAGGCGGCGATGCGAGGATTCGGCCTGCACCGGTGGCGCCCTACGTGGGGGATATAGGGCTACTGGCTCGGCTGGGCCGGCCCGCCAATGCCGCCCATCCCCTAAGGGGTATGGGACAGCCCGCCAGCGCGGAAACCCTAGAGGCGTTGGGGAGGAGCGGGGAGGCTCACTAGGCGATGGCGAGGCGTCGGGGTAGGGAGGGATCGATGCGGCGAGCTATGGCGGTCACGGGGATGGTCGGCTCGATGGGTCTTGACATCGGGGAGGAGCTCGCGCGACGGTGGCCGAAGTGGAGGTCGTCGGAGCACGTTGGGGAGGCCACCTATCATTGTTCCTGCACCAGAGAAGGGGTGGGTCAGATGCAAAAAAGAGAGGGGAACTCGAGGGGGTGACATGCAGAGGGAGAGGAGGGTAGTGGGAGGAGCCTAGCTCGAGGAGAGTGAGGAGGCCGAGAGCTTCTTTCTCTCCTTATCTCGGGCAAGGCAGAGCAAGGGAGAGGGAGGGGATCTCTAGGGAGGTGAGTGGAGGGGAGAGGGGGCAAATGAGGGCCGAGGGGTGAGCTGGGGTGGCCTGTGGCCTTTTAACCCGGGCTAGATGGGTCCATGGTGCACTATGTGCATGGGGAGCTTGGGAGGAGGGGTGCTGGCCAAGCATTGGGCAATGAGGGCGGTGGCGAGGTGAGAGAGGGGGCTCTGGTCGTGCTAGGGGACAGAGAGGGGGTGGGGGTGCTGCCTACCCCTTTATTACAAGTATAAACAAGTCATGCTCCTCCCTCTCTCTTACGAGCACAAGGGACAAAGATGGGAGGTGCTACAGTGGTCAGCTACAGTGTGGCTCGACCAGAGGGGTGTGTGCTGCTATGGAGGAGTGCTTGACAAGTTTGGAGCTGGTTTGGTTTTAGTTTGAATCAAGTTTGCATTGTTTTAGCAAAACATGATTAAATAGAGGATTGTAAAGGAAGTTCATAAATTTGCATTGGACAAAGTGTGGAAATGGTACTGGTGGGTGGAGTAGGTCAAATAATCTCTTCAAGATTTAAATGGGATTTTTTACAGATTATTACCGCATCACTTCTTCAAAAAGTGCCAAAGTAGATTATGGAAGCTAATATGATATTTTTATATTACAAAATCTTGGTTTTTTATGTGATATGGTCCTAAATACCATAACACACATTATAGAATTTTATTGGGATTTATTGAGGTGGAAAAGTATTTTTAAGGAATTATTTCTTGCTTCTCCCATTTAAGAAAAAGGGCAAAAAGAAATAATAAAGCATCTCAAAAATATTTATTTTTGAGTTGGGAAGATGGGATAAGAGATGGATAACTCAAATATTCATTTAGTTGGCAAATTTATTTGGAGAAAAACAAACTTGCCTTGAAAGACAAGATTTTAGAGAATTTAGTAAGTAAAGGGAATTAAATAGTTTAATAATCCAAATAATTTTGGGAAATTATTTGGGGATGCTTATATCCAAGGTAGATGATGTATACTTAGAATGTATAACAAGATCACCTTGGGTATTGACAAACAAGAGGTATCCTTGGAAGAAGAGATTGATTTGAGGATCTAGGTTTTTGTTATTTTCATACCACCTAAACAGGGTTGGATTAGGGAGCTCAGAGCTCACCTTGGTCCAAGGGGTATATGGATGGATAGACCATGTCATATAGATGAGCATGGAAGCAAGATTTGGGATTGGTTGCATTTGAGGTGGTGTAGAGGAGATGGCAAACTTTGTTGAAAATAAGGCTGCCATAGCAGATACATCAGGTAGCCTCCTAAACCATGTGGGTTTAAGAAGCACCAGGCTCCAATGGAAACAAGTGAGGTGGGGCTTGATAGGCCATGGTTAGTAGATCATAACCAAGCAAGGAGTTGGTCAAGGGGAGGTGGCATATAGGTGTGAGCTTCTGCCAAAGTAGGCAAGATGATAAGATTTGTAGAAAAGATTATTAGCTTGACTACAAAACCATCATGGATGAGTGGTAAATAGAATTGATTAGCCAAGGGTAAGAGTGGACTCTGGTAGTACTAAAGATGTACTACAAGATGGTTCAAGTACATTATCAAGAATGCGCATAGGTTGGAAAGGGTAGGGATCCAAAGATTGAATCTAGGTAATAAATCCAGACTTAAGCCATTTTGGCAGATTTGGTGATTTTGACTAGTATGTAAGAGGGAAATATTTGAGAGGGTGGCAAGGGTTTATCCTGTCCATCCAGTGGTTGATGCTGAGGTATAGATTGAAAAGAGGGGATCCAAACTTGGATTGGTTCTTCTCTAGGTTGGGAACCATCAACAGGGATTATCCTTGGGTTGATCTGATCAGGAGATTGGAGGGTCACTTGAGTGGCTTAGGATGGATCCAGACTTGAATGCTTGATATGGGCTTGATGATCACAAGCAAGGATTTGGTCCTAGGGGATGAGCTACTAGATTAGCTCACTCTAGTTCCTAAGCAAACAAGGAAATCAGAAGATCAAGGCAATTCATCAAACAACAGATCAAGGCAATTCATCAAACATCAGATCAAGCCAATTCATCTTATTACTTATCTAAATACTACTAGGGTTACCATCAAGCCTAGCTTGAGGTAAGGAGGGGTATTTTGAGTGGGGGTGTGCTTTGAAGGGAGATAAGGATCATCTTGGTATTCCTACCAAGATGGGAATAAAAAGGTTTTAATAAAGGTTTTTGGAAAACCTACAGATAAGGGTAGTTGAAGGTTTTGTCTTGAAAACATAAGGAGAGTATATATAGGTCTCCATAGTTTTGTTAATGGAAACTAGTAAAGTATTGTCCAAGTCATCTTGGCTCAGGTTTTGGAAGGCCAGAACATTTGAGAATATGAAAGATGAGCCAAGACATCTCTTTTGTAGAATAGCTTTTTGTAAACTAGAGTTGAGATAAGGAGTACTCAACAGTACACAAACATTTGCATGAGCACAGGCAAACAGTTAAGTAAACATTGCACACTTAGCAAGAAAAAGTTTTTGTTCCCCCTGATTTTTGCCTTTTTGGACACTAAATCAGGATTGCTGAAATTGGGATGTTACAATTCACTCAACCGGGTCTGTTTCTCTGAATGCTAAAGAAGCCCAAGAAGCGCCAGATGTCATGCTGGGTATGTTTTCTATTAGCTCAGTACTTGCAAGAGTGTTGTTTGATTCTAGAGAATCGCACTTGTTTGTTACAACCCACAAAATTGAAGCATGTTATGATAGTAAGATTCAACCCAGAAAATTGAAGCATGTTATGATAGTTCAAATACCTAGTTCAACCACCAAAGTTAGACAAATTTGCAAGTCCGTACGTATCAGAATCCATGGCATAGAATTTTATGCTAATCTAATAGTACTCGGAGCCAAAGGTTTGGAAGTAGTACTAGGAATGGATTGGATGTCGAAACATAAAGGATTAATTAACTGTGCCAAGAAAGCCATAACCATGACCAGTACAGTCGGAATATCAGTAGAGCATCTATCTGAAACCTTGCCCTGTCAATTCAAGTGCAACAACAGTCTAGCCCAACCAACCATTGACCAAGTCAGAGTAGTTTCTGAATACCGCGACGTATTCCTAGATATTTTGCCCGGTATGCCCCCAGATCAGGATATCGAGTTTATCATTGAACTAATCCCTAGAACCGGACCCATAGCCCAGAGACCGTATAGTATGAACCCGTCTGAATTAGTGGAGCTGAAGAAGCAACTAGATGCTATGCTGGAGATAGGACTAATTCAACCAAGTGCGTCGCCATGGAGATCACCTGTCTTGTTTGTGGAAAATAAAGATGGAGGTAACCGTTTGTGCACGGATTATCGGAAGCTAAATGATGTCACCATCAAGAACAAGTACCCACTGTCGAACATAGAAGACCTGTTTGACCAGTTGACTGGTGCCTAAGTGTTTTCTAAGATTGATCTTAGAACTGGTTATCATCAACTCAAGATTCGTGTAGAGGATATTCCAAAGACTGCTTTCACCACCAGATATGGACTGTATGAGTACACTGTCATGTCTTTTGGATTAACCAATGCCCTTATTTCATGAACCTCATGAATAATATTTTTATGGACTTCCTGGATAAGTTTGTCGTTGTTTTCATCGATGAATATTCTAATCTATTCCATATCAAAAGAAGAACATGAGCTACACCTAAGGACCATCCTTGGAACCCTTAGGGAGCATCAGTTGTATGCCAAGTTTAGCAAATGTGAATTCTGGTTAGAGGAAGTAGGATTCCTCGGACATATCGTATCAGCCGGATGAATTGCCGTTGACCCTGCAAAGGTTAAGGAGGTGGAAGAATGGCAAGCCCCAACCACTCAAACCCAAGTTCGTGCATTTATCGGATTAGAGGGATATTACCGCAAGTTCGTAGAAGGATTCTCGAGAATCTCAAGACCCATGACCCAATTGTTGAAGAAAAATAAGAAGTTTGAATGGACGGACAAATGTGAAGCAAGTTTTCAAGAGCTTAAAAAGAGATTGATCTCATCCCCAATCTTGATCATGCCGGATATCACGAAGCATTTTGATGTGTATTGTGACGCATCCAAGATCGGTCTCGGATGTGAGCTAATGCAAGAAAGCAAAGTCATATCATATCTATCCCGACAAATGAACCAACATGAGCAGAATTATCTTACCCATGATCTTGAACTAGCAGCCGTAGTTTTAGCCTTGAAGACATGGAGGCATTACCTTATGGGTAACCGTTGTGAGATTTATGCGGATCACAAGAGCCTGAAATATATTTTCACTCAGAAGGAGCTGAATATGAGGCAAAGGATATGGATAGAGCTAATCAAGGACTATGATCTGGACATCCACTATCACCCTGGTAAAGCCAATGTGGTAGTAGATACCCTTGGCAGATTGCCGTGTCAATTGAACTCCATGATTCTGAAGGATCAACCAAGTTTGCACAAGGAGTTGGAAGATTTCAGAATGGAAATAGTAAGTGAAGGATTTTTGGCTAGCATAGAAATTCAACCCACTTTGATCAATCAGATCAAGGAGGCGCAGAAAGGAAATTCTAGTATCGATGGAATCAAACGTCGTATCGGTATAGGGAAAGCACCCGGATTCACCAAAGATGAAGAAGGAGTTTTGTGGTACAAAGGACGTATCTGGGTGCCAGCAGATTCAGAGTTGAAGCAAGCTATTTTTAAAGAAGCCCATGATACTCTTTATTCTATCCACCCCGGAGGAACGAAGATGTATCAGGATTTGAAGGAGCTATTTTGGTGGCATAAGATGAAAAGAGAAATTGGAAGATATATAACCAAGTGTGATATATGTCAGAGAGTCAAGGCGGGACATCAGAGACCCGCAGGACTGTTGCAACCATTGCAGATTCCGGAATGGAAATGGGATTCAGTTGGAATGGATTTTATCACCGGTTTGCCTACATCTAGTAGGGGAAATGACTCTATTTGGGTCATAGTGGATAGACTATCCAAATTCACACATTTCTTACCAGTCAAGACCACTTAGCAGAGTTCGAAGCTTGTAGAGTTGTACATTGCTAGAATCGTCAGTTTGCATGGAGTCTCCAAGAACATTGTATCGTATCGAGGAACCCAGTTTACGTATAGGTTTTGGAAGAAAGTCCAAGAAGGATTAGGAACCCGACTGGATTTCAGCACAGCTTATCACCCTCAGACCGATGGACAAACATAGCGAGTAAATCAAATACTCGAAGATATGTTGAGAGCCTGTGTGCTAGAGTATGGATCTAAATGGGAAGATTGTCAATTTTTATACAACAATAGTTATCAAGCTAGTTTGCAAATGGCCCCATTTGAATTCATGTATGGAAGGAATTGTCATACCCCTTTGAATTGGTCGTAAGTAGGAGAGAGTCAGATTTTTGGACCCGACATCCTACGAGAAGAAGAAGAGAAAGTTCAGAAGATCCGTGAGCACCTCAAGACCGCCCAATCCAGACAGAAGAGTTATGCCGACAAGAGACATCGAGACCTAACCTTCAATATCGGATATTTTGTGTATCTCAAAGTGTCACCTTTGAAAGGAATGCAACGTTTCCAACTCAAAGGAAAGTTAGCCCCCAGATATATCGGACCCTTCAAAATTTTGAATCGTCGAGGAGAAGTATCGTATCAACTGGAACTGCCAGAGGAGATGTCAGTCGTGCATAATTTGTTTCACATCTCGTTACTTTGCAAATGCCTAGAAATCCCGGAGAAGACCGAAGTTTTCAAGAATATTGATCACCGAACCGTACAGATCAACAATGACCTGATGTATCCCGAAGTACCCATCCATATTTTGGAGGAAGCTTTCAGAACCACCATGACCTGAAGTATCAAGTTTCTCAAGATTCAGTGGAGTAACCACACTGAAGAAAAAGCTACCTGGGAGCAAGAATACTACATTAGGACGGAGTTTCCAGATCTCTTTAAATCCTAGTTTTCTTTTTCTCAAATCTTAGGACGAGATTTTGTTTAAGGGGGGAAGGTTTGTAACATCCCAAAAATATTGATCAAGGTTATCAATTCCAATCACCCAAATTTAGGGTTAACAAAAACTTTTGTAATTAAATCCATATGAATGCATGTGTGTATGTGATTAATGCATGAATGCTTGAATGGACTTGTGTGATTGTTGTGAATAGCAAGGATTGGTTTAAAGATGAAAAAAACCTAAATCATTCCAAGCAGAATCAAATCAAAGGAAATTCAAAAACAAACAAAACAAGCAAATGGTCATTTTTGCCAATCTTTCTCACTAGACCACTTTGAGTGTTTCTAGTCCAAGATTTGAAAGAGAAATAAATCCATTTCTTTTCAACCCTTGCTATATCAAGTAAAATTGAACCCAAGCCCACCTTGCAAACCCATAGAAAAAATTGGCAACCCTATTCAAATGACATTTGAAATTTGAATCCAGTTCATATGAGAAGATCATCATTTCTCAAAACCCAACCAAACCTGTGCACCTTGACAAATCCAATCAACCAGAGACTACCTAGTATGTTACTAGTGCACCCACCAAGTTTCATCCAAAAATTTGAATTTGAATTTCTTGCGGCCATTTCATCAAACACTTGGAGACAGAAAATCAAATTGGCCAAACTTCACTGTTTTGAGCAGTAATTTGGCTAAGCATTGTTCACCATTGATCACACTTGTATCCCTAGTACCAACCAATTCTTTAGACTAACTTAGCCCCTACACAGTGCACCATGTCGTGCCATGCCGAGAGCACCCTTGCCAGCCGACCATGGCTATCTAGCTAGAGAAAGCGTCGATCCTAGCCACCGTGTCTAGCAAGCACGCCACCGTCCACTGCCACCCCTTCTCCAGCCCTCGACCCCTGCCAGCCACTGGACCACCCAGAACGCACGTGCCCATTTCTCTGCGACCATGTCCAAAGCACGCCAGAGCGCCGCGCTCGACACGCTTGCACAAACTGCGCCCCGCCTTTGCCGCCCGCGTACGTGATCACCACCGCCCCAGGAACCTCCCAGACAACCCCGTTCGGCGCCACACGACTCGTAGCCACAGTGCGCCATCAAAACTACCGTCGGTGCCGCCCAGAGCGTCGACGCGCTCCGACCGAATCGCACCGCCCCTTGCCGCGCCATCAAGACGTTGAGCTTCGCCAGGAGAAAGCGCACTGTCCCCTACCTTCGGCCATGCCCATAGCTCACTGTGAAGCCGACCCCGACGAGCTCAGCCCGCACCTTTCGGTTTCCTCGTCGCACTATAAATAGAGGCCTTCGCCCTTTGATTTCTTCACACCATTCCACTCCCCACCTCTCACTGAACGTGCCCACTTCTTCCCGGAGCAAGGCGAGCGTAGCATTGCCGGAATTTCGCCGGAGCCTGCAGCTGCTGGAGGAGAAGGGCGTCGTCGATTGGAGCCACCCCAGGAGGAGCTGCTAGTACCAGCAGGATCGCCGTCGTCGACTTCTTCATTCGCCCCCATTGCCAACCATTGTCTGAGCCCCGGTGATCCGCCACAGACTCCCACTGGCCGCGCTAGGGTTCGTGCTCGTTGCGTTTTGTTCGACGTTGACGACGACCCTCAGCCGTTGATCTTACATCTCATCCTACGACCGTAGATAGCCCGTACCCCTTTGCACCCCCTGTCCCACTAACGTGTGGGGACTACCACTTAACCAGCCCCTGCGTGTGCGCTGTGCGTAGTGGGCCGTCCCAGTTAACTTTCCCTTGTGACCCAGTTCGTTTGAAATTAGGTTTATCTATTTAATTTCAAACATAGTTCTTGTAGTAGATTAAAAAATCATTTCAGAGAGATTCACTAAACCAAATTGCATGACACTAATTTTGTTATAAATATTTGGAAATTCTTAATCCAAGCCTGTTGGATTCAAACCATTTGGATTTATAGATCACCTATAGTAAAAATAATAAGGCAGAGCCTTTTCTGCATTCAAATTCAAAATTCAACCATAAAAGCTTTTGAGTTGATTCCAACTCTCAAAAATCACATTTATCAAGACATTTCTGAATATATAAAAATATCTAGGTTTACTTGCAGAAATAATGGACAAGTAATAAAAGAATTCCCCATAGGCATTTCTAGTGACTTTAATTAATTAAAATAAAAAGGTTAAACCTTATTAAATTGTGTCACCACTTTAAATCACATTCCCAAGTATTGAAATATGGGGTGGTGACATGTGTCAACATGATCCCATGTTTTGATTCGAGAATATTAAATCTTAAGTAGTTTTTCAATGAGTAGAAATTACTTTTCTAAAATAAAATAAGTAAAACTAGTGCCTTAATCCTTGTGATGATTGTGATGATGCTAGATCATCTAGTGAAAACCATGGTGTGATAAATAGAAGTAGTTAAGTATTGTTTGGTGATTGTGTACCTCATATTTATTTATAGACGCTAGTACCAACCAAGGATACGAAGAGGAAGGTGGTTACTACGAGGAAGAAGCCAAGGAGAACTTCAACCACTGGTCTGCACAAGGAAAGCTACTAACTAAGCAAGCTTACACTTGCAACTTTGCAAGCCCAACAGTACAATTGGATTAGGCAAACTAGATGCCATAAGCATATGTGATTATACCCCCTTTGATTATACCAAATCCCAGTTTTACTTGCAAGCTTGATTATTTTTATTTCTTTGTCAAAGCTCTTTATTACTTTTACTTAATGACTTGTAAGTTTTGGGAAGATATTAGAGGTAGCATAAAGAGCATAAAACTTGGCCTAAGTTAGGTAGATCTTGATGTCATCCTGAGGCATGAGACTGAACTTAGATAATTCACACTTGATTATCACCCCTCACTAGTGTTTACCCCCAACTTTAGTTGCTAGTGCTAAGCATAAAACTCAATCACTTTAGATGGGAATACTTGGTGAAAATGATTATGAAAACCGTAGAATGATGAGTCATTCTAATGAAATGTTTTGACATGTGTTAGTGAACACAAGGTGACTTTGATCATAAAAATGTTGAGGCATGAGCCTTAGCCCTTTTATAAAACTGATAGTTGTCTGGATGCTATACCATTCCAATGTTACCGTACAACCACAATACCTGAATTTGGGTAGGGCTTTACTATAAGTTTATATACCTTAGTATGGGTTCCCTTCCGGCCGAGGTTTGAGCTGACGCTACCTCATGAAGATTGTCCACCTGTGCAGTTCCCAAGATGACAGATGGTCATGGTTGGGAGGCCAAACTCATAGGATAGGTGCCTATACTAGGGTGCGTAATTAAAAGGTTAGGATTGATTATCCGCATACTAAGTATGGTGAATTCGGGATTATTCCTGACGGATGTATCGAATATTGTGGTGAAAGTATACCACCTCTACAGAGTGTCAAATTATTCGAATAGGATTATGGACAGTTGTAGTGGCCCTACTGTTCCGTCGTCATATGTTTTCAAAATGACTTGTGAAATGAATCATGACTTTGACTTGACCACAACAGGATTGTGATATGAAAACTCAAGTTCCCACTTAGGTGTTTTAAAACCTTAAACTAGTTTACTTTGCTTCTAAACTCAGTTAGAGATAAATCTGGCTTTTTGCAAAACAACCTAGAGCTTAGCATTCCTACTCAAACCTTTTACCTGTTAGTGTTAGTTTGCAAGTACTTAAAGAGTACTCATGGCTTTGTCCCTGGCTATTCTCGTGGCTAGATTATGAAGAGGACTATTAGGAGGATGGACCGCCGGAAGGTTACGACAACTAGGATCATCTCCCATTGCCTTGCCCACGCTATCGTTATTATATTATTCCGCTACTTTGAATGTATTAAGACTGGATCATGAGATCCTTTATTTGTTGTAAGACCTTATGTATGGTTTGTAATGGATGATGAACTATGGTACCAATATGTTATGTCTCACAAAAATGGTAATCCTGGGATTGTGATGTATGGCATAACAAGCATCTGGGATTAAAAATCCAGGTGTTGAAAAATGCCATGCTGGAAAATCTTGCTACCTACTACATGTGCTCATATTTGCTTCCATGAGGTGTGACCGAAAGTATTGACAGAAGGAGGCACGCTTTCTTCTATACCGGTAAAGATTATTGCTTGGATTCTTGTTGTTTAATCACTTGGGATAAAGTTTTGTTGTCTAAACAGGAGGGCGGTTTCGGCATTAAGGATCTCCACCTGCACAACAGGTGCCTCCTTCTAAACTTTTTCCATAGAATCCATCATACTGACTCGCTTCCTTGGAAACATTGGTTCCGACAACACTTAGGGCATGACCCCAGCGATGTGGCCTCTTCTCCCTCCTTCCTCGACCAGATCATGCAGGAGTGCCTCCCGCTGTACCGTTCCATCATGCATGCCGGCGTTGTGAGTGGCTACACCACCTCCTTCGGGCTCGACAGGTGGCTCCCGGGCAGGCTGCTCGCGGAGTGGTATGAGGCGCTCTTCTCACATGTTACCAGGCCCAACGCGACCGTGGTCACCATGGTCACATCGGGCCTGTCACTTCAACCCTATCTCTCCTCCATTGTTGTAAGAGAGCTAGGAATCATCCAGGGATACGTTGATGCCATCGCCCTCATCGAAGGACAAGATATCCGCTTCATTGACTCTCCCATTGCTTCCCATTTCAGCTCCCGCGAGGCCTACTGCATTCTCTCCCTGCGGCATGCCTTTGATGTATCTGCTTTCAAGGTGTGGGACCTGAAGCTGCCGGCGAAGATCAGCATCTTTGTGTACCTCCCAACATTGACAGGCTCAGCACGAGGGCCAACCTTTTCTCCAAGAATTGTGCTCCAACAGATTCCTGCAAGGCATGTGCCTCCACTGAGACTGGGTGTGTAACATTCCAAAAATATTAATCAAGATTATCAAGTTCTAATCACCCAAGTTTAGGGTTAACAAAAACTTTTGTTATTAAAATCAATGTGAATGCATGTGTGTGTGATGAATGCATAAATGCTTGCAATTTCCATGTTTAATTGCTATGAATGCTGAGGGTTGGTTTAATGATAAAACAATATCATCTAGATCACTTCCAAGAAGAATCAAATGAAGAGAAAATAAAAAATAAGCAATATAAGCAAATGGTTATTTTGACCAAAGTTAACCACTAGACCACTTTGAGTGTTTCTAGCCCAAGTTTTCTAACAAGAACAAATCCAATTATTTTCACCCCTTGCTAGAACAAGTGAAAGTGAACCCAAGCCAACTTTACAAACCAACAGAAACAAATTCCAAATCTATTCAAAGGACAATTCAAAATTGAATCCTCAATAGGTACTAAGATCACCAATTCTCAAAACCCAACCAAACCATTTCACCTTGAAAAACCCAAGCAACCAAATACTACCAAGCATGTGACCAGAGCACTCCCCAAAATTCAGCCAAAAATTCAAATTCAAACTTCATGCGGCCATTTCATCAAACACTTGGTGAGCATGGATCAACACTGCCTAACTTCTACTGTTTTGAGCAGTGTTTGATCAAACCATTATCCCCAACTTACTCCCCTTGTCACCCCCAGCACCCAACGCTGCATTGAACAAGCTAGCCCTCTACCCATTCTACCTGTATCGCCCACCCGAAGCTCACTCGCCGGCCGACCGTGGACAGCACGTAGGAGGACACACCGCACCAGTCCATGATGTACAGGAGGCACGCCACCGTCCACCGCCACCCCCTATCCAACCCTCGAGCTTAGCCAAGCCATATACCACCGAGAAACACCGTGCGCATTTTCTCTGCAACCATGCTGAGAGCACGCCAGAGCTCCACGGCCGACACGCGTGCACACGCCGCGCCTCGCCCTCGCCACGCTTAACAACACTCACCATGCCCCTAGCTACCTCCCAGACACGACCTTTCGCCGCCGCGCTACACGAAGCCACTGTACATCGTCTAAAATGCCATCGGTGTCGCGCAGAGCGTCGACCCGTTCCGACCATTCTCGGCCACCCCTTGTTGTGCCAGTAAGCCAGTGATGATCGCCAGGAGACACTGCACCGTCCTACGCCCTTCGCCATGCCGTTAGCTTGCTTTACTGACGTCACCGGAGGATCCTGCCCATGCTGCACTACCTCTCTTGCCGATGTATAAATAGAGGCCACCCTGATACGTCATAAATGTATCTATAATTTTTTATGCTCCATGCTTGTTTTATATCAACAATCTTATGTTTTGTCTACACTTTGAGGTATTTTTATACACTTTCTAGAACTAACCTATTGACAAGATGCCACAGTGCCAATTGCCAGTTTTCTGCTGTTTTTGGTTTCAGAAAGCTAAAAAATGAATATTCTCGGAATTGGACAGGACAAAAGCCAAAGTTCATATTTTTCCCTGAATGATATGGAAAATTGAAGATGATACGGAAGAGGACACTAGGGTGGCCACACCCTAGGTGGGCGCGGGCCTACCCCGGCCGTGCCCACAAGAGGTGTGGCCCCCCTGGCCCTCCGCCGACCTTGCCTCCTTCGCCTATAAGAAGCCTCCGACCCAAAAACCCTAGAGCATCAACCAAAAAGCCACAAAAAGTTCCACAGCGCAGCCGCCACCGAAGGGGAGATTCGGGGGACAGAAAGTGCCCCCGGATGAGGAGTGCCCTCGGATCCATCTCCATTGATCTCCATTGCCGGGACGGGGAAGTGCCCCCGAATCTATCTCCATCGATCTCCACCACCATCTCCATTGCCGTTGCTGATTCCCATGATGAGTAGGGTTTAGTTCTTCCTCGAGGCTAAGGGCTCTACCGGTAGCTATGTGTTCATCTCTCTCTCTCTATGCATGATCATATTGTGATCATGAGCTTTGTAATCAAGTAGATCTGCTTTGCTACTCAAGTGCTTTAATAGATCTCTGCTCTCCCCATGTGTGTGAAAGTGAGAGCGTGCATGGCATGGTGGCACTTAGGTTAGCGTCTACATAAATACTCATCATGCTTTAATAGATCTATGCTTTTCCCCACATGTGTGAAAGTGATAGCATGCACACCGTGTGTGGCACTTAAGCTAGGTTACATATATATTTATCATGAGTATATTTGGAGTTGGATGTCTTTATGAAATTGTGGTGTTTGTCGGAACCATCTATCGCTCAAGGTGACAGTGTGGGGTTATCTAGATTGGGGAAGGCGGACTTTGAGGTGTGTTGTTATAGCCCCTACCATGGATTAGAGTGTCCAACAGGAGAGTAGGTCACGATAGTATCATGAAGATAATATATTTATATGAGAGAGTGTTCACTAGTGAAAGTATGATCCCTTGGCCTTATTTCTAAGCATTGAAAAACCATTTGCATCTAGATTTTTTGCATGTTTTCTTGCTTCCATCTTTATTTCAGTTTGCCTTTAGTCTCTCCCACATCAACAAAAAGTCAGAAGCTCTTTTCTGGCACAGTTACCACTTGTATTTCACTATCTCTTCGCCGAACTAGTGCTCCTATAGACCTGACAAGTGTATTGGGTGTGTTGGAGACACAAGAGACTTCTTGTATCTTGATTACATGGTTGCTTTATAGGGATACCTTTGACCACTTCCTCCCTGAGTTCGACACTTAAGGGAAACTTGTTGCTGTTCTACAAACCTCTACACTTGGAGGCCCAACAACTGTCTACAAGAATATAAGTGCGTAGACATCAAGCTATTTTCTAGCGTCGTTGCCGGGGAGGTTTTGGTCCTTTTACCTTACCTCACCGTCAAGCTATTTTCTGGTGCCGTTGCCGGGGAGGTAAGGTAAAAGGTACTCACATCCTCCAGTGTGAGTGCTCGAAGTTATTTCCTTTAGATTCGGCAAGTTTGTCTTTTTGTTTCTAGTTTTCACTAGTTAGGCTTAATGGGAAACAACAACAAAAATTAGAGAGCTATTTAGCATTTTTCCTAAGTTAGAAAATGAGTGGTTTTAAGAGAAAATTAAAAACCTATGGAACTTTCTTTGCATGCTAATAGCGATGTTATTAGTATGAATTTTTTGAACACCATTGTTACTAATGCTATGGAAACATCTAAGCTTGGAGAAGCTAGTTTTTATGAGAAAGATCTTTTTTGTTCCCCAGCTTTAGGGAAGAAAATTTGCTCTGATGATACTTTATCTCCCATATTTCGTAATTCTAATGATGCTCGTGATATTTTAAAGCCACATACTTAAAGTATCCCTTTTAAAATACCTACAAAAATTGTTGATCGGGTCATGGATAACTATTATTTTGGGGATGGAACAGTCCATCCTAGTGATCACTTGCTTTTTATCCATGAATTATGTGAGTTGTTCAAGTGTGCAGGTATTTCAATGGACCAAGTTAAGAGCTATTATTTTTATCACTTAGGGACAAATCAAGGGAGTGGTATGAGCTACTAGATGATCCTCATCATTTGGAATGGAAGGAACTTGAATCTCTCTTTTACTCTAAATTTTATCCTCCTCATGAAATCCGTAAAAGATAGGAATTATATTTATAATTTTCACCCTCATGATGGAGAAAGTATTGCCCAAGATTGGGGAAGATTGAAGTCACTAATGCTCAAATGTCCCATTCATGAGCTCCCTAGTAATATTATTATCAATAATTTTTATGCAAGGCTTTTAGGACATTACAAGGACTATCTAGATACCTGTTCAGAGGGATCCTTCACAAGTAAGAAGGTCAAAGCCAAGTGGGAACTTCTTGAAACAATTCAAAGCCATAACGAATATTGGGATAACAACAAAGGTAAAGAACCAGGTATAAACTATGAGTATGATTGCATTAAGTCTTTCGCTGAAACTGCTGATTTTCAAGAGCTTAGTGCTAAATATGGTCTTGATCCAAAAATTCTTGTTAGATATTATAGAGCCTTTTCTTCCCATATTAATGCTCCTAAAGAAAAATGGTACATGTATCATGAACCTTTTAAAGACAATTGCATGGAAAATGAAAATGTTATTAATGATTGCAATAAACATGCTCAAACTTCTGAAAGTACTATTTCTTATAAGCATATTAATTTTTGTGGAATACATAGACCTTGTGAAAAGAATCAAAATGAAGAAGATTATTGTATCAACCACTGGAATGAAAAAACTAGAATGTGGTATAAGGTTCGAAATGATCTTGGTAAAAAGTTTGTGCCCTCTATCCTTTTATTTGTGAACTCTGCTATGAAGTGGGTCATTTCAATTTTCAATGCCCAGGCCATAATAATGACCTTTCTAATCCAATGTGTACTGCAAGTGTGTATTGTGATAACGCGATCACTAATAATCATCATGATGAACTTACATTATTTTTGGGGTGTGAAGAGTTATCAAGAAAAACTTATTTCGTAGACATGAGTGCTTTTGATATGAATAGCGTCCTGCATGTTTGTCATCTTTATTGTGTTGATAATTGCCACACAAATACTTACATACAAAATCTTATAAAATATGATATTTTACCAAAATATGACATGACTAATATGAGTTTTGTTCTTATTAATGAAAAGGAGGGATCCTCCAAAGTTTCTTCTATTGCCTCTAACAATAAACCAGCGCATGTGGAGAAGCTTCCTTTCAAGCCTCTCCCTCCTAAGGAGGAGAAGAAGAGAAAGAAGAAGAAGAAGAAGAAGAAGAAGAAGAAGAAGAAGAAGATGAGGAGGAGTAAAAGGAGAGAGGAAACGGTATCTTCCCCTAAGCATGTTGCTCCTATCATAGTTTTTGCTGATGAGTCTGAACTAGATGATGTTCCTATGCTTGTTACCTATATTAGTGATCATGATTGAGAAAAGCACACTACTTTTGATATTTAAAATCTCTTTGGCACCAATATAAAAATGATGATATTAGTAAGTGTTGTGCTATTAGTGCTATCCATGTTCCTTCCAATGATGATATGTTTACAAATGAACACACTTGGGAAGATAGCTATTCTATTGCTTATGATGATACCAAACCACCAATATATGATGATTGCAATGATGAATATGATATTTTCAGTCTACCTGCTATTGAGGATAAAATTAATTGTGATTACAATATGCCTCCTATATTTGATGATTATTGTGATGAGAATAATAGTGATAGCTATGTTGTTGAATTTTCTCCCACTACAATTCATAAGTATGACTATGCTTATGTGGAGAGTAATAATCATTTTATGCATGTGGCTCATGATAACAATGTTTTATATGATAGTTATATTGTTAATTTTATTCATTATGCTACTGAAATTTATTATGAGATAGGGAAACATGGTTTTATGTATCTCAACAATATTAAGTTTCCCCTCTTTATGTTGAAAATCTTGAAGTTGCACTTGTTTTGTTTTCATGTGCTTGTTTCTTTGTGCTTTCATGACTTGTTTCTTTACAATATTACTATGCATAGGAAGTGGGTTAGACTTAAATGTGTTTTGATGATCTCTTTCGCTTCAATTCATATTTCTTATGTGAGCATCTTCTCAAACTATCATGCCTAACTTAAAGGCGTAAAAGAAAAGTACTTCTTGGGAGATAACCCAATAGTTTTATTGTGTCTTGGAAGTTATTAATTCTGTAATCACCTCTCCTTATCCTTTTTGTTTGATTTTTGTGTCAAGAATAACCTCTAATGAGAGGGAAGTAAGATTTGGGGAGTTGCTGTCCCAAAACACATTTTTGTGCTCCACCATAAAAATTCGTGAAGAATCTTTGTAAGTCATATTGAGCTGATATTTTCTGAATAAATCCCCCAGTATGTTATATAACTTTCATTATTTCAACACTTTTTGATTTGAGCAACATAAGATCTTAGAAAAAATCGGTCTCTACCTGCTGGTCTGTTTTGACAAATTTCTGCCATTATTTGCATTTGCTTCTTATTGATTCGTTTTTGGGTTGTTTTTGGAAAATTGAGCTTTTTGAGGGAATTGCTACAGTATCTTGTGTTTTTAATGAAAGTTTTGTTGTTTTTAAACTGAACCCCAAAGGTTTATTATCTTTTGAATGCACTAATGTTATTATGAGATAGGGAAGACTGATTTAATGAGATGAAGAATGGATAAAAGCTCAAGCTTGGGGATGCCACCCCGTGTCACCCTAAGAAATATTCAAGAGGTACAAGCGTCAAAGCTTGGTTATGCCCAAGGCATCGCCTTCTTCATCAATAAAAATCTCAGGTCTTTCTAGAGACATCGTTTTTATTGTTTCATGCATTGTTGTGTTGTTCTTGGAGAGTCTTTGTTTTTGTTTTTAGTTTTATTTTGATTAGTTTGCTTGAGTAAGTTGGTTGGATTACAACACACTTCTTTTGGAGAGAGACACACTATGTTTTCATTGTCTAGAACACTCTAGTTTTCACTCTTATTGTTCTGTGAGTGTTCTCTTTTGATAGCACTGTGTTTAGCTTTAGTTTTCTTGTGCTTTCAACTTAGAACTTTTTAGTTCTTCCTTGTGGATTTGGGAGACAAGCTCGCTGGTCTTTATTGATTATCCTTGTGAGTTGTTTCAAATAAGTTGATTGGTGTTGGAAAGGAGTAGGAAGTTCTTGCTTATAGTGGTACAAAAGGGAGCCTGCTTTGACTGTGGATTAGACTTTATCATGTCATGCTAGATGTTGTTTTGTCCTTATGCTTAGTGATTATTACTGTAGCATGACTTGTTCCAAACAATTAGGATTTATTAATGTGCCTTGAAAGAATCATGCGTTGTTTTAGCATACAAAAGCATAATATTGTGGTATTCTCCTTTGATGCTTTGTTTGGGTTGACTTGGCACATGCTCACACCATGCTATGACTATGAACAAGTCACCATAGCCTCTATGATCATTTAGCCCTTGACTTGTAGTACCACTTTATGCTTTGATTAGTAATGTTTTGTTGCTCTGCGTGATTATGGCCATTATTGCTCTCTTAGTTGGCCGCTCCCAGTCTTTTGCTAGCCTCCACTTGTATGACTAATCTCTACTCATGCATCCAACTCCCAAGAAACCAACTTATTCCAAAGTGTCCACTATAAATTCCTATGCATGGTGTGTTACACCATTCCATGTATATTCTTGTTTTCATCTATCTTCCAATTAAAAAGTATTTTGTTATGTGAAAACTTAGTGATTAAAGGAGTCACAAACTTGATGGCACACTTTATTTTCTTACCCCTAATAAACTTCAACCATTGTGTCATCTATGTCGTATATCCTTGTGCTTATACGTTGGAATTAGCAGAATCGTGCTGGCATGGGGAACGCTTTCAATTGCACTTGTACTTTGTACAAAGTTGATATCATGATCTTTTGTTTGCAGATGTCATCGGTGTGAAATAAAAGGGGAGCTTGTAAGTCCATGGAGTTATGTATGTGTGTTAGAGAAACGCCTGGGACGCTAGCCCAAGGCATGCCTAATCATGGTGGAAACTTGCAGCATCACCATAATGACATCTATGAAGTTTTCTTCTTATAAAAAAGAGACATATTGAAAGGAGGAAAGAGAGAAAAAAGCACCATTTCCCATGGTAAATAAGAAGATTGTTGAGATGCTCATTGTCTGCTTGCCTTGTCATTTTGATTATGGGATAGCTCCTGTATCATGTGCAAGGGGTACCCCATTGGCGGTTCTCTATGATACACATGTACTTACTATGACAAGAAATTACATTTGACTAAAGTTGAGTAGCATGAGGAGCGACCCTCGTATTCAAGGGACATGATATTTCCAACTTATACTTTGCCAAGCATATACTCCATAGTTTGTTCACTTTAACCTTAATCACTTCAATATGCTTATGATAGGGGAAATGAGAGGTGAAAGCTAACAAGTACCATAATTTTTGGAAGCTCTTTTTGAAACTTCAAATCCCTGCTTCCCTTATGAATGGCATTTCTTCCACTTTTATATTGAGTCTCCACCATCTATCCTTAGGCACCAATTAAGAGAGCATAGTTTCCATTCTTAGTTCTATGTGCATTGTCCGAAAACTTATTGATTGATGCATATTGTAGATATTGCTTGTTCTTGAACTATTTGTATCTAGTCACTCTTATGAACTTTGAAGGTTTCCTATGCATCTATTTGCTACTCTATGAAAGACAAGCCGAATGCCACTATGCTATGTTTTCTATATGTGAAACAAACAAACGCCTTTCAATATATTATTATTCATCATCTTTGTTTGTAGCCTTTCATGTTGCATGCATAGTTACTTTTACTTACTATTATAACTTCATCTTTCATGCTCATGTTTACAGTTCTTTGATCCCAGCTTTCTATGTTTGCAAGTGGTTTAATCTTGATTGTGATGGTGCATGTCACCTCAAAAATTATTCTTTTTTATCACTTACCTACTCGAGGACGAGCAGGAGTTAAGCTTGGGGATGCTTGATATGTCGTAAACGTATCTATAATTTTTTATGCTCCATGCTTGTTTTATATCAACTATCTTATGTCTTATCTACACTTTGAGGTATTTTTATACACTTTCTGGAACTAACCTATTGACAAGATGCCACAGTGCCAGTTGCCTGTTTTCTGCTGTTTTTGGTTTCAGAAAGCTAAAAATGAATATTCTCGGAATTGGACGGGACAAAATCCAAAGTTCATATTTTTGCCTGAATGATACGGAAAATCAAAGATGAGACAGAGGAGGACACCTGGGTGGCCACACCATAGGTGGGCGTGGGCCCACCCTGGCCACGCCCACAGGGGGTGTGGGCCCCCTGGCCCTCCATCGACCTTGCCTCCTTCGCCTATAAGAAGCCTCTTACCCAAAACTCCTAGATGATCGACCAAAAAGCCACGAAATTTCCATGAGGTCACGCAATCAAGGAGATTCGGGGATAAAAGTCTCTATTAGGCACCCTCACCGACAGGGAAGTGCCCCCGGAGCCATCTCCATCGATCTCCACCACCATCTCCATCGTCGTTGCTGATTCCCATGATGAGGAGGGAGTAGTTCTTCCTCGAGGCTAAGGGCTCTACCGGTAGCTATGTGTTCATCTCTCTCTCTATGCATGATCATATTGTGATCATGAGCTTTTTAATCAAGTATAACTGCTCTGCTACTCAAGTGCTTTAATAGATCTCTGTTCTCCCCATGTGTGTGAAAGTGACAGCATGCACGCCATGGTGGCACTTAGGTTAGAGTATACATAAATACTCATCGTGCTTTAATATACCTATGCTTTTCCCCACGTGTGTGAAAGTGACAGCGTGCACACCGTGTGTGGCACATAAGCTAGGTTACATATATATTTATCATGAGTATATTTGGAGTTGGATGTCTTTATGAAATTGTGGTATTTGTTGGAACCATCTAGCGCTCAAGATGACAGTGTGGGGTTATCTAGATTGGGTAAGGTGGACTTTGAGGTGTGTTGTTATAGCCCTGTCATGGATTAGAGTGTCCAACAGGAGAGTAGGTCACGATAGTATCATGAAGATAATATATTTATATGAGAGAGTGTTCACTAGTGAAAGTATGATCCCTAGGCCTTATTTCTAAGCATTGAAACACTATTGGCATATAGCTCCGTTGCATGTTTGCTTGCTTCCATCTTTATTTCAGTTTGCCTTTAGTCTCTCCCACGTCAAAAACAAGTCAGAAGCTCTTTTATGGCACCGTTACCACTTGTATTTCACTATCTCTTCGATGAACTAGTGCACCTATACACCTGATAAGTGTATTGGGTGTCTTGGGGTGTAAGATCCCTCCTTTATAAAGGAAAAGGATCCCTGTGATTGCAATGCTAGTCCCTGGATCAAAGCTAGCATCCACAGTTTTAGATGAAGTACACAGAAACAAAGGTCATTATTACAGTCATTCCAGAGACAAACATAGTCTTTACAACTCCAAGGCCACAGGCCTAGTACAAGAGTTTGAATAAGTAAATAAATAAAAGTCTTCATCTTCATGTGCCACAGGCAAACATGTTGAGTGTATACTCATGACTCCTAATCCTCATCAGAGTAACCTGCAACATCACAAGTTACAGCCACAGTGGGTCAATACATTGGAATAGTATTGGCAAGTGATACCTTAGTATAATTTAGGTGGACTAGATACTATATGCAATTTGGCTAAGTGTAGCTTGGCTTGCTTTGCTCAAAATAGGTATTGCCTATTAGTTGAAAACACTAAGTTTTTCTTTGTCAAAACTTTTCCCAAGGAACCACCAATAGACATTGAGGTCCTTCACCCTTGTTCACCCACAAGTTTTTACTTAGAAATTGGGATGAGGAGATTCTTGATAGCTTCCATGTCTTGATGCTCAAGTTGTCCTTTTACAGGTACAAGGCTAAGTACTTAGATTCTTCCATCTGCAGAGGTTGTGCACTTTCCCCACAAGCCTTGATTTTCACCAAGACAGGACCTTTCAGAAGCCTTCCCTTAGACCAAATGGACGCGTTCCAACCTATCATCCCACTACCACCAACTGTCCAAATGGCTAAGTTGTAGCAACCTATGTGATCCTCGTAGAGCCCATATTGCCAAGTGGCTGCACTAGAAGCTTCTTAACATTTGGCCTCTAAAATCTCTTTGTTCCTGGGTGGCTTTCCACAAGTGAGATACACAAGGTAAACCATAGAAATGGGCCTTGTGTAACCACTCAACATAAACCATTCCTTCCATTCCACCCAGGTGTTTCATTTACTTAATTGTTTTATTAGGCAAAACACAAGTCCAAAGACTTAGAAATATTTTTATCATAGCATGTATATTTTCACCACCCTTGGTTGCTATTAGCTAGGCTAAGCATGGCATAGATAAGCATCTTAACTTAGAAATTTTCCTAGCAATTCTACAACTACTAGGATTTCCCAACATGGCATATAAGCAAAATATAACATGCAAGACTAGCAAAATATTTCTAATGCTTAGTAGAAAACATAGGGATAAAAATATCATGAAGCACCACTTGCCTTGGTAGTTTGGAGAGTATCTACACTCCTCACAATCACAATCACTATTGGCACCAAAATCTACACATAAAATCATAGCAACAATCACATACAAAATATACATAAACAAAAATTTATGAATGCATGCAATATGATAAGTGATGGTTTTTAAAATTCTACAAAGCAAGTGTATTGTACTAGTTCATAAACAAGTTCAAAACTTGCCAAAAAACATTTATTTAAACCTTTAAACATTTCTTAAATAATTTATACACTCAAAATAGCCCTACACATGTTTTTGTAAATAAAACCATTTTAATATAAGCAAAACATTAAAAACATTGCATATTTAGAAAGGGCTTGTTCTCCTGATTCCATTGATATAAAATTCATCAAATTTGGACGTGGGGATCAAAAGTTATAGCTAAAACAAATTCAAACCACTAATAGATTCAAATCCTGTTTTTAAATCTAATCTCTAGCCACGCGTCTTAACCTGATTGGTGCGTACTGGTTCGCTCAGGATCGCGTCTGTGAGCCGTTAGATCTACTTAATCTGCACGGCCCAGATCTACTCGTAACGCTTCGATAAGTGATATGTTTATGTGCGCTGGATCTAGATCCTACGGTCCTGGATCAATCGACCACAGATGGGCGGGCGGTAGCTCTTGGCGTGGCTCACGGTGGCGCAGCGCCTTCAGGTGGCTCTAGGGTCGTCGAAGATGCTTACCAGGATTGTGGCGACGCACTGATGCTCAACCTGGCGATGACTTGGCAAGGGGCGCACGGACACGGCTACATGGGCTCGTCGGAGTTGCTGTCAGCGTCGGGCTCGGGTGGACGACGACGTTGGCGACGCTCCTGGTCACCCTAGCATGAACAAACGGCATCAGGAGATGCGCAAGACTACGGCAAACACGATCGTGTGAATCAGAGGCGAAGGGGA
Source organism: Avena insularis (assembly GCA_023614405.1). Lineage (NCBI taxonomy): Eukaryota > Viridiplantae > Streptophyta > Magnoliopsida > Poales > Poaceae > Avena > Avena insularis. Next base: position 242,886,822 of record CM042689.1, on the reverse strand, counting down.
ACAAAGGGTTCACCGAATTTAATCGCCGGAGTTGAGGACGTCGTCGGAACCTTGCTGTGCTTGTTGAAGACGACGACCTGGGGCGGTATAGAAGGAACCAACGGTGTCAGTAGGTGCGCAAGGAAGTGGCAATGTTGTCTGCAAGAACCAGAGAAGAAGGGGCGCACGGGGCTCACCGGGATTGGTCGCCAGAGTGAGCTCATGCGCGTTGGCCAGGAGGATGATTGCGGCACTGGGGCGCTTTGTGCTCGGAGTCTGGGGGAAAACGGAGAGGGGGCAGAGGGGGTTTAAGTAGGCAGGGCGGGAGCGTGATTTACTCCTGCAATCAACGCGAATTGACGAGCGAATCAAGCCAGGAAACGCACGGCGTGATTTGGGGAAGAACACGTCGCGGGGGGGTGGAGACGACGACGCCGTGTGGGCCGCGGCTGTCAGCGAGAGAATCAGAGAGGGAGTGGGTCCTGTCTGTCAGTCACTCGGTGGGTGCGGGTGTGAGTAACGAAAAACGGTTCACGGGGTGGGTTGCTGGGCTTAGTTGGGCCAGATTCGCCTACTAGCTTATTTTTTTTCCTTTTAACCTTTTTCTTTTTCTGTTTGATTTTTCTGAAATGATTTTCAACTCCAAATCAAATGAGTTTGAATTCAAAACTTCTCTAGGTTTTTATACTGCAAACCTTGCACTCAAAAGTGTGTCAAACACTACTGTTTACTGAAAACACTTTGATCAAATGAAAATAAAAATAAAACCAAGCCTTTATGATATATATATACAATAGGCATAATATTGGTTTTATTTACTCATTTTGTTTTGAAACTTTGTTCAAACTTTTGATGGTGCCTAAGTTTGAATACAAGCCTTACTGAACCAAAACAAGTACTCTTCTCATTGGAATATAGCACTAAGGCTAGAGCAAACTTACATGAAATAATAAGCATATATGCTTCTGTTTTGAAATGATTTGTTTGAAATGAATTTCATATGATCATGGATGCATGGATGATATGCATGAGTTTGAAACATGTTTTTAGGGATGTTACAAATCTAACCCCCTTAAGGTGAATCCCGCCCTCGAGATTCGGATTGGCTAGCAAATAGGTGAGGGTGGTCTTTCCGAAGATCAGCTTCTCTTTCCCAGGTTGCTTCCTCTTCGGAATGATGGTTCCACTGAACTTTGCAAAACTTGATAGTCTTAGTCCGTGTGGCTCTTTCTGCAGTCTCAAGAATCTTGATAGGTTTCTCCTCATAAGTGAGGTCACTTTCCAACTGAACCTCTTCTAAAGGTATAGTATCCTTTAAAGAAGTTTCTTCCATTTCTGGATGACATTTCTTAAGGTGACTCACATGAAACACATTATGAACAGCTGATAAAGACTCTGGCAATTCTATCTCATATGCTACTTCTCCTTTGCGACTCAGAATCTTGAATGGTCCAACATATCTTGGGACCAACTTTCCTTTGACTCCGAACCTCTTCACTCCACGAAGTGGTGACACTCTAAGATAAGCTCTATCACCAACTTCGTAGGTGACTTCTCTATGCTTAGGATCTGCGTAGCTTTTCTGTCGGGACTGTGCTATCTTCAATCTGTCCTTAACCAACTTGACCTTCTCTTCGGCTTCTTTGATAAGTTCTAGTCTGAATAAACTTCTTTCTCCCACACCATTCCATAACAATGGGGTGGTACATTTTCTCCCGTAGAGAAACTCAAATGGTGCCATCTCAATGCTAGCTTGGTAGCTGTTGTTATAAGAAAATTCTGCGTAAGGCAGACTTTCATCCCAACGGGCTCCATAGTCTAGGTCACATTCCCTCAACATGTCTTCAAGAATCTGATTAGTCCTTTCTGTCTGTCCATCAGTTTGAGGATGAAAAACAGTGCTGAATTCCAACCTCGTTCCCAATGACTCGTGTAATTGCCTCCAAAAATGGGAAGTGAATTGGGTTCCTCTATCTGACACAATACTTTTGGGTACTCCATGTAGACACACTATTCTGCTCATATAGATCTTGGCTAACTTAGCAATTTTGTAAGTTTTCTTCACGGGTATGAAATGAGCCACTTTAGTTAGGCGATCCACTACTACCCAAATAGAATCATATCCTGACCGGGTCCTTGGCAATCCGGTAATGAAATCCATACCAATCTTGTCCCACTTCCAATCAGGAATAGGTAGTGGTTGAAGCAAACCTGCTGGTTTCTGATGTTCCGCTTTCACTCTACTATACACATCACACAAAGCAATATGTTCGGCGATGTCCTTCTTGAGATTATTCCACCAAAATCTTTCCTTCATATCCATGTACATTTTGGTGTTACCCGGATGAATGGAATACGGTGAGTTGTGTGCTTCTTGCAAAATCAGTTTCCGAAGCTCCGGATCTTGTGGAACACAGATACGTTTCCCATGCCATAAAGTACCCTATTCGTCTTCATGGAATCCTTTGGCTTTTCCTTTGCCAATCTTTTCCTTAATTTCTTCAATTTCATTATCAGTCTTCTGGGCTTCTTTGATCTTGTCCAACAAAGTGGGTTGAACATCCAAAGACATGAGATGCCCTTCAGGCACAATCTCCAATCTGAGATCTCTAAATTGGGCACACAGATCATCTGGCAATTCTCCCTTAGTAAGTCCATTCACAAAAACCTTACGGCTTAGAGCATCTGCTACAACATTTGCTTTACCGGGATGGTATTGCAAACTCAAGTCATAGTCCTTGATGAGTTCTAGCCATCTTCTTTGTCTCATATTAATTTCCTTCTGGGTGAAGATATAGTTCAAACTCTTGTGATCTGTGAATACTTCACAACGCTTTCCCAAAAGATAATGTCTCCATGTTTTGAGTGCATGGACAACAGAGGCTAACTCTAAATCATGAGTAGGGTAGTTCACTTCATGAGTTTTGAGTTGTCTCGGGGCATATGCCACAACTTTCCCGTCTTGCATAAGTACTGCACCCAAACCATGATGAGATGCATCACAATACACTTGGAAATCCTTCTCTAAATCTGGCAAACACAAGACTGGTGCTGTCACAAGTCTCTTCTTCAATTCCCGAAAGCTGAGTTCACAACCTTCAGACCAAGAAAATTTCTTGTCTTTCTTAAGCAATTCTGTCATGGGTTTTGCTACCTTGGAGAAATTCTCAATGAACCTTCTGTAGTAACCTCCTAAGCCAAGGAAACTACGAACTTCTTTCACTGACTTGGGAGATTCCCATTCGATTCTGACTGAAACTTTAGCAGGATCAACTGCTACACCATCTCCTGACACAACGTGTCCAAGAAATCCAACTTCATTTAGCCAAAATTCACACTTGCTGAATTTGGCATACAGTTTATGCTCTCTAAGCTTCTCAAGTATCAAACGCAAATGTCCTTCATGCTCTTCTTTGCTCTTGGAGTAGACTAAAATGTCATCGATGAAAACGACAACAAACTTATCAAGGAATTCCATGAACACCTTGTTCATCATATTCATAAAGTATGCTAGAGCATTGGTCAAACCAAATGGCATCACGGTATACTCATACAATCTATACCTTGTGGTGAAAGCTGTCTTAGGTATGTATTGTTCCCTTATCTTGAGTTGGAAATAACCTGACCGGAGATCAATCTTTGAGAACACACAAGCTCCTTCTAAATGATCAAACAAGTCATTGATTCTTGGCAAAGGGTATTTGTTCTTGATAGTCACCTCATTGAGTGAACGGTAATCTGTGCATAACCTTTGAATTCTATCTTTCTTCTCCACGAACAAAACTGGGGCTCCCCAAGATGAAGAACTTGGTTGAATAAATCCTTTCTGCAACTGCTCTCCAAGTTGTTTCTTGAGTTCTTTCTGTTCATCCACTGACATCTTGTACGGTCTCTTTGCTATTGGTCCAGATCCTGGTAGCAAATCAATAAGGAACTCCACATCTCTATCTGGTGGCATTCCCGACAATTCTTCCGGAAACACATCCGGATATTCACTCACAATTGGCACCTGTCTATGCTAACCCCCTTAAGAGAATTTAGCTTACTCCTTTTGCTTCAAAATTGGTCTTGAATCTGATCCTTTTATTTTCTGGAGTTGTGAGTGAGACAGTATGGTTGGAACAATCTATCACTCCCTTATGCTTAGTCATCCAGTCCATTCCAAAAATGACATCCAATCCTTGGGAATTTAGGATTATCAAGTTAACGGGAAACTTATACTTCCCAAACTCTATGACTAGATCATGACATCCTGAATTCACTATCATTTCTCCGCCAGGAGAACTTACTTTTATAGGACACCCAATAGTTTCTACCGGCAGTTCATTTCTTTCAACAAATGCTCTTGATATGAATGAACGAGATGCACCAGTATCAAAGAGAACAAATGCTGGAACGGAATTGAGTTTGAACTTACCAGCAACAGCATCAGGCTCCTCATAGATTTCCTCCACATTGATGTGGTTCACTTGTCCCTTCTGAAAAGGGTTAGGCTTGTTGGGTCCTTCAACTTTCTTTTCCAGGCATTCATTTGCATAATGCCCCATCTTCTTGCACTTGAAGCACTCAACCTAACTAATGTCCTTCTTGACAGGCTGGCTTCGACTGCCACTTCCACTACCACTGTGGTGGCTCTTATATCCACCCTTGTGGTTCTTGTACTTGTCATTGTCATGACTACGGTGATGCTTGTTGTCATGATGACGGTTGTGGTTGTGGTGTTTGTTGAATTTCCCATGCTTGTGGGATCCTGAGCTTCCACTATCATCATAGTGGGAACGTTTGTGAGACGATCCCGAGCTGTGCTTGTCTGAGTGTTTTCTCTTCCTGCTTTCAACTTGCTTCATTTTGCTCTCCAAAATAGCAGCCTTATCACAGAGAGACTGATAAGTGGGAACATAGGCCACTGGTAGCTGCAAGTTTAGTTCATCATTCAACCCTTCAAGGAACTTTTCCTTCCTCTTAGCATCAGTGTCAACTTCATCTGGTGCGTAACGCGCTAGATTGTTGAACTCCTCAATATATTCTGCCATGCTACGGTGGCGCTGCTTCAGATTATGGAACTCTTTCTTTTTCAGACTCATCACTCCAGATGAGATATGAGCAGTATGAAAGCGATCCTCAAAGATATCCCATGTCACATCTTCTATGGGAGTGGTGATCTGGAAGTTATCCCACCAAGTGGCGGCTGGTCCTTCCAGCATGTGCTGCAAATCTGACTTTTTCTGCATCAGTACAGCCCATAGTTACCAAGTCCTTGTTCACAGAGCGTAGCCAATCATTGGCCACCATGGGATCAGTTGTTCCTGAGAACTTTGCTGGCCTCAATCTCAAGAACCTAGTAAGCATGTCAAAACCCGGTGGGTTGTTGTTGTTGTTATTGTTGTTGTTGTTGTTTTGGTTCTGGATGAATGTCGTCATCATTTGCATCAGCTGAGTCTGAGCTGTCATCATTTGCTGCATCTTAGGAGTGATGTTGTTGTTGTTGGGGTTGGGATTGGCATGACGGGGAGGCATCTGTGGTTTGTTCAATAGAGATAAGAATGAGATACCCATAGATGTTTTCATGCACAATACATCACATAAACAATCACAAAACATGCATCATAATAATAATAATAGTTCAACAACAAAAACGACAAGTTTGCAAAGTAAACACACCAATACCAAGCCATCCACATGTTGGATGGTCATTGTGACATAAATAAAGTATGATAATAAATGATAAATGAGTAGTCAACTCTACTCCTCGGCATCAACCTCCTCCTCAACAAAGGTAAGACCTGCATTCTCCATAGCGGTCTTCTATTCCTCGACATTGGCGGTCAAGGTCTCTACTTTGGCTTTGAGAGCCCTCTTCTGAGAACGAAGCCTCTCAATCATCGTCTGCTGATGCTCGAGCTCGAAGTCCTTGGCCTGCAGTTCTTCAGTCATGTCCCGAATCCTCTTGTTTCTATCCTGGACTCGCTTCTCCTGACTCTTGAAATTTTTGTCCTGGCTCTCGAACTTTGCCTCCATATCCTTGACTATCTCATCTTGCTCCGCGAAGAGCATGTCCTTCTCACGAAGCTGCACCTGGAGTTCGTCATTGTTGAGCATGACGTTGGTCCTATCAGTGTCCACATGCCTAATGAGAGCCTCTAAGTCCTAGAGGTATAGACGAATCGGCTTCGCTGTCTCCCTCGAAGTGTCCTCGAAGTCGATGGCCTATCCATCCTCATCACGTCTACCGAAGACGTGAAAGTGAGTACCTCTAACCTGTCGAGAGTGTCTCCCTAACAGACGTCCTATCAGATCCTGCATGACCACCTCAAGGCCTCTCTCCTTGTCATCGTGCATGAGCTTGAAGATGATAGCCTCCGTGGTAGGCTCAGTCTGGCGTCCGGGCTGATTGACCTTGAAACCCCAAAGGTCTTTCCTCTCAAACTTGGTGAGGGGAAGCACCATGATGGTAGGAAGAGGGAGATTGAGCAAAGTAGTGAGCTCAATAATACGAGGACCAAAGCGAGTTCCCTGGAACTCCTCAACAGTGCTGATGGTAACATTAGGCATCTATTTATAAGATAGAAAAAGTTAGAACAACACAATTTAAGATAAAACACAAGGCAAAGCATCACATACATATCTTTGGAAATCAATACACACAAGTAATGGCATACATGGATCCATTACAACAACCAAGGTTCAATCTTATTTTAAGCAACATTTGGAAAATAAGGTGATAAGTGGTGGTCCAACTAACGAAGTACGTTTACAATCCTATCTCACTGGATCTGTTGGCTAACATAATGTTTCTAGAAGCAATCAGTCTATCTTGATCACATGACTCCATCACTAAGTCTATAATGTCTCCTCTTAAGGTTTGGTTGGTAGCTTCCAACTCTTGGGTATGTTTCTTCTCTTCCTTTAGGTCATTTTGGAGGTTGAGCATTCTGCACTTGACTCTATCACCAAGTTCTTTTATGGTCCTCCAAGCTGCATCCCTTGCTGAATCAAAGAATGTAGTGTGCACCACTGAATTGGTGAACATGCAGAATCCTGATTCCTTGTGGTTGTCTTCCTTGTTTTTATACAAGTGAAGTTGCACCCACCAGTACTCAACTCCTTCATCCATCACAGGAAAACCTTTGTACACAGCTGCACCATGTATTTCCATTGCAACCATGAGGTCCTTGAGAGCCTTGGGGAATTCTGTCTCACACTCCAAGGTCATTGTCATGAGTGGTCCTTTCCTTACGGCTTCGTTGATGGAGTTCATCTACAAATAGAGATGAGAAACAAGATTAGAAAAGTTTACGAGAAGAATAGACAAGTGTAGAAGTTGTTGAAAATTTTCCTTAGTGGTTTCCAATCCTAGGGTCATAATCCTATAGGCAACACAGTGCTCTGATACCATCTGTAAGATCCCTCCTTTATAAAGGAAAAGGATCCCTGTGATTGCAATGCTAGTCCCTGGATCAAAGCTAGCATCCACAGTTTAAGATGAAGTACTCAGAAACAAAGGTCATTATTACAGTCATTCCAGAGACAAACATAGTCTTTACAACTCCAAGGCCACAGGCCTAGTACAAGAGTTTGAATAAGTAAATAAATAAAAGTCTTCATCTTCATGTGCCACAGGCAAACATGTTGAGTGTAGACTCATGACTCCTAATCCTCATCAGAGTAACCTGCAACATCACAAGTTACAGCCACAGTGGGTCAATACATTGGAATAGTATTGGCAAGTGATACCTTAGTATAATTTAGGTGGACTAGATACTATATGCAATTTGGCTAAGTGTAGCTTGGCTTGCTTTGCTCAAAATAGGTTTTGCCTATTAGTTGAAAACACTAATTTTTTCTTTGTCAAAACTTTTCCCAAGGAACCACCAATAGACATTGAGGTCATTCACCCTTGTTCACCCACAAGTTTTTACTTATAAATTGGGATGAGGAGATTCTTGATAGCTTCCATGTCTTGATGCTCAAGTTGTCCTTTTCTAGGGACATGGCTAAGTACTTAGATTCTTCCATCTACAGAGGTTGTCCACTTTCCCCACAAGCCTTGATTTTCACCAAGACAGGACCTTTCAGAAGCCTTCCCTTAGACCAAATGGACGCGTTCCAACCTATCATCCCACTACCACCAACTGTCCAAATGGCTAAGTTCTAGCAACCTATGTGATCCTGGCAGAGCCCATATTGCCAAGTGGCTGCACTAGAAGCTTCTTAACATTTGGCCTCTAAAATCTCTTTGTTCGTGGGTGGCTTTCCACAAGTGAGATACACAAGGTAAACCATAGAAATGGGCCTTGTGTAACCACTCAACATAAACCATTCCTTCCATTCCACCCAGGTGTTTCATTTACTTAGTTGTTTTATTAGGCAAAACACAAGTCCAAAGACTTAGAAATATTTTTATCATAGCATGTATATTTTCACCACCCTTGGTTGCTATTAGCTAGGCTAAGCATGGCATAGATAAGCATCTTAACTTAGAAATTTTCCTAGCAATTCTACAACTACTAGGATTTCCCAACATGGCATATAAGCAAAATATAACATGCAAGACTAGCAGAATATTTCTAATGCTTAGTAGAAAACATAGGGATAAAAATATCATGAAGCACCACTTGCCTTGGTAGTTTGGAGAGTAGCTACACTCCTCACAATCACAATCACTATTGGCACCAAAATCTACACATAAAATCATAGCAACAATCACATACAAAATATACATAAACAAAAATATATGAATGCATGCAATATGATAAGTGATGGTTTTTAAAATTCTACAAAGCAAGTGTACTGTACTGGTTCATAAACAAGTTCAAAACTTGCCAAACAACATTTATTTAAACCTTAAAACATTTCTTAAACAATTTATATACTCAAAATAGCCCTACACATGTTTCTGTAAATAAAACCATTTTAACAGAAGCAAAACATTAAACACATTGCATATTTAGAAAGGGCTTGTCCTCCTTATTCCATTGATATAAAATTCATCAAATTTGGACGTGGGGATCAAAAGTTATAGCTAAAAAAAATTCAAACCACTAATAGATTCAAATCCTGTTTTTAAATCTAATCTCTAGCCACGCGTCTTAACCTGATTGGTGCGTACCGGTTCGCTCAGGATCGCGTCTGTGAGCCGTTAGATCTACTTAATATGCACGGCCCAGATCTACTCGTAACGCTTCGATAAGTGATCTGTTTATGTGCGCTGGATCTAGATCCTACGGTCCTGGATCAATCAACCACAGATGGGCGGCGCTGGCGGTGGCTACTGGCTGCGGCGAGCTCGGTCTACGGCGGCGTGGCGCTACAGGTGGCTTTGGGGTCGTCGGAGATGCTTACCAGGATCGTGGCGACGCACTGATGCTCAACCTGGCGACGGCTTGGCAAGGGGCGCACGGACACGGCTGCACGGGCTCGTCGGAGTTGCTGTCAGCGTCGGGCTCGGGTGGACGACGACGTTGGCGACGCTCCTGGTCACCCTAGCATGAACAAACGGCATCAGGAGATGCGCAAGACTACGGCGAACACGATCGTGTGAATTAGAGGCGAAGGGGAACAAAGGGCTCACCGAATTTAATCGTCGGAGTTGAGGACGTCGTCGGAATCTTGCTGTGCTTGTTGAAGACGACGACCTGGGGCGGTATAGAAGGAACCAACGGTGTCAGTAGGTGCGCACGGAAGTGGCGATGCTTTCTGCAAGAACCAGAGAAGAAGGGGCGCACGGGGCTCACCGGGTTTGATCGCCGGAGTGAGCTCTGTCTGCGGCGGTGCAAGGATGATTGCGGGCAGCCTGGGGGCGCTTTGTGCTTGGAGTCTGGGGGAAACAGAGAGGGGGCAGAGGGGGTTTAAGTAGGCAGGGCGGGGGCATGATTTACTCCTGCAATCAACGCGAATTGACGAGCGAATCAAGCCAGGAAATGCACGGCGTGATTTCGGGAAGAACACGTCGCGGGGGTGGAGACGACGACGTCGTGTGGGCCGCGGCTCTCAGCGAGAGAAACAGAGAGGGAGTGGGTCCTGTCTGTCAGTCACTCGGCGAGTGCGGGTGTGAGTAACGAAAAACGGTTCGCGGGGTGGGTTGCTGGGCTTAGTTGGGCTAGTTGGGCCAGATTCGCCTGCTAGCTTATTTTTTTCCTTTTAACCTTTTTTCTGTTTGATTTTTCTGAAATGATTTTCAACTCCAAATCAAATGAGTTTGAATTCAAAACTTCTCTAGGTTTTTATATTGCAAACCTTGCACTCAAAAGTGTATCAAACACTACTGTTTACTGAAAACACTTTGATCAAATGAAAATAAAAATAAAACCAAGCCTTTATGATATATATACAATAGGCATAATATTGGTTTTATTTACTCATTTTGTTTTGAAACTTTGTTCAAACTTTTGATGTTACCTAAGTTTGAATACAAGCCTTACTGAACCAAAACAAGTACTCTTCTCATTGGAAGATAGCACTAAGGCTAGAGAAAACTTACATGAAATAATAAGCATATATGCTTCTGTTTTGAAGTGATTTGTTTGAAATAAATTTCATATGATCATGGATGCATGGATGATATGCATGAGTTTGAAACATGTTTTTAGGGATGTTACATGGGGACACAAGAGACTTCTTGTATCTTGATTGCAGGGTTGCTTAAGAGGGATACCTTTGACCACTTCCACCCTGAGTTCGATAAAACTTGGGTAATCCACTTAAGGGAAACTTGTTGCTATTCTACAAATCTCTGCACTTGGAGGCCCAACAAATGTCTACAAGAATAGAAGTGTGTAGACATCACACCTCGGCCCTCATTCTGCACACCATCTCACTCCCCACTCCTCACAGAACACCCCTGACCCTTCCCGGAGCAAGGTGACGGCCAGGCCATCGGAATTTCACCGGAGTCCGTCGCTAAAGAGGAGGAGAGGAGTCGTTGATTGGAGACACCCCAGGAGCCGCCGCGGCCACCGTTCGAACCGCTGTCTTCGACAACGTCGTTTTCCCCCATCGCCAACCCTAGTTAGAACTCTAGTAAGCCACTGCGTATCCCCACCGTCACCGTTAGGGTTTGTTCTCATCGGAGTTGCTTGATGGAGACGGCGACCGTGAGACATAGATCGTAGTCGAATCGCAAGACCCATATTGAAACATACCCCTTCGCTTAGACTGAGCCGCTGACGCATGGGACCCCCATGTTAGCAGCCCGCTGCACGCGCGTTGTGCAGCTGGGCCGGCCCAGTAACATTCCCGCGCGTAGCCCAGCAGTTCAAATAGGTATTTTCCATTCTAGTTCAAACCTAGTTCTGTCAGTAGATTCAAAAATCAATTCAAAAAGATTTATAGAACCAAATGACCTGATTCCAATTTTTTTAGAAAGGTATTGAAATTATCAATCCAAGCCTGTTGGATTCAAACCATTTGAATATCCGTTGGAGGTAACCTTTTATGCACATATTATAGGAAGCTGAATTATGTCACCATTAAGAACAAGTACCCACTGCCGAAGATAAAAGATCTGTTTGACCAGTTGACTGGTGCCAAAGTGTTTTCTAAGATTGATCCTAGAACTGGTTATAATCAACTCAAGATTCACACAACGGATATTCCAAAGACTGCCTTTACCACTAGATATGGATTGTATGAGTACACTGTCATGTCTTTTGGATTAACCAATGCCCCTGCTTATTTCATGAACCTCATGCATAAGATTTTTATGTACTTCCTGGATAAGTTTATCGCTGTTTTTATCGACAATATTCTGATTTATTCCAAATCATAAGAAGACCATGAGCTACACCTGAGGACCATCCTTGAAACCCTTAGAGAGCATCAGTTCTATGCCAAGTTTAGCAAATGTGAGTTCTAGTTAAAGGAAGTAGGATTCCTCGGACATATCGTGTTGGCATGAGGAATTGATGTCGACCCCGCCAAGGTTAAGGATGTTGAAGAATGGCAAGCCCCAACCACTCAAACCCAAGTTCGCGCATTTCTCGAATTAGCGGGATATTACCGCAAGTTCGTAGAAGGATTCTCGAGCATCGCAAGACCCTTGACCCAATTGTTGAATAAAGATAAGAAGTTTGAATGGATGGACAAATGTGAAGCAAGTTTTCAAGATCTCAAGAAGAGATTGATCTCAGCCCCAATCTTGATTATGCTGGATATCACAAATCCTTTTGTAACATCCCAAAAATCATGATTTCCAAGTTTGCATATCATCCATGCATTCATAATCATTTTAGGATCATTTTCATTGTCATTTCAAAAACAGAAGCATTTGAGTGTCTGTTATTTTATGTGAGCAAAACTTTGACCCAATGCTACTCTCTAATATGAGATTGTTTGTTTTAAACCAAATGTAGTTGATCCTATGGTTGATTGATGCATTCCAAAGCTTGGACAAAATTTCAAAACAAAATATGACTTTAAAACAATTTTTATATCTTTATTAAAACATTGGTAAAGGCACTGTTTTTTTAAAATCCAAAGGACCAAAGCAAGTTTGGTGAAACAACATGGTTTTATACTTAAAAATGTACAGGTTTCACTTTATAAATATCCAGAAAGAGTTTGAATTCAAACACATTTGAAATCATTTGAAAATGTTTCCTGGAAATTCAAACAGAAAAAGTAAAAGGTTAAAGAATAAGAAATGGGTCGGCGCCACCCTTTCGGCCCAGTAGCCAAAACAGCCCACCCGGGCCATTCCCTCCCCCTCTCTCTCTCACCAGCTTCGAACCAACCCACCAGAGACGGACCAGTGGCCCCAACGCCACGTCGTCATCGTCCTCCCCAGAACCACGCGATGAACACGTCGTCGTCGGCCGTTTCCTCCTTCACTGCCGTGTTTTAAATCGATTGATTACCGTTGATTGCGTGCGTAATTCTCGCCCCGCTCCTGGCTACTTAATCACCTCGTCACCATGGTCATTTCCCCCCACTTTCCTCGCTCACTCCGCCACCAGGATGCGCGCATTCGAGCTCAAACCGCCGCGGTACCGATGACCTTCGGCGACTGATTCTGGTGAGACTCGACCGCCCCTTTGCCTCTGCTTCAAACAAGCGTGACCAGCATGTTCTCACTTGTGTATCTCACTTGTGGATAGCCACCCAGGAACAAAGGGATTTACCTTGTGTATCTCACTTGTGTATTGCCACCCAGGAATAAAGGGATTTAAGATGCCATATGTTAAGAAGCTTCTAGTGCAGCCACATGGCATTATGGGCTCTGCCTGGATCATATAGGTTGCAATAACTTAGCCAAATGGACAGTTGGTGGTAGGGGAATGATAGGTTTGGAGCGCGTCCATTTTGGTCTAAGGGAAGGATTCTGAAAGGTCCTGTCTTGGTGAAAATCGAGTCTTGTGGGGAAAGTGCACAACCTCTGCAGATGGAATAAACTAAGTACTTAGCAGTGTCGTCCCCGGTAATGGACAACTTGAGCATCAAGACATGGAAGCTATCAAGAATCTCCTCATCCCAATTTTCTAAGTAAAACTTGTGGTTGAACAAGGGTGAAGGTTCACCAATTTCTATTGGTGGTTCCTTGGGAAAGTTTTGTCAAAGAAAAACTTAGTGTTTTCAAATAATAGGTAAAACCTATTTTGAGCAAAGCAAGCCTAAGCTACACTTAGCCAAATTCATGTAGTAACTAGATGTTAATATTCTACTAAGGTATCACTTGCCAATACTATTCCAATGTATTGACCCACTGTGGCTGTAACTTGTGATGTTGCAGGTTACTCTGATGATGATTAGGGGTTATGAGTCTACACTCAACATGCTTGCATGTGGCACATGAAGATGAAGACTTCTATTTTATATTGTTAATTTAAACTCTTGTACTAGCCTATGGCTATGGAGTTGTAAAAGACTATGTTATCTCTGGAATGACGCTATAATAATGACCTTTGTTTCTGTGTACTTCATCTTAAACTGTGGATGCTAGCAATTGATCCAGGGACTAGCATTGCAATCACAGGGATCCTTACCTTTATAAGGGAGGGATCTTATAGATGGTATCAGAGCCGACCCTCGCGGTTACATGTGTGTGTGCGGGTCAGTGGCGGACATGTGTAGCATGGCGTGTGTGGCCCGAAGTGGACACAACATGGCAATGTGCCGGCACTGGATGCACAGACGTGTGCCAAGCGGGGACGTTCCTGGCTTGTGGTTGATAGACGAGGACGTCGATCTTCTAAGGGTGGGTGTATGTGAGACCCTGGCGCATGGCTCAATAGGATTGATAGGAAACCCATACCAACAAGTTGCAACTTATTTTCCGGAAGCTCATTCGAAAAGAACTCTAAGGTTAAGCGTGCTTGGCCTAGAGCAATTCTAGGATGGGTGACCGACCGGGAAGTGGGTAACCGGGTGCGCACGAGTAAGGACAAAGTATGTAGAAAAAGACTAGTGTTAGTCTGTGGGGTTAGTCTAGAGATCCTATTGAGCTGCCAGTATGACCGGTCCGTCGATTAGGAGTATTGGGGTGTTACAAGTGGTATCGAAACCTGTGTTGCAGAGGATTATGACCCTAGGATTGGATTAGAAACCACTAAGGAAAAAATTTCAACAATTTCCACACTTGTCTTTTTCTTCTTGTAAAATTTTCTAATCTTCTTTCTCATCTCTATTTGTAGATGAACTCCATCAACGAAGCCGTGAGGAAGGGACCACTCATGACTATGACCTTGGAGTGTGAGACAGAATTCCCCAAGGCTCTCAAGGACCTCATGTTTGCCATGGGAATACATGGTGCAGCTGTGCACAAAGGTTTTCCTGTGATGGATGAAGGAGTAGAATACTGGATGAAGGTACAACTTCACTTGTACAAAAACAAGGAAGACAACCACAAGGAATCAGGATTCTGCATGGTCACCAACTCAGTAATGCACACCACATTCTTTGACTCTGCAAGAGATGCAGCTTGGAAGGCCATCAAGGAGCTTGGTGATAGACTCAAGTGCAGAATGCTTAACACCAAAAATGACCTTAGGGAAGAAAAGAAGCATACCCAAGAGTTAGAGCATACCCAAGTGAGGACATCATAGACTATAGGGATGCCCTGGTAGCCAACTTGGTAAGTTAGTTGGGACTGTAATGTACCTCGTTAGTTGGACCACCACACTTATCGTTTTATTTCCAAAAATTTGTCTAAGTTATGTTGAACCTTTCTTTGCTTGTAATGGATATGTGTATGCCATGACTTGTGTGTTTGCTATGAAAGATATGCTTGTGTTATTTTGACTTGTGATTTTTCTCTATTGATGTTGATTCTAATTTTTCTCTATCGTATAAAATAGATGCCTAATGTTACTATCAGCACGGCTGAAGAGTTCAAGGGAACTGGTTTTGGCACTCGTCTTATTGAGCTCACTAGTGTGCTCAATCTTCCGCTCCCTAGAATCATGATGCTTCCCCTCACCAAGTTTGAGAGGAAGGACCTTTGGGGCTTCAAAGTTAATCAGCCAGGACGCCAGACTGAGCCAGCCATGGAGGCTATCACTTTCAAGCTAATGCATGACGACAAGGAGAGAGGTTTAGAGGTAGTCATGCAGGATTTACTTTTGCGTCTGTTAGGGAGGCACTCCAGGGAGCTTAGAGGTACTCACTTTCACGCCTTCAGAAGATGCGACGAGGAGGGTGAGGCTATTGAGTTCGAGGATGCTGCTAGAGAGACGACAGAGCCGATTCGTCTGTACATTCAGGACCTAGAGGTTCTTCTTAGGCACCTAGATACTGATAGGACCAACGTCATGCTTAGCAATGACGAGCTCCAGGTGCAACTTCGTGAGAAGGACAAGCTCTTCGCGGAGCAAGACGATATAGTCAAGGAAATGGAGGCCAAGTTTGAGAGCCAGGACAGGAAGTTCAAGAGCCAAGAGAAAAGAGTCCAAGACAGGAACAAGAGGATTTGGGAGATGAATGCAGAACTAGAGGCCAAGTACTTCGAGCTCGAGCATCAGCAGGGTGTGATTGAGAGACTTCGTTCACAGAAGAGGGCTCTTAAGGCCAAGATAGAGGCCTTGACTACCAATGTCGAGGAATACAAGACCGCTATGGAGAATGCAGGTCTTACACTTGTTGATGAGGAAGTTGATGCGGAGGAGTAGTGATGACTACTCATTTACCTTTCGTTTATCATGCTTATGATTATTGAGTCGCAATGACCATCCAACATGTGGATGTCTTGCTATGGTGTGTTTGTTTTTCAAACTTGTTGTTTATGTTGTTGAACTTTATATTATTTTGATGCTTGTTTTGGTGATTGTCTATATAATGTATTGTGCATGTTTAGCATCTATGGGTATCTCATTCTTATCCTTATGAAAACCATAGATGCCTCCTCGATGTTCCAACCCCAACCCGAACAACAACAATGTCACCATCGAGATGCAGCAGCTGATGACAGCATAGGCACAGCTGATGCAAATGATGACCACTTTCATGCAGAATCAGAATAACAACAACAATAACAACAACAACAAGCAGAACAATCCACCTGGATTTGACATTTTTTTAGGGTAAAACATTAGGGTAAAAAACCCCACTGCAATTTTTATAAATCATAAAGAGTTACAAGTAGTGTATATTTACAAGTTCCTGGCCACCTCAATGAGGGATAAGAAATACTATCTCCTGTCTAAGTTATTACTAATCCAGTCTTTGAGGTCCTGATAATACTTTTTCTTAATTCTACACAAGACCCATCTTAGTTCTTGAGAAACAATAGCCCTCCATTCATCAAGGGAAGCATGCTTGTCATTGAAGATTTCATTGTTTCTTCACATCCATATGCCCCAAGCACCAAGAATAATGATTTCCATTGCAAAGGGGACTATTAGGCTGCTTTTAATACTAGTCAACACCTCGAAGAGATTTAGAACATTGTCTCGGACAGGACAAATTTCATCCCAGCATGCTTTTGCAAAAGAACAGTCCCAAAATAAGTGAAGTAAAGTTTCCTCACTAGTGCAACCATGGAACACACAATCATATGAAGCTAGAGCGAATATTTTCCTTTTCAAAATATTTTTGGTGTTCAGTCTATCAAGGAGCAAAAGCCAGAAGAAGAACTTATGTTTTTGCTGGCAGGAGGACTTCCACAACCAGGAAAAGTGAGGTTGAACTGACTGGTATCCAGATAATGAAGAATAGGCCTTTTTGACTGAGAAAATAGCACTGCCCCAAATATAGCTCCAGCTGTCTGTTTCTCTCTGCATTCCATCACTGATAATTTGCTCAAGGCATTGGTATTCAAAGTAAGCTTGTTGTGACAGAGTAAGAAAAAAGTGATCTTGCATGTTGGGTGTCTGTAAGAACTCACAAACAGAACTGTGTGGATTTTTTTTGCATAAGAATGAAGATAAGGAAGCTTGTGCTGTAAGCATTCATCTTTCCACATATCAGTACAGAGGAGAATGGATTTTCCATCTCCCACCGAGCACTTTGTCATTCCTTTAAATATGTCAACTAATTTCAGATGAGCCTTCCACCAAAAGGATCCCTCCAGACTTCATCCAAGCAATTTTCCATTGCAGTAATAAGTGTTCCAGACAAGATGAACCCATGGAATATCCTTGTGATTGTAGAATTTATCCAAATTTTTCAAAAGAAGTGCTGAGTTTTGAATGTTAAGATCAAGAACACCCAAACCTCCATGATTCTTTGGTCTACAAACTGTATTCCAGGCCACTAGAGCTTGTCCTCTAGCTTGGACATCAGTGGTTTTCTTTCTCCACAAGCACTGCCTCATATACTTAATTAGCTGATCTTTAATAGAGACAGGAAGTTCAAAACAACTCATATAATATATGGGAAGGGAGGATAAGACAAATTTAACCAACTGTAATTTTACCCCATAGTTTAGGAAATCAGCAATCCCACATAATATTCTCTCCACTCTCTGAACAATAGGAAGAAAATGCTCCACTACAGACTTATTGATGCTTAAAGGCAATCCAAGAAATGTGAAGGGTAGTGAACCAGTGAGGCATGAAAGTGTGCTAGCAAAGTGTCTTAGCCTCTCAGAATCCATGTTGATTGGCATCATACTAGATTTAGAATAATTAACCTTGAGTCCAGTGGAAAGGGCAATAGTATGAAGTAGAGCCTTAAGGCACATTAATTCCTTTGAATCAGCCTTAAGGATTAATAGGGTGTCATCTGCATACTGTATTACAGGGAAATCAGGCAGAACACACCTTCAAGAGGAAGGGAGAGAAGCCCAAGGCTCATTGCTTTGTTGAGAATGCATTGGAGAAGATCAGCAGCCAGGACAAACAGGAGTGGGGATAAAGGATCCCCTTGCCTTACACCT
Source organism: Avena insularis (assembly GCA_023614405.1). Taxonomy (NCBI): domain Eukaryota; kingdom Viridiplantae; phylum Streptophyta; class Magnoliopsida; order Poales; family Poaceae; genus Avena; species Avena insularis. The sequence goes on along the minus strand of CM042689.1, from coordinate 242,868,536 downwards.
CTTCTGCAATAGAACTTTTTCCCAGGCACTCCATTTAACAAAACAGAGGATGAAGCAGATCCAAAGATCAACTGAATCCAATTAATCCATTTTTCACCAAAACCTTTGGCTTTGAGAATATTGATGATTGTTGAATGCTCAATTCTATCAAAAGCCTTTTCAAAATCAAGCTTCAGAATTAAAATTTCTTCTTTGGACTTGTGACATTGATACAGGAATTCAAAAGCCCATCCTAAGCAGTCCTGGATAGATCTTTGTTTTAGGAATCCATACTGGTTTTTGTGGACAAGTTTAAGGATAATTTTTTGAAGCCTGTTAGCCAGAAGCTTGGTTATAATCTTGAAGACACTGTTGAGCAGTGAAATAGGCCTGAAATCAGCAGGTGTCAAAGGGGCCTCATTGTTTGGAATGAGGGTGATAAAAGAAGCATTAATGATTTCCAAAGAAGTCCTGCCTTCATAGAAATCCACAAGGAGTTGTTTAACATACTCCTTAATAATAGGCCAGCATTGCTTAATGAATTCATTATTAAATCCATCAGGACCAGGAGTTTTGTCATTAGGAAGTTCCTTGATTACACCTTCAATTTCATTATCAGAGAATAGTTCTTCTAAAACATCTCTTTCCTCTTGACTCAAGCATTCCCCTGCCAACTCACTAAGGTTAAAGTGCATTTCAGGCTTATCAGATGTGCCCATTCTATCTTTGAAGGCATTCCAGATTAGATCAGCTTTACCAGAATGAGCATGAATCTCTTCATTAGAGTCATCTTTGAGCATGGAGATGTAGTTATGCCTGAAGCTTATGGTGGCTTTTGAATGAAAGAATTTTGTGTTCTCATCACCCAACTTGACCATTTGACTTTTCCTCTTTGCTTCCAATAAGAATTTTGATCTTGAAGAAGTGAGATTATAAGACTTTTCAGTAGATCCCTGAGATTCCATTCCAGAACAGTAAGAGTTCTCATTTTCTCCAAGACATCCAAGAGATCAATGGTGGCATTGACATTACTAATTTGATCTTTCAAACAAGGCAGTTTTTTGCCCAGATCTTGAGCCCCCTTCTGACATTTTTGAATTTAGCATTAATTTTTTTGGCAGAATCAAGGAAACCAACTGGAATGTTCCAAGCATTTTGAACAATTACTTTAAAATCACTATGATGCATCCAGTAATTCTCAAATCTGAAAACCTGGGATTTTGGAATCATTGTGCCAATAGAGATGACACAAGGTAAATGGTCAGAGGTAGGCTTGATAAGAGGGACAACAAAAGTTGAAGGATAGCTCTGAGTCCAGGAAGCAGATGTAAAGAACCAGTCCAGCCTTTCTAGTTGAGGTTCCTTTTGCATGTTGCTCCATGTGAACTTTCTACCTTTAAGGGGTAACTCTATGAGTCCCAGATTGCTAATGGCTTCATTAAAAAGTAGCATATCATTCACATCACCTCCCTGCCTGTTTCTGTCAGAGGGTTTTCTAATAAAATTGAAATCACCCACAATGAGCCAATCCATATCATCAGGCATGTCAATATTTCCAAACCATTCTAGGAAATCTGCTTTTTTTTCAGCTAAGCATGGCCCATAAATGTTGGTGATAATCCAGGTTTCATTGGACAAGAGTGATGTCAAGGTGATGGAGATGGAGAAATCATTTTGGAAAGAAAGTTGCCCAGAAAACAGAGAGCTATTCCAAATGATAATCAAACCCCCAGAAGCCCCCCCTGGAGGGAAGGAATTCAAATTTGGCAAATTTGGGGGGACAGAATTTTCTGATGTAAGAGATATCAAAAACTTCCCTCTTAGTTTCTTGGAGGCAAATAATGTCACAACCATATTCATCAATTTTATTTCTGAGAGAAACCCATTTTTTTCTGAATTAATGCCCGTGCTGTTCCAATTCAGAATCTTCCATATTCTTTTATTATCCATTAAAAAACCAATTGTGTATTGAGTTAAGAGGTGACACAACCAATATAATCACCCAACTGAAAAGATCACAACCAAATAGACAAAATGCATTCCATACCATAAACCCACTGACAGATTCAACATCCATGATGACATTAGGTAGCAAACACATCAGATGACCACTATTACAAGTTTCAGAATAGGGAACCAACAAGGCTCCATCAAAAGACAGATTGTGATACATTAAACACTTAAGTTGGGGGTTTCTTCTTGGCTTGCTAACCACAGGTACCAGCAGCCCCAGCTTTCTTCTTGCCTCCAAGATTCAAGCTTAAGGATCCATTCCCCTTGATGATGCCTTTTGGAGGAGCCTTGACTGCCACTTCAGTGGCCTTCCCTTTCTTGAGCAACCTCTTCTCCAGGTCACCATCCTTTACCTTGCAGAAAGAGGCAGCAAGATTTTTAACCACTTTAGGATTTAAACAAGGTGGAGCAGCATTGCAAGTCAGACAGTCAGCAATTGAGCAGTTTAAGTGACTTTTGAAACCCCCATTTAATTCAACAATTCTAGGACTTCTTCTCACCTCAGTTTCAACTAGAGGTTCCTTGCCCTTTCTCTTTCTGGAAGGAGTGGAAGGAGAGCAAGAGGACTGCTTGGCCTCAATGCCCAGACAAGGGGGTGCCATCTGTGAAATGCTTTCATTAGGGATGATGAAAGAGATTGAATTCTCCTCAGCAATAGGTTCTTTAATAATTTCCCATAATGGAGAAGTAAGAAAGCTCTTGACCCAGTTAAACTTCTCAGGAGTAGAAAGCATGAGAGTAATAAAATTGAACCAACTTACAGGAATTTCACACATGAGTGAGTCCTTTGAAGAAGAATCCTTCGGAATATGAGGAACAAAGTAGCTTTCCTAGAGCTCTAGACCTTGTTGAGAAAAGCCCTGCTTTGCAGCATGAACATCAGGGATGGAAACAAAAGTTCTGACCATTCCAACCTGAAGATGAGCTTCATTAGGGGAAAGTAGGTGTTGGTCTTCCATCATCCAATCATTATTCTCTTCAGCCTCAGAACCAGTGTCCATGGGGCTCTCCACCATCCCCTCTTCATCAGAGTTAGCTTCATCCTCCTCAAAGTAGTTTTGAAGGATGTTCTACAGGCCCTCTCCAATACCAACACCCTAAGGCTCCTCAAACACTACCTGCCCCTCGACAACTGCAAGTTCAGCATTCACAGAGTCATCATCATCAGACTCCCAGTCATTAACAAGAATAGCACCAGTAACTCCACTGTTAACATCCTGTGGGGGAAGATTATGATTATCCACTGGCATGTCTTCACCAGGAGCAACCACAGGACCTTGAACTAGAGCAGCAGCAACTTCCCAAGGGTCCCAACCTTCATTGTTATCCCCACCAGGAGCAGGATCCTGCACAGGAGCCAACCACTGACCCCAACCACCAGCCTCACCCCCAGGAGCAGGTGGGGGAGGTGGAGGAGGGGGGATCTGGGGCCCAAAGACAGGTAAGGGATGTGGGTCCTCATTGTCAGCCGGAAGTGGGTCCTCCTCAGGTGCCCCCCCAAGCAAGTCACTCTGCAAGACCTCAACAGAAAAGGTCCAAGATTCAGACTCCACCAAGTCACCTATAGTGAACCTGACACTCTTGGGAATATCCACCAGATCAGTAACACAAATTTTTGCAAGAATCCTTCCCTTATAGTCCTGGTCCCGCTCCCAAAGGAGAACCTTCCCAATATCAGCAAAAACCGCGTTCAGATCTTCAGTGTGCCAGTGGTCCAAGGGGGGGCCAACTAGCATCACCCAACACTCGTTGTTGAACTGTGCTCTCCTCCAATTTTCCCCCTCATTGTGGTTAACAAAAGAAACATGCACATCCTGGAAAGGAATAGGACGGGCCGCGATGAGCCTGTCCCTGTCGCTAACATGATGAAACTGCACATAGGCGGCCCCAAAAGGACAGGCCTGAACATCCCGAAAGTGCACGCGAGCCTCATTATTGAGGAAATCAACAAGAACCTCGCGAATATTCATAAAAGGGACCTGACCAAGGGGGAGGGGATTAATGGTTGCGATAGCATACTGTTCATGGGTCCGCGGCCGTTGCGGAACCACCACCCTCTTGAGACGGGTTCTTCTAGCCACTTGCAGCACTTGGAAACCATTCGGCAAGAACGGCGCAGGATCAATTGGAATGTTTGCCATTGAGCCACTCCTCACCGGCGACGAGCAAGGCGGAGTTGGGTTTCTGCAGGCGAGGGAGTTGAGGGGACAGGGAATCGAGCAGTTGGTTTTTGCAATGAAATGGAGAATTCTTTAAAAACATTGTATACGGTGGGCCGAAAATGAGGATTTTGCTAGGCCTTGAACCACCCAATGTAAGATTTTTCGGGCCACAAACATTTTGGGAAGGAAGGAAATTTCAAAAAAAAAATAAGACAAGGGAGCTTAAATGCCGCGCGATTATCGCCCCCATTTGACCCGACCGGCGTTACCATAGGTTTAACACCGCAATCAGCGAGAACCTGTGCGTAAGACCTGCCATGATTACTCGATATGATATCACACTTACTGCTCCCAGCAGGAACAGGCGAGGAATCCGCAGCAACAATCGGAACTTTGAGACGTTGGAAAACAGACAAAACATTTTTGCCATTCTTCAACAAAGGAGATTTTTTGGGACTTTTCTTTTTGTACGTGACAACTTTCCAATCTCCAGCAGATTCTTTGTAAAATTCTTTTTCTTCAAAGATCCAATTTGGGCCACCATTACCCCAAAGATTAATATGAACCACAAAAGACTCACATGAAAATTTTGAAATATTGTAAATTTCAAATCCCACCGCTCTTGAAGCAACCAAGAAACGAAAAGTTCTATTTTGCAACAATCTCACTTGGAATTTAGAAGCCAGACCAACAAAACAAGCTTGGAGTGCAAGACCAACCGTATGGATATCTAATTTAAAATTTTCTCTTCCAAAAGAACAAACCAAAAAGAAAGGCTTCTTTCTGAAACCACCAAGGAAATTAACTTGATGCCTGAATTTATCGAAAAGATTCTTCTCAAATTCCTGCCCTAATGAGAAATCCAGGGCAGATCGATTCATTGATGCATCCTTATTAGGGAACTCCTTAGGAAAATCCTTGGTGAAATCCAGGGTTTTTGGCACTATCTTCTTAGCTTTGAGAGAAATTTACTTAACCGAAGAGTTGGGCAAGATCTGAGCGCCAACCACAACCCTCTTCACTTGAAGATCAATAGAAACACCAGTGGCCACAACCTCACCTTGGATCAAATATCTAGCATCAATGACCACTTCATTGTGGTTGAGGAGAACTAATCTTTTTGCATTAGGGAAAAGCATCAGAAAACCCTTAGAAGGCTCCAGATTATAAGCCGGCAGGGAGGAGCAAAGAGCATGCCATTTAAAACCAGTGTCCTCATCTGTTCCAGAGATGGTAGGAGATCTACCAAGAAATCCAGATGAAGGCACCAAAAGATCATTGACACGAGAGAGGTGAGAGGGGAACCTCAAAACAGATCCAATAGAAATCTTCTCCCCATTTTCCAAACATCTACCCTCAAGGGGAGCACCTTTGGCATTGAGAAGAACTAGCCAAGAATCAACCGAGAGCACCAGCGATCCCTCAAGAAACTTACCACCCGTGGCCACCCCAGAGTAGGTGACCTTCCAACCGCCACCAGAGGAATCCATGCAGATCCCACGCTGGGGAGAAGCCGGAGAATGCCGGAGGCCGACCAACGGTCACCTCAGAGGAGCCTCATGCCTCGGAAATCATGCGGGTTCCGGGGGTGATCGTGAACTCTGATATGTGGTCTTGACTGGTAAGAAATGGGCGACTTTGGACAATCTGTCCACTATGACCCAGATAGAGTCACCAGGATTTGACATGCTCACCAGATTCCTAAGACTAAGGCCTACAAAGTTCTCAGGAACCACTGATCCCATGGTGGCCAATGATTGGCTACGTTCGGTGAACAAGGATTTGGTAACTGTCGGCTGCACCGACGAGGAGAAAGTCAGGTTTGCAGCACACCTGTTGGAAGGACCAACAGCTACTTGGTGGGATAACTTCTAGATCACCACTCCCATTGAGGATGTGACATGGGCTATATTTGAAGATGGTTTCCGTACATCTCACATCTCATCCGGAGTGATGAGTTTGAAGAAGAAGGAGTTCCATAACTCAAGAAATACCACGGTAAGTGGCTGAATATATTGAGGAGTTCAACAATCTGGCGCGTTATGCACCGGATGAAGTGGATACCGATGACAAGAGAAAAGAGAAGTTCCTCGAAGGACTGAACGATGAACTGAATTTGCAGCTATCTGTTGCCTATGTCCCCACCTACCAGTCCCTTTGTGACAAGGCTACCATCTTGGAGAACAAGATGAAACAGGTTGAAAGCAGAAAGAGGAAGCATAACTCTGACAAGCATAGCTCGGGATCATCTCACAAGCGTTCCCATCATGATGATAGTGGGAGTTCTGGATCCCACAAACATGGAAAATACAACAACCACCACAGCTAGAACCGCCATCATGACAACAAGCATCAACGTAGTCATGATAGTGACAAGTACAAGAATCACAAGGGTGGACACAAGAGTCACCACAGTGGAGGTGGAAGTGGAAGTGGCAGTCAGCCTACAAAAAGAGATATCAGTCAGGTTGAATGTTTCAAGTGTAAGAAGCTGGGGCATTATGCAAATGAATGCCCAAAAAAGAAAGTTGAAGGACCCAACAAGCCCAACCCTTTCCAGAAGGGACAAGTGAACCATATCAATGTGGAGGAGATTTATGAGGAGTCTGATGCTGTGGCTGGTAAGTTCAAACTCAATTCTATTCCAGCACTTGTTCTTTTTGATACTGGTGCATCACATTCATTCATATCAAAAGCATTTGTTGATAGAAATGGGTTTCCAACTGAAAATATTGGGTGTCCAATAAAAGTAAGTTCTCCTGGTGGAGATATGATAGTAAGTCTTGGATGTCGTGATCTAGTGATAGAATTTGGAAAGCATAAGTTTCTAGTGAGTCTCATAATCCTAGATTCCCAAGGACTGGATGTAATTTTGGGAATGGACTGGGTGACCAAGTATGAAGGAGTACTAGATTGTGCCAATTGTACTATCGCACTCACAACCCCGGAAAAGAAATGGATAAGATTCAAGTCTAACTATGAATCAAAAGGGAGTAAGCTAAATTCTCTTAAGGGGTTAGCATAGACAGTGTGCCAATTGTGAGAGAATATCCGGATGTGTTTCCAGAAGAATTGCCGGGAATGCCACCAGATAGAGATGTGGAATTTCTGATTGACTTGCTGCCAGGATGAGGACCAATAGCAAAGAGACCTTACAAGATGTCGGTTGATGAGTTGAAAGAACTCAAGAAACAACTTGGAGAACAGTCGCAGAAAGGATTCATTCAACCAAGTTCTTCATCTTGGGGGGCACCAGTCTTTTTTGTGGAAAAGAAAGAAAGAAGTCAAAGCTTATGCATAGATTATCGTTCACTCAATGAGGTGACTATCAAGAACAAATATCATTTTCCCAGAATTAATGACTTGTTTGATCAGCTAGAAGGAGCCTATGTGTTCTCAAATATTGATCTCCGGTCAGGTTATTTTCAGCTTAAGATAAGAGAACAAGACATACCTAAGACAACTTTCACCACTAGGTATGGATTGTATGAGTACACCGTGATGCCATTTGGTTTGACCAATGCACCAGCTTACTTCATGAATATGATGAACAAGGTGTTCATGGAGTTCCTTGACAAGTTTGTTGTCATTTTCATCGATGAAATTTTGATCTACTCCAAAAGCAAAGAGGAGCATGAAGGACATTTGCGTTTGATACTTGAGAAGCTTAGAGAGCATAAGCTGTATGCCAAATTCAGCAAGTGTGAATTCTGGTTAAATGAAGTTGGATTTCTTGGACACGCTGTGTCAGGAGATGGTGTAGCAGTTGATCCCGCAAAAGTGTCAGCTGTAACTGAATGGGAATCTCCTAAGTAAGTGAAGGAAGTTTGTAGTTTCCTTGGCTTGGCAGGATACTACAGAAGATTCATTGAGAATTTCTCCAAGGTAGCTAAGCCAATGACAGAGTTACTAAAGAAAGACAAGAAATTTGCTTGGTCTGAAGGATGTGAACTTAGTTTCCAAGAATTGAAAAAGAGACTAGTGACAGCACCAGTCCTATGTCTGCCAGATTTGGAGAAAGATTTCCAAGTGTATTGTGATGCATCTCATCATGGATTAGGTGCAGTTCTAATGCAAGAAGGGAAAGTTGTGGCTTATGCCTCGAGACAACTCAAAACTCATGAGGTAAATTACCCTACTCATGATTTGGAGTTAGCCTCTATTGTCCATGCACTCAAAACATGGAGACATTATCTTTTGGGAAAGCGATGTGAAGTATTCACAGATCAAAAAAGTTTGAAGTATATCTTCACTCAGAAAGAAATCAACATGAGACAAAGAAGATGGCTAGAACTCATCAAGGACTATGACTTGAGTTTGTAATACCACCCCGGTAAAGCAAATGTTGTAGCAGATGCTCTAAGCCGTAAGGTATTTGTGAATGGCCTTACTAAGGGAGAGTTGCCAGATGATCTGTGTGCCCAATTTAGAGACCTTAGATTGGAGATTGTGCCTGAGGGACATATCATGTCATTGGATGTTAAACCCACATTGTTGGACAAAATCAAGGAAGCCCAAAAGATGGACAAGGAAATTGAAGAGATTAAGGAAAAGATTGGCAAGGGAAAAGCCAAAGGATTCCATGAAGACGAATAAGGTACTTTATGGTATGGAAAACGTATCTGCGTTCCGCAAGATCCGGAGCTTCGAAAACTGATTTTACAGGAAGCACACAACTCACTATATTCCATTCATCCGGGTAACACCAAAATGTACATGGATATGAAGGAAAGATTTTGGTGGAATAATCTCAAGAAGGACATTGCCGAACATATTTCTTTGTGTGATGTATGTAGTAGAGTGAAAGCGGAACATCAGAAACCAGCAGGATTGCTACAACCACTACCTATTCCTGATTGGAAGTGGGACAAGATTGGCATGGATTTCATCACCGGATTGCCAAGGACCAGGTCAGGATATGATTCTATTTGGGTAGTAGTGGATCGCCTCACTAAAGTGGCTCATTTCATACCCGTGAAGACAACCTATACAAGTGCTAAGTTGGCCAGGATCTATATGAATAGGATTGTGTGTCTGCATGGAGTACCCAAGAGTATTGTGTCTGATAGGGGAACTCAATTAACTTCTCATTTCTGGAGGCAACTGCATGAGTCATTGGGAACGAGATTGGAATTCAGTACTGCTTTTCACCCCTAGACTGATGGACAGACAGAGAGGACCAACCAGATTTTAGAAGATATGTTGAGGGCATGTGCCCTAGACTATGGAGCTAGTTAGGATGAAAGTCTGCCTTACGCAGAATTCTCTTACAACAACAGCTATCAAGCCAGTATTGAGATGGCACCGTTTGAGTTTCTCTATGGGAGAAAGTGTACTACCCCATTACTATGGAATGGTGTGGGAGAAAGAAACTTGTTCGGAGTAGAACTAATCAAAGAGGCTGAAGAGAAAGTCAAGCTAGTTAAGGATAGATTGAAGATATCACAGTCCCGATAAAAGAGCTACGCAGATCCTAAGCGTAGAGAAGTCACCTATGAAGTGGGTGATAGAGCTTATCTTAGAGTGTCACCACTTCGTGGAGTGAAGAGATTTGGAGTCAAAGGAAAATTGGCCCCAAGATACGTTGGACCATTGAAGATTCTGAGTCGTAAGGGAGAAGTAGCTTATGAGATTGAATTGCCAGAATCATTGTCTGCCGTTCACAATGTGTTTCATGTGAGTCAGCTAAATAAATGCCATCCAGAGATGGAAGAGACTTCTTTGAAGGATACCATACCTTTGGAAGAGGTCCGGTTGGAAAGTGATCTCACCTATGAGGAAAATCCTGTCAAAATTCTTGAGACTGCAGAAACAGTTACTCGGACAAAGACTATCAAATTCTACAAAGTTCAATGGAACCATCATTCCGAAGAAGAAGCAACATGGGAAAGAGAGGATGACCTTCGGAAAGACCACCCTCACCTATTTGCTAGCCAATCCGAATCTCGAGGGCGAGATTCACATTAAGGGGGTTAGATTTGTAACATCCCAAAAATCATGATTTCCAAGTTTGCATATCATCCATGCATTCATAATCATTTTAGGATCATTTTCATTGTCATTTCAAAAATAGAAGCATTTGAGTGTCTGTTATTTTATGTGAGCAAAACTTTGACCCAATGCTACTCTCTAATATGGGATTGTTTGTTTTAAACCAAATGTAGTTGATCCTATGGTTGATTGATGTATTCCAAAGCTTGGAGAAAATTTCAAAACAAAATATGACTTTAAAACAATTTTTATATCATTATTAAAACATTGGTAAAGGCACTGTTTTTTTAAACTCCAAAGGACCAAAGCAAGTTTGGTGAAACAGCATGGTTTTATACTTAAAAATGTACAGGTTTCACTTTATAAAAATCCAGAAAGATTTTGAATTCAAACACATTTGAAATCATTTGAAAATGTTTCCCGGAAATTCAAACAAAAAAAGTAAAAGGTTAAAGAATAAGAAATGGGCCGGTGCCACTCTTTCGGCCCAGTAGCCAAAACAGCCCACCCGGGCCATTCCCTCCCCCTCTCTCTCACCCGCGTCGAACCAACCCACCAGAGACTGACAATTGGCCCCAATGCCACGTCGTCATCGTCCTCCCCAGAACCGCGCGATGAACACGTCGTCGCCGGCCGTTTCCTCCTTCACTGCCGCGTTTTAAATCGATTGTTTGCTGTTGATTGCGTGCGTAATTCTCGCCCCGCTCCTGGCTACTTAATCACCTCGCCATCGCGGTCATTTCCCCCCCACTTTCCTCGCTCACTCCGCCACCAGGCTGCGCGCATTCGAGCTCAAACCGCCGCGGTACCGACGACCTCCGACGACTGATTCCGGTGAGACTCGACCGCCCCTTTGCCTCTGCTTCAAACGAGCGTGACCAGCATGTTCTGGCGCATCCCCTGATGCCTTTCGTTTGCTTTCTCGTGACCCAGGTCGCCGTTCCTGTTTGTGCCCGCAAATGTCAGTGCCGCCACCCAACTCCGACGAGAAATACTAGTAATCTTCGAGCGCCCCATGCTTTCCCTTTGACCCTGTCGTGTTCACCACAACCTTGCGCACCTCCTGACACATCTGGTTCATGCTAGGGCGGTCTATATCGTCGGCAACGTCATCGTCTGCAAGAACCCGACGTCGTCCGCAAGTCCGTCGAGCCCCAACGACCTCTACAGCACGCCCTGACCATGCCCGTCTGCACGTTGAGCTTCCTCGTGACCTTGCGAGCCTGGTAAGCCACACCGCAACCCCCATCCCTCCTGTATTCGCCAGAATGCCATCTCTAGTGCGCCGCCGCCGCGTCACCGTCGCTAGCACCGCCGATCCATGGTCGCATGCTTAGCAACCGTTGGATCTAGATCCAGCGCATAGGAATAGATCACTTAGCGAAGGGGTACAGTTAGATATGGCCGGTGCATCTTCATTTAGATCGTGCAGCCCACGTAGCATGATCCACGTGAACCGGTACGCACCAATCAGGTCATGACGCGTGTCTTTGTTTAAATTTAAAAACAGAATTTAGATCTATTAGATGTTCAAACTTGCAAAGTTCATAACTTTTCATCCCCACGTTCAAATTTTGCAAACTTTATATCATTGGAATCAGGAGAAAGAATTCTATCCATTTATGCAATGTGTTTGATGTTTTGCTTCTGTAAAATTGGTTATTTTTGCAGAGACAATTATAGGCTTATTTTGAGTATAAAAATTATTTGAAGACTAAATAAAGTTTATTTAGTGTGTCTTTGTCTTGTTTATGATTCAGTACTGTATACTTGTCTTGTTTGGTGTAGAAAATCATCACATGGCATGTGCATGCATTCATATATTTTTGCTTGTATATTTTTGATATATGAATTTGGTGCTATCATTTTATGTGTAGATTTTGGTGATAATAGTGATTGTGGTTGTGAATATTGTTGCTACTCCCCCAACTACCAAGGCAAGTGGTGCTTCATGTTTCATCCCAATATTTTTGCCTATGCATTAGAAATATTTTTGTATAGGATTGCATGATTATTTTGCTAAGTATCTATATGCTATGCTTAGGAAATCCTAGTAGTTGTAGAAATGTTAGAATTTCCTCTAAGTTAAGATACTTGTTATTGCCACGCTTAGCCTAGCTAATAGCAACCAAGGGTGGAATATAATCATTCTATGGAAAATATTGTTAAGTCTTTGACTTATGGTTTTTGTTTAATAAAACAACTAAGTGAATGAAACACCTGGGTGGAATGGTAATTGCTTGGTGGTTTTGGTTGAGTGGTTACAAAAGTCCCATTTATATGGTTTACCTTATGTATCTCACTTGTGGATTGCCACCCAAGAACAAAGGGATTTGAGATGCCATATGTTAAGAAGCTTCTAGTGCAGCCTCATGGCATTATGGGCTCTGCCTGGATCATATAGGTTGCAGCCTCATGGTAGGGGAATGATAGGTTTGGAGCGCATCCATTTTGGTCTAAGGGAAGGCTTCTGAAAGGTCCTGTCTTGGTCAAAATCAAGTCTTGTGGGGAAAGTGCACAACCTCTGCACATGGAATAAAATAAGTACTTAGCCGTGTCCCCGGTAATGGACAACTTGAGCATCAAGACATGGAAGCTATCAAGAATCTCTTCATCCCAATTTTCTAAGTAAAACTTGTGGTTGAACAAGGGTGAAGGTTCACCAATTTCTATTGGTGGTTCCTTGGGAAAGTTTTGTCAAAGAAAAACTTAGTGTTTTCAACTAATAGGTAAAACCTATTTTGAGCAAAGCAAGCCTAAGCTACACTTAGCCAAACTAATGTAGTAACTAGATGTTAATATTCTACTAAGGTATCACTTGCCAATACTATTCCAATGTATTGACCCACTGTGGCTGTAACTTGTGATGTTGCAGGTTACTCTGATGATGATTAGGGGTTATGAGTCTACACTCAACATGCTTGCCTGTGGCACATGAAGATGAAGACTTCTATTTTATATTGTTAATTTAAACTCTTGTACTAGCCTATGGCTATGGAGTTGTAAAAGACTATGTTATCTCTGGAATGACGTTGTAATAATGACCTTTGTTTCTGTGTACTTCATCTTAAACTGTGGATGCTAGCAATTGATCCAGGGACTAGCATTGCAATCACAGGGATCCTTACCTTTATAAGGGAGGGATCTTACACCTTTTGATGTGTATTGTGACGCATCCAATGTTGGTCTCAGATGTGTGTTAATGCAAGAAGGCAAAGTCATATCATATCTATCCGGGTAACTGAAGAAACATGAGCAGAATTACCCTACCATTACCTTGAACTAGTAGCCGTAGTTTTAGCTTTGAAGACATGGCGGCATTACCTCATGGGTAATCGTTGTGAGATTTATTCGGAAAACAGGAGTATGAAGTATATTTTCATCCAAAAGGAGCTAAATAAGAGGCAAAGGAGATGGATAGAGCTAATCAAGGACTATGATCTTGACATTCACTATCACCCCGACAAAGCCAATGTGGTAGCAGATGCTCTTAGCAGATTGCCGTGTCGATTAAAAACCATGATAAAAGAAGCCCAGCCAAGTTTGCATGAGGAGCTGGAAAATTTTAGAATGGAACTAGTAAGTGAAAGATTTTTGGCTAGCATACAACTTCAACCCACCTTGATAGATCAGATCAAGGAGGCGCAGAAAGGAAATGCTAGTATCGACGACATCAAACATTGTATCGGTACAGGTAAGGTACCCGGTACAGGTAAAATATGACCACCCCTTTAAATCACATTCCCAAGTATTAGAATATGTAGTGATGACATGTGTCCACATGATCCAATATTTTAATTGTAGAATATTAAATCTTAAGTAGTTTTCAATGAGTAGAAATTACTTTTCCAAAATAAAATAAATAAGACTAGGTCTTTATTTCATGTGATGATTTTGATGATGCTAGATCATCTAGTGTGAACCTTTGTGTGCCAAATAGAGATAGTTAAGTATTGTTTGGTGATTGTGTACCTCGTATTTATTTATAGACTCTAGTACCGACCAAGGCTATGAGGAGGAGGAGTACTCCGAAGAAGAAGAATAAAACTATACCAACTACACCAATCAAGCCAAGCTAACACTTGCAACTTTGCAAGCTAGATAACCTATGCAAGATGCATTAGGCATGCTTTGGTTATACCACCTTGATTATACCAATCCCAAGTTTTACTTGCAAGCGTTATTCTTTTATTTCTTTATCAAAGTTCTTTACCATCCATTAGTAACTTGTGAATTTTGGAAACATAGTATAGATTGCATAAAGAGCATAAAACTTGGCCTAAGTAGTTATACTTAGATGTCATACTGAGGCATGAGACTAGATTTGGATAGTCACACTTGATTAGCACCTTTCATTAGTGAATACCCTCAACCTTAGTGTCTAGTGCTAAGCATAAAAGTTGATCACTTTAGATGGGAATACTTGGTGAAAAGGATTATTAAAACCTTGGAATGAAGATTAATTCGATTGAAATGTTTTGACATGTGTTATGAACAAAAGATGATTTGATGATGAAAATGTTGAGTCATAAGCCTTAGCCCTTTTATTAAAAATTGATGGTTCGATTCAGATGTGATACCATTCCAATTTTACCGTACAACCACAATACACGAATTTGGGTAGGGCTTGACTGGAAGTTTATATATCTTAGTATGGGTTCCCATGCGGAAGAGGTTTGAGCTGATGCTACCTCGTGATGATTGTCCCCCTGTGTAGTTCCCAAGATGACATATGGTAATGGTTGGGATACCAAACTCATAGGGGAGGTGCCTATACTAGGGTGTGTAATTGAAAGGTTAGGGTTGATTATCCGCATACTGAGCATGGTGATTCGGGATTGTTCCTGACGAATGTATTGCATGTTGTGGTGAAAGTGTACCACCTCTGCAGAGTGTCAAACTATTCGAATAGCCGCATCCGCGGTTATGGACAATTGGAGTGGCCATACTGTTCTGTCATCAGATGTTTTCAAAATTACTTATGAATTGAACTAGGACTTTGACTTCACCACAACAGGGTTGTGAACATGAAAACTAAGTTCCCACTTAGATGTTGTAAACTAGTTTTCTTTACTTCTAAACTCAGTTATAGGTTAACCTGGATTTTTGCAAATAAACCTAGAGCTTAGGATTCCTTCTCAAACTACTTTACTTGTTAGTGATAGGTTGCGAGTACTTAAAGAGTACTCATGGCTTTGTCCCTGGCTATTCCTATGGCCAGACTCTGAAGAGGACTACTAGGATGATGGAAAGCAGGAAGTCTATGACAACTAGGATCATATCCCATCGTTAGCGTTTCATGTGACCCTGAAGATGGAGCTTCGACCATGCTACCCTTATTATTATTCCGCTGCGTTGATTTTATTAAGGATGGATCATGAGATCTTTTATTTGTAAGACCTTTATTATGGTTTGTAGTGGATGATGAACTATGGTACCAATCTGTTATGTCTCGCAAAAATGGTAATCCTAGGATTGCGATGTATGGCATAACAGGCATCTGGGATTAAAAATCCGGGTGTTGACAAGTTGGTATCAGATCCATCCTGACCATAGGAGACCCTAGTTAGAATGGACGCTTGAATCAAAAACTTAGTTTCAAAACAAAAAAGTGAGTATTTATGAAAACCTATTCTCATTCTTATCACTGAGATTCTTTCAAGAAAAGTTATGGTCCTGAAAAATTCTTGCAATCCTACATAAAATTTTACAGACTTGATCACCTCACTAACTTACTCATCCTACATTCTTATAGATGGAAGTCAAGTATAGCAAGTTCTACCAGTTGGGCAATGGAGGACAGCTGACCTTCGAGCGTGATTTAGACCAACTCTCGAAACTTATTGAGCAATCGCACCCCGAGTTCTTCGGAGCACAGCTCAATGATCAGCAAGGAGGAGAACTACAATGGCTAATCGTTGCAAATCCTAGAGGTAAAATGGTGGCACCCACCTCAAAGGGGATCCAATTTAGCTTGAGATAGAACAACTGGCTAGACAGACTTTCCAGGGCTATACAGGAGTATCTTGCTCGTTTGTGTGGGCAAAGCATCAACCAGATCAAGTGCACTCGCTTTGAGTACTGCGCAAGGCGTGATGCCATGGGACAGCCATTGGAGGTAGCAGGCCATCCGGAGCTGGAGCATGGATCATCTCGATTTCATGCTGTATGACAAGCAGAAGGAGTTGGACAACCCCCGCGCCTACACCAACCACAACTATTCCATTGCAGTCAAGAAGGACCAGACCCTCGCCATCCTTGTGAAGGAGCACAAGTCACTTCACCGTCTGCGTGACAAGAAGGATCGCATCATTGCCCGCCTTCATCACACAGTGTCAGACTTGGAGGAGACCATCCATGAGCGGGACATGCATCTTGAAGAGAGGGAGAACGAAGGTGAAGATATCCGTGGAGACCCTTACTCCTACCTCAGTGATGATGATGACTACCTGGAGGACATGGACCAGGAGTTCCACACTGATGATGATGATTCTGCCTTCATTGTGATGATGAAGCCATAGGTTCTGATGAGTAGTAGCACTTGATCACTATCGTAGGTGTGAGTTGTATTCAGTCCCACTGTATCGTAGCTTCACAGAATGGTTCTTAAAACGATCTGTTACCTTAGTGTGGTGTGTGTTTGTATTGGGTGCTATGAATGAATGAATGAAAAGCAAGTTGCTAGTTGGCAAAAACAGAGTCAAACTCAAAGTTTAAAAGCTTTTCAAAAAAAAATCCATGAACCTTAGAATTTTCCCTCTTGTCTCATGATCTATCTCAATCTTCAGATGCCTCCCGGAGAAAGCAGTTCATCTACGGACCCAATGCTGCAAATCTTGCAAATGTTGGTTGCTAACCGTGAAGCTGGAAGGGTTGAACGTCAAGCTAACTTAGCCACCCTTCAACAGATAGCTCAGATGGACAATAATAATCAAGGCCATGGAAACCAGGATAACCATGGATCCAAGCTCAAGAACTTTCAGAACACTAATCACCCCATATTTAGTAAGTCTGAAGAGCCATTAGATGCTGATGACTGGCTGCAGACCATGGAGAACAACTTAGAAGTCGCAGGAGTGGAGGACAATGATACAGTACTGTTTTCCACCCATTATCTGGCAGGAGATGCAAGAGCTTGGTGGAATAGCGTTCGCACCATGAATGCAGGACAGATGATGGCTTGGGATGAATTCAAACTCAAGTTCAGCCGAACCCATGTGCCACCGGGTTTGATTCTGCGGATGAGGGATGAATTCAAGGAGCTAAAGCAGGGAAGGATGACTGTGGTAGAGTACCATGACCGATTTCTATCTCTGTCTAGGTATGCCCCTGATGAGATTGGTACTGAAGCCAAGAAGAAGGAGAGATTCTTGAATGGTCTGCCTGATGAGATGCAGACAGTGTTGGTCAACATTCCCTTTGCTGACCTTGAAGCCTTAGTGGATTTCACAATCCAGATGGAAGGCAAGATCAATCAAGCCAACGAGAATCACAAGTGTCAGATGATGCATCAACCAGGATCACACCATACCTCGAAGTATCGCCCCAACCCGTCTGCAGGATTTTCCCCGAGAAACAATAAACCCCCTATGTCCTGTCCGAACTATCCCAACCGTGGAGGAGAAAATCCAAGGCCTGGAGGAAACCACAACAACAACCCCGGCAACTCCAACAATTTCAACCATGCACCGCCCAAGTCCAACAACAACACGAACAACAACAATACTGCCCCCACAGATTGGAACAAATGTCGTGCCTGTTGTAGTAAAAGACAAGTCTCAGGTTACTTGTTTTGAATGTAGAGTCAAGGGTCACTATTCCATTGAGTGCCCCAAGGAGCTTGCAGCAGCTAATGTGAATGCACCAGCTCAGCAGCAGCGTCATGTTCAGCCTGGAAGGAGATTTGCCACAGGGAATTCGCTCAACCGCAACGGCCGTCTGTTTCACATGAATGCTGAAGAAGCTCAGGAAGCGCCAGATGTCGTGCTAGGTATGTTTTCTGTTAACTCGGTACTTGCAAGAGTGTTGTTTGATTTGGGAGCATCACACTCGTTTGTTACAAAATAATTTGCATGCACTAGTAAGATTCAACCAACAAAATTGAAGCATGTTATGATAGTTCAAATACCTGGTTCAACCACCAAAGCTAGACAAATTTGCAAGGCCGTACCTATCAGAATCCATGGAATAAATTTTTATGCTAATGTAATAGTACTTGGAACCAAAGGTTTGGAAGTAGTACTAGGAATGG
This sequence comes from Avena insularis, assembly GCA_023614405.1. Lineage (NCBI taxonomy): Eukaryota > Viridiplantae > Streptophyta > Magnoliopsida > Poales > Poaceae > Avena > Avena insularis. The sequence goes on along the minus strand of CM042689.1, from coordinate 242,850,140 downwards.
ATTGGATGTCGAAACATAAAGGATTACTCGACTGTGCCAAGAAAGCCATAACCATGACTATTACCACTGGAGAATCAGTAGAGCATGTATCGGAAACCTTGCCCCGTCAGTTCAAGTGCAACAAGAGTCTATCCCAACCAACCATTGACCAAGTCTGAGTAGTCCGTGAATACCCCGACATATTCCTAGATGTATTGCCCGGTATGCCCCTAGATCGAGATATCGAGTTTATCATTGAACTAATCCCCTGAACTGGACTCATAGCTCAGAGACCTTATAGTATGAACCCGTCTGAATTAGTGGAGCTAAAGAAGCAATTGGATGATATGCTGGAGATAGGTTTGATTCAACCAAGTCCGTCTCCATGGATATCACCTGTTTTGTTTGTAGATAAGAAAGATGGAGGTAACCGTTTATGCACGGATTATCGGAAGCTGAATGATGTCACCATTAAGAACAAGTACCCACTACCGAAGATAAAAGATCTGTCTGACTAGTTGACTGGTGCCAAAGTGTTTTCTAAGATTGATCTTAGAACTGGTTATAATCAACTCAAGATTCACACAACGGATATTCCAAAGACTGCCTTTACCACTAGATATGTATTCTATGAGTACACTGTCATGTCTTTTGGATTAACAAATGCCCCCGCTTATTTCATGAACCTCATGCATAAGATTTTTATGAACTTCCTGGATAAGTTTGTCGTTGTTTTTATCGACGATATTCTGATCTATTCCAAATTAGAAGAAGACCATGAGCTACACCTGAGGACCATCCTTGAAACCCTTAGAGAGCATCAGTTCTATGCCAAGTTTAGCAAATGTGAGTTCTAGTTAAAGGAAGTAGGATTCCTCGGACATATCGTGTCGGCATGAGGAATTGATGTCGACCTCGCCAAGGTTAAGGATGTTGAAGAATGGAAAGCCCCAACCACTCAAACCCAAGTTCGCGCATTTCTCGGATTAGCGGGATATTACCGCAATTTCGTAGAAGGATTCTCGAGCATCGCAAGACCCATGACCCAATTGTTGAAGAAATATAAGAAGTTTGAATGGATGGACAAATGTGAAGCAAGTTTTCAAGAGCTCAAGAAGAGATTGATCTCAGCCCCAATCTTGATTATGCCGGATATCACGAAGCCTTTTGATGTGTATTGTGACGCATCCAATGTTGGTCTCAGAGGTGTGTTAATGCAAGAAGGCAAAGTCATATCATATCTATCCGGGTAACTGAAGAAACATGAGCAGAATTACCCTACCATGACCTTGAACTAGCAGCCGTAGTTTTAGCTTTGAAGACATGGCGACATTACCTCATGGGTAATCGTTGTGAGATTTATTCGGAAAACAGGAGTATGAAGTATATTTTCATCCAGAAGGAGCTAAATAAGAGGCAAAGGAGATGGATAGAGTTAATCAAGGACTATGACCTTGACATTCACTATCACCCTGGCAAAGCCAATGTGGTAGTAGATGCTCTTAGCAGATTTCCGTGTCGATTGAACACCATGATAAAAGAAGCCCAGCCAAATTTGCATTAGGAGCTGGAAAATTTCAGAATGGAACTAGTAAGTGAAGGATTTTTGGCTAGCATAGAACTTCAACCCACCTTGATAGATCAGATCAAGGAGGCACAGAAAGGAAATGCTAGTATCGACGGCATCAAACATCGTATCGGTACAGGTAAGGTACAAAAGACGTATCTGTGTGCCAGCAGATTTAGAGTTGAAACAAGCCTTTTTGCAAGAAGCCCATGATACTCTTTATTCTATCCACCCTGGAGGAACCAATATGTATCAGGATTTAAAGGAGCAATTTTGGTGGCATAAGATGAAGAGAGAAATCGGAAGCTACATAGCCAAATGTGATATCTGTTAGTGAGTCAAGGCGGGACATCAGAGACCCGCGGGACTTTTGCAACCATTGCATATTCCAGAATGGAAATGGGATTCAGTTGGAATGGATTTTATCACCAGTTTGCCTACATCTAGTAGGGGAAATGACTCTATTTGGGTCATAGTGGATAGACTGTTCAAAGTAGCCCATTTCTTACCGGTCAAGACCACTTATCAGAGTTCGAAGCTAGCAGAATTGTACATTGCTAGGATAGTCAGTTTGCATGGAATCCCCAAGAACATTGTGTCGGATCGAGGAACCCAGTTTACCTCGAGATTTTGGAAGAAAGTCCAAGAAGGATTAGGAACCAGACTAGATTTCAGCACATCTTATCATCCGCAGACCGATGGACAAACAGAGCGAGTAAATCAAATACTCGAAGATATGTTGAGATCTTGTGTGTTGGAATATGGATCAAAATGGGAAGACTGTTTGCCTTTCATAGAATTCTCATACAACAACAGTTACCAAGCCAGTTTGCAAATGGCCCCATTTGAGTTCATGTATGGAAGGAAGTGTCGTACCCATTGAATTGGTCGGAAGTAGGAGAGAGTCAGATCTTCGAACCCACATCCTAAGAGAAGCAGAAGAGAAAGTTCACAAGATCCGTGAGCACCTCAAGACCGCCCAATCCAGACAGAAGAGTTATGCCGACAAGAGACGTTAAGATCTAGCCTTCGCTATCGGAGATTTTGTGTATCTGAAAGTATCACCCTTAAAAGGAATGCAATGTTTCCAACTTAAAGGGAAGCTTTCCCCCAGATATATTGGACCCTTAAAGATTTTGAATCACCGAGGAGAAGTATCCTATCAACTAGAACTGCCGGAGGAGATGTCAGTCGTGCATGATGTGTTCCATATCTCGTTATTTCGCAAATGCCTAGAAGTCCCGGAGAAGACCAAAGTTTTCAAGAATATTGATCAAAGAACCATACAGATCAACAAGGACCTAACTTATCTTGAAGTACCCATTCGTATTTTGGAAGAATCCTTTAGAACCACCAGAACCCGGAGTATCAAGTTTCTCAAGAACCAGTGGAGCAACCATACCGAAGAAGAAGCTACTTGGGAACAAGAAGAGTATATTAGGACCGAGTTTCTAGATCTCTTTAATTCCTAATTTTATTTTTCTTAAATCTCGGGACGAGATTTTGTTTAAGGAGGGAAGGTTTGTAACATCCCAAAAATATTAATCAAGATTATCAAGTTCTAATCACCCAAGTTTAGGGTTAACAAAAACTTTTGTTATTAAAATCAATGTGAATGCATGTGTGTGTGTGATGAATCCATAAATGCTTGCAATTGCCATGTTTGATTACTATGAATGCTAAGGATTGGTTTAAAGATGAAAACAATATCATCTAGATCATTTCCAAGCAGAATCAAATGAAGATAAAATCAAAAATTAGCAATATAAGCAAATGGTCATTTTGATCAAAGTTAACCACTAGACCACTTTGAGTGTTTGTAGCCCAATTTTTCTAACATGAACAAATCCAATTCTTTTCACCCCTTGCTAGACCAAGTGAAAGTGAACCCAAGCCCACTTTACAAACCAACAGAAACAAAATCCAAATCTATTTAAAGGACAATTCAAAATTGAAACCTTAATAGGTACTAAGATCACCAATTCTCAAAACCCAACTAAACCAGTTCACCTTGACAAACCCAAACAACCAGAGAATACCAAGCATGTGACCAGAGCACTCACCAATATTCAGCCAAAAATTCAATTTCAAACTTCATGCGACCATTTCATCAAACACTTGGTGAGCATAGATCAACACTGCCTAACTTATACTGTTTTGAGCAGTGTTTGATCAAACTATTGTCCCCAACTTACTCCCCTTGTCACCCAAGCACCCAACAATGCATTGAACAAGCTAGCCTTCTACTCATTGCACCACTACCGCGCCACTTGAAGCTCACTCGCTGGCCGACCGTGGACAGCATGCAGGAGGACACGCCGCGCCCGTCCATGATGTCCAACAGGAAGGCCACCGTCCACCGCCACCCCATGTCCAACCCTCGAGCGCAGCCAAGCCCTGGACCACCGAGAAACGCCGCGCCCATTTTCTCTGCAACCATGCCGAGAGCACACCAGAGATCCATAGCTGACACGCGCGCACACGCCGCGCCTCGCCCTCGCCGCACTTAACTACACTCACTATGCCCCTAGCTACCTCCCAGACATGACCGTTCGCCGCCACGCGGCACGAAGCCACTCTACGTCGTCTAAAACACCGACGGTGCCGCGCGGAGCATCGACCCGTTTCGACCATTCTCGACCGCCCCTTGCCATGCCATTAATCCCGTGATGATCACCAGGAGACACCGCACCGTCCTACGCCCTTCGCCATGTCGTTAGCTCATTGTACTAACATCGCCGGAGGAGCCTGCCCATGCCGCACTGCCCCTCTCGCCGTTGTATAAATAGAGGCCACCCCAACCCTCATTCTCCACACCATCTCACTCCCCACTCCTCACAGAACAACCCTGACCCTTCCCGGAGCAAGGTGACGACCAGGACATCGGAATTTCACCGGAGTCCGCCGCTGAAGAGGAGGAGAGGAGCCGTTGATTGGAGCCACCCCAGGAGCCTCCATTACCACCGTTCAAACCGCTGTCATCGACAACGTCATTCGCCCCCATCGCCGACCCTAGCTGGAGCCCTGGTAAGCCACCGCGTACCCCCACCGTTGCCGTTAGGGTTCGTTCTCGTCGGAGTTGTTCGACGGAGACGACGAATGTGAGTTGTAGATCATAGTCTAACCGCACGACCCATGCTTAGACTGAGCCACTGACGCATGGGACCCCCCTGTTAGCAGCCCGTTGCGTGCGTGCTGTGCAGCTGGGCCGGCCCAGTAACATTCCCGTGCGTAGACCAGCAGTTCAAATAGGTATTTTCCATTCTAGTTCAAACCTAGTTTTGTTAGTAGATTTAAAAATCAATTCAAGAAGATTTACTAAACCAAATGACCTGATTCCAATTTTGTTAGAAGTATTGAAATTATCAATTCAAGCCTATTGGATTCAAACCATTTGAAACTATATATCACCTATACCAAAAATAACAAGACAGAGACTTTTGCACATTCAAACATTTTTCAAAAATCAACCATAAATGCTTTTGAGTTGATTCCAACTCTCAAAAATCACATTTGACAAGATCTATCTGAATATGTAAAAATATTTAGGTTTACATGCAGTAATCTTAGACTAGTACTAAAAGAATGCTACAAAGGCATTTCTAGTCACTTTAATTATTTAAAATAGTAATTTTAAACTTTAGAAAATATGACCACCCCTTTAAATCACATTCCCAAGTATTAGAATATGTGGTGATGACATGTGTCCACCTGATCCCATATTTTAATTGGAGAATATTAAATCTTAAGTAGTTTTAAATGAGTAGAAATTACTTTTTCAAAATAAAATAAATAAGACTAGGTCTTTATTTCATGTGATGATTGTGATGATTCTAGATCATCTAGTGTGAACCTTTGTGTGTGAAATAGAGATAGTTAAGTATTGTTTGGTGATTGTGTACCTCGTATTTATTTATAGACGCTAGTACCGACCAAGGCTACGAGGAGGAGGAGTACTACGATGAAGAAGAAGAATAAAACTTCAACCACTGCACCAATCAAGACAAGCTAACACTTGCAACTTTGCAAGCTAGATAACCTATACAAGATGCATTAGGCATGTTTTTGTTATACCACCTTGATTATACCAATCCCAAGTTTTACTTGCAAGATTTATTTTTTTATTTCTTTATCAAAGTTCTTTACCTTCCCTTAGTAACTTGTGAATTTTGGAAAAATAGTATAGATTGCATAAAGACCATAAAACTTGGCCTAAGTAGTTATACTTAGATGTCATACTGAAACATGAGACTAGATTTGGATAGTCACACTTGATTAGCATCCTTCATTAGTGAATACAATCAACCATAGTGTCTAGTGCTAAGCATAAAAGTTGATCACTTTAGATGGGAATACTTGGTGAAAAGGATTATGAAAACCTTGGAATGAAGATTCATTCGATTGAAATGTTTTGACATGTGTTATGAAAACAAGATGATTTGATGATGAAAATGTTGAGGCATGAGCCTTAGCCCTTTTATTAAAAATTGATGGTTGGGTTCGGATGCGATACCATTCCAATTTTACCGTACAACCATAATACCTGAATTTTGGTAGGACTTGACTGGAAGTTTATATATCTTAGTATGGGTTCCCTTGCGGAAGAGGTTTGAGCTGAGGCTACCTCGTGATGATTGTCCACCTGTGCAGTTCTAAGATGACAGATGGTCATGGTTGGGAGGCCAAACTCATAGGGGAGGTGCCTATACTAGGGTGTGTAATTGATAGGTTAGGATTGATTATCCACTTACTGAGTATGGTGATTCAGGATTGTTCTTGACGAATGTATCGAATGTTTTTGTGAATGTGTACCACCTCTGCAGAGTGTCAAACTATTCGAATAGCCGCGTCCGTGGTTATGGACAGTTGGAGTGGCCATACTGTTCCATCATCATATGTTTTCAAAATGACTTATGAATTGAACTATAGCTTTGACTTGACCACAACAGGGTTGTGAACATGAAAACTAAGTTCCCACTTAGATGTTATAAAACATTAAACTGGTTTTCTTTACTTTTAAACTCAGTTAGAGATAAACCTGGCTTTTTGCAAATAAACCTAGAGCCTAGGATTCCTACTCAAACTACTTTACTTGTTAGTGATAGTTTGCGAGTACTTAAAGAGTACTAATGGCTTTGTCCTTGGCTATTCATATGGCAGACTATGAAGAGAACTACCAGGATGATGGACAGCAGGAAGTCTATGACAAGTAGGATCATCTCCCATCGTTAGCGTTGCATGTGACCCTGAAGATGGAGCTTCGACCATGCTGCCCTTATTAGTATTCCGCTGCGTTGATTGTATTAAGACTGGATCATGAGATCTTTTATTTGTAAGTCCTTTATTATGGTTTGTAATGGATGATGAACTATGGTACCTATCTGTTATGTCTCGCAAAAATGGTAATCCTGGGATTGCGATGTATGGCATAACAGGCATCTGGGATTAAAAATCCGGGTGTTGATAGGGTGGCATCTATTCTTCGGCTGCGCCGCCTCCGTTGAAATTTGGTGCAGGCTTTGGGTGCATATTCCTAGCGACGTCTTCTCCATTTGGGAGCTCGCTTATCCGATTAGCATGGATTCTAGTACCTGGCGCGTCGGCATTGCTACAATTCTATGGTCGATCTGGAAGGTGAGGAACGAGCTCGCTTTCAACGCCACACCCTCTACCGCACGTCTTGTGCTCCGCAGGGCCGGTGATGACCTGTCGATTTGGCATTGATGGTACAAGACTCATGACCGTGGCAATTTAGATGGCCTTCGTACTTTTTTTCTTTCTGCTGTTGTTTAAGCTTGTATTTCTGCTCTCCCCAGAAAAAATCTCTTATATGCATGATATGAGTGCCAAGTCAATTTGGGCAATATAACAAGCAATGGGGATTTTCTCCCCCCTTAATTCTCGAAAAAAAAGATTCTCCGATAAAGACTCATGTATCTGCATCATATCAGATTTACGGAGTACTTCTCCGTTCCAAAATATAAGAGGTTGGTGAAAAAAATGTATCTCTAGATTTTTTAGTGATCCACTAAAAAAATTCATAGATACATTTTCTTCATAAACATAGAACATTTTATATTTTAAAACTGAGAGAGTAATTATTAATTAAAGCGGTAGGAGCTTAATCAATTAAGCTGACGATCGAAAAAAATTAACCAAATGCATTCATGCGCGACGCGTGCGAAACTAACGCCAGCAAATTAAGCATGGAGGTACGACTTGCCGGACGCATGCTGCATCTCCAGGTCTAGCGCCAACTGATTCAGTTCACACTGTCTCGTGCACTCGATCTGCGTGCATGACGACGACGCTGCGAGAAGCCGAGAACATAACATGGGTACGCGACCTATATATACCACCATTCGTCTGCAAAGCTAGCCACACTCCATCCATCGATCTCCGTCTCCACACACACACCTCACCGGGGAAATCATGGTCTCCATGGCTGCGGCGGCGGCCAAGATCGCCGTCCTCCTGGCCGTGGCGGCGCTCTTTGCCGCGGCGGGGGCGGATGACCCACAAGCCACAAAGGAAGCCGGGTGCTGGGAGTGCTACTCGACCTGCATGCACAAGTGCGACGGCTACCCCGACGCCCCTGCCCGCACCGCCAACCGTACCGAACCTGCTGCCCACATAGCCGTGGACGATGGTGCAGAGGCCGCCTCGGTCGACTCCGTCCACTCCAGCGATGGTGCGGTCGCCCACGTCTCCGACGACAGCTACGACGACAAGGGTGATGATGAGGACGACGACAAGAAGGACAAGAATGGCGATAAGGACGACGACAAGAAGGACGATGCCGACAAGGACGAAGATGAAGATGAGGACGACGACGACTATGACAACCGCAGCGGCAGCAGCGGCGACGGCAAGGACTACTTCACGTGCAAGAAGAAGTGCATCGTGGACTGCTACAAGGACTTCCCACCGGTGTGCTACAAGATGTGCGTCGCACAGACCTGCCTCACTCTGCCGCCATGTACGTATCACTTCACTCTCCAAAGAAGCAGCATGCATGCGTCTTGCCTACTTACTCGTACGTTCTCTATATATAACCAGCACCACTCTGCCTTCATTTGATTTACAGATAAACAGGGCGAATGTTTCAAAGCATGCGGGCACAAATGCTTCCACAAACACCCCAGCCCAAAGCCGAAGCCACCCAGCCCAAAGCCACCCACCCCGAAGCCACCCAGCCCAAAACCACCAAGCCCGAAGCCACCCAGTCCGAAGCCACCAAGCCCGAAGCCACCCAGCCCGAAGCCCACGCCGCCACCGACACCCAAGCCTACGCCCACGCCCACACCCACGCCGCCGAAGCCAACCCCACCGGAGCAGAAGACGCCGTGCCCGTGCCCACCCAATGCACCCAAGCCAAAGCCGAAGCCGTGCCCACCGAAGAAGCCAGCCCCGCCGAAGCGCAAGCCCCCGTGTCCGCCAGCGGCAAACAAGGCGCCGGAAGATGCAACCGACACCGGCAACGGCAACAACTGATGGGTACAGGAAACGACGACCATATGCACACACGTTCAAGTAGATGTCGCGAATATGGTTGCTAATGCTACACAAAAAGAATATAGATTATTCTGGTATAAGATTACTCTATATATTGATGAACAAGAAGTAGTAATCCATCAGCTGTAAGCTGGGTATATATATATATATATATATATATATATATATATATATATATATATATATATATATATATATATAAGATCATATACTGGTACCAACGCGTTGCCAAATCTGGTCTATATACTGTATATATGTATGCACTGTGTAATAATGAGATAGTGTGGGAATCTACTAATCTCATATACGTTCAGCTGTCCTTTTTCCCTACTTTATTATCTGTTGTTCTCAGAATCTTATAGATTCAGCTTCCGTATGTATGTTCCAGCTTTGCATGCATCTTGGCTTTGTTCTTCGCTGCTCCTTTTGTTCGCCATAATGCACAAAGAAAAATATCGTTTCCCTTTCCCATACGTGGAAGAGAAATAACTTCCCAGAGATTAGGGAAGAGTGCCCTTCGGTTCTGACAATGTGCCCCGTACGGTAGCCCCTCACGAGGTATGAATTGCTCATGAATTAATGATTTTCAGAACATATGTCCCGTTTCTGATCCATAAAAGGCTTAATTGGACCCATATCCAAGAGTGGTCGGGAGGTGAAGTCCGACTGTAATAATCTACCGGAAAAATGTCACTAGTTATTGGTACTTCCTCCGGTCCATATTAATTAGTTGACTCAATTTTGGATAGATACGGATACATCTAGACTAAATATTTAATTAGACACTTATGAATCTAGATAAATTCGAATAAACTAATATGGATTGAAGGGAGTAACTCATTATGTCTATATACACATGAGTGGACATGATGACACTGTCGTTTTTTTATGGCTAGCTTGGTGTCTGCTTGATTCGTTTTCTTACATGTGGGACATTTTCTTTGTCCGATCAGTAGCGGCAAAAACAAATAGGTTTTTCTGCTTTCAGGACCCAACGCACAAACCTTTTAGCAAAATAAAATAAATTACCTGTGTTTAGACATGCGGGACTTAACACTTAGCTCTGTCAGGAGTATCAGAAAATGGTCAACAAAGTTTATCCCTTATGCGTCCCAAGCCACGTCGTGGAGGCTCTGGGCATGCCGAATGTCCACACAGGTATGTCGGCCGTGTTCTGCTGATATCGACACCATAATACTATTGATTTTACCAACTTAGAGCCACACGTCTATTGCTAAAGAAACATAAGATCCATAAAAAGTAAAGAGTTTGATCCAAGTTTGGATCTAACGTGAATACTGCTTGTTAGGTGTTTGTTGAAGAACTAGATGGGAACTAACCTTAAATTCCTCCATTTATTAACAACCATAGATAAAATACAAGGATTAGATCACAATCTGTAAGGTCTACGGTGCTTTTGTGCTTATCCATATTCAAAATCTACCCCCATTCACTTGTGCTCCCATGGTCTGTTGGAAGACAATCTAGAGAATGCCAGGAACATTAAATTTGTTTTGTGCCTTTTTGAGAGAATTTCTGGTTTGAAGATCAACTTCATCAGTAGTGAAATATTCTGCCTTGGAGATGCCAAAAACAGACATCAACAATATAGTGAGATGTTCACTTGTCCTGTTGCAGAATTACCCATAAAATATTTAGGCATGCCTATAGATGAAAGAAGACTTGCAACTCACAGTGGGGTCCTATGGAATGAAATTTTGGGAAAAATTGGCATGCTGGAAAGGAAGAATGCTGTCAATTGGGGACATATTCACACTTGTGAATGCCTGTCTTAGCAGCATTGCATTATACATGCTTTCCTTCCTATACGCTCCAAAATATTTTATCAATAAACTAGACAGACATAGGAAAAGGATGATTTGGGATGAATTAGAAGATCAAAAGAAGTACCATCAGGTGGATTGTTATACAATGTGTCTACCTAAATATTGTGGGGTTAGGGGTTCTTCATCTCATAGTTATGAATCAAAGATTTCTTTGTAAGTGGCTCTGGATGAAGGAAATGTGCCCTAGAGGCAAATAATAAAGGAGTTTATATACACATTCCATTAGTTCATAATAGTTTTATGTCATGCTACAACTATATCAATAAGGAAACATTGATGTTGGTGTGATATATAAACAAACCCAAGTCCCTAGTAGCCTCTATTCAACTAGTTCATTGGTCAATGCATGGTCAAAGGTTTCCTAAAAATGAAGGTTCTTTGTCACCTAATTGACAATGGAGCTATCTCATTGGAGAATGAGACAGTGGACAATGTTCCGCAAATAATTGTTGCAACACGATCATATCACAAAGTTCAAAGTTGCAATTGTCAGAAACATAGTGATTTGTTCCTCAGACTATGAGACCATACTTCATAAGTGTCACCCGAGGTTACTTTGATGGCACGTAACGTCACTCAGTGAAATGGTAATCATAAGAGTGTCGTTGGGTATCCGGAGGAACAAGTTGAGGTGTATGTGTCAAGAGCAGGATTTGTACATCCGTCTGATGGAAGATACTCTGGGCCCAATCGCATAAGTTATATCAAATATGTTGCGCAACATGTGAGTAGATCACGGGATATCACTAATCGGTACGAGTTTAAAGTAGCATTGTCAGTAACGAGATCGAACCCAGCATGGAGATGTCGATGATCAACGCTCGGACAATGTAAGTATCACAGAGACAAAAGGAACATAACACATAATGTTTCAGGTTCAAAACGATGGAGAATCGTGTCATGAGGGGCACATGTGTATCCCAGCTACCTCTGTGCTCATTAAAATTTTGATACTTACTGAGGTTTTACTTAACTTAGGCCAAATTTAATGCTCTTTATGCAACCTTTATAATAATTTGATTAACTATGTCAACCAATATCAGCTGAGGACAGAATACCGACTGCGGATTAGAATGCCGGCAAGGGATTAGGTACCCAAGGTGGAACATTCTGAGTGGTAGGTATTATCTTATAGTTTCTGACCTACGAGTTACATTCTCTCTGAATTGTTAGAGCTTCAATACCCTTTTGGTTCTAAGGCATCTCCTTGGTACTTTTTCATGATACTTCCATGAACTTGATAAAACTCTTCATTGACTTCTTAGCATCTTACCTACTTTGAATGAACTTTCAATTTATCATATTTTGTTATTCCTTAAATCTCCTCCACCATACTTTCTTCCTAAACTGACCAAAAATGTGACTTATGTTCTATCTATTCTCTAAATGGTGTAAATACCCCTTCTATCATGCAACATCATTCAAGTTAATCTTCCTTATGATCTTTGAAACTTGTCACTCCCTTACACGAATTCCCGTTTCTATCTAGATCTATAACATCAAGTAATAACTGGGTGTTACATCATGCATTTGCACACCTAATTAAACTTCATGTACAGATCTAGTCAATCAAGAAGAATCAAAAATATCCAAAAGTCAATAAACAACAAAACATATACCCTGTATCATACATAGGTTTTAGATAATTTACAAATGTACTGGATGTTGCCACGGTTTGCTCCAAACCTATTTACACAACTATCTTACAAGAACCTCTTTCTCTTGCGGATATATCCTCACTTATTTCGGCAAACTCTTCAAACTACAATACGCATTACCCTCTATATACATTATTCAAGCTCTCATCCCTTGGGATGTTGTTTCTCTCTCACATTCATCTTCCCCTAGTGCTTTCTGGAGTTCCGTCCATGATGACGTGAAGTCCTACGATGTAAGGTTCCCAACCTTTAATAAGGTAGAGATCCCTGTGTTTACAATGCTAGTCCCTGGATCAATAGCTAGCATCCACAGTTAAGATGTAATATCAAGAAACAAAGTTCATAATACAACTTTATAACCAGGAATAAAATAATTTATTACATCTTACATAGCTCATTTGGCTATCTCATTACAATGCAGCAGAATATAACAATAGCATGGGGTCCTTCATCTTCAAAGTGCCACAGGCAGACATGTTGGTTGTATACTTGTAATCCTAATCATTAAACTTCACTAATATCAAACAAAACCTGCAACACAACAAGTTACAGCCACAAGGGTCAATACATTTGAATTGTATTGGAAAGTGATACTATGGTAGTATAGTGGAGTATATCATCTATATGCATTTGGCTAAGTGGAGCTTAGGCTTGCTTTGCTCAAAATAGATTTTCCTTATCATTTGAAAACGCTAAGTTTTTGCTTGATAAAATATTTCCCAAGGCATCTCCCAATAGAAATTGGTGATCCTTTCAACCCTTGTTCAACCACAAGTTTTTAACTTAGAAATTTGGATGAGGAGATTCTTGATAGCTTCCATGTCTTGATGCTCAAATTGTCCTTTGCCAGGGACATGGCTAAGTACTTAGATTTTACACTCTGTAGAGGTGGTGCACTTTCCCCACAAGACTTGGTTTCACCAAGACAAGATCTTTCAGAAGCCTTCCCTTAGACCAGAATGGACGCGTTCCAACCTATCAAACCCCTACCACCAACTGTCCATTTGGCTAAGTTCTTGCAACCTATATGATCCAGGCAGAGCCCATAATGCCAAGTGGTTGCACTTGAAGCTTCTCAACATTTGACATCTCAAATCTCTTTATTCCTGGGTGGCCATCCGCAAGTGAGATACACAAGGTAAACCATAGAAATGGGCCTTGTGAACCACTCAACACAAACCATTCCTTCCATTCCACCCAGGTGATTCGTTCACTTAGTTGTTTTATTAAGCAAAACATAAGTCCACATACTTAGAAATATTTCGTAGCATGAATATATATATTCCACCCTTGTTTTCTACTAGCTAATCTAAGCATGATAGTAGTAGGAATCTTAACTTTGGAGAATTCTACTAAGGTTTCATCTACTAGGATTTCCCATGGCATAGTTTACACTTAGCAAAATTCCATGCAAGTCCTACTTAGAAACATTACTAGTGCATAGTGAAAATAATGGGACAAAAGTTTGAAGCATCACTTGCCTTTTTGGTAGAGAGTATAAGTTCACTCCTTGTCTTTGAAACAATCATAATCTTCAAGTCACTACATTTCAATCAACCAACAATATATCAAACTACCATTCAAGCAATTCATCACATAAAATCATAGTAACAAAACAATGCATGCAAGCATGCTAAAGATTGTTTTATTTGTAAAAGTGGTTTCTAATGGTTCCTAAACATTTGAAAACACCTAATGGTCATTTTATAAAGTGGAAAAATCATTTGTATAAGATTTTACTTCATAAACCATTTTTAGATCAAGTCATTATTTTATGTGGTGAAGAAATGCTTTTAATAAGGCAAAATTCTATAGGTTTCACAAAATATGTTTTCAAACCATATAACCTTGTGTTTAGGGTCAGAGAGTTTATTTCCAAAACATTTCTCAAAGGGTTTCTTCCAAAACCATTTTTAATAATTAAACCATGTTTTTATTTGACTAGAAATGGTTTAAATCCAAAGTTTATTCTTTTGTTTCACCAAATACATTTTTGAAACCACAATTTGATTCCTATGGTCAGTAGGTTCAAAACAAACCATTTGCCCAAAATTTTATCCCCAAAATCTTTTTAGAACAATTTTTATATTCTAAACATGCATACACAAGTTTCTGTAAAAACAAACAATTTAACAGAATCAATTTTATAAACAAAGTGCATGGTTGGCTAGGGCTTGTTTTTCTGAATCCATTGATATAAAGTTTGCAAAATTTGGACGTTTAGATTAAAAGTTATAGATTTTACAAAATTGAATCACAAATAGATCAAATCCTGTTTTTAAATCTGACTCTGTGACACGCGGCGCATTTCTATTCGTTGGTACCGCTTCGGTTGGATCATGCGATGGCAGCCGTTGGATTAAGTTACATCGCACGGCGCAGGTTGCGTACCCCTTCGGCGTTAAGTGAATCTATCGCATCCATTAGATCGACATCTAACGCTCATCATCACCCTGACCAAGTTCTGGCGGCGCTCATTGCTAGCGGCGGAGCTGGCGCTAGAGGAAGCAAGGAAGAGTAAGGAGATGCTCACCAGGTTCAGGAGGTCACGGCGAAGCTCAAGTTACCAGCGGGAAGGCAAGGGGCGCACGAGGTTGCTGATAATTGCTCGTCGGAGTTGCGTCTGATGACGGCCACGCTCTGTCATCGTCGAGGGCGGTGCTACGGGTCACGAGGGAGCAAACGGAAAGCACGGTTAGATGCACAAGGTCATGGCGATGATACGTGCGTGAAGGAGAAGGAGAGGGGTGGTCAGGTTCTTACCAGAGGAGTCGCCGGAGAAGGAAGCAGACGGTGGCGCTACTGTTCGTCGTTGTTGTCGATGCTGTAGAGCACGCGCGAGCGAGCTAACGCTACGGGGAGATGCGCCAGGGTCTGGGGAGCAGGTGAGGGTGGTCTAGGGGGCAAGGGGCGGTGAGGGGCTGCCGGAATCGTCGTCGGAGCGTCGTCGGACAGAGGACGGTGCAGAGAGCAATTGGGTAGCCTGGGGGCGCGCTAGGGTGAGGCGATTGGGGGGAAATGGAGGGGAGGGGCAGGCGTTTAATCGTGCATGATCACAGCGAGTAATGGCTGCAGCATTAAGGCGAATTAAGCCTGCGGAATCATAGCCAGAAACGGCGACGAGGGAAGGAAGAAGAGGTCGTCGCGGGTAGGAAGAAGGTGACGTGGTCGCGTGGACCGTTTGTCAGTGAGTGAGAGAGAGGGAAGGGTGGGTCTTGGCATTCAGTGACCGTGCGGGTTTGTACGTGGGTGCGAATCGTTTTCTGCGGAGTGAGGAAAATGGGCTTGTTGGGCCAGTGGACAGTTGGGCTGGGTCTTTTTTTTTGTTCTGTTTGTTTTTCTTTTTCCTTTCTTAATATTCTGTTTTGATTTCATTTAATCAATTCAAGCATCCATTTGAATTCAAAACTTTGCCAAAATTTGTGTAGGTTTAAATATTGATTAGTAGCACATTTTGATGTTAATTTTGGAATAAAATTTTATTCCTTTTTGGGTCTTTTTAATTATTAAAGTAGGTCCTTGTATTAAAACAAATAGGTTTTAATAATATTTCAAACACCATTTAAATTCTTTAAACTTTCCAAAACTTTTCATTAGGTTTTTATTTGTTTAATAGGGTGTCAAAAATTCATCTTGAATTATTTGGAAAGTATTTAATATGATTCATAAATCATTTGAATAGGGTATGTGTTTTAATTCCAATGGAATTAAATATAGTTTTAATTCCCTAAATTTTATTTGGAAGATTTATTTCATTTAAGTTAATTAAACAACTTTTAATCCACTTGGGTAATTTCCAAAATACTATTTTCTCAAGATATAAATAATTATTCTTATTAGAGATTTGTCTTTATTAAAAATAGGGATAGAATGGTTAATGCCATTTTATTTTATTTTGGAAATTCTTTATCCTTTTATTTATTTGGATTTGGATTATATTCATTCCATTTGCTTAATGGATTAGGCCAAGATTTATTTTGGTCTTTAAATAATCCTTATTTAATATTTCTTTCTTCACCTTATAAAATTCATATCTTTTTATTTAGGGATCCAAACTTGGTGATTCCAATTTGTAAAATCTTATTTAATATTTGTTTATTCTTTTAAATATATTTAGTATCATTTTCTCACCATTTGGTATGGATTTTAGATAATGGCTTTATTAGCTTTGGAAATTACTTTTCCTTATCTTATTAAATTCATAGGATTTTATCTATGGCTCCAAATTAAGTGAATTCAATTCCTATGGTTTTATAATATTTTTAGTAATCATTCTTGATCAATTTGAAATGTTTGTTTGACCAATTTTATATGGATCAAATCCATAGGCTTGGAGATAACTTGGAAATGATTTTTATTCCATTAGGGTTTTGGGTTTGGATTTATTTTCCAAGTGTTTTAAATTTCCAGATACAATCATTGAGGAATGCATTCCTCTTGATTTGAATTTTGTTGGATTCAAATGTTAACCAAAGTTTGTTCCAGTTGGGATTTTTAAGTTTCCATTTAAAAACAAAAGTTTCTTTTCACCCTGATTTTCAACAATAATTTATTTTGTTTATTTATTTTTCACATTACAAGATTTGAAAAATCTTGGGATGTGACAGGCTACCACCCTTAAAATAAATCTCGTCCCGAGATTTGGGAAGGCTAGAGGTTACAAGTTGGCTAAAAGCAACTAGGGTACTACCACCCTTAAAAATTTTCCAACTAGATTACATCTTGGCTTGCTTGGGATCTTGTTGAAATCTCTCTGGAACAACATCTGCATAGTGTCCTTTGTTTCCACACTTGAAACATGTGACAAGGCTGAGATCCTTCATAGGCTTTATCTTGTGCTTCATCTTTTCTGGACAATTGCTTGCATATTTGAAACACATCACTTGGCTATTATCTTTTTTCTTCTTAGGTATCAATTCTTCTTGTTTGTTTCCTTGGTTCTTCTTCTTTTCTGGGCATTCATTGGCATAGTGTCCCATCTATTTGCAAGTGTAACATTGCACTTGGCTTTTGTCCTTCTTTTTCTTGGGTTTCTCCAAAGCTAGGAGTGCTTCTAGTTCATGTTCTTCATATGTTATCTCAAAGGTAGGAATGTCTACTGGTCTCCTTGACCTTTTATTATTCTTTGGATAATACATATGTCTCCTTTTTGGTCCTTTAAATTGGGTCATATTGCTGGGAGGTACAAGCTGAGATTTTCCTTTGTCTTCATCCTTCTTTGTAGACTTGGCTCTCTCATGGTAGTCTGCAATCAGTTGTTGCACTCCACCTTGTTTCCTTTGTTCAACTATGGAATAGATGGGGCATTGGATAGGGACATGATTGTTTCCTTCACATAGGTAACAAGTTGCTTGGGATGTGGGGCATTGGTCAGTTGGATGTTTCTCTTCACAATTGGGACATTGATCTTCATGCTCCTTGGAAGTGTGATCCTTGTCTCCACAAATATTGCAAGCTTGGGTTCTTCTAGAATAACATCTTTGTCATCCTTGTTGCCACAAACTCCTTTGGAAGAGTTGTCTCCCATGTTGATCATTTGAGTGGCCATCCCTTGCAACAATTGGGATTGAGTTTCCAAAACTTTTTGCATGGTTGGGTCTATCTCATTGTTGTTGGCTAAAAACTGAGTTGTCACTTGGTTCAACTGGGTTTGTCTTGCAAGCAGTTGGTCTCTCATGTTGTTCTCTTGGTTGTTGTTGTCACCATCCTTGATGTTGGAGTCTCTTGGAGAAGTCATCTGTTTGGGTTGGTTTGGGGTTAGAATAGGCAAAATATTTCTAAGGGAATAATTCTATTCACACACATCATAATTCACACAAACAATGTGCAAGCAATCACAAACAAGCATTCCACTCAAACAACAAGTATCAAGCATATTTTTAGGCAACCAAAAATATTTTTGTTACACCACACAAGTTGGTGGGTTTGACTTAACAAAATATGGTGGTCTATCTATATGGTTCACTTGAGATTATTCCATCCTTCTTGGTTGATTCTTCATGAACAAGATCTTCGTATCCTTGGAGAATTTCTTGCATCTTGGTCTCAAAACTTCAAAGTTATGATGGTTACTTCTAAGTTGTGCTTCCTTAGTCTTCAAGTCTTGGGTAGTATCTCTTGTTTCACTTGTAGTCCTTAGTGATATCCAAGATTGAAGTCCTTGGTGAAAATGATGAAGATGTTGAAGTCATTATAGTTGAAGATGTTGAAGTCATTAGAGTTGATGAAGTCCTTTCCTCATGGTGAAGTCTTTGGCCATGGGGTAGGCTTTGTCCATCAAGTTTGAAATAGAAGAGGTGTAGAATCAAAACCAAAATGGTTGAGGAAAGAGTTTACAAGATTGTTTGTAAATAAGTTTTGGAACAAATACAACTCCTATTTTTCTAAGGGTTTTGTCCAATCCTAGGTTTACAAATCCTACAGGCAACACAATGCTCTGATACCATATGTAAGGTTCCCAACCTTTAATAAGGTAGAGATCCCTGTGTTTACAATGCTAGTCCCTGGATCAATAGCTAGCATCCACAGTTAAGCTGTAATATCAAGACACAAAGGTCATAATACAACTTTATAACTAGGAATAAAATAATTTATTACATCTTACATAGCTCATTTGGCTATCTTATTACAATGCAGCAGAATATAACAATAGCATGGGGTCCTTCATCTTCAAAGTGCCACGGGCAGACATGTTGGTTGTATACTTGTAATCTTAATCATTAAACTTCACTAATATCAAACAAAATCTGCAACACAACAAGTTACAGCCACAAGGGTCAATACATTTGAATTGTATTGGCAAGTGATACTATGGTAGTATAGTGGAGTCTATCATCTATATGCAAGGCTTGCTTTGCTCAAAATAGATTTTCCTTATCATTTGAAAACACTAAGTTTTTGCTTGACAAAATATTTCCCAAGGCATCTCCCAATAGAAATTGGTGATCCTTTCAACCCTTGTTCAACCACAAGTTTTTAACTTAGAAATTTGGATGAGGAGATTCTTGATAGCTTCCATGTCTTGACGCTCAAATTGTCCTTTGCCAGGGACATGGCTAAATACTTAGATTTTACACTCTGCAGAGGTGGTGCACTTTCCCCACAAGACTTGGTTTCACCAAGACAAGATCTTTCAGAAGCCTTCCCTTAGACCAGAATGGACGCGTTCCAACCTATCAAACCCCTACCACCAACTGTCCATTTGGCTAAGTTCTTGCAACCTATATGATCCAGGCAGAGCCCATAATGCCAAGTGGTTGCACTTGAAGCTTCTCAACATTTGAAATCTCAAATCTCTTTTGTCACATCCCAAGATTTTCCAAATCTTGTAATGTGAAAATAAATGAATAAAATAAAACTTTGTTGATTTTCAAGGCCAGAAGAAACTTTTTGATTTCAATTGGGACTTCAAACCAGTTCGATCAAATAATATCCTAAAGGGATTTAAAAAGATAAACATTTAATAAAGGAAAATAAAATATTTTGGAAACACTATTTTGGATCTTTTAAATAAAAGGATTTGGTTTTCAAAAGAAAAGGTGGATTTATAAATAAAGATTATTTTATAGAGCCAAATTAATCTTGGCCAAGCTTTTAAAATAAAATATTTTGTTTTGATAAAATGAGTAAAGATTTATTTAAAATAAAATAAAAAGGATTTAAATATCCAAGTTTTATTAATAAAGGTTTTACTATTTCCAAAACATCAAAACTTATTTATTTATTTAAAATAAGTTTTCCAAGTATTTTATATTCTCAAATAAAACCTACTGAAGTGTTTTGGTTTTATTTTAGATTTCAAAATAAAGTTTTTAAATAAACAAATCCTATTTGATTTTTTTTAACTAAGGTCCATTATATTTAATTATTAATGGAACCTAAAATAAAAGGTTATTTTGTTTTAAACAAGATTTCTAAATATTCCTATTTCCAAATAAAACCTACTGATTTGGTTTTGAAAATATTTGGATTTCAAATGAAGATTTTATTAAATAAATCAAACCCTATTTTGATTAAATAACTAGGGTCTATTATATTTAATTATTAAATAGATCCTAAAATAAAAGAATAAAAATATTATTTTATTTTGAGATTTGGTTTATGTTGATAAACAGAACCAAAAACTCATTACAATTGTTTGAATTGTTTGAATGCTTGAATAATTGTTTGAAATTCAAAACAGAAAAATAGAAATAGAAAAGGAAAAAGAATCAGAAACAGAAAAAAATAAGAAAAGGACAGCCCAACCCAGCAGCCCAACAGGCCCAGAAACAGCCCAGTATTCCCTCCCCGAAAGAAAACGTTTCGCACCCAGATTCTGACCCACTCAGACAATGACTAGTGGACCCTCCCTCTCCTTTCATTTCCCGCTGACGACTGGACCCCACCTCTACTGCTCATCGTCCTCACCCGCGCGACCAGTTCTCCCCTCCCTCGTCGCCGTTTCCTGCAGTAATCCCGCGTGTTCAATTCGCCATAATGCCGCGCGTTAATCTCGCCGTGACTGCACGCTATTAAGCGCCTACGTCTTCTCCTCCTTTCCCCTCTGTCGCCACTCCCTCTCTGCCCCAAGGCTGCCTCGAATCGAGCTAATACTCCCTCGGCTCCGACCGCCGTCTCTGACCAATTCAGGCCAGTACACACCACCCCGTACCTTCCCGAGCACCCTAGCAGCTTCCCCACTCCCTGGCGCATCTCCCAGTACCACCCGTTCAACCGCGGGCGCTCCAGAGCGTCGGCTTTGACAAGCTCTGACAGCGCCGCCGTCTGACACGTCTCCGTCGAGTTCCTCCGGTAAGACCAGACCACCCCTTGTCCTCTCGTTCACGCACACAGCATCGCCTTGCTCTTGCGCATCTGAACATGCTTCTGTCTTGCCTTAGGGCGATCTGCAGCGATGACTCCGACCGTCGCCACCGTCTGTCTTCAACTCCGGCAAGCACCCAGGTAGTTTCCGACCGCCCCGAGCCTCCTCGTTCACACTCCCTCACTCGACTTGATCTTGCGCAACCAGACCTGACCTTTGTTTGTCTTTTCGTGACCTGTAGCGTCGCCTTCGACCGTGGACAGAAACGTCCGTCGCCAGAACCAACTCCGGCGAGGAATCCTGCCCGTCCCCGTGCGCCCCTCCACCAACCAGTACCACGTTGAGCATCAGCAAGCGTCAATGAATCTGGTGAGCCTGCTCCCCTCCTCTCTCGCTTCCAGATTTCGCCGTTACGCCGTAGCCAGAGCACCGCCGCCGCGCGCCACCGTTGAGCGCCGCCAGTACTTGGCCAGGCAGTAGCAACCGTAGGATCTGGATCTGACGGATACGATAGAACGTTAGCGAAGGGGTAAGTGGTGATCCTGTGCCGCACGATCTGACTTGATCCAACGGCTGCAGCTGTGCAATCCGAGTGAAGCGGTACCAACGAATGATATTAGGACGCGTGGCACCAGACGATCTGAAATAGAATTTGAAAACAGATTTTGATGCCATTTTCAAACCCTTGTAACTTTCAAACCCCACGTCCAAAAATTACAAATTTTATGTCGTTGGATTCAGGAGAGCAAGACATAGCCAACCCTGCCCTTGGTTTAGCAAATAGTATCTGTTAGTTTAATTGTTTTTGCAGATTCATTTGTGTGCTTGTTTACATTAGAAAAATTATTTAAAAATGATTTTAGGGTTAAAACCTTTGCAAAATGGTTTGTTGTGACCTTACTGACCCTAGGAACCAACCCATAGTTTGGAAAATGTATTTGGTAAAGTTTAGGATGGAAAACTTGATTTAGCCCAATTCTAGCCAAATGAAAATAAAGATTTTTGTTATGAAAATGTTTTTGTAAAGAAAACTTTGGGAAAATGTTTTGGATCAAACCTACTAACATTGGGAAACACTTTGTGGACTCAAAAATGTATTTGGTGAAACAAAATAATGATTATTTGATTTAAAATCATTTCTAGTCAAATAGAAATGTGGTTTATTTATTAAAAAGAGTTTTGGAAGAAAACCTTTGGAAAATGTTTTGTTTTAAACTCTCTGACCCTAAACACCAAGTTTTGTGATTTGAGAACATATTTGGTGAACCCTATAGGCTAATGCCTTAGTAAAAATATTTCTACACCACATAAAATGATACTTTGTTTTGAAAATGGTTTTTGTAGTGAAACCTTTTGCAAATAACTTTGCCACTTTACAAAATGACCATTAGGTGTTTTCAAATGTTTATGACACCTTAGGAACCACTTCTTCAAACAAAACAAAGCTTGGCATGCTTGCATGCATTACTTTGACTTTGTCATTTTATGTGTTGTTTTGCTTGATTGGTAGATTGAGTTTGTGCCTTGCTTGATTGATTTGTAGTAACTTGAAGAGTGTGATTGTTGCAAGGACAAGGAGTGAACCCATACTCTACCAAAAAGGCAAGTGATGCTTCATACTTTTTGTCCCATTACTTTCTCTATGCATTAGTGATTTTGCTAAGTAAAACTTGCATGGATTTTAGCTAAGTATAGACCTTGCTATAGGAAAACCTAGTAGATGAATCCTTAGTAGGATTTTTCTAAGTTAAGAATCCTATTACTATCAAGCTTAGCCTAGCTAATAGAAAACATGGGTGGAATATATATTCACACTATGGAAAAATTCCTAAGTCTAAGGACTTGTGTTTTGTTTAACAAAACAACTAAGTTAATGAATCACCTGGGTGGAATGGAAAGAATGGTTTGTGTTGAGTGGTTACGCAAGTCCAGTATGCTGGGGAAAACTTGGGCATCACCAAGTCCAGTATACTGGGGAAAACTTGGTATCTCACTTGTGGAAAGCCACCCAGGAACAAAGAGATTTGAGATGTCAAATGTTGAGAAGCTTCAAGTGCACCCACTTGGCAATATGGGCTCTGCCATGATCATATAGGTTGCAAGAACTTAGCCAAATGGACAGTGGGTGGTAGTGTTTGATAGGTGGGAGCGCGTCCATGTTGGTCTAAGGGAAGGCTTCCGAAAGATCTTGTCTTGGGAAACCAAGTCTTGTGGGGAAAGTGCACCACCTCTGCAGAGTGTAAAACCTAAGTACTTAGCCATGTCCCTGGTAAAGGACAATTTGAGCATCAAGACATGGAAGCAATCAAGAATCTCCTCATCCCAATTTCTAAGTTAAAAACTTGTGGGTGAACAAGGGTTGTTTGAAATCTTCAATCTTTGATTGAGAGATGCCTTGTAAAGGATCTTCAATCTTTGATTGAGAAAAATGGTTTTATCAAAGCAAAAACTTAGTATTTTCAAAGGTTAAGGAAAAAGCTATTTTGAGCAATGCAAGCCTCAACTCCACTA
Organism: Avena insularis; assembly: GCA_023614405.1. NCBI lineage: Eukaryota > Viridiplantae > Streptophyta > Magnoliopsida > Poales > Poaceae > Avena > Avena insularis. Next base: position 242,826,257 of record CM042689.1, on the reverse strand, counting down.
GCCAAATGCATATAGATGATAGACTCCACTATACTACCATAGTATCACTTGCCAATACAATTCAAATGTATTGACCCTTGTGGCTGTAACTTGTAATGTTGCAGGTTTGATTGATTTTAGTGAAGATTGATTGATTAGGATTACAAAGTCTACAACCAACATCTGCCTGTGGCACTTTGAAGATGAAGGACCCCATGCTTATAGTTATTCCGCTGCAATGTAATGTAATAGCCAAATGAGCTATGTAAGATGCATTAAATTATTTTATTCCTGGTTATAAAGTTGTATTATGACCTTTGTTTTTTGATATTACATCTAAACTGTGGATGCTAGCTATTGATCTAGGGACTAGCATTGTAAACACAGGAGGGATCAACCTCATTGAAGGTTGAGAACCCTACAAGATGGTATCAGAGCATTGTGTTGCCTGTAGGATTTGTAAACCTAGGATTGAACAAAAACCCTTAGAAAAATAGGAGATGTATTTGTTCCAAAACTTATTTACAAAACAAACTTGTAAATCCTTTCCTCAACCATTTTGGTTTCAACTCTACATCTCTTCTATTTCAAACTTAATGGAAAAGCCTACCCCATAGCCCAAGACTACACCATGTGCAAAGGACTTCTTCAACACCTTCAACTCTAATGACTTCAACATCTTCAACCTTGGATATCAACTCTAATGACTTCAAAATCTTCAACATTTTCACCAAGGACTTACAATCTTGGATATCACTAAAGACTACAAGTGAGACAAGAAATGTTACTCAAGACTTGAAGACTAAGGAAAAAGAACTTAGAAGGAACCATGACCACCTTTGAAGTTTTGTGACCAAGACACAAGAATTCTCCAAGGATACAAAGATCTCATTCAAGAAGAATCAACCAAGAAGGATGTAAAGATCACAAGTGAACCATATAGATGGACCACCATATTTTAGTTAAGTCAAACCCACCAACTTATGTGGTGTAACAAAAATATTTTTGGTTGACTAAAAATATGCTTGAAACTTGTTGTTTGAGTGGAATGTTTGTTTGTGATTGCTTGCACATTGCTTGTGTGAATTGTGATGTGTGTGATTAGAATGATTCCTTAGAAAATATTTTGCCTATCCTAATCCCAATCCAACCCCAAACAGATGACTACTCCAAGAGACTCCAACATCAAGGTTGACATCAACAACAACCAAGTTGACAGCATGAAAGAGCTCATAGCAACCCAACACCAGCTGAACCAACTAACAGCTCAGTTCATAGCAAGCAATAGTGATAAAGATCCAGCACTGCAAAGGTTTTTGGAAGAACAATCCCAACTGATGCTTAAGGTGGCTAATCAAATGATCAGCATAGAAAACTATCCAAAAAGAGTGTATGACAACAAGGATGACAGGAATGTTATTCTAGATGGAGCCCCAGCTTGCATTATTTGTGGAGACAAGGATCATACTTCCAAGGAGCATGAAGATCAATGCCCCAATTGTGAAGAGAAACATCCAACAAATCAATGCCCCACATCTCAAGCTACTTGTTTCCTATGTGAAGGAAATAATCATGTCCCTATCCAATGCCCCATCTATTCCATTGTTGAACGAAGGAAACAAGAAGGATCCAAGTCTACCAAAGGAAAAGGACCACTTATACCTCTAAACAAGACAACCCAATTCAAAGGATCAAAGAAACCCAAGAAACCAAGACCAAACATGCACCTTGTGCAATGTCGTAAATGTAAGGAAATGGGACACTATTCCAGTGAGTGTCCAGAGAACAAGAAAAATAAGGGGATTGACCAAGTGATGTGCAACAATTGCAAAGAGCTAGGCCACTATGTAGCAACTTGTCCACTGAAGATATGTGATGAACTCAATCTTATCACATGTTACAATTGTGGTAACCAAGGACATTATGCAAGCAATTATCCAGAAAAGATGAAGAACAAGTTGAACAAGCCTATGAAGGATCTCAACCTTGGCCCATGAGTCAAGTGTGGAAACAAAGGACACTATACAGAAGATAGCCCAAGGAAGTTTCATCAAGATTCCAAGCAAGCCAAGATGTAATTTTTTTGTTTGAAAATTTTTAAGGGTGGTAGTACCCTAGTTGTTTTGAACCTGCTTGTAACCCCTAGCCTCCCCAAATCTCAAGTAGATTTATTTTAAGGTGGTAGCTACACATCCCAAGATTTTCCAAATCTTGTAATGAGAAAATAAATGAATAAAATAAAACTTTGTTGATTTTCAAGGCCAGAAGAAACTTTTTGATTTCAATTGGGACTTCAAACCAGTTGGATCAAATAAAATCCTAAAGGGATTTAAAAAGATAAACATTTAATAAAGGAAAATAAAATATTTTGGAAACACTATTTTGGATCTTTTAAATAAAAGGATTTGGTTTTCAAAAGAAAAGGTGGATTTATAAATAAAGATTATTTTATAGAACCAAATTAATCTTGGCCAAGCTTTTAAAATAAAATATTTTGTTTTGATAAAATGAGTAAAGATTTATTTAAAATAAAATAAAAAGGATTTAAATATCCAAGTTTTATTAATAAAGGTTTTACTATTTCCAAAACATCAAAATTTATTTATTTATTTAAAATAAGTTTTCCAAGTATTTTATATTCTCAAATAAAACCTACTGAAGTGTTTTGGTTTTATTTTAGATTTCAAAATAAAGTTTTTAAATAAACAAATCCTATTTGATTTTTTTAACTAAGGTCCATTATATTTAATTATTAATGGAACCTAAAATAAAAGGTTATTTTGTTTTAAACAAGATTTCTAAATATTCCTATTTCCAAATAAAACCTACTGATTTGGTTTAGCAAATATTTGGATTTCAAATGAAGATTTTATTAAATAAATCAAACCCTATTTTGATTAAATAACTAGGGTCTATTTTATTTAATTATTAAATAGATCCTAAAAAAAAGAATAAAAATATTATTTTATTTTGAGATTTGGTTTATGTTGATAAACAGAACCAAAAACTCATTACAATTGTTTGAATGCTTGAATAATTATTTGAAATTCAAAACAGAAAAATAGAAATAGAAAAGGAAAAAGAATCAGAAACAAAAAAAATAAGAAAAGGACAGCCCAACCTAGCAGCCCAACAGGCCCAGAAACAGCCCAGTATTCCCTCCCCGAAAGAAAACGTTTCGCACCAGATTCACCCACTCGACCCACTGCACAATGGCCAGTGGACCCTCCCTCTCCTTTCATTTCCCGCTGACGACTGGACCCCACCTCTACTGCTCATCGTCCTCACCTGCGCGACCAGTTCTCCCCTCCCTCGTCGCTGTTTCCTGCAGTAATCCCGCGCGTTCAATTCGCCATAATGCCGCGCGTTAATCTCGCCGTGACTGCACGCTATTAAGCGCCTACGTCTTCTCCTCCTTTCCCCTCTGTCGCCACTCCCTCTCTGCCCCAAGGCTGCCTCGAATCGAGCTAATACTCCCTCGGCTCCGACCGCCGTCTCTGACCAATTCAGGCCAGTACACACCACCCCGTACCTTCCCGAGCACCCTAGCAGCTTCCCCACTCCCTGGCGCATCTCCCAGTACCACCCGTTCAACCGCGGGCGCTCCAGAGCGTCGGCTTTGACAAGCTCTGACAGCGCCGCCGTCTGACACGTCTCCGTCGAGTTCCTCCGGTAATACCAGACCACCCCTTGTCCTCTCGTTCACGCACACAACATCGCCTTGCTCTTGCGCATCTGAACATGCTTCTGTCTTGCCTTTGGGCGATCTGCAGCGACGACTCCGACCGTCGCCACCGTCTGTCTTCATCTCCGGCAAGCACCCAGGTAGTTTCTGACCGCCCCGAGCCTCCTCGTTCACACTCCCTCACTCGACTCGATCTTGCGCAACCAGCCCTGACCTTTGTTTGTCTTTTCGTGACCTGTAGCGTCGCCTTCGACCGTGGACAGAACCGTCCGTCGCCAGAACCAACTCTGGCGAGGAATCCTGCCCGTCCCCGTGCGCCCCTCCACCAACCAGTACCACGTTGAGCATCAGCAAGCGTCAACGAATCTGGTGAGCCTACTCCCCTCCTCTCTTGCTTCCAGATTTTGCCGTTAGCCATTGAGCGCCACCGCTGAGCCGCCAAGATTGGCCAGGCAGTAGCAACCGTAGGATCTAGATCTGACGGATACGATAGAACATTAGCGAAGGGGTAAGTGGTGATCCTGTGCCGCACGATCTGACTTGATCCAACGGCTGCAGCTGTGCAATCCGAGTGAAGCGGTACCGACGAATGATATTAGGACGCGTGGCACCAGACGATCTGAAATAGAATTTGAAAACAGATTTTGATGCCATTTTCAAACCCTTGCAACTTTCAAACCCCACGTCCAAAAATTACAATTTTTATGTCGTTGGATTCAGGAGAGCAAGACCTAGCCAACCCTGCCCTTGGTTTAGCAAATAGTATCTGTTAGTTTACTTGTTTTTGCAGATTCATTTGTGTGCTTGTTTAGATTAGAAAAATTATTTAAAAATGATTTTAGGGTTAAAACCTTTGCAAAATGGTTTGTTGTGACCTTACTGACCCTAGGAACCAACCCATAGTTTGGAAAATGTATTTGGTAAAGTTTAGGATGGAAAACTTGATTTAGCCCAATTCTAGCCAAATGAAAATAAAGATTTTTGTTATGAAAATGGTTTTGTAAAGAAAACTTTGGGAAAATGTTTTGGATCAAACCTACTAACATTGGGAAACACTTTGTGGACTCAAAAATGTATTTGGTGAAACAAAATAATGATTCTTTGATTTAAAACCATTTCTAGTCAAATAGAAATGTGGTTTATTTATTAAAAAGAGTTTTGGAAGAAAACCTTTGGAAAATGTTTTGTTTTAAACTCTCTGACCCTAAACACCAAGTTTTGTGATTTGAAAACATATTTGGTGAACCCTATAGGCTAATGCCTTAGTAAAAAATATTTCTACACCACATAAAATGATACTTTGTTTTGAAAATGGTTTTTGTAGTGAAACCTTTTGCAAATAACTTTGCCACTTTACAAAATGACCATTAGGTGTTTTCAAATGTTTATGACACCTTAGGAACCACTTCTTCAAACAAAACAAAGCTTGGCATGCTTGCATGCATTACTTTGACTTTGTCATTTTATGTGTTGTTTTGCTTGATTGGTAGATTGAGTTTGTGCCTTGCTTGATTGATTTGTAGTAACTTGAAGAGTGTGATTGTTGAAAAGACAAGGAGTGAACCCATACTCTACCAAAAAGGCAAGTGATGCTTCATACTTTTTGTCCCATTACTTTCTCTATGCATTAGTGATTTTGCTAAGTAAAACTTGCATGGATTTTAGCTAAGTATAGACCTTGCTATAGGAAAACCTAGTAGATGAATCCTTAGTAGGATTTTTCTAAGTTAAGAATCCTATTACTATCAAGCTTATCCTAGCTAATAGAAAACATGGGTGGAATATATATTCACACTATGGAAAAATTCCTAAGTCTAAGGACTTGTGTTTTGTTTAACAAAACAACTAAGTTAATGAATCACCTGGGTGGAATGGAAAGAATGGTTTGTGTTGAGTGGTTACGCAAGTCCAGTATGCTGGGGAAAACTTGGGCATCACCAAGTCCAAAGATATCTGGGAAAACTTGGTATCTCACTTGTGGAAAGCCACCCAGGAACAAAGAGATTTGAGATGTCAAATGTTGAGAAGCTTCAAGTGCAGCCACTTGGCAATATGGGCTCTGCCATGATCATATAGGTTGCAAGAACTTAGCCAAATGTACATTGGGTGGTAGTGTTTGATAGGTGGGAGTGCGTCCATGTTGGTCTAAGGGAAGGCTTCCGAAAGATCTTGTCTTGGGAAACCAAGTCTTGTGGGGAAAGTGCACCACCTCTGCAGAGTGTAAAACCTAAGTACTTAGCCATGTCCCTGGTAAAGGACAATTTGAGCATCAAGACATGGAAGCAATCAAGAATCTCCTCATCCCAATTTCTAAGTTAAAAACTTGTGGGTGAACAAGGGTTGTTTGAAATCTTCAATCTTTGATTGAGAGATGCCTTGTAAAGGATCTTCAATCTTTGATTGAGAAAAATGGTTTTATCAAAGCAAAAACTTAGTATTTTCAAAGGTTAAGGAAAAATCTATTTTGAGCAATGCAAGCCTCAACTCCACTAGCCAAATGCATATAGATGATAGACTCCACTATACTACCATAGTATCACTTGCCAATACAATTCAAATGTATTGACCCTTGTGGCTGTAACTTGTAATGTTGCAGGTTTGATTGATTTTAGTGAAGATTGATTGATTAGGATTACAAAGTCTACAACCAATATCTGCCTGTGGCACTTTGAAGATGAAGGACCCCATGCTTATAGTTATTCCGCTGCAATGTAATGTAATAGCCAAATGAGCTATGTAAGATGCAATAAATTATTTTATTCCTGGTTATAAAGTTGTATTATGACCTTTGTTTCTTGATATTACATCTAAACTATGGATGATAGCTATTGATCCAGGGACTAGCATTGTAAACACAGGAGGGATCAACCTCATTGAAGGTTGAGAACCCTACATCTTTGTTCCTGGGTGGCCATCCGCAAGTGAGATACACAAGGTAAACCATAGAAATGGGCCTTGTGAACCACTCAACACAAACCATTCCTTCCATTCCACCTAGGTGATTCGTTCACTTAGTTGTTTTATTAAGCAAAACATAAGTCCATAGACTTAGAAATATTTCATAGCATGAATAGATATATTCCACCCTTGTTTTCTACTAGCTAAGCTAAGCATGATAGTAGTAGTAATCTTAACTTTGGATAATTCTACTAAGGTTTCATCTACTAGGATTTCCCATGGCATAGTTTACACTTAGCAAAATTCCATGCAAGTCCTACTTAGAAACATTACTAGTACATAGTGAAAATAATGGGACAAAAGTATGAAGCATCACTTGCCTTTTTGGTAGAGAGTATAAGTTCACTCCTTGTCTTTGAAACAATCACAATCTTCAAGTCACTACAATTCAATCAAGCAACAATATTTCAAACTACCATTCAAGCAATTCATCACATAAAATCATAGTAACAAAACAATGCATGCAAGCATGCTAAAGATTGTTTTATTTGTAAAAGTGGATTCTAATGGTTCGTAAACATTTGAAAACACCTAATGGTCATTTTATAAAGTGGCAAAATCATTTGTATAAAATTTTACTTCATAAACCATTTTTAGATCAAGTCATTATTTTATGTGGTGAAGAAATGCTTTTAATAAGGAAAAATTCTATAGGTTTCACAAAATATGTTTTCAAACCATATAACCTTGTGTTTAGGTTCAGAGAGTTTATTTCCAAAAAAAATCTCAAAGGGTTTCTTCCAAAACCATTTTTAATAATTAAACCATGTTTTTATTTGACTAGAAATGGTTTAAATCCAAAGTTTATTCTTTTGTTTCACCAAATACATTTTTGAAACCACAATTTGATTCCTATGGTCAGTAGGTTCAAAACAAACCATTTGCCCAAAATTTTATCCCCAAAATCTTTTTAGAACAATTTTTATATTCTAAACATGCATACACAAGTTTCTGTAAAAACAAACAATTTAACGGAAGAAATTTTCTAAACAAAGTGCATGGTTGGCTAGGGCTTGTTTTTTTGAATCCATTGATATAAAGTTTGAAAATTTTGGTCGTGTAGATTAAAAGTTATAGATTTTACAAAATTGAATCACAAATAGATCAAATCTTGTTTTTAAATCTGACTTTGTGACACGCGGCGCGTTTCTATTCGTCGGTACCGCTTTGGTTGGATCATGCGATGGCAGCCGTTGGATTAAGTTACATCGCACGGCGCAGGTTGCGTACCCCTTCGGCGTTAAGTGAATCTATCGCATCCGTTAGATCGACATCTAACGGTCATCATCACCCTGACCAAGTTCTGGCGGCGCTCAATGGCTGCGCGCGGCGGCGACGTTCGGCTAGCGGTGGAGCTGGCGCTAGAGGAAGCAAGGAAGAGTAAGGAGATGCTCACCAGGTTCAGGAGGTCATGGCGAAGCTCAAGGTACCAGCGGGAAGGCAAGGGGCGCACGAGGTTGCTGATAATTGCTCGTCGGAGTTGCGTCTGATGACGGCCATGCTCTGTCATCGTCGAGGGCGGCGCTACGGGTCACGAGGGAGCAAACGGAAAGCACGGTTAGATGCGCAAGGTCATGGCGATGATGCGTGTGTGAAGGAGAAGGAGAGGGGTGGTCAGGTTCTTACCAGAGGAGTCGCCGGAGAAGGAAGCAGACGGTGGCACTACTGTTCGTCATTGTTGTTGACGCTCCAGAGCACACGCGGGTGAGCTAACGCTACGGGGAGATGTGCCAGGGTCTGGGGAGCAGGTGAGGGTGGTCTAGGGGGCAAGGGGCGGTGAGGGGCTGCCGGAATCATCATCGGAGCGTCGTCGGACAGAGGACGGTGCAGAGAGCAATTGGGTAGCCTGGGGGCGCGCTAGGGTGAGGCGACTGGGGGGAAATGGAGGGGAAGGGTAGGCGTTTAATCGTGCGTGATCACAGCGAGTAATGGCTGCAGCGTTAATGCGAATTAAGCCCGCGGAATCATAGCCAGAAACGGCGATGAGGGAAGGAAGAAGGGGTCGTGGCGGGTAGGAAGAAGGTGACGTGGTCGCGTGGCCCGTTTGTCAGTGAGTGAGAGAGAGAGAAGGGTGGGTCCTGGCATTCAGTGACCGTGCGGGTTCGTACGTGGGTGCGAATCGTTTTCTGCGGAGTGAGGAAAATGGGCTTGTTGGGCCAGTGGACAGTTGGGCTGGGTCTTTTTTTTTGTTCTGTTTGTTTTTCTTTTTCCTTTCTTAATATTCTGTTTTGATTTCATTTAATCAATTCAAGCATCCATTTGAATTCAAAACTTTGCCAAAATTTGTGTAGGTTTAAATATTGATTAGTAGCACATTCTGATGTTAATTTTGGAATAAAATTTTATTCTTTTTTGGGTCTTTTTAATTATTAAAGTAGGTCCTTGTATTAAAACAAATAGGTTTTAATAATATTTCAAACACCATTTAAATTCTTTAAACTTTCCAAAACTTTTCAGTAGGTTTTTATTTGTTTAATAGGGTGTCAAAAATTCATCTTGAATTATTTGGAAAGTATTTAATATGATTCATAAATCATTTGAATATGGTATGTGTTTTAATTCCAAGGGAATGAAATATAGTTTTAATTCCCTAAATTTTATTTGGAAGATTTATTTCAATTAAGTTAATTAAACAACTTTTAATCCACTTGGGTAATTTCCAAAATACTATTTTCTCAAGATTTAAATAATTATTCTTATTAGAGATTTGTCTTTATTAAAAATAGGGATAGAATGGTTAATGCCATTTTATTTTATTTTGGAAATTCTTTATCCTTTTATTTATTTGGATTTGGATTATACTCATTCCATTTGCTTAATGGATTAGGCCAAGATTTATTTTGGTCTTTAAATAATCCTTATTTAAGATTTCTTTCTTCACCTTATAAAATTCATATCTTTTTATTTAGGGATCCAAACTTGGTGATTCCAATTTGTAAAATCTTATTTAATATTTGTTTATTCTTTTAAATATATTTAGGATCATTTACTCACCATTTGATATGGATTTTAGATAATGGCTTTATTAGCTTTGGAAATTACTTTTCCTTATCTTATTAAATTCATAGGATTTTATCTATGGCTCCAAATTAAGTGAATTCAATTCCTATGGTTTTATAATATTTTTAGTAATCATTCTTGATCAATTTGAAATGTTTGTTTGACCAAATTTATATGGATCAAATCCATAGGCTTGGAGATAACTTGGAAATGATTTTTATTCCATTAGGGTTTTGGGTTTGGATTTATTTTCCAAGTGTTTTAAATTTCCAGATACAATCATTGAGGAATGCATTCCTCTTGATTTGAATTTTGTTGGATTCAAATGTTAACCAAAGTTTGTTCCAGTTGGGATTTTTAAGTTTCCATTTAAAAACAAAAGTTTCTTTTCACCCTGATTTTCAACAATAATTTATTTTGTTTATTTATTTTTCACATTACAAGATTTGAAAAATCTTGGGATGTGACATACGACTGCCTTCTGGAGCATAGGAGCATCCAGGAGGTGCATATTCTTGATTAGAAGTACCGAGACTGGATTAGTCATTGAAAAATGACTAGAGTTGGCGTAATCTTCCACTGAATAATCCGGGTTTTCCGGCAACGCTTCCTCATAGTAATTTGGTTCCTTAGCTTTTTCTTGGATCCAGTCATATATATTGGTATAGTAGCTATTGGAGTACTCTTCTAAGTTGATTGGATTCGTATTACCCCCGTATGGTCCATAAGGCTCTCTATGGTTATAGTTGGTCTCTTCTTCAATACCTGTATCACATGGTATAGGATTCCCTATGGTTTTACCTTGAGATTCTATTTCCCATCCACACTTGTTAGGCTCAGGTTTATTTGGAATAATTTTATTCCATTCCTGTTGTTCAGAATTGTACTTGGTCCATAGGTCTTCAGGTGGCTTGAAGTCATTCTGGTAATAGGCATAATTTTCTGAGTTTGGGTCATCAAACTCAGTTTCTTCAAACACCTCTCCTGAAGGTATGTATTTGGGATGCCTAGCTTCTTTATCTAACTTCTTCCTATGTGCCATTGCTTTATCAGGATCAGTAAAATCCTCAATGACCGTATCTAGCTCGTGAACTAAGACTTGGTGAGTGTTATGATAAGTATTTAGCAAAGATCGATAACGATCCATATACTCTACAGCTAGAGTAGGTTCAGCTTGGACTAAGGTAGAGTGATCTAACTCATGCTCTGAGTTTGAGGTTTCATGTGGTATAATGGTGTGAGTACTACCTTCTAGAGCTTGAGATTTATGCTCTCGGATCATGGTTATGGCTACTGCTACGGCAATCTGATATGCACATGCCATGCACCTTGCCTCTCCTGCTGGCATTTCTCCCTTAAGTCCTAACTTCTTGGGTAACATGATCATGACACGGTATTTAGCTAATACCTGCCCATCATAATATCTGTAAACTTGACCAAAAGTCTTGATTCACATTCCAAACTCCATAGAAGTTGTCGGAGATTGTCTGTCCAATCCCCTCCGTAGTCATCCAACGTCCTGTTCATCACTTGAACATTTCGGGGTGGATACCGAGGTGCCATGTGGAACCGTGGATAAGAAATTATCATCAGTCACATAGAGTTAAAACTCTTGGGTAATGATTGGAAATTTCAATCATATAAAAGAGTTATCGCACTAGTAACATAACAGGATTATTCTCAAGTGAATATCCCTTATATCACTAGAGAACTCTTCATTATTGCTAGGATGTGTCCTACAGGTTCTACCCATTTACTAGGTTTCCAACCTAAGGTCAAAACATATGCTCTGATACCAACTGCGATGACCCAGCATACCACTGCGTGATGTAGTATACTATAGTCGTTGACATAACACCAATGAAACACCGTTCACTAGTATTACATCCCTCAGAATGGCACAACAGAAACACAGCGGGTCCAATACATGGCTAAAGGTTACAACTCACTCTTAACATAAGATCCAGAGAACACTTTAGGTTAAAGAGGGAGAAAGAACTTCTTACAAAGAAGAATCAAAGATAAATAACGCAAAAATATTATACTATTAAAACTAGTATTTAACTAAGGAATTGGCATTGTTGCTATTGCAACGCACTATAGAGATAGGTTATTTGGCTAGAGATTGTATTTCTATCTAATCAGTAACTTCGTCTTCACTTGAGTTGAGGTATATGTTGACTTCCTTGTCTTCATTGAAGAGCTTTAGCTGGTTTTGATAAGTCGTGGAGCATAACTTGATGAAGACATCGTCTTAATGGCTTCAGAATTTAGCAAGGGTTAAGAAGATACTTTGAGTACGAGCGTACTCAGCAAATTCACTAGAAAAGGAGTGTTTGATGCACTATATCTACAGCCACAGACCGTAGGTCGTAGGCAATGCAAGTTTTCATAAACATTTCTTCAAAGGTTGCTTTTATTCTGAAAAGCTATGTCCGTCAGCCTTCACGGGTTTACCAGAACTTTCATGGAGTTCCTTTCCCACCGTGTTTGTAGCTCCTTCCCGGAACAGGGAGTAACAAGTTACAATTTTTACACTCTACAGAGGTGCGTTACTTTACCCATGAGAGATCAACTCTTTGTTGCACAATCGGGCAGCTTATTCCCGTCCACAATTCCATGATGTGGTGCCCAGAAGATGATCCAAGCCAATCACTGCCCCCTTCGCGACCTCGCATGCCTCCTTGGTGTACACCATGCCCACATAAAGAATTACGGCAATGGTTTGTACAAACCGTTAGATGTCAGAAGTATCGTGGGACGTTGAGGGTTCCCACCCATATGCTGCATATCCTCTACGAATTACCAATTAATATGCACGCTATGAGGATAACAGCCACGACCTGCACATCCGACTTCATGCGAGAGGAAGAAGATACAGCTGACTTCTTCGTCCCATTCCAAATCTCATGGTCAACACGTAGTATACGGCGCAAGAATCACTGGCGACATTGGTTGTTAAGTCCTAGGTGATATAGTTCTGAACAGTGGTATTCCAACTGTCAGACTTAATAGATTAACTGATCACCCTTGATCCGTAATCAATAGTGCTCATTATTATTGAAAATAGTGTTTTCTGACCTTTTTCAAATGCAGGTGAAGACAACACTGGATTTGCAAAATACTTTATATAAAATAAACAAAGGACATGAGCAAGTGTGAACTTGCCTTTTGTGATTGCAAGATTATGCGCTCACGGTCTTCAAGTCAGTATAAGATCCAAAATCTGAAATCAGCATCATTGGTCCGGTAAGGAGTAATGTTTAACGAAGCAATATGCTTTTATGCATAAGTAATGTGATGCACGTTCCACACGCAAATCCCGGGGATAACGTTGTCCTAGGGTTTGGATTCCAGAAATGGTCACTTTGGAATGTGTGGTCCTTTTAGATAAGTTCCATAGTTGTACTTTTATTAGAGTTTATGAGTGGTTGTAGACAACACATATGTAGGAGTAAAGTATACATACTTATGACATACTAGTTAGGATTACTTATACAAGAGTTCTTATTTAAAGTGGCAAAAAGGATAACCTTCGAAGAAAAGGTTTCTCTTCTAAGGTCTAAACAAACTTTGGGGTTAGTTAGTGGTGGTTGATGTTATTTGTTTGCTCAAATGGTTTGGCTTGAGTTTCTTTATAATTTAATTACTTCAGACCAAAGTTAACTATAAAACATATAGTAATGCTTACAGTGTTGTATTAAGATTCTGTATACTAAAGTTAACTTTAAAACAAAGATGGTTTTGAGAGTATAATACTTATAACATTTGTATCTAGTGTATATGAGATGTTTCCTTTAGGTTACATAAGAATGGTCATTCTTTTTACTTGGATAATGATTTCTTGATTTTTATTATGGAGTAATATCATTTATCTTTTATAGATAAGTGAGTATAGTTTCTAATCTAAAACATACTATTACTTAACTACTTATGAGTTTATATAATGTTGTGATAGTTTTTGCAATTTGGTAGTTAATATAGATAGAAAAGGTTTGGTGTATTCATAAGTTGTTCTTTAAGGTTTTTATTATAAATAGGAATCTTTTTAGAATAAAATCTTCATTTATGGTTGAAGACAATTTAATAAAAAAATGTTTATAATGTTTTAAACCATTATGGTCTTATATTATTAATATTAAAGACCAATACTATTTATTAGATTTAATTGATTCTTTTAAGAAATATTAACAAATTTTTATTCATCCTTATATGAATTGTTAATAAAGTAAATAAGTTTAAATTTGAGTTATTAAATTATTTGAATTTTTATTTAACTAAAAAGTATAATATTAGATTTTTTATCATGTAGATATTATTTTTGTGATCATTTTAGTATATCACATTTATTTTTGTGATTAATAAATAATAAGATATGATTTTTATAATTCTTATTATTTTCTAATTACTAAATAGATATTAAGTATTTATTTAAGTGAAATAATAATACATAATTATAGTTTTATATTGAAATTATTACTTTTCCAAGATTTTTGGTATTTTATTTATATTTTTTTAGTATTTACCATTATTAAAATATGAATTATCAAAGCTTTATTACTTATAAAACTTTTATTAAATAACATTTATTTAAATAATCATCATAATCATATTTGGTAATAGTTTTAAGTTGTAGATTTTATTTTTCTAAAAAATTTCATATATTATACATATTTTTCTGAATTATAAATCAAAAGTTATTAATTAAACAAAGTTTAATCATTTATTTGATTTCTGGAACATTATTAATTGGATTATAATATTTTATTTATTTCTAAACAGAAAATTACTTTGTACACCACGCCTAGAGCTAGCCCCAGTCAATGACTAGTGGGCCATTGTCCACCTCAGCTCTCAGATGAAAGAAATGCATTAGTTACTGACCTCGCACTTACCCCTAGTCAATGACATATGGGCCCTAGGCCAGGTCATCAGCCACGTTAGAAAAGACCAGTCAAACTAGCTGACGTGGTCCGATCATGACGTCACGATGGCGTCAGCATCACCACCGCCGCTAGAGGTTGGTCGTCGGCGACGATCTACTGCACCCCAGCAAGCGAAATAGATCTAGTTCGAATCAGTGCAACCTAATGAACCTAATAGTGGCAGGGCCGCTTGGAAATGGTCATCAGAGGGTCATCGGCGACGAGCTACTGCGGTGGCCAGCGGCGGTGCTCAACAAAACTAGACCTACGGTGCGAATCAGCAAACGAAACTAGGATCCAGAGATGCATAATCTTACCCTGATGACGATAGAGCGGTCGAGGAGGCTTGGGGAGGCATGACGACGACGAATCGATGATAATGGCCACGGTGGCCGAGGAAAGAGAACGCTTGATTTTACATGATTCCCGGCGAGCGGTCCTCCGTGCTTGGTCCTAGATGGTTCAGTCCATGACGGCGCGTCGAATGGTGGCTACCATGAAGCAAGGGGTGGTCGGAGTTGGCCGAGACGATGAACTCCGACGAGCTAGGTTTTCGTGTGAAGGAAGGAAGTGATTCTGGGAAGCGAGATTACGGATGAGGACGAGCAGGGGTGTTGCGGTGGCCTTCTTATCCTCTCCTGGTAGCGGCGGCATTGATCTTGGCGCAACGATGACGATGACAGCATCGGGCAGCGGCGAGCTCCGCCAGCGAGCTGCTTGTGTGCGTGATGATGACGATGATGCAACTTTTGCGGATAACCCCCTAGCAATTTCTTTAGCTCACCCTGCGGTCCTCCCCTGACCCCACTTGTCAGTCATAGATGGAAAAGGACTGGGCTGGTTACTGGGCTGTTGTGGGCTGCACATAGGCGTTAGATAAGTATAGGTGTGTTGGGCTGCGGCCAGGTTTAGTTTTTATTTGTTTTATCCTTTTTCTATTTTCTGTTTTCTTATTCAGATTTGAATTTGATTTATATATTTTGAACTTTTCTTTGCAGGATTTCTTTGCTGGACTATTTCAATAACACTAAAACATAGTTAGTATTATGTGTGAATTTCTTTATTATATATAACTTATTATATTCCTAGTATTTTCTTAATATATGAACCCCTTTTAATATTTGTAAAATCTCTTCCTATTATTTTACTTTCCTCTTTTAATTATGGATTTATTGAATGATATATTCTTATTTGCTTATCAACTTAATTTTAGTTGGCTCATATTTTGAATAGAACTTTTATATGTGTAATGATTCTATACCATTATTTGATGCATGAAATATAAAAGTCATTGATATATTCATTACTACCTCCATTGAGTTGGGACATGACAAAGTATATATTCTATTGTAATAAACAAAGAAGTTTGGGGTTTTGAATTATGAGTACTACCCTTGACTTTAGGGTTTTGTATAAGCTTAGATTCCTTTTAAGAGTTAAGATTTAATAACTAAGCATATTGCCTTATGTATATAGTATTGGATGAAATCTCCCTTTTTAATAGAAATTTATAATTAGAGTGTTTTATAGAAGTGAACTTATAAAAATATACTTAGGCACATATAGTGATGATGGTTGAAATTAACAGAGATATGCTTATGTAATTTGTTGTAGGGAAATATTTCTATAAAGTGTTATAAGCATCAGATGATGGATCAACAGTATGAGATGGATATTATGTTTGATTTGAGATGTAGAGTTGATCGCTTAACCAGATTAAAATAGGAAAATGATTTATACATATAATTTTATTTCAAAATCTTGGATCTCTAATTAAGGAATTCCTTTCCTAGATATAATACTTCTTCCTATCCATCATCATGATTAACATGATGAGCTTTACTTATTTAAATCTTCTTATTCATATATCATTCTTCTAAACTCATGAATGAATCCAATGAGTTTGATACTAAAATAGTTCAGAACTTCTTCTTATCCATGCTTGATTGCACCTACTATTCTACTATTGATAAACTTCCATCCAACCAGTAGTTCCTTCAACTTCACTCACAATATTCCTTGATTTTCCATCACTGATCTTTCTCTAAGGTTGATTATCTTTTAAAATGAATAACACTACTTCTAAACTCTATGCTATACTAGCTTTAATTGAATAATATCAGCCTATATTTACTTAACTCTCATGACTTAAACTTCAATCCCTGAATTATATTTATGTGGCTTTCAAAGACTACTCTAGGATCACTTATCTCTACTAAGGTTCCAATCATGTTCCACCCACTAGTATTACTTATACTAAATATAAGCATTTAATATTGGTGGCCAAAGCATTACCATGATAATACTCTAATCATTTATTACTGAAGTTCTTACTTGGCTAAGCAGGGCTTTATCAACCCTACCTATTATTGTCTGGAAATTATCTTCCTCGTATCTTATATTAGATTAAAGTTATTAATGGATTATGCCCTCATTAGAGGGTTTAAGTAGATATTCTGATAAGATCAAGTAATGGATCAAAGATTAATAGTTAAAGAATTTGTGAATCAATGGGGAATTATCCAACATTGATGAACAACAGATATTGAAATAAGTTTTATAAAGATTCTGTAGAAGGAAAGATATCTATATAGTGGATGATCTTGACTTAATCTCTTTCCAACTCCAACTCATTAAAATAGTTTTTAAGATTAGGTGTTACTATGATACTCAGGATGTATGCAGATGGAATTAAGATATAGTGGTTACATTCTTATTATTTGTTTTATATCTTTAACTTGGTACTTGTGAATGATTATAATGAGTACTATAACATGATCACCTAATGATCAAATATAATTCACATTGTATTAAGGTTTAAATTATAGTACATTTGATCTACCCTTAGATCAAATCTCTCTTACCCAAAATGAGATTTTAACGAAGGTCGTATTGAAACTTATCGCAGTCAACTTGATGATCTACTTCAATTCCATCAAGCTAAGAGAAGCTTCAATCACTTTGACAAGTTTTGTTTAAAAGCGCGAAAATTATTCAAATTTTCTATGCATGAATGCAATGCACACATCTAGGTTCAGCTTATTTCTAGGCTCTAATGCTGGGATGTTACAGTTTTGATCAATCGGGAATTGCTAAAGTCTTGTAATAGAAATTCTCGATTTGATACAGGATTAAAGAATTTTGGATTTGCCAAGATTGTCAAAAAGGATTCTAAATTAAGTGGGAGCTAAGAGTTTTCCCAATGGAATATGTGTTCGACATATTTGAATGGGAGATTCACGACGTCCTGAAATGTCAAATATTGTTGATATATTTGTGTAACATCCCTAAAATCATGTTTTAAAACTCATGCATATCATCCATGCATCCATGATCATATAGAGTTTCATTTTCTAAACCATTCCAAAAACAGGAGCAAATGTGCTCATTATTTTATGTGAGTACACCCTAGCCATAGTGCTACTTTCTAATGAGAAGGGCACTTATTGTATTCAGTAATGTTTTGTATTCAAACTTAAATGCTTCCAAAAGATTGAGCAAAGTTTCAAAACAAAGTATAAATTTAAAACCAAATCTATGCCTATTTTATATCTCATAAAAGGCTTGGTTTTATTTTATTCTTCAAAGGATCAAGAGTGTTTGAGTAAACAGAAGGTTTGGCACTTATTTGAATACAAAATTCACTGTACAAAATACCAGAGAAAGTTTGAAATCAAACTGATTTGAAATGAGGTTTGAAAATCATTTTAGAAAATCAAACAGAAAAAGAAAAGGAATAAAGAGAAAGAAAAAGCTAACAGCCTAATCTGGCCCAACCCAGCCCAACTTGACCCAGCCAGCCCAGCAACCCCTCCATGAACTGCTTTTTAGATTGCTTAATCAAACCCGTGGAGTGACTGACCGCCTGACCCCACATCCCCTCTGTTTCTCTCGCTGACAACGCGGCCCATGCAACGGTCTTCTTCTCCACCCGGCGACGAGTTCCTCCCCCAAATCACTCGGCTGTTTCTAGATTGATTTGCAGCTTCAATTCACGATCAATGCTCGAGGGAATCACGCTCGCGACCTTGCTACTTAAACCCCCTCTGCCCCCTCTCCATTTTCCCCCAGACCCCGAGCACAGAGCGCCCCCAGGCTGCCAGTATTCGCCCTTACACCGCCGCAGACAGAACCCACTCCGGCGACCAATCCCGGTGAGCTCCGTGCGCGCCTTCCTCTCTGATTCACGCGAACTGCTTCGCAACCTCCTTGCGCTCCTTCTGACATCTTTGGTTCGTCTTGTACTGCCCCAGGTCGTCGACTCCATCGAACACCGCAAGTTCTTTGGTTTTTCACTAGCACAAATTGGGTATCTTATTATCCTAATTCTATGGTTCTACCTTTGGCTAGAAATGGGTCTGATCATACTCCCTGTGTGGTTAATATTGATACCAATATACCTAAAGCTAAGATTTTTAGGTTTGATAACTTTTGGGTTGATCTACCTAGGTTCCAAGATTGTGTGGCCTCTTCTTGGAGTAAGCAGTCTTTTAAAGCTTATAGTTCAGCCATGTTAGTGGATAAACTTAAAACTCTGAGACATGATCTGAGGAAATGGAATACCAGTCTCTCTAAACTGAAATGGCTAATCAAAAAAGGCAATGAAGTCATTTTTTACTTTGACTCTCTTGAAGAGATTAGGCCACTGTTTCGTACTGAGTTTAACTTCAGGAAAATTGTGAAGGTGCACCTGGACAGGTTACTACTTGCAGAGTGTAATTACTGGCGTAAAAGGTGCACAATATGCTAGATACAACAAGGTGAAGATAACACTAAATTCTTCCATGCAATGGCTACTGAACGATATAGAAGAAACGCCATTTCTACCTTAAGAGATGAGAATGGGGTGGAACACTCTGATCATGAGTCTATGGCTGGGTTACTTTGGCAGAATTATAAAGATAAGATGCGATGTTCTGAGGGGATTTCTATGCAATTTGACTTAGGTAATCTATTACAAAAAGTGGAGGGGTTGGATGATCTGACTGTCCTTTTACTAAGAAGGAGATGGATGGGGTGGTGACCTCAATGCCTGTTGACCGTGCTCCTGGGCCGGATGGTTTTAATGGCCTTTTCGTTAAGAGATGCTGGCCTATCATTCAATCTGAATTCTATCAAATAGCCAAGGATTTTCATACGGGAACTCTGAAACTTGAGAATATTAATGGTTCATATATTACTCTGATTCCTAAAAAGCATGCTCCTATTGAGGTTAATGACTTTAGGACAATATCTTTAACCAATGTATGTCTCAAGTTCTTAACTAAACTGGTTGCCAATAGGCTCCAGGATAAGATTCTGTCTTGTATTCACAAGAATCAATATGGGTTTCTAAGGAATAGGTCAATTCAAGACTGTCTGGCTTGGTCTTTTGAGTATTTGTTTCTCTGTCATACCTCTAATAAGCCTATCATTATTTTAAAACTGGATTTTTCTAAGGCTTTTGATAGCATTGAGCATGAGGCTATCTTGGAAATTATGAAGGACAAAGGTTTTAACTCAGTTTGGATTGGCTGGATGAAAGCAATCCTGTCATCTGGCAACTCTTCTATTCTGCTCAATGGGATCCCTGGTAAACAGTTTAAATGCAAGAGGGTGTTAGACAGGGAGACCCTTTGTCTCCTATTTTATATACCCTGGGATCTGATTTGCTACAATCTGCAGTGAATGAGCTCTTATGCTCTAGTGGTATCAGTTTGCCTATTGTCACCAATGAGAATGATTACCCAATAATACAGTATGCAGATGACACTTTGATGATTATGCCTGCTGATATGATTCAACTTAGGGCTCTGAAGGTTTTATTGCATAAATTTGCACTTTCTACTGGCCTTAAAATTAATTTTAGCAAATCAATGATGGTCCCCATCAATGTCCCCGATGACCAGGTGAAGGAGCTGGCTAAAGAGTTTGGTTGTCTTGTGGGGTCTATGCCTTTTACCTACTTGGGGCTGCCTTTGGGTACTACTAGACCCACTATAGCTGAAATGCAACCTTTGGTGTGCAGACTTGAAAGGAAACTCACTTCTAGCTCTAGTTTTTTATCGCAGGGGGCTAGATTACAGCTCATCAACTCTGCCTTGTCCTCTATGCCATTACACTTCCTAAGTTCCTTGCAACTGGCTAAAGGATTAACTAAACAGTTAGATCGAATACTCAAGCAATGTCTTTGGAGGAAGAAACATGATGAGCCAAAGCCTGCTTTGGCAGCATGGGACATTGTCTGTTTGCCAAAGGAAAAAGGTGGACTTGGTGTTATTGATTTTCAGAAGAAGAATGCTTCTCTGCTCATTAAATTTCTGGATAAATATTATAATAGTAAAGATATACCTTGGGTCAAATTAGTGAAACATGCCTATTACACAGATAAGGTGCCTCATGCTGAAAATTTATGTGGTTCTTTTTGGTGGAAAGATGTTTTAAAACAAGTGGATAATTTTCGAGGGGTGGCAGCAGTGCACCAGGGTAGTGGAGACTCTTTTCTGTTTTGGTCAGATAATTGGGAACTAAATGGATCTACCAGGCCTTTAAAAGAAAGATACCCAAAACTTTTCTCATTTGTGCTCAATGAGAATTTATCTGCTGCCCAGGTTTATTCTACTGAGGATATCCATGATTTATTCTATTTGCCTCTATCTGTTGAGGCTTTTCAGGAACTGAGAGAGATTCAGAATGTGATGGTGGCTAACCCACTTTCTACACAGAAGGATGTATGGACTTATAGATGGGGGGACAGTTATGCCCCAAGTAAACTTTATAAGTGCATTTTTGACAATATAATGGCCCCTAAGGTTTATGTTTGGTTATGGAAATCTTGTTGTACCATGAAAACTAAGGTGTTTGCTTGGTTACTTCTGAAGGACAGATTGAACACCAGAGATTTATTGCAGAGGAGACATTGGAACGTTACTGATGATATACATTGTGAACTGTGCCCTTCCAGAGCATATGAGGACAGATCCCATCTTTTCTTTGAGTGCAATTTTAGTGCTAGGATATGGAATTACTTACAGATTGTTTGGTTACCTCTTGGAGATCTGCAGTTGATTGTTGCAGCAGCTAAAAGATCTTTTGGTCATCAGTTTTTCATGGAAGTCTTGATCACTGCTTGCTGGAATATTTGGTTAATTCGAAATGATAAAATTTTTAATCATCAGAGACCATCTTTCTCTCAATGGAAATCAAGATTTATTCATGACATCAATCTACTTCAATATAGAATTAAGAAGAAATGGAGAGCTTCTCTGCTAGATTGGGTAGATGGTTTGCACTAGGGATCAAGACATGCTTAATGATCCTGCTTGTAATTAGTAGTACTAGTAGTAGTTTATTTCTTTTAGCTTTAACCCTTGTAAGTATTTCTTTTTGACTCTTTGTACTCTGCTTTTTTCTATTAATAAATTGTTGTGGGGCTTTTGCCTCACAGTCTCATAGTCAAAAAACACCGCAAGTTCCCGACGCCGTCTCCAACTCCGGCGACTAAATTCGGTGAGCCTTGTGTCCCCCTCCATTTCTAAATCACACGGACGTGTTCGCCTGCATCTAGCGCACCTGCTAACGCCTTTTGTTTGGATCCTCGTGCCCCAGAACGTCGTCTTCGACTCCATCAGTGAGCATCCGACGCCGTGCACGACTCCGACGAGCTCCAGCGACCACCTCTCCGCGCCCCTTTGCCAACGAAGCCCACCTTGAGCATCAGCAGCACACGGCGAGCTTGGTAAGCCTCTCCCGCGCGACCTAGAACACCGGTAGCAGCTCTGACAGAGACGCCGCCGCCAGTCGCCGCCGCTAGCATCGCCCGTCTGTGGTTAATTAGATTAGGGCCGTAGGATTTAGATCTGACGAGTAAGATTAGATCTGTGTCGAAGAGGTACGCGTTAGATCTGGCTGTGCATCTTCATTTAGATCGTGTGGCTCTCATTGATCGATCCGCCCGAACCGGTACCAACCAATAGGAACACGCCGCGTGGCCAGGGTTTAGATTTAAAATCAGAATTTGAATCTATTAGATGTTTAAACTTGTTTTAATCATAACTTTTGATTCCCACGTCCAAATTTGACAAATTTTATATCAATGGAATCAGGAGATAAAGCCCTTTCCATATATGCAATGTGTTTAATGTTTTGTTTCTGTTAAAATGGTTATTTTTACAGAAACATGTGTAGGCCTATTTTGTGTGTAGTAATTATTTGAGAAATGGTTTAATGTTCAAATAAAGTTTGTTTGGCAAGTTTAGAACTTGTTTATGAACTAGTACTGTGCACTTGTATTGTTGAGTATAAAAAATCATTTCATATCATGTTGAATGCATACATATATTTTTGCTTGTATTTATTTTGTATGTGATTTGGTGCTATGATTTTATGTGTAGATTTTGGTGCAAATAGTGATTGTGAGGATTGTAGCTACTCTCCAAACTACCAAGGCAAGTGGTGCTTCATGATTTTATCCCTATGTTTTTCAACTATGCATTAGAAATATTTTGCTAGTCTTGCATGATTATATTTTGCTTATATGCTATGCTTGGGAAATCCTAGTAGTTGTAGAATTCCTAGATATTTCTAAGTTAAGATTCTTATCTATGCCATGCTTAGCCTAGCTAGTAGCAACCAAGGGTGGCTATATGTTCATGCTATGAATAAATATTTCTAAGTCTTTGGACTATGTTTTTACTTAATAAAACAACTAAGTGAATGAATCACCTGGGTGGAATGGTTGTGAATGGGTTATGTTGAGTGGTTACACAAGGCCCATTTCTATGGTTTACCTTGTGTATCTCACTTGTGGAAAGCCACCCAGGAACAGAGGGATTTGAGAGGCCAAATGTTAAGAAGCTTCTAGTGCAGCCACTTGGCAATATGGGCTCTGCCTGGATCACATAGGTTGCAATAACTTAGCCATTTGGACAGTTGGTGGTAGTGGGATGATAGGTTGGAACACGTCCATTTGGTCTAAGGGAAGGCTTCTGAAAGGTCCTGTCTTGGTGAAAATCAAGTCTTGTGGGGAAAGTGCACAACCTCTGCAGATGGAAGAATCTATGTACTTAGCCATGTCCCTGGTATTGGACAATTTGAGCATCAAGAATGGAAGATATCAAGAATCTCCTCATCCCAATTTCTATGTAAAACTTGTGGTTGAACAAGGGTGAAGGACCCCAATGTCTATTGGTGGTTCCTTGGGAAAAGTTTTTGACAAAGAAAAACTTAGTATTTTCAACTAATAGGCAAAACCTATTTTGAGCAAAGCAAGCCTAAGCTACACTTAGCCAAAATGCATATAGTATATAATCCACCAATATTCTACGAAGGTATCACTTGCCAATACTATTCCAATGTATTGACCCACTGTGGCTGTAACTTGTGATGTTGCCGGTTATTCTGATGATGATTAGGAGTCATGAGTCTACACTCAACATGCTTGCCTATGGCACATGAAGATGAAGACTTATTTATCTATTTACTCATTTAAAATCTTGTACTAGGCCTGTGGCCATGGAGTTGTAAAAGACTATGTTTGTCTCTGGAATGACTGTAATAATGACCTTTGTTTCTGTGTACTTCATCTTAAACTGTGGATGCTAGCATTGATCCAGGGACTAGCATTGCAATCACAGGGACCCTTTTCCTTTATAAAGGAGGGATCTTACAATTTGAGTGAGAGCATAAACAACGTTCTTGAATATGTGGTCGACATATTAGTGAACAATGTGCCGGGTACTGGAAATGATTGGATCATTTAGGTGAAATTGGACATAACATGACCCATGTTCTTAGTTGTGAAGAATAGAGATTCTAGAATGATTCCTGAGCTAACCACTAAATTAGAGTTAAGTTTAGCGCAAAGGAAGCATGGTCAGAATCAATGTTGCAAGGGTTGCACTTTGATTGGAAACTATAAAGAATTAGAAGTATAAAGAATATTTCAGAATTAGCAAGTATAATTTTGGTCTGGAGAAAGTTTGACTTTTTACTAAGTGTGTTTATAGTTATACATGACATCTTGAACAATCCAGCTGATTGGTAGATTGTCATTGTATATACTAGAAAAACAGAAGTCTCACTTTGTCACCAAAATTGCTAAAGGTACATTATGCGATAATGGGTGTTAATGTCAAATAGGTGACAATAATGATTTGCAAAATAGGACCTTATGAATCTGCTAAAGCGGATTTAGGAAAAGTAAGTCCTCCATGAGAAGCATGATCAACAAAACGCATATGAGATATGGTTTATGATTAGAAGCAATGCAACTAGATTATTTGGACTCTAGTGCAAGTGGGAGACTGAAGGAAATGTGCCCTAGAGGCAAATAATATAGGAGTTTATTTTACATATTCCATTAGTTCATAATAGTTTTATGTCATTCTACAACTATATCAATAAGGAAACATTGATATGGGTGTGATATATAAACAAACCCAAGTCCCTAGTATCCTCCATTTGTAGAGGTCCCAACCTGATAAGGTAGAGATCCCTGTGTTTATATTGCTAGTCCCTGGATCGAATAGCTAGCACCCACAGTTTAAGATGTAATATACAGAAAGAAAGGTCATATTACAACTCATAACCAGGAATAAAATGGCTCATTACAACTTACATCGCTCATATGGCTATCTTATTACAATGCAGCAGATAAAACTATATAGCATGGAGTCCTTCATCTTCATGTGCCACAGGCAATCATGTTGGTTGTAGACTTGTAATCCCTACTCAACAAACTTCACTAACATCAAACAAACCTGCAACATAATAAGTTACAGCCACAAAGGTCAATACATTTGAATTGTATTGGAAATTGATATCATATTGATATGGAGAATCTAACATCTACATGAAAAATGGCTAAGTGGAGGTTTGGTTGGACTTTGCATAAAATAAATTTTCCCTATCCTTTGAAAATAGTTTTTCTCTTTTTCAAAACATTTCATCACGCAAGGCACACTGGATACATACCAGGTGCTTTCCTTGTTCACCCAACAAGTTTTAACTTAGAGAAATTGGGATGAGGAGATCCTTGATCATTTCAATGTCTTTGAGGCTCAAAATGTCCATTACCGGGGACACGGCTAAGTACTTAGGTTTTTCCCTCTCGAGAGGTGGTACACTTTTCCCACAAGACTCGACATGCATCGAGACGAGACTTTTCAGAAACAATCCCTCAGATCAGCACAGACGCGTTCCATCCTATCAACACTACCACCTTCTGTCTGCCTGTCTGAGTTCTTGCAAACTATGTAGTCAAGGCAGAGCCCATATGCCATGTGGCTGCACTATAAGCTTCTCAACATAAAACATCTCAAATCTCTTTGTTCCTAGGTGGCCAACCACAAGTGTGATACACAAGGTGAACCATAGAAATGGGCCTTGTGTAACCACTCAACACAAATCCATCCAAGCAATTACCATTCCACCCAGGTGTTTCATTCACTTAGTTGTTTATTAATCAACACTTAGTCATAGACTTTGTATAACATCATAGCATGAATATTCCACCCTTGAAATCTTTTTGCTAGGCTAAGCATACTAGCAAAAACTTGTCTCTTGACTAAGGAATATTCCTACCAAGATTTATTTCTATAGGATCTACTATAGCCTAGCAATATACAAAATATAGTCCTATCATGCATACTACAATAATATCACTAATGCAATATTGAAAAGATAGGACTTTTGATGACCAAAGTATCACTTGCCTTTTTGGTAGATAAAATCTAGGTACTCTCCTTGATCTTGCAATTGTCACACTCTTCAAAGTTCACTACAATTCAATCAAGCAAAACACACATTCAAAAAGTAGCATTCAAACAATTCACCACATTAAATAATAAAAGCAAGGAAATGCATGCAAGGATGAAAAATATTGTCTTATTGAAAAGGTGGTTTCTAACAAGGTTCTAACATTTCAAAACACCTACTGGTCATTTATAAAGTGTGGAATATCATTTGAAAACAAATTAGTGAGAAAAGGTCTTTTAAAATCTTTTTTGTTTTGCTAAAAAAGCTTTTATTCAAAGTAATAATTTCTCATGTTAGCCAAATATATTTTTAAACTTAAATGCTAGTGTTTATGGTTAGAGGGTTCAAAACAAATCCATTTGCAAAAGGTTTCACTCAAAAATCATTTTAAAACAATCTTTATATCCAAAATAGTCTTATTAATGTTTCTGCAAAAACACCTAATTTTTCAGAATAAAAATACTAAAATAAGGTCATATTTACAAAGTTTACATTTTTCTGAATCCATTGATATAAAATTTGCAATTTTTCGAGATACAGATCAAAAGTTATGAGTTTTGCATATTTAAACATTCAAAACCATTTTCTGGAATTTTGTCTGAAGGGTTTGGCCACGTGTCTGTTTCTTATTGGACGATACCATTTCGTTTTGATCGAGAAACGTGGATCGTTGGATTTAAGTTACATCGCACGACACATATCACACGTACCGTTTTGTTTAAGTGAACTAATCTACACCTTGCGATCTAGATCTAACGGACTGAAGCGCTTTGACCACGAACTGGTATTGCTGGCGATGGTGCACCGCGGCGACGCTACTGTCGATGGTGGTCTGGTGGTTCTAGGAGGCCAGGGAGTGATCTTGGGGCATTACCAGATTCGCAGCGACATGACAATTCTCAACGTAGTCGCCATTGATCAAGGGGCGCACGTGGTCGGCCTGAATCACTCGCCGGAGCTAGTGTCGGCGACGAGCACGTACTATCATCGTCGGGGGCGAATCTACGAGGCACGAGAATACAAAGGGAAGATGGTGTTAGATGCGCAAGAGAGAGGTGAGGGCGAGAGCGTCAATGATAGGGAGAGGGACGGTCAGAGCTAACTAGGAGAGTTCGCCGGAGTGGAGGCAGACGATGGTGGCGCTCAGACGTGGTCGTTGTCGAGCCTCTGGGGCACGCGTGAGAAAGTGGAGGTTGTAGGAATATGCGCATGTCGATGGGGAGCAAGATAGCATGCACTAGGGGGTAGGGGGAGGGCTGAGCTCGCCGGAATCATCACGGAGGCTCGTTGGAGGCAGTGGCGGTTCGAGCTGCAATTTGAGCAGCCCAGGGGCACTCAGGAGCGACGAAGTGAGGGGAAAGAGAGAGGATAGGGAGGATATTAAGAAGGCATGGTCGCGGGGCGGATTCACTATGGCATTAATGCGAATTTAACGGATTAAAACTAAGCAAAAACAACGAGGGGCAGAAGGACGGGGTCAGCACATTGGGGAAGAAGGCGATGAGGTGGTGGTGGGGTCACGGGGTCAGTGGGGTACGTGTGTTCTGCGCGGTGAGAAAGGGAAGATGGAGAGAGGGGAGTGGCCCGGGTGGGCTACGAGTTGGGCCTGCTGGGCTGGGTAGGCGGGTTGGGTTTTGTTTCTTTTTTTTTCCTTCTCTGATTCTTTTTCTTTTTCCATTTCCATTTTCTGTTTTCATTTTATTCAAATGATTCAAACACTCAATTGATTTCAAACATTTTCTAAACTTTCAGTAGGGTTTTACACCAATTATTTAGTGTGTTTAAAAGTCCACTTTGGAAATTTCAACTATTTTCTTGTGATTTAATAATTCATTTAAGTGAGGTAATTTCTATTTATTTAAATAAAACTAAATATGATTCAAACCCATATAATTTTATTTAAATAATCCTTTATTCCTTTTATTTTATTTGAATTACTTTTATTCCATTTGTTTATGGATTTGTCCAAGATTTTAAATTGTTTTTAAGTAATTCACATTTATTTAATTCTTTCTTTATCTTATAAAATCCATATCTTTTTATTTAAAGTTCCAAAAATGGTGATTCCACTTTGTATAACTTTATTTAATAATTAGTTATCTTTTCAAATCCTTTTAGGATTACTTAGCTCAAAATTTAGTGTTGATTTTTGTTAGGAGCTTTATTAGCCTTGGAAATTATTTCCTTTTAACTTATTAAATTCATAAGTTTTTATCCATGGCTCCAAATTGAATGAAACCAATTTCTATGGTTCTATAATATTTTTGTTTATCATTTTTGATCATTTAGAAAATGTTTGTTGCTAAATTTTTATATGGATCAAAGCCATAGTCTTTGAGTGATCTTGGAAATGATTTCTTTCACTATGGTTTTAGGGTTTTTGTTTAACTTCAAGATTCAAGATTCTTTCTATGCATGAATGCATTTGACTTGGGGATATTTTTTTGTTGTTTTCTTATTCAAATTTTGTTCAAGTAGGGTTTTGATGTTTCATTTTAGAACCAAAAGGTTTCTTTTCACCCTAAATCTCAACAATTATTTCTTTTGTTTATTTATTTTTCACATTTCAAAATTTGGGAAATTTTGCGATGTGACAGACTAC
Organism: Avena insularis; assembly: GCA_023614405.1. NCBI lineage: Eukaryota > Viridiplantae > Streptophyta > Magnoliopsida > Poales > Poaceae > Avena > Avena insularis. The sequence goes on along the minus strand of CM042689.1, from coordinate 242,797,372 downwards.
CACCCTTAAAAGGAATCTCGTCCAGAGATTCGGGAAGGCTAGAGGTTACAAGTTGGCTTCAAGACAACTAGGGTATTACCACCCTTAAAAGATTTTTAACTAGATTATATCTTGGCTTACTTGGTATCTTGATGTAACTTCTCTGGACAGTTGTTTGTTGTAAGGTTCCCAACCTTTAATAAGGTAGAGATCCCTGTGTTTACAATGCTAGTCCCTGGATCAATAGCTAGCATCCACAGTTAAGATGTAATATCCAGAAACAAAGGTCATAATACAACTTTATAACCAGGAATAAAATAATTCATTACATCTTACATAGCTCATTTGGCTATTACATTACATTGCAGCAGAATATCTATAAGCATGGGGTCCTTCATCTTCAAAGTGCCATAGGCAAACATGTTGGTTGTAGACTTGTAATCCTATTCAACAAACTTCACTAACATCAAACAAACCTGCAACATAATAAGTTACAGCCACAAAGGTCAATACATTTGAATTGTATTGGCAAGTTTCACTACTACGTAGAAATAAGTGGATCCTATCATTACATGCATATTCGGCTAAGTAGGGTTTAGGCTCTTTTGCAGAAAGCAATATAGTTTTATCCTATCTTTTCAAAATAGTTTTTGATCTTTGTCAAATCTTTCTAAACTTCTTGGAAAACTCCAAGTGCTTCAAATCCCTTGTTTTCACCCTCAAGTTTTTAACTTTGAGAAATTGGAATGTCGAGATCTTCCTTAGCTTCAGGCCTTAGTTGCCCAGTATTGTCCATAATCGAGGACACGGCTAAGTACTTAGAATTTTGATCTTCTGCAGAAGTTGTACACTTTACCCACATGACATAATCTCATCTTGATGCCACCAGTGGCCGCTGGATAAGTACTCACCAAGATGGAGTACTGGCAGATTGAGAATGTGACAAAGTCTTTCCATAGAAGTCCTCCCAATACACAATGCTAGCTTGTCATCCAGGCACCAATGTAGGGTTTCAAGTTCCCTTACACAATTCTAGTTAACTTGAAGATGCCAATGCATGGGTCTTCCACTATGTAGTTGACTAAGCCAGAGCCCATTTAGCATGCGGCATACGAAAAGCCTTGTCTGAGAAACATGTTCAATCTCTAAGTCCCTGGGTGGTTTTCTTCTAGTGCACATACAAAAAGAGATAGCCATATAAACATGGTTCCTTTTGTTGCCACCTTGTCCAAAACTTGAGTATCCTTGTCCACCCAGGTGGTTCATTGAATACTTGTTTTATTATATAAAACATATATCTTTTCAATACTTCATATAGTCATATCATGTATCCCATCCCAAATATATAGCAGGGCTAAGCATACTACAACTACAATGTTTCCACTAAGGAATATATAACGGTATCCTATTAGGATTTAGCATAGCATAAAATATAGTAAACCTTTCCATGCATGTTACAAAATCCACTAAGTGTAATGAAAATAGTAGGACTTGGATGATAATGTCACTTGCCTTTTTAGTAGAGAATGATGGTTCACTTCTTGATCTTGCAAATATCACACTCTTCTAATTCCACTACAATTCAATCAAGCAAACATAGATTCAACTAGCATTCCAACCAATTTATCACACATAAAATAATAGAAACAAGGTCATGCATGCAAGCATGCAAAAGATAGTTTTATTTGCAAAACTGGTTTCTACTAGGCTCTAAACATTATAAAGTTCAGAAGTGATCATTTACTAAAGTGGTAAAACCATTTGCAAAAGGTTTTATCTATAAACCATTTCTAAATCAAATCAATATTTTATGTGGTTGAAAATGCTTTTAGTAAAGAAATATTCTTTAAAGAGTTCACCAAATATATTTTTAATTCTCAAAACTTGGTGTTTAGGGTCAGAAGGTTTGATTCAAATAATTCCCAAAGGTTTTACTCAAAAATCATTTCTAAATCATAATCAATATTTTTTTTGACTAGGAATGGGCTAATTCAAATATTTATTTCTTATCTTCACAAAATACATTTTTAAATCCATAAGTTTGTTCCTAGGGTCAGTAGGTTCACAACAATCCATTTTGCAAAGATTTCACATTAAAATTATATCTAGAACAATTTTATATTCATAATAAGCCTACACATGTTTCTGCAATTTCAACAAATTTTACAGAAGCAAAATATTAAACAAAATGCATGGTTGCAAAGTACTTGTTCTGCTCAATCCATTGATATAAAATTTGCAAAATTTGGACGTGTAGAATTAAAGTTATGAATTTTACAAGTTTGCATATCAATCAGATTCAAAATTCTGTTTTAAACAAAACCATGTCCACGTGGCGTAATTCTATTGGCCGGTACCGCTTCGTGCGGATCAGCCTCTATAAGCTGTTAGATCTATAGTGCATCGTACGGTTCAGATTGCACCATACCCTTTCGATAAGTTATTCTATCTAAGCCACTGGATGACGATCTGACGGTTCACAGGGGTTTGACCATCCACTGGCGGTGCTGCGCGGCAGCGAACGGCGGCGCAGCTCTGCTCGCGGTGGTTCTGGCGAAGCAGGAAGGAAGGTAGGTAACGGAGATGCTCACCGTGATCGCAGGGAGATGCTGAAGCTCAACGTGTGGTCGTCTTGGCAAGGGGCGCTCAGGAACGACGAAGATTGCTCGTCGGAGTAGCTCCTGACGACGGGCGGCTCTGCTTGCTGTCGGAGGTGAGGCTGCAGGTCGCCCTAAGGCAAGATAGGGGCACAGTTAGACGCGTACTGATCTGGGGGTGATGGGAGCATCAACAGGAGGCGCTGGGGCGGTCGAGGCTTACCACGGAACTTCGTCGGAGACGAGTCAGACGCGGCGGTGCTCAGGTGAGGATGAAGCCGACGCTACGGGGCACTCGCGGGCAAACGAGTGGCACGGGGAGATGCAACAGGAGGTGGGGAGCTAGCTCGCGTGCAGAGGAAGGAGAGGGGCGGCGGGGTGTGGCCGGAATTGCTCTGGGACACCGTCGGAGACAGTGGAATGCGAGCTCGAATTAGAGCAGCCTAGGAAGGAGAGGGGCGGCGGGGTGTGGCCGGAATTGCTCTGGGACACCGTCGGAGACAGTGGAATGCGAGCTCGAATTAGAGCAGCCTAGGGTCAGAGGGGATGCGCTGTTTGGGGGTAAACAGAGAGGAGAGTGAGGCGATATAACGAGCGTGGTCACTGCGAGGATTAAGTCAGCCATTTACTCGAATTTAACGGGATTAACTCGCGGCAGAACGGCGACGAACAAGGGGAAACGGCTGGCGCGGGGTTGATGACGATGACGAGGCAGTGGGGTCCGTCTGTCTGTGAGAGTGAGAGAGTGGGAGTGGGGCCTCTGCGTCAGTGACTGTGTGGGTGCGAGATTCAGTGAAAAACAGTTCACTGCGGGGAGGGGTTAGTTGGGCTGGACTGGGCCTTGCTGGGCATGTTGGGTTGGGTCGTGCTTGTTTCATTTTTTATACTAAATCCTTTTCTTTTTCTAATTTGAATTTCTGTTTTGATTTTATTCAAACAATTCAAACACCCAAATGAATTCAAACCTTTGCCAAACTTTGTGTAGGTTTTAATTCTGTTTAACAACACAAATCAAAGTCCAAAAACAAAATAATTTTATTCTTTTTAAGATCCATTAATAATTAAATAAAATAGACCTTAGTCTTTAATTCAAATAGGATTTAATTTATTTAAAAACTCTATTTGAATCTAAATAATATCAAAACCATTTCAGTAGGTTTTATTTGAAAAACAAAAACATTTAGAAAACTTATTTAAAATAAATTAACAAGTTTTAATGTTTATTTAAAATGGAAAAGCCTTTACTTTAATAAAATTGGATATTAATAAATCCTTATTATTTTATTTAAATAAACCCTTACTCTTTTTATCAAATAGAAATATTTTATTTCAAAATCCTGGCTCTATAAAATAATCCTTATTTATAATTCTACCTTTTCTTTTGAAAACAAATCTTTTTATTAAAAGATCTAAAAATAGTAATTCCAACTATCATAATTTTATTTATTAATTGTTTATCTTTTTAAATACCTTTAGGATTTTATTTGATCAAAATAGGTTTTGATGTTTCCAATTGGAATCAAAAAGTTTCTTCTCACCCTAAAAATCAACAATTGCTTATTTGTTTATTTATTTTTCACATTTCAAAATTTGGAAAATTTTGGGATGTGACAGGCTACCACCCTTAAAATATATCTCGTCCCGAGATTTGTGAAGGCTAGGGTTACAAGTTGGCTTCAAGGCAACTAGGGTACTACCACCCTTAAAATAAAATCTCATAGGGTTACATTGAAGGTTCACTTGACTATGGGTTCAACACTTGATATCCAGACAAGGAATCCTTATTTGACTCAACTGAGTTAACTAGTTCCTGACATCCACTTCTTCTATCTCTTCAAAGTTTCCATCCATGTCAATGTGGTTCACATGTCCTTTCTGGGTCACATTGGAGTCATTTCCATTGGCTCTTCTAGCATCCTTTTTCTTTTTCTTCTCAGGACAGTCTGATGCATAGTGTCCAAGTTCCTTGCAATTATAGCACTGCAACTGGCTAATATCTTTCTTCCTGTAAGTGTCATGTTGGTTCTGACCAAGGTCATCTCCATTGTCAGTATCATTTCCATTATTACCACTTCCATTGTTGTTGTGGTGATACTGATGTGGTTCAGAATCTTCATTGCTCTTTTTGAATGAATGCTTCTTTTTTGATGATCCTGAGTGATTCTTGAGTTTATGCTTCCTCTTTCTATTCTCAACTTGATTCATCTTGTTTTCCAATATAGTGGCTTTGTCACAGAGTGATTGATAAGTTGGGACATAGGCAACAACTAGCTGCAGGTTCAACTCATCATTAAGTCCTTCAAGAAATTGCTCCTTTCTCTTAGCATCTATGTCAACTTCATCCGGTGCATATCGTGCCAGATTGTTGAATTCTTCAATATACTCAGCCACACTGAGGTGACGCTGTTTCAAATTGTGAAACTCCTTTTTCTTCAAGTACATCACTCCAGGTGAGATGTGAGTTGTTCTGAATCCATCCTCAAAAATAGCCCAAGTCACATCTTCAACGGGAGTGGTGATCTGAAAGTTGTCCCACCATGTTGCTGCTGGTCCTTCAAGCAGAAATGCTACAAACCTAACTTTTTCTTCATCGGTGCAGCCAACGGTCACTAAGTCTTTGTTTACTGAACATAACCAATCATCAGCTTTCATTGGATCAGTTGTTCTAGAGAACCTTGCAGGCCTAAGTTTCAGAAACTTGGTGAGCATGTCAAGTGCTGGAGGATTATTCTGATTGTTTTTGTTGTTGTTGTTGTTATTGTTGTTGTTGTTCTGATTCTGTATGTATGTGGTCATCTCCTGCATCAACTGTGTCTGAGCTGCCAACATCTGCTGCATCTCAGGGGTGATGTTGTTGTTGTTTTGGTTGGGGTTGACACGACGGGGAGGCATCTGTTGGTTTGATAGGGATAAGTAATGATGGATAGGTTTTAAGAAGTTCTAACACACACCTCAAAACAACCAAGTTCAATCAAACAATCAAACAATCAACAAGCAAGTATCCACTTAACAACTTATGAGCTTAACCCATGAGTTGAAGGAAACAACAAGTTTTCTTGAAATATATAACTTAGTATAATCATACCTCATAGGTCAATATGATCCATACTCTAACTTGATATCAATATCTTTGGTAGGCAATCTAATGTCTATTGGTTCTCACTTGTAGTCCTTAGTGATGTCTAAGTTGAAGTCCTTGGTGAAACTAAAGTTGAAATCACTTGAAGATGTTGAAGTCATTAGAGTTGATGAAATCTTTTGCACATGGTGAAGTCTTTGGCCATGGGGTAGGCTTTGTCCATCAAGTTTTAAAAGGAAGAGATGTAGAATCAAAAACCAAATGATTGAGGAAAGAGTTTACAAGATTGTTTGTAAATAAGTTTTGGAACAAATTCAACTCCTATTTTTCTAAGGGGTTTTGTCCAATCCTAGGGTTACAATCCTACAGGCAACACAGTGCTCTGATACCATCTGTAAGGTTCCCAACCTTTAATAAGGTAGAGATCTCTGTGTTTACAATGCTAGTCCCTGGATCAATAGCTAGCATCCACAGTTAAGATGTAATATCAAGAAACAAAGGTCATAATACAACTTTATAACCAGGAATAAAATAATTCATTACATCTTACATAGCTCATTTGGCTATTACATTACATTGCAGCAGAATATCTATAAGCATGGGGTCCTTCATCTTCAAAGTGCCACGGGCGAACATGTTGGTTGTAGACTTGTAATCCTATTCAACAAACTTCACTAACATCAAACAAACCTGCAACATAATAAGTTGCAGCCACAAAGGTCAATACATTTGAATTGTATTGGCAAGTTTCACTACTATGTAGAAATAAGTGGATCCTATCATTACATGCATATTTGGCTAAGTAGGGTTTAGGCTCTTTTGCAGAAAGCAATATAGTTTTATACTATCTTTTCAAAATAGTTTTTTGATCTTTGTCAAATCATTCTAAACTTCTTGGAAAACTCCAAGTGCTTCAAATACCTTGTTGTCACCCTCAAGTTTTTAACTTTGAGAAATTGGAATGTCGAGATCTTCCATAGCTTTAGGCCTTAGTTGCTCAGTATTGTCCATAACCGGGGACACGACTAAGTACTTAGAATTTTGATCTTCTGCAGAAGTTGTACACTTTACCCACATGACACAATCTCATATTGATGCCACCAGTGGCCGCTGGATAAGTACTCACCAAGATGGAGTACTGGCAGATTGAGAATGTGACAAAGTCTTTCCATAGAAGTCCTCCTTACACAATGCTAGCTTGTCATCCAGGCACCAATGTAGGGTTTCAAGTTCCCTTACACAATTCTAGTTAACTTGAAGATTCCAATTCATGGGTCTTCCACTATTTAGTTGACTAAGCCAGATCCCATTTAGCATGCGGCTGTACACGGAAGCCACTGTACGAGAAACATGTTCAATCTCTAAGTCCCTGGGTGGTTTTCTTCTAGTGCACATACAAAAGAGATAGCCATATAAACATGGTTCCTTTTGTTGCCACCTTGTCCAAAACTTGAGTATCCTTGTCCACCCAGGTGGTTCATTGAATACTTGTTTTATTATATAAAACATATATCTTTTCAATACTTCATATAGTCATATCATGTATCCCATCCCAAATATATAGCAGGGCTAACCATACTACAACTACAATGTTTCCACTAAGGAATATATAAGGGTATCCTATTAGGATTTAGCATAGCATAAAATATAGTAAACCTTTCCATGCATGTTACAAAATCCACTAAGTGTAATGAAAATAGTAGGACTTGGATGATAGTGTCACTTGCCTTTTTAGTAGAGAAAGATGGTTCACTTCTTGATCTTGCAAATATCACACTCTTCTAATTCCACTACAATTCAATCAAGCAAACATACATTCAACTAGCATTCCAACCAATTTATCACACATAAAATAATAGAAACAAGGTCATGCATGCAAGCATGCAAAAGATAGTTTTATTTGCAAAAGTGGTTTCTACTAGGCTCTAAATTTTATAAAGTTCAAAAGTGATCATTTACTAAAGTGGTAAAACCATTTGCAAAAGGTTTTATCTATAAACCATTTCTAAATCAAATCAATATTTTATGTGGTTGAAAATGCTTTTAGTAAAGAAATATTCTTTAAAGAGTTCACAAAATATATTTTTAATTCTCAAAACTTGGTGTTTAGGGTCAGAAGGTTTGAATCAAATCATTCCCAAAGGTTTTACTCAAAAATTATTTCTAAATCATAATCAATATTTTTATTTGACTAGGAATGGGCTAATTCAAATATTTATTTCTTATCTTCACAAAATACATTTTTAAATCCATAAGTTTGTTCCTAGGGTCAGTAGGTTCACAACAATCCATTTTGCAAAGATTTCACATTAAAATTATATCTAGAACATATTTTATACTCATAATAAGCCTACACATGTTTCTGCAATTTCAACAAATTTTATAGAAGCAAAACATTAAACAGAATGCATGGTTGCAAAGTACTTGTTCTTCTGAATCCATTGATATAAAATTTGCAAAATTTGGACGTGTAGAATTAAAGTTATGAATTTTACAAGTTTGCATATCAATCAGACTCAAAATTCTGTTTTAAACAAAACCATGTCCACGTGGCGTAATTCTATTGGCCGGTACCGCTTCGTGCGGATCAGCCTCTATGAGCTGTTAGATCTATAGTGCATCGTACGGTTCAGATTGCACCATACCCTTTCGATAAATTATTCTATCTAAGCCACTGGATAAACGATCTGACGGTTCACAGGGGTTTGACCATCCACTGGCGGCTGGCAGCGAGCATGACGGCAGCTCTGCTCATGGTGGTTACAGCGAAGCAGGAAGGAAGGGAGGTAACGGAGATGCTCACCATGATCGCAGGGAGATGCTGAAGCTCAACGTGTGGTCGTCTTGTCAAGGGGCGCTCAGGAACGATGACGATTGCTCGCCAGAGTAGCTCCTGACGACGGGCGACTCTGTTTGCTGTCGGAGGTGAGGCTGCAGGTCGCCCTAAGGCAAGATAGGGGCACAGTTAGATGCGTACTGATCTGGAGGTGATGGGAGCATCAACAGGAGGCGCTGGGGCGGTCGAGGCTTACCAGGGAACTTCGTCGGAGACGAGTCAGACGCGGCGGTGCTCAGGTGAGGACTAAGCCGACGCTATCGGGCACTCGCGGGCGAACGAGTGGCACGGGGAGATGAGCCAGGAGGTGGGGAGCTAGATCGCGTGCAGAGGAAGGAGAGAGACGGCAGGGTGTGGCCGGAATTGCTCTGGGACGCCGTCGGAGACAGTGGAATGCGAGCTCGAATTAGAGCAGCCTAGGGGCAGAGGGGAGGCACTGTTTGGGGGGAAAGAGAGAGGAGGGCGAGGCGATTTAACGAGCATGGTCACTGCAAGGATTAAGTCAGCCATTTACTCGAATTTAATGGGATTAACTTCATGGCAGCGATGAACAAGGGGGAAAAGCTTGGCTGGGTTGATGACGGCGACGAGGCAAAGGGGGTCTGCATGTCTGTGAGAGTGAGAGAGTGGGAGTGGGGCCTCTGCGTCAGTGACTGTGTGGGTGCGAGATTCAGTGAAAAACGGTTCACTGCAGGGAGGGGTTAGTTGGGCTGGACTGGGCCTTGCTGGGCCTGTTGGGTTGGGTCGTGTTTGTTTCATTTTTTTATACTGAAGCCTTTTCTTTTTCTAATTTGAATTTCTGTTTTGATTTTATTCAAACAATTCAAACACCCAAATGAATTCAAACCTTTGCCAAACTTTGTGTAGGTTTTAATTCTGTTTAACAACACAAATCAAAGTCCAAAAACAAAATAATTTTATTATTTTTAAGATCCATTAATAATTAAATAAAATAGACCTTAGTCTTTAATTCAAATATGATTTAATTTATTTAAAAACTCTATTTGAAATCTAAATAATATCAAAACCATTTCAGTAGGTTTTATTTGAAAACAAAAACATTTAGAAAACTTATTTAAAATAAATTAACAAGTTTTAATGTTTATTTAAAATGGAAAAGCCTTTACTTTAATAAAATTGTATATTAATAAATCCTCATTATTTTATTTAAATAAACCCTTACTCTTTTTATCAACTAGAAATATTTTATTTCAAAATCTTGGCTCTATAAAATAATCCTTATTTATAATTCTATCTTTTCTTTTGAAAACAAATCTTTTTATTAAAAGATCTAAAAATAGTAATTCCAACTATCATAATTTTATTTATTAATTGCTTATCTTTTTAAATCCCTTTAGGATTTTATTTGATCAAAATAGGTTTTGATGTTTCCAATTGGAATCAATAAGTTTCTTCTCACCCTAAAAATCAACAATTGCTTATTTGTTTATTTATTTTTCACATTTCAAAATTTGGAAAACTTTGGGATGTGACATTTGCATAGTGTCCTTTGTTACCACACTTGAAACATGTGACAAGGTTGAGATCCTTCACAGGCTTGCTTGTCTTTTTCTTCTTATTTTCTAGACAATGTGATGCATAATGGCCTAGCTCTTTGCATTTGTGGCACATCACTTGGATAATATCCTCTTTTATCTTTGGTATTACTACCTCTTGTTTGTTTCCTTGGCCCTTCTTATTTTCTGGGCATTCATTAGCATAGTGTCCCATCTCCTTTCAATTGTAACATTGCTTCTATATAATGTCTTTCTTGCTGGGGTTGTGACATTTCTTCTTGTTCTTGGGTTTCTCCAAAGCTAGGAGGGCTCTTAGTTCATGTTCTTCATATTTCACCACAAATGTGGGAAAACTTCCTCGGTTCTTAGTACGGTTCCTAGGATAACGTCCATGTTTCCTCTTTTGTCCACCATAGTGGGTTACAATGTATGGAGGTGCATACTGAGATTTGAATTTGTCTCGATCCTTCTTGGTAGAAGTTGTACCTTCATGGAGGGTTCCAAACATTTGGTGTTTTCCATCTTGTTTCATCTGTTGAACTATAGGATATATGGGGCATCGGATAGGGACATGATCATTTCCTTCACATAGGAAACAAGTAACTTGAGATGTGGGGCATTGTCTAGCTGGATGTTTCTCTTCACAATTAGGGCATTGGTCCACATGTTATTTATAAGTGTGTCCTATATCTCCACAGATTTTGCAGGCTTGAGTTCCTTCTATAATATCATCCTTGATATCATTGTTTTCACGATCTCTTTGGGAAAGGTTGCTTCTCATGTTGATCATATGATTGGTCATCCTTTGCAATAATAGAGATTGGGTTTCCAAAAAATTTAGCATGGTTGGGTCTAACTCATTGTTGTTGGCTAAAAACTGGCTTGCCACTTGATTCAACTAGGCTTGGGTTGCTAGTAGTTGTTCTCTCATGTGCATCTCTTGGTTGTTGTTACCATCCTTGATGTTGGAGTCTCTTGGAGAAGTCAACTGTTTGGGTTGGATTGGGATTAGATTAGGCAAAATATTTTAGAGAAAGAATTCTACTCACACAACAATTCACACAAAGAAATGTGCAAGCAATCACAATCATGCATTTCACTCAAACAACAAGTTTCAAGCATATTTAGGCAACAAAATATTGTTGCTACACCACATAAGTTGGTGTGATCAATAAATCGATTTAAACTAAACACTAGTGTGGTGGTCCAACTATAGGGTTCACTTGAGATCATTCCATCTTCTTAGTTGTTACTTCATGAACAAGATCATGGTATCCTTGGAAAAATTCTTGCATTTGGTCAGAAAGCTTCAAAGGTGATGACGGTTCCTTCTAAGTTGTGTTTCCTTAGTCTTCCAAGTCTTGAGTATTATTCTTGTCTCACTTGTAGTCCTTAGTGATGTCCAAATTGAAGTCCTTGGTGAAACTAAAGTTGAAGTCATTGGTGATGTTGAAGTTTTGTCCATCAAGTAGAAAAGGAAGAGATGTAGAATCAAAACAAAAAGGTTAAGGAAAGAGTTTACAAGATCGTTTGTAAATAAGGTTTAACAAATACAACTCCTATATTTCTATGGGGTTTTGTCCATTCCTAAGGTTACAATCCTACAGGTAACACAGTGCTTTGATACCATCTATAGAGGTCCCATCCTGATAAGGTAGATATCCCCGTGTTTATAGTGCTATTCCCTGGATCGAATAGCTAGCACCCACAGTTTAAGATGTAATATCCATAAACAAAGGTCATATTACAACTCATAACCAGGAATAAAATAGTTCATTACAAGTTACATATCTCATAAGGCTATCTTATTACAATGCAGCAGATAAAACTATATAGCATGGAGTCCTTCATCTTCATGTGCCTCAGGCAATCATATTGGTTGTAGACTTGTAATACCTACTCAACAAACATCACTAACATCAAACAAACCAGCAACATAATAAGTTACAACCACAAGGGTCAATACATTTGAATTGTATTGGAAATTGATATCATATTGATATGGATAATCTAACATCTACATGAATAAATGGCTAAGTGGAGTTTTGGCTGGCCTTTGCATAAAATAAATTTTCCCTATCCTTTGAAAATAGTTTTTCTCTTTTTCAAAACATTTCATCACACAAGGCACACTGGATACACACCAGGTGCTTCCCTTGTTCACCCAACAAGTTTTAACTTAGAGAAATTGGGATGAGGAGATCCTTGATCATTTCAATGTCTTTGAGGCTCAAAATGTCCATTACCGGGGATATGGCTAAGTACTTAGGTTTTTCCCTCTCGAGAGGTGGTGCACTTTTCCCACAATACTCGACATGCATCGAGACGAGACTTTTCAGAAACAATCCCTCAGATCAGCATAGACGTGTTCCATCCTATCATCACTACCACCTTCTGTCTGCCTATCTGAGTTCTTGCAACCTATGTAGTCAAGGCAGAGCCCATATGCCATGTGGCTGCACTAGAAGCTTCTCAACATAAAACATCTCAAATCTCTTTGTTCCTGGGTGGCCCACCACAAGTGTGATACACAAGGTGAACCATAGAAATGGGCCTTGTGTAACCACTCAACAGAAATCCATCCAAGCAATTACCATTCCACCCAGGTGTTTCATTCACTTAGTTGTTTTATTAATCAAAACTTAGTCATAGACTTTGTATAACATCATAGAATGAATATTCCACCCTTGAAATCTTTTAGCTAGGCTAAGCATACTAGCAAAAACTTGTCTCTTGACTAAGGAATATTCCTACCAAGATTTATTTCTATAGGATCTACTATAGCCTAGCAATATACAAAATATAGTCCTATCATGCATACTACAATAATATCACTAATGCAATATTGAAAAGATAGGACTTTTGATGACCAAAGTATCACTTGCCTTTTTGGTAGATAAAATCTAGGTACTTCCTTGATCTTGCAATTGTCACACTCTTGAAAGTTCACTACAATTCAATCAAGCAAAACACACATTCAAAAAGTAGCATTCAAACAATTCACCACATAAAATAATAAAAGCAAGGAAATGCATGAAAGCATGCAAAATACTTTTTATTTAAAATGTGGTTTCTAACAAGGTTCTAACATTTCAAAACACCTACTGGTCATTTAAAAAGTGTGGAAAATCATTTGAAAACAAATTAGTGAGAAAGGGCCTTTTTAAATCATTTTTGTTTTGCTAAAAATGATTTTATTCAAAGTAATAATTTCTAGTGTTAGCCAAATATATTTTTAAACTCAAATGTTAGTGTTTATGGTCAGAGGGTTCAAAACAAATCCATTTACAAAAGGTTTCACTCAAAAATCAGTTTTAAAACAATTTTTATATCCAAAATAGTCTTATTAATGTTTCTGCACAAACACCTAATTTTTCAGAAGCAAAATACTAAACTAAGGCCATATTTACAAATTTTACATTTTTCTGAATCCATTGATATAAAATTTACAATTTTTTGACATACAGATCAAAAGTTATGATTTTTGCAAGTTTAAACATTCAAAACCATTTTCTGGAATTTTGTCAGAAGGATTTAGCCACGTGTCTGTTTCTTATTGGACGATACCTTTTCATTTGGATCGAGCAACATGGATCGTTGGTTTAAGATATCACACAGATCATGCGTATAGTTTCGTTTAAGTGAACTAGTCTACACCTTGCGGTCTAGATCTAACGGACTGAAGCGCTTTGACCACGAACTGGCGGTGCTGGCGATGGCGCGCGGCGGCGACGCTACTGTTGACGATGGTCTGGTGGTTCTAGGAGGCCAGGGAGTGATCTTGGGGCATTACCACATTCGCAGCAACATGACAATGATCAACATAGTCGCCGTTGATCAAGGGGCACACGGGGTCGGCCTGAATCGCTCGCCGGAGCTAGTGTCCGCGTCGAGCACGTACTGTCGTCGTCGGGGGCGAAGCTACGAGGCATGAGAAAACAAAGGGAAGATGGCATTGATGCACAAGAGAGCGGTGAGTGAAAGAGCATCAACGATAGGGAGAGGGGCGGTCAGAGCTAACGAGGAGAGTTCGTCGGAGTGGAGGCAGACGACAGTGGCGCTCAGACGTGGTCGTTGTGGAGCCTCTGGGGCGCGCGTGAGCAAGTGGAGATTGCAGGATGATGCGTGTGTCAATGGGGAGAAAGATAGCATGCACTAGGGGGTAGGGGGAGGGCTGAGCCCGCCGGAATGGTCACGGAGGCTCGTCGGAGACAGTGGCGGTTCAAGCAGCAATTCGAGAAGCCTGGGGGCGCTCAGGTGCGGGGAAGTGATGGGAAAGAGAGAGGAGAGGGAGGCGATTAAGAGGGAATGGTCACAGGGCGGATTCGCTGCGGCATTAATGCGAATTTAATGGATTAAAACCGAGCAGAAACAGCAAGGGGGACAAGGGTGGGGTCAGCGTGTTGGTGAAGAAGGCGATGACGTGGTGTTGGGGTTGCGGGGTCAGTGGGGGTACAGGTGTTTTGCACGGTGACAAAGGGCATAGGGAGAGAGGGGAGTGGCCCGGGTGGGCTGCGAGTTGGGCCTGCTGGGCTGGGTAGGTGGGTTGAGTTTTGTTTCTTATTTTTTTCCTTCTCTGGTTCCTTTTCTTTTTCCATTTCCATTTTATGTTTTCATTTTATTCAACTGATTTAAACACTCAATTGATTTCAAACCTCTTCCAAACTTTCAGTAGGGTTTTACACCAATTATTTCGTATGTTTAAAAGTCCACTTTAGAAATTTCAACTATTTTTCTTGTGATTTAATAATTCATTTAAGTGAGGTAATTTGTCTTTATTTACATAAAATTAAATATGATTCAAACCCACATAATTTTATTTAAATAATCCTTATTCCTTTTATTTTATTTGAATTACTTTTATTCCATTTGTTTATGGATTTGGCCAAGATTTTAAATTGTCTTTTAAATAATTCCCATTTATATAATTCTTTCTTTATCTTATAAAATCCATATCTTTTTATTTAAAGTTCCTAAAATGGTGATTCCACTTTGTATAACTTTATTTAATGATAATTTATCTTTTCAAATACTTTTAGGATTACTTAGCTCACAATTTAGTGTTGATTTTTGTTAGGAGCTTTATTAGCCTTGGAAATTAATTCCTTTTGTCTTATTAAATTCATAAGTTTTTATCCATGGCTCCAAATTGAATGAAACCAATTTCTATGGTTTTATAATATTTTTGTTTATAATTTTTGATCATTTATAAAATGTTTGTTGCTAAATTTTTATATGGATCAAAGACATAGTCTTTGAGTGATCCTGGAAATGATTTCTTTCACTATGGTTTTAGGGTTTTTGGTTTAACTTTTCCAAGTGCTTTAAATTCAAGATTCTTTCTCTGCATTGCATTTGACTTGGGAATATTTGTTTGTTGTTTTCTTATTCAAATTTTCTTCAAGTAGGGTTTTGATGTTTCATTTTAGAAGAAAAAAGTTTCTTTTGACCCTAAATTTCACCAATTATTTCTTTGGGAAATTTTGGGAAATTTTTCACATTTCAAATTTTGGGAAATTTTGGGATGTGGCACTATTTAACTAGTTGATTGGTCAATGGATGGTCAAAGGTTTCCTAAACATTAAGGTTCTTCGGCACCTAATTGACAATGGAGCTATCTCATTGGAGAATGAGATAGTAGACAATGTTCCACAGATGATTGTTGCAACACGATCATATCACAAAGTTCAAAGTTGGAATTGTTAGAAACATAGTGATTTGTTCCTCAGACTATGACACCATACTTAATCAGTGTCACCCGAGGGTACTTTGATGGCACTTAACGTCACTCAGTGAAATGCTGATCATAAGGGTGTCATTGGGTATCCAGAGGAACGGGTTGAGGCGTATGTGTCAAGAGCAGGATTTGTACATCCGTGTGATAGAAGATAATCTGGGCCCACTCACATTATTATATCAAATATGGTGTGCAACATGTTATTAGTTCACGAGATATCACTTACCGGTACGAGTTTAAAGTAGCATTGTCGGTAACGAGATCGAACCCAGCATAGAGATGTCGATCATCAACTCTCGGACAATGTAAGTATCGCAGAGACAAAAGGAACATAACACATAATGTTTCAGGTTCAAAACGATGGAGAATCATGAGTGCCATGGGGGGCACATGTGCATCCCGGCTACCTTTATGCTCATTAATAGAGATTATGTCTATGACATTCCCGAATCATAGGGATACATGCTTAAGGGATTTACAACGCGTGGATATCTTCATGTAAGAGGGAATCCTGAAAGAGATGGAAAGAGAGAGAAACCAGAAGTGTTCTAGGGAGATCCAAAGTTGTTCGGAGAGAGAAAGAAATAAGGAAAAGGACTAAAATGAGTTTAAGATAAATAGGAATTTGAATATATATATTTGTTATATGTTAATTTTGAATTAATATATTCTAAATAATATTTAAATTAGGATTTATAAAGTGATTTTCTTATTAGGTCAAATCCCCGGAGTGAATTGATCTAGGAAAAAACAGAGGGCAAAAGATAGAAAAAATAGCACATGGGATGGTTTGACCAAACCCATGTGCGGCAGATAGCGATCGCTGCACGGGGCAGCAATCTGCTTGCATCCGCTCCCGCAACGATGCAGGCAGGCCTTCCCAGCAAGGCTTGGGCGCTGCCAACACTTAGTTGATGCGCAGGCGGGCGATGGGCCGCGTCCGGCCCACCCGGCTGAGCGCTGACCACCACTGCAGCTTGTGGGTTGCTGTTGCTATTGCAGGCCCACCCAAGCTGCCAGGCAGGCCGCGAATGCGCGTCGGCCCATGCACGGGATCTGATCGCTGCTGCCGTGTGAGGTCGGCCATGATAAGGCCCACCCGGCCAACGCCCCTTATGCTGCTATTTTGTGTTGTTGTTTTTGTTTTGCCTATTGGGATAGGAATTGGCCCATCCGGCTAAGTAAGAAATTCTTGGTGTTTTTCTTTACCTGTACTCCCACATGGGGCACCTAAGAGGGAGGAAACCCCTCCCTTAGCCTATATAAGGAGGTGCCTATGAGTGGGATTAAAACACACAATAAATTGAGATATTCCCTTTGGTTGGAATACTTATCTCTCTCTTGTTGCCTATACTATTGCATGGTCCCATGTCTGGACTGTGTAGGCAAGGCGTTCTCTTCTGTGGAATGTTGTTGCGTTGTCGGGATTGCAGCCAAGAGGAGTGTTGGGAATATTCCCTAGAGGCAATCATGTATGATGATATTTCCCATTGTATTCATAAAGAGATTAAGTAGTCCTTGTATAAACATCTGATGTGTATCATTGAATATGTGATTCGGTTGTGGAACTATGCATTCATGTTGTTTGTACTAAATATCCTTGGTCATTGAGGTTGTGCTGGACACACAACTTAGAACAATGTGAAAGTTGGCTTGATGACTCGGTTCCACTTGTCATGGGCATGGAGATGCTATTCCAACTTACACAGATTCGGCTAAAGAGTTTAGCGACTCGGATTGACCCATATTGAGGTACAACGAACAAGTTGTCATTTGTATATCTCAATCAATGTAATCCTTAGACTTGAGGTTGTTGCATAGTCCGAGTTGAGGATCACCGACTTAGGTTCTGTCAAAAGCTGATCCGTAACTGGGCAGTTATAAAGGCAGGGTTCGGGTCGACTGAGAATCAAGCTGCGTGATGTGAATAACCAAGATGGGATTTTGCCCCTCCACTTGGAGAGATATTCTCTAGGACCTCTCATGAGATATGATTCGGAAAGCATGGCCATGCACGACTCGGTTAAGTGTTAACCGAGGCGATCGACTAAGAGTTAGTCGGGTGAATCACTTATCTTGGATCGAGAAGAGAGTCGGACTATTTAAGGGATAACAATTATTCGCCTATAGTCTGACAAGGTATATCGTGAGGCAAAAGGGACTCGGACGTAATTCGCATTGGAAAGGCAAGTCGTCATGACTCTTTGGTACTTGGGAGTCAGCATGTTCTGCTAGGAGCACATCTGACCGATCGATTGAGAGTCGGACTCCAATCGTGTCCAAGTAGCCATGAGCCTGCGGGGTCACACACTTAAGAGCGGGAGCATGTTCAGATTGGATCTGAACCTGTAATCTGGTTGGGTTGGACCTAAACCAGATTAGGACTGAGTTAGTGAGTTGGACTCACGGTGACTAGTGTTATATGGGCTTTAGTGAATGGGTCGCGCAAGCAGAGCCCACATTCACTCCCTATATATAGTGGAGCACCGTAACCTAGAAAGGTTAACCGTTGTTCGGTTAGGTCATTCCATGCGTTGGAAACCCTAGCTCCACAGCAGTCCTACCGTCGATACGAACCTAGCAGTTCGCCGCCGGTGCTCCTCCTTGTACGTGTGGATACCAGCAGAGGTGTTGTGCGATCAGCACCAGGATGATCGGATCATGAGGACTGCATTGCATCAACTGACGCGCTTCATCAGTAATCCGCAACTGCGCGTCAAGTGGTAAACCTCGTGGCCTTCTACCTCAGCTAGATCTTGGGATCACCACGTTAGAGGAAAAAGTTTTGTTTTATCTCTGCATGGCCCAACAGTGGTATCAGAGCGATAGCTTCTGGTTTTAGGCTCGAGATCTCGCATATGTGATATGCGGTAGGATGTAGATGAGATCTATATGCTATTTGGTGGTCGATCTATGAGATATATCGGTTTTGTACGAAGTTGATAGGTTCAACTATACTCGGGGAATGGTAGATCTGATTTCTGTGATCATACTGCTTGTCGTGGAACGACATACCCCTACCGGTCGGCTTCCGCCATCAGGGTAGACTGTGACACGTAAATCCAGAAGCGGTGATTGAAGATCAAAGAGTTTGATCGAATCGGAATGATGGTCGGAATCCATGTTCGGATCGTAGATGAGATCTACGTTTTCGGAAAAATTGTCGGGCGCTGCCCGCGCCCGCGAGGGGACCGCCGGCTTCGCCCTGTCATAGCGCCTTAGATGTCGTTCCGGGTTTCACAACGCCGGTAGATATTGTATCTATGCATAACTTGTTTTTGCAGGAAGTTGTGAATGGTATGGTTCATGTGTATGTGATGTATGTGTGTAATCCATACGTGATCTGCGAATCACGGTTTTTGTCAGCCGGCTGGAGCCTAGGTGCTGTCATTTTATTGTATAACGACCTGCGTGTCAGATTCTCCTTGTAATTTACTTTACTAAGCTAGTGTAGCTGTTTGGAGAACCCGGAAGGCATGCAAGGCGATGTACATGTCGGCGACATGGAGTAAGACGGCAAGTGACAAGAGTTGGCACGAGTTGGATTACAGGCTTTGTGGAGATGGAGATCGCCATGAAGAGAGCCATACCATTTCACATTATAAATGCTTTATTTTGTGTTATTGTTATGTCTCAGTTTTACCTCTATTAGATAGTCGGTAAAATTTAATCCCTCAAAGAAGGTCTAGTCGGTTTTCCCGCCAGTGTTTGCACCATCACAAGTCAGACATTTTTGGTAGTGGGCTCATAAAATTGAGGTGCTGCCAATTCTTTCCGACTAGGTGGGTTTGAGTCGGACTCTTACTGCGGAAACACTCGGTAAGCTAGACGGGTCTATCACAACGGTTGTGGGGCTCGGGGAAAAGTCGGATGGGAGCCGGGGCATGTGATGCCACCCGTCCAACAGGAGTCGCATGAGATGCGATTGACAAGGAGTTGTCTACCTAGATCACTTGGCGGCTAAATCTCACTAGCCGACTTGCTTATTTAGGATCCTGAATCACTAAGTAACCATCAGAGGGGTGTTGGTTCTAGTGGGAGCATAAAATATTAAAGTATTTAATATGCTTGCTCTTTTATGAATACATGTCTTAAGTGTTTTGCATATTTTCTGTTGTAGATCATGGCACCAAGTAGCAGTCACTCTCAGATATCCGGTTTTGTGTTGAGAACCATTCTTGAGAAAGATAAACTGAATGACACTAATTTTACCAACTGGTATCGAAATCTGAGAATTGTTCTCAAACAAGAAAAGAAGGACCATGTCCTAGACAACCCACTTCCAGATGAGCCAAATGAGAATGCGACTGTCGCAGCCACCAATGCCTACCATCGGGCTAAGGATGAGTCAACGGATATTAGTTGTCTTATGCTTGCTCACATGGAACCGGACTTGCAAAAGCAGTTCGAGCATGTTGAGGCCTACGATATGATCGAAAGCCTCAAAAGTATGTTCCAGGCTCAGGCGAAGACTGAGAGGTATCAAGTCTCTCAGGCTTTGCTGAGTTGCAAGCTTAAGGATGGTGATCCACTGAGTCCGCATGTGATCAAAATGGTTGGTTACGTGCAGTCTCTGGAGAGGCTTGGCTACCCCATTAGCAAAGAGTTCTCTACGGATATAATTCTGAACTCTCTTCCTAGTGCATATGGGCAGTTCATTTCGAACTACCACATGCATGGTATGGATAAGAAGCTCACTGAATTGCATGGGATGCTCAAGCAGAGGCGGATCTCAAGAAGGCGCCCGATCAAGTGTTGATGGTGCGAATAAGGCTAAGTTCAAGAAGAGTTCTTGGACTAAGAAGAAGGCTAAGTCGAGGAAAGCAGGCTCGGACCCGGTCCCAAGCACTTCCTCGGGGACTAAGCCATCTCCTTCAGGATCCACTTGCTTCTCTTGCAAGGCGGATGGCCCTTTGGAAGAGGAACTGCAGCAAGTACTTGGCCGACAAAGCGAAGAGTGGAGGTATGACTTCCGACTCAGGTACACTTGTTTGCAATGTTATAGACATATATCTTGCTGATGCACCTAATAGTTCTTGGGTATATGATACCGGATCAGTTATTCACATCTGCAACTCGTTGCAGGGACTGGTAAGAACTAGCAGCGTAGCAAGAGGCGAGGTTGATATTCGAGTCGGCAACAAAGCAAGAGTTGTTGCGTTGGAAGTCGGCACGATGCAACTTCATTTACCTTCCGGATTCATTATGTAACTGAATAATTGTTATTATGTTCCAGTGGTCAGTCGAAACATTATTTCTGCTTCATGTTTGATGAGGCAAGGCTATGAGTCGAATATCAAGAATAATGGTTGTTCTTTGTATTTGAATGATATGTTTCACGGCTTTGCACCCGTCCAAGACGGGTTATTTATTTTGAATCTTGATGGTGAGTCGGTTTATAACATAAATGTTAAAAGGTTGAAACCAAATGATCTGAATATGACTTACTTTTAGCACTGTCAGCTTGGTCATATAAGTTGGAAAGGCATGAAGAAGCTCCATGATGATGGACTCCTAACTTCGTTCAACTTGGAGTCGTTCGAGACATGCGAATGTTGCCTACTCGGCAAAATGACCAAGACACCTTTTGCAAAGAGTTGCGAAAGGGCGTCCGACTTGTTGGGACTAGTACATAGTGATGTATGTGGACCAATGAGAACGACAGCCAGGGGTGGTTATGAGTACTTCATTACCTTCACTGATGATTTGAGTAGGTATGGATATATCTACTTGATGAAACATAAGTCGGAAGCCTTTGAAAAGTTCAAAGAATTCTAAAATGAAGCACAGAATCAACTCGGCAAGAAAATAAAGTTTCTTCGGTCGGACCGAGGAGGCGAGTACATGAGCCATGAGTTTGATGACCATCTGAAAATTTGTGGAATAGTTCCTCAACTTACTCCGCCAGGAACGCCACAAAGAAATGGTGTTTCGGAAAGGCGGAATCGAACCTTGTTGGACATGGTATGGTCAATGATGAGTCGGACAGATCTGCCTTTATCATTTTGGGGTTATTGTCTAGAAACAACGGCGTTCACACTGAACAGAGTACCATCTAAATCGGTAGAGAATACACCGCATGAGATGTGGACAGGCAAAAAGCCGAGTTTGTCTTTTCTTAAGATTTGGGGTTGTGAAGCATTTGTCAAGCAACTACAGTCGGACAAGCTTACAGCCAAGTCGGATAAGTGTATTTTCATGGGGTATCCGAGGGAAACCTTGGGTTACTACTTCTACAACCGAGAAGAGGGCAAAGTGTTTGTTGCTCGGAACGGTGTCTTCCTTGAGAAAGAGTTTCTCAGTCGGGGAGTAAGTGGGAGGACGGTGCAACTCGAAGAAATTCGAGAGGAACCGGCTAGTAGCGAGTCGGAAAAAACCTTGGAGGTTGAGCGGTGAGCCGGCGAAAGACAGATTACTACAAAGATTGGCAAGATTACGAAGTGTTCGTGATGTGTTACTGTTAGACAGTGATGAGCCGGCAAATTATTCGGAAGCGATGGTGGGATCTGATTCCGAGTCATGGCTTGGAGCCATGAGATCCGAGATAAAATCCATGGATGAAAATCAAGTTTGGAACTTGGTTGATCTGCCAGACGGTGCAAGACCCGTCGAGTGCAAATGGGTCTTTAAAAAGAAAACTGATATGGATGGAAATGTTTCAATCTATAAAGCACGCCTTGTTGCGAAGGGGTTCCGACAAGTTCAAGGAGTTTATTACGACAAGACTTTCTCGCCCGTAGCATGCTTAAATCAGTTCGGATCATGTTAGCTATAGCGGCCTATTTCGACTACGAGATATGGCAGATGGATGTCAAAACGGCTTTCCTTAATGGAAATTTAACCGAGGACGTGTATATGATACAGCCCGAGGGTTTTGTTGATCCGGCTAATGCTGACAAGGTGTGCAAACTTCAAAAATCCATTTATGGGTTGAAGCAAGCATCTCGGAGTTGGAATATTCGCTTTGATGAGGTAGTCAAATCGTTTGGCTTCATCAAGAGTGATCATGATTCTTGTTTGTACAATAAGTTTAGTGGGAACAAAGTAAATTTTGTAATCTTATTTGTGGATGACATATTACTGATTGAAAATGATGTCCAGATGTTGCAAGAAACCAAGGAATCATTGGAAAGGAGTTTCTCAATGAAATACTTGGGTGAGGCAACATACATCCTCGGAATCCGGATCTATAGAGATAGATCAAGGAGGCTCATTGGATTGAGTCAGAGTACTTATTTGGACAAAGTGTTGAAGAAGTTCAACATGGAATCGTCTAAGAAGGGGTTCTTACCGATGTCCCATGGTGTAAAACTTATCAAGACTCAGTGTCCTTCGACAACTGATGAGCGAAGTCGAATGAGTGCGATTCCATATGCTTCTGCAGTCGGATCCATCATGTATGCCATGATTTGTACTAGGTCGGATGTTTCCTATGCTCTAAGTGTTGTGAGCAGATACTAGGCTGATCCTGGAGAGATCCACCGGATAGCGGCTAAAAATATCCTAAAGTACTTGAGAAGGACTAAGGATATGTTCTTGGTTTATGGTGGTGAAGATGAACTCAGTGTAAAGGGTTACACGGATGTGAGTTATCTTACCGACTCTATTGATTCTCGTTCACAATCTGGATACGTGTTTATTATAAATGGAGGTGCTGTGAGCTGGAAGAGTTCCAAGCAAGAGACTATGTATGCGTCTATAACAGAGGCTGAGTATATTGCCGCCTCGGAGGCAGCAAAGGAAGCTGTTTGGATGAGGAATTTCCTCATGGATCTTGGTGTGGTTCAGGGCTCGTCCAATACGTTAGACGTGTATTGTGACAACAATGGTGCTATTGCACAAGATTAGGAACCTAGACAACACCAGAAGAACAAGCACATACTCATGCGGTACCACCTGATTCGCCAGTTCGTGGATCAGGGTGATATCAAGTTATGCAAGGTACACACGGATGCAAATATTGCGGATCCGTTGACAAAGCCGTTACCACAGCCGAAGCATGAGGCGCACCTGAGAGCCATGGGCATTAGATGCTTAGACATGTGATGTCGGAAGATTGACTCTAGTGCAAGTGGGAGACTGTTGGGAATATGCCCTAGAGGCAATCATGTATGATGATATTTCCCATTGTATTCATAAAGATATTAAGTAGTCCTTGTATAAACATCTGATGTGTATAATTTAATATGTGATTCGGTTGTGGAACTATGCATTCATGTTGTTTGTACTAAATATCCTTGGTCACTGAGGTTGTGCTGGACACACAACTTAGACCAATGTGAAAGTTGGCTTGATGACTCGGTTCCACTTGTCATGGGCATGGAGATGCTATTCCAACTTACACAGATTCGGCTAAAGAGTTTAGCGACTCGGATTGACCCATATTGAGGTACAACAAAAAAGTTGTCATTTGTATATCTCAATCAATGTAATCCTTAGACTTGAGGTTGTTGCATAGTCCGAGTTGAGGATCACCGACTTAGGTTCTGTCAAACGCTGATCCGTAACTGGGCAGTTATAAAGGCAGGCTTCGGGTCGACTGAGAATCAAGTTGCGTGATGTGAATAACCAAGATGGGATTTTGCCCCTCCACTTGGAGAGATATTCTCTGGGCCCTCTCGTGAGATATGATTCGGAAATCATGGACATGCACGACTCGGTTAAGTGTTAACCGAGGCGATCGACTAAGAGTTAGTTGGGTGAATCACTTATCTTGGATCGAGAAGAGAGTCGGACTATTTAAGGGATGGCATTTATTCGCCTATAGTCTGACAAGGTATATCGTGAGGCAAAAGGGACTCGGACGTAAGTCGCATTGGAAAGGCAAGTCATCATGACTCTGGTACTTGGGAGTCGGCATGTTCTGCTAGGAGCCGCTACCGACTGATCGATTGAGAGTCGGACTCCAATCGTGTCCAAGTAGCCATGAGCCTGCGGGGTCACACACTTAAGAGCGGGAGCATGTTCGGATTGGATCTGAACCTGTAATATGGTTGGGTTGGACCTAAAGCGGATTAGGACTGAGTTAGTGAGTTGGACTCACGGTGACTAGTGTTATATGGGCTTTAGTGAATGGGTTGCGCGAGCAGAGCCCACATTCACTCCCTATATATAGTGGAGCACCGTAACCCAGAAAGGTTAATCGTTGTTCGGTTAGGTCATTCCATGTGTTGGAAACCCTAGATCCACAGCAGTCCTACCGTCGATACGAACCTAGCAGTTCGCCGCCGGTGCTCCTCCTTGTACATGTGGATACCAGCAGAGGTGCTGTGCGATTAGCACTAGGATGATCGGATCGTGAGGACTGCACTGCATCAACTGACGCGCTTCATCAGTAATCCGCAACTGCGCGTCTAGTGGTAAACCTCGTGACCTTCTACCTCAGCTAGATCTTGGGATCACCACGTTATAGGAAATTTTTTTGTTTTATCTCTGCGTGGCCCAACAAGGAGTACTTCCGAAACCTCGGAGGGATCCGAGACCGGGAGTCGTCATCTTGCACTATATTCCTGTGGCAACTCGATGGGGCTATTGAAGCTTCCGGGCCATTGTGCGAGGACCAGGACAAGGGTGACTCGACAACATCATCCATGCTTCTACATGAGCATAACGCTATCTCAGTCTTAAAGGGTACGTTATTGCTATCTTTCTCCATTACTGCATTACTAGTAGATAGATCTTGGGCATTCGGGGTTTCTTGTGCTTAGCATAATTTTTTATTTTATGCACCGAACCCCAATACTAGAAACTAGAGAACACAGAAGGGACCAGGAAGTAACTAATAACAAAAAATATCTTGGCAATCCTACCCTCTCGCGTGCAACATCAGGGAATGAGAGTTCTCTTTTTTGGCAAATCCTTATGGGGGTTAATCATACATTCCAACAATTCACAACTAGAATTGTGAACAATGGGGCAAAAATCTTGTTTTGGGAAGACACTTGGGTTAATAATGTACCTTTCGTAGTGCAGTTTCCAAGGCTTTTTACCATAACTTTTGCTAAACTAGTAACCCTAAAGAAAGATAAGGAGAAATGATGGGAGATAATAAGGTCCAAAAGGTTATTGTATGGTAAAAACTCTGGCCCAATGGAACAACTTTAAAAGCTTGGTAGACATAATCCATCCCAATGATCAATCTGATAGAGTGGTTTGGAAGATTGGACAATCTAGTAGTTTCAAACTCAAGAATCTCTATCTGCAATTGAGATCAGCTAGAAACTACCCACATAAGTTCATTTGGATGATCAATATACCTTACAAAATAAAAAAAAATTATCTTATGCTGATGAATAGAATTCTGACCAAAGATGATTTGCTAAAAATAGGGTGGAGACGCAATGGTCAATGCCATTTTTTGCTGTCGATAGGAAACTGTTGATCACCTTCTTTTGGGGTGTACTCTGGAAAAATAAATCTGGCAGGTGGTGTATTGTGCTTTTCAATTGAACCTGCCACCAGATAGTGTTGATGATCTAATGTCTTCTTGGATACATTCCTTCCTAGGAAATCAGAGAAATTTAGTTTTTTTTGGGGGGGGGGGGGGCTGCTGTGTGTTGGGTGATATGGAAGACTAGGAATGGTATGCTTTAACAGGCAATTCCCAGATGATCCGGATAATGTAATATATAGACCTTCAAACTTGATTACCTCTTGGGATATATTGCGGAAAGACAAAAAAATCCTTGAGGATGGAGTAGATGTTGTCTATAAGGATTTCAGCTCCTTGACTATGGATCATGAATACAATCTCAAGTTTTAGCTTCATCTTTTTCCTTTTTTTCATTTTCACTGAGTGCTTTAAGGGTTGTTATGCTTTGCTACAAAGTATTTATGTTGTGAGTTGTTTCACGCACTGGATACGTTTTTCTTTTACTCCCTCCATTTCATAATATATGATCTTTTAGTTTTTGTAAAACGAATGTACCTAGACGCCTTTTAGTGTGTGGTTCACTCCAAATATACACACTAAAACATGTCTAGATACATTTGTTTCACAAAAGCTAAAACATCTTATATTTTAAAACAAATGAGTGTCTTGTTTTACAGTATAAAAATTTGGTCGTTTCTTTATATGAAATCGACGGCGGGGTTCGTTGTATCAAAAAAATGTGCGTGACGAGGCCCATACATGTGAGGGGCGTCATACCTGTAGGAGTAAGTTACAAAAAGTTGCATTTAAGTTGCAAAATATTTAATTTATCTCTGAATATTCGTATATTTTTCCTTTTATAAAGATGTAAAATTGGCATAATTAAGCTTCATTCTTAGTAAACATAGCTCCATCCCTTACCTATGTGTAATTGATACGTCGGAAACGTATCTATAATTTTTGATGTTCCGTGCTTGTTTAGTATCTACTTTGCTTTGCTTTGTCCACACTTTGAGGTGTTTTTATATGTTTTCTAATAATAACCTATTAACAAGATGCCATAGTGCCAGTTGCCTGTTTTCTTCTGTTTTTGGTTCTAGAAAAGCTATTAAGGAAATATTCTCGGAATTGGACGGGACAAAATCCAAAGTCAATATTTCATCGAGGAGAACGTGGGGTCCAGAGGAGAGACGGAGGGGAGCCATAGAGCGGCCGCACCCCCCCAGGAGCGGGCCCACCCTAGGTCGCGCCTAGGCAGGGTGTGGACCCCTGGACACCCTCCTGCCTCGCCTCTTCGCCTATAAGAAGCCTCCGATGCCTAAACCCTAACTACCCGATCAATATTCCACGAAACCGTCTGTAGCCGCCGCCACCATCGTCCCTAGATCAGGGGGATATGAAGCTCTTCCCGGCACCCTGCCGGAGGGGAGATCATCCCAGAGGCCTTCTTCTTCATCATGCCAGCCTCCGGTATGAAGCGTGAGTAGATCCACCTTGGACTACGGGTCCATGTAGTTGCTAGATGGTTGTATCTCCTCCTTTGTGCTTTCATGTCTAGATCTTGTGAGCTCCGTTCGTGATCAAGATCTCATATATTTGGAATAAAGCATGTTGTGTTTGCGGGGATCCGATGGATATTGAGATTACTATGTCAGATTGATTAATGGTTTTGTCTTATTAATTCTATCATGTCTGTGTTGTTTGTGATCTTGCATGCTCTCCGTTGTTAGTAGCTATCTTGGACAAGTAGTTGCTAGTGATTCCAAGAGGGGGTATTTATGCTCGATAGTGGGTTCAGGCCTCTATTTAATCTAAGGTAAGTGACAGAAATATCTAAGGTTGTAGATGTACTATTGCCACTAGGGAGAAAACAACGGTATCTTGTTCATGGAACAAGTGGATTGTTTACCTGACACACTTTGCTTAAAGCACTTGTATTTTGCTTGCAACTTAATACTGGAGGGGGTTCGAATGATAACCCAAAGGTGGACTTCTAGTCATAGATGCTGTTGGATGGCGGTCTATGTGCGGTGACCCAGCATACCACTGCATGATGTAGTACACTATAGTCGTTGACATAACACCAATGAAACACCGTTCACTAGTATTACATCCCTAAGAGTAGTACAACAGAAACATAGCAGGTCCAAGACATGACTATAGGTTACAACTCAACTCTTTACACAAGATCCAGAGAACACTCTAGGTTAAAGAGAGAGAAAGAAACTTCTTACGAAGAAGAATCAAGAATAAATAACTCATAGCTACCATACTTATAAAACTAGTAGCTGAACTATTGGCTTGCATTGCTGCTATTGCAATACTCTACAGAAATAGGTTCTATGGTTAGAAATTCTATTCTTATCTAATCAGCAACTTTGTCTTCACTTGAGTTGATGTATATGTTGACTTTCTTGACTTCCTTGAAGAGATTTAACTTATGATAATGATTCCTGGGGCATAACTTGATGTAGACATCGTTTGTACTGGCTTTAGAACCTAGCAAGGGTTAAGAAGATACTTTGAGTATGAGCGTACTCAGCAAGTCCACTAGAAAATGAGTGTTTGATGCACTATATCTACAGCCACAGACCATAGGTTGTAGGCAATGCAAGTCGTAAACATTTCTTCAAAGGTTGCTTTTATTCTGAAAAACTATGTCCGTCGGCCTTCACGGGTTTACTAGAACCTTCATGGGGTTCCTTTCCCGCCGCGTTCGCAGCTCCTTCCCGGAACAGGGAGTAACAAGTTACAATTCTTACACTCTGCAGAGGTGCGTCACTTTACCCATGAGAGATCTTAGCTTTGTTGCACATCCGGGCCGCGAACCCGTTCACACTTCCTTGGTGTGAGGCCTAGACTAAGACCCAAGCCAATAACTGCCTTCTCCACGACCCTGCATGTCTCCTTGGTGTACGCCAGCCCACCTATTGAATTACGGCAATGGCAGTACAGACCGTTCAGATGCTGGAACTATCGTGGGACGTTGAGGGTTCCCACCCATATGCTGCATATCCTCTACGAATTACCATAAATAATATGCACGCTACGAGTGATAACAGCCACGACCCGCACATCCAGTTCCATGCGAGAGGGAAAAGATACAGCTGACTTCTCTGTCCCATTCCAAATCTCATGGTCAACGCGTAATATACGGCGCAAGAATCACTGGCGACATTGGTTGTTAAGTCCTAGATAATATGTTCCTTTATCACCGAAACTCTTATAGTAGGTTATTACCTCATGGTAAATAATCTATAATCACATTACTATGAAAATAGTGTTTTCTGTCCTTTTTCAAATGCAGGTGATGACAACACTGGATTTGTAAAATAATTTACATAAAATAATCAAAGGACATGATCAAGTGTGAACTTGCCTTTTGTGATTGCAAGACTATGCACTCACGGTCTTCAAGACAATATAAGATCCAATAGCGGAAATCTGCATCATTGGTCCGGTAAGGACTAATGTTTAAAGAAGCAAGATGCTTTTATGCATAAGTAATGTAATTCAAGTTGATAAACACGAATCCCGAGAATAACGCTGTTCTAGGGTTTGGATACTGGAATTGGTTTCCTTGGAATGTGTTGCCCTTTTAGATTAAGTTTCGCACATGTGCTTCTTATTAAGGCTTGTGAGTGTGTGGAAAACATCATGTATTTATACCATAACAACATACACAGTTTGGAATGCTACTCAAGGTTGCTTACATCTTAATTGTTTATTTTCAAGTTTTACTTTACAAGTAAGGTCACTTATAAAGGATTTAAGTATTAACAATCTTATTATACAAGTATAGTATAAAGAAAAGTATTTACTATTAATTGTCATATGTTGATTGAAGTGGAAAAATGAATAACTTTTGAAGAAAAGATTACTTTGTTAAGGTTTAAATAATCTTTGTGGTTGATTAGATGTAGTTGATGTTGTTTGTGCTTGCTTGAATAGTTTGGACTTGATATGTTTTATAACTTATTTATAACAGACCAAAGTAAACTATAAAGTATATAATAAAGTTTTTAGCATTTTACTTAAAGTTTGGTAACAATAAGTGACTTTAAGAATGTAGATAGACTTATGGTGTCTTACTTATTATACTCGTATCTTGTTCACTTAATATAGTTTCCTTAAAGTTACTTAAGAATGGTATAACTCTTAGTTGGTAATGGTTTCTTTTCATTATAAATGTATAAAGGGATTGATCTCCGTACAAGGGTGTGGTTAGGGTTTGTGAATAAGTAAATAGTATTATGTACTACTTATGAACTCACCTATAGTGTTTTGATTTGTTGGTAAACTTGTGGTTAAAGTAGAGGAATAGATTTTATTTCTTTTATAAATTATTCTTAGAGATTTTATATTAAATAGGAATTCTTTTATAAAATAATTTATACTTATGGTTGAAGGATCATTCAAAAATATTGCATTTAAATGGTGTTAAATCATTTTGACCTCATAATGTTAGTATTTAAGATTAATACTATTTATTCCATTTAATTGGTTAATTTAAGAAATATTAACAAATTTTATTTGACATGATATGAATTATTAACTAAAGAAATATGTTTTAAATTCAAGTTAATAAGGTGTTTAACTTTTTATTTAACTCAAAAGTGGAATATCACATTTTTACCATGTAGGTATTATTTTTGTGATTATTTTGGTATATTAAATTTATTTTTGTGATTTATAAATAATAAGATATGATTTAATAAGGTTTATTACTTTAAAAATACTTAATAAATAAGAAATATTTAATTAAGTATGTTAATAATGTATAATTATAGTTTTGAACTTTAATTCTTATTCTTCTAAGATTTTTAGTATTTTATTTATATTTTTAACATTTACCATTATTAAAATATTAATATCAAAGTAGTAAAACTTAATAAAGTATTTATTAGATAATATTTATTTAAATAATTATCATAATAATATTTAGTAATAGTTTTAAGTTGTAGATTTATTTTTCTAAACATTTTCATATAATTTATGTATTTTTCTGATTTATAAAACAAAAGATATCAAATTTACAAGATTTTAATCATTTTATAAATTTCTTAATTAAATTTTAAATGGTAAATACTTTTTACACCGATCCAATTCTAGACACAGTCACTGACTGGTGGGCCACATGCCACATGGCATGCCCCTGTTTTAGTTAATACTTTTGTTACTGGGCTGGTTCTTACTCTAAGAGACATATGGGCCCGAGGCCACGTTAGATGCCACATAGGCGAAGACTGGTCAAATGAGTTGACCCGACGTAAGAATGACGTCATCTAGCGCGGTGCAGTGCTAGTTTGTGTTAGATTCAGCACTCGATGGCGAGTCGAACTAGGGTTGCGCCGCCCGAATATGGTCATCGGAGCACTTGCTCCGACGAGCAACTGCGGCGGCGGACGAAAGCGAGCGTCGGCATGGCGTTCTGATGTTCGAGAGACAAATCGAAGAGGTTCACGAGCACCGGTAGCTCACCAGGATTCGGAAGAGCGTGAGGAGGCGTGAGACGGTGGCAATCGACGATGAACGGCGACGTCTGGCGGCGGTGGATGCTTCGATCCCGTCGATTGGGGAAGCGCCGACTTGCGTGATCTGTCGAAGATGATCAAGAGGAGCACGTCGAGCACGTTGGTGTCCTCCGTTGATCCTAGGGTGGTCGGGAACGACGAGGTGGATGATCTCCGGCGAGCTTGGTTTCGGCTCAGAGAGAAAATGGGGAAAAAGGAAGGGATAGGGTTAGTCCCTGCGCAGGAGGGAATCTTGTAGACGATGTTTAGGACGTTAGCACAGATCTCTTCGCAGCAAGCATCACGGCGACGGTGGACGGTTCCGGCGGCCCCACGCAGCTGCTTCGCCGGCGGCGTCCTTCTGGCGAGAGGAGGAAGAAAGGAGAAAGAAGGGGCGAAGCGGTATGGGTCGGGGAGTTGGGCCAGTTGGGCTGCTGTGTGGTGCGTGGGAGTAGCAGATAGGGAGAAGGGAAAATGGGCCACGGCCAGATTGGGTTTTCCCTCTATTTTTTTCCTGGTTTAATTCCCTTTTTATTTTCTGTTTTGTTTTCAAATTTGTATATTACACATTTGATTGATATTTCTTTATGGAATTTATTTTCTGATTAATTGCAGTAATATTGAAATTGTTAAGAATCAATTGGTGAACTTTTATTATATATTGTTTAGGGTTTCTTTATTTTCATTATATAGATGCTTTTTCTATTATTATTTGTGAGGGACTTTAATATGAATTTAATTGGGCATAAATTCCTAAAATTATTATAGAATGTATTACTATTAATTAATGAGTTAAAGTTTGAATTGAAAATGCTTTACCATAAGTTCTTAGAATATTTAACATTTACAAGTTTATTTTATGGATGTGAATAAAGATTAATGGTTAATTACATTGTCTTTATGTCTGTGATCTTTAAAATTATCCCTGTTCAAAGTAAAATAGTAGAATTGTTTTCTAGGATAACTTATGAGAAAGAATTGATAAGGTTAATTCTTAAGCATATATGATAATGATAGTTAGAAATGACAAAGATGTACTTGAGTGATTTGCTATGGAAAAATATTTCTTTAAAGCATTGTGGAAACAAGATGATAGATCAACCATAGTAAGTGGATACTAGGTTTGGTCTTAGATTTAGGGTTTAGTGTTTAACAAGGATTCCTATATTCCATACTTCATAATTCTAAGCTTCTGATCAAGGAATTCCTTTCTTAGATATATTACTTCTCTATATCCATCATCATGTGTTAACATGATGAGCTTTGCTTCACAATAATATTCTTATCCACCTTTTATTCTTCTCAAGCCATTTATAAACCCAATGAGCTTAACACTAAAGCTTTCTTAATATTATCATATTTATATTTAGCTATAACAACTATTCTACTATTAATAATCTCGAACCCAAGAAGTGGTTACCTCTAACTCCATTCATACTCTTCCTTAATTATCCACTACTAATATTTCTCCAGTAAATGTCTATATCAAACTACTTTACCTCAAGTACTTAGTATTTCCAAAGGGAAAATACTACTTATTTAATCCAATGTTTCTCTAACATCATCTTAGTTATACTATCTTGTCTCTTCATAATTCTAGTAACAAATACTCCAACCTCACGTGATATTAATGTGACCTGTAATGGCTAACCTAGGATAATATATCTATACTATGGTTCAATCATGTTGTATCCACTATTGTCACTTATACATGGTACAAGCATTCAATATTGGTGAATAAGGCATGATCATTATAATCCTTTAGGGTTTAGGTTTCCAATTGACTAAACAAGGCTTCTTCAATACAACACTACAGTTGTATTTTAATTAACTTCTGTTTAGCTCTATTGGATTAAAAGATATAATTCATTGACTATACCTACTTGATCCAATAGGACTACTCCTGGTAACTATCTTTAGACTTCATTCTTGTAATCTTCTTTGTTACCATATTGCTTTGATTTCCTTCCATCACTCCCATCCTAAAGATGATATCTAAAACTAGCCTCACTATTCAACTCTTCTAACTTCTTTCTTTATAAGCCTTAAGTGAATGCTGTAATAGGGACAATAGTTGATAGATCAAGCATTGATAGATGAAGAATTGGTGAATCAATAGTTGATTTCTCAATACTGATGAAGAACAATTATAAGGATAAGATTCAGTAGAGATGATAAAGATTGATATGGAAAGAAAGATATATGGTGAATGATCTTAACTTTGGTTTCTTTCCTACTCAATCTCACTAGAGAGTTAAAGTTAGGTATTTCCATGATACACATGGTATAAGTAGATAAGATTTAGATATAGTTGTTACATTCTTATTATTTGTGTTATATACTTAACTTGGTGTTCCTGAGTGATTATAATGAATACAAGGATATGATTACTTAAGGATCAAAGATAACCATTAAGTATTGTATTAGGGTTTTAACATCTATTACATTTGATCTACCCTTAGATCAAATCATGTTACCCAAAATAAGGTTTTAACAAAGGTCATATTGAAACTTATCGCAGTCAACTTGATGATCTACTTCACTTCCATCAAGTTAAGAGAAGCTTCAATCACTTTGACAAGTTTTTATTTAAAAGCACGAAAATTATTCAGATTTTCTATGCATGAATGCAATGCACACACCTGTGTTCAGCTTATTTCTAAGCTCTAATGCTGGGATGTTACACTATGTATCTTGTTGTATTGCAGAATCGAATCTCATAGGATCTTGATGTCTAGTATTACATTGTTATGCCTTGCTCAGTCCTGTCAATTGCCCTGCTATAATTTGTTTACCCTGCATGCCATGTTTGTTTATCTAAGGAGAACACCTCTAGTGAACTATGGACCCCGTTCCAATCTTTACCATTGATACATATTACACTGTTACTGTTTACTTGCTGCAAACTAGTGTTACCTTCCACACCATACAGTTAATCCTTTGTTACAGCAAACCAGTGAGATTGACAACCTCATTGTTCGGTGGGGAAAAGTCTTGAGTTTGTGTTGTGTAGGTCTCCAATTTGCTTGCAACACCTTTGAGTCATTTCCTTCCTCCTACTGGTTCGATAACCTTGGTTTCTTACTAAGGGAAAACTTGCTGACGTGCTGCATCACACCTTGCTCTTGGGGTTTCTCGACGAAGCCCTTCACGTTGATACAACGCCATCATCAAGCTTTTCTGGCGCTGTTGCCGAGGAGGCTAAGGACGCCTTCACAAGGGGAGTCCTTCTCAACCTTTCTCTTTACTTTGTTTTTGTTTTGCTTAGTTTATTTTGCTCGGTTTTTTTGCCTATTTTTATTAAAAACTCCAAAAAAATAGTTTAGTTTGGTTTGCTTTCTCTTATCAAAAACATAAAAAATTAGCCCCTAATATAGTTGTTGCTGCTGTTGGCTTGCTCCCCTTTTGCCAAAATGAACTCTGCTGAGAACACCAAGTTGTGTGACTTCACTAGCACAAACAGCAATGATTTACTAAGCACTCCTATTGCTCCACCTGCTCTTGATGCTACCTTTTATGAAATTAAGCCTGCTTTGTTGAATCTTGTGATGAGAGAGCAATTTTGTGGTGCTAGTTCTGATGATGCTGCTGCCCATCTCAATAACTTTGTTGAACTTTGTGAGATGCAAAAGTATAAGGATGTATATGGAGATATTATTAAGCTCAAGTTGTTTCCTTTCTCCTTGAGAGGAAAAGCTAAAGAATGGTTGCTATCCTTGCCTAGAAATAGTATTGATTCTTGGATTAAGTGCAAAGATGCTTTTATTGGAAAGTACTACCATCCTGCTAAGATTATATCTATGAGAATTGATATTATGAAATTTAAACAACTTGATAATTAACATGTTGCTCAAGCTTGGGAAAGAATGAAATCTTTGGTTAAGAATTGTCCCACTCATGGACTTACTGCTTGGATGATTATCCAGACTTTTTATGCAGGTTTGAACTTCTCTTCAAGAAACCTGTTGGATTCAGCTGCTGGAGGTACCTTTATGGGCATCACTTTGGGTGCTGCAACAAAGCTCCTTGATAATATGATGGTTAATTATTCTGAATGGCACACTGAGAGAGCTCCACATGGTAAGAAGGTAAATTATGTTGAAGAAACCTCCTCTTTGAGTGATAAGATAGATGTTATTATGGCTATGCTTGTTAATGGGAAAGCTCTGTTAGATCCAAATAATGTTCCCTTAGCCTCTTTGGTTGCTCAAGAAGAGCAAGTTGATGTGAACTTCATTAGAAACAACAATTTCAACAACAATGCCTATAGGATTAATTTTGGTAGTAACAACAATTATAGGCCTTATCCTCCCAATAATGGCAATACCTATGGAAACTCCTACAACAATGCTAGAAGTGCCCCCTCTGAACTTGAAGTCATGCTCAAAGAATTTATTAGTAAACAAACCACTTTCAACAAGACTGTGGAGGAAAATCTTTTGAATGTAGAGAAAAATATTTCCTCTTTGTCTGAAGCATAGTCCTCTTTGATTAATAAAATGGCTGCTAAACCTGAAACCATGGAAAGTACCTTTGCTGCTACTCATGCCATACAAGTTACTATTTAGGAAAATGTTAGATTGTTAGCCCAACTTCATGCTAAGTGGGAAAGGGAAGCTGAAATTGCTAGAAACAATAGTGTGTGCACTATCACCACCACCAATATGGATGCCACTAAACCACAAGAAGTCCCTATTCCTCCTCCTACAATGCATAAGCCCAATGATTCTACTACTAGTGATGGTAAGTTTGATTTTGATCTTGATGGTTGCAATATTTCTGAAGTGATTATGTTCCTACAAAGGCTTGCTAAAAGTCCTGATGCCAGTGATATGCATGTAGCTTTTACCAAACACATTCCAGATGCTCTTGTTAAAATTAAGGAAGAGAAGTTAAAACACAAAGCTTCTATTCCTAGGAAAGTAGAAGATAGTTGGGAATTCATTATTAATATGCAAGTGAATGACTTTGATCTCAAATCTTCATGTGATCTTGGTTCTAGTATCTCTATTATGCCTAGGAAGATTTATGAAATGCTTGATTTGACACCTTTGGAAGATTGTATTTGGATGTCCCACTTAATGATATTGCTAAGAAGAAACTCATGGGAAGTCTTAATGATGTTCTCATTATGGTTAACAATGTTTATGTCCCTGTTGAGTTCTATGTTTTGGATGATGAATACAATGCTTCTTGTCCTATTACTTTGGGAAGACCTTTTCTTAGAACTCTTGGTGCCATCATTGATATGAAAGAAGGCACCTTTAAATATCAATTTCCATTCAAGAAAGGTATTGAACACTTCCCTATAAGGAGAGAGAAGTTTATTTTTTCTCCTCCTTTGAAAGCAAGGTTTGATGTTAATGCTTCTTCATTTCAAAATACTTGATTTCTTGTTCTTGTGCCTAACTTAAAGGCATTAGAAAAGTACTTGTTGGGAGATAACCCAAGAGTATTCTTGAGTTTTGGAAGTTATTACTTCAGTAATGACCTCTCCGTATCCTTTTTGTTTGCTTTTTGTGCCAAGAATGACCTCTAATGAGAGGGAAGTAAGATTTGGGGAGTAGTTGTCTCGAAACAAATTTTTGCTCTCGACCATAAAAATACGTGAGGAATCTCTGTAAGTCGGATTGAGCTGAAAATTAAAGAATAAATCCCCCAGTATGTTAGATAACTTTCGTTAGTTCAACAATTTTTTAATTGATAAACATAAGGTCTTCGAAAAAATCGCTTTCTACCTGCTGGTCTGTTTTGACAGATTTCTGTCATTATTTGCATTTGCTTCTTAATGATTCCTTTTTGGGTTATTTTTGGGAAATTGAGCTTTTTGAGGGAATTGCTATAGTAGCTTGTGTTTTTAATGACAAGAACTTACAGGTGACTAAAGTTGAGTAGCATGAGGAGTGGCCCTCGTATTCAAAGGACATGAGATTGCCAACTTATACTTTGTCAAGCATATACTCCATAGTTTGTTCACTTTAACCTTAATCACTTCAAGATGCTTATGATAGGGGAAATGCGGTCTAAAAGCTAACAAGTACCATAATTCTTTGAAGCTCTTTTTGAAACTTGAAATTCCTGCTTCCCTTTATGAAGGGCCTTTCTTCCACCATTATATTGAGTCTCCACCTTCTACCTTTAGGCACCGGTTAAGAGAGCATAGTTTCCATTCTTAGTTCTATGTGAATTGTCCAAAAACTTATTGATTGATGCATATTGTTGATATTGCTTGTTCTTGTGTTATTTGTATCTAGTCACTCTTATGAACTTTGAAGGTGTCCTATGCATCTATTTGCTACTCCCTGAGGGACAAGCTGATTGCCACTATGCCATGTTTTCTGTATGTGAAACAAACAAATGTTTTTCAATGCATGTTATTCATGATCTTTGTTTGTAGCCTTTCATGTTTCATGCATAGTTACTTTGTCTTACTATTATAACTCCATCTTCCAGGCTCATGTTTAGAGTTCTTTGATCCCAGCTTTTTTCTTGCAAATGGTTTGATGTTGGTTTTGATGGTGCATGTCACCTCAAAAATTATTCTTTTTATCACTTACCTACTCGAGGACGAGCAGGAGTTAAGCTTGGGGATTATTGATACGTCGGAAACGTATCTATAATTTTTGATGTTCCATGCTTGTTTAGTATCTACTTTTCTTTGCTTTGTTCACACTTTGAGGTGTTTTTATATGTTTTATGGTACTAACCTATTAACAAGATGCCACAGTGTGAGTTGCCTGTTTTCTTCTGTTTTTGGTTCCAAAAAAGCTAGTAAGGAAATATTCTCGGAATTGGACGTGACAAAAGCTAAAGTCAATATTTCACCGAGGAGAACACTGAGTCCAGAGGAGAGACGGAGGGGAGCCACAGGGCGGCCGCACCCCCAGGCGCGGGCCACCCTTGGTCGCGCATGGGTAGGGTGTGGGCCCCCTGTCCGCCCTCCTGCCTCGCCTCTTATCCTATAATAAGCCCCCGATGCCTAAACCCTAACTACCCGATCAATATTCCACGAAACCGTCTGTAGCCGCCGCCACCACCATCCCTAGATGGGGGATCTGAAGCTCTTCCCGGCACCCTGCCGGAGGGGAGATCATCCCGGAGGCCTTCTTCTTCATCATGCCAGCCTCCGGTATGAAGCGTGAGTAGTTCCGCCTTGGACTACGGGTCCATGTAGTAGCTAGATGGTTGTAACTCCTCCTTTGTGCTTTCATGTCTAGATCTTGTGTGCTCCGTTCATGATCAATATCTCATCTATTTGTAATCATCCATGTTTTGTTTGTAGGGATCCGATGGATATTGAGATTACTATGTCAGATTGATTAATGGTTTTGTCTTATTGATTCTATCTTGTCTGTGTTGTTTGTGATCTTGCATGCTCTCCGTTGTTAGTAGCTATCTTGGCCAAGTAGTTGCTAGTGACTCCAAGAGGGGGTATTTATGCTCGATAGTGGGTTCATGCCTCTATTTAATCTAAGGGAAGTGACAGAAATATCAAAGGTTGTAGATGTTCTATTGCCACTAGGGAGAAAACAACGGTCTCTTGTTCATGGAACAAGTGGATTGTTTACCTTACACACTTTGCTTAAAGCAGTTGTCTGTTGCTTGCAACTTAATACTGGAGGGGGTTCGGATGATAACCCAAAGGTGGAATTCTAGTCATAGATGCAGTTGGATGGAGGTCTATGTATATTTTTTTATTGCCTAATCGAATCTCATAGGATCTTGATGTCTAGTATTGCATTGTTATCCCTTGCTCAGTCCTGTCAATTGCCCTTCTATAATTTGTTTACCCTGCATGCCATGTTGGTTTATTTAAGGAGAACACCTCTATTGAACTATGTACCCTGGTCTAATATTTACCATTGATACATCTTCCATTGTTACTATTTACTTGCTGCAAACCACTGTTACCTTCCACACCATACAGTTAATCCTATGTTACAGCAAACCGGTGAGGTTGACAACCTCACTATTTGTTGGGGCAAAGTCTTGAGTTTGTGTTGTGCAGGTCTCTAAGTTGCTTGCAACACCTTTGAGTCGTTTCCTTCCTCCTACTGGTTCGATAACCTTGGTTTCTTACTGAGGGAAACTTGCTGCTGTGCTGCATCACACCTTGCTCTTGGGGTTTCCCGACGAAGCGCTTCACGTTGATACAGCGCCATCATCAGTAACTTTTTCAAAACTTTTGAACTCCCAAAGTACTCCCTCCATTCCAAATTATAAGATGTTTTTGAAGGATATATGCCCTAGAGGCCAATAATAAAGATGTTTTTATTAACATATTTCGCTAGTTCATAATAGTTTTGTATCATTATATAACTGTATTAAATGGACACATTAATACATGTGTGATAGATAAACAAACTAGGTCCCTAGTATCCTCTAGACTAGTTCGTTGGGCAACTGATGATCGAGGTTTCCCGATCATGGACTTTATCACGTCAACTTACAACGAGGTTACTTATAAAGTGATGGACAAAACCCAACCCTAGTATTTCAATGTGATCCAGTCACATAGTTTAACATTGCAATATCTATCAGAGCATAGTGATTCAGTCCTTTGACTGTGAGATTATATTAATCACTGTCTCTCGAGGCTGCTTTGATCACATCAAACTTCATGTCTGTAACTAGGTGAAAATAAATGTGTGCATTGGGTATTCCAGAGGAACTTTGAGGCCTATGTATCAAGACCGATATTTTCCCATCCGAGTGACGGATAGATACCATGGGCCCACTCGGTGAGAATGCATCTACAATTCTGCAAACATGTGACTAGGTCATGGGGATGTAATACCAAGGGAATGAATAAATGAGTTTGTCGGTAACAAGATTGAACTAGGTATGTAGATACCAAATATTACATCTTGGACAAACTAGGTATCATAGAGAAAAGGGAATGAGACTCGACATTCAAGGTTCAAGCGATCAAGATATTCATGGAATGCAGGGGCCATCATGTAGTTCCAGATACCAATGTTTTTCATTGGTCGAAGAGTGTCTCGATCATGACTATGTATTCTCGAGACGTAGGGTGGCACACTTAATGGTAGAGAATCTTAGGGATTGATCCGAGATCATAGGAGAAAAGAGAGAGAACTCCAAAATTGTTCCGGGGTGATACCGAAAGTGTTACGGGAATATCCTATGATGATCGGAGGGGTCCTAAAGGTGTTTCGGAGTGCTAGGTATTAAATATGTATTTAATATTAATTAAATGAATTAACATTAAGAATATTATTTCAATTGTATTTTTGGGGCAGCCCACCTAATGCATGTAAAACGCATACTTGAACTTTGTATTTTGTTGATATGAATTCCCACATATTTGCTACAAATATGATGTTATATCCATGTTTTACATTGATTTATGGGAATTTACCAATAACCCCTTTATTTTGTTTATAACTCTGCAAGACAGGAAAACCCTGGTTTGTGCATTTTTACCTTTCAAGGACCTAAACAAAGTCAATTGAGCTGGGATTTTGAGAGCATTAATATTTCATCAAGAGAAGTACCAGGAGAATTTAGACCTCACCAGATGATCCAGGAGGCCCAATATAGCCTTGGTGGCGCGCCCTGTAAGGGTGGGCGTGCCACCCATGCTCTTTTCCTCCTCGACCATTGATTCACTTTGATCTTTCACCCATCGCCTTTGTATGGCTTAAAAACAGCTATATTAAGGGCCCCTCGAGAGTTCCTGGAGGGAGGTGTCACGGAAACATAGAAACACCAAAATAGAGCCAGAACTATCAAAGATTGGAGGGGTAACTCCGTCAGATCCACCGCTACAGGGATCTCTAACTTCTCCAACATCTCCACCATA
Source organism: Avena insularis (assembly GCA_023614405.1). Taxonomy (NCBI): domain Eukaryota; kingdom Viridiplantae; phylum Streptophyta; class Magnoliopsida; order Poales; family Poaceae; genus Avena; species Avena insularis. The sequence goes on along the minus strand of CM042689.1, from coordinate 242,755,916 downwards.
ATCACCATGATGAAGAGGGAGTAGTCCACCTCTCGACGATGGGTTTGTGGCAGTAGCTTGATCTCTCTCTCTTGTTCTCATAGATGTCACTTTAGCAACCCCGATTAGTTGTACAGAATGCAAAAATCAGGGGGAAAACTTTTTCTCATTAAGTTATGCAATGTTTGCTTGATTGTTTGATTGTGTTTATGCATCTGACTGTGTATCTTATGGAATACTCCTCTACCTTCCCCTCAGTTTACAAAAAGATATTTAACAAAACTATCTTGGATTATTTCACATATTCTCAAATGTTCTAGCATTTCAAAACCTTAGCCAATATGACATTTCCACAACAAAATGTTTTACTAGTTTCTATTAACAAAATTATGGAAATTTATAAGATATAATCTCCTTATGTTTTCAAGACAGAACTTCCAACTACTATTACCTCTAGGTTGTCCAAAGACTTCCATAAAACCTTTTGAATTCTACTCTTGGTAGAAGTACCAAGAGACTCTTATCTTACTTCAAAACATAAACTTTTAAAAATATCCATATTTACCTCAAGCTAAGCTTAATGGTACCCTTAGTAGTAGATTTAAGATGCCGATAAGATGAATTGCCTTAATATGTTGTTTGATTTGTTTGCTTAGGAATTAGAGTGAGATACCCTAGGACCACATACTATAGTATCCAAATACCTTGTGAATACAAACCCTAAGAAAATCATCTTAGCCTGATCTAATCTCTAGATACTAGAGTGATCATTTAACCTCTTGATCAAATCAATTTAGAGTTAATCCCTTCTAATAGTTTCCAACTCAATAAAGACAAAGTATAAGAATGTATCCTTTATACTCAATCTACATATCAACCTCATACACTTGAGGATAACCATGTATCCTCTCAAAACCATCCCCTCTTGTGTCCTAGTCAAAAAAACCAAATCTGCCAAAAATGACCAAGTCTGGAGGTGTTAACAACATCACATATTTCAGTGTCTCACTTTCATAACCCTTGTGCATTTTTGGAAATGCACTTAATCCATCTGGTAAACCATCCTAAGGACTTCAAATACCCACTCTTTCCCTTGTTTAAATCATCCTCTGACCCACTTGTTCTTGATGGTTTTGCAGGCAAGAAAATAATATTTTTATGCAAATCTTATCATCATGCCTACTTTGGCGGAAGCACCCATCTCCATGACATCCTATTTTACCAACTCTTTACATGGTTGTGATCTACTAAACATGGTAGATAAACCCACACTTCATTTGTTTCAATTCGATTTCTGTTCTTCTTAAACCCACATGGTTTTGGAGGCTAAATGATAAATCTACTTTGACACCCTTGATTTCAACAAAGTTTGGCATCAATTCTTGAAGATCCCAAGCATGATCAAGATCAACTATTTAAATAATAGTGATCTACATAACTTGTTCTAACTATAGATCCAACCCATGATCCCAAGGGAGCTATGATCTCCTTAATCCAACAAGGTTTAGATGGTATAAAAATAATAGTGCCCAAGATCCCTTATTTGTTGTTTTCTTCCAAAAGAAAGTTTGATTTTCAAAACCAAAGGTTGTACATTATATATCCACTATGTGGAATTCATCTACCTTGTATATAACAATTTATCAAATCTTTTCCATAATTATTTTTGGTCCAAAAACTATTTAATTCTTTTATTTAACAAAAACTTCACAACTCCTATAAGAGAAAGTTTGTTTTTCTCCAAAACACTTTCCCAACCTTAGGCACATTTGAGGCCTATATATTATACCCTATATTGTCACTTCAAAAATTATTTTTGAATAGTTTTATTAATTCCTTTTGCATATTTTCTTAAAGGGCAGAACTGAGAAAATAAATGTTATAAATAGTTTTCTTCTTCAATAAATCTTGGGAAAATTCTTCAAAGTATGAATTAATAAATATTTAGGACCATCCCAAACCAAAAACTCACCTTGCCCAATTAATAAATCTCAAATGCACACTTTAAACCCATTTTAGCACTATTTGGATAATGGATATAAAGTGGATCAAAAACCATCTGAAAAATCCAAAACATTTCCCTAGGTTGTACCATGACCATACCCATCTACAAGCATCATTACCCCATCTTGAGAAGATAAAATCTTGAGAAGTTCTTCATAATATTCAATATGAATTTTTTTGGTGTTTTATGAAAATAATAACCTATATTCCCTCAAACTCACACCAACCCCCACACCTGACCACCACAGCCACCACCCCTCTGTCCTGGTCAACTTACATTGTAGCTGCTCTATAGCACCCCCTTTATCTTGTCTCTTATGCTTGGAAATGGAGGGGACAAGAGGCTAGGTCATTTCTTGACTTTAATATGCTTGCTGTTGCACCCTTGCCGCAATGTCTATCTGTAGCACCATAGAGCACCCTCTCTTCTCTATCCACTGCTGCATTCGACCAACCAGCACGCAACACACCCTCTCTCTTGCTCCCATGGACAAAGTCCACCATGGACCTCTCCCTTCGGTTTATATGTCCAGAGCCTCTCCTAGCTCTCCTACCTCCCTCAGTTCCCTCCTATCCCCTCCCTAAAATCTCCACCATGAGACCCTGCTTTCTCCCTGGCTCTCCATCACCGTGGTCAGGGAGAAACTCTCCAATCAGTTTGCATGCAAGAAGGGGAAGTATCTCTCTCCCTTACCCCTTCCCTCTCCCCCTCTACATCCTCTTAACCCCTTATTTCCTCCCCTACTCACCCTGCTCTCCAATTTCTCCCAGGACCGCCCCAAAGGACCACGACGACGAGCTCCCGAGAGCTCCCAGGAGGTGCCTTCCCATGGAACTTCTCCAGGCACCGAACCCTAGCATGTCGCCCCTCCCCATGGTGGCCGACATGCATCGTGTTGCCTTGGAACATCCCTGACCCCTCTGCATGCCCCGAGGTGAGCCCCTGGAGCATCCCTACCACCCCTAGGGTTTCCTCCCAGCAGCTCATGTCTAAAGGAAGATGATGAGATGGGTCCGTCGATCTCGACTGGATTGAAGGGACCCCATCACAACATACCCCTTTGGACCCTCCACCTCTGACCGGCAGGCCGGTGCCTGGCCGTTTGAACGTGGCCGCTGATACGTCGTAAATGTATCTATAATTTTTTGATGTTCCATGCTTGTTTAGTATCAACTTTGCTATGCTTTGTCTACACTTTTAGGTATTTTTATACATTTTTTGGGACTAACCTATTAACAAGATGCCACAGTGCTAGTTGCCTATTTTCTACTGTTTTTAGTTTCAGAAAAGCTAGTAAGGAAATATTCTCGGAATTGGACGGCACAAAAGCCAAAGTCAATATTTTACCGAGATGAACACAAAGACCATAGGGTGACCGGAGGGGCGCCACAGGGTGGTCGCACCCCCCAGGCGTGGGCCCACCCTAGGTAGCGCCTAGGAAGGGTGTGGGACCCCTGGCCGCCCTCCTGCCTCGCCTCTTCGCCTATAAAATCCCCCCGATGCCAAAAGCCTAAGTACCCGATCAGATCTCCACGAAACAGTCCGTAGCCGCCGCCACCATCGTCCCTCGATCGGGGGGATCTAAAGCTCTTCCCGGCACCCTGCCGGAGGGGAGAGATCATCCAGGAGGCCTTCTTCATCACCATTCCAGCCACCGGTATGATGCGTGAGTAGTTCACCCTTGGGCTATGGGTCCATACAGTAGCTAGATGGTTGTTTCTCCTCCTTTGTGCTATCATGTTTAGATCTTGTGAGCTCCATTCGTGATCAATAAAATCTATTTGTCATCATACATGTTGTGTTTGCGGGGATCCGATGGATATTGAGATACTATGTCAGATTGATTATTGATTCTATCATGTCTTGTTGTTATTGATTCTATCATGTATGTGTTGTTTGAGATCTTGCATGCTCTTCGTTTCTAGTAGCTATCTTGGCTAAGTAGATTCTAGTGACTCCAAGAGGGAGTATTTATGCTCGATAGTGGGTTCATGCCTCTATTGAATCTGGAGAAGTGACAAAAGTCTCTAAGGTCATAGATGTACTATTGCTACTAGGGAGAAAACAACAATCTTTTGTTCATGGAACAATTGTATTGTTTAATTTACACACATTGCTTAATACAATTATCCGTTGCTTGCAACTTAATACTGGAGGGGGTTCGGACGATAACCTGAAGGTGGATTATTAGTCATAGATGAATTTGGATGGAGGTCTATGTATATTGTTGTAATGCCCAATCAAATCTCATAGGAATCATGAATGTCTAGTATTTGCATTGGTATGCCTTGTTCAGTTCCTGTCAATTGCCCCGCTGTAATTTGTTCACCCAGTATGTTATATTATTTATCTTAAGGATAACACCTCTAGTGAACTGTGGACCCCGGTCCAATCTTTACCATTGTTACATCATCTACTATTACCGTTTACTTTCTGTAAGCAATCATTACCTTCCACACTATACGTTTAATCCTTTGTTTTCAACAAACCAGTGAGATTGACAACCTCACTGTAAGTTGGGGCAAAGTATTGAGTTTGTTTTGTGCAGGATTCCAAGTTGCTAGCAACACCTTGGAGTTATTTCCTTGCTCCTACTGGTTCGATAACCTTGGTTTCATAATTTATGGAAAATTTGCCGCTGTGCTCATCATACCTTCCTCTTTGTGTCTCCCAACGAAGCTCTATAACTAAGCCGCGTCAAGATATTTTTTGGCGCCGTTGTCGGGGAGTTTAAGGACAGCTTCAAAAGGGGAGTCCTTCACAACCATTCTCTTTACTTTGTTTTTGTTTTTCTTGCTTATTTTTATCAAAAATTCCAAAAAAAAATAGTTTCGTTTGGTTTGCCTTTTCTTATAAAAAACAAACAAAAATTAGGTCCTACTTTAGTTGCTACCATGTCTAGTGTTGTTCCAATCACTGTGTCACCTATGGAAATGATCTTTACTTTCAAACAAGGAAGTGAAAAGAGTTTCCAAGAAGCCTGGTCTAGAATTTCTGATTCACATGGAAAAACTGAGCCTAAAATGACTCTAGGCATGGTTCTTAGCAGTTTCTACCATGGTCTTGCTCTTTGTTATAGATATGCTTTGGATGCTGTAGCAGGAAGAGATTTTTCCAATATAATGAGTATGAAGCTTTGGATGCCATAAATAAGTTGATTACAATTTATAAATTTCCGAGCAAGTCTGATTCTTCCTTTATAAACATCTATGGTAGGTTGAACACTCTTGAGACCAGTACAGCTAGTTTGAAAGATTGATACAACATGCTTAGAGAGCACCATGATTATGTTCCAATAAATTCTAACCCTTCAAAATGGTTTCCTACAATAAAATTTGTTATAAACAATGAAACTTTTGATGCTCGTTGTGATATCATGTCTTAATTTTGTCTTATGCCTAAATATATCTATGAGTCTTTGAATCTTTGGGGTATTTCTGAAGGAGGAGAAGAGATATCTCTTACCAATAATGCAACTATATCACCCATTGGAATAGCTAAAGGAGTGTTTACAAAGATCTTAGGGAAAGTGGTGTCTATTGATTATCTTGTTATTGAATGTGTAGGAAAGGAACAAATTACACTTGGAAGATCCCTATTCAAACTCCTTGGAGCAATAATAGATATGGGAAAAGGCATTATGCATTTTGCTTCTCCAACAAGCAATAATACATTCCCTAAATACAGGAGTAAAGGTAATAAAGGTAGGGGCAAGAAATATGTCAATGCTTCTTAATTTGAAAATACTTGATTCTTCTTGCTTCTTGTTCCTAACTTAAAGGCGTTAAATAAAAATACTTCTTGGGAGATAACCCAATATTTTTCTTGAGTATTGGAAGTTATTACTTCTGTAATAACCTATCCTTATCCTTTTTGTTTGATTTTTTTTCCAAGAATAACCTCTAATGAGAGAGAAGTAAGATTTGGGGAAGTTGTTGTCCCGAAACAGATTTTTGTGCTTCACTATAAAAAATTCGTGAAAAATCTCTGTACGTCGGATTGAGCTGTAATTTTCTGAGTAAATCCCCCAGGTTGTTATCTAAGTTTAGTTAGTTCAACACTTGTCGATTTTAGCAACATAAGGTCTTCAAAAAAATTACTTTTTACCTGCTGGTCTGTTTTGACAGATTTCTGCCATTATTTGCATTTGCCTCTTTATCGGTTTCTTTTTGGGTTCTCTTTGGTAAATTGTGTTTTTTGAAGGAATTTCTACAGTAGGTTGTGTTTTTAATGAAAGTTTTTCTATTTTGAAACTAAACCCAAAGGTTTATTCTTTTGAATGAATTAATGTTGCTAAAGAAGATTGTGTGAAGTTTTGTGTGAAGGAAATTTTGAAGTGTAGGGGAAGAATGATGTAATGAGATGGAGAATGGACAAAAGATCAAGCTTGGGGATGCCACCCCATGTCAGGCCAATAAATATTCAAGAGGTAAAAGCGTCAAATCTTGGGGATGCCCAAGGCATCCCCTTCTTCATCAATAAAAATCACAAGTCTCTTTCTAGACACTTCATTTTTATTGGTTCATGCACTGTTGTGTTGTTCTTAGAGCGTCTTAGTTTTCCTTTTTGGTTTTAGTTTCCTTATTTTGCTTGAATAAAGTAGTTGGATCCCCGCTTTCGCTGTGATGTTTCAAATAAGTTGATTGGTGTTGGAAAGGAGTAGAAAGTTTCATGCTTATAGTGGTACAAAAGGGAGCTTGTTTTGACCTTATGCTTAGTGATTATTGTTGTAGCATGACTTGTTCCAAATAATTGAGATTGCTTAATGTGCCTTGCAAGAATCATGCGTTGTTTTAGCATACAAAAGCTTAATATGTTGGTATTCTCCTTTGATGCTTTGTTTGGGTTGACTTGGCACATGATTACACCATGTTATGACTATAAAACAGTCACCTTAGCCTCTATGATCATATAGTTTTTGACTTGTGGTACCACATTATGCTTTGATTGATAATTTTTTGTCGCTCTGCATGATTATTGTCACATCCCAAAATTCTCCTAATTTTGGAATGTGAAATAAATAAATAAGTTTGATTGATTGTTTGACTATGTTGAAAATTCTCAAAGAGAAGAAACTTTTTGAATAGAAAATCCCCTCAACCTTGAATTCAAAATCTTATATTCTTTTGTTATGACCTAAGTAGCCATATAGGCAAAAGGGCATAAATTGATTATGGATTGTAGAATTGGTGTGCAAGATTTCAAAATGAAAATAATGAAGCATTCGTAAGCATTTCATTACATCCATGCAAAGTTCTCACAAACTGAATCCAAATCCTGGTATCTAAATCCTGTAGTTGATTCGCCCAAATGTTCCTAAGGGTAATTAAATTGACTTTATAAAACCCACTGTTGCTAAGGCATAAATTATTGTTAATTATATCCTAAAGAGATCCAATTAATATTACAAAATTTTAGAAACAAAATTGAGCTCATTTGGAGCTATTATGAAAAAGTTATGGAATAAATACAAACAAATAAAGATATAAATAAAATGGAATATACAAGGATTTATAAACCCACTATTTGCAAACTAGTAAAAAGATTACAAAATTGATCCTACAATGATCTATTCGATTTTAGAAAAAATTAGAAACAAGAATTGTGTCATTTGGAGTTCGTATGCAAAAGATATAATGGAAACAAGTAAATAGAAAAAGAAAAAGAAAAAAAACCTAACCGGGCCGGCCCAGCAAGACCGATCGAACCAACCAGCCAGCTTACGTGCCCAGGATTGCTTTAAAAAGCGTGCAGAACGAGTTTTGTCAAACCTATCTCTATTCAAACACTCGTAACTTTTAATCTACAACTCCGAATCGACTTCCGTTTGTTTCTACTTGTTTCCTACTCCAAGGCCTATATCTACATCATCCCAAACCTCCATATAATCTCGTGAAGCCATAGCTGTATGAGTTTCCCTTCTCGAAATTCTGAATCTACACATGCCCGAATCTTATTTTGCTTTTTAACCCATCTAGACTTCGTCGTTTGCCTTCGGTCAAAAAATGTAAGTTGTAGGAATCATCGAAATCTTTCAACCCCGACAAACCTCACCTCTTTTCATCCATCACAGCCGAAGAATTTCGTATCGCAATATTTCCGATCTTACGGTGTAAATCCAAGATGTACTCGCGCTCATTTCTTCAAATCCAAATTCCTTTGGTGAGAAGGTAGGAATAATGATTCCCCACAACTTTCGTGTTCTAAGTTTTTCAATTTGACCTACGGATTTGTCTCTCTAACACAGATATGTTTCTTGTCTATTCTGAGCCAAAATCGGGTCAATCTCTTCTTCTAGCCACCGGATCCTATCCAGACGGTCGAGATCCAATCAAACCGGTGCGTGCCATGTCGTCATCCTGGTCAGCTTCCTCATCAACGCCACGTCAACATCAGGTCAACATCTAGTCCCAGTCAGCATGCAAAGTCAACATGTCCAGTCAGCGGAATATTCCCTGGAATATTCTGTTCGAATTTAAAATTGCATATTATAGATCTAACTTGTAAAATTCATTAAAAATTCATACCACATCCAAAAATTGCGTATAATATATAAAATTTAAGATAATTTTACGTAGAATCCTCTTATCAGAATAGATCCAAATTTTACTGTACGTGGTTACTGCAGTATTTTAATTAGTTTTAATGGTCTTTTAGGTTAATAAATTCATAAGAAGTTATCTGTAACTCCGAAAAATATGAATAATATATAAAATTGAAGCTACTGTAATGTACTATAATAATATCTGGTTGGATCTAGCCTTTGCAGATTATTTAACCCATCGCAATTTAATTAGTTTTAATGGCTTTATAAATCATTAAATTCATAGTAAATTAATTGCTTGTCACAAAAATATAAATGATATAACGATGGAAAGCTGGTTCCATGTAGATCATCAATATGCAATTATTTAAGCATTTTACTGTAAGGTTTTTCCGTGAAGATTTAAATGGTTTAATGGCCTATTTAGAGTAATGAATTGATAAGAAAATAAATACTATTCAGAAAATTACAAATAATATGTCCCTAAAATAACAATTCCGTGGAGATTACAGATATAATTTTAGTTTTATTTTTAGACAAAAGAAACTATATGAATCATTTAAAACCATTAAACACTATTTAAATCATACAAAAAGATCTATAACTCCGATTAGGGTGAATCCAAGTGCTAAGGTTTTGTGTTGACAATATCTATACAGAGAAATTGCATGACAAATTATTTGGTACTGTTAAAACAGAAATTCATACAGAAATATTTAAACCCATTAAAATAGTGTTTTAATCATAAGAAAATATCTATAACACCTTTTTAGGTGATTCAAATTGCCACTGTCTCTAAATTGCATTACCTCTATCCAGTAGCATCTAGTTCACAATTTAATACGACATAAACATATTTAGTTCAATTAAAGTGGTATAGAGTATATTAAATCGATACAACTTTAGTAATAAAAGCTTTAGTGCATTAAATGACTTTCCACATGCATCATGTAATCTAACTATGTTCAGAACTAAGGTAACAACCATTGTGACTTATTAAATTTTCATGCATGCATTTGTTTTATTTGTTTGATCTCTATGTGCTATTGTTTATGTTGTATGCAATTGTTTGATCGATAGATTGTGAGGAGTGCAACGTGTGTGATTGCAACTACTATGATTGCAAGTATTGTGGTTATGACGAGAGCAACCATTATATCTATGAGAATTGTGAGGATTATCTAATCGAATACATCTACAACAAAGGCAAGTGGTGCTATCTTGGTCATAAATGTCCTATTGTTTTCCCATGCATTATAGATGTTTTTGTAGAATTGCATATGTAGGAATTGATGTGTATATGCTATGCTATGTCCCATATTATTCCCTAGCTTTCCTTGTTTATGAGCCACCGTTGGTAGATGTGCTTAGCCATGCTATGATGAACGAGGGCTGGGTTACATCACTGAAGTTCTTTCTAAATGTGTTGGTTTGCGAAAACTAAAATAACTTAATCAATGAATCTCCTGGGTGTGATGGGATTGATTATTTTTGGTGGTATCATTGCGGAAAGGCACCCAGGACACTGAGAAATGATTGGTTTCTTTGTTTGGAAGCTTTCGTGTGCAACCATGTGCCAATAATGAAATGGGCGGTTGGTTGAACTCAGTAGGTTGTGGTAACTCGAACCCGCGTATCCAGAGATATAGATAGTGTAGGTTGGACCGGTGCGCGTCGAGATTAGGGAGCTACTTCCCGAATGGTTCCTTCTTGGACTTCTCCCTATCATCACCCAATATGAGAGTGGTGGTACGAGCTGGGGTGGCCAAGTCACATGGGTAAAGTGTACTAACCCCTGCAGGGTGTATAAACTAAGTGCTTAGCCGTGTCCCGGTTATGGACAATTTGAGTGACCTGATACTGATGCTATGATATTTCTCACTCATCCTTATTTCTTAATTTCTTAAAACTTGTTGGGTGAACATAATTGGGTAGGAGCACCTGGGAGTGAACCATAGTGTCCTATTTATCGTATTGGAAAACTACTTTGTTACAAATGTTAGGATAAAACTGTTGCTTTATGCAAATGAACCTGAACTCCACTTGGCCAAATAAGCATGTAGTTGATAGATCTGTTGTTAACCACTTTAGCCTACTTGCCATACATTCAATGTATTGACCATTCGTGGCTGCAACGTTTCATGTTGCAGGTTATATCGTATCTGAGTGATCGTTCATAGGTTGCGAGACTCCACTCAACAATTGTTCGCATGTGGCACATTTGAAGGATGGAGATCTACCTTGTATTCGTTTTCCGCTGTGTACTTGAATAAATAATGTAAATTCTAGATCATATTCGTTGTATTTATGATGCATTATATTTGGTATCATTTTGTCTTTGTGTGTGCGTGGACCGATCGAGGATTGGCACTATACACATGAACTCAGCCTTATCAAAGAGGGTGTTACGATGGTATCGTACTGTGTGTTAGTAGGATCGTGACCTTAGAAATGGATTAGCAATAAAAGACCTCTATTAGGAGAACTTTCATATTTTATACTTATTAGAGTTCTTATATTCCTTGTCTATCTTTTCTATAACCTCTTCCTATTCAAACATTTATAGTTGTCCATTCTTTTGATACCTATATGAGAGTTAGATAAGTAAAAGAACAAATAGTATGACATAAATGAACATCTCACCAAGTTTGGGTAGGACTGGACCACCATATTTTATCTCTTTAGGAGATCATCGCTATCGTGTTAGCATATTGTTCTTACCAACTTATGTTGTATGACAATATAGGTTGTTTGCTTGGTTGTATTGAGCTATTTTGTGTGATGCTTTGTTTAGGATCAGTTAGTTTTGAACTCTAATGTTTCTGAAATTGTGATGAGGTTTTTAAATTAGTTTAATGGTGTGAATTGATTAAAATTCGTGAGATTACTGCTGCAGTTTTCTGCCTGACCTGTTGTACCGCGCGATTTTTCATATTTTACTGGTAACTCATAAAAATCTAAAATAGGATCTGGAGCATAATTACCTGTAGTACATGCAAAAAAATTGGCTAAAATTCCTGAAGAGTTTAAGGTGCCCAGAAAAATCCGTTAAACCCGCTGTACCGTTTTGACAGATTTAGTTTATTGCTTATATGTTTCTCTATTTTACTCTAGTATTGTTCCCAATGCTTTCAAACTATTTTGTGGTTATATACTACTAAATTTAGACCTCTGTATTATTGTTATGCAAGTGCTTGTTTGTGTGTTGATTTCTTATGATTGTTTTCTTGTTTGTGACATTGATTGCTTCATATAGTTATGAGTAGGATTACTTCCTTAGTAGCTTCTTCTCCCTACAATCAATTCTTCTCTATCTCAAACCCATGGAACTATAATGATGTGTTGAATACATGGAGAAGGATTAAGTGGAAAGTTTTACAACATAATGCATCGACAAAGGAGAATAGTTCATCTAATGCAACAGAAGGATGTGGAAGTACGAAGTGTTGAAATGATGTTATGTAGTAGATTACGCAACCCGAAAGTTGAAGTATCAATAGTTTAGTTTTAGTAGTAGCTTTGTTGATTGAATACATGGGAGCCTACATAGAGCATTAGTTCGTGCCCATGGAAACCTTCTTCAAGGCAAGTGAGAATGTCCGAGTGATAGAAAAACGTGATTCACCTATCCTCATACAGGGTAATGATTTGGGGGCAGGATGGATTGATCACCATTCCTACTACTCTTATTATTCGCTCTTGTACTGTTGGCTTTGCGAATCTTGAGTGCCCATTTCAACCTTAGCAGAGAGTCGACGTTGAGCCTAAACCCTAGAATGGTATATTGTTACACCCTTGTAAAAGCACCCAGTGCTAAGCATAGGAATGTACGGTAAGGATGAATCCCAACCGTGAATTATGGGCACCGTGAAGTAAACATTCCCTATTTGCCCACCATGAGAGTTTCGCTAGTTTAAGAAGTGCTTCCTCATAAACTATCAATTATGGAATTAGAATGTGCAATGAAAACCAATTCAGCCAAGTGAATCCTTGAGAAGTGACCTAGTCAGATTTCTTTTAAGGGTGGTAGCATCCTAATGGATCCCGAACCTTCTTTCTTTCTAGCCTTCCCAAATCTCGGGACGAGATTTCTTTTAAGGGTGGTAGTCTGTCACATCCCAAAATTCTCCTAATTTTGAAATGTGAAATAAATAAATAAGTTTGATTGATTGTTTGACTATGTTGAAAATTCTCAAAGAGAAGAAACTTTTTGAATAGAAAATACCCTCAACCTTGAATTCAAAATCTTATATTCTTTTGTTATGACCTAAGTAGCCATATAGGCAAAAGGGCACAGATTGATTATGGATTATAGAATTGGTGTGCAAGATTTCAAAATGAAAATCATGAAGCATTCGTAAGCATTTCATTACATCCATGCAAAGTTCTCACAAACTGAATCCAAATCCTGGTATCTAAATCCTGTAGTTGATTCGCCCAAATGTTCCTAAGGGTAATTAAATTGACTTTATAAAACCCACTGTTGCAAGGCATAAATTATTTATAATTATAGCCTAAAGAGATCCAATTAATATTACAAAATTTTAGAAACAAAATTGAGCTCATTTGGAGCTATTATGAAAAAGTTATGGAATAAATACAAACAAATAAAGATATAAATAAAATGGAATATACAAGGATTTATAAACCCATTATTTGCAAACTAGTAAAAAGATTACAAATTTGATCCTACAATGATCTATTCGATTTTAGAAAAATTTAGAAACAAGAATCGCGTCATTTGGAGTTCGTATGCAAAAGATATAAGGAAAACAAGTAAATAGAAAAAGAAAAAGAAAAAAAACCTAACCGGGCCAGCCCAGCAAGACCGATCGAACCAACCAGGCAGCTTACGTGCCCAGGATTGCTTTAAAAGCGTGCAGAACGAGTTTTGTCAAACCTATCTCTATTCAAACACTCGTAACTTTTAATCTACAACTCCGAATCGATTTCCATTTGTTTCTACTTGTTTCCTACTCCAAGGCCTATCTCTACACCGTCCCAAACCTCCATATAATCTCGTGGAGCTACAGTTGTACGAGTTTCCCTTCTTGAAATCCCGAATCTACACATGCCCGAATCTTATTTCACTTTTTAACCCATCTAAACTTCGTCGTTTGCCTTCGGTCAAAAAACGAAAGTTGTAGGAATCATCGAAATCTTTCAATCCCGACAAACCTCACCTCTTTTCATCCACCAAAGCCGAAGAATTTCGTATCGCAATATTTCAGATCTTACGGTGTAAATCCAAGATGTACTCGCGCTCGTTTCTTCAAATCCAAATTCCTTTGGTGAGAAGGTATAAATAATGATTCCCCACAACTTTCATGTTCTATGTTTTTCAATTTGACCTACCGATTTGTCTCTCTAACACAGATCTATTTCTTGTCTATTCTGAGCCAAAATCGGGTCAATCTCTTCTTCTAGCCGCCGGATCCTATCCAGACGGTCGAGATCCAATCAAATCGGTGCGTGCCATATCGTCATCCCGGTCAGCTTCCTCATCAACGCCACGTCAATGTCAGGTCAACATCTAGTCCCAGTCAGCATGCAAAGTCAACCTGTCCAGTCAGCGGAATATTCCCTGGAATATTCCGTTCGAATTTAAAATTGCATATTATAGATCTAACTTGTAAAATTCATTAGAAATTCATACCACGTCCAAAAATTGGGTATAATATATCAAATTGAAGATAATTTTACGTAAAATCATCTTATCAGAATAGATCCAAATTTTACTGTACGTGGTTACTGCAGTATTTTAATTAGTTTTAATGGTCTTTTAGGTTAATAAATTCATAAGAAATTATCTGTAACTCCGAAAAATATGAATAATATATCAAATTGAAGCTACTGTAATGTACTTTAATAATATCTGGTTGGATCTAGCCTTTGCAGATTATTTAACCCGTAGCAATTTAATTAGTTTTAATGGCTTTATAAATCATTAAATTCATAGTAAATTAATTGTTTGCAACAAAAATATAAATGATATACCGATGGAAATCTGGTTCCATGTAGATCATCAATATGCAATTAGTTTAGCATTTTACTATAAGGTTTTTCCGTGAAGATTTAAATGGTTTAATGGCCTATTTAGAGTAATAAATTCATAAGAAAATAAATACTATTCAGAAAATTACAAATAATATGTCCCTGAAATCACAATTCCGTGGAGATTACAGATATAATTTTAGTTTTATTTTTAGACAAAAGAAACTATATGAATCATTTAAAACCATTAAACACTATTTAAATCATACAAAAAAGATCTATAACTCCGATTAGGGTGAATCCAAGTGCTAAGGTTTTGTGTTGACAATATCTATACAGAGAAATTGCATGACAAATTATTTGGTACTGTTAAAACAGAAATTCATACAGAAATATTTAAACCCATTGAAATAGTGTTTTAATCATAAGAAAATATCTATAACTCCTTTTTAGGTGATTCAAATTGTCACTGTCTCTAAATTGCATTACCTCTATCCAGTAGCATCTAGTTCACAATTTAATACGACATAAACATATTTAGTTTAATTAAAGTGGTATACACTATATTAAATCGATACAACTTTAGTAATAAAAGCTTTAGTGCATTAAATGACTTTCCACATGCATCATGTAATCTAACTATGTTCAGAACTAAGGTAACAACCTTTGTGACTTATTAAATTGTCATGCATGCATTTGTTGTATTTGCTTGATCTCTATGTGCTATTGTTTATGTTGTATGCAATTGTTTGATCGATAGATTGCGAGGAGTGCAACGTGTGTGATTGCAACTACTATGATTGCAAGTATTGTGGTTATGACGAGAGCAACCATTATATCTATGAGAATTGTGAGGATTATCTAATCGACTACATCTACAACAAAGGCAAGTGGTGCTATCTTGGTCATAAATGTCCTATTGTTTTCCAATGCATTATAGATGTTTTTTTAGAATTGCATATGTAGGAATTGATGTGTATATGCTATGATATGTCCCATATTATTCCCTAGCATTCCTTGTTTATGATCCACCGTTGGTAGATGTGCTTAGCCATGCTATGATGAACGAGGACTGGGTTACATCACTGAAGTTGTTTCTAAATGTGTTGGTTTGCGAAAACTAAAATAACTTAATCAATGAATCTCCTGGGTGTGATGGGATTGATAATTTTTGGTGGTATCATTGCGGAAAGGCACCCAGGACACTGAGAAATGATTGGTTTCTTTGTTTGGAAGCTTTCGTGTGCAACCATGTGCCAATAATGAAATGGGCGGTTGGTTGAACTCAGTAGGTTGTGGTAACTCGAACCCGCGTATGTAGAGATGTAGATAGTGTAGGTTGGACCGGCACGCGTCGGGATTGGGGAGCTACTTCCCGAACGGTTCCTTCTTGGACTTCTCCCTATCATCACCCAATATGAGAGTGGTGGTACGAGCTGGGGTGGCCAAGTCACATGGGTAAAGTGTACTAACCCCTGCAGGGTGTATAAACTAAATGCTTAGCCGTGTCCCCGGTTATGGACAATTTGAGCGACCTGATACTGATGCTATGATATTTCTCACTCATCCTTATTTCTTAATTGCTTAAAACTTGTTGGGTGAACATAATTGGGTAGGAGCACCTGGGAGTGAACCATAGTGTCCTATTTATCGTATTGGAAAACTACTTTGTTACAAATGTTAGGATAAAACTGTTGCTTTATGCAAATGAGTCTGAACTCCACTTGGCCAAATAAGCATGTAGTTGATAGATCTGTTGTTAACCACTTTAGCCTACTTGCCATACATTTAATGTATTGGCCATTCGTGGCTGCAACATTTCATGTTGCAGGTTATATCGTATCTGAGTGATCGTTCATAGGTTGCGAGACTCCACTCAACAATTGTTCGCCTGTGGCACAGTTGAAGGATGGAGATCTACCTTGTATTCGTTTTCCGCTGTGTACTTGAATAAATAATGTAAATTCTAGATCATATTCGTTGTATTTATGATGCACAGTTATATTTGGTATCATTTTGTACTGTGTGTGCCAGTGAACCGATCCAGGGATTGGCACTATACACATGAACTCAGCCTTATCAGGCGAGGGTGTTACAATTATGGCCATTATTTCTCTCTTAGTTGGTCGCTCCTAGTCTTTTGCTATCCTCCACTTGTATTGAGTAAGCTCTACTCATGCATCCAACTCCCAAGAAACCAAGTTATTCCAAAGAGTCCACTATAAATTCCTATGCATGGTGTGCTACACCATTCAAAGTATATTCTTGTTTTATCTATCTTCCAAATTAAACTTGTTATGTGAAAATTAGTGATTAAAGCTCTCACAAACGTGATGGCACACTTTATTTTTTCTTGCCCCTAATAAACTTGAACCATTGTGTCATATATGTTGTATATGCTTGCACTTATAAGTTCGTAATTAGCAGAATCGTGTTGTCATGGGGAACGCTTTCAGCACTTGTAAATATTTACCCAGTTGATATCATGATCTTTTGTTTGCGGATGTTGGTGGTGTGAAACAAAAGGGGATCTTGTATGTCCATGGAGTTTTGTATATGTGTTATAGAAACACCTGGGCCGCTAGCCTAAGCCATGCCTAATCATGGTGTAAACTTGCAACATAACCATAGTGAGCAATCTGTGAAGAATCCTCAATAAAAACCTATGCAAATAGAAAATAAAAAGATCGCTAAGATGCTCATTGTCTATTGCCTTGTCATTTTGATATGGGATAGCTCCTGTATCATGGGGCAAGGGGTACCCCGTTGGCGGTTCTTTATGATACACATATACTTACTACGAAAAGAACTTACCGGTGACAAAAGTTGAGTAGCATGTGGAACGGCCCTCGTACTCAAGGGACATGAGATTGCCAATTTATACTTTGTGAAGCATATACTCCATATTTGTTTCACTTTAACCTTAATCACTTCATGATGCTTATGATACAGGCAATGAGAGCTGAAAGCTAACAAGTACCATAATTTTTGGAAGATCTTTATGAAACTTGAAATCCATGCTTCCCTTTATGAAGGGCCTTTCTTCCTACTTTTATATTGAGTCTCCACCTTCTATCCTTATGCACCAATTAAGAGAGCATGGTTGTCATTATTAGTTCTATGTGGATTGTCCCAAAACTTATTGATTGATTCATAATGTTGATATTGCTTGCTCTTGAACTATTTGTATCTAGTCACCCTTATGAACCTTGAAGGTGTCTTATGCATTTATGTTTTGCTACTCCACGAGGGACAAGCTGAATACCACTATGCTATGTTTTCTATATGTGAAACAAGCAAACTTGTTTCAATGCATTGTTATTCATGTTCTTTGTTTGTATCCTTTCATGTTGCAACATAGTTACTATGTCTTATTTTTAGAACTTCATCTTTCATGCTCATGTTTAGAGTACTTTGATCCCAGCTTTCAATGCTTTGCAAATGGTTTGATATAGATTGTGATGGTGCATGCCACCTCAAAAATTATTCTTTTTATCACTTACCTACTCGAGGACGAGCAGGAATTAAGCTTGGGGATGCTTGATACATCGTAAATGTATATATAATTTTTTATGTTCCATGCTTGTTTAGTATCAACTTTGCTATGTTGTGTCTACACTTTGAGTTATTTTTATACATTCTCTGGGACTAACCTATTAACAAGATGCCATAGTGCTAGTTGCCTGTTTTCTGCTGTTTTTGGTTTCAGAAAAACTAGTAAGGAAATATTCTCGGAATTGGACGGGACAAAATCCAAAGTCAATATTTTACCGAGATGAACACAGAGACCAAAGGGCGACTGGAGGGGTTCCTCGGGGTGGCCGCACCCCCTAGGCGCGGGCCCACCCTAGGCCACTCTTGGGCTGGGTGTGGGCCCCCTAGCCGCCCTCCTGCCTCGCCTCTTCGCCTATAAAAGCTCCCTGATGCCAAAACCCTAAGTACCCGATCACATCTCCATGATACAGTTCATAGCCGCCGCCACCATCATCCCTAGATCGGGGGCTCTGAAGCTCTTCCCGACAACCTGCCGGAAGGGAGAGATCATCCCGGAGGCCTTCTTCATCACCATGCCAGCCTCCGGTATGATGCGTGAGTAGTTCACCCTTGTACTATGGGTCCATACAGTAGCTACATGGTTGTTTCACCTCCTTTGTTCTATCATGTTTAGATCTTGTGAGCTCCGTTCATGATCAAGATCATCTATTTGTAATCATACATGTTTTGTTTGTGGGGATCCGATGGATATTGAGATACTATGGAAGATTGATTATTAATTATATCATGTCTTATTGATTATTGATTCTATCATGTCTGTGTTGTTTGAGATCTTGCATGCTCTCCGTTTCTAGTAGCTATCTTGGCCAAGTAGATGCTAGTGACTCCAAGAGGGAGTATTTATGCTCGATAGTGGGTTCATGCCTCTATTGAATCTGGGGAAGTGACAGAAATCTCTAAGGTTATAGATCTGTTGTTGCTACTTGGGAGAAAACAACAATCTTTTTTTCATGGAACAATTGTATTGCTTACTTTACACACATTGCTTAATGCAATTATACGTTGCTTGCAACTAAATACTGGAGGGGGTTCAGACGATAACCTGAAGGTGGATTATTAGTCATAGATGCAGTTGGATGGCGGTCTATGTATATTTTTGTAGTGCCCAATCAAATCTCATAGGAATCATGAATGCCTAGTATTTGCATTGTTCTTCCTTGCTCAGTTCCTCTCAATTGCCCCGCTGTAATTTGTTCACCCAGTATGTTATATTATTTATCTTAAGGATAACACCTCTAGTGAACTGTGGACCCCGGTCCAATCTTTACCATTGTTACATCATCTACTATTACTGTTTACTTTCTGTAAGCAATCATTACCTTCCACACTATACGTTTAATCCTTTGTTTTCAACAAACCAGTGAGATTGACAACCTCACTGTAAGTTGGGGCAAAGTCTTGAGTTTGTGTTGTGTAGGATTTCAAGTTGCTAGCAACACCTTGGTGTTGTTTCCCTGCTCCTACTTGTTCGATATCCTTGGTTTCATAACTGAGGGAAAATTTACAGCTATGCTCATCATAACTTCCTCTTGGGGTCTCCCAACGAAGCTCTATAACTGAGCCACGTCAAGCGCGCGCCCTCCCCCCGTGAGTGCCGCTAGGCCGATCACCCCCTATGCGGCATGTTCTAGTCCAGATCCGGCCTGCGAGCTCCCCTTCTCTTTTCCTTTTAAATTTCTTTATTCTGTCCAAAATCTGCTGCTAGGTTTAAATGCAAAATAAAATGAAAAATACCCGAGTTTTCCTAAATCTAAGTTTATACATGTTCTATAGGTTTTTCTCTAACATGCAGAGCAACCCCCAGATCGAAAATAAATATCATTATTTTCTGATTTTAAATCTACCAAATAGTATCATTTTCAATAAATAAATTTCCTAATAAGTTCCACATATTCAATTGAAATAAATCCAACTCCCTCTAGAAGGCATTTGACTTACCTATCATATTCCATTTATCTCATGCCAAGTTGAGCCATGGTTTTACTGTAGCAACAATGACAATAAAAATTCACCTCTTCCTTTAGAAAATTCATTGGGACAAACCATAACCTTTATTGACTTGATTCCATCTCCTAGTAAATAGGTACTACCAAACATACTCAAACCCAGGAACCTCTGGTTATTTTTAGTGAATTAAACTCTTTGTTTAGGGTTGTTTCACTAGATAAATCATTCCACCGGTTTTAGAACTCCAAAAATAGTGTTTCCAATTTCTAGAGAAAGGTATTTAAAATACCTACCATGTTATTTTGGATTCATACCAAAAGAATCTGCAAAATAAATCTGGTGAAAATGACAAATTGCTGACGGAAGTTACTTTGGGAATTTCCCAAGGGCATACTGATAATTATTGGAGTGAATCCAACTCTCAAAAATCATAGACTCCAAGATCTACCAGAACCCCGGAGGGCAAATTTATTTGAGCAACATATATTTTCTGGTGATTTATTCTCTTAATTATGGTTTATTTCACAAAAAAAATCATAACTAAATAAATAAAATTGATAAAATAGTGAAACCAGTTTTATTGGATTTGTTAATTCAATACCTATCTGATGATATGATTTTTGTACATTGATATCATAGAGACCCAAGCCTTGGTTTAAGTAGTTTTGGCCTTTTATTCCTAAAAGAAATTCTACAAATGCAATTAAAGTAATTCCAATTGCTATGTGCTCAATGTATAAAAAACTACTGAATTTAGTGATGTATTGTATGTTGTTTGCTGCATTGTATTGGTTCTTGTATGTCTTTTATTGATTGTGGCCTTGTGTGTTTGCATGTGTGACCCGTGATGATGATAGATGCGATTATATTGAAGGAGAGGAGGATGATTATTGTTATGGTTTTCTAAGAATAAGCCAGATACATATTTACATATTGCTCATCACATGCAAGCCATCTACTTATTCATAAGCATTGTCCTACTATTTTACTTATGCATGACTTACCTACTTGTTCACGCAAACTGCATTGTTTTACTTTATGATGATCTATATATGGTAGTGGCTTGGCTCCTCCAAAACCACTACACATTTGTACTACTAAGTACAACCCCCTTGATGGAATCTACTTGTCCCTAGTATTTTAGATGGTGTATAACACCATACCCCCTTGGAGACCCCGTTTTATAAAAAGCAAAACTATAGGTTGGGAATACCCCAGAGAAGTTCACAAAAATGTTTTATGGTAAAACCTTGGTGAGGTTTGACGTACCAAGTGAAGTTTGAGCAAGACAAAGGTTTTGGTTTTGCATGTGATACTGAAGTGGAGAAGGAAGAAAAATGTTTATAAAAATGCACCCGGTTCTTTGCAGTTTCCTAGAACAATTAACCCATGCAACCACATTACCCTGGTATAGGAAAGGGCCTGACTGGAAGTTTCTCTACTCTAGTATGGGATTACTCGCAACTAATTATAAGGGATCATCTCTCTCGAATGTCGGGTTTTCCTTACAGAAAGGGTCCTCTCTTGAAGCAATGACCTGGGGGAGATGCGAACCGTCCTTGTAGGCAGTCGAACGATACTATGATCCTCTCATTTAAAGTGCACACTCAAGATGGAGTGGGGTGCTCTGGTTGGTCTGTGGATCCCGACGTCTCGGTGTTGATGGGAACAACTCATAGGGTAGGGCCTATGCTAGAGTGGCATTCGTAGAGTCTCGATCAGTTACTCAACCCATGATCCATAAGGGATCATGACAGGGTACCCGGATGGTGTGGGTAAAGTGTACAACCTCTATAGAGTTCAAATCTGTTCAAATAGCCATATCCATGGTCATGGACGGTTGGGAAGATGTCTATAGAGCGGTGTTGGTTTTGATTTCTAAAAAGGATTTCGTGAAAGAAAGAGTTTTCGAAACCGAGTGGTCTAAAGGGCCAAAGAGGAAGTGAGGTGATACCGAAGGATCATGCAATATGAAAGGCCCG
Organism: Avena insularis; assembly: GCA_023614405.1. Lineage (NCBI taxonomy): Eukaryota > Viridiplantae > Streptophyta > Magnoliopsida > Poales > Poaceae > Avena > Avena insularis. Next base: position 242,733,910 of record CM042689.1, on the reverse strand, counting down.
GTCGAGTAAGACCAGGATATGAAATAGGGTGACCCAATCCTAGCGGTGTCTGAACTTTTCAAATATTTTACAAAAGTTTTCAAAAAATATATGTATATGGTATATCTATAAGAGAAACTATTTTAGAAAAGAACCTCTCATGGAGCCCTCCTATTACAACAGGCATATTGCATATCCTTATATAGTTATTCTCTTAAGGTGGTTTGGGAGTATATTCAAAGTACTCACTAGCATTGTCCCTGGCTATTAACTCGGTCAGATTCGATAAGTATAGTGAAGAAGAAGGTGACGTTGACGAACTATGCGAGCTAGGACATTCTCCCAGTCAGCTACCTATAGGTTAAGGCATGGCTCGGGCTTGATGCTTTGATAAAGTTATGCTAATGATGACCGATGTAGCCATAATGGCAATTGAGGTATGAATGGTATCCGCTTAAGTAATATATGTTTACTTTGATACTTGTCAGTTATGTGACATGACAGACTGATCGTGGGATCGTGGTGATATGCATAATAGGGATTCTCGGAGGATTAATTTAGGGGCCCCACAATCGATCTAGTACCTTATGATCTTCCCAGCATAATTATGGTCATATTTGTAATTACTATGTGGTGGATATTTATTCTATTATTTGATATATGAGATTGGAACCTATTATGTGTGATATGTACTGATAGATGCATATCATGTACCCCGCTCTTGAGTACTTGTTCTGATCCAACTTGTATGCAAGAGCATGTGTGGGGAGAAGTGTGTATTAGATAGAGTAGCATGGTGGTAGTGATTGAATAGTGACAACAAATTCAAGATCTACTATGGTATTTACCTTTCTTTTTTTGCCTCACTAGGGATAAAGTTAATTCATGTGCTATAACTATCTTGTGACAGATAGATAATCTTGTTTCATCAAGGTAGCATATTTGTGATTCAAACATCATGTCAAAATACCTAAATCTATACTATGTTGATTCTTAACTCAAGATTGCTTGGAGTTTTCCCTTTCTTGAGGAGTATAAGAGAGATGTGTTGCATCATATCTATGTTAGGACATGATTCCCATATGAATGCTTTTCAAACCCATATGAATAGAGATGTGTTGCATCATAGATGTCTTTGATGAATTGTTTGTGTCCATTTCAACCCAAAAAGAGAGTAGACAAGTGAACCCATGAACCCGAATCCATTTTAAACCATAAGAAACACCTTTCCAACACCACTTTCACACTTCATATTTTCTGCAAATTACTATTTCGAAAACACAAAAATACTTTGTTCACTTGCACAAACACACAAAACCCAAAAACAACTATCTTTTATTTCTTTTGTATTGCTTTCATAGTTTTTATTTGTTTTACTTTACTTTGTTTATTTTTATTTCATATTACTAATACGAAACATTGTGCTTGACAACCACGCGGTGGAGTTGGCGACACAAGACAAATCTTTGTGTTGTAGCTTGCTTGAAGAGGAGAAGAAGAATAACCTCTGAACCAATTCCTAGAGAGTTCGATATAAACCCTCGAGTCACCCTTGTGCAAAAAAGATGTTTGCTACAACACTCTGCAATTGGAGTCCCAACGAGTTGGTATACACGAAGTTTTTGCTATCAAGAACAATTTCTAGCATCGTTTCTGGGAATTGGAAGAGGGACATCACAACTGCATGTTCTTCATTGTTGAGTGAGGATATCTTCTGGCACCGTCAATACCAATTTTGTGTAAACACCTAAGCTTGGGGAGGTTGCACCACTATGATATTTTCCTTCTCCTTTAGATTTTCATAGTAATTTTCTTTGTTCTTGTTTTTAGTCTTTCTCCTTTAAAACATGAGAACACATAAAAATTAGTATAAATTTTGCTATGGATGAACTTTCATCTGAGGAACTTAGGGCACTAAATGAAGCTAGTTATATCTTTTCTCAAGAAATATCACATATGAAAGAATATATAGACTGTTTAAATACGATTGCTAAACAACTATCTCAGTTACATAATGTGTCCTGTTACACAAAATAAAATTATAAACATCTACACTATCAATGCAAATTTAGCAATAACTTTTTGATTGCCTCATCTAACATCCCTAAAATCATGTTTTAAAACTCATGCATATCATCCATGCATCCTTGATCATGTAGAGTTTCATTTCAAAAATCAAATCAAAAACAGGAGCATATGAGCTCATTATTTTATGTGATTAGCATTAAATCAAATGCTACTCTCCAATGAGAGATCATTGTTCATGAATCAGAACTTGTTACTCTCAGATTGTTTTGCTTGCTTGCTGTTTGCTTAAACCAAAAATTTGCAAAACAAAAGTGAATTTAAAACCATTTCCAAAACTTGATCAAATCTAGTGCCATATCACTATTTATTTTGTTTGATCAATAAGACCAAGCTAATACAGGGCATCCATATGTTTTTACACTCATAATTATGATTGTTACACTCTACAAAAACCCAGAAAAAATTTGAATTCAATTGGCTTTTGAATTTGTTTGAAAATGGTTTCAGAAAATCAAATCAGAAATAGAAAATGAATAGAGAAAACGAAAAGGGCCAGCGCCAGACATTTGGCCCAACCCACTAAGCCCACCCGGGTGATTTCCCTTCTCCTCTCTCACCCGCTCCGCTTGCTTGCCCGCGCCAATCGGGCCCGAGCCACGTCAGCTCCTTCTTCTCCACCCCGCGCGCGCAGACCACGTCGCCACCGCCGTTTCCTCCAGAACCGCCGCGTTGATTCCGCGCTTAATTGGCATTGACCTGCAGCGTGATTTCCTCGCCCCTCCTGGCTACTTAAACCTCTCCCCCTCGCGGCCATTTCCCCCAACAAAGCCAGCCCGAAGCGCCTCCAGGCTGCCAGTAATTGACATTGCCTCGCCGCAGACAGAACCCACTCCGGCGACCAATCTCGGTGAGCTCCGACCGCCCCCTGTCTCTGGTTCAAACCAACATGACCAGCGTGTCCTTGCGCGTTCAATGATGCCTTCTGTTTTCTTTCTCGTGACCCAGGACGACGTCTTCGTTCACGCCCGCGAGCACCTGAGCCGCTGCTCAACTCTGACGTGCAATCCAGGTAAAATACAACCGCCCGTGCCTTCCCTTTGGCACAAACCTGTTCTCCTGATCGATGCACACCCGCTGATGCCCTTCGTTTGTGTTAGGGCGGATCAGAACATCGCCAACGTCGCCGTCCACCCGAGCCCGATGCTGTCCTCTACTCCGACGAGATCCCACGGCCACTGCAGCGCGCCCCTTGACAAGCCATCGCCACGTTGAGCTTCAGTACATCGCCGCGAGTCTGGTAAGCATCTCCGATGCTCCCAAACCCCCCTGTAGCCACCGCGCCACCGTAGACAGAGCCTCCGCCGCCGCTAGCTCCGCCACTTGATGGTCAGGTTGCTTAGGATCGTTAGATCTAGATCCAGCGGATACGATAGATCCTAGGTGAAACGGTAAGATTAGATCTGAGCCGCGCGTTTTAGTTTTATCGGCGATCTCGGCTCACGAGCGATCCAGTAAGCGGTATCACCATATAGAAACACGCTTGTGTCTGTTAGTTTGTTTTAAAATTCTGATTTGAATCTATTAGATATTAAAACTTGTTTAATTCATAACTTTTGATTCCCACGTCCAAATTTGATGAATTTTATATCAATGGAATCAGGAGAGAAAGCCCTTTCCAAATATGAAATGTGTGCAATGTTTTGTTTCTGTTAAAATGGTTTTATTTACAGAAACATGTGTAGACCTATTTTATGTATATTAATTATTTGAGAAATGTACAAATAAAGATTGTTTGGCAAGTTTTGAACTTGTTTATGAACCAGTATTGTGCAATTGTCTTGTTGAGTTTAGAAAATCATCACATATCATGTTGCATGCATTCATATATTTTTGCTTGTAATTATTTTGTATGTGATTTGGTGCTACCATTTTATGTGTAGATTTTGGTGCAAATAGTGATTGTGATTGTGAGGATTGTAGCTACTCTCCAAACTACCAAGGCAAGTGGTGCTTCATGATTTTCTCCCTATGTTTTACAACTATGCATTAGAAATATTCTGCTAGTCTTGCATGGTTATATTTTGCTTATATGCTATGCTTGGGAAATCCTAGTAGTTGTAGGATTGCTAGAAATTTCTAAGTTAAGATGCTTATCTATTCCATGCTTAGCCTAGCTAGTAGCAACTAAGGGTGGCTATATGTTCATGCTATGAATAAATATTTCTAAGTCTTTGGACTATGTTTTTACTTAATAAAACAACTAAGTGAATGAATCACCTAGGTGGAATGGCCATGAATGGGTTATGTTGAGCGGTTACACAAGGCCCATTTCTATGGTTTACCTTGTGTATCTCACTTGTGGAAAGCCACCCAGGAACAAAGGGATTTGAGAGGCCAAATGTTAAGAAGCTTCTAGTGCAGCCACTTGGCAATATGGGCTCTGCCTGGATCATATAGGTTGCAATAACTTAGCCATTTGGACAGTTGGTGGTAGTGGGATTGATAGGTTGGAGCGTGTCCATTTGGTCTAAGGGAAGGCTTCTGAAAGGTCCTGTCTTGGTGAAAATCAAGTCTTGTGGGGAAAGTGCACAACCTCTACAGATGGAAGAATCTAAGTACTTAGCCATGTCCCTAGAAAAGGACAACTGGAGCATGAAGACATGGAAGCTATCAAGAATCTCCTCATCCCAATTTCTAAGTAAAACTTGTGGTTGAACAAGGGTGAAGGACCCCAATGTCTATTGGTGGTTCCTTGGGAAAAGTTTTGACAAAGAAAAAATTAGTGTTTTCAACTGATAGGAAAAACCTATTTTGAGCAAAGCAAGCCTAAGCTACACTTAGCCAAAATGCATATATTATCTAGTCCACCAATATTCTACTAAGGTATCACTTGTCAATACTATTCCAATGTATTGACCCACTGTGGCTGTAACTTGTGATGTTGCATGTTATTCTGATGATGATTAGGAGTCATGAGTATACACTCAACATGGTTGCCTGTGGCACATGAAGATGAAGACTTATTTATCTATTTACACATTTAAACTCTTGTACTAGGCCTGTGGCCATGGAGTTGTAAAAGACTATGTTTGTCTCTGGAATGACTGTAATAATGACCTTTGTTTCTGTGTACTTCATCTTAAACTATGGATGCTAGCATTGATCCAGGGACTAGCATTGCAATCACAGGGATCCTTTTTCCTTTATAAAGGAGGGATCTTACAGATGGTATCGAAACCTTTGTGTTGCTGTAGGATTATGACCCTAGGATTGGAAACCACTAAGGAAATTTTTTGACAAACTTCCACACTTGTCTTTTCTTCTCGTAAACTTTTCTAATCTTCTTTCTCATCTCTATTTGTAGATGAACTCCATCAACGAAACCGTAAGGAAGGGACCACTCATGACTATGACTTTGGAATGTGAGACAGAATTTCCCAAGGCTCTCAAAGACCTCATTGTTGCAATGGGAATACATGGTGCAGCTGTGTACAAAGGTTTTCCTGTGATGGATGAAGGAGTTGAGTACTGGTGGGTGCAACTTCACTTGTATAAAAACAAGGAAGACAACCACAAGGACTCAGGATTCTGCATGGTCACCAACACAATGATGCACACTACATTCTTTGATTCAGCAAGGGATGCAGCTTGGAAAGCCATCAAAGAACTTGGTGATAGAGTCAAGTGCAGAATGCTCAACACCCAGAATGATCTTAAGGAAGAAAAGAAACATACCCAAGAGTTGGAGGCTACCAACCAAACCTTAAGAGGAGACATTATAGACTTAGTAATGGAGTCATGTGCTCAAGATAGACATATTGCCTCTAGAAATATCTTGTTAGCCAACTTGGCAAGTGAGATGGGATTGTAAGCGTACTTCGTTAGTTGGACCACCACACTTATCTTTTTATTTTCCAAAAAGTTGTTTAAAATAAGTTGAACCTTGGTTGTTTGTAATGGATCCATGTATACCATGACTTGTGTGTTTTGATTTCCAAAGTTATGCATGTGATGCCTTGTCTTGTGACTTGTCTTAAAATTGTATTGATTCTAACTTTTTCTATCTTATTAAATAGATGCCTAATGTTACCATCAGCACTGTTGAAGAGTTCCGGGGAACTCGTTTTGGTCCTCGTATTATTGAGCTCACTAGTTTGCTCAATCTCCCTCTTCCTACCATCATGGTACTTCCCCTCACCAAGTTTGAGAGGAAAGACCTTTGGGGCTTCAAGGTCAATCATCCCGGGCCTTGCCGAGCCTTACGGAGGCTATCATCTTCAAGCTCATGCACGATGACAAGGAGAGAGGCCTAGAGGTAGTCATGCAGGACTTGATTGGACGTCTGTTAGGGAGACACTCTCGACAGGTTAGAGGTACTCACTTCCACGCCTTCGGTAGACGTGATGAGGATGGTGAGGCCATCGACTTTGAGGACACTTCGAGGGAGACAGCAGAGCCGATACGTCTATACCTCCAGGACTTAGAGGTTCTTCTTAGGCACGTGGACACTGATAGGACCAACGTCATGCTCAGCAATGACGAACTCCAGGTGCAGCTTCGTAAAAAGGACAAGCTCTTCGCGGAGCTAGATGAGATAGTCAAAGAGATGGAGGCCAAGTTCGAGAGTCAAGACAGAAAGTTCAAGAGTCAAGAGAAGCGAGTCCAAGATAGGAACAAGAGGATTCGGGACATGACTGCAGAGCTGGAGGCCAAGGACTTCGAGCTCGAGCATCATCAGACTGTGATTGAGAGGCTTCATTCTCAGAAGAGGGCTCTCAAAGCCAAAGTAGAGACCTTGACCACCAATGTCGAGGAATACAAGACCGCTATGGAGAATGCAGGTCTTACATTTGTTGAGGAGGAGGTTGATGCCGAGGAGTAGTGATGACTACTCATTTATCATTTATTTATCATGCTTTTTATTGAGTCACAATGACCATCTAACATGTGGATGGCTTGCTATTGGTGTGTTTACTTTGCAAACTTGTCATTTATGTTGTTGAACTATTATTATTATGATGCATGTTTGGTGATTGTTTATGTGATGTATTGTGCATGTTAGCATCTATGGGTATCTCATTCTTATCTCTATTAACCAAACCACGGATGCCTCCCCGTCGTGCCAATCCCAACCCCAACAACAACAACATCACCCCTGAGATGCAGCAAATGATGACAACTCAGACTCAGCTGATGCAGATGATGACTACATTCATCCAGAACCAGAACAATAACAACAATAACAACAACAACAATCAGAACAACCCACCGGGTTTTGACATGCTTACCAGGTTCTTGAGATTGAGGCCAACAAAGTTCTCAGGAACAACTGATCCTATGGTGTCCAATGATTGGCTATGCTCTGTGAACAAGGACTTGGTAACAGTTGGCTGTACTGATGAAGAGAAAGTCAGATTTGCAGCTCATTTGTTGGAAGGACCAGCAGCTACTTGGTGGGATAACTTCCAGATCACCACTCCCATTGCAGATGTGACATGGGCTATCTTTGAAGATGGTTTCCGTACTGCTCATATCTCATCCGGAGTGATGAGTCTGAAGAAGAAAGAGTTCCATAACTTGAAGCAGCGCCACCGCAGCGTGGCTGAATATATTGAGGAGTTCAACAATCTGGGGCGTTATGCACCGGATGAAGTTGACACTGATGCTAAGAGGAAGGAAAAGTTCCTTGAAGGGTTGAATGATGAACTGAACCTGTAGTTAGCTGTGGCCTATGTTCCCACATACCAGTCTCTTTGTGACAAGGCTGCTATTTTGGAGAACAAGATGAAGCAAGTTGAGAGTAGGAAGAGAAAGCACTCTGACAAGCACAACTCAGGATCATCTCACAAACGTTCCCATTATGATGATAGTGGGAGTTCAGGATCCCACAAGCATGGGAAATTCAACAAGCACCACAACCACAACCGTCATCATGACAACAAACACCGTAGTCATGACAATGACAAGTACAAGAATCACAAGGGTGGATATAAGAGCCACCACAGTGGTAGTGGAAGTGGCAATGGAAGCCAGCCTTTCAAGAAGGATCTTAGTCAGGTTGAGTGTTTCAAGTGCAAGAAGATGGAGCATTATGCAAATGAATGCCGAGAAAAGAAAGTTGAAGGACCCAACAAGCCCAACCCTTTTCAGAAGGGACAAGTGAACCACATCAATGTGGAGGAAATCTATGAGGAGCCAGATGCTGTTGCTGGTAAGTTCAAACTCAATTCTATTCCAGCACTTGTTCTTTTTGATACTGGAGCATCGCATTCATTCATATCAAAAGCATTTGTTGATAGAAATGGGTTTCCAACTGAAAACATTGGGTGTCCAATAAAAGTTAGTTCTCCAGGTGGAGATATGATAGTAAGTCTTCGATGCCGGGATCTAGTGATAGAGTTTGGAAAACATAAGTTTCCAGTGAGTCTGATAATCCTAGATTCTCAAGGACTGGATGTAATATTGGGAATGGATTGGATGGCTAAGTATGAAGGAGTAATAGATTGTGCTAATCGTACTGTTTGTAGGGTTTGCAGCATAGAAAACAAAAAAATTCCTACAATGGGAACTACGTACCAAGATCTATCTACTAGATACAAACAACGGGCGGATGTATATCCGTAGAGAACATACCCTTGAAGACCGACAAAGCTTAATGAGTTCAACTCGTGGTTAATGTAGACGATCTCTTGCCGATCTCAAGATCGAGAGGAAGTCCTAGCGCCGCAAATCAGCAGCGCATCCGTGCTCGCACACACGTTCGAGGCACCGAGCAACCTCCGCCTCCTCGCTCCAGCGATGCAGCGGAAGCACAACTCTTTCTTGCCGAATAGCCACTGGGAACATGTATCTCGCTAGTCCGAGACCATGGGGGATAAATTCTAGAGGGGGAGAGAGATCCTTCACGAGGAGGTGTGAGAGACAAGTGAGGAGGGGGCTCCTTTTATAGGAGTAGGGGGGTAACCCAAGGGGTGGCCGCCGGCCATGGGGGGAAGCCCCCTCCCCTCCTTCATTCATGTGGGTGGACACTCCACTCACGAAATGCCCTTTAAATTTCCTCCACTCAAAAGTCCACTCAAATTCCCATTAAATTTCCACCAAATTTAATGCAAACTCTCATTAAATAAAACTCTTTTATTTTATTCAGAATTTTGTCAATTACTTTAATGACAAACATTCACAAATAACCCCTTGCTAGAATTCCATTTCACATGCATAAACACTTTATGCAATTTCACCCGAAAACCTGTTTCGGTATCTAGTGAAATAAATTCCTGCACTTGTTCATTCTTTCGGCATGAAACTTTTGCTCCAATTGGATGTCGGTGTCTCTTAAGTGTGTCACCCTACGGTTCATGAATAATGCGGACATGATCGAGACCCCTCTCGGATCAATAATCAGAAGCGGGATCTGGAGACCCATACTGACTCCCATACATTCAACGATGACTTTCTTGTGATCGTCGGAACCTTTTACGTTAGTATCTTAATCCCTTTGTTTCACGATATATTACATGTCCGAGATTCGATCATCGGTATCTCCATTCCTACTTTGATCTCGTTACCGACATGCACTCTTTTCTCGTTCCCGTGATATAACATTCTAGTGATCAAATCACTTGCTTGCAAGCTAATCAATGTGATATCACCGAGAGGGCCCAGAGTATATCTATCCGTCATCGGGATGAACAAATTCCACTCTCGATCCATGAGCCTCAACATAACACTTTATTAGTTCTGAATCCATCTTTATAATCACCCTGTTACGGTGTGACGTTTGATGTTATCAAGAAACTCTTCCGGTGTTAGTGATTGACATGATCTCATGGTCTAAGGACTAGGATCACTTCGTAAGTTGTTATAGCAATATAAACTCAATGACTTTGATCGTAATGCTATACTTATGATGAATGTTCATCACATCATTACACTAATGTTGTGATCCCGTTATTAACAACATCCAATGTCCATGATCAGGAAACCTTGATCATCTTGTTAATCAACGAGCTAGTTTATGAGAGAGGCATAACTAGGAACTTTCTGTTTGTTTATTAAACACACATGTATTAACGTTTCCGTATTAATACAATTATAGCATGCAAAATAAACATCTATCATATACTTGGAATACACATAATAAACACTTTATTATTGCCTCTCAGGGCATATTCCCTTCACTGTTGCACTCACAACCCCGGAAAAAACGGATTAGATTCAAGTCTAACTTTGAATCAAAAGGGAGTAAGCTAAATTCTCTTAAGGGGGTTAGCATAAACAGTGTGCCTATTGTGAGTGAATATCCGGATGTGTTTTCGGAAGAATTGCCGGGAATACCACCAGATAGAGACGTGGAATTTCTTATTGATTTGCTACCAGGATCTGGACCAATAGCAAAAAGACCAGACAAGATGTCAGTTGATGAGTTGAAAGAACTCAAGAAGCAGCTTGGAGAACAGTTGCAGAAAGGTTTTATCCAACCAAGTTCCTCATCTTGGGGAGCACCAGTTTTGTTTGTGGAAAAGAAAGATAGAAGTCAAAGGTTATGCATAGATTATCGTTCACTCAATGAGGTGACTATAAAGAACAAATACCCTTTGCCTAGAATCAATGACTTGTTTGATCAGTTAGAAGGAGCCTGTGTGTTCTCAAAGATTGATATCCGGTTAGGTTATTTCCAGCTCAAGATAAGAGAACAAGACATACCTAAGACAGCTTTCACCACAAGGTATGGATTGTATGAGTATACCGTGATGCCATTTGGTTTGACCAATGCTCCAGCATATTTCATGAATATGATGAACAAGGTGTTCATGGAGTTTCTTGATAAGTTTGTTGTCGGTTTCATCAATGACATTTTGATCTACTCCAAGAGCAAATAAGAGCATGAAGGACATCTACGTTTGATACTTGAGAAGCTTAGAGAGAATAAGTTATATGCCAAATTCAGCAAGTGTGAATTTTGGTTAAATGAAGTTGGATTTCTTGGACACGTTGTGTCAGGAGATGGTGTAGCAGTTGACCCTGCTAAAGTTTCAGTTGTAACTGAATGGGAATCTCCCAAGTCAGTGAAAGAAGTTCGTAGTTTCCTTGGCTTAGCAGGTTACTACAGAAGGTTCATTGAGAATTTCTCCAAGGTAGCAAAACCTATGACAGAATTGCTAAAGAAAGACAAGAAATTTGCTTGGTCTGAAGGTTGTGAACTCAGCTTTGAAGAATTGAAGAAGAGACTCGTGACAGCACCAGTCTTGTGTTTGCCAGATTTGGAGAAAGATTTCCAAGTGTATTGCGATGCATCTCATCATGGATTAGGTGTAGTACTTATGCAAGAAGGGAAAGTTGTGGCTTATGCCTCGAGACAACTCAAAACTCATGAAGTAAACTACCCTACTCATGATTTAGAGTTAGCCTCTGTTGTCCATGCACTCAAAACATGGAGACATTATCTTTTGGGAAAGCGATGTGAAGTGTTCACAGATCACAAAAGTTTGAAGTATATTTTCACCCAGAAGGAAATTAACATGAGACAAAGAAGATGGCTAGAACTCATCAAGGATTATGACTTAAGTTTGCAATACCACCCCGGTAAAGCAAATGTTGTAGTGGATGCTCTAAGCCGTAAGGTTTTTGTGAATGGCCTTACTAAGGGAGAATTGCCAGATGATCTGTGTACCCAATTTAGAGATCTCAGATTGGAGATTGTGCCTGAAGGACATCTCATGTCTTTGTATGTTCAACCTACTTTGTTGGACAAGATCAAAGAAGCCCAGAAGACTAATAAGGAAATTGAAGAGATTAAGGAAAAGATTGGCAAGGGAAAAGCCAAAGGATTCCATGAAGACGAACAGGGTACTTTATGGCATGGAAAACGTATCTGTGTTCCACAAGATCCGGAGCTTCGGAAACTGATTTTACAAGAAGCACACAACTCACCATATTCTATTCATCCAGGTAACACCAAAATGTACATGGATATGAAGGAAAGATTTTGGTGGAATAATCTCAATAAGGACATCTCCGAACATATTACTTTGTGTGATGTATGTAGTAGAGTGAAAGCGGAACACCAGAAACCAGTAGGATTACTTCAACCACTACCTATTCCTGATTGGGAGTGGGACAAGATTGGTATGGATTTCATTACTGGATTACCAAGGACCCGGTCGGGATATGATTCTATTTGGGTAGTAGTGGATCGCCTAACTAAAGTGGCTCATTTCATACCCGTGAAGACAACTTATACAAGCGCTAAGTTATCCAGGATCTATATGAGAAGAATTGTATGTCTACATGGAGTACCCAAGAGTATTGTGTCTGATAGGGGAACACAATTCACTTCTCATTTTTGGAGACAGCTACATGAGTCATTGGGAACGAGGTTGGAATTCAGCACCGCTTTTCATCCTCAAACTGATGGACAAACAGAAAGGACTAATCAGATTCTTGAAGACATGTTGAGAGCATGTGCTCTAGACTATGGAGCCAGTTGGGATGAAAGTCTGCCTTACGCAGAATTTTCTTACAATAACAGCTATCAAGCCAGTATTGAGATGGCACCATTTGAGTTTCTCTAAGTGTACCACCCCATTGCTATGGAATGGTGTGGGAGAAAGAAGTTTGTTCGGACCAGAACTCATCAAAGAGGCTGAAGAGAAATTCAAACTGGTTAAGGACAGATTAAAGATAGCACAGTCCCAACAGAAAAGCTATGCAGATCCTAAGCGTAGAGAAGTCACTTATGAAGTTGGTGATAGAGCCTATCTTAGAGTATCACCACTTCGTGGAGTAAATAGGTTTGGTGTCAAAGGTAAATTGGCCCCAAGATATGTTGGGCCATTCAAGATTCTGAGTCATAAAGGAGAAGTTGCTTATGAGATTGAATTGCCAGAGTATTTGTCAGCAGTTCATAATGTGTTTCATGTGAGTCAGCTTAAGAAATGTCATCTAGAAATGGAAGAAACTTCTTTGAAGGATACTATACCTTTGGAAGAGGTTCACTTGGATAGTGATCTCACCTATGAAGAGAAACCTATCAAGATTCTTGAGACTGCAGAAAGAGTTACTCGGACTAAGACTATCAAGTTCTGCAAAGTTCAATGGAACCATCATTCCGAAGAAGAGGCAACTTGGGAAAGAGAAGATGATCTTCGGAAAGACCACCCTCACCTATTTGCTAGCCAACCCGAACCTCGAGGGCGAGATTCACCTTAAGGGGGTTAGATTTGTAACATCCCTAAAATCATGTTTTAAAACTCATGCATATCATCCATGCATCCTTGATCATGTAGAGTTTCATTTCAAAAATCAATTCAAAAACAGGAGCATATGAGCTCATTATTTTATGTGATTAGCATTAAATCAAATGCTACTCTCCAATGAGAGATCATTGTTCATGAATCAGAATTTGTTACTCTTAGATTGTTTTGCTTGCTTGCTGTTTGCTTAAACCAAAAATTTGCAAAACAAAAGTGAATTTAAAACCATTTCCAAAACTTGATCAAATCTAGTGCCATATCACTATTTATTTTGTTTGATCAATAAGACCAAGCTAATACAAGGGATCCATATGTTTTTACACTCAGAATTATGATTGTTACACTCTACAAAAACCCAGAACAAATTTGAATTCAATTGGCTTTTGAATTTGTTTGAAAATGGTTTCAGAAAATCAAATCAGAAATAGAAAATGAATAGAGAAAAGGAAAAGGGCCAGCGCCAGACATTTGGCCCAACTGAGAAACCAGCCCACTAAGCCCACCCGGGTCGATTTCCCCTTCTCCCTCTCTCACCCGCACCCGCTCTGCCCCGCTGCCACTGCCACTGGGCCCGAGCCACGTCAGCTCCTTCTTCTCCACCCCGCGCGCACAGACCATGTCGCCACCGCCGTTTCCTCCAGAACCGCCGCGTTGATTCCGCGCTTAATTGGCATTGATCTGCAGCGTGATTTCCTAGCCCCTCCTAGCTACTTAAACCTCTCCCCCTCGCGGCCATTTCCCCCAACAAAGCCAGCCCGAAGCGCCTCCAGGCTGCCAGTAATTGACATTGCCTCGCCGCAGACAGAACCCACTCCGGCGACCAATCTCGGTGAGCTCCGACCGCCCCCCTGTCTCTGGTTCAAACCAACATGACCAGCGTGTCCTTGCGCACTCACTGATGCCTTCTGTTTTCTTTCTCGTGAACCAGGACGACGTCTTCGTTCATGCCCGCGAGCACCTGAGCCGCCGCTCAACTCCGACGTGCAATCCAGGTAAAATACGACCGCCCCGTGCCTTTCCTTTGACACAAACATGTTCGCCTGATCGATGCGCACCCGCTGATGCCCTTCGTTTGTGTTAGGGCGGATCAGAACGTCGCCAACGTCGCCTTCCACCCGAGCCCGACGCTGTCCTCTACTCCGACGAGATCCCACGACCACTGCAGCGCCCCCTTGACAAGCCATCGCCACGTTGAGCTTCAGTACATCTCCGCGAGTCTGGTAAGCATCTCCGACACTCCCAAAACCCCCTGTAGCCACCGTGCCGCCGTAGATAGAGCCTCCGCCGCCTGTCGCCGCCGCTAGCGCCGCCACTTGATGGTCAGGTTGCTTAGGATCGTTAGATCTAGATCCAGCGGATACGATATATCCTAGGCGAAATGGTAAGAGTAGATCTGGGCCGCGTGTTTTAGTCAGATCTGACGGCTCACAGACGCGATCCAGCGCGAAGCGGTATCAGCCAATAGAAACACGCCGCGTGTCTGTTAGTTTGTTTTAAAATTCTGATTTGAATCTATTAGATATTAAAACTTGTTTAATTCATAACTTTTGATTCCCACGTCCAAATTTGATGAATTTTATATCAATGGAATCAGGAGAGAAAGCCCTTTCCAAATATGAAATGTGCTTAATGTTTTGTTTCTGTTAAAATGGTTTTATTTACAGAAACATGTGTAGACCTATTTTATGTATATTAATTATTTGAGAAATGTACAAATAAAGATTGTTTGGCAAGTTTTGAACTTGTTTATGAACCAGTATTGTGCACTTGTCTTGTTGAGTTTAGAAAATCATCACATATCATGTTGCATGCATTCATATATTTTTGCTTGTAATTATTTTGTATGTGATTTGGTGCTACCATTTTATGTGTAGATTTTGGTGCAAATAGTGATTGTGATTGTGAGGATTGTAGCTACTCTCCAAACTACCAAGGCAAGTGGTGCTTCATGATTTTCTCCCTATGTTTTACAACTATGCATTAGAAATATTCTGCTAGTCTTGCATGGTTATATTTTGCTTATATGCTATTCTTGGGAAATCCCAGTAGTTGTAGGATTGCTAGAAATTTCTAAGTTAAGATGCTTATCTATGCCATGCTTAGCCTAGCTAGTAGCAACCAAGGGTGGCTATATGTTCATTCTATGAATAAATATTTCTAAGTCTTTGGACTATGGTTTTACTTAATAAAACAACTAAGTGAATGAATCACCTGGGTGGAATGGCTGTGAATGGGTTATGTTGAGTGGTTACACAAGGCCCATTTCTATGGTTTACCTTGTGTATCTCACTTGTGGAAAGCCACCCAGGAACAAAGGGATTTGAGAGGCCAAATGTTAAGAAGCTTCTAGTGCAGCCACTTGGAAATATGGGCTCTGCCTGGATCATATAGGTTGCAATAACTTAGCCATTTGGACAGTTGGTGGTAGTGGGATTGATAGGTTGGAGAGCGTCCATTTGGTCTAAGGGAAGGCTTCTGAAAGGTCCTGTCTTGGTGAAAATCAAGTCTTGTGGGGAAAGTGCACAACCTCTGCAGATGGAAGAATCTAAGTACTTAGCCATGTCCCTGGAAAAGGACAACTTGAGCATCAAGACATGGAAGCTATCAAGAATCTCCTCATCCCAATTTCTAAGTAAAACTTGTGGTTGAACAAGGTTGAAGGACCCCAATGTCTATTGGTGGTTCCTTGGGAAATGTTTTGACAAAGAAAATTTAGTGTTTTCAACTGATAGGCAAAACCTATTTTGAGCAAAGCAAGCCTAAGCTACACTTAGCCAAAATGCATATAGTATCTAGTCCACCAATATTCTACTAAGGTATCACTTGCCAATACTATTCCAATGTATTGACCCACTGTGCCCTATAATTTGTGATGCTGCAGGTTATTCTGATGATGACTAGGAGTCATGAGTCTACACTCAACATGCTTGCCTATGGCACATGAAGATGAAGACTTATTTATCTATTTACACATTTAAACTCTTGTACTAGTCCTGTGGCCATGGAGTTGTAAAATACTATGTTTGTCTCTGGAATGACTGTAATAATGACCTTTGTTTCTGTGTACTTCATCTTAAACTGTGGATGCTAGCATTGATCCAGGGACTAGCATTGCAATCACAGGGATCCTTTTTCCTTTATAAAGGAGGGATCTTACACCTCATATAATGAGAAGGATTATGGTGATTTTGACATGATACTAGTTGATCAATTGATTGCCTTCAAGAGAACTTTCGTGATAATGCCTATGTCATTGACCATGTTAAAGATACTCTTGTTGCCATGGAAAGAACTAATATTTTGAAGGAAGAAGATGACAAAAGCATAAGCTTGGGGATGCTCATGCACCCCCCAAGAATAGGAGAGTAATGAGAAAACACAAGAATAGGAAAACAACCTAAACTTGAGGATGCCCATGCACCCCAAAGAAGGGGAGAATAATGAAGAAGAAGATATGGTCCAACCTAAGCTTGGGGATGTATGGGAATCTCTCAAAGATGATAGTAACACTCAAACTCAAAACTCATTCATCATTTATGAAAACCCGTGCTATTATGATGAAACCAATAATGCTCCTTTGCTTGCTAGTAGAAAAATTATTGATAAGGAGTTTTGCTTAGATATGATATATGATAATTCTTTAGATGATGGTCCTATTCCTATTGATAACCCTCCATGTATAATACATGAGGATAGAAATGATATACTTGTTATCCATGATGATGTTCTTATTAGTAAGAGTCCTACTTTATTTTTGAGTTCTCTTGGCTTAACCATAGAGGAGAAATATGAACTTGCTAGGAAATATATATGTGGTCTGAAAAATTCTTGTTACAACCATGATCTTGATATTGAAAATAGTACTAGAAACAATTTTTAAAGAGGAAATCATGCTAATGAATGTCATGATATTTATAATCCTCTTTACATGAAAACTCTATGAACTTGCATTATTTGAATGGTTACAATATTAGATTTACTTCTAGTGAGTGCAACTACTATGAAAGGGGAGGTGATAAGTGACCTCTTTATGCTTCTAGTAATTATAGGTTATGTTCACCTACTGATGATATGAAAAGGTATGACTCTACTTGTTGTGGTTTAGTCATATATAAAATGCTAATGCATAGGAACAAGGTGAGACTTTGTTGTTATTGTCACCATATCTTGTGTTGCTTTCTACCATGTTTTAACTTGACTATTATTTCGATTTGTATGAACACACCTTAGGACCCTGGTATTATGCATGGAACACTTCCTGAGTAAGAAGGAGGTAGCACCAAGGTACAAGCTACCACATGATCTCCACATTACTTGGAACAAGTAAATAATCCTAGCGATATGGCTATAAAGAAAACGCTTTGCGAGAGGCAACCCGGTTTGTTTTCTTTTGGATTTTATTTTTGCACTCTTGTTGTAGCAAGAGGGTTTTATTTCGGTTTTCCTTATGGAGTTTTCAATAAAGTACCAAGTTGAACCCATTTGGATGTTTTAAAGTAGACAAGACATATGGAGCAGAAAATTCCTCCACTAACTCTTTTTAGTGAAACATTTCTCTGATTTTTTATGTAATTGCGACTTCTATCATATTTATACTGTAGTTGAAAACTTTTCATCCTATATATGAAAATAAATTGTAAAAAATTCCTGACATGTTTAAGTGGGTGAAATAAATGCGTTTTGCAGCTGCTATTTTCCAGGATAGAATCTGTCTTTTTTTTGCAAGAGTGGACTCTTTGGATTTTGATTTGATTCTTTTTGAGCCTTTTGATATCTTATGGATAATTTCCACTTACGTAACTATCTGTACATTTTAATCCAAATTTTATTTGGACATTTTATCATAGCTAGCATGATATCTACGTATCCACTAATGTCACCCCATATAAAAGAAATGGGAGAAAGTTTTGTGTTGAAGTTTTTTGACAGGAAATGGAGGAACACCACACCAATAACTATCCATGAATGGTGAAAACCGTAATATTGGGATGCCCAAGGAACCCCACTGGACCTATTAAACTCTTAGTTTAAAAACTTCTAAACTTTGTTTTTTGAGCAACATAGAATGATCATAGAAACTTGGAGCGTCTTTGTTTAGTTTTTCTTGATATGCGTGGAAATAAATAGGAAAACCATGATAGATATTTTTCATGCTTAGGAAAGAGATACTGAAATAAATTATCCCATGAATGAATGCCATGTTGAATGAATGACATACTTGATTGAATGCCTTGCTTGAAATAGAAAAAGGGGGGAAACCAAACTATGCATGTTACTGCTTTAAGTTGGATTGTTCATATGTTTAAAGAGTGATGGCTTACAAGTGTATCATCTTGTGCTAGTTCTTATATTCAAAATAAATGATGCTCAATGCTTATATTTTCTTCTATAAATGACTTAGTACTATGTTGCATTCTTGTAGAAGGTCAAATGGTTACCATTGCTAGACCCGCCATATTAAAACAACTTCTTTAGCAAAACAAACTTAGTATTTATATAGGAAACACCTACCCAAATAGGTCAAGCTATATCCCAAAGTATACTATCATGTGTGAGACATTATTTACTTTCCAAATACTATTATTATGGATATGAGTGACATGGATAAGTTAGTCGTGGGGTGACCACGAGCTCACTAGGAATAGAGTACCCCTTCCCAAAAAGCAATAAGAGGATGGATAAGCTAAAAGATGAGGGGAAACCCTCCATAGATGGGGTACCACCGCTAAGATGAGGGAAAACCCTCAAAGTAATTATATGATATCAAAAGGTGAGAAGAGTGAGTATGTAGAGGCTAGGCCTTCCCAAAAAATCAAAACAAGCAAAAAGTGACATAGAAATAAAAAAGACAGGAAAAAGACAAAACGTGCCAAAACAAGAATGCCAAAAAGAATCAAGTAATGAGGGGAAATGGAACCAAACACTAATGATGAACTATGGTTCAAACATAAACTTAATGGATAGTGTTTGGAAGATAGATGGTGTCTCACATATGATATTCCCTACTTGCCAGCCATACACTCTTTCCAATCTCCTTTGCCAAATAATCTGACCATAGGACTACCACTATATATATAATTTTCTCTATCAGAAAAATGAGTTATCGCCTCATATTACTATATGCATTTGTATTAGTCATTATAAACATTGTGTTGTCAAGGATGATATTATAAGGAGTATCACTTTATGCTATGCTTGCTTGTTGTTACTTTATAAAGAAATGAACCATTTAACTTTTTGTGATGCTTGGTAATGAAAAGAAGCACCAAACTCCAAAGCCCAAGTTAGTTTTATCACCTTCATGCTCGAGGACGAGCATAGGTTAAGCTTGGGGATGTTGATTCATGTAAAATCATACATGAACTTTGTAGTTTGTTGATATGAATTCCCACATTTGCTAAATATATGATTTTAGATCCATGTTTTATATTGATTTATGGGGATTACCAATGATCCCCTTTATTTTGTTTATAACTCTACTGGACAGAAAAACCTTGTTCCGTGTATTTATACCTTTGAGGGACATAAATGAAGTCAAATGGAGCTAGGCTTTCAGGAGCATTAATATGTCATCAAGAGAATCACCAGGAACACTTAGAACTCACAAGATGATCCAGGAGGCCCAAAAGATCCCTAGTGGCATGCTCAGTAAGGGTGGGCGTGCCACACATGCTATTTTCCTCCTCGACTGTCAATTCACTTCGATCTTTTGCCCACCTCCTTTGTATGACCTAAGAACCACTATATTAAGGGCCCCTCGAGAGTTCCTGGAAGGAGGCACCGCAGAAACACTTAAACACCAAAACAGAGATAGAACCAGTGGAGATTGGAGGGGTAAACTCCGCCGGAGCCACTACATAGGGATCTCTACCTTCTCCAACTTCTCCACCATCATCACCATGATGAAGAGGAAGTAGTTGTCAACACCCGGATTTTTAATCCCAGATGCCTGTTATGCCATACATCGCAATCCCAGGTTTACCATTTTTGCGAGACATAACAGAATTGGATACCACAGTACATCATCCATTACAACCCATACATAAGGTCTTACACAAATAAGGATCTCATGATCCAGTCTTAATACAACACAAGCAGCGGAATACATAATAATAACGGTAGCGTGGTGACTCCATCTTGAGGTCATAGGCAATCTTGTGATGGGAGATGATCCTAGTTGTCGTAACCTTCCTGGGGTCCATCTTCCAGGTACTCCTCTTCATAGTCTGGCCATGGGAATAGCTAGGGACAAAGCCATGAGTACTCTTTAAGTACTCGCAAACTAATACTAACAAGTGAAGGGGTTTTTGTAATAGGACACTAAGCTCTAGGGTTGTTTTGCAAAAGCCATATTTACCTCTACTAAGTTTAGAAAGAACGAATGCTAGTTAAAGTTTGATAACACCTAAGTGGGAACTTGTATCTCATGCCACAACTCTGTTGTGGTCAAGTCAAAGTCTCAAATCATTTCACAAGTCATTTTGAAAACATCTGACGGGGAACAGTATGGCCACTCCAACTGTCCATAATCATGACGCTATTCAATAGTTTGACACTCTGCAGAGATTGTACACTTTCACCACAACATTCGATACATCCGTCAGGAACAAATCCTGAATTCACCATACTCAGTATGCGGATAATCAATCCTAACCTTTCAATTACACGCCCTAGTATAAGCACCTCTCATGTGAGTTTGGCCTCCCAACCATGACCAAGTATCATCTTGGGTACTGCACAGGTGGACAATCTTCACAAGGTAGCCTCAGCTCATACCTTGGCCATGAGGGAACTAATACTAAGGTATATAAGTTTCCAGTCAAGCCCTACCCAATTCTCGGGTATTGTGGTTGTACGGTAAAATTGGAATGGTATCGCATCCAGACAACCATCAGTTTTATAAAGGGCTAAGGCTCATGCCTCAACATTTTCATCACCATAAGTCATCTGTGTTCGAAAACACATGTCCAAAACATTTCAATAGAATGATCCATCATTCCAAGGTTTTCATAACCATTTTTCCACCAAGTATTTCCATCTAAAATTTGATCAAGTTTTATGCTTAGCACTAGCATCTACAAGTGGGAGTGAGTACTAATGAGGGGTGGTAAACTAGTGGAGTTTCAACTAAGTTCAATCTCATGCCTTAGGATGACATAAAGATTATCTAGCTTAGGCCAAATTTTATGCTCTTTATGCAACCTTCAAATATCCTTCTAGTATCTACAAGTTACTTCGAGAAACTCTAAGTAAAAGCTTTGATAAAGAAATAAAGTATAAAGCTTGTAAGTAAAACTAGGATTGGTTTCATCAAATATGTCTAACCAAGCATGCTTAGTGCATTGCATAGGTTATTTAACTTTCATAATTGAAAGTGTTAGCTTGCACATTCAACTAGTAGTATTAGGCTTGCCTTGTGCAGAGCAGTGGTTGAAGTTCTCCTCGGCTTCTTCTTCGTAGTATCCTCCTTCCTCCTCGTATTCTTGGTCGGTACTAGCGTCTATGAATAAATACGAGGTACACAATCACCCAACAATACTTAACTACTTGCAATCATCACACAAAAGGGGTCATATAGATGATCTAGTATCATCACTAACATTACAAGATTAAAGCTTGGTTTAATTCCTTTTATTTTTAGAAAAGTAATTTCTACTCATTGAAAAACTACTTAAGATTTAATATTCTCCAAACCAAACATGGGATCATGTTTACACATGTCATCACCACATATTTTATTCCATGGGAATGTGATTTAAAGTGGTGTCACAATTTAATAAGGTTTAACCCTTTTATTTTAATTAAAATAAGTGACTAGAAATGCCTATGTGGCATTCTTTTATTAATTGAACATTATTTCTACAAGTAAACCTATATATTTTTATATATTCTGAAAGGTATAGTTAAATGTGATTTTTGAGAGTTGGAATCAACTCAAAAGCTATTATGGTTTAAATTTGAAAAATGTTTGAATGCAGAAAAGCTTCTTCCTTGTTATTTTTACCAAGGATGATCTACAGATCCAAATGATTTGAATCCAACGGGCTTGGATTCAGCACTTCCAGACCTTTCTAAAAAAATTGGTTTTATTCAATTTGGTTCACTAAATCGAGCTGGGTTGATTTTTGAAACTAGGTACAGAACTGTGTTTGAAATAAAATGGAAAAGGTTAAATTCAAACGACTGGGCTGCGCGGGAAACGATACTGGGCCGGCCTGCTAAGAACAGCACTTACGCGGGCTGGTTAAGTTGGTGTCCCCACGCGTTAGTGAGACGAGGGGGTGTGAAGCGGTACGGGGGAATATGGTGCGTTCGATCTAGTTCTAATCCAACGGCTGAGGGTCGTCGTCCACGTCGGGCAACGCCGGCGAGACTGAACCCTAACACGGCAGGTGGGGGTCGTCAGGGGCTCATCGGAGCTCAGGCGAGGGTCAGCGAGGCGGGCGAATGACGAAGTCGACGACGGCGAACCTCCTGGTACCGGCAGCTTCTCCTGGAGTGCTCCAATCGCTGGCTCCCTTCTTCTCTAGAGGCGGCGTGCTCCGACAAAATTCCGGCGAAGCGCTTCTCGCCTTGCTTCGGGAACGGGGTGGAACGATCAGTGAGAAGAGGGGAGTGAGATGGTGTGCTCAGTTCGGCTGGGGGTGGCCTCTATTTATAGTCGCGACAACGAGACCGGACGGGATGGGCAGGCGACGGTGACGACATGGCTACGGGCTGCTAGAGGCATGGCCGGCGGTGGTGATCGCTTGGTGGTCTCCTGGCGATGCTCTAGGGCTTTAATGCGCATGTAGGGGTGGTGGCAAACGGTCTAGAAAACGCGATGCTCTACGCGGCCGAGGCGGCGTCTTCGACAGCGAGCGGTGGCTGTGAGGCATGGGGCGGCGAACGGGGATGTCTGGCGGTCTCTTGGTTCGGTGGTGATCGTGTATGCACGCGGCGAGGGCGGCGTGCGTGGGCGTCTGGCGGTCGAGGGCGCCTGCGCATGCTCGTGTGATCGAGGGTTGTCGGCTCGAGCGCCAGACATGAAGTGGCGGTGGGGTGTTGGCTTGCTCCCAGACATGTTGGCTAGGCTTGTTTCTTCTCCTAGCTTGCTGTCCACACTGGGGTGACATGGTGAGCTTCGGCTGTTCACCATTGATGGCATTGCCAAGCTTACAGTGAGGCTAGTGCTTGGTTTAGTTTACTAGATGATCTACTGAGGTTGCTGTGAGCTAGAGAGGGAACAAGTTAGGCTCCAATCACTTCTCACAATAGTGTTTAGATTTTATTTGATTTGAATCAGCAAGGTGTTTGATGAAATGGCCGCAAGAATTCAAGTTTTGAATTTTGAAAAGATTTTTGGTGGGTGTACTAGGTTGGTGTTGGTGAGTCTGCAGATGCTTGGGTTTTGAAAGTTGAGCTTGTTTGAGTGGTTTTTGAAAAAGTGGGATCTTCCCATATGATAAAGATTCAATTTTGAATTGTCATTTAAAATATGCATTTGAAAGTTTCTGGATGATCACAAGGTGGGCCTTGATACTTTGTTAAGAGTACTATCAAGGGGTGCAAATATCCAAACAAGTTTCTGTTCAGTTCTGAAAGTTTGGGACAGCCAAAGTAGGCATGGGAGTTAAATTGGTCAAAATGACCATTCACTCATTTTGTTTGTTTTTGATTTATTTTTCTTTGGGAAAAGTTTGGGAATTGTTTAGATGATGTTTATTTCATCTAAGAATCCTTTTGCAAGCAAAGAAACACATAAACAAGGCAATTCAAAAGAATTCAAAATGGGATGCATACACACATGCATGCTTTCCTATTTTTATTAAGAAAAGTTTTTGTTAACCCTAATTTTGATGATTAGAGTTTGATGATCCAAGCTTAGTATTTTTGGGATGTTACACATGCAAATGCAATGAAATGATTTTTCTATACTTGCAAGTCTAACCAAACAGTACTAAACACAAAGCCATCTATTTAAAGTCTAAACAAACTTAAATTTGCCTCAAAACAATTTTATAAACATTTTATAAAGCCAAAATAAGTCTATAATGTGTTCTGCAAATAATCCTATTTTTCAGAAGAAAAATACCAATTCAATCCCACAGTACTGTAGGATTTATTTTTCTGAATCCATTGATATATTATTTGCATTTTTTGGATAAACAGAACAAAAGATATGAATTTTACAAGTTTGAACATTCAAAAACCTTTTCTATATTTTATTAAACAGAACACACACACGTGACCGTGTCTAATTGGCCCGTACCACTTCACGCGGATCAAGCGCGTGGGATGTTGGATCTAAGTGTGATCCTGCGGTCCAGATTTGGCGATACCGCTTCGGTAAGTGGTTCTATCTACGGTGTCAGATCCATATCCTACGGCTACCGATCAAGCGACCAAGGATGGGCAGCGCGCGTGGCTACTGCGGCGGTGACGGCTCTGCCGGTGGTGCTTCAGCGATTCCAGATAGGTCTAGGGGTGGTGGCGATGCTTACCAGCGTTGCAAGGATGCGAGGATGCTCGAGGTGGCCTTGGCTTGGACGGGGGCGAGCTGCTGCGGCCGTGGGAGCTCGTCAGAGTTGCGGACAACATCGGGTTGCTGTAAACAGCGACGGAGGCGATAACATGGGCCACCCAGTGCAAACCAAAGGTATCAGGACGTGCACAAGGACCAGGCGAACAAGTTGGTTTGAATTAGGAGGCAAGGGGCGTTCGTTTCTTACTGGGATTGCTCGCCGGAGATGAGGATGGCGTCAGATGCTCACGGGGCTTGACGAAGACGACGACCTAGGGTGTTATAGGATGAACCAGTGGTGTTAGAAGAAGCGCAAAGACCAGATAATAATCATCGTATGAACGATAGACAGTGGGGCGCTTGAGGCTCACGAAAATATCACACCGGAGTTTGACGGGCGGCGGCGGTTCGAGCTCAAATGCGGCCAGTCTGGGGGCGATTAAGCGTGGGTGTTTGGGGGGGGGGAATGACTGCGGCGAGGTGGTGATTATATAGCCAGAGCAGGGGCACTGATTGCGCGGTGAACCAATGGGATTGATCGCCACAGTAATTGGGGAGGAAATGACCAGCGACGACGTGGTCGCGTGCGGGGTTTGAGGAAGACGAGTTGAGATGGCGTAGGGCCTAGTGGCAGTGGTTGCGGGGTAGGGTGAGCGTGGGTGAGAGAGGGGGCAGAGGGGGAAATGGCCCGGGTGGGCTTTTCGGCTGGATCTGGTGCTGGGCCGAAAGGTTGGCGCAGGGTTTTTCTTTTTCTTTTCTCCTTTTCTTTTTCTAAATTGATTTTCAGGAATGATTTTCAAACCCTAATTCAAACAAGTTTGAATTCAAATCTTTTCTAGATTTTTGTACAGTGAACCTTGTATTCTAAAATGCGACAAACACCTCTGTCCAATAAAAAACACATTGGTCCTTTGAAAATAAAAAATAAAACCATGCCTCATATGATTAAATAGAAGGGCATAATAATGGTTTTATTTGGAAGATTAATTTGAAAATTTTGTGCAAGACAAATATGATATGACAATATGAATGCAATGCATGCTTTTGTAATTCATAAATATTTGGGATGTTACATGATGCCTCCCCTCCACCTATATAAAGAGGGGCACCCCTATCCCCAAATCCATCCTAGGAGTTGGCCTTTGCCTATCTCTCTCTCTCCCTTATGTGTGGTTCCCAAAGTTTGGAACTATATATGGGGATTGGGATTTCTCCACAATATGCATGCCGTTGTGCTGCTGGATTCGGTCCGGATCAATCTTCTTATGCTGCTTTGTTGGACCAGAGCCCGGGAGACGTCTCTACACCGTATATGTGTAAGGCCACGAGGCACTGCCAGTTGTGACCAGAGCTTAGACATTGGCATTACCATGAGGCCGGCTACATCACACAAGGACAAGGGGTGACTTGCGAGGAGATATGTGACCTTGAGGTCGAGCGAGTTAGACTATGTCATCCACGTTCTCCTCGGAATGTTTAACACTTTAGGTCTTCAAAGGTATCAACACCAAATCCCCACTCGTTACTATACATATCCATATATAGATCTTGGCTGTTCAGACCATAGGAAATGTTATATTTTCTGTCATGGAACCCCTTCAGTGGTATAGCCGATCTATGCATAGATGTTTGGTATGAGTAGAACACGTGTTGATTGTGCATGCATTGATTTTCTAGGTTTTATCCTCCCACGTGTACTTGTTCATATCGCGGCAATGTCGGATGAAGCGGCCAGGACCAACCTTTTGCGTAACCTTACGCGAGACAGGTTCCACGACTAACATATGACTTGGACCATATAAGTAGTCAGCGGGTGTCTGTCTCTCTGACATTAGTTGATATGGCATTTACAAAGGACGACCCTGAAATGGGACTTAAAGAGGCAACTAGTCAATCTATGTTGTGGTTCATATTCGTAGGTAAGAAATGGTTCTTGAACGAATGCCCAAACATTCACATAAAACTTGAAAAAGATAAAGTAGAGGCGTCAAACTTTATTTTGCAGGGCATGTGATATGATATGGTCTTGGTAAGTATTTGTCAAATAAGCCACCAATATGGATGCACCGTGGACCTGGTGCCGTGCTGGGAAGCGCTCGTTGAAGATCAAGGCGCGACGACCACGTCATGTCACATTACATATGATGTTGATTTCATATGTATCTTGTTATGCTAGTATTGGACTTATGACGGTAGCATAATAAGATGATCCCTCAAACATAATTCCAATTTTCGTGTTTATAGTACCTCGGGTAAAACCATTACTAGAAAATCGCTTGTTATTTTATTTTTTTGCCTCATCATGATATCATGCCATGTCATCATGCCACCTTGCATTTGAGCATCATATCAAATCTTGCATTCAACTTGTCTTGCTTATGTTGTTGTTGCTATGACCATATTCTCCCCCTCTTTTTAATCTATCTCTATTTTTGTTTTCTACAAGTTTGGAATCCACTTGATAGGGTTCCGTATTTTGCAAAAGCTTTTATTCATTTTTTAAAACCTTAATCATATTCTCGGAAATGCCCAAGGTGTTATGTTACCCGTGGGCATCACCTCCCCTTTTGCGATTTATTCCCTCTTGTCTATTTTGTTTCCCTAAACGTCTTTTCAAATATTTCGGAAAAGTTTCAAAAGGTTTGAAGTCGTTTGCTTGTTTAAAAATGGACAAACAAATAATAATAGAAATAAAGAAAAACACATAGAAAACAGTATAAAGGGAGAGGTGCCCAACCTGCAGCCACCTTGGCTTATCACCCCTTCTCCACCGAAGCCCAGCAACAGGCCCATCTGATCCCTCTGCTCACTTTTCTAGCACCAGCCCACCTCCGGGTGGCACCCACCGGGTTCGGGTCCGGGTCCGGGTCCTACCCTCCCATACCCGCACCCGCCTCATTTCCCCGCCCCACAACCCGCCCCCGATTACATCGGCGGGTACAGATCCCCACCATACCCGTCACCCGCCAAAAAATGACAATAATTAGGCATTTTTTGACAATAGTTTCATAGCAAAATAGACTAGACAACAACAAACAATACATTTAGCAACAATATATTTGGGATTTGCTTGACAGCTAACACTTACATGTAGGGTCCACTAGACTCGATGGGTATAATTTTTAACCATTAATTAGCCCCGTGTGTATTATTTTTTATCATATCCGCCCCATTTAAAACGGGCCCGTCGGGTAGACAGATATCGGGTACCCATTGCCATCCATTAGCCTACCGAGGAGCACACTTACCGATCGATCGATAGAGAGCTCTGTTGTCGTCTTCCTTCCTCTCACACGGAGTGCGTGCGACCCCTCCCTGGCTTCACTTTTTCAACCACCGCACCGCTGCCGAAGCCTCCTTTAAAACCAGCCGAGGCAACCCTGGGAACCATAGTCCCTCCCCTTCCTTCCTCCCTTGTGCCTCCGCCACTCTTCTTCTCCACAAAAAGCAAAAGAGTTGAGGCCGCCATGGCCTACGTGCTCGAACTCCCCGGCCATCCGTCATCGTCCGCTGCCGTGTTCCACGCCAGGAGCCGTGCCTAGCAGCACGATTGAGCTCGTCGTCCTCAACCTTCCTCTGCAACACACCAAGCTCTTCAGGCTCCTTCGGTTCCTTCACCCGCCGGAGTACGTGCCCGGCGCACCGCTTACCTCGCCGTCTCGGACCTCGCCGCCGTGCCACCGTCATCGCCATCTCCAGTCCCGGCCACCTCTTCGCCCACACCCTAGGTGAGCTGCCATCTGGCCCCGCTCCCCTCTGTCCTCGCCGTGTACCTCTGCAGCGCCGCGCCGCTCGCCAGCCACGCGCTCACGCTGCTACCGATCGCCACCGCACGAACAACAGCAGTAAGCGCACATCCGAAACACCTCTGTTCTTGCCAAGATCCCGAACGATACCTACGTCCTCCCGCGAACCTTCCTTGACCAAAGTGGAACTCCTATGTCCCCTCTTTACATTACAAAAAAAATCACTCAAATCGGACAACTAGAGCCCTCAAATCATCATGCGAAATATCGGACCAGCTAGATGATTCCACTAATCATATTTCAGTTTCGTCAGGCTTCAACCGATCAATTCCTGGCAGTTTGCAACGAGCCCTTTGTCTTCCTCTTCCCCTCAGCCCGTAGTACCTCTGCGACCGCGCTAGATGGGCTGGCCCTCTTCCTATCCACCACCCAATCACGGCATGAGACAAGGACGTGGCCCAGTTCTCTCCGGGTGGCCCACTTCTGTCTCCTGATTCTTTTTTCTAATTCTAATTCAAATATAATTCAAATTCAAACATAAATTCACAATTCCAAATCTGTGTCAAATTTGCAAAGACTCTTAAAATGAAAAGTAAATCTTTTTCAAATGTGAATTCCAAACCCACTTACAAAAATTTCCAGAATTACCCCGACTATTCAAACTATTAACTATATTGCCCTTGTCTATTTAAAAATGCATTTATTAATAACTTTTAATCTATAAATTCAAATAGTGCAAATAATATATGTTTTGTGGTAAGAAAAATGCAAGGAATAATAATAGGCTACCCAAATTTTTGGATAACTAAAATTTCAAAATTATTTAAATGCTATTAAAATGGTCTTTTCGTAATAAATCTATAACTTATAAACCGTAATTCCGAATTTGCCAAATGATATGTCAAAATAGATCAGCATGACGAGCCCTTTCTAACATGATTTCCATACTTGCAATTGCACCATGCATCATGGACAACTTGTTAAATCGAAATTATTTATGCAAGGAAAACATGATGAATAAAATTGGAAAATAATTATATCATGTTAATAATGCCTCACTAACGTTGTCTCATCAATGTACTATGTGAATGACATCTTATTAACATGGTTTGCATCAACAACTTGTCATGCCATGCATCATATCATGATCATGCCAGTTCTGCCGCATTAGTTGTAATTGTTGCATCACACTTGTTCCTCTTTTAAGTGTTTTGATTCTTTCTAGATAGGACGATGAGATATTCTGATCTTTGACAAGTTCTTCGGATATGTATCTTCCGCTATGGAACCCAGGTAAGCATTCTCCCCCTTTTTACCTATCTTACATTTATAGCCTTTACTTCCTCCTGTTGATCTATTGCTATCCGTGTTATGATGCTTTAGATTCCGTACCCCTTTAAATATCCCTGCAACCTTTATATTGCCTTGGAAACCTCCTATTGCCTGTTGGTTGGGTAGACAGTCGACCTTGCGAGTCGTAGTTGCTTGCTCAGGTGTTTCTTCGCATCGTCGATGTTCCACAGATGTTGGGGGTTGGCATATTCATAAAGGTGGAGATGATCGTGGATTTAATTACAGTTGGTTACTTAAATATAAAAATTGTTATAACTATTGAAGAGGCACCAGCGGGTAATAGTTGAGATTTGGTTGTTAACCGCCCACTTGTGTCCACCTAGGATCCCAGTTCTTGACACCTCTTCCGAGACTGAGCGCGCTAACCACATGTGGGGTGTATACACCCCTATCGGCTTAGTACCTGATTCCAAAGTACTGTTCTAGGGGCCACAAACTAGTTTGAAGTTTGCATGCCATGTATGCCATGTTATGCCATTTTTATCACATGTTGCTCGATGAGCATTTATTACTGTTGCGTAGGCGCGACACTCTGTCACGAGAATATTTTGTCTATGACCTCTACTCGCATGACAAGTGTACGCAACCCTGATGGCACTGCGTCGCAGTGCTTCGTCGGGAAACCCCAAGAGCAAGGTGTGATGCAGCACATCAACAAGTTTTCCGTCAGTAAGAAACTGAGGTTATCGAACCAGTAGGAGGAAGGAAACGTCACACAGATGTTGCAAGCAACGTGGAAACCTGCACAACACAAACTCAAGACTTTGCCTCAACGAATCAGTGAGGTTGTCAAGCTCACCGGTTTGTTGTAACAAATGATTAAACGTATGGTGTGGAAGGTAATGGTTTGCAGCAAGTAAACAAGTAACAATGGAAGATGTTTCAATGATAAAGATTGGACCGGGGTCCAAAGTTCACTAGAGGTCCTCTCCTTAGATAAACAACAAGGCATGAAGGGTAAAAAAATTACAGCAGGGCAATTGACAGGAACAGAACAAGGCATAACAATGCAATACCAGACAAAAAGATCCTATGAGATTCGATTGGGCAATACAACAATATACATAGACCGCCATCCAACTGCATCTATGACTAGAAGTCCACCTTCATGTTATCATCCGAACTCCCTCTAGTATTAAGTTGCAAGCAACAGATAACTGCTTTAAGCAAAGTATGTAAGGTAAACAATCCACTTGTTCTATGAACAAGAGACCGTTGTTTTCTCCCTAGTGGCAACAACACATCTACAACCGAAGAGATTTATGTCACTTCCCTTGGAAACTAGAGGCATGAACCCACTATCAAGCATAAATACCCCCTCTTGGAGTCACTAGCAACTACTTGGCCAAGATATCTACTAACAACGGAGAGCATGCAAGATCACAAACAACACATACATGATAGTATCAGATAGACAAAACCATTAATCAATCTGACATAGTAATCTCAATATCCATCGGATCGCCGCAAACACAACATGCATGATTACAAATAGATTAGATCTTGATCATGAACGGAGCTCTTAAGATCTATACATTAAAGGACAAGGAGGAGATACAACCATCTAGATACTACATGGACCCATAGTCCAAGGTGGAAATACTCACGCTTCATATCAGAGAGGAAGGCCTCCGGGATGATCTCCCCTTCGGCAGGGTGCTAGGAAGAACTTCAGACCCCCCCGATCTAGGGACGATGGTGGCGGAGACTACAGACGGTTTCATGGAGTTTTGATCGGGTGTCTAAGGTTTCTGCATCAGTGGCTTCTTATAGGAAAAGAGGCGAGGCTGGGAGGTGGCCAGGGGCCCCACACCCTGCCCAAGCGTGGGGTGGTCCCACCAGCTCCTAGGGGGGTGTGGTGGCCCCGGTTCGCATATCCGTCTCTCCTCTGGACTTCATGACGCCCGTGGTAAAATATTGACTTTGGCTTTTGTCCCGTCCAATTCCGAGAATATTGATTTTCTGCCTTTTTGGAACCAAAATGTAAGAAAGCAGTGCAATTGGCAACTTGTTAATAGGTTAGTTCCAGAAACGATATAAAAACACCTCAAAGTGTAGACAAAGCAAAGAAAAGTAGATACTAAACAAGTGTAGGGTTTTGTAGCATGGAAAACAAAAATTTTCTATCGCATACAAACAAACAAGCCAAGATCTATCTACTAGATTGTAGCAACGAGTCGATGGAATAACTCACCCTCGAAGATTCCAAAGTGTTTAACGAGAGCAGATTCTCGTGGGTGATGTAGTCGTACTCTTTCCGATCTCAAGATCGCGTAGACGATCCTTCCGCGCTATGCTCCGCAGCGCTCCCTTGATCGATCGGTCACTCGACGAATACCTTCCTCTCCTTGTTCCAAGGCGGAGGTTGTAGCACTCTCCTCGCGATTCCGGCAAAGACAACGCCGTGGTACCTAAGTAGAGGGAGATCTCGAGGGCTTCGCCTTAAGCCGAGCGAGTATGGTGGAGTATGAGAGCTTTGGTGATCTAGGGTTTAGACACACCAATTAGAAGGCTCTAAACCGAGGCTAGGGCAATTAGAAGCTCTAACTTGAGCTTGGGAGAAATCCCTAGGCTGTGGCTAGGGTTTAGGTTTAGAGGAGAGGGACTTGTGTGTGCTAGGAGAGCCCTGCCCTCCTTATATAGGTGGAGGGCCGACGGCCAAGGGGAGGTGGAGTCCTCCCCAACTCGGCTTGGGTGGTGCGCCGGGTTTGGGAGGAGGACTCCTTCCCCAACTCGGTTTCCACCTCTTCTCCTCTTTTCCACTTTCCAAAACTTGCCGTTTGACTTTCAAACTAGCCGTTTAACTTTTCAATTTAGGATTTGAATAAACCCTTTATTTTGGACAGCGAATACACTTAGTACATGATGCAATCATTCCAACTTATAATGACACACTCATGTACCCCTTCCCCTCCGGAGTGCCGGACATTCCGGAACCTTCTAGAATGTTCCCGATGAAAACACCGGAATCATTCCCCAACTCCGAAACGGGACTTTCCTTATATGAATCTTATTCTCCGGACCATTCCGGATCTCCTCGTGATATCCCGGATCCCATCCGAGACTCCGAACAACATTCGGTCTCTTTCTCATCATTCCATAACTACTCAAACAACGTCGAATCCTTAAGTGTGTCTCCCTACGGTTCGTGAATTATGCGGACATGATCGAGACACTTCTCCGATCAATAACCAATAGAGGAATCTGGAAATTCATATGGCTCCCACATATTTCTACGATTACTTTGCGATCGAATGAACCACTTACATACGATACCAATTTCCCTTTGTCTCACGATAGTTTACTTATCCGAGGTTATGATCGTCGGTATCTCTGCATACCTAGTTCAACCTCGTTACTGATAAGTACTCTTTTCTCGTTCCCGTGATATGTGATCCCTTGTGAGCCAGTCACATGCTTGCAAGCCAATTGGATGACATTTCACCGAGAGGGCCCAGAGTATATCTATCCGTCATATGGATGGACAAATCCCACTCTTGATCCATGTGTCTCAACCAATACTTTCCGAACACTCAATGCCACCTTTATAGCCACCCTGTTACGGTGTGGTGTTTGATGACATCAAAGCATCCATCCGGTAAAGGTGATATGCATGATCTCATGGTCGAAGGAATTAGGTTACTATGTATCAGAAAGCATATAGCAATTGAACTATTGAAATGACTTGATCTTTATGCTACGCTTATCTATAGGAGTATGTCCATCATATCATTCTCCTAACAATATGATCTTGTTGTTAATAACATCTCAATGTTAATGATAGGGAAACCACAATCATCTATTAACCAACAAGCTAGTATTATATAGAGGCTTTACTAGGGACTTCAAATTAAGTTTACAAATCACACAAGTATTAATGTTTCCTTGTTAATACCATTATAGCATGAATGTAAACATTTATCATAAACACAAAGATATAATAATAACTACATTTATTACTGCCTCTAGGGCATATCTCCAACAGTCTCCCACTTGCACTAGAGTCATCTAATCTAGATTACATGGTAATATACCGAACACCCATGGCAGTTTGGTGTTGGTCATGTTTTGCCCTCGGGAGAGGTTTAGTCAACGGATCCGCCACATTCAGATCTGTGTGTACTTTGCAAATATTTATATCCCCATCTTGGATATGTTCTCGAATAGCGTGAAAACGTAGCTTGATATGCTTCAGCTTCTTGTGTGACCTTGGTTCTTGCGCATTGGCTATGGCGCCCATGTTATCACAGTAGATAGACATTGGGTCCAGCGCACTAGGAACCACACCCAGCTCTGTAATGAACTCTTTCATCCATATCGCTTCTTGTGAAGCCTCCGAAGCAGCCATGTATTCTGATTCAGTTGAAGATCTCGCCACAACGCTTTGCTTTGCACTCCTCGAGCTAACTGCTGCACCATTCAATATAAATACGTATCCAGATTGTGATTTAGAATCATCCGGATCGGTGTTCCAACTAGCATCGGTGTAACCATTAACAACGAGCTGTTCATCACCTCCATAAGAAAGAACCATATCCTTAGATCTTCTCAAGTACTTAAGGATGTTTTTGATCATTGTCAATGATCCACTCTGGATTACTTTGATATCTTCTAGTTAGACTAACAACATATGCGATGTCGGGTCTAGTACATAGCATGGCATACATTAGAGATCCTATGGCTGAGGCATAGGGAGTCTTACTCATCCTTTCTCTATCTTCCGCCGATGTCGGACTTTGAGTTTTACTCAAGGTCGTATTGGGCAACATGGGCAAGAACCCTTTCTTGCTATCTTCCATTCCAAACCTCTTTAGAACTTTGTCCAAATATGTACTCCGTGACAATGATATTTGGCGTTTTGATCTATCTCTATAAATCTTTATGCCTAATATGTAAGCTGCTTCGCCAAGATCCTTCATTGAAAAACTATTATTCAAATATTCCTTGACACTATTAAGAAGGTCTACATCATTCCCAATCAATAATATGTCATCCACATATAGTATTAAGAATGCTCTGAGCTCCCACTCACTTTCTTGTAAATACAAGCTTCTCCATAAGTTTGTATAAAACCAAAACTTTTGATCACCTTATCAAAACGTTGATTCCAACTTTGGGATGCTTGCTTCAATCCATAGATGGACCGTTGAAGTTTGCATACCTTGTTAGCATCTTTAGGATCGACAAAACCTTTGGGTTGCATAATATACAACTCTTCATCAATGTCTCCATTGAGGAATGCTGTTTTGACATCCATCTGCCATATCTCATAATCATAATATGCAGCGATTGCTAACATAATCCTCACAGACTTTAGCTTGCATCTTGGTGAGAAAGTCTCATCGTAGTCAACTCCTTGAATTTGTCGAAACCCCTTTTGCGACAAGTCGAGCTTTATAAACGTAACATTACGATCGACATCTGTTTTCTTCTTGAAAATCCATTTGTTCTCGACGACCTTCCGCCATCCGGTAAGTCCACCAAAGTCCATACTTGGTTTTCGTACATGGATCCAATCTCGGATTTCATGGCTTCTTGCCATTTATTGGAATCTGGGCTCATCATTGCTTCCTCATATGTCTCGGGGTCATCGGTGTTGTCCACCAACATGACACTCATAACGGGATCATACCAATCTGGAGTGGTACGAGTTCTCGTTGACCTGCGAGGCTCAGTAGCAACTTCAACCAAGTTTCATGATCATCATCGCTTCCTCTCTTATTGGTGCAGCACCACAGAACTTCTTCCGGTCTTGCGCTACTCGCAATTTCGAGAGAAGGTTCAACAACCTCGCCGAGTTCTACTTTCCTTCAGTCACTTCTTTGAGAGAAATTCCTTCTCTAGAAAGGATCCATTCTTAACAACGAAGATTTTGCCCTCGGATCTATGATAGAAGGTATACCCAATAGTTTCCTTCGGTATCCTATGAAGACGCATTTTTTCGCTTTGGGTTCAAGCTTGTCCGCTGTAACTTCTTTACATAGGCCGCATCCCCAAACTTTAAGGAACGACAATTTAGGTTTCTTCCCAAACCATAATTCATACGGTGTCATTTCAACGGATTTAGATGGTGCCCTATTTAAAGTGAATGCGGCTGTTTCTAATGCATAACCCCAAAATGATAGCGGTAAATCTGTAAGTGACATCATAGAATGAACCATATCTAAGAGAGTTCGATTGCGACGTTCGGACACACCATTACTGTTGTGGTGTTCGGCGGTGTCAATTGTGAAAGTATTCCGCATTTCTTCAAATGCTCGCCAAACTCGTAACTTAGATATTCACCTCCACGATCAGAACGTAGAAATTTAATCTTCTTGTTACGTTGATTCTCTACCTCACTTTGAAATTCCTTAAACTTCTCGAAAGTTTCGGACTTATGTTTCATGAAATAGATATACCCATATCTACTCAAGTCATCCGTGAAGGTAAGAACATAACGATAACCACCGCGCGATGCTACACTCATTGGACCACACACATCGGTATGTATGATTTCCAATAAATCCGTAGCTCGCTCCATCATACCAGAAAATGGAGTCTTAGTCATTTTACCCATCAGACATGCTTCGCATCTTTCAAGTGATTCAAAATCAAGTGATTCAAGAAGTCCATCGGAATGGAGTTTCTTCATACGCTTCACTCCAATGTGACCAAGACGACAGTGCCACATATAGGTCGAGTTATCGCTCAATTTCAAACGTTTAGCCTCAATGTTATTAATATGTGTATTTCCACTATCGAGATTCAATAAGAACAGACCATCTATCAAAGGTGCATGTGCATAAAACATATTACTCATATAAATCGAACAACCATTATTCTCGGATTTAAACAAGTAACCGTCTCGCAATAAACAAGATCCCGATATAATGTTCATGCTCAACGCAGGCACCAAATAACAATTATTTAAGTATAAAACTAATCCCGATGGTAGATGAAGAGGTAGCGTGCCGACCGCGATCACATCAACCTTTGATCCGTTTCCCACGCGCATCTTCACCTTGTTCTTCGCTAGCTTCCATTTATTTTGCAGCTCCTGTTTCGAGTTACAAATATGAGCAATCGAACCAGTATCAAATACCCAGGCACTACTACGAATACTAGTGAGATACACATCAATAACATGTATATCAGATATACCTTTCTTCTTGATGTTGCCGTTCTTCAAATCCGCCAAGTACTTTGGGCAATTCCGCTTCGATGACCTTCTCCCTTGCGGTAAAAAGCACTCGATGTCGGGCTTGGGTCCAGCCTTGGTCTTCTTCGTCGGCGTGGTAACTTTCTGACCACCCTTCTTGAAGTGTCCCTTTTGCTTAGACTTGCCTTTCTTGAATTTGGTGGTCTCATTGACCAACAACACTTGGTGCTCTTTCTTGATCTCCACTTCTGCAGATTTTAACATAGCAAACAGTTCTGGCAACTGCTTGTTCATGTTCTGCATGTTGTAGTTCATCACAAAGTTCTTGTAACTTGGTGGTAGTGATTGGAGGACACGGTAAATCCCCAAAGCATTAGGAATCACTATACCCAAGCTTTGAAGTTTGTTTGCATGCCCGGACATCTTAAGCACATGCTCACCTGAGCTGCCCTCTTCCATCTTGCGATTAAAGAACTTTTGAAGCCTCATAGCTTTCAATTGCCGCATGAGTCTCAAAAATCAATTTGAGATCCTTGACAATATCATATGGGTCTGAATTCTCAAACCTTTTCTGAAGCTCCGATTCTAAACCATACAAGATAGCACACTGAACTATGGAGTACTGATTCTTCCGAGCGAGGTAAACATTCTTTTCTTCATCGGTAGCATCAGCTGCAGGTGGGTCACCTGATGCATCCAGCACATAGGTCAAATTACCACCGTGAGGACAATCCTCAAATTGGAACCAATCCATGTTGCTTCCATTGTTTTTCAACTTTTCTTTCTCTAGGAACGCATTAAAATTGATGGTAGGGGCTGCCATTGATCTACAACATATTTGCAATAGTTTAGACTAAGTTTATGACAAATTGAGTTCAAATTAACATTAAAATTAATCTAGGTGAACTCCCACTCAAAACAATATCCCTCACATTGTTTTAGTGATCACACGAACCAAATCCACCACATCAACACCGATCATCACGAGAGTTGATATAGTTTCAATGGTGAACAATCGACATGTTCATCATATCTACTATATGATTCATGCTTTACCTTTCGGTGATCCGTGTTCCTGAGACCATGTCTGTACATGCTAGGCTCGTCAAGATCAAACCTTAGCTTCCGCATAAGCAAATCTGGCTTGCTTACGTTGTATACACTTGCTGAATCTAACACACCCGATCATCACATGGTGCTTCGAAACAACAAGCTTTAGCAACGGTGCATACTAAGGGTGAACACTTTAGAACTTGAAATTTATGTGCATGAGGGATCATCTTATAATGCTATCGTCGTCTACTAAGCAATACAAGATGCATAAAGGATTAACATCACATGCAATTCATAATATGTGATATGATATGGCCTTTCTTCTTTGTGCTTCCGATCTCCATCTTCAAGCACGAACATGATCTCCATCATCACCGGCATAGCATCAAGGTCAATGACGCTTCTTCATGGTTGTCGTCCACCAGCTTCAACTATTACAACTACTTTGAATAGACACGCGGGTCTTAACAGAAATTAAAGACAACCATATGGCTCCTGCCGGTTGCCCACTTACAATAAGGAACATTGCATACATCATATATAATCACGATCATGGCCATATCACATCACTGCACACCCCTGCAAAACAAAGTTAGACACCTCTACTTTCTTTGCATATTTTACGTGGTTTGGGGCTGTTAATAAGTGTCGTTCTAACTTACGAACAAGAACCACAACATTGATACTAGTATTGTTAATCACCTGTTGTAAATTGGACCTTAACTATGCTAGGAGAAACAGGCACCCGCAAAGCCACTTATGCAATACAAGTTGCATGTCAAGCGTGGAGCAAGTCTCATGAACGATGTCATGTAAGGTTAGCCCGGGCCGCTTCATCCCAACATACCACAAGATGCAAAGTACATAAGAAGCAATTGACAATAAAAGCATCAATGCCCACAATGACCATTGTGTTCTACTCGTGCAACAGATCTACATATAGACATGGCTCTGATACCACTGTAGGGTTTCGTAGCATGGAAAACAAAAATTTTCTATCGCATACAAACAAACAAGCCAAGATCCATCTACTAGATTGTAGCAACGAGTCGATGGAATAACTCATCCTCGAAGATTCCAAAGTGTTTAACGAGAGCAGATTCTCGTGGGTGATGTAGTCGTACTCTTTCCGATCTCAAGATCGCGTAGACGATCCTTCAAGGCGCGTTCGCAGCGCTCCAGATCGGTCACACGTTTGGTACTCGGACGAAGACCTTCCTCTCCTTGTTCCAAAGAAAATGAGGTTGTAGCACTCTCCTCGCGATTCCGGCAGCACAACGGCGTGGTACCGGAAGTAGAGGGGAGATCTCGCAGGGCTTCGCCTTAAGCCGGAGCGAGTATGGTGGAGTATGAGAGAGCTTTGGTGATCTAGGGTTTAGACACACCAATTAGAAGGCTCTAAACCGGAGGCTAGGGAAATTAGAAGCTCTAACTTGACGGCTTGGGAGAAATCCCTAGGCTGTGGCTAGGGTTTAGGTTTAGAGGAGAGGGACTTGTGTGTGCTAGGAGGGAGCCCTGCCCCTCCTTATATAGGTGGAGGGGCCGGCGGCCAAGGGGAGGGAGTGGAGTCCCTCCCCAACTCGGCTTGGGTGGTGCGCCGGCTTGGGGAGGAGGACTCCTTCCCCAACTCGGTTTCCACCTCTTCTCCTCTTTTCCACTTTCCAAAACTTGCCGTTTGACTTTCAAACTAGCCGTTTGACTTTTCAATTTAGGATTTGAATAAACCCTTTATTTTGGACAGCGAATACACTTAGTACATGATGCAATCATTCCAACTTATAATTACACACTCATGTACCCCTTCCTCTCGGAGTGCCGGACATTCCGGAACCTTCTAGAATGTTCCCAATGAAAACACCGGAATCATTCCCCAACTCCGAAACGGGACTTTCCTTATATGAATCTTATTCTCCGGACCATTCCGGATCTCCTCGTGATATCCCGGATCCCATCCGAGACTCCGAACAACATTCGGTCTCTTTCTCATCATTCCATAACTACTCAAACAACGTCGAATCCTTAAGTGTGTCTCCCTACGGTTCGTGAATTATGCGGACATGATCGAGACACTTCTCCGATCAATAACCAATAGAGGAATCTGGAAATTCATATGGCTCCCACATATTTCTACGATTACTTTGCGATCGAATGAACCACTTACATACGATACCAATTTCCCTTTGTCTCATGATAGTTTACTTATCCGAGGTTATGATCGTCGGTATCTCTGCATACCTAGTTCAACCTCGATTCGATAAGTACTCTTTTCTCGTTCCCGTGATATGTGATCCCTTGTGAGCCAGTCACATGCTTGCAAGCCAATTGGATGACATTTCACCGAGAGGGCCCAGAGTATATCTATCCGTCATATGGATGGACAAATCCCACTCTTGACCCATGTGTCTCAACCAATACTTTCCGAACACTCAATGCCACCTTTATAGCCACCCTGTTACGGTGTGGTGTTTGATGACATCAAAGCATCCATCCGGTAAAGGTGATATGCATGATCTCATGGTCGAAGGAATCAGGTTACTATGTATCAGAAAGCATATAGCAATTGAACTATTGAAATGACTTGATCTTTATGCTACGCTTATCTATAGGAGTATGTCCATCATATCATTCTCCTAACAATATGATCTTGTTGTTAATAACATCTCAATGTTAATGATAGGGAAACCACAATCATCTATTAACCAACAAGCTAGTATTATATAGAGGCTTTACTAGGGACTTCAAATTAAGTTTACAAATCACACAAGTATTAATGTTTCCTTGTTAATACCATTATAGCATGAATGTAAACATTTATCATAAACACAAAGATATAATAATAACTACATTTATTACTGCCTCTAGGGCATATCTCCAACGAAAAGCATGGAGCATCAAAAATTATTGATACGTTTCCGACATATCAAGCATTCCCAAGCTTAACTCCAGCTCGTCCTCGAGTAGGTAAGTGATAAAAGAATAATTTTTGAGGTGACATGCACCATAAAAACCAAGATCAAACCATTTGCAAGCATTGAAAGCTAGGATCAAAGAACTCTAAACATGTGCATGATATATGGATTTCTAACAATAAGACAAAGTAACTTTGCATGCAACATGAAAGGCTACAAACAAAGCTCATGAATAACATGCATTGAAAAATGTTTGTTTGTTTCACATACAGAAAACATGGCATAGTGGCATATAGCTTGTCCCTCATAGAGTAGCAAATAGATGCATAGGACACCTTCAAAGTTCATAAGAGTGACTAGATACAAATAGCACAAGGACAAGTAATATCACAATATGCATCAATCAATAAGTTTTGGAACACTGCACAAAGAATGGCAACTATGCTCTCTTAATGGTGCCTAAAGGTAGAAGGTGGAGACTCAATATAATAGTGGAAGAAAGGCCCTTCACAAAGGGAACCAGGGATTTCAAGTTTCAAAAAGAGCTCCCAAAAATTATGGTACTTGTTAGCTTTTAGCCCTCATCACCCTTATCATAAGCATCTTGAAGTGATTAAGGTTAAAGTGAACAAACTATGGAGTATATGCTTGGCAAAGTATACGTTGGCAATCTCAAGTCCCTTGAATACGAGGGCCACACCTCATGCTACTCAACTTTAGTCACCTGTAAGTTCTTGTCATAGTAAGTATATGTGTATCATAGAGAACCGCCAATGGGGTACCCCTTGCACATGGTACATGAGCTATCCCATAACCAAAATGACAAGGAAAGCAGACAATGAGCATCTCAGCCATATTTACCATGTGCATAGCTTTTTATTGAGGATGCTTCATAGATAGCTCATTATGGTGATGCTGCAAGTTTCCACCATGATTAGGCAAGGCTTAGGCTAGTGGCCCAGGCGTTTCTATAACACAAAATACATAACTCCATGGACTTACAAGCTTCCTCTTTATTTCACACCGGTGACATCCATAGACAAAAGAGCATGATATCAACTGTGTACAAAGTACAAGTGCAATGTTGAAAACATTCCCCGTGAAAGAACGGTTCTACTAATTCAAACGTATAAGTGCAGGCATATACAACATAGACGACACAATGGTTCAAGTTTATTAGGGGCAAAGAATATAAAGAGTTCCATCAAGTTTGTGAGGGCTTTAATCACTAAGTTTTCACATAACAAAATACTTTTTAATTGAAGATATATGAAAACAAGAATATACTTGGAATGGTGTAACACACCATGCATAGGAGTTTATAGACAATTTGGAATAACTTGGTTTCTTGAGAGTTGGAAGCATAAGTAGAGCTTACTCATACAAGTGGAGGCTAGCAAAAGACTGGGAGCAACCAACTAAGAGAGCAATAAAGGCCATAATCATGCAGAACAACAAAACATTACTAATCAAAGCATAGAGTGGTACTACAAGTCAAGTACTAAATGATTAAAGAGGGTATGGTGCCTTGTTCATAGTCATAACATGGTGTGAGCATGTGTCAAAGTCAACCCAAACAAAGCATCAATGGAGAATACCACAATACTATGCTTTTGTATGCTAAAACAACGCATGATTCTTTCAAGGCACACTAAGCAATCCCAATTGTTTGGAACAAGACATACTACAGCAATAATCACTAGCATCAGGTCAAAACAACACCTATCATGTCATGCTAAAGTTTAAGTCACAGTCAATTCAAGCTCCTCTTGCACTTTCAAGCAGGAACTTCATACTCCTTTCCAACACCAAGCAACTTATTTGAAACAACACAGCGAGAACGGGGGTCCAAACTACTTTATTCAAGAAAACTAAATAGCTAATCAAGCCAAACAAAAACTAAGACGCTCCAAGAACAACACAACAGTGCATGAAACAATAAAAACAAAGTGTCTAGAGAGACCTGAGCTTTTTATTGATGAAGAAGGGGATGCCTTGGGAATCCCCAAGCTTTGACGCTTGTACTTCTTGGATATTTCTCGCGGTGACACCGGGGTGGAATCCTCAAGCTGGAGATTTTGTCCATTCTTCATCTCATTACATCATTCTTTCTCTACACCTGAAAGTTTTTCCTTCATACAAAACTTCACACAATCTTCATTAACAACATTAGTGTATTCAAAAGATAATAGACCTTTGGGCCTAGCTTTGGAACAACAAAACTTTTCACTAAAAACACAAGCTACTGTAGCAACTCCTTCAAAAAGCTCAATTCCCCAAAGGAGAATTCAAAAAGGAATCAATAAGAAGCAAATGCAAATAATGGCAGAAATCTGTTAAAACAGACAAGCAGGTGGAAACTGATTTTTTTGAAAATCTTTTGTTGCTCAAATCAAAAAGTGTTGAACTAACGAAAGTTAGATAACATACTGGGGGATTTATTAGTAAATTTTCAGCTCACTCTGTCATACAGAGACTCCTCACGAATTTTTATGGTGGAGGAAAGAAATCTGTTTCGGGACAGCAACTCCCCAAATCTTACTTCCCTCTCATTAGAGGTCATTCTTGGCACGAAAAGCAAACAAAAAGGATAAGGAGAGTTCATTACATAAGTAATAACTTCCAAGACTCAAGGAAACTCTTGGGTTATCTCTCAACAAGTACTTTTCTTTAACGCCTTTAAGTTAGGCACAAGAAGCAAGAAATCAAGTATTTTCAAATGAGGAAGCATTAACATCAAACCTTGCTTTCAAAGGAGGAGCAAGAAGCAACTTCTCTCTCCTCATAGGGAAGTGTTCAATACCTTTCTTGAATGGGAATTGATATTTAATGGTGCCTTCTTTCATATCAATGATGGCACCAACAGTTCTAAGAAAAGGCCTTCCCAAAGTAATAGGATAAGAAGCATTGTATTCAACATCCAAAATATAGAAATCAACAGGGACATAAGCATTTTTAACCATGATGAGAACATCATTAATACTCCCCATTAGTTTCTTATTAGCATTATCATCAAGGGGAACATCCAAATAACAATCTTCCAAAGGTGGCAAATCAAGCATTTGATAAATCTTCCTAGGCATAATAGAGACACTAGAACCAAGATCACATGAAGCTTTGAGATCAAAGTCATTCACTTGCACATTAATAATAGGTTCCCAACTATCTTCTACTTTACTAGGAATAGAAGCTTTGTTTTTTAGCTTCTCTTCCTTAATCTTAACAAGAGCATCTGTAATGTGTTTGGTGAAAGCAACATGCATATCACTAGCATCAGGACTTCTAGCAAGTTTCTGCAAGAACAGAATCACTTCAAAAATATTGCAACCATCTATATCAAAATCAAACTTAGCATCAGTAGTAGTAGACTCATTGGGCTTAGGCATTGTAGTAGGAGGAATACAGACTTCTTGTGGTTTAGTGGTATCCATTCTAGTGATGGTGCACACACTATTGTTTCTATCAATTTCAGCTTCCCTTTCCCACTTAGCATGAAGTTGAGCTAACAGTCTAGCATTTTCATCAATAGTATAGCATGAGTTGCAACAAAGGTACTTTCCATGGTTTCAGGTTTAGCAGCCATTTTATTAATCAAGTAGGACTGTGCTTCAGACAAAGAGGAAATATTTTTCTCAACAGCTAAAAGCTTTTCCTCCACAGTCTTGTTGAAAGCAGTTTG
Source organism: Avena insularis (assembly GCA_023614405.1). Taxonomy (NCBI): domain Eukaryota; kingdom Viridiplantae; phylum Streptophyta; class Magnoliopsida; order Poales; family Poaceae; genus Avena; species Avena insularis. The sequence continues at coordinate 242,689,267 of CM042689.1, read as the reverse complement.
TTTACTAATAAAGTCTTTGAACATGACTTCAAGTTCAGAGGGGGCACTTCTAGCACTATTGTAGGAGTTTCCATAGGTATTGCCGTTATTAGGAGGATAAGACATATAATTGTTGTTACCACCAAAATTATTCATATATGCATTGTTGTTGAAATTGTTGTTTCTAATGAAGTTCACATCAAATTTCTCTTCTTGAGCAACCAAAGAGGCTAGGGGAACATTGTTTGGATCTAAATGAGCTTTCCCATTAACTAGCATAGCCATAATAACATCAATCTTATCACTCAAAGAGGAGGTTTCTTCAACAGAATTTACCTTCTTACCATGTGGAGCTCTCCCAGTATGCCATTTAGAGTAATTAACCATCATATTATCAAGGAGCTTTGGTGCAGCACCTAAAGTGATGCCCATAAAGGTACCTCCAGTAGCTGAATCCAATAGGTTTCTTGAAGAGAAGTTCAAACCTGCATAAAAAGTCTGGATAATCATCCAAGCAGTGAGTCCATGAGTGGGACAATTTTTAACCAAAGATTTCATTCTTTCCCAAGCTTGAGCAAGTTGTTCATTATCGAGTTGTTTAAATTTCATAATGTCACTTCTCATAGATATAATATTAGCAGGAGGATATTACTTTCCCATAAAAGCAGCTTTGCACTTAGTACAAGAATCAATAGTATTTATAGGCAAGGATAGCAACCATTCTTTAGATTTTCCTCTCAAAGAGAAAGGAAACAGCTTGAGCTTTATAATATCTCCATCTACATCCTTATACTTCTGCATCTCATAAAGTTCAACAAAGTTATTGAGATGGGCAGCATCATCATCAGAACTAGCACCAGAAAATTGCTCTCTCATCACAAGATTCAAGAAAGCAGGCTTAATTTCATAAAAGGTAGCATCAGGAGAAGGTGGAGCAATAGGAGTGCTAAGGAAATCATTGTTGTTGGTGCTAGTGCAGTCACACAACTTGGTGTTCTCAGCAGAGTTCATTTTGGCAAAGGTGGAGTAAGCCAAAAACTGCAGCAGCAGCTAGTGCAGGAACTAATATTTTTGTGTTTTTGAAAAGAGGCAAACAAAACCAAGCAAAAGAAACTAAGAATACTAAAACAAAGTAAAGACAAAGGTTGAGGAGGACTCCCCTTGTGAAGACGTCCTTAGCCTCCCCGGCAACAGTGCCAGAAATAGCTTGATGGCACTGCATCAACGTGCACTCCTTTGTCGGGAAACCCCAAGAGCAAGGTGTGATGTAGCACAGCAACAAGTTTTCCCTTAGTAAGAAACCGAGGTTATCGAACCAGTAGGAGGAAGGAAACGTCACACAGGAGTTGCAAGCAACGTGGAAACCTGCACAACACAAACTCAAGACTTTGCCTCAACGAATCAGTGAGGTCGTCAAGCTCACTGGTTTGCTGTAACAAAGGATTAAACGTATGGTGTGGAAGGTAATGGTTTGCAACAAGTAAACAAGTAACAGTGGAACATGTATCAATGGAAAAGATTGGACCGGGGTCCATAGTTCACTAGAGGTGCTCTCCTTAGATAAACAACATGGCATGAAGGGTAAACAAATTACAGCAGGGCAATTGACAGGAACAGAGCAAGGCATAATAATGCAATACCAGACAAAAAGATCCTATGAGATTCGATTGGGCAATACAACAATATACATAGACCGCCATCAAACTTCATCTATGACTAGAAGTCCACCTTTAGGTTATCATCCGAACCCCCTCTAGTATTAAGTTGCAAGCAACAGACAACTTCTTTAAGCAAAGTGTGTAAGGTAAACAATCCACTATCGAGCATAAATACCCCCTCTTGGAGTCACTAGCAACTACTTGGCCAAGATAGCTACTAACAACGGAGAGCATGCAAGATCACAAACAACACAGACATGATAGTATCAAATAGACAAAACCATTAATCAATCTGACATAGTAATCTCAATATCCATCGCATCCCCGCAAACACAACATGCATGATTACAAATAGATTAGATCTTGATCATGAACGGAGCTCACAAGATCTATACATGAAAGCACAAGGAGGAGATACAACTATCTTGCTACTACATGCACCCATAGTCTAAGGTGGAACTACTCATGCTTCATACCAGATAAGAAGGCCTTCGGGATGATCTCCCCTCCGGCAGGGTGCCAGGAAGAACATCAGATCCCCCCTCGATCTAGGGATGATGGTGGTGGCGGCTACAGAAGGTTTCATGGAGTTTTGATCGGGTGTCTAGGGTTTCTGCATCAGTGGCTTCTTATAGGCGAAGAGGCGAGGCTGGGAGGCGGCCAGGGGCCCCACACCCTGCCCAGTCGCGGGATGGGCCCACCCGCCCCTAGGGGGGTGTGGTGGCCCTGGTTCGCCTCTCCGTCTCTCCTTTGGACTTCGTGACGCCCACGGTAAAATATTGACTTTGGCTTTTGTCCCATCCAATTCCAATAATATTGATTTTCTGCCTTTCTGGAACCAAAAACAGAAGAAAATAGGCAACTGGCACTGTAGCAACTTGTTAATAGGTTAGTTCCAGAAAATATATAAAAACACCTCAAAGTGTAGACAAAGCAAAGCAAAGTAGATACTAAACAAGAATGGAGCATCAAAAATTATAGATACGTTTCCGACGTATCAAACCCTAGGGTCCGTATGAGGAGAATTAGCTATACCTTATACGGGTAGCACTTTCGGGTGGCCCCCATGTGCTTTCTTTGGGTCTAGGAAAGCGTCGTGTCCTAGGCCCCTCTGAGATACCGATGGAAGTATGTTAATTGATCTGGCAAAAAGGGTCGAATTGCGTGTGGAAACTTTGGTGCACCCCTGCAGGGTTAAATCTTTTCGAAAAGTCATGTCCACGGTTATGGACGACTTGGAGCACAATATCTTGATCATAGAAAACTATAACTAAAGTTTACTGTTATAAATTTGATTTGCATCTGATATGACTAGTAAGTTGTATAACCACCATGAAAGAATGAATAAAACTACCAACCGTGTGAGTTTCCTCGGCTTGACTTCCTCGTTTGGTTTCGAGGGGGAATACCAGGATGGGTATGATTGGTGGTAGTATCGGGTTGGTTCCGAATAGGTCTTTCTCATCTCTCTCTGATAGCCGACAGATGTATTGAGTCTCTATAGGTTGTTTAGCGCATGCTCCGCTGCCGCTTCAGTCCATCATACCTATGTAGGCGAGAGTCGCCAAATTATAAGACTTGTCGTGTACTAGCCTCAGTATTGTCCGCTCCCCTTTTTCCTTTGCCCTTTGTCGGTACCCCTTTTGTTTTACAGGTTTGAGATTGACGTCGTTAGCAGAGTTACCCTTCCAGCTTGGCCTAGGAAGGGTTATGGATGCCATTGGTTATTCTTTAGGGCTCTTAGCCCAATTTGCATCTTATCCATAGTCGGATGTTGTATTGTTTTCAAGGTGATTTGGATCTTTGTACTGTGTATCTGTATTCTTGACTCTTTGAGTCGTTGTTGTATATATCTGTTCTATGGGTTCCATTGTGGACTAATGTGTAATGGTATTACTTCGTTTTCTACCCACACGAATGTGCCTGGTGGGCACCTTTGAATCGTTTCTATGCGGGTTTGGCGGGAATCGCTAAAACTTGCATAGGGTCGATCCGAGGGTGTTACAAAGTGGTATTAGAGCTTAGCAGTTACGGTACCCCACTGGTCCATCCTGTAGGATAACCTAGCTAACGGCCGATGTAGAGTGTCAAAACTATTTTGGAAAATCGGTTGGATAGATTTGGTTAGGTCTGATTTTACTCCTTACCTCCGTGCTATTCTCCTCTTACCCCTGCGTGTTTGAATCTTCTCTCTTACCTTTTCTTCGAGTCTAGGAATTCTCATGGTTGGGTTTTTGTCGTACCTTTAGGGTTTCACTTCCTCCTCTTGTAACGGTGCTTCCACATCTAGTCTTCATGTTATCTAATAAATATTTCATCTGTTGTATCTTTCAATGGACCCAAAAATACACTAAATATTTTTTCTTTGTATCTTCCGGTGTTTTTCAACGTGACATCATCATCTACGACAGTTACGAAAAAGAGACCGCATCACTCATTTGTTTCCAAACATCCTTTGTGAAGATCTTTAGTCTAATTCCAAGAATGGGATGCACACTTTCTACTGCATGTGCGGAGTAATAGTTTGGGTGCGTGATAAATTGTCCCCCATGCCGACTACTCCTTCTATTCGCTCTTGTACATTGAAGTGGATTAGAATTCATATTTTCTCTCCTTTTATTGAAGTTAGAGGTGGCTTTATCTTTCACTTTACCTTCGTCATTTGTTCTACGGAGTGTTCTCTCGATGTCACATCCCAAGATTTTCCAAATCTTGTAATGTGAAAATAAATGAATAAAATAAAACTTTGTTTGTTTTTCAAGGCCAGAAGAAACTTTTTGATTTCAATTGGGACTTCAAACCAGTTGGATCAAATAAAAATCCTAAAGGGATTTAAAAAGATAAACATTTAATAAAGGAAAATAAAATATTTTGGAAATACTATTTTGGATCTTTTTATAAAAAGACTTTGTTTTCAAATGAAAAGGTTATTTTTGTTTTAAAATAAGTTTCCAAGTATTCCTTATTTTCAAATAAAACCTACTGTTTTGTTTTTGAAAATATTTGGATTTTCAAATGGAAATTTTATTAAATAAAACAAACCCTATTTTGAATAAATAACTAAAGGGCTATTTTATTTAATTATTAAATAGATCCTAAAATAAATAAAAATATTGTATTATTTTGAGATTTGGATTATGTTGATAATGTAACCAAATTCAAAGTACAAAGTTGAGTGATTGTTTGAATTGTTTGAATGTTGTTTGAATGATTGATTAATTGTTTGAATTTTCAAAACATAAATTGGTTTGGAAAATAGAAAAAGATTTAAACAGAAAAAAAATAAGAAAACCGACCCAGCCCACTAAGGCCCAGCAGCAGCCCACCTAGCCCACCTGCTCTCTTCCCCGAAGCATTCTTTTCTCACCCAGTTTCTGACCCACACAGACAATGACCAGTGGACCCTCCCCCTCATTTCTTTTCCCACTGACCGGTGGACCCCACCTCTCTCTCTTACGAAGCGAACCGTTATTCACCGCGAAAGAAACCCACGCCCTCACTGATTGGTGGACCCAACCCCCTTTCCTTTTCTATCGGTGACAGGTAGACCCACTCTCCCCTGTTCTTCTTCTCCACCCGCAGACCACGCCCACCCCTCGCGCGGCCGTTGCAGACGGATTAACTCCGGCGTGATACGCCTTAAACACGCGTTGAATCAGCCCCACGACCACACAGGATAAATCGCCTCTCCCTCCTCGTCATTTTCCCCTAGACCACTCCTCCTCTCTACCCCTAGGCTATCGCCAATTTCCTCTGCACCACCGCCGTCTCCGACGAGCTCCCTCCTCGATTCCGGCAGCCCCTTGCCGCCCCTTGCCTCCCCGACCAAGCTCGCACATTCCCCATACCTAGACGCATCTGCTTGTACTCCTGGTTCGCCCGCTCGTGCCCCAGAACGCCGTCTTCAACAAGCTTCGAGCGCCGCCGTCTTCTGCTTCTTCTCCGGCGACGTTTCCTGGTAAAATCTGCCACCCCTCTCTTCCCCATGGATACGATGATGACCGCCATGCTCTCGCGGACCTAATGATGCTATTCGTTTGTCCTAGGGTGCCCCTATCCTCGCCCTCGACAACCTCCAGCATCGCCGCTGTCTGGTTCTTCTCCGACGACGTCCACAGGTAGTATCCGACCGCCCCGAGCCTCCTCGTTCACGCGCACAGCTTTGTCATGATCCTGCGCATCTAACCGCGCCTTCGTTTTGCCTTAGGGTGATCGACAGCTTCGTCCTCGACCTCAACCAGAGCCAACCGCCGCCAGAACGAACTCCGGTGAGGAATTGCCGCAGACCCCGAGCACCCCTTGACCAACCGCGAGTACCTTGAGCATCGCCGTGACCCCCTGAGCCCGGTGAGAATCTCCCCTTTCTCCCTCACCTCCTGTAGCCACCGCAGTGCCGCCAGTTGGTGGTCCGATTGATTGCAGCCGTTCGATCTAGATCGGGCGAGCACGATAGATTCACTTAACCGCGAAGGGGTATGTCCTATGGACCGCACGATTTGAGTTGATCCAACGCATCTCGTTGCTGATCCAGCCGAACCGGTACCACCCAGTTAGAACGCGACGCGTGTCACTGTTCTGTTTAAAACAGATTTTGAGAACAGAATATTTTGCAAACTTCAAGCCCTTGTATCTTTGAATCCACACGTCCAAAAATTTCAAATTTTATGTCGTTGGATTCAGGAGAACAAACCCTAACCAACCATGCCCTTAGTTTAGCAAATAGTATCTGTTAGTTTGCTTGTTTTTGCAGATTCTTTTGTGTGCTTGTTTAGATTAGAATTTTTTTTAAAAATGATCTTAGGGTTAAAACTTTTGCAAATTGGTTTGTTGTGACCTTACTGACCCTAGGAACCAACCCATGTTTTGGAAAATGAATTTGGAAAAGTTTAGAATGGATTACTTGGTTTAGTCCATTTCTAGCTATTTAAAACTATTGTTTTGTTTGTGAAAATTGGTTTTGAGTAAAAACTTTGGAGAAAATGTTTTGGACCAAACCTACTGACCCAAACACCAAGTTTTGCAATAGCAACTCATTTGGTGAAACAAAATAAGGATTCCTTGAATTAAAACCATTTCTAGTCAAATAGAAATGTGGTTTATTTATTAAAAATGATTTTGGAAGAAAACCTTTGGAAAATATTTTGTTTTAAACTCACTAACCCCAAACCCCAAGTTTTGTGATTGAAAAACATATTGGGTGAACCCTATAGGATAAAGCCTTGGTAAAAATATTTCTACACCACATAAAAAGATACTTTGTTTTGAAAATGGTTTTGAAGTGAAACCTCTTTGCAAATGACTTTGCCATTTTGGTAAATGACCAATTTGGAACTTACAAAGTTTAGAAGCCTAGTGGAGACCATCCTTACAATAGAACCAACCTTTGCATGCTTATGCATGACTTAGATCCCATTACTTTGTGTGTGAGAAATTGTTTGTTTGACTTTGGTTTGGATTGTGAATTGAATTGTGTTTGCTTGATTGACTTGTAGTGAAGTGTGAGACTAGCAAGATCAAGGAGTGAACCTATATCCTCTACCAAAAAGGCAAGTGATGCTTCATATCTTTTGTCCCATTACTTTCACTATGCATTAGTGTTTTTGCTAAGTAAAACTTGCATGGATTTTATTTAGCTAAGTATAGACCTTGCTAAAGGAAAACCTAGTAGAAGAATCCTTAGTAGGATTTTCCTAAGTTAAGAATCCTATTACTATCAAGCTTAGCCTAGCTAATAGAAAACATGGGTGGAATATATATTCATACTATGGAAAAACTTCTAAGTCTGAGGACTTGTGTTTTGATTAATAAAACAACTAAGTTAATGAATCACCTGGGTGGAATGGGACTTGCTTGGTGGTTTTTGGTTGAGTGGTTCACAAGGCCCATGTCTATGGTTTACCTTGTGTATCTCACTTGTGGATGTCCACCTAGGAACAAAGAGATTTGAGATGTCAAATGTTGAGAAGCTTCAAGTGCAACCACTTGGCAATATGGGCTCTGCCATGATCATATAGGTTGCAAGAACTTAGCCATATGGACAGTGGGTGGTAGTGTTTGATAGGTTGGAGCGTCCCATGATGGTCTAAGGGAAGGCTTCTGAAAGATCTTGTCTTGGGAAACCAAGTCTTGTGGGGAAAGTGCACCACCTCTGCAGAGTGTAAAATCTAAGTACTTAGCCATGTCCCTGGTAAAGGACAATTTGAGCATCAAGACATGGAAGCTATCAAGAATCTCATCACTCCAATTTCTAAAGTTAAAATCTTGTGGGTGAACCAGGGTTGTTTGAAATCTTCAATCTTTGATGGAGAGATGGCTTGGTATAAGGATCTTGAAATCTTTGATTGGGAAAAATGATTTTTGCCAAGCACTTCAGTCTTTGATTGGTAGATGCCTTGGAAAGGATCTTCAGTCTTTGATTGGTAGATGCCTTGGGAAAGATTTTTCCAAACAAAAACTTAGTATTTTCAAAATGTTAGGGAAAATCTATTTTGAGCAATGCAAGCCTCAACTCCACTTAGCCAAATGCATATAGATGTTAGACTCCACTATACTACCAAAGTATCACTTGCCAATACAATTCAAATGTATTGACCCTTGTGGCTGTAACTTGTAATGTTGCAGGTTTGATTGATTTTAGTGAAGATTGATTGATTAGGATTACAAAATCTACAACCAACATCTGCCTGTGGCACTTTGAAGATGAAGGACCCCATGACTATAGTTATTCCGCTGCAATGTAATGTAATAGCCAAATGAGCTATGTTTGATGTAATAAACTTATGTTATTCCTGGTTATAAATCTATATTATGACCTTTGTTTCTTGATATTACATCTAAACTATGGATGCTAGCTATTGATCCAGGGACTAGCATTGTAAACACAGGGGGCTCTACCTTATTAAAGGTTGGGGACCCTACAGATGGTATCAGAGCATTGTGTTGCCTGTAGGATTTGTAACCCTAGGATTGGACAAAACCCCTTAGAAAAGTAGGAGTTGTATTTGTTCCAAAACTTATTTACAAACAATCCTGTAAACTCTTTCCTCAACCATTTTGGTTTCAACTCTACATCTCATCTATATTCAAACTTGATGGAAAAACCTACCCATGACCAAAGACTACACCATGTGCAAAGGACTTCTTCAACTTCTTCAACTCTAAAGACTTCAACATCTCCAGCATATTCACCAAGGACTTCCAACTTGGATATCACAAAAGACTACAAGTGAGACAAGAAATGTTACTCAAGACTTACTAAGGAAACACAACTTAGAAGGAGCCATCATCACCTTTGAAGATTTGTGACCAAGACACAAGAATTCTTCAAGGATACAAAGATCTCATTCAAGAAGAATCAAGAAGGATGGAAAGATCACAAGTGAACCATATAGATGGACCACCATATTTAGTGTAAATCTAACACACCAACTTATGTGGTGTAACAAAAATATTTTGTTGCCTAAAAGTATGCTTGAAACTTGTTGTTTGAGTGGTATGCTTGTTTGTGGTTGCTTGCACAATGCTTGTGTGAATTGTGATGTGTGTGATTAGAATTGATTCCTTAGAAAATATCTTGCCTAATCTAAACCCTACCCAACCCAAACAGATGACTTCTCCAAGAGACAATGACACCAACAACAACCAAGAGCCCAGCATGAAAGAACTCATAGCAACCCAAAACCAGTTGAACCAACTAACAGCTCAGTTCATAGCCAGCAATAGTGATAAAGATCCAGCACTGCAAAAGTTTTTGGAAGAACAATCCCAACTGATGCTTAAAGTGACTAATCAAATGATCAACATGGAAGAAAACTATCCCAACAGAGTGTATGACAACAAGGATGACAAAAATGTTATTCTAGATGGAGACCCAGCTTGCATTATTTGTGGAGACAAGGACCATACTTCCAAGGAGCATGAAGATCAATGCCCTAACTGCGAAGAGAAACATCCTATTGGACAATGTCCCACTTCTCAAGCTACTTGTTACCTATGCGAAGGAAACAATCATACCCCTATACAATGCCCCATCTATGCCATTGTTGAACAAAGGAAACAAGAAGGATCCAAGTATGCCAAAAATGTTGATGGCAAAGGAAAAGGACCACTTATACCTCCAAACAAGACAACCCAATTCAAAGGATCAAAGAAACCCAAGAAACCAAGACAGGACATGAGCCTTGTGCAATGTCGTAAATGTAAGGAAATGGGACACTACCCCAGTGGGTGCCCAGAGAACCCGAAGAATAAAGAGATCGGCCAAGTAGTGTGCAACAATTGCAAAGAACCAGGCCACTATGTAGCAACTTGTCCACAAGAGCAACGTAAAGAACTCCAAGATATCCACGCTTCAATCAAGCAAGAACCTGTGGCATTATGCAAGCAACTGCCCAGAAAAGATGAAGAACAAGTTGAACAAGCCAATGGAGAAACTCAACCTTGGCCCATGAGTCAAGTATGGAAACAAAGGACACTATACAGAAGTTTTCCAAGAAGAAGTTTTCCAAGATCCAAGCAAGCCAAGATGTAGTTTAGTTGGAAAATTTTTAAGGGTGGTAGTACCCTAGTTGTTTTGAGCCTGCTTGTAACCCTAACCTTCCCAAATCTCGAGGATGAGATTTATTTTAAGGGTGGTAGCCTGTCACATCCCAAGATTTTCCAAATCTTGTAATGTGAAAATAAATGAATAAAATAAAACTTTGTTTGTTTTTCAAGGCTAGAAGAAACTTTTTGATTTCAATTGGGACTTCAAACCAGTTGGATCAAATAAAAATCCTAAAGGGATTTAAAAAGATAAACATTTAATAAAGGAAAATAAAATATTTTGGAAATACTATTTTGGATCTTTTTATAAAAAGACTTTGTTTTCAAATGAAAAGGTTATTTTTGTTTTAAAACAAGTTTCCAAGTATTCCTTATTTTCAAATAAAACCTACTGTTTTGTTTTTGAAAATATTTGGATTTTCAAATGGAAATTTTATTAAATAAAACAAACCCTATTTTGAATAAATAACTAAAGGGCTATTTTATTTAATTATTAAATAGATCCTAAAATAAATAAAAATATTGTATTATTTTGAGATTTGGATTATGTTGATAAACACAACCAAATTCAAAGTACAAAGTTGAGTGATTGTTTGAATTGTTTGAATGTTGTTTGAATGATTGATTAATTGTTTGAATTTTCAAAACAGAAATTGGTTTGGAAAATAGAAAAAGATTTAAACAGAAAAAAAATAAGAAAATGACTCCAGCCCACTAAGGCCCAAAGACCGTTTCACCTAGCCCACGCTTCTCTTCCCCGAAGCATTCTTTTCTCACCCAGTTTCTGACCCACACAGACAATGACCAGTGGACCCTCCCCCTCATTTCTTTTCCCACTGACCGGTGGACCCCACCTCTCTCTCTCTCACGAAGCGAACCGTTATTCACCGCGAAGAAACCCGCCCTCACCGATTGGTGGACCCAACCCCTTTCCTTTTCTATCACAGGTAGACCACTCTCCTCGTTCTTCTTCTCCACCGCAGACCACGCCCACCTCGCGCCGTTGCAGACGGATTAACTCCGGCGTAATACGCCTTAAACACGCGTTGAATCAGCCCCACGACCACGCAGGATAAATCGCCTCTCCCTCCTCGTCATTTTCCCCCAGACCACTCCCCCTCTCTGCCCCTAGGCTGTCGCCAATTTCCTCTGCACCACCGCCGTCTCCGACGAGCTCCCTCCTTGATTCCGGCAGCCCCTCGCTGCCCCTTGCCTCCCCGACCAAGCTCGCACATTCCCCATACCTAGACGCATCTGCTTGTACTCCTGGTTCGCCCGCTCGTGCCCTAGAACACCGTCTTCAACAAGCTTCGAGCGCCACCGTCTTCTGCTTCTTCTCTGGCGACGTTTCCCAGTAAAATCCGACCACCCCTCTCTTCCCCATGGATATGATGATGACCGCCATGCTCTCGCGGACCTAATGCTATTCGTTTGTCCTAGGGTGCCCCTATCCTCGCCCTCGACAACCTCTAGCATCGCCGCCGTCTGGTTCTTCTCCGACGACGTCCACAGGTAGTATCCGACCGCCCCGAGCCTCCTCGTTCACGCGCACAGCTTTGTCATGATCCTGCACATCTAACCGCGCCTTCGTTTTGCCTTAGGGTGATCGACAACTTCGTCCTCGACCTCAACCAGAGCCAACCGCCGCCAGAACGAACTCCGGTGAGGAATTGCCGCAGACCCCGAGCACCCCTTGACCAACCGCGAGTACCTTGAGCATCACCGTGACCCCCTGAGCCCGGTGAGCATCTCCCCTTTCTCCCTCACTTCCTGTAGCATCGGCACCGTCGTCGACAGACAGCTCCGCCGCTGGTAGCCACCGCAGCGCCGCCAGTTGGTGGTCCGATTGATTGCAGCCATTCGATCTAGATCGGGCGAGCACGATAGATTCACTTAACCGTGAAGGGGTATGTCCTCTGGACCGCACGATTTGAGTTGATCCAAAGCACCTCGTTGCTGATCCAGCCGAATCGGTACCACCCAGTTAGAACGCGACGCGTGTCACTGTTCTGTTTAAAACAGATTTTGAGAATAGAATATTTTGCAAACTTCAAACCCTTGTATCTTTGAATCCACACGTCCAAAAATTTCAAATTTTATGTCGTTGGATTCAGGAGAACAAACCCTAACCAACCATGCCCTTAGTTTAGCAAATAGTATCTGTTAGTTTGCTTGTTTTTGCAGATTCTTTTGTGTGCTTGTTTAGATTAGAATTTTTTTTAAAAATGATCTTAGGGTTAAAACCTTTGCAAATTGGTTTGTTGTGACCTTACTGACCCTAGGAACCAACCCATGTTTTGGAAAATGAATTTGGAAAAGTTTAGAATGGAATACTTGGTTTAGTCCATTTCTAGCTATTTAAAACTATTGTTTTGTTTATGAAAATTGGTTTTGAGTAAAAACTTTGGAGAAAATGTTTTGGACCAAACCTACTGACCCAAACACCAAGTTTTGCAATAGCAACTCATTTGGTGAAACAAAATAAGGATTCCTTGAATTAAAACCATTTCTAGTCAAATAGAAATGTGGTTTATTTATTAAAAATGATTTTGGAAGAAAACCTTTGGAAAATATTTTGTTTTAAACTCACTAACCCCAAACCCCAAGTTTTGTGATTGAAAAACATATTGGGTGAACCCTATAGGATAAAGCCTTGGTAAAAATATTTCTACACCACATAAAAAGATACTTTGTTTTGAAAATGGTTTTGAAGTGAAACCTCTTTGCAAATGACTTTGCCATTTTGGTAAATGACCAATTTGGAACTTACAAAGTTTAGAAGCCTAGTGGAGACCATCCTTACAATAGAACCAACCTTTGCATGCTTATGCATGACTTAGATCCCATTACTTTGTGTGTGAGAAATTGTTTGTTTGACTTTGGTTTGGATTGTGAATTGAATTGTGTTTGCTTGATTGACTTGTAGTGAAGTGTGAGACTAGCAAGATCAAGGAGTGAACCTATATCCTCTACCAAAAAGGCAAGTGATGCTTCATATCTTTTGTCCCATTACTTTCACTATGCATTAGTGTTTTTGCTAAGTAAAACTTGCATGGATTTTATTTAGCTAAGTATAGACCTTGCTAAAGGAAAACCTAGTAGAAGAATCCTTAGTAGGATTTTCCTAAGTTAAGAATCCTATTACTATCAAGCTTAGCCTAGCTAATAGAAAACATGGGTGGAATATATATTCATACTATGGAAAAACTTCTAAGTCTGAGGACTTGTGTTTTGATTAATAAAACAACTAAGTTAATGAATCACCTGGGTGGAATGGGACTTGCTTGGTGGTTTTTGGTTGAGTGGTTCACAAGGCCCATGTCTATGGTTTACCTTGTGTATCTCACTTGTGGATGGCCACCCAGGAACAAAGAGATTTGAGATGTCAAATGTTGAGAAGCTTCAAGTGCAACCACTTGGCAATATGGGCTCTGCCATGATCATATAGGTTGCAAGAACTTAGCCATATGGACAGTGGGTGGTAGTGTTTGATAGGTTGGAGCGCGTCCATGATGGTCTAAGGGAAGGCTTCTGAAAGATCTTGTCTTGGGAAACCAAGTCTTGTGGGGAAAGTGCACCACCTCTGTAGAGTGTAAAATCTAAGTACTTAGCCATGTCCCTGGTAAAGGACAATTTGAGCATCAAGACATGGAAGCTATCAAGAATCTCATCACTCCAATTTCTAAAGTTAAAATCTTGTGGGTGAACCAGGGTTGTTTGAAATCTTCAATCTTTGATGGAGAGATGGCTTGGTATAAGGATCTTGAAATCTTTGATTGGGAAAAATGATTTTTGCCAAGCACTTCAGTCTTTGATTGGTAGATGCCTTGGAAAGGATCTTCAGTCTTTGATTGGTAGATGCCTTGGGAAAGATTTTTCCAAACAAAAACTTAGTATTTTCAAAATGTTAGGGAAAATCTATTTTGAGCAATGCAAGCCTCAACTCCACTTAGCCAAATGCATATAGATGTTAGACTCCACTATACTACCAAAGTATCACTTGCCAATACAATTCAAATGTATTGACCCTTGTGGCTGTAACTTGTAATGTTGCAGGTTTGATTGATTTTAGTGAAGATTGATTGATTAGGATTACAAAATCTACAACCAACATCTGCCTGTGGCACTTTGAAGATGAAGGACCCCATGACTATAGTTATTCTGCTGCAATGTAATGTAATAGCCAAATGAGCTATGTTTGATGTAATAAAATTATGTTATTCCTGGTTATAAAGCTATATTATGACCTTTGTTTCTTGATATTACATCTAAACTGTGGATGCTAGCTATTGATCCAGGGACTAGCATTGTAAACACAGGGGGCTCTACCTTATTAAAGGTTGGGGACCCTACACTCGATAAATGTGAACAACTCCCCTTGTTGGTGGTGTCGCCGATTTCAAGATCGAGCAAGAATCCTTGTTAGTGGTGTCATGAAGACCTACACGAAGCAAGAAGATTCAGGTCGTTGGCCTTCCTCCCTGTACCATGAGGTGGATCTAGAGGGCGAGATCCATTGTTAGTGGTGTCGAACTGTAGCAACTAGGGTAAAACCACTACTAGAAAATCGCTTGTTATTTTATTTTTGTGCATCATCATGATATCATGCCATGTCATCATGCCACCTTGCATTTGAGCATCATATCAAATCTTGCATTCAACTTGTCTTGCTTGTGTTGTTTTTGCTATCACCATATTCTCCCCCTATTTTTAATCTATCTCTATTTTTGTTTTCTACAAGTTTGGAATCCACTTGATAGGGTTTCACATTTTGCAAAAGATTTTATTCATTTTGTTAAACCTTAATCATATTCTCGTAAATGCCCAATGTGTTATGTTACCTGTGGGCATCACCTCCCCTTTTGCGATTTATTCCCTCTTGTCTATTTTGTTTCCCTAAACCTCTTTTCAAATATTTTGGAAAAATTTCAAAATATTTGAAGGCATTTGCTTGTTTGAAAATGGATAAACAAATAATAATAGAAATAAATAAAAACACATAGAAAACAGTATAAAGGGAGCGGAGCCCAACCTACAGCCACCTTGGCTTATCACCCCCTCTCCACCGAAGCCCAGCAGCAGGCCCAGTGTAGTGCTCAGATCACTGTGGAGCTTCCTTGGGAGACCCAAAGAGGAAGGTATGATGAAAACAACAACAAGTCTTCCCTCATAAAGAAACCAAGGTTATCGGAATAGTAGGAGGAAGGAAACAACTCAAAGGTGTTGCTAGCAACTGGGAACCTGCACAACACAAACTCAAGACTTTGCCCCAACGAACAGTGAGGTTGTCAATCTCACCGGTTTGCTGAAAACAAAGGATTAACTATATGGTGTGGAAGGTAATGGTTGTTTACAGAAAGTAAACAGTAACATTGAAAGATGTATCAATGGTAAAGATTGGACCGTGGTCCATAGTTCACTAGAGGTGTTCCCCTTAAGATAAACAACATGGCATGCTGGGTAAACAAATTACAGCAGGGAAATTGACAGGACAGAGCAAGGCATAACAATGCAATACTAGACATTCATGGTCCTATGAGATTTGATTGGGCAATACAACAAGATACATAGACTGCCATCCAACTGCATCTATGACTAGTAATCCACCTTCAGGTTATCATCCGACCCCCATCCAGTATTAAGTTGCAAGCAACGGATAACTGCTTTAAGCAAAGTGTGTAAGGTAAACAATCCACTTGTTCCATGAACAAGAGATCGTTGTTTTCTCCCTAGTAGAAATAGCACTTCTACAACCTTAGAGATTTCTGTCACTTCCCTAGATTAAATAGAGGCGTGAACCCACTATCGAGCATAAATACTCCCTCTTGGAGTCACTAGCATCTACTTGGCCAAGATAGCTACTAGAAACTAAGAGCATGCAAGATCACAAACAACACATACATGATAGAATCAATAAGATATAACCACTAACCAATCTGACATAGTAATCTCAATATCCATCGGATCTCCGCAAACACAGCATGCATGATTACAAATAGATGATCTTCATCATGAACAGAGCTCACAAGATCTAAACATGGTATCACAAAGGAGGAGAAACAACCATCGAGCTACTACATGGACCCGTAGTCCAAGGTGGAACTACTCACGCTTCATACCGGAGGCTGGCATGATGATGAAGAAGGCCTCCGAGATGATCTCCCCTCCAGCAGGGTGCCGAGAAGAAATTCAGATCCCCCCAATCTAGGGACGATGGTGGCGGCTACGGACTGTTTTGTGGAAGATTTATCGGGTACTTAGGGTTTTGGTATCAGGGGCTTCTTATAGGCGAAGAGGCAAGGCAAGGGGCACCCAGGGTGGCCGCACCCCCCAGGTGCGGTCCAGGCCTTGCCGCGCGGCCAGGGGTGTGACTCCCCTCCATCTCATATTCTGGCTTCGTGTTTGTAACATCCCAAAAATACTAAACAATGATCATCAAATTCTAATCACTAAAATTAGGGTTAACAAAAACTTGATTAAATAAAAACCAAATGAGTGCATGTGTGTATGTGATGATTATATGAATGCATGAATGGACTTGTGTGATCAACCTAAATAGTAAGGAATGGTTTAATGGTGAAAACAACATCATCTAAAATATTTCCAAGCAGAAACAAATAAAGAAAAAATCAAAAACAAATCAAATAAGGAAAATGGTCATTTTTGCCAATCTTGCTCACTAGGCCACTTTGAGTGTTTCTAGTCCAAGATTTCAAACATAAACTTTTTTATTTCTTTTCACCCCTTGCTAGACCAAGTAAAAGTGAATCAAAGACCACCTTTCAAACTTGCAGAAACATTTGGCAACCTCATTCAAATGATAATTCAAAATTGAATCTTTATCATATGTGAAGATCACACCTTTTCAAAACACAACCAAACCAGTGCCCCTTTACCAATCCAACTAACCAGATACTCCCTAGTATGTGCCTAGCAAACCCACCAATTTTGAATCCAAAATTCAAATTTGAATTTCTTTCGGCCATTTCATCAAACACCTTATGATCAGCAAAGAACAAAACATCAAACACTATTTGCAGCAGTGATTGTGGCTAACCTTGTTCCCTCTCTGGTTGCAACAAGCTCTTAGTAGATCATCTAACCTCTTTAACAATCCCTAGCACCACTGTGAGCAAGCCTAGCCATCAATGGTGACCATTGCCGAGAGCACCATTGCCACCCCCATGTCGCCAGCAAGCTAGAGGAAGCACTAGCCTCGCCAACCTTGTCTGGGACACGCAGCACCATCCACCGCCACCCCCTATCCAAGCCCCGAGCATTTCCAGCCCTTGGACCACACGCCCAGCTCCTGCCAAGCTTCTCTGCGTGCGAGACGAGAACGCGCTAGTGTGCCACACGTGACACCAGCCCACAGACCGCACGCCGTCCTTGCCGCTTGCATACGTGATCGCCAGCACCCAGCACCCTGCTAGACAACCCCATTCGCTGCCGCGCGGACCATGCACGCTGTGCGCCATTAAACTCGCCGTCAGACCCTCCCAGAGCGCCGCCACGTTCTAACCGTTCAGCACCGCCCCACGCCGCGTGACCATGCCATTGAGCTCCGCCAGGGAGCACAGCACCTCCCCTATCGTCGCCCTTGCCATTAGCACGATGTGCCGACGACCACGACGAGCTCCACCCGCGCCCGTCGGTCCCCTTCAGCCACTATAAATAGAGGCCCTCCCTGAAGGGAATATGCCCTCAGAGGCAATAATAAAGTGTTTATTATGTGTATTCCAAGTATATGATAGATGTTTATTTTACATGCTATAATTGTATTAATACGGAAACGTTAATACATGTGTGTTTAATAAACAAACAGAAAGTTCCTAGTTGTGCCTCTCTCATAAACTAGCTCGTTGATTAACAAGATGATCAAGGTTTCCTGATCATAGACATTGGATGTTGTTAATAACGGGATCACAACATTAGTTTAATGGTGTGATGAACATTCATCCGTAGTATAGCATTACGATCAAAGTCATTGAGTTTATATTGCTAAAACAACTTACGAAGTGATCCTAATCCTTAGATCATGAGATCATGTCAATCACTAACACCGGAAGAGTTTCTTGATAACATCAAACGTCACACCGTAACAGGGTGATTATAAAGATGGCTTCAGGACTAATAAAGTGTTATGTTGAGGCCCATGGATCGAGAGTGGAATTTGTTCATCCGATGACGGATAGATATACTCTGGGCCCTCTCGGTGATATCACATTGGTTAGCTTGCAAGCAAGTGATTTGATCACTAGAATGTTATATCACGGGAACGAGAAAAGAGTGCATGTCAGTAACGAGATCAAACTAGGTATGGAGATACCGATGATAGAATCTCGGACATGTAATATATCGCGAAACAAAGGGATTAAGATACGAGCGTAAAAGGTTCTGACGATCACAAGAAAGTCATCGTTGAATGTGTGGGAGTCAGTATGTGTCTCCAGATCTCGCTTCTGATTATTGATCCGAGAGGGGTCTCGATCATGTCCACATTATTCACGAACCGTAGGGTGACACACTTAAGAGACACCGACATTCAATTGGAGCAAAAGTTTCATGCCGGAAAGAATAACAAGCGCAAGAATTTATTTCACTAGATACCGAAACAAGTTTTCGGGTGAAATTGCATAAAGTGGTTATGCATGTGAAATAGAATTTGAGCAAGGGGTTATATGTGAATGTTTGTCATTAAATTAATTAACAAAATTCTGAATAAATAAAAGAGTTTTATTTAATGATAGTTTGCATTAAATTTGGTGGAAATTTAATAGCAAGTTTGAGTGGGATTTTGAGTGGAGGGATTTGAATGGATTTTTGTGAGTGGAGTGTCCACCCACATGAATGAAGGAGGGGAGGGGGCAGCCCCCATGGCCGGCGGCCACCCCCTTGGGTGCCCCCCTCCTCCTATAAAAGGCACCCCTCTCCTCACTTCCCACTCACACCTCCTCGTGAAGGATCTCTCTCCCCCTCTAGAATTTATCCCCCATGGTCTCGGACTAGCGAGATATATGTTCCCGGTGGCTATTCGACAAGAAAGAGTTGTGCTTCCGCTGCATTGCTGGAGCAAGGAGGTGGAGGTTGCTTGGTGCCTCGGACGTGTATGCGAGCACGGATGCGCTGCTGATTTACGGCACTAGGACTTCCTCTCGATCTTGAGATCGGCAAGAGATCGTCTACATCAACCACGAGTCGAAATCGTTAAGCTTTGTCGGTATTCAAGGGTATGTTCTCTACGGATATACATCCGCCCATTGTTTGTATCTAGTAGATAGATCTTGGTACATAGTTCCCATCGTAGGAAAATTTTTGTTTTCTATGCTGCGAACCCTACAGTGGTATCAGAGCCGGATCTATGCGTAGATGCTTTACACGGGTAGTACACATATGAGTATGCGGGCGATGATGATCATGTTGTTGCTGCTTGGTTGTAATTTTGGATATTGGTGGCATAGTGGGATGAAGCGGCCCGGACAAACTTTACATGTCCTCGCACATGAGACCTGTTTCACGCTTGACATGCAACTAGTTTGCATAAGTGGCTAGCGGGTGTCTGTCTCTCCTACTATAGTCAATATATATTTTGCAACGAGTTGTCAACAATTTGGTTATCCTCGTTGTGGTTCATGTTCGTAGGTATGAACGGTTCTATCTCGAAAGCCCTAAGCCACGTAAAAACTTGCAATGGATAAATTAGAGGCGTCTAGTTTAGATTGTTGCTGGGCTAGTGTTATGATATGGTGATGTTGTAAGTAGAAGTATGAGATGATACTCTTACAACACACATAACGTGTAAGTTCCATAGACCTTGGCCTTACACATAAAGGTATGATAGTGATCATACCACGGTGCACATGATAGAGATCATATGCGGGAACCATATCATTTTACTAATAAACATGTGATGTTTGATAGCATCTTATATTGCTTTTTTAGCGTTTTTTAGCATAATAAGATGATACCTCATTTAAATATCAAGATAAGAATGTGTTCTTCCTTTAGTATGCACCGATTATGTTTTCGTTGCTCCAAGACATCATGTGATGATCGGGTGTTCTTGGATCCACGACCATATTTCGGGTGTAAGATAGTTACACACGCGAATACTAAGGTTCTTACTTGGAGAGAATAGCATGTATAGACATGGCCTTGGAACATGGACCGAAAGGTTAAGCATGAGTCATATAGTAGATATGATGCCCATTTGATGCTCGCCTTTGAAGCTATACTGACTCACGTGATGATCGGACTTGGTATAGTGGATTTGGTTCATGTAATCACCAAAAGGACACGAGGGATGTCGTTTTTGAGTGGGAGTTCATTCGTAATATGGATTAGTTGAACTCAATCTATCATAAACTTAGTCTAAACTTTACAAATTCTGTTGTAGATGGCACCACCTGCTTTTAATTTCAATGTGTTCATGGAGAAATAGAAACTTGCAACGAACGGTAGCAACTTTACCGAATGGGCCATGAATTTGAGGATTCTCCTCTCTGCTGAACAAAAGCAATATGTGCTAGAAGCGTCGCTAGGCCCCCACCTTTTGAGGATGCCCCTGACGAGGAGAAGAATGTCTACCAGACTGTCAGGAGGACCACAACTTAGTTCATTGCGGCATATTGTATGGGCTAGAGCCGGAACTTCGAAAGCGTTTCGAAAGCGTCAATGCATTTGATACAATGGGTGAGTTGAAAATGATTTTCGACACACATGCTGCTGTAGAGAGCTACAATGCTCCAGAAAATTTCTTTAGATGCATGATGGAAGAGCACAGCTCCGTTAGTGAGCATGTACTCAAGATGTCGGGTTACGCCGATAAGCTTGTGTCCTTGGGAATATCGATTCCCATTGACTTAGGCATACATTGTGTTATGCAGTCTCTGCCACCTAGCTATAAGATCTTTGTGATGAACTATAATATGCAAGGCATGAAGAAGTCTCTCCCCGAGCTTGTGTCAATGCTTAAAACTGCAGAAGTGGAGATCAAAAAGAAACATCAAGTGTTGATGATCAATAAGAACACTGGTTTCAAGAAATACAAGAAGGGAAAACGGAAGGGAAGTAAGGGCGGCAAGCCAGTTGTCGTGCCTGAAAAGAAACCCCGAGTTGGACCTAAGTCTGATACCGAGTGCTACTATTGTAAGGGGACTGGCCACTGGAAGCGCAACTGCCCCAATTATTTTGCAGACAAGAAGGCCGCCAAGGCAAACAAAGGTATATATGATATACATGTTATTGATGTGTACTTGACTAGTGCTTGCAGTAACACATGGGTATTTGATACCGGTTCAGTTGCTAATATTTGTAACTCGAATTAGGGGCTGCAGAACAAGCGACTTCTAGCAAGGGGTGAGGTCAAGATGCGTGTCGGCAATGGATAGAGCGTTGATGTGATCGCCGTCAGAACGTTACCTCTCCATTTGCCATCGGGATTAGTAATAAACTTGAATAATTGTTATCTGGTGCATGCACTGAGCATGAACATTGTATCTGGATCGTGTTTGATGCGAAGTGGTTTTTCATTTAAATCCGAGAACAATGGTTGTTCTATTTATATGAATGAAATCTTTTATGGTCATGCACCGATGATGAATGGTTTATTTCTATTAGATCTCGATGATAATGTTACACATATTCATAATGTTGATGCTAAAAGGATTAAACTTAATGATGATATATCTGCATATATGTGGCACTGCCGTCTAGGTCATATTGGCGTTAAACGCATGAAGAAGATCCATTCGTATGCACTTTAATAATCACTTGATTTTGAATCATTTGATACATGTGAGCCATGCCTTATGGGGAAGATGACTAGAACGCCGTTTTCCGATTCAATGGAACGGGCGACAGATTTATCGGAAATCATACATTCTGATGTATGTGGTCCAATGAGTGTGTCGGCTCGAGGTGGATATCATTATTTTGTTACTTTCACGGATGATTTGAGTAGATACAGTTATATCTACTTGATGAAACATAAGTCTGAAACCTTTGAAAAATTCAAGGAATTTCAGAATGAAGTGGAAAATCATCGTAATAGAAAGATCAAATTTTTACGGTCCGACCGTGGAGGTGAGTATCTAAGTTACGAGCTTAGCACTCACATGAAAGAGTGTGGAATTGTTTCACAACTCACACCTTCCGGAACACCACAGAGAAATGGTGTGTCAGAACGTCGTAATCGTACTTTATTGGATATGGTTCGATCTATGATGTCTCTAACGGATTTGCTGTTGTCATTTTGGGGTTATGCACTAGAAACTGCTGCATTCACTTTAAATAGGGCACCATCTAAATCCGTTGAAAAGACACCGTATGAATTGTGGTTTGGAAACAAACCTAAGATGTCATTTCTTAAAGTTTGGGGATGCGATGTTTATGTGAAGAAACTTCAACCGGATAAACTCGAACCCAAAGCGGAAAAATGCGTCTTCATAGGATACCCTAAGGAAACTATTGGGTATTCCTTCTATCACAGATCCGAGGGCAAAGTTTTTGTTGCCAAGAATGGATCCTTTCTAGAGAAAGAGTTTCTCGTGAAAGGTGTGAGTAGTCGGAAGGTAGAACTCGAAGAGGTTATTGAACCTTCTCTTCAAAGTATGGTGAGTAGCGCAGTGCCAGAAGTAGTTCCGGAGTTGGCTTCACCAGTTGAAGAGGGAACTAATGATAATGATCATGAAACTCCGAAAGAGAATACTACCGAACCTTGCAGGTCTAGCAGGACGCGTGCAGCTCCCGAGCTGTACGGAAATCCTGTCATCAATTTCATGGTTGATGAAAATGATGACCCTGCGACATATGAAGAAGCGACGATGAGCCCGGATTCCAACAAATGGTTAGAAGCCATGAAATCCCAGATGGAATCCATGTATGAAAATCAAGTTTGGAACTTGGTAGACTTACCTCATGTAACACCCTCAGAATCGGCCATGTGCAAGTTTTAGCGCTTCCCGCCAAACCCGCATAGAAACGATTCAAAGGTGCCCACCAGGCACTTTCGTGCGGGTGGAAAACGAAGTAATATCATTACACAATAGTCCTCGATGGAACCCACAAAACATATATAGAGCAGCGACTCAACGAGTCGAGAATACAGATATACAGTACAAAGATCCAAATCACCTTGAAAACGATACAGTGTCCAACTACGGACAAGATGCAAATGGGGCTAAGAGCCCAGAAGAATAACCAATGGCGTCCATAACCCTGCCTAGGCCAAGCCGGAAGGGTAACCCTGCTAACGACGTCGATCTCAAAACCTGCTTAAACAAAAGGGGTGCTGACAAAGGGCAAAGGAAAAAGAGAGAGCGGTCAGTACTGAGGCCAGTACACGGCGAGACTAGAATTCGGCGGTCCTCACCTACATAGGTATGGTGGAGCGGCAAGAAAGCATGCACTTAACAACCTATAGAGACTCGATATAACCGGCTGCCATCGAGAGGGATAAGAAAGACCTATTCGGAACCAACCTGGTACTACCACCAAACATACCCATCCTGGTATTTTCCCCTCGAGACCAAACGAGGAAGTCAACCGAGGAACTCACACCGTTAGCAGTTTTATTTATTCAGTTATCGTTGCAGCAATTACTAGTCAGATATAGATAGTCATCCTGATATAATAAGCAGTGGGCACTTTTAGTTAACCATTCCGTTGTAGTTGCAACACTTACTAGTCAGATACAATTAGCATGAGATATCCCAAACCCAGCAGTTGTTGGTACTTTTATTTAGCCATTCCGTTGCAGTGAAGCTGATTACTTTTATTTAGCCAAAGTTCCCACACGCACCTACACCCTTGTTGTCAGATCAGGTAGGTACAAGATCACAAAACATACACCCAACGGTATGTCGACGGGGTTTCGGACACAATGTTTCCCAGACCCAAAGCAAGCACATGGGGGCCACCCCACTAAGCTACCCGCAACAAAGTCGGTCGGTCTCCGAGACGGACCCAGGGTTTGTGTCGACGGCCGTAAACGACTGGGAACCCGAAAGTGTGACTGGGCTTGTCGATATAGCGAAAACGTATCACGGGGTTCCTAAACAGTACAGGCGCTCCACGCGCAATCGTAATTAAAGCAGTAAAGCATGGCATAAGTACAGGATAATAATAAAGCCCCCAAACTACTTTGTGCCCCCCGGTACAGTACTTTGAAATCAGGTACTAAATAGATGGGGGTGCCCACACACCCCACCTGTGGTTAGCGCGCTCGATCTCGGAACAGGTGTCAAGAACTCGGGGTCCTACGGGACACTAGTGAGCGGTTAAAAACTAAATATTGTCTATTACCTACCGGTGCCTCTACATTTACCTACTTTCAATTTTAGTTATTAAACAATAATTAAAGCCATGATCATCTCCAACATAAAGCATAAGGCAGCCTTCCAACAGCTGTGGTACTGGACGACACGCAACAGCACTTGAGCAAGCGACTACGACGCGCAATTCCAACTATCTACCAAACAACAGGTAATAGTTTGTGTCCAAGGCTATATAAGGCTGCAAGGGATATCGCGGCACGAAAACTAGAGCATCGCAACACAGATATCAATAGATCAACAGGAGGGAATAAATACTATAAATGTAAGATAGGTAGAAAGGGGGAGATTGCTCGTCTGGAAAACATTGCCGAAGGTTTATCCGAAGATCGGGTTGATACTCGCATCAACTCATCGGCCTAATCCGTGAAGAAGCAAAGCACTAGAAGAAACACCGGATACACTATTTAATACTACGACAGAAGATCGGGCATGATGCATGTATGATGTATGCCATGGCAAGGTGCGATACAATTAGGCAAGATTAAGTGGAACCGGGGTCCCGACAATTATTTAGATGATTCAAATTGTTTAGATACCCCGCAATTTAAATGTTATCTTAACATGGCAAAATATATCACCGGTTCGCTACACAAATTTAAATGGAGCAAATATAAGACTAGATTAGCCCGCATATGGCCTCCATATTTAATTTAGGTGAATCGTCGAAACACCCCCAAATACCCACAATATGTATGCAAGCATGATCAATTGTATGCAACAAGCATAATATGTCAATTTATAAAATAGGGGCTCGGGAGGGGTCACACATTGGCGTCGGCGATCTTGGTTCAATGTGGTTCAGGTTTGGTCTACGGACGCCGGGACCGGCCTTCACCTTCGAAAACGGGGTCGTGAAGGAGAACATGAAGCCGATGCTGGGGTTCGAACTTCGGATCCGGGATGGAGAACTTGGCGTCAGACGTCCTTCGGGTCCATGTGTGCTAGCGTCCATTTTTGAGCATCGGGATCTTGTACAAATTCCAAGTACTACGCAGCACCGGCCCTCAGAATCGCAATCCTCCCATCGATACACCAATCCTTCACCACATCTCACACACGTCAGGGACTTACAACAGTGAGCAACACAGGAAGGCATGGTCACTTGTTGATCTCAGGCATGCAACACACTCAAAGGATACAGAGGAAGAGATGGCGTGCTGGCTGCTAACATGGGACGGCCCAACGACGACACGAGGTCAATCAGGAGGCCATGAGTCGAGGAGGGAGGCCTGGCGCTGGGCTCGAACAGAGACCACGAGGTTGGGAGGAGCTCCTGCCGGCGGTGGGCCGAGACCCAGCTCCCGGTGGCCATGGCAGGTGCGGGCGAGATGCAGGAGAGTAAGCGATCAGCGTGAAAGCAGCAGGGCCTTGGGCCGGGGAAGAGGGAGCTCACGCGGCAACAGAGGGTGCCTGTGGGCGGCGGCTCGACGGGGACGGGGAGGCCAAGCGGCGGAGGAGGCGCTTGGGGCCGCGGGGAGTTCGGCGGGCGGCCGGGGAGGGGCGCCGGCGGGCTCCGGCAGTGCTCCTGCTGGCGGTTGATCCTGCTGCAGGGAGGCGCGACGGCGAGCATGGAGGCGCGACCACGGCGCGGATCGAAGAAGGCGCGGCGGCGGGGTCCGCACGGTGACGGGGGAAGAGGCGACGGTCGCAGACCAAGGTGGCATCATGGAGGGAGGGTCCTAGTGGCGGCCGGAGAGGAAGGTACGGCAGAGAGGGGGGTCGCGGGCGGCGCTACTCGCGGAAGGCGCTGGTGGGGAAGATGGGGTGTCGAGGGAGAGGTGAGAGAAACGCGGGGTCAGGGACGCGTCGGTGCAGAAGCGAGCGAGCGACAGGGGAGGGTGTCGGGGAGTGGGCCAGGGAGAGGAGCGGGGTGTGTCGCGCGTGTGTTGGTGTGTGCGTGTAGAGCCAGGGGTGGCGGCGGGTGAGAGGTAGGGTGGGATTTGGGGTAGGTCTAGGGTTTGCAAGGTGGGGTGGTAGGCGGCTGTCGGTTGGGCCTTTTGGGCCTGGCCGGTGGCGGCCTCCCCCACCAAAATATATTAGATTTTTATTTAGTTTTTTTAATATTCTTTTATAAATAGTTTTAGACAAATAAAGGATCCGGGCGGACCGACGATTTATGTTTGAAGTCGAGAGGGGAGTATTTAGAAAACAAAGATAGGCTTTGTAAAATAGTTTTTAGGCAAATAGATGCATGCTGATGACATGATGATGCACATAATAAGACAACAACAATTTTATAGTAGTGGTTTTACCCGGGGTGCTACACCTCATGACCGAAAGGCCGTGGAGAACAAATGGATTTTCAAAAGGAAAACTAATGCTGATGGTAATGTGACCGTCTATAAAGCTCGACTTGTCGCAAAGGGTTTTCGACAAATTCAAGGAGTTGACTACGATGAGATATTCTCTCCCGTAGCGATGCTAAAGTCAGTTAGGATTATGTTAACAATTGCTGCATATTTCGATTATGAGATATGGCAGATGGATGTCAAAACCTCATTTCTCAATGGTAATATTGAAGAAGAGTTTTATATGATATACCAAAGGGTTTTCTCGATCCTAAGGATGCTAACAAGGTGTGCAAGCTTCAACGATCCATCTATGGATTGAAGCAAGCATCACGAAGTTGGAATCTCCACTTTGATGAGGTGATCAAAGAGTTTGGATTTGTCTAAACTTATGGAGAAGCTTTTATTTACAAGAAAGTGAGTAGGAGCAATGTGGCATTTCTGATATTATATGTAGATGACATATTATTGATCGGAAATGATATAGATCTTTTATACAGTGTTAAAAGTTATCTAAACAACAAATTTTCAATGAAGGACCTAGGTGAAGCGTCATACATATTAGGCATAAAGATCTATAGAGATAGATCTAGACGCCTAATAGGGCTATCGCAAAGTACATACCTTGATAAGATTTTAAAGAAGTTTAAAATGGACGGAAGTAAGAAGGGGTTCTTACCTATGTTGCAAGGCAAGACATTGAGTAAGACTCCAAGTCCGGCTATGGCCGAAGAAAGAGAGATAATGGAAAAAGTCCCCTATGCTTCAGCCATATGCTCTATAATGTACGCCATGCTATGTACAAGACCGGATGTGGCACATGCTATTAGTTTGACTAGTAGGTACCAATCGTATCCAGGTTTAGAACACTGGATAGCGGTCAAGAATATGCTTAAGTTCTTACAAAGAACTAAGGATATGTTTCTTGTATATGGAGGTGAAGAAGAGCTCGTCGCTAAGTGTTATGTTGACGCAAGCTTTGACACCGATCCGGATGACTCTAAGTCTCAATCCGGATACATATTTCTCATGAATGGCGGAGCGGTTAGTTGGAGGAGCTCCAAACAACCTGTGGTGGCGGGATCAAAAACAGAGGCCGAATATGTTGCTGCTTCGGAAGCGGCTCAGGAAGCGGTTTGGATGAAGGAGTTCATATCCAAACTAGGAGTGGTTGCAAACGCGTTGGACCCAATGGTGATCTATTGTGACAACAATGGTGCCATTGCCAATGCCAAAGAGCCAAGGTCTCACAAGCATTCCAAGCATATTAAACGCCGGTTTCACTCCATCCACGAGCATTTCAAGGATGGAGATATAAAGATTTGTAAAGTACACACGGATCTCAATGTAGAAGATCCGTTTACTAAAACTCTCCCTAGAGCAAAACATGATCAACACCAGAACTCAATGGGTGTTAGATTCATCACTATGTAACTAGATTATTGTCTCTAGTGTAAGTGGGAGACTAAAGGGAATATGCCCTAAGAGGCAATAATAAAGTGTTTATTATGTGTATTCCAAGTATATGATAGATGTTTATTTTACATGCTATAATTGTATTAATATAGAAACGTTAATACATGTGTGTTTAATAAACAAACAGAAAGTTCCTAGTTATGCCTCTCTCATAAACTAGCTCGTTGATTAACAAGATGATCAAGGTTTCCTGATCATAGACATTGGATGTTGTTAATAACGGGATCACAACATTAGTTTAATGGTGTGATGAACATTCATCCGTAGTATAGCATTACGATAAAAGTCATTGAGTTTATATTGCTAAAACAACTTACAAAGTGATCCTAATCCTTAGACCATGAGATCATGTCAATCACTAACACCGGAAGAGTTTCTTGATAACATCAAACGTCACACCGTAACAGGGTGATTATAAAGATGGGTTCAGGACTAATAGTGTTATGTTGAGGCCCATGGATCGAGAGTGGAGTTTGTTCATCCCGATGACGTATAGATGTACTCTGGGCCCTCTCGGTGATATCACATTGGTTAGCTTGCAAGCAAGTGATTTGATCACTAGAATGTTATATCACGGGAACGAGAAAAGAGTGCATGTCGAATTTGAGATCAAACTAGGTATGGAGATACCGATGATCGAATCTCGGACATGTAATATATCGCGAAACAAAAGGATTAAGATACAAGCATAAAAGGTTCCGACGATCACAAGAAAGTCATCGTTGAATGTGTGGGAGTCAGTATGGGTCTCTACAAACCCGCTTATGATTATTGATCTGAGAGGGGTCTCGATCATGTCCGCATTATTCACGAACCACAGGGTGACACACTTAAGAGACACCGAAATCCAATTGGAGCAAAAGTTTCATGCCGGAAAGAATAACAAGCGCAGGAATTTATTTCACTAGATACCGAAACAGGTTTTCGGGTGAAATTGCATAAAGTGGTTATGCATGCGAAATAGAATTCTAGCAAGGGGTTATATGTGAATGTTTGTCATTAAAGTAATTGACAAAATTCTGAATAAATAAAGAGTTTTATTTAATGAGAGTTTGCATTAAATTTGGTGGAAATTTAATAGCAAGTTTGAGTGGGATTTTGAGTGGATGGATTTGAATGGATTTTTGTGAGTGGAGTGTCCACCCACACGAATGAAGGAGGGGAGGGGGCAGCCACCATGGCCGGAGGCCAGCCCCTTGGGTGCGCCCTCCTCCTATAAAAGGCACCCCTCTCCTCACTTCTCACTCACACCTCCTCGTGAAGGATCTCTCTCCCCCTCTAGAATTTATCCCCCATGGTCTCGGACTAGCGAGATACATGTTCCTGGTGGCTATTCAGCAAGAAAGAGTTGTGCTTCCGCTACATCGCTGGAGCGAGGAGGCGGAGGTTGCTTGGTGCCTCGGACGTGTGTGCGAGCACGAATGCGCTAATGATTTGCGACGCTAGGACTTCCTCTCGATCTTGAGATCGGCAAGAGATCGTCTACATCAACCACGAGTCAAACTCGTTAAGCTTTGTCGGTCTTCAAGGGTATGTTCTCTACGGATATACATCCGCCCGTTGTTTGTATCTAGTAGATAGATCTTGGTACATAGTTCCCATCGTAGGAATTTTTTGTTTTCTATGCTGCGAACCCTACACTCCCAGCTCAAACTCTTCACACCATCTCACTCCCTACCTCTCATTAATCACACACACTCATTCCCGGAGCAAGGCGACCACCAGGTGGCCGGAATTTCACCGGAGTTTGCCGCTGCAGAGGAGGAGAGGCACCGTCGATTGGAGCCGCCCCAAGTGGAGCTGCCAGTACCCTGGGCATCGTCATCGTCGAATTCGTCGTTCGCCCCCATCATCGACCATCGCCGGAGCCTCGGTGAGACTCCCATGACCCCCACTGGCCGCTCTAGGGTTCTGTCTCGCCGGCGTTGTTCGACGTGGACGATGAACTAGAGTCGTTCGATTAGAGTTAGATCCTATGGCCCTAATCGCCCCGTACCGCTTCGCCACTCGCAGTCTCACTAACGAGTGGGGTCGCTCACTTAATCAGCCCGCGCACACGCTGTGCTTAGTGGGCCGGCCCAGTTAAACATCCCGCGCAACCCACTAATTCAAACTTAGGTTTATTCATTTAATTTCAAACTCAGTTCTATACCTAGATTCAAAAATCAACCCAGCTCGATTCACTAAACCGAAATGCATGAAACCAATTTTGTTAGAAAGATAATGGAATGCTTAATCCAATCCCATTGGATTCAAACCATTTTGATTTGTAGATCAACCATGGTAAAAATTACAAGGCAGAAGATTTTCTACATTCAAACATTTTTCAAAATTCAACCATGAAAGCTTTTGAGTTGATTCCAACTCTCAAAAATCACATTTAACTATACCTTTCAGAATATATAAAAATATATAGGGTTACTTGCAGAAATAATGTTCAAGTAATAAAAGAATGTCTCATAGGCCATTCTAGTCATTTTATTTAATTAAAATAAAAAGGTTAAACCCTATTAAATTGTGACACCACTTTAAATCACATTCCCATGTACTGAAATGTGTGGTGATGACATGTGTCCACATGATCCCATGTCTTAGTTGGAGAATATTAAATCTTAAGTAGTTTTTCAATGAGTAGAAATTACTTTTCTAAAATAAAATAAATAAGACAAGTGCTTTAATCTTTGTGATAATAGTGATGATGCTAGATCATCTAATGTGAACTTTTGTGTGCTAGATAGAGTAGTTAAGAATTGTGTGGTGATTGTGCGCCTCGTATTTATTTATAGACGATAGTACCGACCAAGGATACGAGGAGGAAGGAGGATACTACGAGGAAGAAGCCGAGGAGAACTTCAACCACTGCTCTGCACAAGGCAAGCCTTACTACACAAGTTTACCTATGCAATCCATTACTTGCAAGCTCTACCTGCAAGCGTACACCTATTTGATGATACCCAATCCTAGTTTTACTTGCAAGCATATTATGTTATTGCTTTATCAAAGCTTTCTCTTAGAGTTTACTTAGTGACTTCTAGATTCTAGAAAGATAATTAAAGGTAGCATAAAGAGCATAAAACTTGACCTAGGTTAGATAATCTTGATGTCATCCTGAGGCATGAGATTGAACTTAGATCATTCACCCTTGACTACCACCCTTTATTAGTACTTGCCCTCACTTGTAGATGCTAGTGATAAGCATAAAACTTGATCAACTTTAGATGGGAATACTTGGTGAAAATGGTTATGAAAACCTTAGAATGATGAGTAAATCTACTAAAAAGTTTTGACATGTCTTCTTGAACACCAGATGATTGTGATAATGAAAATGTTAAGGCATGAGCCTTAGCCCTTTACAAAACTGATGGTTGTCTGGATGCGATACCATTCCAATTTTATCGTATAACCACAATACCCGAAATTTGGGTAGGGCTTGACTAGAAATTTATATACCTTAGTATGGGTTGCCTTGCGGCCAAGGTTTGAGCTGAGGCTACCTTGTGAAGATTGTCCACCTGTGCAGTACCCAAGATGACAGTTGGTCATGGTTGGGAGGAAAAACTCACAGGAGAGGTGCCTATACTAGGGCGTGTAATTGAAAGGTTAGGATCGATTATCCACATACTGAGTATGGTGAATTTAGGATTTGTTCCTGACAGATGTATCGAATGTTGTGGTTAAACTGTACAATCTCTGCAGAGTGTCAAACTATTCGAATAGCCGCGTCCGTGGTTATGGACAGTTGGAGTGGCCATGCTGTTCCATCGTTAGATGTTTTCAAAATGACTTGCGAAATGATTCATGACTTTGAATTGACCACAATAGAGTTGTGATATGAAATTTAAGTTCCCACTTATGTGTTATAAAACTTTCAACTAGCTTTCTTTGCTTCGAAACTTAGTTAAGGTAAATCTGGCTTTTTGCAAAACAACCCTAGATCTTAGTATACCCTATTCAAAACCCCCTTCACTTGTAAGTATTAGTTTGCGAGTACTTAAAGAGTACTCATGGCTTTGTCCCTGGCTATTCCCATGGCTAGACTATGAAGAGGACTATCAGGAGGACGGACCGCGGGAAGATTACGACAACTAGGATCATCTCCCATCGTCAGCATTGCCTATGACCATGAAGATGGAACTTCGCCCATGCTATCGTATCTTTACGTTATTCCGCTGCTTGAATTGTATTAAGACTGGATCATGAGATCCTTATTTGTGTAAGACCTTATGTATGGTTTGTAATGGATGATGTACTGTGATATCCAATCTGTTATGTCTCGCAAAAATGGTAATCCTGGGATTGCGATGTATGTCATAACAGGCATCTGGTATTAAAAATCCTGGTGTTGACAGTGTTCCCCATGGTAAAATACTGACTTTGACTTTTGTCCCGTCTAATTCCGATAATATTGATTTTATGCCTTTTCTGGAACCAAAAACAGAAGAAAACAGGCAACTGGCACTGTGACATCTTTTTAATAGGTTAGTCTATAAAACATATAAAATGTAGAGGCCTGAACCCAATAAGGTACAAGTCCCTGTGTTTACAGTGCTAGTCCCTGGATTGAATAGCTAGAACCCACAGTTTAAGATGTAATATCAAGAAACAAAGGTCATATTACAACTCATATGCAAGAATAAAATAGTTCATTTCAACTTACATAGCTCATATGGCTATCTTATTATAGAGGAGGAGATAACTACACAGCATGGAGTCCTTCGTCTTCATATGCCGCAGGCAAACATGTTGATTGCAGACTTGTAATCCCTACTCAACAAACTTCACTATCAACCAGTAATCCTGCAACATGATAAGTTACAGTCACAAGGGTCAATACATTTGAATTGTATTGGCAAGTGATACCATATTGTTATATAGAATCTAACATCTACATGAATATATGGGTAAGTGGAGTTTTGGCTGGCCTTTGCATAAAATAAGTTTTCCCTATCCTTTGTAAAATAGTTTTTCTCTTTTTCAAAACACTTCATCAAACATGGCACACTGGATACACACCAGGTGCTTCCCTTGTTCACCCAACAAGTTTTAACTTAGATAAATTAGAATGATGAGATTCTTAATCCTACTTCATTGTCTTGATGCTCAAAATTTTCCATAACCATGGACACGACTAAGTACTTTGTTTTAGCCTCTTGAGAGGTGGTGCACTTTCCCCACAAGACTCTACATGCATCGAGACGAGACTTTTCAGAAACAATACCTCAGATCAGCAAAGACGCGTTCCATCCTATCATCACTACCACCTTCTGTCTGTCTGACTGTGTTATTGCAACTTAGTTGGTCAAGGCAGAGCCCATATGCCATGTGACTGCACTGGAAGCTTTCACGACAAGAATGTATCAAACCTCTTTGTTCCTGGGTGGCCATCCACAAGTGAGATACACCAGGGTAAACCATAGAAATGGGCCCTGAGTAACCACTCAACATAAAACCATACAAGTCCCAATCCACCCAGGTGTTTCATTAACATCAGTTGTTTTCATTAGTCCAAAAACAATACTTGTATTTTCATAAGACATCATATCATGTTTTCCACCCACAAGTCTATATAGCTAGACTAAGCATTCTAGACTTACAATGTCTCCTATCTTGAGGAAATACCACCAGATAGATACTATGGGATTAGCATAGCATAGTAATATAAACAATAGTACTATCATGCACAGTACAAAAATATCACTAATGCAATATTGAAAAGATAGGACTTTTGATGACCAAAGTATCACTTGCCTTTGTAGTAGAATATTTAGGTACTCTCCTTGATCTTACAAATGCCACACTCCTCAAAGTTCACTACAACAATACAAACAAGCAAAAACACACACTCAACTACAATTCAAAACAATCACAAGAATACAAAGAAATGGATGCAAGCATGCAACAAGATCATTTTATTTTAGAAATTGTTTTAGCAAAGTTTTTAACACTACAAACATCTATTGGTCCTTCTAAAAAGGTGGAATTCCAATTGAAACCAAGTTAGTCCAAATAAGTTATTTAAATCATTTTTCTTTTCCTAGAAAAGCTTTATTCAAACGGATATTTTCTAGTGTCAACAAATTATATTTGTAATTTCAAATGTTAGTGTTTATGGTCAGAGGGTTCAAAACACAACCATTTGCAAAAGGATTCACTCAAAAATAATTTTTACAACAATTTTTATAGCCAAAATAGCCCTAAACAAGTCTCTGCTTAAAACTCAATTTTTGCAGTAGCAAGTGAGAAAAATAAGGCCACAGTTATAAAGCTCAAACTTTTCTAAATCCATAGACACCAAATTTGTATTTTTCTGAATTTATGATCAAAAGTTATGAATTTTACAAGTTTAATCATCTAATAACCATTTCCTGATTTTTGTCTGAAAACCTTAGCCACGTGGTGTGTTCTGATTGGTTGGTACCGCTTCATCAGGATCAGCTACCCGGGTTGTTAGATCTAACTGAAATTGCACGGCGTTGATCTGCCAGTACCTCTTCGCCCTAACTCTAATCCTAGCCTTTAGATCAAGATCCTACAGACCAGAGCATGTGATCAAGAACTAGCGGCGCTGCTGGCGAGCTACGGCGGTGGCACGTCGGGCAACGGCACTGCGGTGGTGCTAGGGGTAAGAGGGAGGTACGGGGTGGTTACCAGGGTCACAAGGTCGAGGCGGTTGCGGTGGTAGACGCGTTTTACGAAGGGACGCACGGGTTTGGCCGCTATTGCTCACAGGAGTTCGTCCACCGTCGGGCGCTTGAAGATGATGACAGAGGCGAGTTCCTGGAGCGCAAGAAAGCAAGGCAAGGCATCAGGGAGGTGCACGCGATTAGAAGGGTCACGACAGATAAAACTAGAGGCAAGGGGGTGGTCGGGGCTCACCGAATTGGTCACCGGAGTCGTGCTCGGCGTTGATGGGTTGCATTCGTTGACATTGCCGAGCATCTGGGCCATGGGCAAGCAAATGGAAGGGATCAGTAGTTGTGCATGGGGACAACGATCGCTACAGATCCTACCAGAGGTCAAGGGGTGCATGGATTTCACCGGAATTGTTGCCGGAGTTCGTCGGGGTCTGCGGCGGTGCGAGCTCGAGATTGAGCAGCCTGGTGGCTCTCTGGCGACGGGTTTGAGGGAAAGGAGAGGAGGAGAGGGGTTAAGAGGGAGAGGTCGGGGGAGGGGATTACTGCATGAATCAACGCAATTACTCGATTTGAATTTGAGGAATAAATGATAGGGAGGGGGAGAACGGGTCCTACGCGCTGGAGACGATGGTGACAGCTTAGCAGTGGGGCCGGGAAGTCAACGGGTGGGTATGGGTTATGCGCGGTGAGAAAGAGAGCAGAGGGGGAGAGGAAGTGGCCGGTGGGCTGGTTGGGCCAGGGTTGCTGGGCCTAATTGGTTTAGTTGGCAGGGTTTTCTTGTTATTCCTTTTCTTTTTCTATTTCTATTTCTATTTCTATTTTTATTCAAATCCAAAGATTTAAACCTAAATTTGATTTCATAACTTCACCAAAACTTTCAGTAGGTTTTATACAAATTACAAGTTGGTTATTTAGTCCATTTAGGTAAATTCAAATAATTTTCTTATAATTTATTATTCATTAAAGTTTGAGTGTGGCACATTGTCTTTATTTAAATAAATTTTGAATATGGTACTTAAGTCCATATAATTTTATTTAATAAACCTTTATCCTTTTATATTATTTAAATAAACTTTTGTTCCATCCAATAATGTATTTTAGCCATGGTTTAAATTGACTTTGTAATAATTCTTATTTATTTATATATTTATTTCTTTGTCTTATATAATTCATATCTTTTTATTTATAGTTCCAAAAATGGTGATTCCAATTTGTATAATTTTATTTAATAATTATTTATATTTTTTATGTCCTTTAGAATTACTTTTTTCACAACTAATTATTGATTTGACCTTTATTAGGCTTGGAATACTTTTCTTTTATCTTATAAAATTCATAACTTTTTATCCATCGCTCCAAAAAGAGTGAAACCAATTCCCATGGTTTTGTAATTTTGTTGTTTACTATTATTGATTATTTAGGAATGATGTTGCTAAATTTTATATGTAACAAAGCCATAGTATTGGAGTGATCTTGATGATGATTTCTCTTATTAGGATTTAGGTTTTTGGTTTAACTTTTCCAAGTGCTTAAAATCAAGATACATTCCATGCATGAACGCATTTGATCTATTTGAAAATTGGTTTGTTGCTTTTTCATTCAAATTTTGTTCAAGTAAGGTTTTGATGCTTCCATTTAGAAACAAAAAGTTTCTTTTCCCCCTAAATTTCATCATTTAATTCTTTTGTTTGTTTATTTTTCACATTTCAAAATTTGCAAAATTTTGGGATGTGACATAAAAATACGTCAAAGAGAAGACAAAGAAAAGCAAAGTCGATACTAAACAAGCATGGAACATCAAAAATTATAGACACGTTTACGACGTATCAAACATCCCCAAGATTAACTCCTGCTCGTCCTCGAGTAGGTAAGTCATAAAAAGAATAATTTTTAGGTGACATGCACCATCAAAATCAAGATCAAACCATTTGCAAGCATTGAAAGCTGGGATCAAAGTAATCTAAACATGAGCATGAAATACAAAGTTCTAACAATAAGTCATAGTAACTATGCATGCAATATGAAAGGTTACAAACAAAGATCATGAATAACAATGCATTGAAAGACGTTTGTTTGTTTCACATATAGAAAACATAGCATAGTGGCATTCAGCTTGTCCCTCATGGAGTAGCAAATAGATGCATAGGACACCTTCAAAGTCCCTAAGAGTGACTAGATACAAATAGTTTATGAGCAAGCAATATCAACAATATGCATCAATCAATAAATTTTCGGACAATGCACATAGAACTAAGAATGGCAAGTATGCTCTCTTAATTGGTGCCTAAGGATAGAAAGTGAAGACTCAATATAATGGTGGAAGGAAGGCCCTTCATAAAAGGGAAGCAGGGATTTCAAGTCTCATAAAGAGCTTCCAAAAATTATGGTACTTGTTAGCTTTCATCTCTCATTGCCCCTATCATAAGAATCTTAAAGTGATTAAGGTTAAAGTGAACAAAGATGGAGTATATGCTTGACAATGTATAAGTTGGCAATCTCATGTACCTTGAATACGAGGGCCACTCCTCATGCTACTCAAGTTTAGTTACCTGTAAGTTCTTGTCATAGTAAGTACATGCGTACCATAGAGAACCGCCAACGGGGTACCCCTTGCACATGATACAGGAGCTATCCCATAATCAAAATGACAAGGCAAGCAGACAATGAGCATCTCGACAATCTTCTTATTTACCATGGGAAAATGGTGCTTTTTCCCTCTTTTCTCTTTTCAATATGTCTTTTTTTCTCAATCTCTATCTCTTTTTTTATAAGAAGAATGCTTCATAGATTGCTCACTATGGTGATGCTGCAAGTTTCCACCATGATTAGGCATAGCTTAGGCTAGCGGCCCAGGCGTTTCTCTAACATACATACATAACTCCATGGACTTACAAGCTCCCCTTTCATTTCACACCGACAACATCCGCAAACAAAAGAGCATGATATCAACTTTGTACAATGTACAAGTGCAATGTTGAAAGCGTTCCCCATGACAACATGGTTCTGCTAATTCGAAAGGTATAAGTGCAAGCATATACAACATAGACAACACAATGGTTCATGTTTATTAGGGGCAAGAAAAATAAAGTGTGCCATCAAGTTTGTTAGAGCTTTAATCACTAAGTTTTCACATAACAATATAACTTTTTAATTGGAAGGTAGATGAAACAAGAATATACTTGGAATGGTGTTACACACCATGCATAGGAATTTATAGTCGACGCTTTGGAATAACTTGGTTTCTTGGGAGTTGGATGCATGAGTAGAGCTTAATCATACAAGTGGAGGCTAGCAAAAGACTGGGAGCGACCAACTAAGAGAGCAATAATGGCCATAATCATGCAGAGCGACAAAACATTACTAATAAAAGCATAAAGTGGTACCACAAGTCAAAAACTAAATAATTATAGAGGCTAAGGTGACTTGTTCATAGTCATAACATGGTGTGAGCATGTGCCAAGTCAACCCAAACAAAGCATCAAAGGAGAATACCACAATATTATGCTTTTGTATGCTAAAACAACACATGATTCCTTCAAGGCACATTAAGCAATCCCAATTGTTTGGAACAAGTTATGCTAGAGCAATAATCACTAAGCATAAGGTCAAAACAACATCTAGCATGACATGCTAAAGTCTAAGTCATAGTCAAAGCAAGCTCCTCTTGTACTATTCAAGCAACAACTTTCTACTCCTCTCTAACACCAATCAACTTATTTGAAAGAACACAGCGAGAACGGGGGTCCAAACTACTTTATTCAAGCAAACTAAGCAAATCAAAAACCAAAAATGAAAACTAAGACACTCCAATAACAACACAATAGTGCATGAAACAATAAAAACGAAGTGTCTAGAAATGTAACATCCCAAAAATCATGTTTTCAAAGTTTGCATATCATTCATGCATTCATACTCATTTTAGGATCATTTCTCAATCTGGATACGTATTTACTTTGAATGGTGCAGCAGTTAGCTGGAGGAGTGCAAATCAAAGCGTTGTGGCGAGATCTTCAATTGAATCAGAATACATAGCTGCTTCGGAGGCTTCACAAGAAGTGATATGGATGAAGGAGTTCATTACAGAGCTCGGTGTGGTTCCAAGTGCGCTGGACCCAATGTCTATCTAATGTGATAACATGGGTGCCATAGCCAATGCGCCAGAACCAAGGTCACACAAGAAGCTGAAGCACATCAAGCTACGTTTTCACGCTATTCTAGAACATGTCCAAGATGGTGACATAAAGATTTGCAAAGTACACACAGATCTGAATGTGGCGGATCCGTTGACTAAACCTCTCCCGAGGGCAAAACATGACCAACACCAAACTGCCATGGGTGTTTGATATATTACCATGTAATCTAGATTAGTTGACTCTAGTGAAAGTGGGAGACTGTTGGAGATATGCCCTAGAGGCAATAATAAATGTAGTTATTATTATATCTTTGTGTTTATGATAAATGTTTACATTCATGCTATAACAGTATTAACAAGGAAACATTAATACTTGTGTGATTTGTAAACTAAATTAGAGTCCCTAGTAAAGCCTCTTCATAATACTAGCTTGTTGGTTAATAAATGATTGTGGTTTCCCTATCATGAACATTGAGATGTTATTAACAACAAGATCATATCGTTAGGAGAATGGTATGATGGACATACTCCTATAGATAAGCGTAGCATAAAGATCAAGTCATTTTAATAGTTCAATTGCTATATGCTTTCTATTACATATTAACATAATTCCTTCGACCATGAGATCATGCTTATCACCATCACCGGTAGGATGCTTTGATGACATCAAACACCACACCGTAACTGGGTGGCTATAAAGGTGGCATTGAGTGTTCGGAAAGTATGGGTTGAGACACATGGATCAAGAGTGGGATTTGTCCATCCATATGACGGATAGATATACTCTAGGCCCTCTCGGTGGAATGTCATCCAATTGGCTTGCAAGCATGTGACTGGCTCACAAGGGATCACATATCACAGGAACGAGAAAAGAGTACTTATCAGTAACGAGGTTGAGCTAGGTATGCGTAGATACCACGATCAAAACCTCGGATAAGTAAACTATCATGAGACAAAGGGAAATTGGTATCGTATGTAAGTGGTTCATTTGATCGCAAAATAATCGTAGAAATATGTGGGAGCCATATGAATTTCCAGATTCCTCTATTGGTTATTGTTCGGAGAAGTGTCTCGATCATGTCCGCATAATTCACGAACCGTAGGGAGACACACTTAAGGATTCGATGTTGTTGAGTAGTTATGGAATGATGAGTAAGAGACCGAATGTTGTTCGGAGTCTCAGATGGGATCCGGGATATCACGAGGAGATCCGGAATGGTCCGGAGAATAAGATTCATATAAGGAAAGTCCTGTTTCGGAGTTGGAGAATGATTCCGGTGTTTTCATCGGGAATGTTCTAGAAGGGTCCGGAAGGTCCGGCACTCCGGAGGGGAAGGGTCCATGAATGTGTCATAACAAGTTGTAATGGTTGCATCATGTACTAGGTGTCATCGCTGAGAAAAATAAATGGATAAATCAAATCCTAGTTTGAAAAGTCAAACGCCGATTTGAAAAGTCAAACGGCAAGTTTGCTTGGTGGACCGAGAGTAGGAAACCTACTTGGGGAGGAAGTCCTCCTCCCTCCACCGCCGGCCAAGGAGGCCGAGTTGGGGGAGGACTCCCTCCTCCCAACCGGCGCCCTCCCACCTATATAAGGAGGGGCAGGGGTGCCCCTCTAGCCTACACCTCTCACCACCCAAACCCTAGCCCTAAGCCGCCGGCGCCACCACCCCCTGCTGCCGCCGCCTAGGGCACCACCAACTCACCGAGTTGGGGTGAAACCCTAACCCTAGCCGCCGGCTAGGCTCCTCCCTTGGTTCCTCTAAACCCTAGATCGCCAAGGCCTCTCTCATAGTCCACCATACTCGCTCCGGCTTAAGGCAAAGCCCTGCGAGATCTCCCCTCTACTTCCGGTACCACGTCGTCATGCTGCCGGAATTGCGAGGAGAGTGCTACAACCTCCACCGCTGGAACAAGGAGAGGAAGGTCTTCATCGAAAATTTAACGTGTGACCGATCAAGGAAGCGCCATTTAACGCAGCGCCGAAGGATCGCTTACACGATCTTGAGATCGGCAAGAGTACGACTACATCACCCACGAGAATCCGCTCTCGTTAAACACTTTGGAATCTTCGAGGGTGAGTTATTCTATCGACTCGTTGCTACAATCTAGTAGATAGATCTT
Source organism: Avena insularis (assembly GCA_023614405.1). Lineage (NCBI taxonomy): Eukaryota > Viridiplantae > Streptophyta > Magnoliopsida > Poales > Poaceae > Avena > Avena insularis. The sequence continues at coordinate 242,648,095 of CM042689.1, read as the reverse complement.
GGCTTGTTTGTTTGTATGCGGTAGAATTTTTTGTTTTCCATGCTACGAACCCCTACAGTGGTATCAGAGTCGTGTCTATATGTAGATCTCAGACGAGTAGAACACAATGGTCATTGGGGCGGTGATGCTTTTATTATCAATTGCTTCTTGTGTACTTTGCATCTTGCGGTATGATGGGATGAAGCGGCCCGGGCTAACCTTACATGACATCGTTCATGAGACTTGCTCCACGCTCAACATGCAACTTGTATTGCATAAGTGGCTTTGCGGGTGTCTGTCTCTCCCATTATAGTATAGATCCAATTTACAACGGGCACTTGATAGTTAAAACATCAATGTTGTGGTTCTTGTTCGTAAGTTAGATCGACACTTATTGAAAGCCCCAAACCACGTAAAATATGCAAAGAAATTAGAGGCGTCTAACTTTGTTTTGCAGGGGTGTGCTGTGATGTGATATGGCCATGATTGTGATTATATTTGATGTATGCAATGTTCCTTATTGTAAGTTGGCAACCAGGAGGAGCCATATGGTTGTCTTTAATTTCTGTTAAGACCCGCGTGTCTATTCAAAGTAGTTGTAATAGTTGAAGCTGGTGGACGACAATCATGGAGCAGCATCATTGACCTTGATGCAATGCCGGTGATGATGGAGATCATGTTCGTGCTTGAAGATGGAGATCGGAAGCACAAAGAAGAAAGGCCATATCATATCACATATTATGAATTGCATGTGATGTTAATCCTTTATGCATCTTGTATTTCTTAGTTAACGACGGTAGCATTATAAGATGATCCCTCATGCACATAAATTTCAAGTTCTAAAGTGTTCATCCTTAGTAAGCACCGTTGCTAAAGCTTGTTGTTTCGAAGCACCACGTGATGATCGGGCGTTAGATTACGCAGTGTATACAACATGAGCAAGCCAAATTTGCTCATGCGAAAGCTAAGGTTTGATCTTGACGAGCCTAGTATGTACAGAAATGGTCTTGGAACACGGATCACCGAAAGGTAAAGCATGAATCATATAGTAGATATGATGAACATGTCGATTGTTCGCCATTGAAACTACATCAACTCTCGTGATGATCGGTTTTGATGTGGTGGATCTGGTTCGTGTGATCACTAAAAAAATGTGAGGGATATTGTTTTGAGTGGGAGTTCACCTAGATTAATTTAACTATTAATTAGAACTCAATTTGTCATAAACTTAGTCTAAACTATTGCAAATATGTTGTAGATCAATGGCGGCCCCTACCATCAATATTAATGCGTTCCTAGAGAACGAAAAGTTGAAAACAATGGAAGCAACTTTGCGGATTGGTTCCGCAATTTGAGGATTTTCCTCAATGCTGGTAATTTGAACTATGTGCTGGATGCACCGCTGGGTGACCCGCCTGCAGCTGATGCTACCTATGAAGTAAAGAATGTTTACCTTGCTCGGAAGAATCAGTACTCCATAGTTCAATGTGCTATCTTGTATGGTTTGGAATCGGAGCTTCAGAAAAGGTTTGAGGATTCAGACCCACATGATATTGTCCGTGAACTCAAATTGATATTTGAGACTCACGCGGCAGTTGAGAGCTATGAGGCTTCTGAAAAGTTCTTTAACTACCAGATGGAAGAGGGCAGCTCCGTCAGTGAGCATGTGCTTAAGATGTCTGGGCATGCAAACAAACTCCAAAGCTTGGGTATAGTGATTCCTAATGCTTTGGGGATTTACCGTGTCCTCCAATCACTACCACCAAGTTACAAGAACTTTGTGATGAACTACAATATGCAAAGCATGAACAAGCAGTTGCCAGAACTCTTCTCCATGTTAAAATCTGCAGAAGTGGAGATCAAGAAAGAGCACCAAGTGTTGATGGTCAATAAGACCACCAAATTCAAGAAAGGCAAGTCTAAGCAAAAGGGACACTTCAAGAAGGGTGGTAAGAAAGTTGCCGCACCAACGAAGAAGACCAAGGCTGGACCTAAGCCTGACATCGAGTGCTTTACCGCAAGGGAGAAGGTCATCGAAGCGGAATTGCCCAAAGTACTTGGCGAATTTGAAGAACGACAACATCAAGAAGAAAGGTATATCCGATATACATGTTATTGATGTGTATCTCACTAGTACTCGTAGTAGTGCCTGGGTATTTGATACTGGTTCGGTTGCTCATATTTGTAACTCGAAATAGGTGTCGCAGAATAAACGGAAGCTAGCGAAGAATGAGGTGACGATGCGCGTAGGAAATGGATCAAAGGTTGATGTGATCGCGGTCGGCACGCTACCTCTTCATCTACCATCGGGATTAGTTTTATACTTAAATAATTGTTATTTGGTGCCTGCGTTAAGCATGAACATTATATCGGAATCTTGTTTATTGCGAGACGGTTACTTGTTTAAATCCGAGAATAATGGTTGTTCGATTTATATGAGTAATATATTTTATGCACATGCACCTTTGATAGATGGTCTATTCTTATTGAATCTCGATAGTGGAAATACACATATTAATAACATTGAAGCTAAACGTTTGAAATTGAGCGATAACTCGACCTATATGTGGCACTGTCGTCTTGGTCACATTGGAGTGAAGCGTATGAAGAAACTCCATTCCGATGGACTTCTTGAATCACTTGATTTTGAATCACTTGAAAGATGCGAAGCATGTCTGATGGGTAAAATGACTAAGACTCCATTTTCTGGTATGATGGAGCGAGCTACGGACTTATTGGAAATCATACATACCGATGTGTGTGGTCCAATGAGTGTAGCATCGCGCAGTGGTTATCATTATGTTCTTACCTTCACGGATGACTTGAGTAGATATGGGTATATCTATTTCATGAAACATAAGTCCGAAACTTTCGAGAAGTTTAAGGAATTTCAAAGTGAGGTAGAGAATCAACGTAACAAGAAGATTAAATTTCTACGCTCGATCGTGGAGGTGAATATCTAAGTTACGAGTTTGGCGAGCATTTGAAGAAATGCGAATACTTTCACAATTGACACCGCCGGGAACACCACAAACAGAATGGTGTGTCCGAACGTCAGAATCGAACTCTCTTAGATATGGTTCGCTCTATGATGTCACTTACAGATTTACCGCTATCATTTTGGGGTTATGCATTAGAAACAGCCGATTCACTTTAAATAGGGCACCATATAAATCCTGAAACGACACCGTATGAATTATGGTTTGGGAAGAAACCTAAATTGTCGCTCCTTAAAGTTTGGGGATGCGGCCTATGTAAAGAAGTTACAGCGACAAGCTTGAACCCAAAGCGAAAAATGTGTCTTCATAGGATACCCAAGGAAACTATTGGGTATACCTTCTATCATAGATCCGAGGGCAAAATCTTTGTTGTTAAGAATGGATCCTTTCTAGAGAAGGAATTTCTCTCAAAGAAGTGACTGGAAGGAAAGTAGAACTCGACGAGGTTGTCGAACCTTCTCTCGAACTCATGAGTAGCACAAGACCGAAGAAGTTCCCGTGGTGCCTGCACCAATAAGAGAGGAAGCTAATGATGATGATCATGAAACTTCGTTGAAGTTGCTACAAAGCCTCGCAGTCAACGAGAACTCGTACCACCCTGATTGGTATGATCCCGTTATGAGTGTCATGTTGGTGGACAACACCGATGACCTCGCGACATATGAGGAAGCGATGATGATCCCAGATTCCAATAAATGGCAAGAATCCATGAACCGAGATTGGATCCATGTACGAAAACCAAGTATGGACTTTGGTGGACTACCGGATGGCCGTAAGGCTGTCGAGAACAAATGGATTTTCAAGAAGAAAACATATGCTGATGGTAATGTTATCGTTATAAATCTCGACTTGTCGCAAAAGGGTTTCGACAAATTCAAGGAGTTGACTACGATGAGACTTTCTCACCAAAGAGAAGCTAAATCTGTGAGGATTTTGTTAGCAATCCTGCATATTATGATTATGAGATATGGCAGATGGATGTCAAAACAGCGTTCTCAATGGAGACATTGATGAAGAGTTGTATATGATGCAACCCAAAGGTTTTGTCGATCCTAACGATGCTAACAAGGTATGCAAACTTCAACGGTCCATATATGGATTGAAGCAAGCATCCCGAAGTTGGAATCAACGCTTTGATAAGGTAATCAAAGTTTTTGTTTTATACAAACTTATGGAGAAGCTTGTATTTACAAGAAAGTGAGTGGGAGCTCTGTAGCATTCTTAATACTATATGTAGATGACATATTGTTGATTGGGAATGATGTAGACCTTCTTAATAGTGTCAAGGAATATTTGAATAATAGTTTTTCAATGAAAGATCTTGGCGGAAGCTTTACATATTAGGCATAAAGATTTATAGAGATAGATCGAGACGCCTAATATCATTGTCACAAAGTACATATTTGGACAAAGTTCTAAAGAGTTTTGGAATGGAAGATAGCAAGAAAGGGTTCTTGCCCATGTTGCCCAATACGACCTTGAGTAAAACTCAAAGTCCAGCAACGGCAGAAGATAGAGAAAGGATGAGTAAGACTCCCTATGCCTTAGCCATAGGATCTCTAATGTATGCTATGCTATGTACTAGACCAGACATTGCATATGCTGTTAGTTTAACTAGCAGATATCAAAGTGATCCAGGAGTGGATCATTGGATAGCGGTCAAAAACATCCTTAAGTACTTGAGAAGAACTAAGGATATGGTTCTTTCTTATGGAGGTGATGAACACTGTTGTTAATGGTTACACCGATGATGCTAGTTGGAACACCGATCCGGATGATTCTAAATCTCAACTGATACGTATTTACTTTGAATGGTGCAACAGTTAGCTGGAGGTGTGCAAATCAAAGCGTTGTGGCGAGATCTTCAACTAAATCGGAATACATAGCTGCTTCGGAGGCTTCACAATAAGTGATATTGATGAAGGATTTCATTACAGCTCGGTGTGGTTCCAAGTGCTACTTGGACCCAATGTCTATCTAATGTGATAACATGGGCGCCATAGCCAATGCGCAAGAACCAAGGTCACACAAGAAGCTGAAGCACATCAAGCTACGTTTTCACGCTATTCGAGAACATGTCCAAGATGGTGACATAAATATTTGCAAAGTACACACAGATCTGAATGTGGCGGATCCGTTGACTAAACCTCTCCCGAGGGCAAAACATGACCAACACCAAACTGCCATGGGTGTTCGATATATTACCATGTAATCTAGATTAGTTGACTCTAGTGCAAGTGGGAGACTGTTGGAGATATGCCCTAGAGGCAATAATAAATGTAGTTATTATTATATCTTTGTGTTTATGATAAATGTTTACATTCATGCTATAACAGTATTAACAAGGAAACATTAATACTTGTGTGATTTGTAAACTAAATTAGAGTCCCTAGTAAAGCCTCTTCATAATACTAGCTTGTTGGTTAATAAGTGATTGTGGTTTCCCTATCATGAACATTGAGATGTTATTAACAACAAGATCATATCGTTAGGAGAATGGTATGATGGACATACTCCTATAGATAAGCGTAGCATAAAGATCAAGTCATTTTAATAGTTCAATTGATATATGCTTTCTATTACATAGTAACCTAATTCCTTCGACCATGAGATCATGCTTATCACCATCACCGGTAGGATGCTTTGATGACATCAAACACCACACCATAACTGGGTGGCTATAAAGGTGGCATTGAGTGTTCGGAAAGTATGGGTTGAGACACATGGATCAAGAGTGGGATTTGTCCATCCATATGACGGATAGATATACTCTGGGCCCTCTCGGTGGAATGTCATCCAATTGGCTTGCAAGGATGTGACTGGCTCACAAGGGATCACATATCACAGGAACGAGAAAAGAGTACTTATCAGTAACGAGTTTGAACTAGGTATGGAGAGATACCGACGATCAAAACCTCGGATAAGTAAACTATCGCGAGACAAAGGGAAATTGGTATCGTATGTAAGTGGTTCATTCGATCACAAAGTAATCGTAGAAATATGTTTGAGCCATATGAATTTCCAGATTCCTCTATTGGTTATTGTTCGGAGGAGTGTCTCGATCATGTCCGCATAATTCACGAACCGTAGGGAGACACACTTAAGGATTCGATGTTGTTGAGTAGTTATGGAATGATGAGTAAGATACCGAATGTTGTTTGGAGTATTGGATGGGATCCGGGATATCACGAGGAGATCCAGAATGGTCCGGAGAATAAGATTCATATAAGGAAAGTCCTGTTTCGGAGTTGGAGAATGATTCCGGTGTTTTCATCGAGAATGTTCTAGAAGGGTCCGGAAGGTTCGGCACTCCGGAGGGGAAGGGTACATGAATGTGTCATAACAAGTTGGAATGGTTGCATCATGTACTAGGTGTCATCGCTCAGCAAAATAAAGGGATAAATCAAATCCTAGTTTGAAAAGTCAAACGCCAATTTGAAAAGTCAAACGGCAATTTGCTTGTTGGAGGAGAGTAGGAAACTACTTGGGAGGAAGTCCTCCTCCTCCACCGCCGCCAAGGAGGCCAAGTTGGGGAGGACTCCTCCTCCCAACCGGCGCCCTCCCACGTATATAAGGAGGGGCAGGGGTGCCCCTCTAGCCTACACCTATCACCACCCAAACCCTAGCCCTAAGCCGCCGCCGCCACCACCCCCTGCTGCCGCCTCCTAGGGCACCACCAACTCGCCGAGTTGGGGTGAAACCCTAACCCTAGCTGCCAGGCTCCTCCCTTGGTGCCTCTAAACCCTAGATCGCCAAGGCCTCTCTCATAGTCCACCATACTGCCTCCGGCTTAAGGCGAAGCCTGCAAGATCTCCTACTTCCTGCACCACGCCGTCAGGCCGAATCGCTAGGAGAGTGCTACAACCTCCGCTGCCTGGAACAAGGGAGAGGAAGGTCTTCATCGAAAATTTAACGTGTGACCGATCATGAAGCGTTCTTAGCGCCGGAAGGATCGTCTACACGATCTTGAGATCGGCAAGAGTACGACTACATCACCCACGAGAATCCGCTCTCGTTAAATACTTTGGAATCTTCGAGGGTGTGTTATTCTATAGACTCGTTGCTACAATCTAGTAGATAGATCTTGGCTTGTTTGTTTGTATGCGGTAGAATTTTTTTTGTTTTCCATGCTACGAACCCCTACACTTGGTAACCAGATTCAAAGATCATATAGAACTTGAACCTAATCGTAAAACTTGGTAAATCAACGTGTGCTTAAGGATGCTTCCTCATGGGTACGAGGGGGTGATCCTAGGTAGGTTTAGCTGATGATGATTCGGTGGATATAAAGAGATGATCAAGGCTAGAGATACCACTCTCTTATTCCCTTTTTAAAATATTCTGATTAGTCGAGATTCTTCTCCCTCTTGTTTTAAAAAACAAAGATGGCTTTATGCAAAACAACTCCACCAGCCATAAGTCTTGCGGAGTACACCCTGTACTCACCCTTGCTTCACTAACTCTTTTGCAGCAAAGTAAGTGTTACCATAGAAGATGAGTTCTTTACGAGATCGACATCGATGAGTAGTTTGGAGTTCCAAGTCGTCAGTCTGGGATCTATGGATTGGACGCCATCATTATGCTTCAGGCCTCTTAGGCCATTTGTTAAGTTTGCTATACTTCATAGCATAATTTTCCTTCCGTTGTTTGATGTTTATGGTCAGTGACCTCTGCTTGTAATATTTTGGTTCTTCGCTCAGTTATGAGCTTGCTGTAATAAGTTTTGTGTCATAGGGTCACTGTTGTGTTATCAATTATTTCTTTATACGCTTTCGAGATTAGGTTAGGCTTATGTTCAGAAGAAGGTTTGGGATTTGTCTAGCCTTAATCCCGGGGTTGTCACCGGTTTTGGTATCAGAGCAGTACCGAATGTAGGAAACCTTTCTATTGGTCGATGTTGAGTCTAGTGTTTGTGAAAACTATTTTCAAAGATGAAAATTATGTGCGAAAACTGGTATGCTTCTTTTACTCCTTACCGGTTTGCTCTAACTCGGGTTATCTTATCTAGTGTTGATTTTGGAAAAGTTTTGCTATCTCGTCCCATCTTCCAAACTTAGGTGCCTTCTTGGCATGCCGGTTCTCAACCATTTGACCTAGTGTTGAGTTCTCTAGAGTCAGTTGTGTGTGTTCCATGTTTCCCTTTGTTCTGTTTCTTCGGAGAGACTTCTTTCTATCATAATCTCCCTACCTTAAGGGTCCACAACATCGTGTTGATGGTTCCAAAGTGATCTGTTCTAGGCCTCAAGGTTTCCTTTCGCCTCGTGTGCCTCCTTTTCATTTGTTTGTGTACTTCATAAGTTGTATATTCTTTTGGAAGCTACCTAGTGATTACTAACTTGTAGTGTACGCTGTGTCACTCAAGTAGTAGTTACTCTTTTCTTGTGTTTTAACCCTTGGACTTGAACCTAAGATCCCTGATTGTGCCGGATTCCGGTGTTGTGAATCTTGTACATGAAGCTGACCTTTAATTCAAGATCCATTCCTTTGACCCCTGCCGGTAATGTTTACACATTACCTCAGAATGGCTAGTACCTTCTACTATAGCCTTCAAGCTTGTGGATATTGTCGCTATTGAACAGTGATGATAAAGGACTTCCCCTACCACTAGCTATAGCAGATGTTCTTTGATGGAACCAAATAGATCACGACAAGAGTACTCCTCGTGAGTCTCGCATCTATATTCGTGACTCTGCCACACCTTTCATTTTCTGCATCGGTTTTCTGAAGATTGTTGACTTATGCATCCACATCTCGAGATTCTATCCTGAGTATGTTCTTCCTTTACCCTTGTTGCTTTCCGACCTCTGTCTGCCAGTTGGTAGCCAAGTAGTAAATGTGCATCGGTGTCTTCCGATGTAAGATACTCTTGTGGTCCGTTAAGACAAACCAGTTCGGGGTGTCAGGAGAAACAAACTCCAGTACTTTGTCATTTCTAAGACCAGGTCAAAGTGTTGTAATCCACAGATCAATAAGCGTTGATTATCTTCTACTCTGTTCTACCTCAGAGTATCACACTCTTTTATACTAAGAGGTTGTGTTGAGTTTCATGACCCTCTTAATGGAGTGATGCTCTTACACATATTACAACCCTTCCTCTGAGCTCTTATGCACAGGAATGCTGCATGTGCGTAATAATGTGGCCATTCGAGATTCTTAGCAATTTCTATTGCTTTGAACTCCAAGGACATTTGTGTCATTACTAGCGTGACTAGTTATCTAACAGTAAGCAAAGAATGATTGTGCTACCAAGTCTGCTATTCTTGTGCACCCTTTTCGGTCAAAGAATTAGGCTTGTGCCGAAGCTTTGAGACTACGTCTTCTTGCCTTATAAAGCAAGTTTTCCTCTTGAGCTCTGTGACATATTGGTGGTCCGTGATATTCTAGATGTCTACTAGAAGTATCTCCATGTTGCCATATGACCGTGTTGTCAAGTTCTTGAGCAAGCAAGTTCTCTGAACTGCTCCTTTCTCCAAGGATCCTTACTGGGTGCCCCTGAACTAGTTGGTTGAGCTTAAACAACAACTTGGAGAGTTGTAAGACAAATGCTCTATTCTACTTTGTTCCTTCTTAAAGGGATGTCTAGTTTTGTTCGTGCTGAAGTAAGATAGTATGTCCTTTATGGATATGTTATCTTCCCTCCATTGATTTGATTTGGGCAACCGTCAAATCAAACTCAGTTCCAAGGACAATCTTGATGGTGTATCCACTTGTGATGTCTCACTTGAGTACATCTTCATTCCCACTGGTCTGACTAGTGTCTATGTTTTGTTCATACGACATATGAGTCCATATTCTTGTAGTGTCTCAATAAGTTTGTTGTTGAGCCCATCGATGACATCCTTACATTCTCCATGCTAGAAGAGATTCATGTGGAACAGTTGGCATTAATGTTGGAAACTTTTGAGAACCATCTCCGTGTTATCTCAAAGTATGTGCTCTGGATGTTAGAAGTAACCTCCTCTGGTTCACGTGCAAATGTTGAAAGAAGTCGTCGTGGATTCGAGTAGCGTTATCTTTGTCTCCTCGGGAATCATTCCAAGTTAGTCAAGCATGTGTGAGGTATTCTTGATATGGTAGGTTGATACCTTCACATCTCGAAAAGATCCTCCAAGCACACCAAGCCACTGAATGATTTGTCATGGAAGAAAAGTACTTAAAACTTCGATCTCCTCCTAAATGTTTCCCAACAAGGATTCAATTGTGTTTCATTGCAAACAATTCATGTAGATGCAATTATGTTTTGATAACTTGCTATCACATGGGTTTCGCAATCTAGCTCATCTTTTGGAGCTTGACATTGAACTCCGTGTCTTGAGAATCTAGTGACTTTACCTCTGTGGTAAATGTTGCACCCTTTCTATTCGGACATGCTGAGTCTGAAGTTTCTCTCCACTTAACCAAAGCTGAATCTCAAGCAGCAATGATGGTTGTTGTTCCTCAAGGTTATGACATAGATCTCTCTATACATCCAGCAAGGTTGATGTAATGGTTGGCATAATCAGTCGGAAGACCTATTTTCATACCTCCTTGAATCAACAATAACAACCACTCTTCATGAAGCATCTTCTATATTTTATTATAGGAGTTGTGCTTATGGTTTCCTTTGTAAACAAAGTCTGACCTTGACTTGATGATTGGTTAAAGGCTTGTCAGTAGCCTGACATCAGTGTTAGAAACATCAAGGAGAACATTTAAAGTGGAATTGCTAAATGTCTCTCGGTCAATCCTCCAGACCATGTTATGATGGCAAGCATCTTGTTATGCCAAGTACTTGGGAGTCTGAGAATGAAGTTTCTTTTGTTCTCGTGTCATCAGGAATCTTCTAAACTATTCATCTTGGTGGTGTAAAGTGATATCATAATCTTTGGCAAGGATTTTTGATAGTCCTGGATGAATTAAAGAGTTTCCTTTCGCTTTCTTAAACATGTTCCAAGAGCGACAATGATTTTGATAATCAATAGTTTCTCTTGTTACATGTTCCTTGTGACTCTTATGAGTCCTCTCCACCAAAACCCCTTTCTGTCGTGGCCTACTTTTGAATGAAAGAGTGAACCTTCTGTGTCAAAAGTAGTTCAACAGCTTGGTTTTTTTGGTATCTATCTCTTCCACCTGTGAAATATCTATCCAAGTTGTTTGGTAGAGTTTTACCTCTCGAAGTCTGTGGTCATGTTCCTTGTGTTAGAAGTTTCCTTCTCACAGAAGTCAAAACCTTCTGCAAGTTCCATGGTCTCAATCCTTTAGAAGACCAATTATCTGTCATCTTGAAAACCATCTCCTTTTGTTTCCTCTGTTACCTTGACGTGTTTCATGTTTGTTGGCTTTAGAGATGTTCGCGAAACATCTATCCATGAGTTGACCATGAGATACTCAGTTTGTGGTTCCGAGTCATTCCCTCTCTTCTTTAGTGTGAGCAGCCACTTTGAAGATTATGAAGCGCTTCATTCATTCAATAATGGTGGCATGGATCAACCTCTTCGAGAAGATCGTCGAAGTTTAGTGTACCCCTGTTCCTTCTATCTTCCTACCTAGGAATCTCGGGACGAGATTCTTTTAAGGGGGATAGAATTGTAACAACCCTAGTTTTATTAAATTGTATTTAGGATTTGGATGTGCATTCATGAGCATCATCATCTTAAAATGCATGCAAGAAAATAATCACAAAAACCCTAAACCCTAGTTTCCCTCCTTCTTTGAAATCAATTCAAATGACTTTTGAATTTTGAAAACCTCAAAGTGTTTGGAGCCCAAATAGTATAAAGGGCCCCTTAGTGTTTTCAGATGTTTTATAAAAGTATCTTGTATTTTGAATCTCTTCAAAATCATAAAAGAAATTGAAATACAAAGAGAAAAGGGAAAACAGAAAAAGAAAATATTTCTGGAAATAAAAACTACTCCTAACTCTCCCTGGGCCGTGGACCATCTCATCCTCTCTATCTAGCGCCCAACGCAGCTGCCAGCAGCCTGCCTGTCTCCCTCTGTCGTGGCCCATCTAGCCCAGCCGTAGCCCAGCCAGGGCCTCGTACTGCTTCGGCCTTGTTTCCGTTCGTCGTCTTCCTCGACGACGAGGAAGCAGGTCGCTGGTGCGCCGTCCGCCGCCCGATGCCGCTGGCCGCTCCGCGATGCCTGCCGCCGCCCTGGTGATGGATAAGATCACGCCGAAGCCCTCCTCTCGTCCTCATCCTACCACTCATCCCCAGTGCTCTCCCTTGCTCTGTCTCCCATGCGCCCAAAACCCTAGCAGGAACTCGCCGTTCTGCCGAGCTCACCGCATCTCCCTCGTCCTCCATGCTGAAGATTGCAAGACGGGAAGCTCTCTGTGAGTCAAAATCAAGCTCGACACCGCGTCGGCCGCTGTAGTGCTCGTCGTCGATTCGCCAGCTCCCGACTTCCACTCGCTCCACCGACCTCACCACCGTGCTCCTGGTGAGCAGCTGGTCCTCGTGGACCCTCTCCCTTGCTCCCTCTTGCTCTCTAACTCCCTCCCTGTCGATCACCTGCCTCTGCCGCCGCTCGCCGCCGTCGTGCTTCCCTCTCTGGTGACCTCCCACAAACGGCGCTGCCACTTTCTAGTTGCCTGCGTCGCCCTCTCTCGAATGCCCCCAGCCCGCCGCTCCGTGCCCCCAATCACCAGACCCGCACTTGATCTGGGAGCTCGCCATTGCTGACGTCAGCCTGGCACCAGCATGACGCAGTAATCCCCTTTTCTTTTCTTTTTATGTATATACTTTTCTTTAATTGTTATATTAATTGAAAATACTGACAGGTGGGTCCCCACTGTTAGATTTTTAATCATTTCCTTAATTGTTTTCTGAAATGAATAAATACATGACATGTGGGTCCAGGTTATAAAATAATTTATATAACCTAAAATGTTTAATTGATTTAAAAATGATTTAAAATGAATTAAATTTGAGAAAATTCATAACTAATTCATTTTAAATCATAAAAATACAAATAATATATCAAAATGTTTAGAAAAATGAGTTCTACCTAATTAAACTATAATAATGCATTATTAAACAACTTAAATTGCTTGTTTAATTAGAAGAACAAATCAACCCCTCTCATATGCCTTTGGGGTTTTCCCGAATTAGGGTTTGTACCCCTCGGGACCCCGATTAATTTGTGAAGCATGCCTTAGAGATTTATTTCAATGCAATTCAACTTGTCATATCATCATCCTTGATTGAGCATTGCATCGATGCCATGTGTTGATTGTTTCCCCTTTCTTTCTAGTGTTTGGTTCTTCTCCGGTATAGTACGTTATCGGAATCGAGATCGAGATCAAAGACCAAGGCCAACACCATCGAAGGTCGAGATCAACACCGTCGAAGCTCGAAGACAAATACTTGAACAACTATAATCAAGTCAAGTACCCGATGTTCGAAGATCTGCTTTTTGGTTATCAACAGGCAAAGGCAAGCGAAGCCCCACACATACATATGAATCCTATGCTTTCAAAGTATTTCATTCTTGCCATGTGCATACGATTCCAAACCGTTTTATCGATATGTAGAGTAACCCTATATGATGCATGTTACCTTTGAAGCCTACACTCCCTGATCCACTGCTCCTAGCATAACGAGGGTTTGAGCTTGTGAAGAGTTGCTAGAGCTGTTACATCTGTTGTGCTCAGCCATGCTTAGCTGTTACCGCTGGTCCGTCCAGTTGATGAATCAGACCTACGAATGAACCTAGTTTGACAGGATGACGTGGTATCATCAGAGATAAAAGTTAAATATGATAAGGCTTGTATGGGAGGCCGTGGTGGGTTGTGGTTTTTGCAGTCCCATACTTGCCACTACTAGGACCTGTGTTCTTGCCTATGGTCCAAAACGAGCGTACAGCCACACGGGGGCCTGGAAACCCCCTCGACCAACTAACTTGCCGAGTAGATTCCATGAGTCACATAGTTTGGGCTTTCCATTCGACATACGCATCTTGGATGTTCTTGAATGGGGGTGAAGGAGGTGAATTCAAACAAGTAGGTAAGCATGGCCGGGAACAAGAGATGCACGACATCCGTAATCTTGAACCCTGCACACATCATTAGGGACCGGCTTCGGGACTCGACCCGTTACGACGGGATCTCCCTAGTGCGTGACTCATGGTCTCAGCGAAAGCAAGGTAAAGGTCGTGGTCAACCACTCTCTGCCGGCCTTCCAAGGAAGAAGGCTTATAGCTTGGCATTAAGAATCGATTGGCGCGTGTGGGTAATGTTGTAAACCCCTGCAGGGTTAAATCTTTTCGAAAAGCCGTATCCACGATTATGGACGACTTGGAAACCAGATTCAAAGATCATAGAGAACTTGAACCTAATCGTAAAACTTGGTAAATCAACGTGTGCTTAAGGATGCTTATTCATGGGTACGAGGGGGTGATCCTAGGTAGGTTCAGCTGATGATGATTCGGTGGATATCAAGAGATGATCAAGGCTAGAGATACCGCTCTCTTATTCCCTTTTTAAAATATTCTGATTAGTCGAGATTCTTCTCCCTCTTGTTTTACAAAACAAAGATGTCTTTATGCAAAAAAAATCCACCAGCCATAAGTCTTGCGGAGTACACCCTATACTCGCCCTTGCTTCATTGACTCTTTTGTAGCAGAGTAAGTGTTACCATAGAAGATGAGTTCTTTACGGCATCGACATCGACGAGTAGTTTGGAGTTTCCAGTCGACAGTCTGGGATCTATGGATTGTACGCCATCGTTGTGCTTCAGGCCTCTTAGGACATTTGTTAAGTTTGCTATACTTAATAGCATAATTTGCCTTCCGTTGTTTGATGTTTATGGTCAGTGACCTCTGCTTGTAATATTTTGGTTCTTCGCTCAGTTATGAGCTTGCTGTAATATGTTTTGTGTCATAGGGTCACTGTTGTGTTATAAATTCTTTCTCTGTAAGCTTTCGAGATTAGGTTAGGCTTATGTTCAGACGAAGGTCTGGGATTTGTCTAGCCTTAATCCCAGGGGTGTCACAGATATGCCCTAGAGGCTAATAATAAAGATGTTTTTATTGACACATCTCATTAATTCATAATAGTTTTGTATGATGCTATAAATGTATTAAATGGAAACATTAATACATGTGTGATATATTATGAGGATACACCAATCGGTGTATCCACGGAGGCAGGAAGCGACTGGCCCAATCACTATAAGAAATGTGTTAACTTATGACCTTCTCATAGTGACGGGAAATAAAATCGCCATAGATCTATGACGATTGGCACAAGATGGTCGCAGGATGTTTGGAGAGGTCAAAATCCTATAGAGTTATGACAATTTGTGTCAAAATCATCGTAATTGGAGCATATGAAATCGTCATAACCTCTAGGATACAACAAAGAGCCTTATTTCTACCCCATTATGACCAATTTAAATCGTCATGTAGTCTAAAATATAATATGTTAAATTAACTAAATAGCCACATCAGTAATTATACCTACGTGGCATGTCTATATGTCAATTTGTGTATATATGTATGTCCATGTGTCAATATACATCTACCTGATATGTAAGCCGACCTGAACCACTAGAACCCGCTTATTCAGAAAATAAGAGCAAAAATGATACTCAAGAGGAAGCGACTGGCCCAATCACCACAAGAAATGTGTTAACTTATGACCTTCTCATAGTGACGGGAAATAAAATCGTCATAGATCTATGATGATTTGGCACAAGATGGTCACAGGCTATTTGGAGAGGTCAAAATCCTATAAAATTATGACGATTTGTGTCAAAATCATCGTAATTGGAGCATATGAAATCGTCATAACCGCTAGGATACAACAAAGAGCCTTATTTATACCCCATTATTACCAATTTAAATCATCATGTAGTCTAAAATATAATATGGTAAATTAACTGAATAGCCACATCAGCAATTATACCTAGGTGGCATGTCTATATGTCAATTTGTGTATATATGTACGTCCATGTGTCAATATACATCTACCTGATATGTAAGCCGAACTGAACCACTAGAACTTGCTTATTCAAAAAATAAGAGCAAAAATGATACTCAAGAGGCTCGAACCCGTAACCTCTACCTCAATCTGTAGTAGTGATGTGAACAATCACGTTACAGAACCGTTGGTGTTATAATTCTGTGCAGGTATCGTACTAAAACATTGTTGATATGTTGTCTTGTCAAATACGAAAATAAATGGAGCAAAAATGTGCAGGTCGGAAGGCTTGAACCAGATACCTTCTCCAAGAGACAAGCAACTACTCTAACCATCGGACCACACCAATTCATATATTATAATACCGCGCTTACCCCTTATGAATATTGACCATCAATATGTTTATGTGACATGCATATTTTTTTGCCGCCTTTATGAATATTAGGCAAAAATGAAGTTGCCGTGAAGACTCGAACCCGCGACCTACATCGCATCACAGACCCTATTGACCACCATGCCACACAAATTTTGTTGTGCAATACCTGTGCTCATCCCTTATCTTACTACTCTTCACCTCGGCCTCAATGGACCAATCCCATTTGTTTTTCTCGAAGTTGGGCCTAGGCCACAGCAGAAGAAGCCCATAACGCCTTTAGCTTTTGAAGCACCTAATGGACCATCGGGCCACATCTGTTAGAGATTTAATATTGAGGGAAAATATGGCCCATAGGTACTTTAGTCCTTGTACGTTTTTTTCAAACTTTAAAAGGTTTTGAGTAATTTTATCATGCGTTTTGCATACGATTTCGGATTGAGGTCACCTAGAAATCAATTTGGTTCATCTCGATGAGACAAAAACTATGGTGTTGGTGAATTCTTATGTTTACATTGCTTGGTTGGCTTTTATTTTTATTTTCTTGTGTTGATTTAAAAATCCAATCAAAACGGCGGGCATGAAGGTTCTTAGCTACGGGCTGATCCTCGCTAAAATTTTGGTGGATCTCTGATGAAACAGCATATTGTGAGTCTAAAAATGATTTTTTTCAAAAAATCAAGAGCATCAGATCATATATCTGTAGTTCAAATTGGACCCACTTCCTACCGATTTGGCAGGAATTTGTCTTTTTCACTAGGGGTGGAAGGAAAGGTTTGAGATACCCCAATTGGGACATTCTATATGTAAGGTGGTATAGTATTTTTGAAAAATGGGGCGGTAGAATTTTGAATTAACCATTTGGTGCTAGCTTCACAAAACGACCCATTTTTCACGTTCGAAAAATAAAAAATGGCTTTTCCGTGCGACGAAAAGGAAAACTTCCTTCTGTAACATTGTTCGCCATACCATGATACATATATGTGCATAATATGGGAATATTATCACAAACTATGACGCAATTATAGCCTTAACATTGGTCGTTTGGCCTAAAAGCCTAATAAAACACCACACGAAGTATTTTCATTGGTCGGTTAGTTTTTTAATTTTTATGTCTGTTTCAAACTATGGTCAAAATGGCGGGCATGAAGGTTCTTAGATAGGGGCTGAGCCTTGCAAAACTTGCATTGAATCTCTGTAGAAACATCATATTTTGAGTCTAAAAATCATTTTTTCAAAAAATAATGGGCATCAAATAATGTACCTGTAGTTCAAATCGGACCCACTTCCTACCGATTTGGCAGAAATTTGTCTTTTTCGCCAAGGGTGGACAAAAAGGTTTAAGATACACCCGTTGGGACATTTGTACATGTAAGGTGGCCTATTATTTTTGAAAAATGAGGTGGTAGTATTGTGCAACTTTTATTTGGTGGTTGCTTCACATAATAAGACGGCACTGCGGTGGTGCTAGGGGTAAGAGGGAGGTACGGGGTGGTTACCAGGGTCACAAGGTCGAGGCGGTTGCGGTGGTAGACGCGTTTTACGAAGGGACGCACGGGTTTGGCCGCTATTGCTCACAGGAGTTCGTCCACCGTCGGGCGCTTGAAGATGATGACGGAGGCGAGTTCCTGGAGCGCAAGAAAGCAAGGCAAGGCATCAGGGAGGTGCACGCGATTAGAAGGGTCACGACAGATAAAACTAGAGGCAAGGGGGTGGTCGGGGTCACCGAATTGGTCACCGGAGTCGTGCTCGGCGTCGATGGGTTGCATTCGTTGACATTGCCGAGCATCTGGGCCATGGGCAAGCAAATGGAAGGGATCAGTAGTTGTGCATGGGGACAACGATCGCTACAGATCCTACCAGAGGTCAAGGGGTGCATGGATTTCACCGGAATTGTTGCCGGAGTTCGTCGGGGTCTGCGGCGGTGCGAGCTCGAGATTGAGCAGCCTGGTGGCTCTCTGGCGACGGGGTTTGAGGGGAAAAGGAGAGGAGGGAGAGGGGGTTAAGAGGGAGAGGTCGGGGGAGGGGATTACTGCATGAATCAACCCAATTACTCGATTTGAATTTGAGGAATAAATGATAGGGAGGGGGAGAACGGGTCCTACGCGCTGGAGACGATGGTGACAGCTTAGCAGTGGGGCCGGGAAGTCAACGGGTGGGTATGGGTTATGCGCGGTGAGAAAGAGAGCAGAGGGGGAGAGGGAAGTGGCCGGGTGGGCTGGTTGGGCCAGGGTTGCTGGGCCTAATTGGTTTAGTTGGCAGGGTTTTCTTGTTATTCCTTTTCTTTTTCTATTTCTATTTCTATTTCTATTTTTATTCAAATCCAAAGATTTAAACCTAAATTTGATTTCATAACTTCACCTAAACTTTTCAGTAGGTTTTATACAAATTACAAGTTGGTTATTTAGTCCATTTAGGTAAATTCAAATAATTTTCTTATAATTTATTATTCATTAAAGTTTGAGTGTGGCACATTGTCTTTATTTAAATAAATTTTGAATATGGTACATAAGTCCATATAATTTTATTTAATAAACCTTTATCCTTTTATATTATTTAAATAAACTTTTGTTCCATCCAATAATGTATTTTAGCCATGGTTTAAATTGACTTTGTAATAATTCTTATTTATTTATATATTTATTTCTTTGTCTTATATAATTCATATCTTTTTATTTATAGTTCCAAAAATGGTGATTCCAATTTGTATAATTTTATTTAATAATTATTTATATTTTTTATGTCCTTTAGAATTACTTTTTTCACAATTAATTATTGATTTGAGCTTTATTAGGCTTGGAATACTTTTCTTTTATCTTATAAAATTCATAACTTTTTATCCATCGCTCCAAAAAGAGTGAAACCAATTCCCATGGTTTTGTAATTTTGTTGTTTACTATTATTGATTATTTAGGAATGATGTTGCTAAATTTTTATATGTAACAAAGCCATAGTATTGGAGTGATCTTGATGATGATTTCTCTTATTAGGATTTAGGTTTTTGGTTTAACTTTTCCAAGTGCTTAAAATCAAGATACATTCCATGCATGAACGCATTTGATCTATTTGAAAATTGGTTTGTTGCTTTTTCATTCAAATTTTGTTCAAGTAAGGTTTTGATGCTTCCATTTAGAAACAAAAAGTTTCTTTTCCCCCTAAATTTCATCATTTAATTCTTTTGTTTGTTTATTTTTCACATTTCAAAATTTGCAAAATTTTGGGATGTGACATAAAAATACCTCCAAGAGAAGACAAAGAAAAGCAAAGTCGATACTAAACAAGCATGGAACATCAAAAATTATAGACACGTTTACGACGTATCAAACATCCCCAAGATTAACTCCTGCTCGTCCTCGAGTAGGTAAGTCATAAAAAGAATAATTTTTAGGTGACATGCACCATCAAAATCAAGATCAAACCATTTGCAAGCATTGAAAGCTGGGATCAAAGTAATCTAAACATGAGCATGAAATACAAAGTTCTAACAATAAGTCATAGTAACTATGCATGCAATATGAAAGGTTACAAACAAAGATCATGAATAACAATGCATTGAAAGACGTTTGTTTGTTTCACATATAGAAAACATAGCATAGTGGCATTCAGCTTGTCCCTCATGGAGTAGCAAATAGATGCATAGGACACCTTCAAAGTCCCTAAGAGTGACTAGATACAAATAGTTTATGAGCAAGCAATATCAACAATATGCATCAATCAATAAATTTTCGGACAATGCACATAGAACTAAGAATGGCAAGTATGCTCTCTTAATTGGTGCCTAAGGATAGAAGGTGAAGACTCAATATAATGGTGGAAGGAAGGCCCTTCATAAAAGGGAAGCAGGTATTTCAAGTCTCATAAAGAGCTTCCAAAAATTATGGTACTTGTTAGCTTTCATCTCTCATTGCCCCTATCATAAGAATCTTAAAGTGATTAAGGTTAAAGTGAACAAAGATGGAGTATATGCTTGACAATGTATAAGTTGGCAATCTCATGTACCTTGAATACGAGGGCCACTCCTCATGCTACTCAAGTTTAGTTACCTGTAAGTTCTTGTCATAGTAAGTACATGCGTACCATAGAGAACCGCCAACGGGGTACCCCTTGCACATGATACAGGAGCTATCCCATAATCAAAATGACAAGGCAAGCAGACAATGAGCATCTCGACAATCTTCTTATTTACCATGGGAAAATGGTGCTTTTTCCCTCTTTTCTCTTTTCAATATGTCTTTTTTTCTCAATCTCTATCTCTTTTTTTATAAGAAGAATGCTTCATAGATTGCTCACTATGGTGATGCTGCAAGTTTCCACCATGATTAGGCATAGCTTAGGCTAGCGGCCCAGGCGTTTCTCTAACATACATACATAACTCCATGGACTTACAAGCTCCCCTTTCATTTCACACCGACAACATCCGCAAACAAAAGAGCATGATATCAACTTTGTACAATGTACAAGTGCAATGTTGAAAGCGTTCCCCATGACAACATGGTTCTGCTAATTCGAAAGGTATAAGTGCAAGCATATACAACATAGACAACACAATGGTTCATGTTTATTAGGGGCAAGAAAAATAAAGTGTGCCATCAAGTTTGTTAGAGCTTTAATCACTAAGTTTTCACATAACAATATAACTTTTTAATTGGAAGGTAGATGAAACAAGAATATACTTGGAATGGTGTTACACACCATGCATAGGAATTTATAGTCGACGCTTTGGAATAACTTGGTTTCTTGGGAGTTGGATGCATGAGTAGAGCTTAATCATACAAGTGGAGGCTAGCAAAAGGAGGGCGACCAACTAAGAGAGCAATAATGGCCATAATCATGCAGAGCGACAAAACATTACTAATAAAAGCATAAAGTGGTACCACAAGTCAAAAACTAAATAATTATAGAGGCTAAGGTGACTTGTTCATAGTCATAACATGGTGTGAGCATGTGCCAAGTCAACCCAAACAAAGCATCAAAGGAGAATACCACAATATTATGCTTTTGTATGCTAAAACAACACATGATTCCTTCAAGGCACATTAAGCAATCCCAATTGTTTGGAACAAGTTATGCTAGAGCAATAATCACTAAGCATAAGGTCAAAACAACATCTAGCATGACATGCTAAAGTCTAAGTCATAGTCAAAGCAAGCTCCTCTTGTACTATTCAAGCAACAACTTTCTACTCCTCTCTAACACCAATCAACTTATTTGAAAGAACACAGCGAGAACGGGGGTCCAAACTACTTTATTCAAGCAAACTAAGCAAATCAAAAACCAAAAATGAAAACTAAGACACTCCAATAACAACACAATAGTGCATGAAACAATAAAAACGAAGTGTCTAGAAATGTAACATCCCAAAAATCATGTTTTCAAAGTTTGCATATCATTCATGCATTCATACTCATTTTAGGATCATTTCTCAATCTGGATACGTATTTACTTTGAATGGTGCAGCAGTTAGCTGGAGGAGTGCAAATCAAAGCGTTGTGGCGAGATCTTCAATTGAATCGGAATACATAGCTGCTTCGGAGGCTTCACAAGAAGTGATATGGATGAAGGAGTTCATTACAGAGCTCGGTGTGGTTCCAAGTGTGCTGGACCCAATGTCTATCTAATGTGATAACATGGGTGCCATAGCCAATGCGCAAGAACCAAGGTCACACAAGATACTGAAGCACATCAAGCTACGTTTTCACGCTATTCTAGAACATGTCCAAGATGGTGACATAAAGATTTGCAAAGTACACACAGATCTGAATGTGGCGGATCCGTTGACTAAACCTCTCCCGAGGGCAAAACATGACCAACACCAAACTGCCATGGGTGTTCGATATATTACCATGTAATCTAGATTAGTTGACTCTAGTGAAAGTGGGAGACTGTTGGAGATATGCCCTAGAGGCAATAATAAATGTAGTTATTATTATATCTTTGTGTTTATGATAAATGTTTACATTCATGCTATAACAGTATTAACAAGGAAACATTAATACTTGTGTGATTTGTAAACTAAATTAGAGTCCCTAGTAAAGCCTCTTCATAATACTAGCTTGTTGGTTAATAAATGATTGTGGTTTCCCTATCATGAACATTGAGATGTTATTAACAACAAGATCATATCGTTAGGAGAATGGTATGATGGACATACTCCTATAGATAAGCGTAGCATAAAGATCAAGTCATTTTAATAGTTCAATTGCTATATGCTTTCTATTACATATTAACATAATTCCTTCGACCATGAGATCATGCTTATCACCATCACCGGTAGGATGCTTTGATGACATAAAACACCACACCGTAACTGGGTGGCTATAAAGGTGGCATTGAGTGTTCGGAAAGTATGGGTTGAGACACATGGATCAAGAGTGGGATTTGTCCATCCATATGACGGATAGATATACTGGGCCCTCTCGGTGGAATGTCATCCAATTGGCTTGCAAGCATGTGGTAGCTCACAAGGGATCACATATCACAGAACGAGAAAAGAGTACTTATCGATGTGAGGTTGAACTAGGTATGCAGAGATACGGACGATCAAAACCTCGGATAAGTAAACTATCGTGAGACAAAGGGAAATTGGTATCGTATGTAAGTGGTTCATTTGATCGCAAAATAATCGTAGAAATATGTGGGAGCCATATGAATTTCCAGATTCCTCTATTGGTTATTGTTCGGAGAAGTGTCTCGATCATGTCCGCATAATTCACGAACCGTAGGGAGACACACTTAAGGATTCGATGTTGTTGAGTAGTTATGGAATGATGAGTAAGAGACCGAATGTTGTTCGGAGTCTCAGATGGGATCCGGGATATCACGAGGAGATCCGGAATGGTCCGGAGAATAAGATTCATATAAGGAAAGTCCTGTTTCGGAGTTGGAGAATGATTCCGGTGTTTTCATCGGGAATGTTCTAGAAGGGTCCGGAAGGTCCGGCACTCCGGAGGGGAAGGGTCCATGAATGTGTCATAACAAGTTGTAATGGTTGCATCATGTACTAGGTGTCATCGCTGAGAAAAATAAATGGATAAATCAAATCCTAGTTCGAAAAGTCAAACGCCGATTTGAAAAGTCAAACGGCAAGTTTGCATGGTGGAGGGAGAGTAGGAAACCTACTTGGGGAGGAAGTCCTCCTCCCTCCACCGCCGGCCAAGGAGGCCGAGTTGGGGGAGGACTCCCTCCTCCCAACCGGCGTCCTCCCACCTATATAAGGAGGGGCAGGGGTGCCCCTCTAGCCTACACCTATCACCACCCAAACCCTAGCCCTAAGCCGCCGGCGCCACCACCCCCTGCTGCCGCCGCCTAGGGCACCACCAACTCGCCGAGTTGGGGTGAAACCCTAACCCTAGCCGCCGGCTAGGCTCCTCCCTTGGTTCCTCTAAACCCTAGATCGCCAAGGCCTCTCTCATAGTCCACCATACTCGCTCCGGCTTAAGGCGAAGCCCTGCGAGATCTCCCCTCTACTTCCGGTACCACGTCGTCATGCTGCCGGAATTGCGAGGAGAGTGCTACAACCTCCGCTGCCTGCTGGAACAAGGGAGAGGAAGGTCTTCATCGAGTACCGAACGTGTGACCGACTGCGGAAGCGCTGCCGGAACGCAGCGCCGGAAGGATCGTCTACACGATCTTGAGATCGGCAAGAGTACGACTACATCACCCACGAGAATCCGCTCTCGTTAAACACTTTGGAATCTTCGAGGGTGAGTTATTCTATCGACTCGTTGCTACAATCTAGTAGATAGATCTTGGCTTGTTTGTTTGTATGCGGTAGAATTTTTTTGTTTTCCATGCTACGAACCCCTACAGTGGTATCAGAGCCGTGTCTATATGTAGATCTGTTGCACGAGTAGAACACAATGGTCATTGTGGGCGGTGATGCTTTTATTATCAATTGCTTCTTGTGTACTTTGCATCTTGCGGTATGATGGGATGAAGCGGCCCGGGCTAACCTTACATGACATCGTTCATGAGACTTGCTCCACGCTCAACATGCAACTTGTATTGCATAAGTGGCTTTGCGGGTGTCTGTCTCTCCCATTATAGTATAGATCCAATTTACAACGGGCACTTGATAGTTCAAACATCAATGTTGTGGTTCTTGTTCGTAAGTTAGATCGACACTTATTGAAAGCCCCAAACCACGTAAAATATGCAAAGAAATTAGAGGCGTCTAACTTTGTTTTGCAGGGGTGTGCTGTGATGTGATATGGACATGATTGTGATTATATTTGATGTATGCAATGTTCCTTATTGTAAGTTGGCAACCGGCAGGAGCCATATGGTTGTCTTTAATTTCTGTTAAGACCCGCGTGTCTATTCAAAGTAGTTGTAATAGTTGAAGCTGGTGGACGACAATCATGGAGCAGCATCATTGACCTTGATGCAATGCCGGTGATGATGGAGATCATGTTCGTGCTTGAAGATGGAGATCGGAAGCACAAAGAAGAAAGGCCATATCATATCACATATTATGAATTGCATGTGATGTTAATCCTTTATGCATCTTGTATTTCTTAGTTAACGACGGTAGCATTATAAGATGATCCCTCATGCACATAAATTTCAAGTTCTAAAGTGTTCATCCTTAGTAAGCACCGTTGCTAAAGCTTGTTGTTTCGAAGCACCACGTGATGATCGGGCGTGTTAGATTCTGCAAGTGTATACAACATGAGCAAGCCAAATTTGCTCATGCGAAAGCTAAGGTTTGATCTTGACGAGCCTAGTATGTACAGAAATGGTCTTGGAACACGGATCACCGAAAGGTAAAGCATGAATCATATAGTAGATATGATGAACATGTCGATTGTTAGCCATTGAAACTACATCAACTCGTGATGATCGGTTTTGATGTGGTGGATCTGGTTCGTGTGATCACTAAAAAAATGTGAGGGATATTGTTTTGAGTGGGAGTTCACCTAGATTAATTTAACTATTAATTAGAACTCAATTTGTCATAAACTTAGTCTAAACTATTGCAAATATGTTGTAGATCAATGGCGGCCCCTACCATCAATATTAATGCGTTCCTAGAGGCGAAAAGTTGAAAACAATGGAAGCAACTTTGGATTGGTTCCAATTTGAGGATTTTCCTCAATGCTGGTAATTTGAACTATGTCTTTGGATGCACCATTTGGGTGACCCTGCGGTGATGCTACCTATGAAGTAAAGAATGTTTACCTTGCTCGGAAGAATCAGTACTCCATAGTTCAATGTGCTATCTTGTATGGTTTGGAATCGGAGCTTCAGAAAAGGTTTGAGGATTCAGACCCACATGATATTGTCCGTGAACTCAAATTGATATTTGAGACTCACGCGGCAGTTGAGAGCTATGAGGCTTCTGAAAAGTTCTTTAACTACCAGATGGAAGAGGGCAGCTCCGTCAGTGAGCATGTGCTTAAGATGTCTGGGCATGCAAACAAACTCCAAAGCTTGGGTATAGTGATTCCTAATGCTTTGGGGATTTACCGTGTCCTCCAATCACTACCACCAAGTTACAAGAACTTTGTGATGAACTACAATATGCAAAGCATGAACAAGCAGTTGCCAGAACTCTTCTCCATGTTAAAATCTGCAGAAGTGGAGATCAAGAAAGAGCACCAAGTGTTGATGGTCAATAAGACCACCAAATTCAAGAAAGGCAAGTCTAAGCAAAAGGGACACTTCAAGAAGGGTGGTAAGAAAGTTGCCGCACCAACGAAGAAGACCAAGGCTGGACCTAAGCACGATCTTGAGTGCTTTCTTTGCAAGGAGAAGGTCACTGGAAGCGGAATTGCCCAAAGTACTTGGCGAATTTGAAGAACGACAACATCAAGAAGAAAGGTATATCCGATATACATGTTATTGATGTGTATCTCACTAGTACTCTTAGTAGTGCCTGGGTATTTGATACTGGTTCGGTTGCTCATATTTGTAACTCGAAATAGGTGTTGCAGAATAAACGGAAGCTAGCGAAGAATGAGGTGACGATGCGCGTAGGAAATGGATCAAAGGTTGATGCGATCGCGGTCGGCACGCTACCTCTTCATCTACCATCGGGATTAGTTTTATACTTAAATAATTGTTATTTGGTGCCTGCGTTAAGCATGAACATTATATCGGAATCTTGTTTATTGCGAGACGGTTACTTGTTTAAATCCAAGAATAATGGTTGTTCGATTTATATGAGTAATATATTTTATGCACATGCACCTTTGATAGATGGTCTATTCTTATTGAATCTCGATAGTGGAAATACACATATTAATAACATTGAAGCTAAACGTTTGAAATTGAGCGATAACTCGACCTATATGTGGCACTGTCGTCTTGGTCACATTGGAGTGAAGCGTATGAAGAAACTCCATTCCGATGGACTTCTTGAATCACTTGATTTTGAATCACTTGAAAGATGCGAAGCATGTCTGATGGGTAAAATGACTAAGACTCCATTTTCTGGTATGATGGAGCGAGCTATGGACTTATTGGAAATCATACATACCGATGTGTGTGGTCCAATGAGTGTAGCATCGCGCAGTGGTTATCATTATGTTCTTACCTTCACGGATGACTTGAGTAGATATGGGTATATCTATTTCATGAAACATAAGTCCGAAACTTTCGAGAAGTTTAAGGAATTTCAAAGTGAGGTAGAGAATCAACGTAACAAGAAGATTAAATTTCTACGTTCTGATCGTGGAGGTGAATATCTAAGTTACGTGTTTGGCGAGCATTTGAAGAAATGCGGAATACTTTCACAATTGACACCGCCGGGAACACCACAGCGTAATGGTGTGTCTGAACGTCGTAATCGAACTCTCTTAGATATGGTTCATTCTATGATGTCACTTACAGATTTACCGCTATCATTTTGGGGTTATGCATTAGAAACAGCCGCATTCACTTTAAATAGGGCACCATCTAAATCCGTTGAAACGACACCGTATGAATTATGGTTTGGGAAGAAACCTAAATTGTCGTTCCTTAAAGTTTGGGGATGCGAAGCCTATGTAAAGAAGTTACAGCCGGACAAGCTTGAACCCAAAGCGAAAAAATGTTTCTTCATAGGATACCCGAAGGAAACTATTGGGTATACCTTCTATCATAGATCCGAGGGCGAAATCTTTGTTGCCAAGAATGGATCCTTTCTAGAGAAGGAATTTCTCTCGAAAGAAGTGACTGGAAGGAAAGTAGAACTCGACGAGGTTGTCGAACCTTCTCTCGAACTTGCGAGTAGCACAGCACCGGAAGAAGTTCCTGTGGTGCCTGCACCAATAAGAGAGGAAGCTAATGATGATGATCATGAAACTTCGGTTGAAGTTGCTACAAAGCCTCGCAGGTCAACGAGAACTCGTACCACTCCTGATTGGTATGATCCCGTTATGAGTGTCATGTTGGTGGACAACACCGATGACCCTGCGACATATGAGGAAGCGATGATGATCCCAGATTCCAATAAATGGCAAGAAGCCATGAAATCCGAGATTGGATCCATGTACGAAAACCAAGTATGGACTTTGGTGGACTTACCGGATGGCCAGAAGGCTGTCGAGAACAAATGGATTTTCAAGAAGAAAACATATGCTGATGGTAATGTTACTGTCTATAAATCTCGACTTGTCGCAAAAGGGTTTCGACAAATTCAAGGAGTTGACTACGATGAGACTTTCTCACCAGTAGCAAAGCTCAAATCTGTGAGGATTTTGTTAGCAATCCTGCATATTATGATTATGAGATATGGCAGATGGATGTCAAAACAACGTTCTCAATGGAGACATTGATGAAGAGTTGTATATGATGCAACCCAAAGGTTTTGTCGATCCTAAAGATGCTAACAAGGTATGCAAACTTCAACGGTCCATATATGGATTTAAGCAAGCATCCCGAAGTTGGAATCAACGTTTTGATAAGGTAATCAAAAGTTTTTGTTTTATACAAACTTATGGAGAAGCTTGTATTTACAAGAAAGTGAGTGGGAGCTCTGTAGCATTCTTAATACTATATGTAGATGACATATTGTTGATTGGGAATGATGTAGACCTTCTTAATAGTGTCAAGGAATATTTGAATAATAGTTTTTCAATGAAAGATCTTGGCGAAGCAGCTTACATATTAGGCATAAAGATTTATAGAGATAGATCGAGACGCCTAATATCATTGTCACAAAGTACATATTTGGACAAAGTTCTAAAGAGTTTTGGAATGGAAGATAGCAAGAAAGGGTTCTTGCCCATGTTGTATATCGACCTTGAGTAAAACTCAAAGTCCAACGGCAGAAGATAGAGAAAGGATGAGTAAGACTATGCCTTAGCCATAGGATCTCTAATGTATGCTATGCTATGTACTAGACCAGACATTGCATATGCTGTTAGTTTAACTAGCAGATATCAAAGTGATCCAGGAGTGGATCATTGGATAGCGGTCAAAAACATCCTTAAGTACTTGAGAAGAACTAAGGATATGGTTCTTTCTTATGGAGGTGATGAACAGCTCGTTGTTAATGGTTACACCGATGCTAGTTGGAACACCGATCCGGATGATTCTAAATCTCAATCTGGATACGTATTTACTTTGAATGGTGCAACAGTTAGCTGGAGGTGTGCAAATCAAAGCGTTGTGGCGAGATCTTCAACTAAATCGGAATACATAGCTGCTTCGGAGGCTTCACAATAAGTGATATTGATGAAGGATTTCATTACAGAGCTCGGTGTGGTTCCAAGTGCGCTGGACCCAATGTCTATCTAATGTGATAACATGGGCGCCATAGCCAATGCGCAAGAACCAAGGTCACACAAGAAGCTGAAGCACATCAAGCTACGTTTTCACGCTATTCGAGAACATGTCCAAGATGGTGACATAAAGATTTGCAAAGTACACACAGATCTGAATGTGGCGGATCCGTTGACTAAACCTCTCCCGAGGGCAAAACATGACCAACACCAAACTGCCATGGGTGTTCGATATATTACCATGTAATCTAGATTAGTTGACTCTAGTGCAAGTGGGAGACTGTTGGAGATATGCCCTAGAGGCAATAATAAATGTAGTTATTATTATATCTTTGTGTTTATGATAAATGTTTACATTCATGCTATAACAGTATTAACAAGGAAACATTAATACTTGTGTGATTTGTAAACTAAATTAGAGTCCCTAGTAAAGCCTCTTCATAATACTAGCTTGTTGGTTAATAAGTGATTGTGGTTTCCCTATCATGAACATTGAGATGTTATTAACAACAAGATCATATCGTTAGGAGAATGGTATGATGGACATACTCCTATAGATAAGCGTAGCATAAAGATCAAGTCATTTTAATAGTTCAATTGATATATGCTTTCTATTACATAGTAACCTAATTCCTTCGACCATGAGATCATGCTTATCACCATCACCGGTAGGATGCTTTGATGACATCAAACACCACACCATAACTGGGTGGCTATAAAGGTGGCATTGAGTGTTCGGAAAGTATGGGTTGAGACACATGGATCAAGAGTGGGATTTGTCCATCCATATGACGGATAGATATACTCTGGGCCCTCTCGGTGGAATGTCATCCAATTGGCTTGCAAGGATGTGACTGGCTCACAAGGGATCACATATCACAGGAACAAGAAAAGAGTACTTATCAGTAACGAGTTTGAACTAGGTATGGAGAGATACCGACGATCAAAACCTCGGATAAGTAAACTATCGCGAGACAAAGGGAAATTGGTATCGTATGTAAGTGGTTCATTCGATCACAAAGTAATCGTAGAAATATGTTTGAGCCATATGAATTTCCAGATTCCTCTATTGGTTATTGTTCGGAGAAGTGTCTCGATCATGTCCGCATAATTCACGAACCGTAGGGAGACACACTTAAGGATTCGATGTTGTTGAGTAGTTATGGAATGATGAGTAAGAGACCGAATGTTGTTTGGAGTATTGGATGGGATCCGGGATATCACGAGGAGATCCGGAATGGTCCGGAGAATAAGATTCATATAAGGAAAGTCCTGTTTCGGAGTTGGAGAATGATTCCGGTGTTTTCATCGAGAATGTTCTAGAAGGGTCCGGAAGGTTCGGCACTCCGGAGGGGAAGGGTACATGAATGTGTCATAACAAGTTGGAATGGTTGCATCATGTACTAGGTGTCATCGCTCAGCAAAATAAAGGGATAAATCAAATCCTAGTTTGAAAAGTCAAACGCCAATTTGAAAAGTCAAACGGCAATTTGCTTGGTGGAGGGAGAGTAGGAAACCTACTTGGGAGGAATTCCTCCTCCTCCACCACGCCAAGGAGGCCAAGTTGGGGAGGACTCCTCCCAACCGGCGCCCTCCCACGTATATAAGGAGGGGCAGGGGTGCCCCTCTAGCCTACACCTATCACCACCCAAACCCTAGCCCTAAGCCGCCGCCGCCACCACCCCCTGCTGCCGCCTCCTAGGGCACCACCAACTCGCCGAGTTGGGGTGAAACCCTAACCCTAGCTGCCGGCTAGGCTCCTCCCTTGGTGCCTCTAAACCCTAGATCGCCAAGGCCTCTCTCATAGTCCACCATACTCGCTCCGGCTTAAGGCGAAGCCCTGCGAGATCTACCCTCTACTTCCGGTACCACGCCGTCGTGCTGCCGGAATCGCGAGGAGAGTGCTACAACCTCCGCTGCCTCTTTGGAACAAGGAGAGGAAGGTCTTCATCGAAAACCAACGCGTGTGACCATTGCGGGAAGCGCTGTTTAACGCACTTGCGGAAGGATCGTCTACACGATCTTGAGATCGGCAAGAGTACGACTACATCACCCACGAGAATCCGCTCTCGTTAAATACTTTGGAATCTTCGAGGGTGTGTTATTCTATCGACTCGTTGCTACAATCTAGTAGATAGATCTTGGCTTGTTTGTTTGTATGCGATAGAATTTTTTTGTTTTCCATGCTACTAACCCCTACACTTGGTAACCAGATTCAAAGATCATATAGAACTTGAACCTAATCGTAAAACTTGGTAAATCAACGTGTGCTTAAGGATGCTTCCTCATGGGTACGAGGGGGTGATCCTAGGTAGGTTTAGCTGATGATGATTCGGTGGATATCAAGAGATGATCAAGGCTAGAGATACCACTCTCTTATTCCCTTTTTAAAATATTCTGATTAGTCGAGATTCTTCTCCCTCTTGTTTTACAAAACAAAGATGGCTTTATGCAAAACAACTCCACCAGCCATAAGTCTTGCGGAGTACACCCTGTACTCACCCTTGCTTCACTAACTCTTTTGCAGCAAAGTAAGTGTTACCATAGAAGATGAGTTCTTTACGAGATCGACATCGATGAGTAGTTTGGAGTTCCAAGTCGTCAGTCTGGGATCTATGGATTGGACGCCATCATTATGCTTCAGGCCTCTTAGGCCATTTGTTAAGTTTGCTATACTTCATAGCATAATTTTCCTTCCGTTGTTTGATGTTTATGGTCAGTGACCTCTGCTTGTAATATTTTGGTTCTTCGCTCAGTTATGAGCTTGCTGTAATAAGTTTTGTGTCATAGGGTCACTGTTGTGTTATCAATTATTTCTTTATACGCTTTCGAGATTAGGTTAGGCTTATGTTCAGAAGAAGGTCTGGGATTTGTCTAGCCTTAATCCCGGGGTTGTCACCGGTTTTGGTATCAGAGCAGTACCGAATGTAGGAAACCTTTCTATTGGTCGATGTTGAGTCTAGTGTTTGTGAAAACTATTTTCAAAGATGAAAATTATGTGCGAAAAACTCTGGTATGCTTCTTTTACTCCTTACCCAGTTTTGCTCTAACTCTGGGTTATCTTATCTAGTGTTGATTTTGGAAAAGTTTTGCTATCTCGTCCCATCTTCCAAACTTAGGTGCCTTCTTGGCATGCCGGTTCTCAACCATTTGACCTAGTGTTGAGTTCTCTAGAGTCAGTTGTGTGTGTTCCATGTTTCCCTTTGTTCTATTTCTTCGGAGAGACTTCTTTATATCATAATCTCCCTACCTTAAGGGTCCACAACATCGTGTTGATGGTTCCAAAGTGATCTGTTCTAGGCCTCAAGGTTTCCTTTCGCCTCGTGTGCCTCCTTTTCATTTGTTTGTGTACTTCATAAGTTGTATATTCTTTTGGAAGCTACCTAGTGATTACTAACTTGTAGTGTATGCTGTGTCACTCAAGTAGTAGTTACTCTTTTCTTGGGTTTTAACCCTTGGACTTGAACCTAAGATCCCTGATTGTGCCGGATTCCGGTGTTGTGAATCTTGTACATGAAGCTGACCTTTAATTCAAGATCCATTCCTTTGACCCCTGCCGGTAATGTTTACACATTACCTCAGAATGGCTAGTACCTTCCACTATAGCCTTCAAGCTTGTGGATATTGTCGCTATTGAACAGTGATGATAAAGGACTTCCCCTACCACTAGCTATGGCAGATGTTCTTTGATGGAACCAAATAGATCACGACAAGAGTACTCCTCGTGAGTCTCGCATCTATATTCGTGACTCTGCCACACCTTTCATTTTCTGCATCGGTTTTCTGAAGATTGTTGACTTATGCATCCACATCTCGAGATTCTATCCTGAGTATGTTCTTCCTTTACCCTTGTTGCTTTCCGACCTCTGTCTGCCAGTTGGTAGCCAAGTAGTAAATGTGCATCGGTGTCTTCCGATGTAAGATACTCTTGTGGTCCGTTAAGACAAACCAGTTCGGGGTGTCAGGAGAAACAAACTCCAGTACTTTGTCATTTCTAAGACCAGGTCAAAGTGTTGTAATCCACAGATCAATAAGCGTTGATTATCTTCTACTCTGTTCTACCTCAGAGTATCACACTCTTTTATACTAAGAGGTTGTGTTGAGTTTCATGACCCTCTTAATGGAGTGATGCTCTTACACATATTACAACCCTTCCTCTGAGCTCTTATGCACAGGAATGCTGCATGTGCGTAATAATGTGGCCATTCGAGATTCTTAGCAATTTCTATTGCTTTGAACTCCAAGGACATTTGTGTCATTACTAGCGTGACTAGTTATCTAACAGTAAGCAAAGAATGATTGTGCTACCAAGTCTGCTATTCTTGTGCACCCTTTTCGGTCAAAGAATTAGGCTTGTGCCGAAGCTTTGAGACTACGTCTTCTTGCCTTATAAAGCAAGTTTTCCTCTTGAGCTCTGTGACATATTGGTGGTCCGTGATATTCTAGATGTCTACTAGAAGTATCTCCATGTTGCCATATGACCGTGTTGTCAAGTTCTTGAGCAAGCAAGTTCTCTGAACTGCTCCTTTCTCCAAGGATCCTTACTGGGTGCCCCTGAACTAGTTGGTTGAGCTTAAACAACAACTTGGAGAGTTGTAAGACAAATGCTCTATTCTACTTTGTTCCTTCTTAAAGGGATGTCTAGTTTTGTTCGTGCTGAAGTAAGATAGTATGTCCTTTATGGATATGTTATCTTCCCTCCATTGATTTGATTTGGGCAACCGTCAAATCAAACTCAGTTCCAAGGACAATCTTGATGGTGTATCCACTTGTGATGTCTCACTTGAGTACATCTTCATTCCCACTGGTCTGACTAGTGTCTATGTTTTGTTCATACGACATATGAGTCCATATTCTTGGAGTGTCTCAATAAGTTTGTTGTTGAGCCCATCGATGACATCCTTACATTCTCCATGCTAGAAGAGATTCATGTGGAACAGTTGGCATTAATGTTGGAAACTTTTGAGAACCATCTCCGTGTTATCTCAAAGTAGCGTTATCTTTGTCTCCTCGGGAATCATTCCAAGTTAGTCAAGCATGTGTGAGGTATTCTTGATATGGTAGGTTGATACCTTCACATCTCGAAAAGATCCTCCAAGCACACCAAGCCACTGAATGATTTGTCATGGAAGAAAAGTACTTAAAACTTCGATCTCCTCCTAAATGTTTCCCAACAAGGATTCAATTGTGTTTCATTGCAAACAATTCATGTAGATGCAATTATGTTTTGATAACTTGCTATCACATGGGTTCCGCAATCTAGCTCATCTTTTGGAGCTTGACATTGAACTCCGTGTCTTGAGAATCTAGTGACTTTACCTCTGTGGTAAATGTTGCACCCTTTCTATTCGGACATGCTGAGTCTGAAGTTTCTCTCCACTTAACCAAAGCTGAATCTCAAGCAGCAATGATGGTTGTTGTTCCTCAAGGTTATGACATAGATCTCTATACATCCGCAAGGTTGATGTAATGGTTGGCATAATCAGTCGGAAGACCTATTTTCATACCTCCTTGAATCAGCAATAACAACCACTCTTCATGAAGCATCTTCTATATTTTATTATAGGAGTTGTGCTTATGGTTTCCTTTGTAAACAAAGTCTGACCTTGACTTGATGATTGGTTAAAGGCTTGTCAGTAGCCTGACATCAGTGTTAGAAACATCAAGGAGAACATTTAAAGTGGAATTGCTAAATGTCTCTCGGTCAATCCTCCAGACCATGTTATGATGGCAAGCATCTTGTTATGCCAAGTACTTGGGAGTCTGAGAATGAAGTTTCTTTTGTTCTCGTGTCATCAGGAATCTTCTAAACTATTCATCTTGGTGGTGTAAAGTGATATCATAATCTTTGGCAAGGATTTTTGATAGTCCTGGATGAATTAAAGAGTTTCCTTTCGCTTTCTTAAACATGTTCCAAGAGCGACCATGATTTTGATAATCAATAGTTTCTCTTGTTACATGTTCCTTGTGACTCTTATGAGTCCTCTCCACCAAAACCCCTTTCTGTCGTGGCCTACTTTTGAATGAAAGAGTGAACCTTCTGTGTCAAAAGTAGTTCAACAGCTTGGTTTTTTTGGTATCTATCTCTTCCACCTGTGAAATATCTATCCAAGTTGTTTGGTAGAGTTTTACCTCTCGAAGTCTGTGGTCATGTTCCTTCGTTAGAAGTTTCTCACAGAAGTCAAAACCTTCTGCAAGTTCCATGGTCTCAATCCTTTAGAAGACCAATTATCTGTCACCTTGAAAACCATCTCCTTTTGTTTCCTCTGTTACCTTGACGTGTTTCATGTTTGTTGGCTTTAGAGATGTTCGCGAAACATCTATCCATGAGTTG
Organism: Avena insularis; assembly: GCA_023614405.1. Lineage (NCBI taxonomy): Eukaryota > Viridiplantae > Streptophyta > Magnoliopsida > Poales > Poaceae > Avena > Avena insularis. Next base: position 242,612,799 of record CM042689.1, on the reverse strand, counting down.
ACCATGAGATACTCAGTTTGTGGTTCCGAGTCATTCCCTCTCTTCTTTAGTGTGAGCAGCCACTTTGAAGATTATGAAGCGCTTCATTCATTCAATAATGGTGGCATGGATCAACCTCTTCGAGAAGATCGTCGAAGTTTAGTGTACCCCTGTTCCTTCTATCTTCCTACCTAGGAATCTCGGGACGAGATTCTTTTAAGGGGGATAGAATTGTAACAACCCTAGTTTTATTAAATTGTATTTAGGATTTGGATGTGCATTCATGAGCATCATCATCTTAAAATGCATGCAAGAAAATAATCACAAAAACCCTAAACCCTAGTTTCCCTCCTTCTTTGAAATCAATTCAAATGACTTTTGAATTTTGAAAACCTCAAAGTGTTTGGAGCCCAAATAGTATAAAGGGCCCCTTAGTGTTTTCAGATGTTTTATAAAAGTATCTTGTATTTTGAATCTATTCAAAATCATAAAAGAAATTGAAATACAAAGAGAAAAGGGAAAACAGAAAAATAAAATATTTCTGGAAATAAAAACTACTCCTAACTCTCCCTGGGCCGTGGACCATCTCATCCTCTCTATCTAGCGCCCAACGCAGCTGCCAGCAGCCTGCCTGTCTCCCTCTGTCGTGGCCCATCTGGCCCAGCCGTAGCCCAGCCAGGGCCTCGTACTGCTTCGGCCTTGTTTCCGTTCATCGTCTTCCTCGACGACGAGGAAGCAGGTCGCTGGCGCCGTCCGCCGCCCGATGCCACTGGCCGCTCCGCGATGCCCGTCGCCGCCCTAGTGATGGATAAGATCCCGCCGAAGCCCTCCTCTCGTCCTCATCCTCCCACTCATCCCCAGTGCTCTCCCTTGCTCTGTCTCCCATGCGCCCAAAACCCTAGCAGGAACACGCCGTTGTTCCTGTCGAGCTCCGCCGCATCTCCCTCGTCCTCCATGCTGAAGATTGCAAGACGGGAATCTCTCTGTGAGTCAAAATCGAGCTCGACACCGCGTCGGCCGCTGTAGTGCTCGTCGTCGATTCGCCAGCTCCTGACTTCCACTCGCTCCACCGACCTCACCACCGTGCTCCTGGTGAGCAGCTGGTCCTCGTGGACCCTCTCCCTTGCTCCCTCTTGCTCTCTAACTCCCTCCCTGTCGATCACCTGCCTCTGCCGCCACGCCGTGCTTCCTCTCTGTGACCTCCCACAAACGGCGCCACTTTCTAGTTGCTGCGTCGCCTCTCTCGAATGCCCCAGCCCCGCCTCCCGTGCCCCAATCACTGACCAAGACTTGATCGGGAGTCGCCATTGCCGACGCCACTGCACCAAAGATGACGCAAAGAATCCCTTTTCTTTTCTTTTTGTGTATATACTTTTCTTTAATTGTTATATTAATTGAAAATACTGACAGGTGGGTCCCCACTGTTAGATTTTTAATCATTTCCTTAATTGTTTTCTGAAATGAATAAATACATGACATGTGGGTCCAGGTTATAAAATAATTTATATAACCTAAAATGTTTAATTGATTTAAAAATGATTTAAAATGAATTAAATTTGGGAAAATTCATAACTAATTCATTTTAAATCATAAAAATACAAATAATATATCAAAATGTTCAGAAAAATGAGTTCTACCTAATTAAACTATAATAATGCATTATTAAACAACTTCAATTGCTTGTTTAATTAGAAGAACAAATCAACCCCTCTCATATGCCTTTGGGGTTTTCCCGAATTAGGGTTTGTACCCCTCGGGACCCCGATTAATTTGTGAAGCATGCCTTAGAGATTTATTTCAATGCAATTCAACTTGTCATATCATCATCCTTGATTGATCATTGCATCGATGCCATGTGTTGATTGTTTCCCCTTTCTTTCTGGTGTTTGGTTCTTCTCCGGTATAGTACGTTATCGGAATCGAGATCGAGATCAAAGACCAAGGCCAACACCATCGAAGGTCGAGATCAACACCGTCGAAGCTCGAAGACAAATACTTGAACAACTATAATCAAGTCAAGTACCCAATGTTCGAAGATCTGCTTTTTGGTTATCAACAGGCAAAGGCAAGCGAAGCCCCACACATACATATGAATCCTATGTTTTCAAAGTATTTCATTCTTGCCATGTGCATACGATTCCAAACCGTTTTATCGATATGTAGAGTAACCCTATATGATGCATGTTACCTTTGAAGCCTACACTCCCTGATCCACTGCTCCTAGCATAACGAGGGTTTGAGCTTGTGAAGAGTTGCTAGAGCTGTTACATCTGTTGTGCTCAGCCATGCTTAGCTGTTACCGCTGGTCCGTCCAGTTGATGAATCAGACCTACGAATGAACCTAGTTTGACAGGATGACGTGGTATCATCAGAGATAAAAGTTAAATATGATAAGGCTTGTATGGGAGGCCGTGGTGGGTTGTGGTTTTTGCAGTCCCATACTTGCCACTACTAGGACATGTGTTCTTGCCTATGGTCCAAAACGAGCGTACAGCCACACGGGGGCCTGGAAACCCCCTCGACCAACTAACTTGCCGAGTAGATTCCATGAGTCACATAGTTTGGGCTTTCCATTCGACATACGCATCTTGGATGTTCTTGAATGGGGGTGAAGGAGGTGAATTCAAACAAGTAGGTAAGCATGGCCGGGAACAAGAGATGCACGACATCCGTAATCTTGAACCCTGCACACATCATTAGGGACGGCCGACTCGACCCGTTACGACGGGATCTCCCTAGTGCGTGACTCATGGTCTCAGCGAAAGCAAGGTAAAGGTCGTGGTCAACCACTCTCTGCCGGCCTTCCAAGGAAGAAGGCTTATAGCTTGGCATTAAGAATCGATTGGCGCGTGTGGGTAATGTTGTAAACCCCTGCAGGGTTAAATCTTTTCGAAAAGCCGTATCCACGATTATGGACGACTTGGAAACCAGATTCAAAGATCATAGAGAACTTGAACCTAATCGTAAAACTTGGTAAATCAACGTGTGCTTAAGGATGCTTATTCATGGGTACGAGGGGGTGATCCTAGGTAGGTTCAGCTGATGATGATTCGGTGGATATCAAGAGATGATCAAGGCTAGAGATACCGCTCTCTTATTCCCTTTTTAAAATATTCTGATTAGTCGAGATTCTTCTCCCTCTTGTTTTACAAAACAAAGATGTCTTTATGCAAAAAAAATCCACCAGCCATAAGTCTTGCGGAGTACACCCTATACTCGCCCTTGCTTCATTGAATCTTTTGTAGCAGTAAGTGTTACCATAGAAGATGAGTTCTTTACGGCATCGACATCGATTTAGTAGTTTGGAGTTTCCAAATGCACCGGGATCTATGGATTGTACGCCATCGTTGTGCTTCAGGCCTCTTAGGACATTTGTTAAGTTTGCTATACTTAATAGCATAATTTGCCTTCCGTTGTTTGATGTTTATGGTCAGTGACCTCTGCTTGTAATATTTTGGTTCTTCGCTTAGTTATGAGCTTGCTGTAATATGTTTTGTGTCATAGGGTCACTGTTGTGTTATCAATTCTTTCTCTGTAAGCTTTCGAGATTAGGTTAGGCTTATGTTCAGACGAAGGTCTGGGATTTGTCTAGCCTTAATCCCAGGGGTGTCACAGATATGCCCTAGAGGCTAATAATAAAGATGTTTTTATTGACACATCTCATTAATTCATAATAGTTTTGTATGATGCTATAAATGTATTAAATGGAAACATTAATACATGTGTGATATATTATGAGGATACACCAATCGGTGTATCCACGGAGGCAGAAGTTTAACGGCCCAATCACTATAAGAAATGTGTTAACTTATGACCTTCTCATAGTGACGGGAAATAAAATCGCCATAGATCTATGACGATTGGCACAAGATGGTCGCAGGATGTTTGGAGAGGTCAAAATCCTATAGAGTTATGACAATTTGTGTCAAAATCATCGTAATTGGAGCATATGAAATCGTCATAACCTCTAGGATACAACAAAGAGCCTTATTTCTACCCCATTATGACCAATTTAAATCGTCATGTAGTCTAAAATATAATATGTTAAATTAACTAAATAGCCACATCAGTAATTATACCTACGTGGCATGTCTATATGTCAATTTGTGTATATATGTATGTCCATGTGTCAATATACATCTACCGATATGTGCCGACTGAACCACTAGAACCCGCTTATTCGTAAAATAAGAGCAAAATGATACTCAAGAGGAAGCGACTGGCCCAATCACCACAAGAAATGTGTTAACTTATGACCTTCTCATAGTGACGGGAAATAAAATCGTCATAGATCTATGATGATTTGGCACAAGATGGTCACAGGCTGTTTGGAGAGGTCAAAATCCTATAAAATTATGACGATTTGTGTCAAAATCATCGTAATTGGAGCATATGAAATCGTCATAACCGCTAGGATACAACAAAGAGCCTTATTTATACCCCATTATTACCAATTTAAATCATCATGTAGTCTAAAATATAATATGGTAAATTAACTGAATAGCCACATCAGCAATTATACCTAGGTGGCATGTCTATATGTCAATTTGTGTATATATGTACGTCCATGTGTCAATATACATCTACCTGATATGTAAGCCGAACTGAACCACTAGAACTTGCTTATTCAAAAAATAAGAGCAAAAATGATACTCAAGAGGCTCGAACCCGCAACCTCTACCTCAATCTGTAGTAGTGATGTGAACAATCACGTTACAGAACCGTTGGTGTTATAATTCTGTGCAGGTATCGTACTAAAACATTGTTGATATGTTGTCTTGTCAAATACGAAAATAAATGGAGCAAAAATGTGCAGGTCGGAAGGCTTGAACCAGATACCTTCTCCAAGAGACAAGCAACTACTCTAACCATCGGACCACACCAATTCATATATTATAATACCGCGCTTACCCCTTATGAATATTGACCATCAATATGTTTATGTGACATGCATATTTTTTTGCCGCCTTTATGAATATTAGGCAAAAATGAAGTTGCCGTGAAGACTCGAACCCGCGACCTACATCGCATCACAGACCCTATTGACCACCATGCCACACAAATTTTGTTGTGCAATACCTGTGCTCATCCCTTATCTTACTACTCTTCACCTCGGCCTCAATGGACCAATCCCATTTGTTTTTCTCGGTTGGGCCTAGGCCACAGCAGAAGAAGCCCATAACGCCTTTAGCTTTTGAAGCACCTAATGGACCATCGGGCCACATCTGTTAGAGATTTAATATTGAGGGAAAATATGGCCCATAGGTACTTTAGTCCTTGTACGTTTTTTTCAAACTTTAAAAGGTTTTGAGTAATTTTATCATGCGTTTTGCATACGATTTCGGATTGAGGTCACCTAGAAATCAATTTGGTTCATCTCGATGAGACAAAAACTATGGTGTTGGTGAATTCTTATGTTTACATTGCTTGGTTGGCTTTTATTTTTATTTTCTTGTGTTGATTTAAAAATCCAATCAAACGGCGGCATGAAGGTTCTTAGCTACGCCGATCCTCGCTAAAATTTTGGTGGATCTCGATGAAACAGCATATTGTGAGTCTAAAATGATTTTTTCAAAAAATCAAGAGCATCGATCATATATCTGTAGTTCAATTGGACCCACTTCCCACCGATTTGGTGAATTTGTCTTTTTCACTAGGGGTGGAAGGAAAGGTTTGAGATACCCCAATTGGGACATTCTATATGTAAGGTGGTATAGTATTTTTGAAAAATGGGGCGGTAGAATTTTGAATTAACCATTTGGTGCTAGCTTCACAAAACGACCCATTTTTCACGTTCGAAAAATAAAAAATGGCTTTTCCGTGCGACGAAAAGGAAAACTTCCTTCTGTAACATTGTTCGCCATACCATGATACATATATGTGCATAATATGGGAATATTATCACAAACTATGACGCAATTATAGCCTTAACATTGGTCGTTTGGCCTAAAAGCCTAATAAAACACCACACGAAGTATTTTCATTGGTCGGTTAGTTTTTTAATTTTTATGTCTGTTTCAAACTATGGTCAAAATGGCGGCATGAAGGTTCTTAGATAGGGCTGAGCCTTGCAAAACTTGCATTGAATCTCTGAGAAACATCATATTTTGAGTCTAAAATCATTTTTCAAAAATAATGGGCATCAAATAATGTACTGTAGTTCAAATCGGACCCACTTCCCACCGATTTAGAAATTTGTCTTTTCGCCAAGGGTGGACAAAAAGGTTTAAGATACACCCGTTGGGACATTTGTACATGTAAGGTGGCCTATTATTTTTGAAAAATGAGGTGGTAGTATTGTGCAACTTTTATTTGGTGGTTGCTTCACATAATAAGACGGCACTGCGGTGGTGCTAGGGGTAAGAGGGAGGTACGGGGTGGTTACCAGGGTCACAAGGTCGAGGCGGTTGCGGTGGTAGACGCGTTTTACGAAGGGACGCACGGGTTTGGCCGCTATTGCTCACAGGAGTTCGTCCACCGTCGGGCGCTTGAAGATGATGACGGAGGCGAGTTCCTGGAGCGCAAGAAAGCAAGGCAAGGCATCAGGGAGGTGCACGCGATTAGAAGGGTCACGACAGATAAAACTAGAGGCAAGGGGGTGGTCGGGGTCACCGAATTGGTCACCGGAGTCGTGTTTCGGCCGATGGGTTGCATTCGTTGACATTGCCGAGCATCTGGGCCATGGGCAAGCAAATGGAAGGGATCAGTAGTTGTGCATGGGGACAACGATCGCTACAGATCCTACCAGAGGTCAAGGGGTGCATGGATTTCACCGGAATTGTTGCCGGAGTTCGTCGGGTCTCACAAGCGAGCTCGAGATTGAGCAGCCTGGTGGCTCTCTGGCGACGGGGTTTGAGGGGAAAAGGAGAGGAGGGAGAGGGGGTTAAGAGGGAGAGGTCGGGGGAGGGGATTACTGCATGAATCAACCCAATTACTCGATTTGAATTTGAGGAATAAATGATAGGGAGGGGGAGAACGGGTCCTACGCGCTGGAGACGATGGTGACAGCTAGCAAGGGGAAGTCTAGGGGTGGGTATGGGTTATGCGCTGTTAGAAAGAGAGCAGATGGGGAGAGGGAAGTGGCCGGGTGGGCTGGTTGGGCCAGGGTTGCTGGGCCTAATTGGTTTAGTTGGCAGGGTTTTCTTGTTATTCCTTTTCTTTTTCTATTTCTATTTCTATTTCTATTTTTATTCAAATCCAAAGATTTAAACCTAAATTTGATTTCATAACTTCACCTAAACTTTTCAGTAGGTTTTATACAAATTACAAGTTGGTTATTTAGTCCATTTAGGTAAATTCAAATAATTTTCTTATAATTTATTATTCATTAAAGTTTGAGTGTGGCACATTGTCTTTATTTAAATAAATTTTGAATATGGTACATAAGTCCATATAATTTTATTTAATAAACCTTTATCCTTTTATATTATTTAAATAAACTTTTGTTCCATCCAATAATGTATTTTAGCCATGGTTTAAATTGACTTTGTAATAATTCTTATTTATTTATATATTTATTTCTTTGTCTTATATAATTCATATCTTTTTATTTATAGTTCCAAAAATGGTGATTCCAATTTGTATAATTTTATTTAATAATTATTTATATTTTTTATGTCCTTTAGAATTACTTTTTTCACAATTAATTATTGATTTGAGCTTTATTAGGCTTGGAATACTTTTCTTTTATCTTATAAAATTCATAACTTTTTATCCATCGCTCCAAAAAGAGTGAAACCAATTCCCATGGTTTTGTAATTTTGTTGTTTACTATTATTGATTATTTAGGAATGATGTTGCTAAATTTTTATATGTAACAAAGCCATAGTATTGGAGTGATCTTGATGATGATTTCTCTTATTAGGATTTAGGTTTTTGGTTTAACTTTTCCAAGTGCTTAAAATCAAGATACATTCCATGCATGAACGCATTTGATCTATTTGAAAATTGGTTTGTTGCTTTTTCATTCAAATTTTGTTCAAGTAAGGTTTTGATGCTTCCATTTAGAAACAAAAAGTTTCTTTTCCCCCTAAATTTCATCATTTAATTCTTTTGTTTGTTTATTTTTCACATTTCAAAATTTGCAAAATTTTGGGATGTGACATAAAAATACCTCCAAGAGAAGACAAAGAAAAGCAAAGTCGATACTAAACAAGCATGGAACATCAAAAATTATAGACACGTTTACGACGTATCAAACATCCCCAAGATTAACTCCTGCTCGTCCTCGAGTAGGTAAGTCATAAAAAGAATAATTTTTAGGTGACATGCACCATCAAAATCAAGATCAAACCATTTGCAAGCATTGAAAGCTGGGATCAAAGTAATCTAAACATGAGCATGAAATACAAAGTTCTAACAATAAGTCATAGTAACTATGCATGCAATATGAAAGGTTACAAACAAAGATCATGAATAACAATGCATTGAAAGACGTTTGTTTGTTTCACATATAGAAAACATAGCATAGTGGCATTCAGCTTGTCCCTCATGGAGTAGCAAATAGATGCATAGGACACCTTCAAAGTCCCTAAGAGTGACTAGATACAAATAGTTTATGAGCAAGCAATATCAACAATATGCATCAATCAATAAATTTTCGGACAATGCACATAGAACTAAGAATGGCAAGTATGCTCTCTTAATTGGTGCCTAAGGATAGAAGGTGAAGACTCAATATAATGGTGGAAGGAAGGCCCTTCATAAAAGGGAAGCAGGTATTTCAAGTCTCATAAAGAGCTTCCAAAATTATGGTACTTGTTAGCTTTCATCTCTCATTGCCACTATCATAAGAATCTTAAAGTGATTAAGGTTAAAGTGAACAAAGATGGAGTATATGCTTGACAATGTATAAGTTGGCAATCTCATGTACCTTGAATACGAGGGCCACTCCTCATGCTACTCAAGTTTAGTTACCTGTAAGTTCTTGTCATAGTAAGTACATGCGTACCATAGAGAACCGCCAACGGGGTACCCCTTGCACATGATACAGGAGCTATCCCATAATCAAAATGACAAGGCAAGCAGACAATGAGCATCTCGACAATCTTCTTATTTACCATGGGAAAATGGTGCTTTTTCCCTCTTTTCTCTTTCAATATGTCTTTTTTCTCAATCTCTATCTCTTTTTTATAAGAAGAATGCTTCATAGATTGCTCACTATGGTGATGCTGCAAGTTTCCACCATGATTAGGCATAGCTTAGGCTAGCGCCCAGCTTTCTAACATACATACATAACTCCATGGACTTACAAGCTCCCTTTCATTTCACACCGACAACATCCGCAAAAACAAAAGAGCATGATATCAACTTTGTACAATGTACAAGTGCAATGTTGAAAGCGCTCCCCATGACAACATGGTTCTGCTAATTCGAAAGGTATAAGTGCAAGCATATACAACATAGACAACACAATGGTTCATGTTTATTAGGGGCAAGAAAAATAAAGTGTGCCATCAAGTTTGTTAGAGCTTTAATCACTAAGTTTTCACATAACAATATAACTTTTTAATTGGAAGGTAGATGAAACAAGAATATATTTGGAATGGTGTTACACACCATGCATAGGAATTTATAGTCGACGCTTTGGAATAACTTGGTTTCTTGGGAGTTGGATGCATGAGTAGAGCTTAATCATACAAGTGGAGGCTAGCAAAGACTGGAGCGACCAACTAAGAGAGCAATAATGGCCATAATCATGCAGAGCGACAAAACATTACTAATAAAAGCATAAAGTGGTACCACAAGTCAAAAACTAAATAATTATAGAGGCTAAGGTGACTTGTTCATAGTCATAACATGGTGTGAGCATGTGCCAAGTCAACCCAAACAAAGCATCAAAGGAGAATACCACAATATTATGCTTTTGTATGCTAAAACAACACATGATTCCTTCAAGGCACATTAAGCAATCCCAATTGTTTGGAACAAGTTATGCTAGAGCAATAATCACTAAGCATAAGGTCAAAACAACATCTAGCATGACATGCTAAAGTCTAAGTCATAGTCAAAGCAAGCTCCTCTTGTACTATTCAAGCAACAACTTTCTACTCCTCTCTAACACCAATCAACTTATTTGAAAGAACACAGCGAGAACGGGGGTCCAAACTACTTTATTCAAGCAAACTAAGCAAATCAAAAACCAAAAATGAAAACTAAGACACTCCAATAACAACACAATAGTGCATGAAACAATAAAAACGAAGTGTCTAGAAATGTAACATCCCAAAAATCATGTTTTCAAAGTTTGCATATCATTCATGCATTCATACTCATTTTAGGATCATTTCTCAATCTGGATACGTATTTACTTTGAATGGTGCAGCAGTTAGCTGGAGGAGTGCAAATCAAAGCGTTGTGGCGAGATCTTCAATTGAATCGGAATACATAGCTGCTTCGGAGGCTTCACAAGAAGTGATATGGATGAAGGAGTTCATTACAGAGCTCGGTGTGGTTCCAAGTGTGCTGGACCCAATGTCTATCTAATGTGATAACATGGGTGCCATAGCCAATGCGCAAGAACCAAGGTCACACAAGATACTGAAGCACATCAAGCTACGTTTTCACGCTATTCTAGAACATGTCCAAGATGGTGACATAAAGATTTGCAAAGTACACACAGATCTGAATGTGGCGGATCCGTTGACTAAACCTCTCCCGAGGGCAAAACATGACCAACACCAAACTGCCATGGGTGTTCGATATATTACCATGTAATCTAGATTAGTTGACTCTAGTGAAAGTGGGAGACTGTTGGAGATATGCCCTAGAGGCAATAATAAATGTAGTTATTATTATATCTTTGTGTTTATGATAAATGTTTACATTCATGCTATAACAGTATTAACAAGGAAACATTAATACTTGTGTGATTTGTAAACTAAATTAGAGTCCCTAGTAAAGCCTCTTCATAATACTAGCTTGTTGGTTAATAAATGATTGTGGTTTCCCTATCATGAACATTGAGATGTTATTAACAACAAGATCATATCGTTAGGAGAATGGTATGATGGACATACTCCTATAGATAAGCGTAGCATAAAGATCAAGTCATTTTAATAGTTCAATTGCTATATGCTTTCTATTACATATTAACATAATTCCTTCGACCATGAGATCATGCTTATCACCATCACCGGTAGGATGCTTTGATGACATAAAACACCACACCGTAACTGGGTGGCTATAAAGGTGGCATTGAGTGTTCGGAAAGTATGGGTTGAGACACATGGATCAAGAGTGGGATTTGTCCATCCATATGACGGATAGATATACTCTGGGCCCTCTCGGTGGAATGTCATCCAATTGGCTTGCAAGCATGTGACTGGCTCACAAGGGATCACATATCACAGGAACGAGAAAAGAGTACTTATCAGTAACGAGGTTGAACTAGGTATGCAGAGATACGGACGATCAAAACCTCGGATAAGTAAACTATCGTGAGACAAAGGGAAATTGGTATCGTATGTAAGTGGTTCATTTGATCGCAAAATAATCGTAGAAATATGTGGGAGCCATATGAATTTCCAGATTCCTCTATTGGTTATTGTTCGGAGAAGTGTCTCGATCATGTCCGCATAATTCACGAACCGTAGGGAGACACACTTAAGGATTCGATGTTGTTGAGTAGTTATGGAATGATGAGTAAGAGACCGAATGTTGTTCGGAGTCTCAGATGGGATCCGGGATATCACGAGGAGATCCGGAATGGTCCGGAGAATAAGATTCATATAAGGAAAGTCCTGTTTCGGAGTTGGAGAATGATTCCGGTGTTTTCATCGGGAATGTTCTAGAAGGGTCCGGAAGGTCCGGCACTCCGGAGGGGAAGGGTCCATGAATGTGTCATAACAAGTTGTAATGGTTGCATCATGTACTAGGTGTCATCGCTGAGAAAAATAAATGGATAAATCAAATCCTAGTTCGAAAAGTCAAACGCCGATTTGAAAAGTCAAACGGCAAGTTTGCATGGTGGAGGGAGAGTAGGAAACCTACTTGGGGAGGAAGTCCTCCTCCCTCCACCGCCGGCCAAGGAGGCCGAGTTGGGGGAGGACTCCCTCCTCCCAACCGGCGTCCTCCCACCTATATAAGGAGGGGCAGGGGTGCCCCTCTAGCCTACACCTATCACCACCCAAACCCTAGCCTAGCCACGGCCACCACCTCGGCCGCCGCCTAGGGCACCACCAACTCGCCGAGTTGGGGTGAAACCCTAACCCTAGCCGCCGGCTAGGCTCCTCCCTTGGTTCCTCTAAACCCTAGATCGCCAAGGCCTCTCTCATAGTCCACCATACTCGCTCCGGCTTAAGGCGAAGCCCTGCGAGATCTCCCCTCTACTTCCGGTACCACGTCGTCATGCTGCCGGAATTGCGAGGAGAGTGCTACAACCTCCGCTGCCTGCTGGAACAAGGGAGAGGAAGGTCTTCGAAAAATCGAACGCAGGACCGATCATGGAAGCGCTGCCGAACGCGCCGGAAGGATCGCCTACACGATCTTGAGATCGCAAGAGTACGACTACATCACCCACGAGAATCCGCTCTCGTTAAACACTTTGGAATCTTCGAGGGTGAGTTATTCTATCGACTCGTTGCTACAATCTAGTAGATAGATCTTGGCTTGTTTGTTTGTATGCGGTAGAATTTTTTTTGTTTTCCATGCTACGAACCCCTATAGTGGTATCAGAGCCGTGTCTATATGTAGATCTGTTGCACGAGTAGAACACAATGGTCATTGTGGGCGGTGATGCTTTTATTATCAATTGCTTCTTGTGTACTTTGCATCTTGCGGTATGATGGGATGAAGGCCCGGCTAACCTTACATGACATCGTTCATGAGACTTGCTCCACGCTCAACATGCAACTTGTATTGCATAAGTGGCTTTGCGGGTGTCTGTCTCTCCCATTATAGTATAGATCCAATTTACAACGGGCACTTGATAGTTCAAACATCAATGTTGTGGTTCTTGTTCGTAAGTTAGATCGACACTTATTGAAAGCCCCAAACCACGTAAAATATGCAAAGAAATTAGAGGCGTCTAACTTTGTTTTGCAGGGGTGTGCTGTGATGTGATATGGACATGATTGTGATTATATTTGATGTATGCAATGTTCCTTATTGTAAGTTGGCAACCGGCAGGAGCCATATGGTTGTCTTTAATTTCTGTTAAGACCCGCGTGTCTATTCAAAGTAGTTGTAATAGTTGAAGCTGGTGGACGACAATCATGGAGCAGCATCATTGACCTTGATGCAATGCCGGTGATGATGGAGATCATGTTCGTGCTTGAAGATGGAGATCGGAAGCACAAAGAAGAAAGGCCATATCATATCACATATTATGAATTGCATGTGATGTTAATCCTTTATGCATCTTGTATTTCTTAGTTAACGACGGTAGCATTATAAGATGATCCCTCATGCACATAAATTTCAAGTTCTAAAGTGTTCATCCTTAGTAAGCACCGTTGCTAAAGCTTGTTGTTTCGAAGCACCACGTGATGATCGGGCGTGTTAGATTCTGCAAGTGTATACAACATGAGCAAGCCAAATTTGCTCATGCGAAAGCTAAGGTTTGATCTTGACGAGCCTAGTATGTACAGAAATGGTCTTGGAACACGGATCACCGAAAGGTAAAGCATGAATCATATAGTAGATATGATGAACATGTCGATTGTTCGCCATTGAAACTACATCAACTCTCGTGATGATCGGTTTTGATGTGGTGGATCTGGTTCGTGTGATCACTAAAAAAATGTGAGGGATATTGTTTTGAGTGGGAGTTCACCTAGATTAATTTAACTATTAATTAGAACTCAATTTGTCATAAACTTAGTCTAAACTATTGCAAATATGTTGTAGATCAATGGCGGCCCCTACCATCAATATTAATGCGTTCCTAGAGAACGAAAAGTTGAAAACAATGGAAGCAACTTTGCGGATTGGTTCCGCAATTTGAGGATTTTCCTCAATGCTGGTAATTTGAACTATGTGTCGGATGCAATCACTGGTGACCCGCAGCTGATGCTACCTATGAAGTAAAGAATGTTTACCTTGCTCGGAAGAATCAGTACTCCATAGTTCAATGTGCTATCTTGTATGGTTTGGAATCGGAGCTTCAGAAAAGGTTTGAGGATTCAGACCCACATGATATTGTCCGTGAACTCAAATTGATATTTGAGACTCACGCGGCAGTTGAGAGCTATGAGGCTTCTGAAAAGTTCTTTAACTACCAGATGGAAGAGGGCAGCTCCGTCAGTGAGCATGTGCTTAAGATGTCTGGGCATGCAAACAAACTCCAAAGCTTGGGTATAGTGATTCCTAATGCTTTGGGGATTTACCGTGTCCTCCAATCACTACCACCAAGTTACAAGAACTTTGTGATGAACTACAATATGCAAAGCATGAACAAGGCAATGTAACTCTTCTCCATGTTAAAATCTGCAGAAGTGGAGATCAAGAAAGAGCACCAAGTGTTGATGGTCAATAAGACCACCAAATTCAAGAAAGGCAAGTCTAAGCAAAAGGGACACTTCAAGAAGGGTGGTAAGAAAGTTGCCGCACCAACGAAGAAGACCAAGGCTGGACCTAAGCCTGATACTGAGTGCTTTTACTGCAAGGGAGAAGGTCACTGGAAGCGGAATTGCCCAAAGTACTTGGCGAATTTGAAGAACGACAACATCAAGAAGAAAGGTATATCCGATATACATGTTATTGATGTGTATCTCACTAGTACTCGTAGTAGTGCCTGGGTATTTGATACTGGTTCGGTTGCTCATATTTGTAACTCGAAATAGGTGTTGCAGAATAAACGGAAGCTAGCGAAGAATGAGGTGACGATGCGCATAGGAAATGGATCAAAGGTTGATGCGATCGCGGTCGGCACGCTACCTCTTCATCTACCATCGGGATTAGTTTTATACTTAAATAATTGTTATTTGGTGCCTGCGTTAAGCATGAACATTATATCGGAATCTTGTTTATTGCGAGACGGTTACTTGTTTAAATCCAAGAATAATGGTTGTTCGATTTATATGAGTAATATATTTTATGCACATGCACCTTTGATAGATGGTCTATTCTTATTGAATCTCGATAGTGGAAATACACATATTAATAACATTGAAGCTAAACGTTTGAAATTGAGCGATAACTCGACCTATATGTGGCAATCGCTGCCTTGGTCACATTGAGTGAAGCGTATGAAGAAACTCCATTCCGATGGACTTCTGAAATCACTGATTTTGAATCACTTGAAAGATGCGAAGCATGTCTGATGGGTAAAATGACTAAGACTCCATTTTCTGGTATGATGGAGCGAGCTATGGACTTATTGGAAATCATACATACCGATGTGTGTGGTCCAATGAGTGTAGCATCGTGATGGTTATCATTATGTTCTTACCTTCACGGATGACTTGAGTAGATATGGGTATATCTATTTCATGAAACATAAGTCCAAACTTTCGAAGTTTAAGGAATTTCAAAGTGAGGTAGAGAATCAACGTAACAAGAAGATTAAATTTCTACGCTCGATCGTGGAGGTGAATATCTAAGTTACGTGTTTGCAGCATTTGAAGAAATGCGGAATACTTTCACAATTGACACCGCCGGGAACACCACAGCGTAATGGTGTGTCCGAACGTCGTAATCGAACTCTCTTAGATATGGTTCATTCTATGATGTCACTTACAGATTTACCGCTATCATTTTGGGGTTATGCATTAGAAACAGCCGCATTCACTTTAAATAGGGCACCATCTAAACTGCTGAAACGACACCGTATGAATTATGGTTTGGGAAGAAACCTAAATTGTCGCTCCTTAAAGTTTGGGGATGCGTTATGTAAAGAAGTTACAGCGGACAAGCTTGAACCCAAAGCGAAAAATGTTTCTTCATAGGATACAGGAAGGAAACTATTGGGTATACCTTCTATCATAGATCCGAGGGCAAAATCTTTGTTGCCAAGAATGGATCCTTTCTAGAGAAGGAATTTCTCTCGAAAGAAGTGACTGGAAGGAAAGTAGAACTCGACGAGGTTGTCGAACCTTCTCTCGAACTTGCGAGTAGCACAGCACCGGAAGAAGTTCCTGTGGTGCCTGCACCAATAAGAGAGGAAGCTAATGATGATGATCATGAAACTTCGGTTGAAGTTACTACAGAGCCTCGCAGGTCAACGAGAACTCGCACTACCCTGATTGGTATGATCCCGTTATGAGTGTCATGTTGGTGGACAACACCGATGACCCTGCGACATATGAGGAAGCGATGATGATCCCAGATTCCAATAAATGGCAAGAAGCCATGAAATCCGAGATTGGATCCATGTACGAAAACCAAGTATGGACTTTGGTGGACTTACCGGATGGCCGGAAGGCTGTCGAGAACAAATGGATTTTCAAGAAGAAAACATATGCTGATGGTAATGTTACTGTCTATAAATCTCGACTTGTCGCAAAAGGGTTTCGACAAATTCAAGGAGTTGACTACGATGAGACTTTCTCACCAGTAGCAAAGCTCAAATCTGTGAGGATTTTGTTAGCAATCCTGCATATTATGATTATGAGATATGGCAGATGGATGTCAAAACAACGTTCTCAATGGAGACATTGATGAAGAGTTGTATATGATGCAACCCAAAGGTTTTGTCGATCCTAAAGATGCTAACAAGGTATGCAAACTTCAACGGTCCATATATGGATTTAAGCAAGCATCCCGAAGTTGGAATCAACGTTTTGATAAGGTAATCAAAAGTTTTTGTTTTATACAAACTTATGGAGAAGCTTGTATTTACAAGAAAGTGAGTGGGAGCTCTGTAGCATTCTTAATACTATATGTAGATGACATATTGTTGATTGGGAATGATGTAGACCTTCTTAATAGTGTCAAGGAATATTTGAATAATAGTTTTTCAATGAAAGATCTTGGCGAAGCAGCTTACATATTAGGCATAAAGATTTATAGAGATAGATCGAGACGCCTAATATCATTGTCACAAAGTACATATTTGGACAAAGTTCTAAAGAGTTTTGGAATGGAAGATAGCAAGAAAGGGTTCTTGCCCATGTTGCCCAATACGACCTTGAGTAAAACTCAAAGTCCAGCAACGGCAGAAGATAGAGAAAGGATGAGTAAGACTCCCTATGCCTTAGCCATAGGATCTCTAATGTATGCTATGCTATGTACTAGACCAGACATTGCATATGCTGTTAGTTTAACTAGCAGATATCAAAGTGATCCAGGAGTGGATCATTGATAGTCAAAACATCCTTAAGTACTTGAGAAGAACTAAGGATATGGTTCTTTCTTATGGAGGTGATGAACAGCTCGTTGTTAATGGTTACACCGATGCTAGTTGGAACACCGATCCGGATGATTCTAAATCTCAATCTGGATACGTATTTACTTTGAATGGTGCAACAGTTAGCTGGAGGTGTGCAAATCAAAGCGTTGTGGCGAGATCTTCAACTAAATCGGAATACATAGCTGCTTCGGAGGCTTCACAATAAGTGATATTGATGAAGGATTTCATTACAGAGCTCGGTGTGGTTCCAAGTGCGCTGGACCCAATGTCTATCTAATGTGATAACATGGGCGCCATAGCCAATGCGCAAGAACCAAGGTCACACAAGAAGCTGAAGCACATCAAGCTACGTTTTCACGCTATTCGAGAACATGTCCAAGATGGTGACATAAAGATTTGCAAAGTACACACAGATCTGAATGTGGCGGATCCGTTGACTAAACCTCTCCCGAGGGCAAAACATGACCAACACCAAACTGCCATGGGTGTTCGATATATTACCATGTAATCTAGATTAGTTGACTCTAGTGCAAGTGGGAGACTATTGGAGATATGCCCTAGAGGCAATAATAAATGTAGTTATTATTATATCTTTGTGTTTATGATAAATGTTTACATTCATGCTATAACAGTATTAACAAGGAAACATTAATACTTGTGTGATTTGTAAACTAAATTAGAGTCCCTAGTAAAGCCTCTTCATAATACTAGCTTGTTGGTTAATAAGTGATTGTGGTTTCCCTATCATGAACATTGAGATGTTATTAACAACAAGATCATATCGTTAGGAGAATGGTATGATGGACATACTCCTATAGATAAGCGTAGCATAAAGATCAAGTCATTTTAATAGTTCAATTGATATATGCTTTCTATTACATAGTAACCTAATTCCTTCGGCCATGAGATCATGCTTATCACCATCACCGGTAGGATGCTTTGATGACATCAAACACCACACCATAACTGGGTGGCTATAAAGGTGGCATTGAGTGTTCGGAAAGTATGGGTTGAGACACATGGATCAAGAGTGGGATTTGTCCATCCATATGACGGATAGATATACTCTGGGCCCTCTCGGTGGAATGTCATCCAATTGGCTTGCAAGGATGTGACTGGCTCACAAGGGATCACATATCACAGGAACAAGAAAAGAGTACTTATCAGTAACGAGTTTGAACTAGGTATGGAGAGATACCGACGATCAAAACCTCGGATAAGTAAACTATCGCGAGACAAAGGGAAATTGGTATCGTATGTAAGTGGTTCATTCGATCACAAAGTAATCGTAGAAATATGTTTGAGCCATATGAATTTCCAGATTCCTCTATTGGTTATTGTTCGGAGAAGTGTCTCGATCATGTCCGCATAATTCACGAACCGTAGGGAGACACACTTAAGGATTCGATGTTGTTGAGTAGTTATGGAATGATGAGTAAGAGACCGAATGTTGTTTGGAGTATTGGATGGGATCCGGGATATCACGAGGAGATCCGGAATGGTCCGGAGAATAAGATTCATATAAGGAAAGTCCTGTTTCGGAGTTGGAGAATGATTCCGGTGTTTTCATCGAGAATGTTCTAGAAGGGTCCGGAAGGTTCGGCACTCCGGAGGGGAAGGGTACATGAATGTGTCATAACAAGTTGGAATGGTTGCATCATGTACTAGGTGTCATCGCTCAGCAAAATAAAGGGATAAATCAAATCCTAGTTTGAAAAGTCAAACGCCAATTTGAAAAGTCAAACGGCAATTTGCTTGGTGGAGGGAGAGTAGGAAAACTACTTGGGGAGGAATTCCTCCTCCCTCCACCGCCGGCCAAGGAGGCCAAGTTGGGGGAGGACTCCCTCCTCCCAACCGGCGCCCTCCCACGTATATAAGGAGGGGCAGGGGTGCCCCTCTAGCCTACACCTATCACCACCCAAACCCTAGCCCTAAGCCGCCGCCGCCACCACCCCCTGCTGCCGCCTCCTAGGGCACCACCAACTCGCCGAGTTGGGGTGAAACCCTAACCCTAGCTGCCGGCTAGGCTCCTCCCTTGGTGCCTCTAAACCCTAGATCGCCAAGGCCTCTCTCATAGTCCACCATACTGCCCGCTTAAGGCGAAGCCTGCGAGATCTACCTCTACTTCGCCGTCAGGTACTTGCCGGAATCGCGAGGAGAGTGCTACAACCTCCGTTGCTTTGGAACAAGGAGAGGAAGGTCTTCATCGAAAATCAACGGTGACCGATCATGGAAGCGCTGTTTTAACGCAGCGCCGGAAGGATCGTCTACACGATCTTGAGATCGGCAAGAGTACGACTACATCACCCACGAGAATCCGCTCTCGTTAAATACTTTGGAATCTTCGAGGGTGTGTTATTCTATCGACTCGTTGCTACAATCTAGTAGATAGATCTTGGCTTGTTTGTTTGTATGCGGTAGAATTTTTTTTGTTTTCCATGCTACGAACCCCTACACTTGGTAACCAGATTCAAAGATCATATAGAACTTGAACCTAATCGTAAAACTTGGTAAATCAACGTGTGCTTAAGGATGCTTCCTCATGGGTACGAGGGGGTGATCCTAGGTAGGTTTAGCTGATGATGATTCGGTGGATATCAAGAGATGATCAAGGCTAGAGATACCACTCTCTTATTCCCTTTTTAAAATATTCTGATTAGTCGAGATTCTTCTCCCTCTTGTTTTACAAAACAAAGATGGCTTTATGCAAAACAACTCCACCAGCCATAAGTCTTGCGGAGTACACCCTGTACTCACCCTTGCTTCACTAACTCTTTTGCAGCAAAGTAAGTGTTACCATAGAAGATGAGTTCTTTACGAGATCGACATCGATGAGTAGTTTGGAGTTCCAAGTCGTCAGTCTGGGATCTATGGATTGGACGCCATCATTATGCTTCAGGCCTCTTAGGCCATTTGTTAAGTTTGCTATACTTCATAGCATAATTTTCCTTCCGTTGTTTGATGTTTATGGTCAGTGACCTCTGCTTGTAATATTTTGGTTCTTCGCTCAGTTATGAGCTTGCTGTAATAAGTTTTGTGTCATAGGGTCACTGTTGTGTTATCAATTATTTCTTTATACGCTTTCGAGATTAGGTTAGGCTTATGTTCAGAAGAAGGTCTGGGATTTGTCTAGCCTTAATCCCGGGGTTGTCACCGGTTTTGGTATCAGAGCAGTACCGAATGTAGGAAACCTTTCTATTGGTCGATGTTGAGTCTAGTGTTTGTGAAAACTATTTTCAAAGATGAAAATTATGTGCGAAAAACTCTGGTATGCTTCTTTTACTCCTTACCCAGTTTTGCTCTAACTCTGGGTTATCTTATCTAGTGTTGATTTTGGAAAAGTTTTGCTATCTCGTCCCATCTTCCAAACTTAGGTGCCTTCTTGGCATGCCGGTTCTCAACCATTTGACCTAGTGTTGAGTTCTCTAGAGTCAGTTGTGTGTGTTCCATGTTTCCCTTTGTTCTATTTCTTCGGAGAGACTTCTTTATATCATAATCTCCCTACCTTAAGGGTCCACAACATCGTGTTGATGGTTCCAAAGTGATCTGTTCTAGGCCTCAAGGTTTCCTTTCGCCTCGTGTGCCTCCTTTTCATTTGTTTGTGTACTTCATAAGTTGTATATTCTTTTGGAAGCTACCTAGTGATTACTAACTTGTAGTGTATGCTGTGTCACTCAAGTAGTAGTTACTCTTTTCTTGGGTTTTAACCCTTGGACTTGAACCTAAGATCCCTGATTGTGCCGGATTCCGGTGTTGTGAATCTTGTACATGAAGCTGACCTTTAATTCAAGATCCATTCCTTTGACCCCTGCCGGTAATGTTTACACATTACCTCAGAATGGCTAGTACCTTCCACTATAGCCTTCAAGCTTGTGGATATTGTCGCTATTGAACAGTGATGATAAAGGACTTCCCCTACCACTAGCTATGGCAGATGTTCTTTGATGGAACCAAATAGATCACGACAAGAGTACTCCTCGTGAGTCTCGCATCTATATTCGTGACTCTGCCACACCTTTCATTTTCTGCATCGGTTTTCTGAAGATTGTTGACTTATGCATCCACATCTCGAGATTCTATCCTGAGTATGTTCTTCCTTTACCCTTGTTGCTTTCCGACCTCTGTCTGCCAGTTGGTAGCCAAGTAGTAAATGTGCATCGGTGTCTTCCGATGTAAGATACTCTTGTGGTCCGTTAAGACAAACCAGTTCGGGGTGTCAGGAGAAACAAACTCCAGTACTTTGTCATTTCTAAGACCAGGTCAAAGTGTTGTAATCCACAGATCAATAAGCGTTGATTATCTTCTACTCTGTTCTACCTCAGAGTATCACACTCTTTTATACTAAGAGGTTGTGTTGAGTTTCATGACCCTCTTAATGGAGTGATGCTCTTACACATATTACAACCCTTCCTCTGAGCTCTTATGCACAGGAATGCTGCATGTGCGTAATAATGTGGCCATTCGAGATTCTTAGCAATTTCTATTGCTTTGAACTCCAAGGACATTTGTGTCATTACTAGCGTGACTAGTTATCTAACAGTAAGCAAAGAATGATTGTGCTACCAAGTCTGCTATTCTTGTGCACCCTTTTCGGTCAAAGAATTAGGCTTGTGCCGAAGCTTTGAGACTACGTCTTCTTGCCTTATAAAGCAAGTTTTCCTCTTGAGCTCTGTGACATATTGGTGGTCCGTGATATTCTAGATGTCTACTAGAAGTATCTCCATGTTGCCATATGACCGTGTTGTCAAGTTCTTGAGCAAGCAAGTTCTCTGAACTGCTCCTTTCTCCAAGGATCCTTACTGGGTGCCCCTGAACTAGTTGGTTGAGCTTAAACAACAACTTGGAGAGTTGTAAGACAAATGCTCTATTCTACTTTGTTCCTTCTTAAAGGGATGTCTAGTTTTGTTCGTGCTGAAGTAAGATAGTATGTCCTTTATGGATATGTTATCTTCCCTCCATTGATTTGATTTGGGCAACCGTCAAATCAAACTCAGTTCCAAGGACAATCTTGATGGTGTATCCACTTGTGATGTCTCACTTGAGTACATCTTCATTCCCACTGGTCTGACTAGTGTCTATGTTTTGTTCATACGACATATGAGTCCATATTCTTGGAGTGTCTCAATAAGTTTGTTGTTGAGCCCATCGATGACATCCTTACATTCTCCATGCTAGAAGAGATTCATGTGGAACAGTTGGCATTAATGTTGGAAACTTTTGAGAACCATCTCCGTGTTATCTCAAAGTAGCGTTATCTTTGTCTCCTCGGGAATCATTCCAAGTTAGTCAAGCATGTGTGAGGTATTCTTGATATGGTAGGTTGATACCTTCACATCTCGAAAAGATCCTCCAAGCACACCAAGCCACTGAATGATTTGTCATGGAAGAAAAGTACTTAAAACTTCGATCTCCTCCTAAATGTTTCCCAACAAGGATTCAATTGTGTTTCATTGCAAACAATTCATGTAGATGCAATTATGTTTTGATAACTTGCTATCACATGGGTTCCGCAATCTAGCTCATCTTTTGGAGCTTGACATTGAACTCCGTGTCTTGAGAATCTAGTGACTTTACCTCTGTGGTAAATGTTGCACCCTTTCTATTCGGACATGCTGAGTCTGAAGTTTCTCTCCACTTAACCAAAGCTGAATCTCAAGCAGCAATGATGGTTGTTGTTCCTCAAGGTTATGACATAGATCTCTCTATAAATCCGGCAAGGTTGATGTAATGGTTGGCATAATCAGTCGGAAGACCTATTTTCATACCTCCTTGAATCAGCAATAACAACCACTCTTCATGAAGCATCTTCTATATTTTATTATAGGAGTTGTGCTTATGGTTTCCTTTGTAAACAAAGTCTGACCTTGACTTGATGATTGGTTAAAGGCTTGTCAGTAGCCTGACATCAGTGTTAGAAACATCAAGGAGAACATTTAAAGTGGAATTGCTAAATGTCTCTCGGTCAATCCTCCAGACCATGTTATGATGGCAAGCATCTTGTTATGCCAAGTACTTGGGAGTCTGAGAATGAAGTTTCTTTTGTTCTCGTGTCATCAGGAATCTTCTAAACTATTCATCTTGGTGGTGTAAAGTGATATCATAATCTTTGGCAAGGATTTTTGATAGTCCTGGATGAATTAAAGAGTTTCCTTTCGCTTTCTTAAACATGTTCCAAGAGCGACCATGATTTTGATAATCAATAGTTTCTCTTGTTACATGTTCCTTGTGACTCTTATGAGTCCTCTCCACCAAAACCCCTTTCTGTCGTGGCCTACTTTTGAATGAAAGAGTGAACCTTCTGTGTCAAAAGTAGTTCAACAGCTTGGTTTTTTTGGTATCTATCTCTTCCACCTGTGAAATATCTATCCAAGTTGTTTGGTAGAGTTTTACCTCTCGAAGTCTGTGGTCATGTTCCTTCTGTTAGAAGTTTCCTTCTCACAGAAGTCAAAACCTTCTGCAAGTTCCATGGTCTCAATCCTTTAGAAGACCAATTATCTGTCACCTTGAAAACCATCTCCTTTTGTTTCCTCTGTTACCTTGACGTGTTTCATGTTTGTTGGCTTTAGAGATGTTCGCGAAACATCTATCCATGAGTTGACCATGAGATACTCAGTTTGTGGTTCCGAGTCATTCCCTCTCTTCTTTAGTGTGAGCAGCCACTTTGAAGATTATGAAGCGCTTCATTCATTCAATAATGGTGGCATGGATCAACCTCTTCGAGAAGATCGTCGAAGTTTAGTGTACCCCTGTTCCTTCTATCTTCCTACCTAGGAATCTCGGGACGAGATTCTTTTAAGGGGGATAGAATTGTAACAACCCTAGTTTTATTAAATTGTATTTAGGATTTGGATGTGCATTCATGAGCATCATCATCTTAAAATGCATGCAAGAAAATAATCACAAAAACCCTAAACCCTAGTTTCCCTCCTTCTTTGAAATCAATTCAAATGACTTTTGAATTTTGAAAACCTCAAAGTGTTTGGAGCCCAAATAGTATAAAGGGCCCCTTAGTGTTTTCAGATGTTTTATAAAAGTATCTTGTATTTTGAATCTATTCAAAATCATAAAAGAAATTGAAATACAAAGAGAAAAGGGAAAACATAAAAAGAAAATATTTATGGAAATAAAAACTACTCCTAACTCTCCTGGCCGTGGACCATCTCATCCTCTCTATCTAGCGCCCAACGCAGCTGCCAGCAGCCTGCCTGTCTCCCTCTGTCGTGGCCCATCTGGCCCAGCCGTAGCCCAGCCAGGGCCTCGTACTGCTTCGGCCTTGTTTCCGTTCATCGTCTTCCTCGACGACGAGGAAGCAGGTCGCTGGCGCCGTCCGCCGCCCGATGCCACTGGCCGCTCCGCGATGCCCGTCGCCGCCCTAGTGATGGATAAGATCCCGCCGAAGCCCTCCTCTCGTCCTCATCCTCCCACTCATCCCCAGTGCTCTCCCTTGCTCTGTCTCCCATGCGCCCAAAACCCTAGCAGGAACACGCCGTTGTTCCTGTCGAGCTCCGCCGCATCTCCCTCGTCCTCCATGCTGAAGATTGCAAGACGGGAATCTCTCTGTGAGTCAAAATCGAGCTCGACACTGGCCCGTCAGAGGTGTAGTGCTCGTCGTCGATTCGCCAGCTCCTGACTTCCACTCGCTCCACCGACCTCACCACCGTGCTCCTGGTGAGCAGCTGGTCCTCGTGGACCCTCTCCCTTGCTCCCTCTTGCTCTCTAACTCCCTCCCTGTCGATCACCTGCCTCTGCCGCCGCTCGCCGCCGTCGTGCTTCCCTCTCTGGTGACCTCCCACAAACGGCGCTGCCACTTTCTAGTTGCCTGCGTCGCCCTCTCTCGAATGCCCCCAGCCCCGCTCGCTCCCGTGCCCCCAATCACCAGACCCGCACTTGATCTGGGAGCTCGCCATTGCTGACGTCAGCCTGGCACCAGCATGACGCAGTAATCCCCTTTTCTTTTCTTTTTGTGTATATACTTTTCTTTAATTGTTATATTAATTGAAAATACTGACAGGTGGGTCCCCACTGTTAGATTTTTAATCATTTCCTTAATTGTTTTCTGAAATGAATAAATACATGACATGTGGGTCCAGGTTATAAAATAATTTATATAACCTAAAATGTTTAATTGATTTAAAAATGATTTAAAATGAATTAAATTTGGGAAAATTCATAACTAATTCATTTTAAATCATAAAAATACAAATAATATATCAAAATGTTCAGAAAAATGAGTTCTACCTAATTAAACTATAATAATGCATTATTAAACAACTTCAATTGCTTGTTTAATTAGAAGAACAAATCAACCCCTCTCATATGCCTTTGGGGTTTTCCCGAATTAGGGTTTGTACCCCTCGGGACCCCGATTAATTTGTGAAGCATGCCTTAGAGATTTATTTCAATGCAATTCAACTTGTCATATCATCATCCTTGATTGATCATTGCATCGATGCCATGTGTTGATTGTTTCCCCTTTCTTTCTGGTGTTTGGTTCTTCTCCGGTATAGTACGTTATCGGAATCGAGATCGAGATCAAAGACCAAGGCCAACACCATCGAAGGTCGAGATCAACACCGTCGAAGCTCGAAGACAAATACTTGAACAACTATAATCAAGTCAAGTACCCAATGTTCGAAGATCTGCTTTTTGGTTATCAACAGGCAAAGGCAAGCGAAGCCCCACACATACATATGAATCCTATGTTTTCAAAGTATTTCATTCTTGCCATGTGCATACGATTCCAAACCGTTTTATCGATATGTAGAGTAACCCTATATGATGCATGTTACCTTTGAAGCCTACACTCCCTGATCCACTGCTCCTAGCATAACGAGGGTTTGAGCTTGTGAAGAGTTGCTAGAGCTGTTACATCTGTTGTGCTCAGCCATGCTTAGCTGTTACCGCTGGTCCGTCCAGTTGATGAATCAGACCTACGAATGAACCTAGTTTGACAGGATGACGTGGTATCATCAGAGATAAAAGTTAAATATGATAAGGCTTGTATGGGAGGCCGTGGTGGGTTGTGGTTTTTGCAGTCCCATACTTGCCACTACTAGGACATGTGTTCTTGCCTATGGTCCAAAACGAGCGTACAGCCACACGGGGGCCTGGAAACCCCCTCGACCAACTAACTTGCCGAGTAGATTCCATGAGTCACATAGTTTGGGCTTTCCATTCGACATACGCATCTTGGATGTTCTTGAATGGGGGTGAAGGAGGTGAATTCAAACAAGTAGGTAAGCATGGCCGGGAACAAGAGATGCACGACATCCGTAATCTTGAACCCTGCACACATCATTAGGGACCGGGGTTCGACCCGTTACGACGGGATCTCCCTAGTGCGTGACTCATGGTCTCAGCGAAAGCAAGGTAAAGGTCGTGGTCAACCACTCTCTGCCGGCCTTCCAAGGAAGAAGGCTTATAGCTTGGCATTAAGAATCGATTGGCGCGTGTGGGTAATGTTGTAAACCCCTGCAGGGTTAAATCTTTTCGAAAAGCCGTATCCACGATTATGGACGACTTGGAAACCAGATTCAAAGATCATAGAGAACTTGAACCTAATCGTAAAACTTGGTAAATCAACGTGTGCTTAAGGATGCTTATTCATGGGTACGAGGGGGTGATCCTAGGTAGGTTCAGCTGATGATGATTCGGTGGATATCAAGAGATGATCAAGGCTAGAGATACCGCTCTCTTATTCCCTTTTTAAAATATTCTGATTAGTCGAGATTCTTCTCCCTCTTGTTTTACAAAACAAAGATGTCTTTATGCAAAAAAAATCCACCAGCCATAAGTCTTGCGGAGTACACCCTATACTCGCCCTTGCTTCATTGACTCTTTTGTAGCAGAGTAAGTGTTACCATAGAAGATGAGTTCTTTACGGCATCGACATCGACGAGTAGTTTGGAGTTTCCAGTCGACAGTCTGGGATCTATGGATTGTACGCCATCGTTGTGCTTCAGGCCTCTTAGGACATTTGTTAAGTTTGCTATACTTAATAGCATAATTTGCCTTCCGTTGTTTGATGTTTATGGTCAGTGACCTCTGCTTGTAATATTTTGGTTCTTCGCTTAGTTATGAGCTTGCTGTAATATGTTTTGTGTCATAGGGTCACTGTTGTGTTATCAATTCTTTCTCTGTAAGCTTTCGAGATTAGGTTAGGCTTATGTTCAGACGAAGGTCTGGGATTTGTCTAGCCTTAATCCCAGGGGTGTCACAGATATGCCCTAGAGGCTAATAATAAAGATGTTTTTATTGACACATCTCATTAATTCATAATAGTTTTGTATGATGCTATAAATGTATTAAATGGAAACATTAATACATGTGTGATATATTATGAGGATACACCAATCGGTGTATCCACGGAGGCAGGAAGCGACTGGCCCAATCACTATAAGAAATGTGTTAACTTATGACCTTCTCATAGTGACGGGAAATAAAATCGCCATAGATCTATGACGATTGGCACAAGATGGTCGCAGGATGTTTGGAGAGGTCAAAATCCTATAG
Source organism: Avena insularis (assembly GCA_023614405.1). Lineage (NCBI taxonomy): Eukaryota > Viridiplantae > Streptophyta > Magnoliopsida > Poales > Poaceae > Avena > Avena insularis. The sequence goes on along the minus strand of CM042689.1, from coordinate 242,585,018 downwards.
AGTTATGACAATTTGTGTCAAAATCATCGTAATTGGAGCATATGAAATCGTCATAACCTCTAGGATACAACAAAGAGCCTTATTTCTACCCCATTATGACCAATTTAAATCGTCATGTAGTCTAAAATATAATATGTTAAATTAACTAAATAGCCACATCAGTAATTATACCTACGTGACATGTCTATATGTCAATTTGTGTATATATGTATGTCCATGTGTCAATATACATCTACCTGATATGTAAGCCGACCTGAACCACTAGAACCCGCTTATTCAGAAAATAAGAGCAAAAATGATACTCAAGAGGAAGCGACTGGCCCAATCACCACAAGAAATGTGTTAACTTATGACCTTCTCATAGTGACGGGAAATAAAATCGTCATAGATCTATGATGATTTGGCACAAGATGGTCACAGGCTGTTTGGAGAGGTCAAAATCCTATAAAATTATGACGATTTGTGTCAAAATCATCGTAATTGGAGCATATGAAATCGTCATAACCGCTAGGATACAACAAAGAGCCTTATTTATACCCCATTATTACCAATTTAAATCATCATGTAGTCTAAAATATAATATGGTAAATTAACTGAATAGCCACATCAGCAATTATACCTAGGTGGCATGTCTATATGTCAATTTGTGTATATATGTACGTCCATGTGTCAATATACATCTACCTGATATGTAAGCCGAACTGAACCACTAGAACTTGCTTATTCAAAAAATAAGAGCAAAATGATACTCAAGAGGCTCGAACCATAACCTCTACCTCAATCTGTAGTGATGTGAACAATCACGTTACAGAACCGTTGGTGTTATAATTCTGTGCAGGTATCGTACTAAAACATTGTTGATATGTTTTCTTGTCAAATACGAAAATAAATGGAGCAAAAATGTGCAGGTCGGAAGGCTTGAACCAGATACCTTCTCCAAGAGACAAGCAACTACTCTAACCATCGGACCACACCAATTCATATATTATAATACCGCGCTTACCCCTTATGAATATTGACCATCAATATGTTTATGTGACATGCATTTTTTTTGCCGCCTTTATGAATATTAGGCAAAAATGAAGTTGCCGTGAAGACTCGAACCCGCGACCTACATCGCATCACAGACCCTATTGACCACCATGCCACACAAATTTTGTTGTGCAATACCTGTGCTCATCCCTTATCTTACTACTCTTCACCTCGGCCTCAATGGACCAATCCCATTTGTTTTTCTCGAAGTTGGGCCTAGGCCACAGCAGAAGAAGCCCATAACGCCTTTAGCTTTTGAAGCACCTAATGGACCATCGGGCCACATCTGTTAGAGATTTAATATTGAGGGAAAATATGGCCCATAGGTACTTTAGTCCTTGTACGTTTTTTTCAAACTTTAAAAGGTTTTGAGTAATTTTATCATGCGTTTTGCATACGATTTCGGATTGAGGTCACCCAGAAATCAATTTGGTTCATCTCGATGAGACAAAAACTATGGTGTTGGTGAATTCTTATGTTTATATTGCTTGGTTGGCTTTTATTTTTATTTTCTTGTGTTGATTTAAAAATCCAATCAAAACGGCGGGCATGAAGGTTCTTAGCTACGGGCTGATCCTCGCTAAAATTTTGGTGGATCTCTGATGAAACAGCATATTGTGAGTCTAAAAATGATTTTTTTCAAAAAATCAAGAGCATCAGATCATATATCTGTAGTTCAAATTGGACCCACTTCCTACCGATTTGGCAGGAATTTGTCTTTTTCACTAGGGGTGGAAGGAAAGGTTTGAGATACCCCAATTGGGACATTCTATATGTAAGGTGGTATAGTATTTTTGAAAAATGGGGCGGTAGAATTTTGAATTAACCATTTGGTGCTAGCTTCACAAAACGGCCCATTTTTCACGTTCGAAAAATAAAAAATGGCTTTTCCGTGCGACGAAAAGGAAAACTTCCTTCTGTAACATTGTTCGCCATACCATGATACATATATGTGCATAATATGGGAACATTATCACAAACTATGACGCAATTATAGCCTTAACATTGGTCGTTTGGCCTAAAAGCCTAATAAAACACCACACGAAGTATTTTCATTGGTCGGTTAGTTTTTTAATTTTTATGTCTGTTTCAAACTATGGTCAAAATGGCGGACATGAAGGTTCTTAGATAGGGGCTGAGCCTTGCAAAACTTGCATTGAATCTCTGTAGAAACATCATATTTTGAGTCTAAAAATCATTTTTTCAAAAAATAATGGGCATCAGATAATGTACCTGTAGTTCAAATCGGACCCACTTCCTACCGATTTGGCAGAAATTTGTCTTTTTCGCCAAGGGTGGACAAAAAGGTTTAAGATACACCCGTTGGGACATTTGTACATGTAAGGTGGCCTATTATTTTTGAAAAATGAGGTGGTAGTATTGTGCAACTTTTATTTGGTGGTTGCTTCACAAAATGCCCTGTTTTCTACGCTCGGAAAATGGAAAATGGATTTTCCGTGCGTCGGAAAGGAAAACTTCCTATTGAAACATTGTTCGCCATCTCATGATACATATGGGTGCACAATATGGACACAATATCACAAACTATGCCTCAATTCTAGCCATAAAACTGGCCATTTACTCGAAAGCCATGAAACCTCAAACATGATAGGTCATTTCTAAGAAGGTTTTTTCGAGACACAATCAATATACCAAGTTTGTTATTTTTTCTTGCAACTATGTCACATAATAAGACGCCACGCGAAGGATTTTCATTGATCCGACCGTTTTTAATTTTTTATGCCCGTTTTAAACTATGGTCAAAATGGCGGGCATGAAGGTTCTTAGCTAGGGGCTGAGCCTCGCAAAACTTATATTGGACCTCTGAAGAAACATCATATTGTGAGTCCAAAAATCATTTTTGCAAAAAATATTGGGCATCAGATAATATACATGTAGTTCAAATCGGACCCACTTCCTACCGATTCGGCAGAAATTTGTCTTTTTTGCCAGGGGTGGACGGAAAGGTTTGAGATACACCCGTTGGGACATTTTTCCATGTAAGATGGCCTATTCTTTTTTAAAATGAGGTGGTAGCATCGTGCAACTTTCATTTGGTGGTTGCTTCACAAAACGCCCTGTTTTCTATGCTCGGAAAATGGAAAATGGATTTTCCGTGTGTCGGAAAGGAAAACTTCCTACTGCAACATTGTTCGCCATATCATGATACATATGGGTGCACAATATGGGCACATTATCACAAAGTATGCCTCGATTCTAGCCATAACACTGGCCATTTGACCCAAAAGCCAGAAACCTCAGACATGATAGGTCATTCCTGAGAAGGTTTTTTCGACACGCAATCAATATACCAAGTTTGTATTTTTCCTTGCAACTATGTCACATATTAAGACGCCACGCGAAGGATTTTCATTGATTCGACCGTTTTTTAATTTGTATGCCCGTTTTAAACTATGGTTAAAATGACGGGCATGAAGGTTCTTAGCTAGGGGCTGAGCCTCACAAAAATAGCATTGGATCTCTGATGAAACATCATATTGTGAGTTCAAAAATCATTTTTTTCAAAAAAATAATGGGCATCAGATAATGTACATGTAGTTCAAATCGGACCACTTCCTACCGATTCGGCAGAAATTTGTCTTTTTCGCCAGGGGTGGACGGAAAGGTTTGAGATACACCCATTGGGACATTTGTCCATCTAAGCTGGCCTATTATTTTTGAAAAATGAGGTGGTAGCATCGTGCAACTTTCATTTGGTGACCGTTCATATCTAGAGGTGGAATCTTGCAAAAATAATAGTGGATCCCTAATGATATAGCATCTCGTGAACCTTAAAATGATTTTTTTAAAACAAAGAGAAAAGAATGATGTACCTGTAGTTCACATTTGGCCCGTTTCCAACTGAATTGACAAAGATTTGTCATTTTGCAAAGACATACCTAAAATGCTTTTGGAATAGGGGCATATGGTGATTTGCACAAATAATATGGTATATTAGTTTGTAAAATTGGTTTGCTCTAGTTTTATAAAATTGTTTTGGTAGATACTTCACAAAAATAGTCATTCGAGACAAAACAAAACCTCTATAATATGATTTCCCTCCCATCCCATTCAATTTTTTTGCTCCCACCCTCTCAGCGCCAGTTTTTCGCGCCTGCCCAATTATGTGACCTCAAATGACCAAAAGCCCCACCAAAATACCCCCCAACCAGGGATATTTTCATAAAATGAACCCGCAATGACAACCCAGTCATCACCGAACCCTAGCCGCTCCTCCCGCATCGACCATTGCACCCTCCCCCGCCGCCCACCAAAACTAATCTTAGCTCTCCCTCCTGTGGCACACCTCCGCCCCAGTCCCCTTCGTTCTCCACCTACTCCTCCACCGCAGGGCGTCGACGACAACCCATGAACCTCTCCACCCCTATGCCTAGGATGACCACCCCGCAAAACCTAGATCCCAGCGTATCCGCCTCGCACCCTTCTCTTTTCCAATCTGAAGTTGAGATGGCGGTGCTACCACAATGTTGGCCAGGGTGGGGAGGCTAGTATGGCTTGGCAAGCCGCCGAGGAGCTCTTCTCTGACCTCTCCGCATATGTTCCTTATTGCCGACCATGGATCTCGGCTTCCCGCTTCATCTTCGAACACGGCTACATCGGATCCGCGAACAAGCTCTACTCCCAGCAGAGGCAGGTGTCCCGCACCGTCGCGCTTCCACGCCCAAGACGGAGGAGGAGGACGGGCTCCTATACACCGCGACTTGCCGTCGGTGCCGAAGCGACGGAGGACGGCGGTGGCGCTGTCACAGGTGAGCTCCTCCGTGGGGCAGAACCACAGGAATGGAGGCGTGGGCTGCACGGAGGTGGCGGATGCTCTGGATAGGCTTGCGCTGCTGGAGGAGCGGCGCCTGGAGGACATCCATGACCTAGAGATCGAGCGCATGCGGGTCCTCGTCGACGTCTCCTCCCCCAGAGATCCGGAAACCCCATACGCCGCCGCTCCCGTCACCCCGCCGGCTGTGATGGCCTAGTTGGTGAGTTCTCTCCTATCGCCTGAGCCCATGCGCAGCGTGTCATGACCTGGTTATGCCAAAATTTTCCATGTTTAATGACTGTTGGTTCCTGTTTGAATTTGGACACAAATCTGCACCTAACGAGAGCAGTTATCTTATGCATGGCGGTTTGGATCCTGTTTGATTTTGCTTTCTAGATCTTGTACTAGCTCGTAGTGATGTCTCGTATTGCGTGCACGCTGCTTACCAAAACCTATAGTGATCTGCTACTAGCTGGAATGTTCTGCTTGCTGTTGGTGTAGTTGATCTTATCTCCACGCTTGTTAGGATTTGAGTTACACACAATTGATCTAGATAGGCTATTGGTATAATCCTTCCAGGGATTCTATGTTGGTTCCTTCTGCTCATTAATCAAATACTTTAAAACACCATCCATCTCATTGGATACAAACTATTCTACTAGGTACTTCGTATATATTTTTTACATTCATCTCGTGCTGAACATTTTATACTAACTCAGTTTCATGTTAATGATTTCTTATTATATCCAATATAATGTTAATTACAAGTTGTTAGTCAATATAAATCCAGAAATATGTATAGAAAACTGGGCCTTTCCCTATACTAGAATTTTTTGTGGACATTGACTAGGCATAATCATAGTCTTATGCCAAATCTGAATAAGGCCACACAACTACTAATGTTTGATGATGGAAGAAACATAAAGTAAAGTGTTTGTAAGAAGAAAATATGGTTCATGTGGTTTCAGCCACTTCCTGTAGTATGAGTAAGATATATAGGCCAATTAGTATCCATAGGATTACTTCTGTATCATCATTCTTTTTTGTTGATGTTGAAGAAACTTCATGTTCATCATATACTTTAAATTAAGAGGTTTTTTGCTGGTTATTTGTGCAGGCTGCTATGTTTGTTGCTTTCTCTAAGATGATGGTTTTTTGCTGGTTGTTGCTTGTTGCTGACCCATGTCCTGTGGGTGCACTGTGGTGAGTTAGGCCAATTGACATGATGTATTGTGCATGTTCATTGTATACTTGAAATTATAGTTTTTATAAATGATATGTTATGCAAGATGCGCACATGCTAATTTTCATTGACATGATAGGCCAATTGGATTTCTAAATGCTTGAATGCGTAGCTACATTGCAATTCACAGGTTCTAAAATTTTATGTTGGTTCAGATTTCCTTGACAAATAGTGTCATGTAAATTTTTTAGTCGAGTGAACTTTTTCACTCCCTTTATTTCAGTACTGCTACCACTCCATGTAGTCAAGTAAAAACTGCAGTTAACCGTGCTGTAGCGCTGCTTATTTGTAGTAGCTGTAGACGGAATTCATCTCTAGGTTCAGTTAGGCCATGTTGTCGTCTTCAGAATTTATTCTGGTGATTTCTTTGTTCATGTGTGTGCTGCAGGTTACCCAAGGGTGGCACAGAGCAAGGCGGCATGATTGCGAAGAAGGCGCAGCGGGGCCAACACCGTGTCCAGGGTAGAGAAGGGCTTCATCGAAGGCTGGCAGGCTGCTTTAACATTGAAGGACATCCTTCGTACTCCTGATGCATGTGACTAGGGAAGTATCAGGCTACAGTCATCTCAAAATTTTCAACTACACTAGCTGCCAAATTTTGATATGGTTTCTACAAGAAATTTTGTTTATTGCTATTGGTAATGAATCTATTTGTGCAAGTATCTGAAATGTATGCTTTTGTTGTCAAGAAAATTTGGAAGTACGAGCGCATTAGTTTGTCATATCTGATGTTAAATTGCTTTGCTTGTACCCATGATGACCATTTCTATTAATTTTGAGCTTGTGTTGTTGTGAGAAAGTATGTTACCAATATCATTTGAGAATTTATTATACACTTTTTTTGCATGAATAGGGATTATTGTAGTTCCATTGCTTCATTCTGTTTGGCACAATGAAATAAGATAATGAGCTGTGTTTTTCTTTTGCAAATCAATACTTGTAAATTAACTAGTATCTATTTTGATTCTTATTAACAATCTCTTTTACCAAATTTAGTAATTGTCATGTGTTTTTGTGCTAGAACCAAACATATACAAGGAGCGATTAGCGTGGCCGTGGTAATTTGTGACATGGAAGCGATAGCGGCGGCTGGCAGCATGGAGGAGCAGCAGCAACGCCCCTAGGATTTGGGTGGCTAATAGCATGGTCGTTCTCTTGCTGGCAGTGGCGTTCTCTTGCTGAGCTTATCTGTTATGCTTTCTAGTCTTTGAAACCCTTTTAACTGTGTTGATTATTAACAGATGAGACATATGTGTGGTTAAATGTTTAGATGCACTGTTATATTAGTTGTTCATTATTTGTTCTGATTGGCTGTTGTACTGTTGTATTAGTTGTTCATTATTTGTTTTGATGGGCTGTTGTACTGTTGTATTAGTTTTTCATTATTTGTTATGATTGGCTGTTGTACTAGTGAAATGCATCGTACGTGGGCTCTTAAATGGGCCAGAACAGCCCGTGTACATTTCAGTTAGAAAGGGTGAAGCCCACTAACTAAATGGACCGAACGAAAAATAAATTGATGATGAAAAGGTTGAAGCCCTCGAAAATAAATGGACCAAAAAGGCCAAAAGCCAATATTGCAATGCATTATAAAACTGCCTAGTCCTAATATAAAAAGGGCACCAAAAAAGGTCAGGCCCATTTAACACTGAAATGGACCGGGCTGAATGCCCATTACGACGATCTCATTTCTTCGTAATTTTGCCACGTCGGATTAGCCACGTAGGATCTGACCTGGCTTGGTTAGATGTCCCGTGACGATAATGAATTGTCATAATGGTTATGATGATCAGATATCGTCATGGATGGTTATGACGTTTCATAAAAAACATCGTTGTATGCAATTACTAACGCTCAATTTTTGACGATATGTTTTTCGTCATAAGATCGTCATATATTGTAGAAAATGACGATTCTTGCAAGAGAATGTCGATTAGGCCAACAACGACGGCGATCGGAAATGAGGCTTCACGAAATACTGGCGACTGGAAGGGAAGGCCTACGAACGTAGTTAGGCCTAGTCGGATTAGGTCAAACTCCCGATGTCGTGGTGGTGACACGGCAGATGCCATGGGTAGGATGAAGTTGGGGCCAATATGCACTAGTGGGATTTAGGGAGGGATGATGTAGTGGTTTCTACACATAGAATACACAAACTGGATCTTTACTTTGATCAACAATGGCTACACTAGCTCCTCGAGCTGTATAAGTCAGAGGGAGAAGAAGCTCTCTGGTAAGCACTCAGTGTAAAATGAATAGATCCCTCTACTAGGAGCCCCTGGCTCACCTTAAAAAGGGGTAGACAGGTTACATCTAGGTCTGGCATGGAGGGCATATTTCTCGAATATACTCATCCCAAAGTGGCAATTCGGTGGGAGCCTTTACGTGTCCCCCTTCTATCGACAGCAATGACCTAGAGTCCACGCCATGTGAGCGTTGGGGGTTTTGGGACTGTCACCTTCGTGACGCCTCTACTGCCCCTCTATCCCTCTGAGTGTTGTTTGTAGTGCTTGGTACTATACAGATTCACGAGGGAGAGACAATATGAAGTGTTGACTTCGGGGTTTGCTCTCTCCTTATTGAGAAAGCTTCCCTATGACTCGGCCTCGCCCTGTATGACTCGGTCAAGCCTTCACCTGCAAGTTTAGTGCATAGTGGATCATTTGCCGGCATACCTTATATGTCGGCTGAGTCAAGCTTAGGCCTCCTTGACTCGGGTTGATTTGGTTGTTACTCGGCTAGTATTTATTTAACCCGGCCGAGTCACTCCCTGACTCGGTCAATAACTTTAAGGGATTTCCTCTTTTTCCTTAGCTTGACCCTACCTGGGGTCATTCCCCCAACATTAGTCCCCGAAGCTAGTGTGGTCTTGGCAACTTTAGTCGACAAGGCCATAGTAGGTTCAAGAAACTTGTAAATTATATTCCAGTTTGCCGACTTATCTTTCAGTCGGCTCTTTTCAAGATATGCCTCAATTCATACCTTGTCATTCTTTCGACTCATTCTGATATATTCTGAGATAAGACTCGATTTGCCGAGTCAAGTTTATTCATCCAGGTTATACCCTTAGCTTCTCTTGTAAGTTTGATCCTACGTGTCATAATCATTGCATGTTGCCTCATTTTTTGGGCCGCAATAGTGATTACGGATGCGGGTACAGATATCCCAGCGGATGGTAAAATCGTCGCAGTGTCCCTTCGATTATCGCAATGGATACTACAGGTGGATTGTCTCCTGTGTCGTACCTCCGGTGTGGATACACTCGGCGGTTTCCAGCGCGTGATACATGCGTGTATGCGGCAACCGCCGCACCTGCATGATCCCACAACTACTAGTGGTTCAGGGATATAATTGGGGGGATCGGGGTGAAACCCTTAGTCACTTTCCCAGCTCCCAACTTTCTCATATTCTTTCTTTCGCCGCTGCCACAGAGCTCTCTTCACTGTGACCGCGCTGCTCATTTCTGGCCTTATCCCGCCATGTCGCACGCTCACGTCGAGCCCTTGCTCTTCTCCGGCCTCGCTCCGCCGCTTGCGATCGTGCTTTCTGCTGCCGCGAAAGGTCCATGGCAATCTAGGCCCTTTCCCGCTGCCAGCGTTTCTTCCTCTTTTTCTTCCCCCGATGACCCCATGTCACTCATAGTATTTCCACTGCCGGAGAAGAAGACACCAACACCGTCTCGGAGCATGGTTCCTGGTAAGGATCTACAGTAACTCGTGACAGATAGAGTGTCTCATCAAGTAGTGTCGCATCCCTACTGAGGTAACCTGACGATTACCCGGCCCGGAGATTTCCCCCATAGTTGAGCCTGGTGAGTTTGTAGTTTTCTTGTCGCACTTCGCTAGAGGATTTGGTCTCCCCCTTAGCGATTTTGCCAAGGAGTATCTAGAGTTCTTCGGCCTCCAGCCTCACCACCTACCGGCTAATGTCATTGGTTCTCTTTCATATTTTATCTCGGCCACTGAAGGATACTTCAGCCTCTGGCCCTCTATAGTAGTTTGGTCCAAATTCTTCCATATTCATGCGAACATTGTGTCGGATAAAAGCCTGCGCCCCGTCGAGAAATCTCTGACCCAGTGCGGCGTCGCCTCTATCACACCTATCCCCTGAGTCATGGGCCTCGAGTAATGCGAGACATGTCGTTCTTCTACATGAAGAATAGTGTCACGGATGACAAGATCCGGCTATCGGCTTTCTTTGTCGGCACGCCCACAAGTTATGTTACATGAGCGGTCCTTTGGATCCAAATCGAGTATCTAGCATTGAACTCGACGACAATTAGATTCAGAAGGGTGTATGGGCTATTTTTAAGACGGATATGCCTGAGGATTGGAAGTGGGGCATGAAGCCCTTCACTCACGACAATCACCCTCCCAAGGTAATTCAACTCTGACTCATTTCTTCCGAGTCATATTTCACTCCTGCTATTTTGAGTACTTGATTCCTTTTTGTGCCTGTATTCTTTAGAAATTTTATGAGCAAACCGTGGAATATAGCGATATTCTTGCCCTTCCTTGGAGCAAGGATTGCGAAACTCTAGATAATGGGGAGCCTGATTCGGAATACTTCATTCCGAAACCTAACTCGGCCCCGGTCCGAACTCGGGGTAAGGCCTCCAACCGAACCGATGATGATGATTCAAAGGAAGTAGAATTTCTTGAGGTATTCAATGCGGTGCCCATTTCATACGCCTACCCAGCTCCTTCTCCTCCAGCTAACCCGGCTGGCCAAGTGCACAAGGTGGAGCCCGTAGCCGTGGGAGGCCAAGTGGCGGTGAGGAAACACGCAGCCCCGAGTGATCCCTTGGCCGAGGCTCCCAAGAAGCAGTTCAAGAAATCTGCTAAGAAAGCTCCCAAGCCCAAGGACATGCCCGGAGTTTCTTGGTAAGTAGCCTCAATCGAACTGAACTTGTATTTCTTGTTTCTCTCTTTATTTTTCTTACTTTCATTTCTCTCTTATCTTGGAAGTGCTCTGCGCGTCATTGACCAGAGTGGTTCGAGTATGGCCTCGCCCATTACTCGGCAGCAATCACCACCAACTCAGAGCGAGGTCCGGGTTCCTAGCCCGACTCGAGATGATCCTCCTCCTGCGTCGACTAATAGCCCACCTCGGCAGGAGGAGGTAGAGGCTGGCGCTAGTGGATATGCCGACACCGCCATGACGGATCAACCATCTGATCTGGCTACACCCATAGAGATTGCCAAGGATCAACATGCCAAACCAATGCCTGCGGAAGAGCCGGCTATCTCGGCCTCTATTCAAGATCCAGCTCCTTTGGCTCCAACATCTATGCCAGCGCCTTCCGATTCCTCCAAGACTCGGCAAGAAGGCCAAGCTCAGCGGAAACCACACTTGCAGTCTGCCTCTCCTTCTACAGCTCCAACGGCCGCTCCAACTCCAGCTCAGCCGACTAAATCCCATCCAACTGCCAAGGCCTCTACCAAGGCCAAGAAAGGTGGAGCCGCCAAGCCCGTTTAGAAGAAGACTGGGCCAATTCCTTCTCAGCCCAGTATCGTTGAGATACTCCAAGGGTGTGCATGCCTCTGCCTTTGCTTCGGCTACCAATACACAGATGATGCTCCACAAGATCCTAGCGGCCGAGGCAGCGGCCTAGCAGGAATGAGGACTAAGGGCAAGGTGTTGCTTCGCACTTTGAGTTGTGGGAGCCTCGGATCCTTGGAGGAGTATACTATAAACTAGAACGCTGCCGACCAGGTCAAGGCTAACTCAGCGGCCAATCTAGGGACAAAGAATTTTCGTCTCCCCGACATCAACAACCGCTTGCACCTTGCCAACCGAGTTATCCTTGAAGCTGACAGCATGAACAAGGTAAACACTTTGGTCTACACTTATACATTTTGGCATAACATAGAATATACCCATTAGTCCTCGAGCCTCCGACCGGATGATTTATCATTTGGTCGGATGCTCTATTCATGTATTGTTTTAGTGTAGTCGGGGTGCAAAAAATGAATTATTTCAACTTAGACAAAATTTGTTGTAGCTTCAAATATCCAGCCACCTAGATCCGGATCAAGTTTTACTTGGTTTAGATCTTACATTATAACTTCAAATATCCAGCCACCTAGATCCAGATCAAGTTTTACTTGGTTTGGATCTTATAATTTAGCTTCAAATATCCAGCCACCTAGATCCGGATCAAGTTTTACTTGGTTCAGATCTTACAGTTTAGCTTCGATTATCCAGCCACCTAGATCCGGATCAAGTTTTACTTGGTTCAGATTTTACAGTTTAGCTTCAAATATCTAGCCACCTAGATCCGGATCAAGTTTTACTTGGTTCGGATATTACCATTTAGCTTCAAATATCCAGCCACCTACCTAGATCCAGATGAAGTTTTACTTGGTTCAAATCTTATAGTTTAGCTTCAAATATCCATCCACCTAGATCCAAATCAAGTTTTACTTGGTTCGGATCTTACGGTTTAGCTTCAAGTATCTAGCCACCTAGATCAGGATCAATTTTTACTTGGTTCGGATCTTACAATTTAGATTCAAATATCCAGCCACCTAGATTCAGATCAAGTTTTACTTAGTTTGGATCTTACGGTTTAGCTTCATATATACAAACAACTAGATACGAATCAAGTTTTACTTGGTTCGGATCTTACGGTTTAGCTTCAAATATCCAGCCACCTAGATCCGAATCAAGTTTTACTTGGTTCGGATCTTACGGTTTAGCTTCAAATATACAGCCACCTAGATCCGAATCAAATTTTACTTGGTACGGATCTTACGGTTTAGCTTCGAATATCCAGCCACCTAGATCCGAATCAAGTTTTACTTTGTTCGGATCTTACGGTTTAGCTTCAAATATTCAGCCACCTAGATCCGAATCAAGTTTTACTTGGTTCGGATCTAACGGTTTAGCTTCAAATATTCAGCCAACTAGATCCAAATTAAGTTTTACTTGGTTCGAATCTTACAGTTTAGCTTCAAATATCCAGCCACCTAGATGCGAATCAAGTTTTACTTGGTTCGGACCTTATGGTTTAGCTTCAAATATCTAGCCACCTAGATCTGAATCAAGTTTTACTTGGTTCAGATCTTATGGTTTAGCTTCAAATATCCAGCCACCTAGATCCGAATCAAGTTTTACTTGGTTCGGATCTTACGGTTTAGCTCAAATATTCAGCCACCTAGATCTGAATCAAATTTTACTTGGTTTGGATCTTACGGTTTAGCTTCAAATATTCAACCACCTAGATCCGAATCAAGTTTTACTTGGTTCAGATTTTATGGTTTAGCTTCAAATATCTAGCCACCTAGATCCGAATCAAGTTTTATTTGGTTCGGATCTGACGGTTTAGCTTCAAATATTCAGCCACCTAGATCCAAATCAAGTTTTACGTGGTTCAGATCTTACGGTTTAGCTTCAAATATCCTTCTGAATATGATGCTCTGTATTTGTAGGTTGCCCATAATCAGCGCACAGCCGACTTCCAGAGGCTTCTCTTCACTCACAAAAAGTTGCAGACGAAGTATCAAACAATGGTGCCTATCTTGAAGAAAACTAGTGAGCTTACTATCACATTCTCCTCAAATTGTTCTTCTGATTGGTGCATCCGAGCTAACTTTTGGTTCGCCTTTCCCCAGTCAATCTCGATACTCAAAACAAGGTGCTTAAAGAGAAGGTCACAAACCTTGAAGGTAATTTGGAAACTTTTACTCCGGCATTTCCTTCCTGCATCTTTGCTATTGCGAAGTATCTCATGAATTCTTCCTCGGCTCAGCCAAATTAAAAGGTCTTGCAGCATTGCATCAAGAGTGCATTGCTATGCTTGATATGATGCTGCATTTTCTAGAACAAGCAAGGGATTTCTCGGCAAATCTGAAGGAGAAGGACAATGAAATAGCTCGGCTTCATACCGAGGTTGAGTCCTTGAAGAAAATTCATAAGTCCAAGATGGAAAAGCTTGATCAAGAGTTCTTATAGGAAAAGGATCAACTGATTCTTCAGGTTCAAAAGGGCCAAGAGATCCTCAGCATTGCTGAGTCTGCCGCCAGTTCTTGCAAGGACGAGCTTGCTCGGTTGGAAAGGAAACAAACCGGCTAGAAATTCGACCTTGCAAATATCATTCAGTTCATCCATCATAAGTTTTTTCCATACTCATGAATCTTGTCCGAGTTGTTTTCTCTCACCTTTTGCTAACTTGTATTTTTCTCCCTCTTCAGACAACTTTCCGGAGTGTAAGACTCGGAGCGCTGAATGCGTGGAGACCGCTCGGGCTTGCCAAGGTGAACCCCATGATCCGGAGCGCGAGTACTCCATGGAGGATTATTTGATCAGCGTTGGTGCTGCCACCAAGACCATGAAGGCCTTCGGGATGGATCTAGTGGATGCGGCCATCCGAGTGCTCCATGTGCTTTGGCCGAATGGATCGAAGCTGACATGGGTCCCTGAGCTTGCAGTGAAGTTAATGCACTACAAGACGTAGCTCAACCTCTGGATGGAATCCGCAGCACGAGCCGGGGCTGACATGGCACTTACTGTCATACTATCATGGTACGAAAATATTTGTCTTGATACCTTGATGAACTTGCACACCGACACTCCTTGGATCAGTGATCCGAAGTATATCGCATGCCGGCAAGCTCGATCCTATCAACTCATCCAATATGTGTCACATCCCAAGATTTTCCAAATCTTGTAATGTGAAAAAAAAATGAATAAAATAAAAATTTGTTGATTTTCAGGGTGAGAAGAAACTTTTTGAATCCATTTGGAAACTTTTAAAACCTATTTTGGATCAAATAAAATCCAAAAGGGATTTAAAAAGATAAATAAACAATAAAGTTAAAAATATTTGGAATTACTATTTTGGATCTTTTAATAAAAAGATTTGGATTTTATAAAGCAAAGGTAGATTTATAAATAAGGATTATTTTATAGAGCCAAATTAAACCTTGGCCAAGCTTTTGAAATAAAACATTTTGATTTGATAAAAATAGTTAAGGTTTATTTAAATAAAATAATAAGGATTTAATATCCAATTTTATTTAAATAAAAGGTTTTACCATTTTAATTAAAACATCAAAACTTATTCAATTATTTTAAATAAGTTTTCCAAGTGTATATTATTTTCAAATAAAACCTACTGAATGGTTTTGATACTATTTTGGATTTCAAATAGAGTTTTAAAAATAAATAAATCAAACCCTATTTGATTTAATTACTAAGGTCCATTTTATTTAATTAATAAATGGATCCTAAAAAATTAAAAATATTATTTTGTTTTGGACTTTGATTTGTGTTGATAAACAGAGCTAAACTCAATATAAAGTTTAGTGGAAGTTTATTGGATTTGGTTGTTTGATTTGTGATTTGAATTTCAAAACAGAAATTGAATTGGAAAAAGGAAAAAAAAATTAGAACAGAAAAAAAATATGAAACGGCCCAGCCCAACTATCCTAGCCCACTAAGCCCAATAGCCCACCTCCTCTTTCCCCTCCCGAAGTGTTTTCCTCACCCGAGTCTGAACCCGCAGAGCCAATAACTGGTGGACCCTACTCCCTCTTCCTCTCTCTCGCAGACAACCAGGACCCACAACACTGTTCGTCGTTCCCACCCGCGACCTGTTCTTCCCCCAGACACCGCTGCCGTTTCTACCGTTGGAACCGCGCGTAAATTCGCAGTAATACTGCAGTGATTCTGCTCAGCAATCTCGCCTTCTTAAGCGCCAGCATCTCCTCTTCAATATCCCCCAGTCGCCTCACTCTAGCACGCCCCGAGGCTGCTCGATTCATCTCTGCACCGCCCACTGTCCGACGACGCTCTGGCGAGGATTCCGGCAGCCCCACGCCACCCCTTGCCTCCTCGAGCACGCAGCTGTGATCCCCATCTCCTGGCGGACCTTCCCGCATCGCCAGCTCACCCGCGCGAGCTCTGCAAGCTCGACAACATCACCCCCAGCGCAGCGCCACCGTCTGCTTCCTCTCCGGCGACCCTCCCCATAAGCATGCGTCCGCCCCTCTCCTTCCCGATGACACTCCTGCACTCACCGCACTCGCCCGCATCTAACCGTGCACCTATTTTGCTTGGGGGCGGACGATCACCGCCTCCTCGACCACACGACCGCAACCGAGCGCAAAGAAGAACTCCGGTGAGCAATAGCCGTGAACTCCGTGCGCCCCTTGACTCCTCGAGAACACCTTGAGCTTCCCCAGGCTTCTGCGAACACGGTGAGCATACTCCCTTCCTTCCTCGCTTCCTGCATCGCCCGGTTTCATTGCGTTGTCGACCCGCATTTAGCGCGTGGCGCTGCCAAATGGTCAAAGCAATAGGGTCCATTGGATCTCGATCTGACGGATAAGATTAGAAATAAGCTAAGAGGTAAGTAGCCTCTGCGCGCCGTGCAATATGACTTAATCCAATGGCCTGCGTCGCTTGATCCACGCGAAACGTTTTCGACGAATCAGAATAGGACGCGTGTCCCAGTCTGTTTGATTTAAACAGAATTTGATCTATTAGATTTCCAATTTTGTAAATTGCATAACTTTAGTTCCACACGTCCAAATTTTGCAAACTTTATATCAATAGAATCAGTGGAACAAGCCCTAGCCAACCATGCAATTTTTTTTAGTAAAAAGCTTCTGGAAAAATGTTTGTTTTTGCAGAAACATTTGTATGCTTGTTTAGATTATAAAAATTGTTCAAAAATGATTTTGGGGATAAAATCTTTGGCAAATGGTGTGATTTGAACCTACTGACCATAGGAAACACTTTGTGGTTTCAAAAATGTATTTGGTGAAGAAAAAGAATGATTCTTTGATTTAAAACCAATTCTAGTCAAATAAAAATATGGTTTATTTATTAAAAATTGTTTTGAAGGAAAACCTTTGGGAAATGTTTTGTTTTAAACTCTCTGACCCTAAACACCAAGTTTTATGATTTGAAAACATATTTTGTGAACCCCATAGATCAATGCCTTACTAAAAACATTTCTACACCACATAAAATGATACCTTGTTTTGAAAATGGTTTATGAAGTGAAATCTTTTACAAATGATTTTGTCACTTTATAAAAATGACCATTAGGTGTTTTCAAATGTTTATGTCTATTAGGAACCACTTGTCCAAATAAAACAATCCTTGGCATGCTTGCATGCATTATCTTAGTTCTATGATTTTATGTGATGTTTTGCTTGATTGGTAGATTGAGTTTGTGCCTTGCTTGATTGAATTGTAGTGACTTGAAGAGTGTGATTGTTGCAAGGAAAAGGAGTGAACTTATACCCTCTACCAAAAAGGCAAGTGATGCTTCATACTTTTGTCCCATTACTTTCACTATGCATTAGTGATTTCTCTAAGTAAAACTTGCATGGAATTTTGCTAAGTATAAACCTTGCTATGGGAGAACCTAGTAGATGAAACCTTAGTAGAAACTTTCTTAAGTTAAGATTCCTACTACTATCAAGCTTAGCTTAGCTAATAGAAAACAAGGGTGGAATATACATTCATACTATGGAAAAATTTCTAAGTCTGAGGACTTGTGTTTTTGTTTAATAAAACAACTAAGTTAATGAATCACCTGGGTGGAATGGTAATTGCTTGGTGGTTTTGGTTGAGTGGTTACACAAGGCCCATGTTTATGGTTTACCTTGTGTATCTCACTTGTGGATGGCCACCCAGGAACAAAGAGATTTGAGATGTCAAATGTTGAGAAGCTTCAAGTGCAACCACTTGGCATTATGGGCTCTGCCTGGATCATATAGGTTGCAAGAACTTAGCCATATGGACAGTTGGTGGTAGGGTTTTATAGGTTGGATCGCGTCCATTTTGGTCTAAGGGAAGGCTTCTGAAAGATCTTGTCTTGGGAAACCAAGTCTTGTGGGGAAAGTGCACCACCTCTGCAGAGTGTAAAATCTAAGTACTTAGCCATGTCCCTGGTAAAGGACAATTTGAGCATCAAGACATGGAAGCTATCAAGAATCTCATCACTCCAACTTCTAAGTAAAAACTTGTGGTTGAACAAGGGTTATAGGATCTTCAATCTTTGATTGGGAGATGCCTTGGGAAAGATTATTTTGTCAAGCAAAAACTTAGTGTTTTCAAATGTTAAGGAAAAATCTATTTTGAGCAATGCAAGCCTCAACTCCACTTAGCCAAATGCATATAGATGATAGACTCCACTATACTAGCATAGTATCACTTGCCAATACAATTCAAATGTATTGACCCTTGTGGCTGTAACTTGTATGTTGCAGGTTTGATTCATGTTAGTAAAGTTTGATGATTAGGATTACAAAGTCTACAACCAACATGTCTGCCTGTGGCACTTTGAAGATGAAGGACCCCATGCTTATAGATTTTCTGCTGCAATGTAATGTAATAGCCAAATGAGCTATGTAAGATGTAATAAAATTATGTTATTCCTGGTTATAAAGTTGTATTATGACCTTTGTTTCATGATATTACATCTTAACTGTGGATGCTAGCTATTGATCCAGGGAATAGCATTGCAATCACAGGGATCCTTTTTCCTTCACAAAGGAGGGATCTTACAGATGGTATCGGAGCATTGTGTTGCCTGTAGGATTTGTAACCCTAGGATTGGACAAAAACCCCTTAGAAAAATAGGAGTTGTATTTGTTCCAAACTTATTTACCAATAATCTTGTAAACTCTTTCCTCAACCATTTTTGGTTTTGAATCTACATCTCTTCTATGACAAACTTGATGGAAAAGCCTACCCCATGGCCAAAGACTTCACCATGTGCAAGGACATCTTCAAACTCTAATGACTTCAACTTCTTCAACTCTAATGACTTCAACATCTTCAGCATATTCACCAAGGACTTCAATCTTGGATATCACTAAGGACAAGTGAGACAAGGAAGTCTTGCTCAAGAATTGGAGACTAAGGAAACACAACTTAGAAGGAGCCATCATCACCTCTGAAGTATTGTGACCAAGAGTTTTCCTAAGGAAACCATGATCTCATGCAAGAAGAATCAACCAAGAAAGATGGAAAGATCACAATTGAACCATATAGATGGACCACCATATTTAGTTTAAGTCAAACCCACCAACTTATGTGGTGTAACAAAAATATTTTTGGTTGCCTAAGAATATGCTTGGATACTTGTGTTTGGAAGGAATGTTTGTTTGTGACTGTTTCTTGTGTGAATTGTGATATGTGTGATTAGAATTATTTCCTTAGAAATCTTTTGCCTATTCTAATCCCAAACCAACCCAAACAGATGACTTCTCCAAGAGACTCCAACATCAAGAAGGGTGACACCAACAACCAAGAGGACAACATGAGAGAACTTATAGCAACCCAAAACCAGTTGAGCCAAGAGACAACTCAGCTTTTAGCCAACAACAAAGGACTAGACCCAGCCATACAAAGGATTTTGAAACTTCAATCCCAATTGCTGCAAGGATTGGTTACTCAAATGATCAACATGGGAGAAAACTTTTTCCAAAGAGCTAATGACAACAAGGATGACAAAAATACTATTCTAGAGGGAACCCAAGTTTGCAATATTTGTGGAGACAAGGATCATACATCCAAGGAGCATGAAGACCAATGCCCCAAGAAGAGAGAAAGATTTCCCACCTCTGAGGTGAGGTATGAAGAACATGCACTAGAAGAACTCCTAGCTTTGGAGAGACCCAAGAAGAAGAAGAAATGCCCCAACCCTAACAAGAAGGATATTGCTCAAGTGCAATGTTACACTTGCAAAGAGATGGGACACTATGCCAATGAATGCCCAGAAAAGAAGAAGAACCAAAGAAACAAACAAGAGGCAATGATACCAAAGGAAAAGAAAGATATCATCCAAGTGATGTGTTTCAAATGCAAGCAACTAGGCCACTATGCAAACTTCTGTCCAGAAAAGATGAAGCACAATATAAACCAGCCTATGAAGGATGTCAGCCTTGTCACATGTTTCAAGTGTGAAAACAAAGGACACTATGCAAACTTCTGTCCAGGAAAGTTACATCAAGATCCCAAGCAAGCCAAGATGTAATCTAGATGGAAAATATTTTAAGGGTGGTAGTACCTTAGATGCTTTGAACCAACTTGTAACCCCTAGCCTTCCCAAATCTCGGGACGAGATTTATTTTAAGGGTGGTAGCCTGTCACATCCCAAGATTTTCCAAATCTTGTAATGTGAAAAATAAATGAATAAAATAAAACTTTGTTGATTTTCAGGGTGAGAAGAAACTTTTTGAATCCATTTGGAAACTTTCAAAACCTATTTTGGATCAAATAAAATCCAAAAGGGATTTAAAAAGATAAATAAACAATAAAGTTAAAAATATTTGGAATTACTATTTTGGATCTTTTAATAAAAAGATTTGGATTTTATAAAGCAAAGGTAGATTTATAAATAAGGATTATTTGATAGAGCCAAATTAAACCTTGGCCAAGCTTTTGAAATAAAACATTTTGATTTGATAAAAATAGTAAAGATTTATTTAAATAAAATAATAAGGATTTAATATCCAATTTTATTTAAATAAAAGGTTTTACCATTTTAATTAAAACATCAAAACTTATTCAATTATTTTAAATACGTTTTCCAAGTGTATATTATTTTCAAATAAAACCTACTGAATGGTTTTGATACTATTTTGGATTTCAAATAGAGTTTTAAAAATAAATAAATCAAACCCTATTTGATTTAATTACTAAGGTCCATTTTATTTAATTAATAAATGGATCCTAAAAAGATTAAAAATATTATTTTGTTTTGGACTTTGATTTGTGTTGATAAATAGAGCTAAAATCAATATAAAGTTTAGTGGAAGTTTATTTGATTTGGTTGTTTGATTTGTGATTTGAATTTCAAAACAGAAATTGAACTGGAAAAAGGAAAAAAAAATTCAGAACAGAAAAAAAATATGAAACGGCCCAGCCCAACTATCCTAGCCCACTAAGCCCAACATCCCACCTCCTCTTTCCCCTCCCGAAGCGTTTTCCTCACCCGAGTCTGAACCCGCAGAGCCAATGACTGGTGGACCCTACTCCCTCTTCCTCTCTCTCGCAGACAACCAGGACCCACAGCACTGCTCGTCTTTCCCACCCGCGACCTGTTCTTCCCCCAGACACCACTGCTGTTTCTGCCGTTGGAACCGCGCGTAAATTCGCAGTAATGCTGCAGTGATTCCGCTCAGCAATCTCGCCTTCTTAAGCGCCAGCATCTCCTCTTCAATTTCCCCCAGTCGCCTCACTCTAGCACGCCCCCAAGTTGCTCGATTCATTTCTGCACCGCCCACTGTCCGACGACGCTCCGGCGAGGATTCCGGCAGCCCCACGCCACCCCTTGCCTCCTCGAGCACGCAGCTGTGATCCCCATCTCCTGGCGGACCTTCCCGCGCCACTCACCATGTGAGCTCTGTAAGCTCGACAGCGTCACCCCCAGCGCAGCGCCACCGTCTGCTTCCTCTCCGGCGACCCTCCCCATAAGCATGTGTCCGCCCCTCTCCTTCCCGATGACACTCCTGCACTCACCGCACTCGCCCGCATCTAACCGTGCACCTATTTTGCTTTGAGACGATCTGCAGCCTCGTCCTCGACCACGACCATGCGCAACCGACGCCAGCAAGAACTCCGGTGAGCAATAGCCGTGAACTCCGTGCGCCCCTTGACTCCTCGAGAACACCTTGAGCTTCCCCAGGCTTCTGCGAACACGGTGAGCATACTCCCTTCCTTCCTTGCTTCCTGCGCGCTGGCCATTGTCGCCCGTCGCCGCAGCCACAATGCCGCCAAATGGTCAAAGCAATAGGGTCCATTGGATCTCGATCTGACGGATAAGATTAGAAATAAGCGAAGAGGTAAGTAGCCTCTGCGCGCCGTGCGATATGACTTAATCCAACGGCCTGCGTCGCTTGATCCACGCGAAACATTTTCGACGAATCAGAATAGGACGCGTGTCCCAGTCTGTTTGATTTAAACAGAATTTGATCTATTAGATTTCCAATTTGAAAATTGCATAACTTTAGTTCCACACGTCCAAATTTTGCAAACTTTATATCAATATAATAAGTGGAACAAGCCCTAGCCAACCATGCAATTTGTTTAGTAAAAAGCTTCTGGAAAAATGTTTGTTTTTGTAGAAACATTTGTATGCTTGTTTAGATTATAAAAATTGTTCAAAAATGATTTTGGGTATAAAATCTTTGGCAAATGGTGTGATTTGAACCTACTGACCATAGGAAACACTTTGTGGTTTCAAAAATGTATTTGGTGAAGAAAAAGAATGATTCTTTGATTTAAAACCAATTCTAGTCAAATAAAAATATGGTTTATTTATTAAAAATGGTTTTGAAGGAAAACCTTTGGGAAATGTTTTGTTTTAAACTCTCTGACCCTAAACACCAAGTTTTATGGTTTGAAAACATATTTTGTGAACCCCATAGATCAATGCCTTAGTAAAAACATTTCTACACCACATAAAATGATACCTTGTTTTGAAAATGGTTTATGAAGTGAAATCTTTTACAAATGATTTTGTCACTTCATAAAAATGACCATTAGGTGTTTTCAAATGTTTATGTCCATTAGGAACCACTTGTCCAAATAAAACAATCCTTGGCATGCTTGCATGCATTATCTTAGTTCTATGATTTTATGTGATGTTTTGCTTGATTGGTAGATTGAGTTTGTGCCTTGCTTGATTGAATTGTAGTGACTTGAAGAGTGTGATTGTTGCAAGGACAAGGAGTGAACTTATACCCTCTACCAAAAAGGCAAGTGATGCTTCATACTTTTGTCCCATTACTTTCAC
Organism: Avena insularis; assembly: GCA_023614405.1. Classification (NCBI taxonomy): domain Eukaryota; kingdom Viridiplantae; phylum Streptophyta; class Magnoliopsida; order Poales; family Poaceae; genus Avena; species Avena insularis. Next base: position 242,562,206 of record CM042689.1, on the reverse strand, counting down.
TATGCATTAGTGATTTCTCTAAGTAAAACTTGCATGGAATTTTGCTAAGTATAAACCTTGCTATGGGAAAACCTAGTAGATGAAACCTTAGTAGAAACTTTCTTAAGTTAAGATTCCTACTACTATCAAGCTTATCTTAGCTAATAGAAAACAAGGGTGGAATATACATCCATACTATGGAAAAAATTCTAAGTCTGAGGACTTGTGTTTTTGTTTAATAAAACAACTAAGTTAATGAATCACCTGGGTGGAATGGTAATTGCTTGGTGGTTTTGGTTGAGTGGTTACACAAGGCCCATGTTTATGGTTTACCTTGTGTATCTCACTTGTGGATGGCCACCCAGGAACAAAGAGATTTGAGATGTCAAATGTTGAGAAGCTTCAAGTGCAACCACTTGGCATTATGGGCTCTGCCTGGATCATATAGGTTGCAAGAACTTAGCCATATGGACAGTTGGTGGTAGGGTTTGATAGGTTGGATCGCATCCATTTTGGTCTAAGGGAAGTCTTCTGAAAGATCTTGTCTTAGGAAACCAAGTCTTGTGGGGAAAGTGCACCACCTCTGCAGAGTGTAAAATCTAAGTACTTAGCCATGTCCCTGGTAAAGGACAATTTGAGCATCAAGACATGGAAGCTATCAAGAATCTCATCACTCCAACTTCTAAGTAAAAACTTGTGGTTGAACAAGGGTTATAGGATCTTCAATCTTTGATTGGGAGATGCCTTGGGAAAGATTATTTTGTCAAGAAAAAACTTAGTGTTTTCAAATGTTAAGGAAAAATCTATTTTGAGCAATGCAAGCCTCAACTCCACTTAGCCAAATGCATATAGATGATAGACTACACTATACTACCATAGTATCACTTGCCAATACAATTCAAATGTATTGACCCTTGTGGCTGTAACTTGTATGTCGCAGGTTTGATTCATGTTAGTAAAGTTTGATGATTAGGATTACAAAGTCTACAACAAACATGTCTGCCTGTGGCACTTTGAAGATGAAGGACCCCATGCTTATAGATTTTCTGCTGCAATGTAATGTAATAGCCAAATGAGCTATGTAAGATGTAATAAAATTATGTTATTCCTGGTTATAAAGTTGTATTATGACCTTTGTTTCTTGATATTACATCTTAATTGTGGATGCTAGCTATTGATCTAGGGACTAGCATTGCAATCACAGGGATCCTTTTTCCTTTACAAAGGAGGGATCTTACAATATGCCAATGTGCATGGATGGAATGAAGGTCCGAGCTTCCTCCTGGAGAATGTTGATGAAGATGCCGAGGCAGAAGACGATGATGAATTAGGGGAGGATACCGAGGATGAAGAAAGTGCTAAAGAGGAGGTTGGTAGCTCGGACGAGCAAGGAGAAGTTTCAGATCAAGAGGCTGAGGTCTGGTCTTCCTTGAAGGGTACTGAAACTTCTCAAGCTCAAGCCGAGGTTACTTTAAAAGAGACCGAGGTTCAAGATGCCGAGGCTGACCTTGTTGAAGCTGAGGTATCCTTAGCAGTAGCCGAGGTGAATACCTCAGAGGCACCTGCTCCGGAGGTTGCTTCTCCTCCACTCACTAATGATTCGTCACCAGCTACCGCTTGAACTCAAAAACTTGAACTTATTAAGTCCCCGGTATGTCGGGTGCATGATGTAAGAAACAGTTCTAGTCCTTTTTCTACTATGTGGTTTGTATATATTGCATCCTTTTGGGCACCATCCCTTAATTTCATGTTTCTTATTATTCTGAGTCAATCATTCGTCCCGCGTCTACCATTTTTCGGCGTTCGACTCACGGGTTCGAGATAGTTAGACAGAACTAACAATACTTAGAAATTACGAATATAAGCTCAAAATACATTCACAGAATAATTAAGTACAAAAAATACAGGGGTTAGTAAGAAATAAAATATAAGTCGGCTCCCGTACTATTCTTTCCTTCGTAATTTTTCATGTATTCGACCTTCGCCGGCTTTTCTCTTGCTTACCATGAAGCCTATTTTTTGGAGAACAGTAAGTCGAAGAGTTGGCATTTGCTGCTGACACATTACTAACCCGGCCTAAGGATAACTAATATAATCTAGCCGACTATAAAAATGCATATGAAAAGAATAAGTTCATTAAGCACTCCTTGAGTTACAACTCGAGGTGCAGAGGTTTCATTGATTAACTCATTGCCGACATATAATATGACATATGAGAGTTCGAGGTACAAACACTTCTCCTAAGTGTAAAAAGGGACGAAGTGAAGCTACATTCCATGGCCTCTTTTACTGGCCTCCTTACCTATCCGCCTTATTCTTCTCTTGTTCTTGAGCATCTATAAGATAGTATGCATAATTGTGCAATGCTTTGCTCACAATAAATGGACCCTCCTATGGGGGTCATAATTTATGCATGCCGGCTATGCATTTCAGAAGCCGGAGAACTAGATTTCCCTCTCAAAAGACTCGGGGGTTTACTTTTTTGCTATGATAGTGTCTCAGATCTTGTTGATATATGGAAGATCTGGACAATGCCAATTCCCTTGCCTCTTCTAATAAATCAATATCATCTTGCCGGGTAATTTCATTTACCTCGGCGTCTGTGCATTGGGTTACTCTAGGCGAATCATGCACTATGTCGGCTGGTAATACAGCTTCTGCCCCATATACCAGAAAAAATGGGGTATAGCCTGTTGATCTATTCGGAGTTGTCCTCAGGCTTCATAAGACGGCCGGGAGCTCCTCAATCCAACACCCCGCTGATCTTTGCAGCGGCTCAATGAGCCAGGGTTTCATCCCGGACAATACAAGTCTGTTGGATCTTTCAACTTGTCCGTTCAATGTGGGATGGGCGACTAATGCAATATAAAGTCTTATTTGTTTATCTTGGCAGAAACGAGAAAAGGCTCCCTCGGCAAAATTTGTGCCATTATCAGTAATTATACCGTGTGGGTATCCATATCTTAGGATAATGCCCTTAAGAAATTTCACAGCTATGGGCCCATCACATTTCTTTATTGGCTTTACCTTAATCCACTTTGTAAATTTTTCCACCATGACCAAGTATGGGTCATGCCACCTCGAGCCGGCTTAAATGGGCTGACCATGTGCAAGAACCATACAACAAATGGCCAAGTGATGGGTATGGTTTTTAATTCGGATGAGGGCATGTGAATTTTGCTTGCATACCTCTGGCAGCCATTACTTTACCTCACCAGATCTTATGCATATTTTAGTGCACTAGGCCAGTAAAACCCATGTGAGAAAGCTTTGGCTACCAACTCTCTAGATGAGGCATGATGCCCACATTCACCTTGATGTATATCTAAAAGGATCTCTTGTCCTTATGCCTGGTTAACACATCTTTGAAGGACACTTGTGACACTTCTTTTCTATAGCTCTTTGTTTATTATAGTGTAGGCTTTTGCCCTTCTCACAATTTTCCTAGCAAGGACCTCGTCACTCGGCAAGATTTCATCCTTGAGGAACAAAAATATTGATCGTGCCCATTTTGGTACCTCATGTGCCGGGGTAACTATTTCATCAATTTTCATTGCCTCTACCGACATAACTTCTGCCGGATTATCCTGACTAGTCCCTGGGTCCTGCGAGGCAGTCCCTGGGTTTGTCGAGTCAGTCCCCGAGTTATTCGGTTTAGTCCTCACCATCTATGTCCATTGAGACTACCCCGGATCCTGGATCTTCCGAGAGAGAGATTGACTCGGATTCTGGTGATGAGGTAATCGATGGTTTTCTTAAATGCTCAAGGGCTATGCCGGGTGGAATTGATTGCCTATATGAACCAAGTTTTGACAAGGTATCTGCGACATCATTTTCCACCCGGGGTACATGGTGAAATTCACATCCATCAAAATAACCACAAATCTTTTGCACATGTAATCTGTCTAAAGCTATGTTTGCATCCAGGGCATCCCAATGGCCTGACAGTTGCTGAATCACAAGGTCCGAATCACCGAAACATAGAATCTGATGTATTCCAACATCTTTTGCCACTTTTAGGCAATGAAAAAGTGCTTCATATTTGGCTACATTGTTTGATGCAGGGAAATGTATTTGTAGTACATACTTCAGTTGGTCCTTTTTCGGTGAGGTTAACACTATCCCGGCTCCTAACTCATCTCTCAATTTAGATCCATCAAAATGCATCGTCCAATAATTAGAATCAGGCAATGGTGGCTCATACTACATTTCTGCCCAGTCGACAAAAAAGTCAGCCAGTGCGTGAGATTTAATTGCATCTCATCTATCGAATTGAGGATCATAAGGGGATAATTCAATCACCCATTTGGCTATTCGGCCGCTGGCATCTTTATTTCCCATTATCTCGGCTACTGGTGCCTCACATATCACCTTAATAGGGTGTTCTTCAAAATAATGTTTTAGCTTCTTTGCCGACATATATACACCGTATGCCATTTTTTGGTAGTGTGGGTAATTTTGCTTCGAGGCTGATAATACCTCACTTAGGTAATAGACTGGCCTCTGCACCGACTTACCTTCTTCATCACACTCCACCACTATCACAGCACTTATGACTCAGTTATTCGCTGCTATGTAGAGCAACATCGGCCCTTGTTATAGTGGTGGGGATAATATTGATGCAGAGGCTAACATTTTCTTTAATTCATGAAAGGCTCTATCAACCTGTGGTGTCTATATGAACTTATCCGACTTTTTTGTCAATTGATATAAGGGAAATGCCTTTTCTCTAAGCCGACTTATGAACCGACTCAACGATGCCAGACAGACTGTAAACTTCTGGACATCGTTGATGCACTTCGGCATCTCCATACGTTCTACGGCTCGAATTTTAGTCGGATTTGCTTCGATACCTCGGCTAGACACGAGCAAACCGAGTAATTTTCAGGCTGGTACATGAAAGGTACACTTTTCCGGGTTCAGCTTCATTCGGAATATTCTAAGATTTGCGAATGTTTGCCAGATATCATCTAGGAGCGTGTGGCTCTCTTTGGTTTTTATCACCACATCATCCACATATACTTGGACAATTTTGCCAATTTCATCATGTAAACATTTTTGCACGAATCTTTGATACGTTTCCCCTGCATTACGTAAGCCGAATGGCATGGTGCGATAGCAATAAGTCCCATATAGGGTGATAAATGCAGTATTTATTTGATTGGCCGGATTTAATGGTATCTTGTGGAAACTAGAGTAGGCGTCTACAAATGATAAGAGTTCACAACCGCGGTTGAATCATTAAACTGATCTATCACTTGGCAATGGAAATGGATCCTTGGGACAAGCCTTGTTCATGTTCATGTAATTGATACACATGCGCCATACCACAGCTACATTCGGATCATCTTTTTTCTTTTCAACCAACATCTAATTAGACAACCAATTCGGATGAAGCACTTCCATGATGAACCCGGTTGCAAGGAGCCGAGCTATCTCATCCCCAATTATCTTTCTCCTGTCCTCGGCAAAGCGGCGGAGAGGTTGCTTCACCGGCCTTGCTCCTGGCCTCACATGCAAAGAGTGCCCAGCCAGCTCCCTCGACACACCTTGTAGATCTTGAGTAGACCAAGCAAAGATATCCCGATTCTCACGAAGGAAGCCGTTGAGTTCGCTTTCCTATTTGTCACTTAGGCTGGCACCAAGTGTGATGGTACGCTCTGGGAACTGAACATCAATCTCGGTCTTCTTTGTGTCCTTAGTCGGCTGGAAAGACACACTTCCATGTGGGTTAGCAAGTGCCGGCATAATGAACTGTGCCGACTGAGCCAAAGTTGTGACTTATTGAATTCTCCTCTTCTCTCTTGCAATTACCAATGTTTCTTCTAGGTTTGATCTGGCTGAGGAACATTTTATCGATCTCCTGTAGTCTCCAGTGATCGTGATTATCCCATGTGGCCCTGGCATTTTCATCTTTATGTAGATGATGTGAGTACTGGACATGAACTTTGATAGAGCAAGTCGGTCGAGTAATGCATGGTATCAACTCTCCAAATCCACAACCTCAAACTCTATGTTTTCCGCTCTGCAATTCTCCCTTGTGCTGAATAATACATCTACCCGGACTTTCCCAATTGGTTCACATGACAATCCCGACACAATGCCATGGAAAGTCGTCTTGGTCGACTGAAGCATGTTCTGAGAGATGCCTAGCTTGTGCATTGTGTCATTGTACATTATGTTGATGCTGCCGCCATTATCTATCAGCACCTTTGAGAATTTCATGTTTATGCTTGGTCCAACAAACGTCATATCAAGCACCAAGGAATATGATCCGGGGTTTTTCATGATCTTGGGATGATCCCTAATACTCCAAGTGATTTCTTGATCCGACCAATGCATGTATCTTGGCACTGTCGGCATAACTGCATTGACCTCCATATGTCAGCACTGAACACTCTATTATCATGTTGTTATGTGGTGAATTGCGCCCATTGTTGCCTAGGTTTCCTCTGTTACCTTGATGTTGATCTGCCACATAGTGAATTGCATTATGACTACTGCGGTTTTTGTGGTGCCTGCAATGGTTCCGTGTTTCCCATTGCATGTTTCATCCATGCACACCGACGAGTTGTATGGTTAGCCATCTTAGCTAGGTTTGGCGTATGAAATTTGCATGGCTAATCCGGCATGGATTCATACATGTATTTTTGCCTCTCTTGCCACTATTTATTTTGCTCATTGCTCCATTTCTTTTCCCCATCATTCTTCGGTGTCCATTGCTGAGAACTATTTTTCTGTTGCTGGCTACTCCCAACTCCTGGCTGATCTCGAGTTACTGCCGTAACTTGATTCGAGTTGTACCGGTAATCCGGCCTTTCACCCTCCTTCTGCCTCGGAAATCATTTCTCTTGGATAATTCGGCTCCATCTCGAGCATAGTGCTTTTGTTGTTCATGCTGATCTGCCGGCATAAGCTCTGGCTGAGTCGGATCGCCCAGTGCATATGAGTCGGCTATTCTAATTTTCTCGGCTAGCATGGTTGGCATATCTCTCTATAGCCTCTGCCATAGCACACTTCCATATCTGCATCCTTGTGCAAACCTGGCAATTTCTTGTGATTCAATCACTCCTTCACATGAGTTTCTCAGGTTGCAGCACCGAGTCAAAAATTCTTGGTTAGTTTCATTCGGTTTCTGCTTACACATGGCGAGCTGTTGAGGCCTATTCGGCCACTTATACGTGCTGGTGAAGTTGCTAACAAACATGTCCTTCAAAATCCAACCAGCAGTTGATACTTCCTACTGGCAAATTATTCAGCCACACTCTTGCTAGCCCCTCCAACATCTGAGGAACATATCTTACTTCCCACCTGAGGTTGACCTCAACAATTTTCACTGGAGTTGCATAGTCAATTAACCAATCTTAATGCTTGGTACTTCCATTGTACATTTTCGTTCCTCTTGGCAGCTATAAGTTCGGCACAGGTGGTTCTCTCATGATTCGGGGTCCAAAACATGCTGGACTCGGAGGACCTTGTTCGTCAAACAACTCGGATCTATATATCCTGTCTAATTTCAGCCTCGCATCTTCTGGCTGCAAGTTTCTATTTGTTACTCTCTCTCCGGTTACATGATGAACTGGCCTAAAAAACCTGACATTCTCCATTTCCGAGTAACCATCATTGTATTTGTTTGGATCTGGGTTATGTGGAACTGGTCCTGCATCACCTTCTTGCTAAGTTTCATACCTCGGCTGGCGCTGCTGCGTGGGATGTTGTCCTCCTCTAGCCGAATGGTGCGGGTCGGAGTTACGTCACCTATCATTCCCTCGACTACCATTTCCTTGACCGGGGTTTCTATTCCCGCTATTACCTCGGCTTACATTGCCTTGGTCTACATTTCCCTTTCCAGCCACTACCGGATCATATGGCACTATTTGCTTGTTCCTTCTTCCTGATGTTACTCCTTTATCTTTTCTTGCGACATCAACCGGTGATGATGGTGTTGCAGCTAATGCTACACGAGCACCTCCAGCCGAGTGAACAACTCGGGATCCTCTAGTCCTGGCCAGGTTATTTCTAAGTATTTCCTCCTTTTTCTCATTGGCTATGCGAACCAGCTAATTGACTCGGTCCTCTTGCCTGTGCCGGGCTTTGCTGGAGAGAGCGGGTATCTCGGTAGCATCCGCCTCTATAGCTCTCAAGTTTTTCGCAGGCGTGCTATACCTCGGCAACCCTGGGTCAACCGAGTCACCTTCCCTAGGCTCATGCTCCTTGTTTATATCACTAAGGAGGTTTTTGCCCCTCAATCTCACCCCATCCATTCTATATGGGCTAGTGTTTAGCTTATTGGATTTTTCATTCTCACATAGAGTAATGTTCCGCGAATTCTGGAGCTCTGCTACTTTTTTAGCTTTAGTCAACACTTTCTGTCGGGTCTTCTCCATCTCGGCCTGTGCCTGACAGATCTACAATAGGAGCTACATGGATGGTTAAGCTATCTATAGCCTCACGGAGTATATTTTCCGGCCTTTCCAATGGAGGAAATCTCGAGCGTGTCGCCTTGGGGCTGACGTTATCCGGATCCACCGGGTTTTCCACCACCGGGTCCGCCGTTGCGGAATCTCTGCTCGTGCCGGCTCCTGCGCCTAACATGGTCATACCCCATTGGTACACAACATTGGTATACCTAGTCCATCCCAAGGAAGTCCCACGTCGAGACACGCGGCCCGTGGTAATTTCGGGTGGCCCAAGCCCATGATGTCTTCGGATACTTGGAGGACAAGTATAGAGTAGATAGAATTTCGAAGGGTACCAACCCTAATTTGTAACCGACTCGACCTAAGCCCAGGACCTGCCTATATAAAGACCAGGAGGGTACAACGAGAAGGGTCTCTTCCACCATCGCATACACACCTCATGCCATATTCCATCTGCGCACCCCTATAACTTTCGGTTCCGTCGTAATAAAGAGCAGTCAAGCAGGAGTAGGGTTTTCCCTCCGGGGGCCTGAACCTAGGTAAACCTCGTGTCCCATGTTTCTTGTCTGTTAACCATTCCGCGATCTCCAGCATCCCCATATTCTCCAAAACCCATGTCCATAACAATGGGCATTGACGAGATCGAACCTCGTCCATTGGCGCCGTCTGTGGGAACTGGGGACGCTGATTGTGCGATCGTGACGGTCCCGTCTGGAGCGATCTACAACTCATCGGTGACGGAGAGTCACCTCCTCTTCGGCACCTTCGACTTCACTTCCCACTCGCTGGCCACCCTGAGGGATTTCGAGTCCGTTGGTGACGGACTCGATATGTTGTTCTGGAGCTTCTACTTCCAGGTGGGGCAGACCGGCACTCTCTGCCTCCCAGAGTGGGTGCCACCACCATCCATTAGGCCTGCTTCGTGAGTCCCACTTATCGGCGCGTTACACGCGTCGATAGACGAGTCAGACGACAGCAACAGCTGCAACTCAGATATGTGCGGCCCTCCTTCAGATGAAGGAACCTACGGTTCCGGATCCGAAAGATGCGGCAGCAGCAACCCATCCACAGACGTTACCTATGCGCCATTGTCATCGGCAACATGACGGACCCACCGCCAGGTTTGAGTGCGCAATAAACACCCAACCCCCCTCTCAACCCACAAGGTGAGAACGGAGGAAACGGGGGAGATCCGCCGCTCATGCCCAACGAAGGAGACGCTCACGTCTACCAGAAGATCAACCTCAACAAGGAAGGCTGGCACCAAGCATGCGAAGCTGTGGCAGGCAACATCATCCTACCTGTGAATGCTTCACGGGATTTGCTGATGGCCTACCACCTCCTTCTCATCAACGAGCATAACCAGCAGGTGAAGCTGATGGAGGAGCTCGACAAGCGTAAGAAGGCGGCTTCGGAGTCTAGCGCATGGCGAGCTACGCTCTCCGCTGCTGGCGGCTCCAGTTTGCACGACAACAACGCCAATAAGCATCGCTCCCGCACGGAGCACATGGACCCCTCCGTGCGACGCGATATCACCAGGGTCCTCAACACATCCTTCATGACGATGGATGCAAACGGTAACGTCATGCCGAAAACACCGCAGGCTGCGATCATGGTGGCCACTACATACCTCGCGTCCCATCCACCTCCGGTGGGTGACATGAAGAGCGCAATGCACAAGTCCGCGCTAGCTAGTCTCGGACTCGTCGGAGCCGCGCTCCACGACGAGGCTCCCGCGGAGCCGAAGAAAAAAGTTGCGGTCAAGTTCACCCGCAGCCCTACACCCTCATCTGAGGAGGACGAGCACGATCTGCCCCGATGTTGCAAGAGCCCACGGCGCCACAGCAGCGACTACGACGCTCGAAACGATCTCACCCAGCGCCAGATCGATAAGGCACGCGCTAAACGCACGTGTTCAACTAACTCCGACGAGGAAGACGACATAGAGCTATGCGGATCTAGATGCTGCAGCAGATCCGTTCGGCGAACGTGGATGCCAAAAAATTTAAAGCTCCCTTCAGACACTCCGAAGTTCGACGGTACGCAGGACCCAAAGGCCTGGATCAGCGACCACCTATCATCCATCAAGCTGCACGGTGGAAACAGGAACACTACCTTACAATGCATCTAGCCGCAGCTGACAGGCGCAACTAGGATCTGGCTCAGCAGCCTGTCCTCTGGCTCCATCCGAAGTTAGGAGGAGCTGGCATACAGCTTCATCCGCAACTTCAAGGCCACCAACAAGAGGCCGGCCTCGATCGAGGAACTGCGAGCCTGCACCCAACATACCGGCGAGTCCATTCGCTCGTACATATTATGCTGGTCCCATATCAAGAATTCCGCCACACATATCTACGAAAAAAGGACAATTGATGCCTTCAAGGACGGTGTCAAGCGCCCAGACTTCAAGGAAGAACTTGGGCGCGTCAAGCCCAAGACGCTCCACCACCTCATGGACATCACCAACTGATGGGAAGATGGCGAGGATTCCATCCACCGAACGCATTCGGATGACGAGGACGACTACGGGCGCAGGCGATAATGCCGCAGAAAACAAAGATCACGCGTCTACGACTACTGCGACGAAGTCGACATGGTCACGGCTGGATACGCCGACCGACGCAATGACGGCAACCGCAACAGCAGATACCACGGAGGTAACTACTGCGACGGAGGGCGACCCACGCAGACGTGGAAACGTCGTAGCCGCGACGACGAGCCTTAGGCATACGACAAGTTGTCTGGTCCTTGCACCATCCACTTCTACATCGACAAACAGGATGGCAAGAAGAAGTCCATCCATATGCTCAAGGAATTCCACGAATTCCAGAAAATTAGCGAGGGTCTCACCCAAATATGGTGCCAGATCGTGAACCCTGGATTTGGGCCCGCACTTGTACCAGGTGACATCGCCCACAGAGCTCCTCCACCACCACCCGCCAGACCGTCGAATCCAACAATCGCACCAGCACCAAATAACGGTGCGGGCGGATACCCGCCACCAAAAGGGTCCCTGATGATCCAGAAGGGGCGCCCAACTAACAGGGTACAGGAGAAAATCACCAGCCAACTCAGCCTAGTCGTGACCTCTCCACCAGCCATACCTGAGTACCTCAGCGGCTCGGAGTCCTACATCACGTTTGATCGATCGGATCACCCACGCCAGATCCCTTGCCCAGGTCATGCTGCCCTGGTGCCTGAGGCGCAGATGGGGGGGTTCGAGATGAGCCGCGTCTTCATAGACGACGGCAGCGGCATCAATCTGATGTTCGCCAGCACACTCGCAGTGATGCGGATCCCGCTGTGTAGCCTGGAGCAATTAGACACGACGTTCCATGGCATAGTCCCAAGAAAGGGCATATACCCCCTGGACAAGATATGGCTCGACGTCATCTTCGGCCAGCCCGAAAAATTCAGGCGCGAGCTGCTAGTGTTCGAAGTGGTGGACTGGCCATCACAGTACCACGCCATCCTCGGGCACGTGGCATTCGCAAGATTCCTGGCAGTACCGCACTACGCATACCTGCTACTGAAGATGCCAGGACCCAGGGGCATTATCACCGTCCAAGGAAGCTTCACCCGATCCGACCACTATGACAGAGACTTTAACAGAATCTCCTAGTCGTTCGGCATGTAGGAGGAGCTCACGAGGCTCAGAGATGTGACAAACAACGGGGCACCCCCAGTCACCAGGCAAAATGCACCTGACATGTCATTCGACTCCACGGTCAACAGAAAGAAGGTGCAGGTTCACCCGACGGATGCCTCCAAGACGGCGTTGATCGCCAACAACCTCAGCCCGCATAGGAAAGCGCGCTCGTCGAATTCCTCCGTGAGTGCTGGGAAATCTTCGACTGGTGTCCTGCGGACATGCCAGGAGTTCCCAGGGAATTCGCCGAGGATGCACTCAATGTGTTCCCTGACGCAAAGCCAGTCAAGCAGTGGATCCGATGACTGTCTGAACCAAGAGCTGAAGCCGTTGGAATTGAAGTCAATAGACTGCTCGATGCCAACTTCATCTGGGAAATCAAGGAGAGCGAGTGGCTATCCAACACCATGTTGGTCTCCAAAAAGGACACGAACATCCTGCCGATGTGCGTGGACTTCACATCACTCAACAAGTATTGTCCAAAGGACCACTTCCCTCTACCACGGATCGATCAAATCATCGATTCGACTGCCAGATGCGAGAAACTCTCCTTCCTGGACGCCTACTCGGGCTACAACCAGATTCGGCTAAAGGTCGAAGATCAGGAGAAAACACCGTTCATCACGCCGTTCAGAGTGTTCTGCTACAACACTATGCCCTTCGGGCTGAAGAACGCATGTGCCACATACCAGAGGTGCATGCAGGTGTGCCTGAAAAACCAAATCGGTGGCAACATTCAAGTCTATGTCGACGACATAGTAATCAAGACCAGGGAGGCCAAGACGCCGATCGACGATCTCCACGAGACGTTTGATAACCTTGATCACTACAAGATCAAGATGAACCCAGAAAAGTGCGCCTTCGGCGTCCCATCTGGCCAACTACTAGGCTACTTAATCTCCCAGCGGGGGATCGAGGCGAATCCAAATAAAATCAGGGCCATATTGGCTATGGAGAAGCCGGAGAACATCAAAGGTGTCCAGCAGCAGGCCGGACGGATCGTGGCACTGAGCAGATTCGTCAGCCGCATGGGCGAGAAGGCCCTACCCTTTTACCAGCTACTACGCAAGGCGGACAAGTTTGAGTGGACACCCGAAGCAGACGACGCATTCGAGGACCTCAAGCAGCTGCTCTCCACCTAACCTGTCCTGGTCACGCCAAAGGAACTAGAGCCTTTGCTGCTATACATTGCAGCTACGCATCAGGTGGCAAGCACTGTACTCGTGGTCGAACGACCCAAAGATGGCAAGACCCATGGGGTCCAATGCCCAATCTACTACCTTAGCGAGGTACTGACTCCAACAAAGCAGAGATACCCTCACTACCAGAAGCTCGCCTACAGCGTATTCATGATGGCTCGTCAGCTGAGCCACTACTTCCAAGAGCATCAGATCATGGTCATGAACGACGCCCCACTGTCCAACATCTTGAAAAACCCCAAAGCCACGGGACGCGTAGCCCTATGGGGCATCGAGCTGTCTCCTCTGGATATAATCTACGAGTGGCACAAGGCCATCAAATCTCAGGTCCTCCCTGACTTTCTCGTCCACTGGATGGAACTCCAGCTGCCGGACATGCCGGACATGACGCAATCATGGACAATGCACTTCGACGGCTCCAAGCGCGAGGCTAGAGCAGCGGCCGGTGTCATACTGATGTCCCCTCAAGGCGACAAGATGTAATACGTCCTTCGAATGAAATTTCGCGCCTCTAACAACAAAGCCGAATACGAGGCCCTCATCCATGGCATGAAGATGGTCAAGATATACGGGGCAACTCGCCTTGTCATCTATGGTGACGCGAACCTTGTCGTCCAGTAGACGATGAACGAGTGTGACGCTCATAGTGCCAACATGATCGCGTACCACGCGCTCTACAACTCACTCAAAGGGGACTTTGACGACTGCGATCTTCCGCACGTCAGAAGGGAAAGCAACGAAGAAGCCGATAGACTCGCCAGCATCGGCTCCACCTGTGCACGCGTGCCACCAGGGGTGTTCCTCGAAGTAATCTGCGTACCCTCTATCAAGATAAAATTCCGAAAGGGTTCAACCGAATAAGCAGAACACTCAGGGGCTGCGCCACCCGAAGGACAGGAAGGACCCAAAAAGCTTGACACCGAGGCCGAGCTGGTCAGCCTGATGCAGGTCGTGGCGGTTAAAGAGACATGGACGCAGTTGTACCTTCGGTACCTGATAAACAATGAACTGCCCGAGGACCCGACTGATGCCCGACGCATATCTCGCCGATCAAAGGCCTTCACCATCCACAATGGCGAATTGTACAAGCGCAACATTTCGGGTGTGCTCCAAAGGTGCGTCACCATTGGCAATGACATAACCATCCTCCAAGACGTCCGTGAGGGCATCTGTGGCGATCATGCAGGCAGCCGCGCCCTAGTCGCAAAGCTCTACGATCTGGATTTTACTGTCCAACAGCCATGAACGATCCCAAGGACATCGTCCAAAGGTGCAACGCCTATCAGAGGTATGCGGACATGCCGCACGCACTAGGATCCGAGCTAAGGCCCATACCATTGGCCAGTCCCTTCGCCCAATGGGGCCTCGACATGATCGGCAAACTGCCAAAATCCTCGAAAGGAGGCCACGTCTTCCTCCTGATCGCATACGACAAGTTCACCAAGTGGATCGAGGCCATGCCCGTCACCAATCAAAGCGGCAAAACTGCCGTCAAGTTCTTCGAGTCCATTGTCTACAGGTTCGGCATGCCACACAGCATCATCATGGACAACGGATCGAACTTCATCTCGAAGGAATTCCAACACTTCTGTGAGAACCTCGACATCAACATATCATACGCCTCTGTGGCGCACCCGCAGACCAATGGAAAGGTCGAAAAGGCCAATGGCCTCATAGGGAATGACATCAAGAAACGCCTGTTATGCCCACTCGAAAGGCTAGCGGGAGACTAGGAAGAAGAGCTACCCTCCGTCCTCTGGAGCTGGCGTACAATGCCAAAGAGCTCAACCGGTTCACGCCTTTCTTCATGGTGCACGAAGCCGAAGCCGTTTTACCCGCAGAATTACGCCATATGGCCTAGGGTCGTTGCTTATAGCGAAGCCGAATCATCTGCAACACTCAAAGACGCCGTCGACACACTCGACGAGGCACACGATATTGCTGTAGCTCACTCAGCGGTCTATCAACAAAGCCTCCGCAACTATCACAACTACCGGCTGCGTCCAAGGTCCTTCGTCGAAGGAGACCTCGTCCTACTACTCAAGCAAGAACGGCCAAAGAAGCTCGACTCACCCTGGGAAGGACCCTACATCGTCACAAAAGTCATCCCAGGTGGCACCTACCGCCTCATGGACATCGCATCAGGAGTCGAATACTCCAACCCGTGGAACATCGCACGTCTGTGACGCTTCTACCCCTAGTTACCCTTTACTTTCAATAAGGTTAGTCAGCCAAACAATGTCCCTCCTCATTACGTTATGAATAAAAGCTAAGTTTCTTGGCCCAAATATCTTTTCACCTTACATTACTTATCGCTGAAACTACTTGGGGGCTACTCCTATCAGGAGCGCTGGCCGCACACCTGAGAAATTACTAAGGTACTACACCTCGGAACTATCTTCGATTCCTACGTCGAGTCTGCGACTCCACTACGGACTTGGGGGCTACTCCCATAGGGTGGTCAGTTGAGCATCTGAAAAGTTTTTGTCCTTCGGACCTATATTATAAACGACTGAATAAAAGTCTCTGCTCGAGTCTATGACTCGAACAGACACTCGGGGGCTACTCCCATAGGGAGCGTTGGTCGCGCACCCTATGAATTTTTCGACTACGATCCTTCGGATCAAATACAACAAGAATCTTTTTGGCAGCTTTTCCCAAACCAATGCTAAGTGACAAGCAATGTCCTCGGCTACCCGAAACACCTCTGCGGTGACAAAAACTTTGGATGCTGTGTCTGTAACACAAAGATAAGTCCTACAGATATCATCTGATGGCCTAGTAACGCACTTGACTGCGCTCTGCCAGTAAACTCCCGTGTCAACAGGCACGATGAAAATCCTGACGGACGCATTGGGTATATCACTTGAAAATCATTGGGTTTCGACTCCTGTAAGTCCGCAACATCCTGAGTCGAATCACACCAGCAATAGTTCCAAATTCGAGTCCGGGGACTCGAGTTTGATGAAGATCGTGTTGTTTTGTCCTATGACAGTTAACTGGCCCTGATCTGTTGGGAGAGTCAGGCACGCACATCAACAATCCCTATGAACTAAACATTTCTCCTTGTAAATCAGGTTCAACTACATAGCACCAAAAAGATTGAAGAGTCTCCAGCCGAATCTACGATACGATTGAACACTCGGGGGGCTACTGACATGGTTATACCCCACGAGTACACAACATTGGTATACCTGGTCCAGCCCAAGGAAGGCCCACGTCGAGACACGCGGCCCGTGGAGATTTCAGGTGCCCCAAGCCCATGATGTCTTCGGATCCTTGGAGGACAAGTCTAGAGTAGATAGAATTTCAAAGGGTACCAACCCTAATTTGTAACCTACTCGACCTAAGCCCGGGACCTGCCTATATAAAGGCCAGGAGGGTACAGCGAGAAGGATCTCTTCCAATATCGCATACACACCTCACGCCAGATTGCATCTGCGCACCCCTGTAACTTTCGGTTCTGCCATAATCAAGAGCAGACAAGCAGGAGTAGGGTTTTCCCTCCGGGGGCCTGAACCTGGGTAAACCTTGTGTCCCGTGTTGCTTGTCTGTTAACCGTTCCGCGATCTCCAACATCCCCATCTTCTCCAAAACCCAAGTCCATAACAATGGGCATTGACGAGATCGAACCTCGTCAGCGCCTGCTACAGCTCATCATTACCTCGATGATGCATGCGAGGCGAGTGATACACGGACCGCTAGCAGCGCTGAGGCGAGGCTCTCCTATGAGGATGACTCGAGGCGGGTAGACGCAGGAGACGTCGACGATGACGTAGATCTTATGTGCACCTAGGTTTATGAAGACGCCGTTGTGAGGAAGTAGCCACGCACCGAAGCTATGTGCGTTGAAGTTCCAGAGGTTGAATCTCTAGACTAAGCCGGAGAAGATCCGCTCGCTAATGGTGATGAAGTTTACCGTACGGATCTTGACTCCAGCTAGCACCGCTGCTGGCCCCATGGTGGGCGCCAACTTTCGTGGTGGTGGCACGGCAGATGCCATGGGTAGGCTTAAGTTGGGGCCAATGTTCACTAGTGAGATCCAGGGAGGGATTATGTAGATGTTTCTACACACAAAATACACAAACCCGATCTTTACTTTGATCAACAATGGCTACACTTGCTCTTTGAGTTGTATAAGCGAGAGGGAGAATAAGCTCTCTAGTAAGAACTCAGTGTAAAATGAATCGATCCCTCTACTAGGAGGCCCTGTCTCACCATATAAAGTGGTGGCCGGGTTACATCTAGGGATTTCGTGGAGGGCATATTCCTTGAATATGCTCATCCCAAAGTGGTAATTCGGTGGGAGCCTTTCCGTGTCTCCCTTATATCAACGACAATGACCAAGAGTCCACGGCATGTGAGCATCGGTCTCTAGGACTGTCACCTCCGTGACTCCTCTACTGCCCCTCTATCTGTCTGACTGTTGTCTATAGCGCTTGGCACTGTATAGATTCCCGAGGGGGAGACAATATGCAGTGTTGACTTCGGGGTTCGCTCTCTCCATCTCGAGTTGGCTTCCCTCTGACTCGGCCTTGCCCTGTATGACTCGGTGTAGAGGTCCCAACCTTTAATAAGGTAGAGATCCCTATGTTTACAATGCTAGTCCCTGGATCAATAGCTAGCATCCAAAGTTAAGATGTAATATCAAGAAACAAAGGTCATAATATAACTTTATAACCAGGAATAAAATAATTCATTACATCTTACATATCTCATTTGTCTATCTCATTACAATGCAGCAGAATTAACTATAGCATGGAGTCCTTCATCTTCAAAATGCCACAGGCAATCATGTTGGTTGTAGACTTGTAATCGTAATCAACACATTTCACTAACATCAAACAAACCTGCAACATAATAAGTTACAGCCACAAGCGTCAATACATTTGAATTATATTGGAAAGTGATACTATGGTAGAATAGTGGTATCTATCATCTATATGCATTTGGCTAAGTGGAGTTTAGGCTTGCTTTGCTCAAAATAGATTTTCCTTATCAATTGAAAACACTAAGTTTTTGTTTGGAAAAAACTCCCAAGGAACCACCAATAGAAATTGTTGAACATTCACCCTTGTTCAACCACAAGTTTTAACTTAGAAAATTGGGATGAGGAGATTCTTGATAGCTTCCATGTCTTGATGCTGAAATTGTCCATTGCCAGGGACACGGCTAAGTACTTAGATTTTACACTCTGCAGAGGTGATGCACTTTCCCACAAGACTTGATTTTCACCAAGACAGGATCTTTCAGAAGCCTTCCCTTAGACCAGAATGGACGCGCTCCAAACCTATCAGCCCCTACCACCAACTGTCCATTTGGCTAAGTTATTGCAACCTATATGATCCAGGCAGAGCCCATAATGCCATGTGGCTGCACTAGAAGCTTCTTAACATTTGGCATCTCAAATCCCTTTGTTCCTGGGTGGCATTCCACAAGTGATATACACAAGGTAAACCATAGAAATGGTCCTTGTGTAACCACTCAACACAAACCATTCTTTCCATTCCACCCATGAGATTCATTCACTTAGTTATTTTGTTAAACAAAATACAAGTCCTTGACTTAGAAATATTCCATAGCATGAATATAGTCCACCCTTGTTTTCTACTAGCTAGGAAAATTCTACTAAGGTTTCGTCTACTAGGATTTCCCATGGCATAGTTTCTACTTAGCAAAAATTCCATGCAAGTCCTAGTCAAAACATCACTAATGCTTAGTGAAAATAATAGGACAAAAGTATGAGCACCACTTTCCTTTTTGGTAGATAATTATAAGTTCACTCCTTGATCTTGCAAGCGAATATTCAATCTACCATTCAGGCAATCATCACATAGAATAATAAAAACAAAGCAATGCATGTAAGCATGCAAAAGATTATTTCATTTAGAAAAGTAGTTTCTAATGGGTTATAAACATTATAAAAATATCTATTGGTCATTTATAAAAGTGGAAAAAACCATTTGATATTAAGTTAGTGAAAATAGTCACTTTAAATCATTTATATTTTGCTAGAAATGGTTCAAATCAAAGTAACATTTTCTAGTGTTTGACAAATATATTTTTAAACACAAATGTTAGTGTTGTATGGTCAAGTGTTCAATATTAAAACCATTTGCAAAAGTTTTTACCTATAAACCATTTTTATACCAAAGCAATATTTTATTTGTTGTTGGAATGCCTTTTAGCAAAGTAATAATTTTATAGGGTTCATCAAATATATTTTTAAATCCTTAAACTTGGTGTTTAGGGTCAGAGAGTTTAAATCAAATCATTTTCCAAAGGTTTTACTCAAAAAGCATTTTTATCACATAAACAATATTTTTATTTGACTAGAAATGCTCCTATTCAAACATTTATTCTTTAATTTTACAAAATACACTTTTAAATCCATAAGTTGGTTTTTATGGTCAGTAGGTTCAAAAAAAACCATTTTCCAAAGATTTTATCTTAAAAACATTCCTAGAATAATTTTTATATTCAAAATATGCCTACACAAGTTTCTGCAAATACAACCAATTTTCCAGAAGCAATTCATTAAACAAAGTGCATGGTTGGAAAGTATTTGTTTTGCTGATTCCATTGATATAAAATTTTCAAAATTTGGACGTGTAGATTTCAAGTTATGCAATTTACAAATTCACACATCTAATAGAAAAGTTTCTGGTTTTAAAACAAACTCCACGCCACGTGGAATGTTCTGATTGGCCCATACCATTTCGTTCGGATTAGGTAATGTGGACCGCAGGATCTACTTAACACCGCATGGCACAGATCGATCTATACCCCTTCGTTTAATGAATCTATCACAACCATTAGATCAAGATCCTACGGCTCTCATGCGATGGACCAAAAGTTGGCGGCGCTGGCGGCGGCGAGTGGTGGCGGCGCGGTCAGACGGTGGTGTTCCAGATATTACAGGAGGCAAGGGGAATGGGGAATAAGCTCACCGGGTTCGCTGGTTCGTGCTGATGCTCAACGTTGTCGTCGCAGGGCAGGGGGCGCACGCGGTTGACAATAATTGTTCGCGGGAGTTGTCCTTGGCGTCGGGCTTCTCTGTTTGTCGTCGCTGGCGAAGCTGTAGGTCACAAGAAGGGGAGTGAAGAGGGGCATTATATGCGGAAGAGTTTGGCGAACACGGGTGTGTCATCTGGAGAGAGAGGGGAGGACGGGACTTACAGGTGAAGTCGCCGGAATAACGGCTGATGGTGGCGCTGCTCTGGCAAAGACGTTGTCGAGCTTACGTTGCTCACGCGGGCGTGTGGGGGGTACTGGGAGGTTCGCAGGACTTTGGGGATCACGTTCGTGTGAAGCAGAGCTTGTGGGGGTGAGGGTGCTAGCCGGAATTGCTCGGAGAGCTCGTCGGAGCAGAGAATGCTCAAGCGCGAAATCGAGGCAGCCCTGTGGCCGAGAGGGAGGGGTGAGCGAGGGGAAAGAGAGAGGAGAGGCAGGTGAGTTAACGGGCGTGATCGCGGGGAGGATTAATGGTGGCAGTAACGCGAATTGATGTCGTCTTCAACGGCCATAAATGACGAGGAGGGGTTGGGGGCGTGGTCACCGTGGGTGAGAACGAAGCTGATGGGGCAGTGGGACCTAGCGGCAGCGAGAGAGAGAGAGGAGTTGTGGGGTCCGACCGTCAGTGAGTTCGCGTGTGCGTTTTCTCGTGGAAAACTATTCGAGGGAGGGAAAAGAGGAGGTGGGCTCGCTGGGCTTAGTGGGCTAGCTGGGTTGGGCTGGGTTGTTTCCTTTTTTTTGTTCTGTTTCATTTTTCTTTTTCTGTTTCTTTTATTCTGTTTTCATTTTGTTTAAACATTTCAAACAACCATTTGAATTCAAAACCTTCCAAACTTTTCAGTAAGTTTTTCATATGTTTTGAACATGTAATCAAAGTCCTTTTTAGGAATGATCCCTCTATTTATTTATGGTTTATATTTTATTTAAAATGGGCACTTTCCTTTATTAAATAAGATTTAATTATAGTTTCAAACTTTTATTTGGACTCCAATTTTTCACCAAACCTTTTCAGTAGGTTTTATTTATTTAATAGGGTGTTAAATAATTCACTTTGAATTATTTAAAGTATTTTAATATGATTATTAATCATTTAATTTGGGCAAATGTCTTTATTCCAATAAAATCAAATATGGTTTTAATTCCATAAATTTTATTTAGATGATTTCTTTGATTCCATTTAAATTAATTAAATAAATTTCATTCCACTTGGGTAAATTCCAATTATTATTTTCCCATGATTTAATTAATCATTCTTATTAGGGATTTTGTTTTTAATGAAATGGAATAGAAATTGGGTTAAGGCCATTTTATTTTATTTGAATATTCTTTATCCTTTTATTTTATTTGGATTTGGATTATATTCATTCCATTTTCTTATGGATTTGGCCAAGATTTAATTTGGCTTTTAAATATTCCTTATTTATTTATTTCTTTCCTTATCTTATAAAATCCATATCTTTTTATTTATAGATCCAAATTTGGTGATTCCAATTTGTATATTTTTATTTAATATATGTTTATCCTTTTATATCCTTTTGGGATTAATTGCTCACAATTTGGTATGGATTTTAGATAGGAGCTTTATTAGCTTTGGAAATTATTTCCTTTCAACTTATTAAATTCATAAGTTTTTATCCATGGTTCCAAATTGAATAGAATCAATTTATGTGGTTTTATAATATTTCTATTTGTCATTCTTGATCTTTTATAAATTCTTGTTGACTAATTTTTCATGGAATTATTCCATAGTCTTAGAGTAATCTTGGAATGATTTTCTTCCATTAGAGTTTTAGAGTTTTGGTTTTATTTTCCAAGTGTTTAAATTTTCAAGATGCATTTATGAAGAATGCATTTCACTTGATTGATATTTGTTGGATTCCATTTTATTCAAAGTTTGTTCAAGATGGGTTTTTAAGTTTCCATTTAGAAACAAAAAGTTTCTTTTCACCCTAAATTTCAACAATTATTTATTTTGTTTATTTGTTTTTCACATTTCAAAATTTGGAAAATTTTGGGATGCGACACTCGGACAAGCTTTCATCTGCAAGTTTAGTGCATAGTGGATCATGTGACGATATACCTTATATGTTGGCCGAGTCAAGATTAGGCCTCCTTGACTCGGGTTGATTCGGTTGTTACTCAGCCGATACATGTTTAACCCGACCGAGTCACTCCCTGACTCGGTCAATATCTTTAAGGGCTTTACCCTTTTTCCTTACCTTGACCCTACCCGATCTCATCCCCCCAACACCCGAAACCTTTAATGATCCGGTTGATATTTTGTAAAACCCTAGCGATGCACCCATATATAAGCTTCCCTAGGATTCCCTTTACATTCACGTGCCATTAGCTACCCCATCCAAGCAATTCGTCGGCTAGACGCCGGGTGTGCTCCCCAGTAATTTCATTCACCATCAATACAAACAATAAGTAAGTAGGTCTTTACCCTGCGGGGGCCGAACCTACGTAAACCCTGTGTCTTGCCCAATCTCGACCCGCAGATGGTGACTCGCTCTTTCCCTTCTTGGAATCTAGCGATTGTTGTGGTCATTCCCACAAAAGTGGCGCCCGCCATGGGGCTTGGTTAGTCAAGCCTTAGTTCTGCGGCGAGACCCTTCACTCCAACTCACCGACCCTCCGCTGCCGACCACGTAATCGCCACTAGTGGATTCTTCTAGATCCTGCATGCCGGCTCTACCAAATTTTTCGTCGGCTTCACTAATGCCGTCGACCCCGTGGATCCCACCGGATCTGCCACTAGTATCGAACCACCTCCAAGAAATCCGCTCTCTAAGGAGAAGATCCAATCGACCACCATCCTCGCATCCAAGTGCGAGTCGGAGGAGGATGGCTCGACCCAGAGCAGCTCCACCCTTGGCGACGATGCTGATTGAGCGACGCTAGTGCCGACTGCGGAATTTTTCCCCTCCTGGAGAAATCCAGCTCGATCACGAAGGTCTTCAACGCTGGAGAGTGCGAGGACGACTCGATCCTCCAGCTCCTTGCCTATGAATCGGGGTCGGAGTCCCCGGATGAGATCCACTTCACCGCTCACCATGCCATCTACATGGAAAACAACAACGAACCACCAGTGGACCCCTTCACCACCACCTCCCTCCAACTACGATCGTCGACAAGATCAAACGGCATCGCGTAGCCCTTAACAAGGCCAGGGAGAAGGAGAAAACTGAGCTCAAGAAATTTCTCCTCGAACAAGAGACCGTGTAGCAAATTTTGGCCTACCACCAGCAACGAGTGGAAAAGCGACTCTGACTCTCCATTCTATGCAGGGTCTTGAATTTCAACAACGAAAATGATCCTACGCGAACGCCCTACCACGAGGCCCGCGACAACGTGATTCCCGGAGAAGGCGGCCGCCCACCAGCTGGGTCGACCGTGCATGGAGCCCCACCTTCACCCTGCCACGTGCCCCCTCCCAATCATCCGTGAATAGAAGTTGCACCACAGGAATACGACGCCAATGGCCTCCCCCTCTACTCGACTCTGATGGACAACATCATCGTGAGTCAGGCGGTGGTCGCCAAGCTAAACCCTACAGGTGAAGGCGTGATCCAGATCAAGTATGCGCAATCCCAGTTGACTAAAGCCGTCGAGCAACAAAACATGGGGTGCAACTCGGTCGGGAAAGTCTACTCCAGATCCACCAACAATAGGGCGGCATCGTCTAATCGCCCAGGAAAACGGACGATGGCCAATGCAAACATCTTTCCTCCTCCCGCACCAACACAAATCCAACCGGCGGTCGCCAACCCCCTCTCCATATTCACTCGCCGCGACAGCCTCAGCCTAGTTGGACCTACATGATTCGGACCAATGGTCTGAGGAAAAAACTATCCCTCAAATTTTTTACGGTCGAGGGAGATTGAAAAATATGACACTTCGCATCTTCATGACAGCATATTCATGTCATTATGTCACATTGCATTTAAGCATTCTTGTGACTGTATGCATATTATTTGCCTAAAACTATTTTCCAAAAGCCTACCTTTATTTTCTAAACACCTCTTCTTTAAGTCAACTAAAACCATGGTCCCTCCCAGATATTTTGTTTGACTAAATCTATTTATGAAAATATCTTATAAATTAAATAAAATAAAAACGTTTTATAAATAGTGGGGGAGGCAGCCTAGTCGGCCAGGCCCAAAGGCCTAGCCGACAGGCCACCTACCACCCAACCTGAAACCCTAACTCCCTACTTGAATCCCTAACACCAGCAAGTCAACCCTAATCCCCACACCACCCTGCCGCCACAACTCCCATGCACACATGCTCACACACAGCAGCGCCCCCGTACGCTGCACACGCACACCATCCCCTGCCCCCACCCTGCAGAACCGTCCCTATCTCTCTCGACCCGTCCCCAGCACGGCGCCTCCCTCGTCGCCTCGTCCCCACCCTGACAGGAATCCCCATCCACCCCAGTCCCCATCGCGCCCGAGTGCAGCGGCTGGCCTCCCTCTGTCGTGTTGCGTCCTTCTTCCCCGCCTCCAGCCAGTAGCTGTCACCGCGCCTGCCTCGGCCCCGCACTCTGCCACCACGCGCCTCTTTGCCGCCCCCTCCAGCACCTTGTCCCCGCCTCTGTGTCTTCCTCGCTGTAGCACGCCGTCGGCTTCTCTGGCCTCTCATCGCCCAACATGAGCCCGGCCAGCTCAGCCGCCGCCAGAGCGATCGTCGCCTAGAGCTCTGCCTGCCTCACTTTGTCATGGGATAACCTCCGGTAGGGTCATAAGAGGTAAAACATTGCCCAGCTTGGCTTATGCCGAATCAAAAATGTCTCAGGCCGGGTAACAACAGCCGGGTATGAAGGTCGTGTGTGGACGACATCAGAATTATGTCTGCCCGCATAAGACAAATTTGTTTAGCTTGCAGGAAGCAACGAGCCGAGTCTCACGAGGGAAGGTTGAGTTAGAGAGGACGCATGGCAGTTTTCCGAATAAGATTCAGGAGGGACCATGGTAAAGCATGGTCAAAAGAGAAGGGTGACGTCGGGTGACACAAAAGGAGCCGGGTGACGCCCAAAGCAAGGGCTGACGTACAAAGTCACCGTGTGATGCCAAAAGAGCTGGAGGCTACGTACGAGAAGACCATTAGATGTAAGGCTTTATGGACTGGGTCAAGGGCTCAGTGCTAGCCTAGGACCCGGCCCGCACAGTAAGGACAAAGATCCAAACAGTAACCCTAGGACCCAGAGGGATGTAACCTATCTGCCATCGCCTATGTAAGGAGGGGCATATCTAGGGTTTAGGGAGGTTGGAACAAGTAGGAAACTAGTGCCCTGAGGCTATGCTAGAACAACTATAGGAGCACTTGTAAATTTCTTGGATCAATAAAAATCCTAAGTGTGGAGAGTTCATCTTGTTCTTCGTGCGCGGCTAGACCGTGTACTCCCTCCCAGATAACCACAAGCGTCGATTCGGCCCCCAAATTAAGCCTACCCATGGCATCTGCTGTGACACCACCATGACACTTGGCGCCCACCGTGGGGCAGAAGCAGGCGCTTGCTGGAGTTTTCATCCGGATGGGAAACATCATCGCCAAGACGGGCGAGCGCGTATACTAAGGCCTCATCCAGAGCTTCGGGGCACTCAACTTCGTCAGTGACAACGCGGGCTGCTTAGGGACCAAGACGTTCCCAAGGGGCGGTCGCTTCATCAAGTTTGGCGAGCACCAGGTCTACATCGCGGTGCGCATGGAGCATGCGTACCCAAAGCGCGTCATCTTGGCGGCGGATCCACCTGTAGTTCATGCCATGGGAAAGCTTCATCAACTCGTCTCTATCAAGGTAATGGTGACAGCTCCAAACCCATCGCACCCCCAGCTCCTCTAGTAGCTCCTGTATTGAATGAGAATGCAGAGGTAGAAAACCCAGAAGGAACCCCAAGGGCAGCAAGAACTGCGAAAGCACCGCTAGAGAAGCCAACGAACATATCTAGGAGTAAGAGAGACAAAGAGTAACAGGAAGCGATAGAAAAACTAGCAGAGCCAGTAGCGCCAGCATCTGATCCGGCGCGTGTGCAGGCTGAGTTAGAGGAGGCCAGGAAAAAGGTCTTGGAGAAGGAAAAGGAATTAGCGCAGTTGCAACATGATATGGATATCACGATCCGAGAGTAAAACTCAGCAAATCGAGTCAAGGGCGCTAAGACCCGGCTTGATGCAACAAGGTTGAGAGGAAGGAACCTCGATGAAGAATTGGCGGACGCTATGTCAAAGATAACACCAGAAAACAACAACAAAACAGCCATGTGGCTGACATACAACATGGCAGCAGCAAATTTGAGAGCCGCAGAGGCGACAATGGCCGAGTTACCCCATCTGACGGGTGAGGCAAAGAAAAAACAACAAGAACGAGTCAATGAATTGGTGAGAGCAGCAGGAATGTTGAATGAAGCATACTACAGGGGAAATTTGGGTGTAGCTGGAAGCTCACAGCTTGTTCACTCGGCAACTCCAGTCCCGGCAAGATCAGCAGGCCATACAACCTCCTCACCAGGAGTGGCGCCGAGATAGAGAAAAGAAAAGAGTGTAGATTCAGGAAGGAACAAGTAGATGGTTGCTTATGACTCGGCAGTGATTCAAGGAAACCCGCCCTGTGCATAGGGAACAAGAAGGAATGTAGCTCAGGGAAATGAGAACCAAGAAAATGCAGGCCGAGAAAGGCAAGGAGGACAAATAAATGACAATGGAGGGCAGAACTTCACACCTCAGCCTAGGCGTGGAACTCACTCGGCGGGAGGAGGAAACCCGGCTCTGAATCCTCCACCATCTCAACTTGAAAGGAGACAGCAAAGCGCGGGAAAAGTAGTGCAAAACATGCAGACCCGAATGCCAACAGATACAATGATGTTTACTCGGCAATGGTAAATGACGGGTATGAATTGCTGGATCACGTGCATCAAGCAATGGGAGCAAGACTTGGAGGCAGAAATCTCCAGCTGGATGATGCAAGGCTAAAGCTCGACCGCATAAATATGGCAGAGCTAATCGAATTGCAAGGTCCACAGGGTCCACCATGTTTTGTCCGAAGAATCATGAAAGAGCCGCCAGTGCCGAACTTTCAGCTGGATAGAGGAACAAAAATCTATGATGGAAGCACAAAGCCAGAGGACTGGCTCATAGATTATGCTGCAGTAAAGATCATGCAGGGAAATCTGAGATGGGCAGTGCGGTATGTACCACAAATGCTAGAAGGACCAGCGAGGGTGTGGCTGAATAATTTGGCACCCAGAAGTATCAATAGCTGGATTGATTTCCAGGAAGCTTTCATGAGCAATTTCACAAGCACGTACAAGAGGCCGAATCACCCACAACAGCTAGCTATGTGCAAGCAAAGGCCGAATGAAACAGACAGGGAGTTCCTCACTAGATGGTGCACTACGCGCAACTCTTGTGAAGGGGTAATCAAATCGCAGGCCACTGCATGGTTTGCACAAGGATGCAGGCATGGAAGTGTACTATGGCAAAGGTTACAGAGAGATATGCCGGCAAGCTTGGCAGAAACAATAAGAATTGCTGACTCATACGTATTATGAGACCCGACTCAGCCTCTGCTTATGTCAGCAGATGGGATGACTGAGACTCAGATCTATGATGCGGTCGATCGCAAAGGCACCAGGAAAGGGCCGAGTATAGAAGCAAAAGAAGAGATGAAAGACCAAACTACAGGTATGGCTCGACTCAAGTCGAAGCTGTGAGTCAGGATCATCCAGATGCTGGGAGTATCCAACATCAAAGGACAAGTGGGCAACAGCAATGGATACCAAAGAATGATGGCAAAAAGCCATAAGAACAGAGAAAGCCATATCAAGACAGGCAGAAGTATACTTATGAGATGATGTTGGATCAACCATGTAAGTTCCACACGCCAAGTCCGACTAAGCCGGCGAATCACACAACAAGACAATGCACTTGGTTTCAGAAGGGAGACAGAGTGGACTCGCCAACTCAGCAGTTACCACCACCTCCCCCTCCGCCGCTCACAGGAGGAAATGCTCAAGCTGTTGGAGCTGAGCATAGATATGAGAACAGACAGCCGAGATATCATAACCAAGAAAGAAGAGAGGTTGTGCACCATATGCATAACCCCAGAGGTGATGACGCTCATGTCGGCCATGGGACCAGAAATGAGTACAGGGAGCATCACCAGAGCTATGTCGTGTTTGTCACATAGCCGAATGACAAGAAAAGTCAACATAGATGGATGATGGAAGTGAATGCCACAATGCCGGCAATACCAAAATACATGCATTGGTCTCAACAGGAGATAACTTGGAGCATAAAGGATCACCCTAAGATCATGCCAACGCCAGGAGGTTATGTTGTTGTCTTGGATCCAACGTTCATCGGCCCAGATATCAATGTAAAGTTCTCCAAAGTACTGATAGACAATGGAAGTAGCATCAACATCATGTACAAGTATACCATGCTCAAGTTAGGCATAACTATGAACATGTTGGAGCCGACTAAGACAACTTTCCATGGTATTGTGTCGGGACTGTCCTGTGAGCCAATTGGCAAGTTCTGGGTTGATGTCTTATTCGGAAACAGGGAAAACTGTCGCACTAAAGCCATAGAGTTCGAGGTGGTAGACATGTTCAGCTCATACCATGCCTTACTCCTCATATTGCTTACTTGAAGATGAAGCTTCCAGGTCCGTGTGGAGTTATCACAGTTGAAGGTGACTACAAGAGATCTATCGCATGCGCCTCAGCCGGATCTTCCCTGGCAGAGTCATTGGTCATAGCGCAGGAAAAGCAGCAAATGATGGCAGTTGCAACACTGGCCAAGGCGGCACAGATGTCTATGCCGACACTCACTAACCCGCATGGCAGTGTGTCTTTCCAAGCCACCAAGGAAACAAAAAAGATACAGGTTGAGGGGGTCTTCCCAGAGAGCACAATTACCATTGGCGCCGAGCTATCTGACAAATAGGAAAGCGAGCTCACCAGCTTCCTCCGTGAGAATCGGGATATCTTTTCATGGTCCACACAAGACCTATAGGGAGTTCCGAGGGAGCTGGCTGAGCACTCTCTTCATGTAAGGCCAGATGCCAAGATGGTGAAGCAACCCCTCTGCCGCTTCGCCGAAGATAGGAGGAAAGTGATAGCCGCGAAGATAGCCAGGCTCTTGGCTCTCGGGTTTATCATGGAAGTACTGCACCTAGATTGGTCGTCAAATCCAGTCTTGGTCGAAAAGAAGAAGGATGACCTGAACGTGGCAGTGGTGTGGCGCATGTGTATTGACTACACGGACCTCAGTAAGGCGTGTCCAAAATATCCATTACCCCTGCCATGGATCGATCGAGTCATTGACTCTACTGCTGGGTGTGAGTTGTTGTCATTTGTGGATGCGTACTCTCGTTTCCACCAGATACCATTGAATCCGGATGATCAAATAAAGATGGCCTTTATCACCCCATACGGGGCTTATTGCTATCGTACCATGCCATTCGGATTGAGAAATGCAGGTGCAACATACCAAAGATGCATGCAAATATGCTTGCAAGATCAACTAGACAAAAATGTTCAAGTATACGTCGATGATGTGGTAATAAAAACCAAACAAAGTCATACTCTAATCGAGGACTTGCGTCAAACATTCGCAAATTTAAGAAGATTCCGGATGAAACTTAACCCAGAAAAATGCACGTTTGGTGTCCCGGCTGGAAAGTTACTCAGATTTCTGGTATCTAGCCGAGGAATTGAGTCTAACCCGACAAAGATCAGGGCTATCAAAAGAATGGAGTTGCCGAAAACCCTCAATGATGTCTAGAAGTTTACAGGATGCCTGGCCTCGTTGAGTAGGTTTGTGAGTCGGCTAGGCGAAAAAGCGTTACCATTATATCAACTGATGAATAAATCAGACAATTTCACATGGACACAGCAAGCTGATAGAGCTTTCCATGAGCTCAAAAACATGTTGGCAACAACACCAATATTAGCTTCACCACTATCCAAAGATCCAATGATGCTCTATATCGCAGCAACCAATAGAGTTGTCAGTGCGGTAATAGTGGTAGAACGTGAAGAAGAGGGCAAATCAGTCCAAAGGACAGTTTATTACTTGAGCAAAATGCTCTCTACATCAAAGAAAAACTTACCCCATTACCAAAGGATGACATATGGGGTGTATATGGAAGAAAAGAAGCTGAAGCACTATTTCCAAGAACACCCAATCCAGGTGATATGCGAGGCATCTATCTCGGATATATTGGGCAGCAAAGATGCCAGTGGCCGAGTGGCAAAATGGGCCATAGAGCTAGCACCATACACTCCACAATATGACAGGCGAGATGCAATCAAATCTCAAGATGTAGCGGATTTTTTCGTGGATGTGATGGAAATGCAATATGAACCACCACTGCCAGACCCAAATACTGGAGAATGCACTTTGATGGATCCAAGAAAAAAATGGGCCTGGGTGCTGGGATAGTACTCACCTCACCCAAGAAGGATCAACTCAAATACGTTTTGTAGATCCACTTCGCTGCATCCAATAATGTAGCCAAGTATGAAGCACTTGTCCATGGGATAAAAGTGGCCAAGGAGATTGGCATCAAAAGGATCACGTGTTTCGGTGACTCGGATTTGGTTATCTAGCAAGTGTTTGGACATTGGGACGCATTGGATGCCAATATAGAACTTTATTGTTTTCATGTGCAATACATTTCAGGATACTTTGACGGGTGTGAATTTCATCATATACCCAGAGAAGAAAACGAGGCAGCTGATGTGTTATCCAAGTTAGGCTCATCTCTGCAAGCAATCCCATGAGGAGTAGCATTGGAACATCTTAGAAAACCATCAATCAAGCTGTCACCAGAATCCAAATCAATATTCATCCCGGCAAGCCAAGAGTCCGATGTTGTGCCAATGGACATTGATACAGGGCCAGGTTCGAGTAACTCGGGGACTGTTCCGCCCAACCAAGGGGATGCCGAATCACACTCGGGGACTCCTCAGGTTATGTCGGTAGAACATATGTTGGCCGAGCCAATGGAAATTGATGGAGAAACAGATCCGGCACCAGTGATACCAGCCTGGGCGCAACCAATATTCAACTACTTGAGGGATGGAACTTTGCCTGATGATGAGATAGTGGCAAGACAAACAGAAAATAGAGCAAAAGAATACACAATAATTAAGAAGGTGTTGTACAAGAGGAGTGTGACGAGCGTATTGCAATGTTCATAAGTCCAGAGAAAGGACAAGAAATACTGTTGGATATTCACCAAGGAGAATGTGGGCACCATGCCTCGTCAAGAGAATTGGTAGCCAAGGCATTCCGACATGGATTCTACTGGCCAAGTGCTAGCAGAAGCGCAAGACCTATTAAGGAAATGCAATGGCTGCCAACGCTATGCATCAGAGTCACATTTACCAGCGTCTGAGTTGAAAACTATACCAATCACCTGGACATTCATAGTATGGTGCCTGGATATGGTAGGACCATTCAACCAGCGAGGGGCGGCATGACTCACATACTGGTGATGGTTGACAAGTTTAACAAATGGATAGAAGTGAAGCCCATAAAAAAACTAGATGGAAAAATAGATGTCACATTCCTAAAAGACATAATCCTGAGATATGGTCACCCGCACAGTGTGATCACAGAAAATGGCACAAACTTTGCCGAAGGAGCTTTGGCTCGATTCTATGGAAAAATCGAATAATACTTGACATAGCGTTAGTCGCCCATCTAGAATCAAATGCACAAGTTGAACAAGCTAATGTCTTAGTTCTATCCAGGATAAAACCCCGCCTAATGGAACCACTCTAGAGATCACCTGGTTGCTAGATCGAGGAACTACCCTCAGTGCTGTGGAGCTTAAGGACAACTCCGAATCGGTCAAAGGGATATACGTCGTTCTTCCTTGTGTATGGGGCAGAAGCAGTTTTGCCTGCCGACATAGAGCATGACTCGCCAAGAGTAAGGCAATACTCGGAAGCTGAGGTAAAAGAGGCATGGGAATATGGAGTAGATTTACTCTAAGAAGCAAGAGAATTGTCATTATCCAGGTCCGCCATATATCAACATAATCTCCGACGCTATCATAGCCAGAAAGTCCAACCTCGTGTTTTTCGAGAAGGGGATATGGTCCTCAGACTAGTGCAACGCACAGCTGGGATGAATAAACTATCACCCCCATGGGAAGGACCATTCATTCTAAGCAAAGCATTGCACAATGATTCATATTATCTTATAGATGCTCGTGAAGCACAAAAGAACAAGGCGGACAGATCGGGTGATGATACCAAAGACTGTGGAATGTGGCATTGCTCCGTCCTTTCTACACTTAGGTGCAGAAGTGTATGTATCTCTCAAACTCTCATATGTCGGATACTTATGCCGGCTATGTGCTGATAATGAAATGGTATGACTCGGGGACTGCCCGTTATGTTTATTCTTTCAAATTTTATGTTAGCTGGCATTGATACATAAACTTATCTCAGAATAATTAATGTTTACTCGTATGGAATCAACTCATCGACTATGTTGTTGTCCAAAAACACGGCTTCATTGCAAGCAAGAGGAAAAGATCAACGATGAGTAAACATGAACAGTGGATAAGTAAAGGGGGAAACATGAGTTGGCTCTATGTATAATTTTAACTAACCCATTGCAGGATATATCGGCTTATGTGTCGGATGATTCTCGGTCAAGTTATCGAGTTTCATATCTGTTAACTGAATCCTTAGAACTTTGAGACTCTGATGTCAAACGCCAAAAAAGGTAGACAAGAGCCAAATTCAAAGAGAAGGAAAACGGCAAATGATATTCGGGGGACTTGCCCCAGGATGATTTGCATTAAAGAAAAATAGAAGTTTAAGCCATAGCAAAGGCACACACCCAAAATAAGAGCGGAATATGTTAGAGCTGCACCCGGCATACCGGGGATATCATCAGAATTAAGTTTTTTTAACTAGCTTAAGAGACAGCTGGATTCGAAGGAGCATTCTTGGGGCTGGAGCTAGGAGTGTTGTCTGGAGCATCGGCCGAGTCAGGTGCATCAGCCGAGTCTTTAGGAGCATCTGACTCAGTGGCCTCGCTGTGAGCACTGTCATCATCAACAGTCTCGGAAAGCGGCTCGGCAAGATCGAGGAAGCTGGGCCCATCGCACCAGGCGTGCGCCAAAGCATACTCCACCATGGCGTAGGTTTACTCTTGGCGTTTCTTGATAATCTCAGGCTCATGGATCCACTTCCCTTCAGCCCTCATATGCTGGAGAACATCAAGGTTGATATCCTCATACCATGAGAGCACAAAAGCAAGGGCCTTGTCCGCGGCGACACGACCAGCCGACTCACGCCATTGATCAAGCCTTTCCTCGGTGAGAAGCAATTTGGCAGCCAAGGCTCAACGAGCGTAGGCACATCTTCATCCGGCCAGAGCATCCTAAATGCATGGATTTCCGACTTATGTAAGTCGACACCGCATGACTTTAGTGTGCTCACATGCTCAGAGAGCGCTACAAGATGCTCGTCGATGGTGATCTCGCCGTGCGCTGGAGCCCAAGATTCAGCTCGCACCTTTTTCATTGCCCTTATGGCGAAGATGTCGGCCTTAGGGAAGTTCTCTGCAAAAACAGAGGAACATCAAAAAACAAAGTAAAAGGGGTAAATAGTAAGGATAGAAGCACAGTGAAAAGAGTAATAACTCACTACCGAGGGATGAGTTGATCGTGCCGAGCTTGTTCTGCCAGATCTTAGCCTTGGCTTGAAGAGCTTCCAAATCTTGATGAGCCGACTGAACTCCTAAGTCGGCCTCCTTGAGCATTTGGTTAGTATTTTCAGCACTAGCAGCATGCTGACCATCTTTCTCAGCAAGTTCTTTGCGCAGGCCCTTCAACTCGGACTGGTGCTTCTGCTCCATATCCGCCACCTGCTGCTTTAGTCGGGTCACCTCGTCTCGCTCCTTTTGGAGCTCGACTTGGTGCTGATATGCTTATTTAGAACATGTGACCCATCAGTAATAGCAAGCCATCTCGGATTTGCCAAGATAAAAATGGAAAATGAGTAAACATAAATGCGGAGCAGTCACAAGATTTCTAAGGAAAAGGGAATTACTTTCGACATCGCTGATCTGTTGATGTAGCACAAATATGGTGGATTGGGCAAAAGCTGTGGAAAGACAATGAGAAAAATTTAAGAAGATGAAACAAAATAGGTCAGTCGAATAAAAGCAAGACGAGTAGGAATAATACCTTGGCCCTGAGCCTCAGCTTTTAGATCTTGGTGAGCAAGCTCAAGCTTTCGATACTCCAGAATAAGATCCTGATGCACCTTGGTACGCTCATTAAGCATGAGCTACACAAAAAATATCTAATCATAGGATGTATGCAAATGGTTGAGCCTACAGACGAATAAATGCCTTACTCGACAGTAACCTCGGGGACTAGGGATCGAAAATCCGACATGCAAACTTGGCAGGAGGAAATAAAGGACAGGTTCTAACTCAGAGCTTACAGCCGAATAAGTGCCTTACTCGGCAGTAACCTCGGGGACTAGGGAACATGTATAATATAAAAATACTTAGTACGGAAAAGAGTAAGGAAATTACATACCTCATTCACATGATCTGCTTTGGCCATCAGTGCAATGGCCTGTTGGGTCATCTCGGAGATAGCCTTGGGGCCGAGTCTCAGCTTCTGACCTGAACCGGAGCTCACTTCTTGCTCGCTGGCCGCATTCCAGGCAATCGCATAGCGCTCTGCGGAGCCAAGGACTTGCCCGCTGAGTGTCTGAGTAAGGACTTGCCCTTTCTTCAGCCTAGTCCCCACTCCGGCACGGGTAGAGACGACACTGGTGTGCAAGGCACCAGCCTTGGAAAAGCTGCCAGACCCGACAATGGCAGATTCGCCCCACTGACCCGCAGGAGCAAGTGTCATTGTTTGTGGTGTGGGTCGAATCTGCAGAGCGAAACCTGGGGTGTGAATCAAAGTCATTTGCCTGGAAGCTGATGTCTTCCTAGGCACGAAGCGAGTGTCTCCTTGAGCAGCAGGCCGGGTCTTGTCTTTAGCCAAAAAGGAAGAAGGAGCAGGTCTAGAACTGGTTGAGGAGGATAAAGGAGCCGACTGAGCAGGCTCAACAACTGACGGAGGAACAACGACTGGATCAACTGGCAAACTGACAAGAGGGGAACTGACAACAGGGGTTTTATCGGCACCGATATTGCTGGCGCCAAGTCCAAGGTTCTGATCGAAGAGAGCAATTGGAGAGGGAGGCTGGATCTCCTCTGTCAAATGCGGTGCCGGATCAGCCTCACTCTGAGACTCATGAGCCTCAGTAGTGGTGCAGTGACCCGAACGGGGCTCTGCACGACGGGGTCGGTACGAGGAGGATAAGAAGCCTTAGACTGGTAAGAATCCATGCTAGGAGAAGATTGATTGGCGGACATAGAAGTGCTAAAAATAAAAACAGAAGTCTATTAGGAAATGAACACAGAAAAGAAAAAGAGAACGAAAGGTAACAAACAGCCAAAGTTATCCGAAGATGGTTGGATCGCGCGGGGCGCGACGAACAGTGACTCGGCGTGTGGTGGCCTTGCGAGACTGGGAGGACGTGGCTACAGAAGGAGCTACAGGATCGACTCAGCGCTTCTTTGAGGGCTGAGTGCTGGAAGAAACCCGGCGCCGCTTATTCGACTTAGCAGTTGGGAGCTTACAATATCCGCCTATGACGGGAGGAGGTTCCTCGTGTACTTGGCCAGCTGCATCAGTAAATAAAAACTCAATGGGACAAGTCAGAACGTTAGGTCAAAGGACAAGTGCCTCCAAGACTTCACAATCCACATCATCGTCATCAGACTAATCTCGCAAAGGATTTCGAGTTAAGCTCTTACCCAAAGCAGGAGCGCCGACAGTGTGCGGGATCGGCATGAAGCACTCCAAGTCGTACTCGACCTCGTCATCATCAAAACGATCATCAAAATAAGCGCTAGGAGGGACGATGTTGTCATCAACCTGGTGAACGAGATTCTAGAAATACAAACAGAATGAAATCAGTAAAGAAATAGAAAAACGAGTAAACGCAAGGTAAGCTATGTCGGCAGAGATTCAACGACTTGGATGCTTACCCACGGGACATGCCTATCTCAGCTGAAAGTGGGCAACTCTAGGCCCAGTTTTCCGCTAAGTTCAGCTTGAAGATCGAGCTGACTTGGCGGACCACTGGGTCATTGGTAAGGTCCAGAATGGAGTGCTGGGTAGGATCCCGTGGGCCACTCATGAAGCACATCTTATGGCTACTGGCCTGGATGGGGCTAACTCGGCGCGCGATGAAGGCACACATGAGGTCTTCCTCGGTTAGGTGGAAGTTCTCATCCGGGTGAAGAAGCATCTCGATGATTCCGTGAGCCTCGTTCACCGCCTGATTCTTGTCGCGTGGGTCAAGCTTCCATAGCTCCTTGCTGGGAACCTCGTCCTTGAAGGGGGGAAGCCGGATATAGTCATTGGACCCGCTATTCTTGACATAGAAAAAGGTTCTATGCCATTTCTTACTTGAGTCAATTCCAGTGACC
The DNA here is from genome assembly GCA_023614405.1 of Avena insularis. Taxonomy (NCBI): domain Eukaryota; kingdom Viridiplantae; phylum Streptophyta; class Magnoliopsida; order Poales; family Poaceae; genus Avena; species Avena insularis. The sequence continues at coordinate 242,525,409 of CM042689.1, read as the reverse complement.
CGAGGAAAGACTGAATCCCTCCTAGGCGTGAGGCTAGACGCACCACACCTAGTGGGCCTCTTCTCAGCACGAGGAACGCCGAGATGAGGCACAACCTGGATTCAGAATTTAAAGTACTTGGCCCAAAGAAGAACAGTGGGCCAGATACCAAGATAGCCTTTGCAGGAAGAGATGAAACAAGAGAGAGAGAGAGCCAATGGCATTGGCAGGCAGATGATGGGTTTGCAGTTGGCAGGTGGAAAGAAAAGAAATGAAGAAATTGCTAACTGGGAGAGCAAAACAAAGCTCAAAGTGCGAAAGAAAAAACACCCTCTCGTTGGGCTCAGTGTTGGGAACGATCTCACCTAGGGGAGGCGACAATCGACCTCGAGCATAATGCGCCTGGTGGAGTGCAGCCACTCAAGCTCCTCCATCGTGACTTCGGAGTCCTCCCTGCCGCCGCACTCGCCGGCGGCCTCATGCTCCTCCACCTCCTCACCGGTGTCACAAACGTCCATAATATCGCGCGATTCGGGCTCTTCCGCCGTTGGAAGAGGCTTTGAAATGCAAGGACCCATCGGAGAATCAAAAGGAAAATAGCGGAGAGGCGGGAGAGAGGAACAGCAAGGGGGCGGTCTAGTATTGGGAGGCGCAAGGAAGAAGAAGAAGAAGAAGAATAAGAAGAAGAAGAAGGCAAGGGGGAAACTGAACAGGCAAAGGCAGTTAAGTTCCCCGCACCCCTACTTAAGGAGAGTAAAAACCCCGGTGTGGGATCCCTTTGCACTGTGTGGCCACTATGTTGCCATGTATTTGGATGAGTGAGCGCATCAGCGAGCGCCACATGTAGGCGATACATGAAAAATCCAGAGCCACGTCACGTTGTGCACGACACGAGGCGCTGAGTGATGGGACTGCCACAATGATGGGAGTTACTACGCTGCCGTCACTATGCAGTCAGGATTTGAGACAAAATTTGAGGCAAGCAATCATGATTACAGCCTATTAGTGACTAAGGCAAGCCCGAAATGACCCGGCGATGTCGAAAGTGACTCGGAACGAGGCAAAAATGACCCAGAAAGTCAAAGATGAGACCCGGATAGGACAGGATAGACTCGGCGAAGATCAAGATTGCACCAAACAGTGTGCCCTGCTCAATAAATGCTAAGGAAACAGGAAGTTCCAATTACATTAAAGGAACCTGAAGACGCCTAACAGCAAAAACCGCTAGGCCTCACCAGCTTCGGGGACTAATGTTGGGGGGATAACCCCCGGTAGGGTCATAAGGGGTAAAACATTTCCCAGCTTGGCTTATGCCGAATCAAAGATGTCTCAGGCCGGGTAACAACGGCCAGGTATGAAGGTCGTGTGTGGCCGACATAAGAATTATGTCGGCCCACATAAGAAAAATTTGTTTACCCTGCAGGAAGCAACGAGCCGAGTCTCACGAGGGGAGGCCGAGTCAGAGAGGACGTGTGGCAGCTTTCCGAGTAAGATTCATGAGGGACCATGGTAAAGCATGGTCAAAAGAGAAGGGAGACGCCGGGTGACACAAAAGGAGCCGGGTGACGCCCAACGCAAGGGCTAATGTACAAAGTCACCGTGTGACGCCAAAAGAGCTGGAGGCTACGTACGAGAAGACTGTTAGCTATAAGGCTTTATGGACTGGGTCAAGGTCTCGGGCCTATCACATGACCCGGCCCGCATAGTAAGGACAAAGATCCAAACAGTAACCCTAGGACCTAAAAGGATGTAACCTAGTTGGCCATCGCCTATATAAGGAGGGGCATAGATAGGGTTTAGGGAGGTTGGACGAAGTAGGAAACTAGTGCCCTGAGGATATGCTGGAACAGCTCTAGGAGCACTTGTAAACTTCTTGGATCAATAAAAATCCTACGTGTGGAGAGTTCATCTTGTTCTTCGTGTGCGTTTAGACTGTGCACTCCCTCCCCGGTAACCACAAGTGTCCATTCAGCCCCCAACTTAAGCCTACCCATGGCATCTGTCGTGACACAACCACGGCATCGCCCCTGTTCCTCAGGTGAGCGTCCGTTGCCGCCGCCTCTATCCTCTTGTGTTCCAGCGTGGCCCTACTGCTTGCTAACCGCATTTGTGTCTTTGGCTGTGTTCAGAAGCTAAATATGGTTGTATGTGTGCTTGTGTGTTGTGGAAAACACTAGGGCCGAAACGAAGACTAAAAGTTCGCTCCAGTGATGTATCATGTAAGCACGCCAACATTGATGATATGTAGGTGTAGCGGCGATGCCCGGGTGAGATTGCTTGGTGCCACCCGAATGACCCCGACGAGAACCGCCCCATGCCAAGATCGTTCGAAGATCCCGGCATCCGATAAGTTCGCCATCGACCACCACGACACCCAAGATCTTTGTCATGGACGCCGACACAGAACGCCAAGGCCTTCGTCATGGAACCCTAAGGCGATGCCGCCATACTCGAAGATCTTCTTCCCAGAGACCGAAGGCCCCCCGACCCATGGAATTCGAAGACCGATCTCCCGAACCGTCCGAGCCCCAAGACCTTCGCCAAGATGTGTGACCCCTTTTCCAAGACCCATATTTTTATAATATATAATATCGACCTATTACATATAATTATACATGTCTGCACTCATATCATGTGGTTTCGGGCTTTTAGCCGATTCACCTAACATTTAAATATGAAGACCATATGCAGGCGTTTCTAGTCTTATATTTTCTCCATTTAAATTTGTGTAGTGAACCGATGATATATTTTGCCTTGTTAAGACAACATTCAAAATGCGGGATACCTAAACAACATGAACCATCTAACTAATTGTCAGGACCCCGGTTCTGCTTAATATTGTCTAATTGCATCGCATATTTTCCATGTCATGTATCATGCCCGATCTTCTGATATGGATTAGGATGTAGAGTGGATGCGAGCTTCATCCCGTTCTTTGTATGAACCTTCGGCAGTGTTTCCCAGGCGAGCATTCTCCCCTTTCTACCTATTTTATATTTATAGTCTTTATACTTCCTCCTGTTGATCTATTACTATTTGTGTTGTGATGCTTTAGATTCCATACCCCTTTATATATCCCTGAAGCCTTTATATTTCCTTGGACACCTCCTATTACCTGCGGTTTGGTAGATACTCGGCCTTGCGAGTCGTAGTTGCTTGCCTAGGTGCTCCTTCACATATTCATAAATGTGGAGATGATCGTGGTTTTAATTACAGCTAGTTAATTAAATATTAAAATGGATATAATTAATGAAGAGGCACCGGTGGGTAATAGTTGTGATTTGGTTGTTAACCGCCCACTTGTGTCCACCTAGGACCCGAGTCTTGACTCCTGTTCTGAGACTGAGCGCGCTAACCACATGTGGGGTGTGTAGGCACCCCTATCGGCTTAGTACCTGATTTCAAAGTACTGTACTGGGGGCCAAAAACTCGTTTGGGGTTTTAATTCCATGTTATGCCATGTATGGCATGTTATGCCATGTTTATTATATGTTGCTCGAAGAGCGTTTACTACTGTACTGTTTAGGATGTGAGTCGTTATGTTGAGGATTATACCTATGGCCTCTGATCTCTTGGCCGATATCACGACCTCTGGGTTCGTCTTCGAAGCTTGGCCAACTTTGTTACGGTAGCTTATTGGGGTGGCCCCCATGTATTTGCTTTGGGTCAGGGATAGCGTCGTGTCCTAGGCCCGGATGACATACTGATGGAAGTATGTTAATTGATCTGGAAAAAAGGGTTGAAGTGCATGTGGAAACTTTGGTGCACCCCTGCAGGGTTAAATCTTTTCGAAAAGTCTTGTCCACGGTTATGGACGACTTGGAGCATAGTGTCTCGATCATAGTAAACTATAACTAAAGTTTACTGCTATAATTTGACATGTATCTGATATGACTAGTAAGTTGGATAACCACCATGGAAAGAATGAATAAAACTTCCAACCGTGTGAGTTTCCTCGACTTGACTTCCTCGTTTGGTCTCGAGGGGGAAATACCGAGATGGGTATGTTTGGTGGTAGTATTAGGTTGGATCCGAATAGGTCTTTCTCATCTTTTTCTAATAGTCGATAGTTGTATTGAGTCTCTGTAGGTTGTTTAGTGCATGCTGCGCTGTCACTTCAGTCCACCATACCTTTGTAGGCGAGAGTCGCCAAATTCTAGTCTCGTCGTGTACTGGCCTCAGTACTGTTTTCCTTTGCCCTTTGTCAGCGCCCCTTTTGTTTAGCAGGTTTGAGATCGATGTTGTTAGCAGGGTTACTCTTCTGGCTTGGTCTGGGAAGGGTTATGGACGCAATTGGTTATTCTTCAGGGCTCTTAGCCCAATTTGCATCTTATCCGTAGTCATATGTTGTATCATTTTCAAGGTGATTTGGATCTTTGGACTGTATATATCTGTATTCTTGACTCTTTGAGTCGCTGTTGTATATATCTATTCTCTGAGTTCCATCATGGACTAATGTGTAATGGTATTACTTCGTTTTTCCCCGCACGAAAATGCCTGGTGGGCACCTTTGAATCATTTCAATGTGGGTTTGGCGGGAATCGCTAAAATTTGAGTAGGGCCAATCCGAGGGTGTTACACACTCGTCAGTGGATTAACACCCTCCTCGAGAATAGCATCAACTCGTGGGAGGAAATGCGTGAAGACTTTGTTAAGCACTTTGAGAACTCCCACTCACGCGCAACCACAATAGAGGACCTGGAGCGATATCAAGGGGCCAAGCAAGTCGATCCGACATTGGGTTCAGCGCTGGCAAGACTTGTGGATCAATGTCGTGGGCATCCACCCAGACACAACTATCCACTATTTAAAAAATGCATGCCGGTATGTACCGATGGTCGCCAAGATCAAGCGGGTCTACAGGACGCTCAACAGCATACCGTAGCTCCTCGAGATTGCCAAGCGCTATTCGTAGGAGGATCCAATAGAAGAGAACAATAACGAGTCGGGCAGCAGGCATCGCACGAGCAGCCAAGGTAGCAGACAAGCCCGCAACCTCCGCTATGGAAATACATGCCCCTCGACCAAACGGCGCCTCGACGGAAGGTCAGACTCCATCGCCAATGCCGGGTGCGACTCATGCGACTCAACCAAAATCCGGCGCGAATGGAGCAGCCAACTTGGCAGTTCCGCGACCCGGCCAAAATTCTACCCCACTGCTCTACTGAATCAACCATGTGTGTACAGCAGCAGGTAAGGCAAACCTGCCACCCAAAAAGCTGCTGACTGCTACATGCTCAAAGAAATTGAGAAATCGCGGTAGGCCAGAGAAGGCCAGAGCCCCAACCATCCATGGGAGAACAGAAATACCGGAGCATTCAGAAATTTCGTCGGCTCGCTCCATACGTTCACCGACACTGGGACTAGGCGCAACAAGAAGGTACTCGCCTGCACCGTCTCCATAAATACGGTGCAGTGAGACAGTTCCCTATGCTGGCTAAATTAAACCGAGCACAACATCACATGGAGCCGTGAAGAACACGCACCCATGATCGAGTACCCGGGGCGAGTCGCCCTAGTAGTCAAGCCAAAGGTGGTTGATTACTGGCTGCCAAAAACCCTCATGGACGGAGGCAGCTCCATCAACATCATGTACCTCGAAACATTCAGGCGACTACAACTCCCATAGTCAATGGTGGAATCCAACCTGTGCACTTTCCACAACATCGTTCTAGGTCGAAAGGCATACTCGATCCAGAAGGTGACGTTGCCTGTCAGCTTTGGCACACCAGCCAACTTCCGCACCGAGCGGATGACCTTCAAGATGGTAAATTTTAGAAGCCCATACCACTACATACTCGGGAGACAGGCGTTCGCCAAATTCATGGAGACCCCACACTATGCCTACGATACGATAAAACTCCCGGGCCCCCACGGCATAATCACCGTGCGCGTAGACCTGGACATGGTCGCCGAATGCGAAGACAATGGCGCCCAGCTCGGCCACATAGCCATTGCCGAAGAAACAAACCACGCGGACGAGCTCGCCAAATATACGTGCGGGATCGACAATGCTGACCCCTCGATCCTAAAATGGCCAACAATGGCAAATTCAGCACCCGTCGTGTTCGAAGCCTCTGCATACACTCGCTACATCAAGCACATCCCTGGCATGTCGAGCCAACGAGTCACCGTGGGCTCAAACCTCACTCCTGCATAGGAAGGCATGCTCATCGAGTTCCTCCGTGAGAACCGCGACATATTTGCATGCAAGCCATCTGACATGCCAGGTGTCCCGAGGGAACTCGCTGAGCACAAACTAAACACCGACCCCAAAGTGTGGCCGGTCAAGAAGTCACTGTGGCCTTTCAACAAAGAGCGCCGTCGCGCCATCACCGAAGAGGTATAGCGGCTACTCGCCGCAGGATTTATCTGGCCAATCAAGTACTCCAAATGGTTGGCAAACCCAGTGCTCGTGGTGAAAAATAACAAAACCTGGAGACTGTGTATCGACTACCCCAATCTCAACAGGTCTTGCCCCAAAGAGGAGTTAGTGCTTCCTCGCATCGACCAAATCATCGACTCAACCGCATGCTCCGAGTCGCTCTGCTTCCTCGACGCCTACTCTACGTACAACCATATCAAGATGGCAGTCGAGGACGAGGATAAAACAACATTCATCACGCCCTTCGGAGCATTCTACTACACCGCCATGACCTTCAGCCTCAAAAATGCCGGAGAGACCTATCAAAGATGCATACAGGAATGCCTAGTGAGCCAAATTGGCCACAACATACACGTCTATATTGATGACCTTATCATTAAATCGACTCGGCAGGAAAACCTACTCGCCGACCTCGCGTAAACTTTCACAAATTTGTGAAGATACAAGATAAAGCTTAACCCAAAGAAGTGTACATTCCGCGTACCCACTGGAGAACTACTGGGATATGTCGTCTCCAAGCGGGACATCGAGCCAAACCCAAATAAAATCATCACCATCGTGTGTCTCGGCAAACCCGAGTGCCTGCATGACGTATAGAAGTTCGTGGGGTGAGTGGCGGCACTCACCCGCTTCATTCCTAGACTGGGCAAAAAATCAATGCCCCTTTACCGCCTCATGTGCAAGAACCCAACATTCGAGTGGGACAGCGAAGCCGACAAAGCACTCGCCGCACTCAAAGAGGTGCTACCATGGAATCTTTGCTCGCCGCCCCGATGCAAAAGGAGCCAATGCTCATGTACTTGGCAGCTTCCAGCTGAGTCATCAATGCCATAATGATCTTCAAGCGACCCAAGGAAGGCAAAGAATGCCTCGCCTAGCGACCGATGTATCACCTCAGTGAGGTCCTCACCGATTCGAAATAGCGCTACCCACGGTATCAAAAATTGGTATATGCTATCTTCTGAGCCAAACGATGACTCACACACTACTTCCAGGAGCACCCCATTATGGTTGTCTCCTCGGCTCCACTCCAATACATCATTCGCAATCGCGACGTGACGGGGCGAGTGGCCAAGTGGAATGTCGAAATAGGCGTCCAAACAAGTCATAGGCGCTTGTCGACTTTCTCGCTGACTGGGAAGAGGCCCAGCAGCCCAAGCTGCTCCCCTACCTCCATTACTGGTCTTTCCACTTTGACGGATCCAAAAACTCCAATGGGTCCGGGTCCGGAATCGTCCTCACCTGGCCTAAAGGAGACAAATTATGCTACGTGCTCCAGCTAGATTTCACGCCATGCACCAATAACATGTCTGAGTACGACGCACTCCTCTACGACTTGCGAGCCGCCAAGGAAATGAATATCAACTACCTCAAATTTAAGGAAACTCTGACCTCGTCTCTAACCAAGTTGCCAGCACATGCGACGCCGTCTCCCCTACCATGCTGGCATACCGCCACGTAGTTGACGAGCTCGGAGGATACTTTGCCGGTTACTCCGTTGAATGGATGGATCGAATGAAGGACAAGTAAGCCGACACCCTTTTGTGTGTCAGATCATCACACAAAACACCACCACCTGGTGTCTTCCTCGACATCATCAAGAAGTCATCAATCTACCTACCAAATGAGATCGACATTGGCATCCCGCCGCATCCAGACTCGGCACTAGTCACTGATACGTCGAAAACGTATCTATAATTTTTGATGCTCCATGCTTGTTTAGTATCTACTTTGCTTTGCTTTGTCTACACTTTGAGGTGCTTTTTACATGTTTTCTGGTACTAACCTATTAATAAGTTGCCACAGTGCTTACTGCTTTTCTGCTATTTTTGGTTCCAGAAAAGCTAGTAAGGAAATATTCTCGGAATTGGACGGGACAAACGTCAAAGTCAATAACTTTCCGTGGGGAACGAGAAGTCCAGAGGGGAGACGGAAAGGCGTGCTAGGGAAGCCACACCCCACTAGGCGCGGGTGGGCCCTGCCTCCTGCCTAGGCAGGGTGTGGGGCCCCTGGCCACCGCCTCGGACTCCCCCTTCGCCTATAAGAAGTCCCCGATGTAGAAACCCTAAGTACACGATCAATATTCCACGAAACCTTCTGTATCCGCCGCCACCGTCGTCCCTAGATAGGGGGATCTGAAGTTCTTCCCGGCACCTTGCCAGAGGGGAGATCATCCTAGAGGCCTTCTCTCCAGTATGATGCGTGAATAGTTCCACCTTGGACTATGGGTCCATTTAGTAGCTAGATGCTTGTATCCTCTCCTTTGTGCTTTCATGTATAGATCTTATGAGCTCCGTTCATGATCAAGATCTAATATTTTTGTAATCATGCATGTTGTGTTTGTAGGGATTCGATGGATATTGATATTATTATGTTGGTTTGATTATTGGTTTTGTCTTTATGATTCTATCATGTCTGTGTTGTTTGTGATCTTGCATGCTCTCCGTTGTTAGTAGATATCTTGGCCAAGTAGTTGCTAGTGACTCCAACAGGGGGTATTTATGCTCGATAGTGGGTTCATGCCTCTAGTTTCCAAGGGAAGTGACAGAAATCTCTTCGGTTGTAGATGTGTTGTTTCCACTAGGGAGAAAACAACAGTCTCTTGCTCATGGAACATGTGGACTGTTTACCTTACACACTTTGCTTAAAGCAGTTGTCTGTTGCTTGCAACTTAATACTAGAGGGGGTTCGGATGATAACCTAAAGGTGGACTTCTAGTCATAGATGCAGTTGGTTGGTGGTCTATGTACCTTGTTGTATTGCCCAATCGAATATCATAGGATCTTTCGGACTAGTAATTGCATTGTTATGCTTTGCTCAGTTCCTGTTAATTGTCCTGCTGTAATTTGTTTACCCTTCATGCCATGTTGTTTATCTAAGGAGAGCACCTCTAGTCAACTATGGACCCTGGTCCAATCTTTACCATTGATACATCTTCCACTGTTACTTGTTTACTTGATGCAAACCACCATTACCTTCCACACCATACGTTTAATCCTTTGTTATAGCAACCGGTGAGATTGACAACCTCACTGTTAGTTGGGGCAAAGTCTTGAGTTTGTGTTGTGCGGGTGTCCACGTTGCTTGCAACACCTGTGTGACGTTTCCTTCCTCCTACTGGTTCGATAACCTCGGTGTCTTACTAAGGGAAGACTTGCTGATGTGTTACTTCACACCTTGCTCTTGGGGTTCCCAACAGGATCCACATCAACTGAGCCATCAACAAGTTTTCTGGCACCGTTGTCGGGGAGGCTAAGGACGTCTTCACTAGGGGAGTCCTCCACTTCCTTTCTCTTTACTTTGTTTTTAGTTTGCTTTGTTTATTTTGCTTGGTTTTGTTTGCTTCTTTTTAAAACCCCCCAAAAAAATTAGTCTAGCTTGGTTTGCTTGCTTTATTCAAAAACACAAAAAAATTAGTTCCTACTCTAGTTGCCACCTTGTTCTATCTCACCATGTTGCTCCCCAAGTTTGCCCTTAAAGATCTTGCGATAGGTAGTGGCTCCATAATTGTGAAAGATAATATTGAATAATTCTTTAATCATGTTAGCAAGCATGAGGATATTGAGGATAAATCTATAGCAGAGCTTGCTCCTTATTATGAGATTGCTTCAGCTTCTTTAGTTCATATGCTGGAGGCTAGGTTTGTTAGCCTTAACCCCATGATGCAAACTTTGTTCCTAAAACTAAAAGAAGAAAAGAATGTTGAAAAGAGTGAATTTATTCTTGAAACTTTACTCAAAGAGTTCCATGATGTTGCTAGGGAAGCCAAAAAGGTCTTTGAGCGTTTTAATATGCTAGGCTCATGTGTAGATGTTGTGGGTACTTTAGATAAAACCAAGCCTAGAGATGAATTTAAGATACCCATACCCTTTAAGCTTGTTGGGATGCATGAGGCCTTTGAAAAGAATTTCGATTGGATTGTTCCTGAAAATCCTTTTGATGAAAGTAGTAAACCAAAGAAAAATGAGAAGGGATCCTCCAAGACTCATTTGGATGAGATACCTCTCATAGTTGAAGACTTTGCAAGTATTGATCTTAATTCCTCATTTGAAAATACTTGATTCTTCTTGCTTCTTGTGCCTAACTTAAAGGCGTTAAAGAAATGTACTTGTTGGGAGTAACCCAAGAGTTTACTTGAGTCTTCGAAGTTATTACTTCAGTAATGACCTCTCCTTATCCTTTTGGTTTGCTTTTTGTTCCAAGAATGACCTCTAATGAGAGGGAAGTAAGATTTGGGGAGTTGCTGTCCCGAAACAGATTTCTGTCCTCCACCATTAAAATAAGTGAGGAGTCTTTGTAACACGGATTGAGATCAAAAATTTTGAATTAATCCCCCAGTATGTTATATAACTTTCGTTAGTTCAACAATTTTTTATTTGAGCAACAGAAGATTTTTGAAAAAATCGATTTCTACCTGCTGGTATGTTATGACAGATTTCTGCCATTATTTGCATTTGCTTCTTATTGATTCCTTTTTGAGTTCTCTTTTGGGGAATTGAGCTTTTTGAAGGAGTTGCTACAGTAGCTTGTGTTTTTAGTGAAAATCCTTGCTGTTCCAAAGCTTTGCCAGAGGTCTAATATCTTTTGAATAAACTACTGTTGCTAATGAAGATTGTGTGAAGTTTTGTATGAAGGAAAAATTTCAGGTGTAGAGAGAGAATGATGCAATGAGATGAAGAATGGAAAAAATCTCAAGCTTGGGTATTCCACCCCGGTGTCACCCCAAGAAATATTCAAGAGGTACAAGCGTCAAAGCTTAGGGATGCCCAAGGCATCCCCTTCTCCATCAATAAAAAGCTCAAGTCTGTCTAGACACTTCGTTTTTATTGTTTCATGCACAGTTGTGTTGTTCTTGGAGCGTCTTAGTTTTCGTTTGCTTTTCCTACGTTTTTTAGTTTGCTTGAATAACTAGTTTGGACCCCCGTTCTCACTGTGTTGTTTTGCAAATAAGTTGCTTAGTGTTGGAAAGGAGTAGTAAGTTTTTGCTTGAAAGTGCAAGAGGAGCCTGCATTGACTATGACTTAGATTTTAGCAAGACATGCTAGGTGTTGTTTTGACCTTATTCTTAGTGATTATTGTTGTAGCATGTCTTGTTCCAAAAAATTGGGATTGCTTAGTGTGCCTTGAAGAAATTATGCGGTGTTTTAGCATGCAAAAGCATAGTATTGTGGTATTCTCCTTTGATGCTTTGTTTGGGCTGACTTGGCACATGCTCACACCATGTTATGACTATGAACAAGTCACCATAGCCTCTATGATCATTTAGTACTTTACTTGTAGTACCACTCTATGCTTTGATTAGTAATGCTTTGTTGCTCTGCATTATTATGGCCATTATTGCTCTCTTAGTTGGTTGCTCCCAGTCTTTTGCTAGCCTCCACTTGTATGAGTAAGCTCTACTCATGCTTCCAACTCCCAACAAACCAAGTTATTCCAAAGTTTCCACTATAAATTCCTATGCATGGTGTGGTACACCATTCCAAGTATATTCTTGTTTTCAGCTATCTTCCAATTAAAAACTATTTTCCTATGTGAAAACTTAGTGATTAAAGCCCTCACAAACTTGACGGCACACTTTATATTTTATGCCCCTAATAAACTTGAACCATTGTGTCATCTATGTTCTATATGCTTGCACTTACACAATGTAATTAGCAGAACCGTGCTGTCACGGGGAACGTTTTCAACATTGCACTTGTACTTTGTACTTAGTTGATATCATGCTCTTTTGTCTATGAATGTCACTAGTGTGAAATAAAGAGGGAACTTGTAAATCCATGGAGTTTGTATTTTGTGTTAGAGAAACGCCTAGGCCACTAGCCTAAGCCATGCCGAATCATGGAGGAAACTTGAAGCTTCACCATAGTGATCTATCTATGAAGCATCCTCAATAAAAAGCTATGCATATGGTAAATAAAAAGATTGCTGAGATGCTCATTATCTGCTTGCCTTGTCATTTTGGTTATGGGAAAGCTCTTGTACCATGTGCAAGGGGTACCCCGTTGGCGGTTCTCTATGGTATGCAAATACTTACAATGACAAGAACTTATAGGTGACTAAAGTTGAGTAGAATGAGGTGTGGCCCTCGTACTCAAGGGACTTGAGATTGCCAACTTATACTTCGTCAAGCATATACTCCATAGTTTGTTCAATTTAACCTTAATCATGTCAAGATGCTTATGATAGGGGCAATGAGGGCTGAAAGCTAACAAGTACCATAATTTTTGGAGCTCGTTTTGAAACTTGAAATCCCTGCTTCCTTTATAAATGCCTTTCTTCCACCATTATTTGAGTCCCCACCTTCTACCTTTAGGCACCATTAAGAGAGCATAGTTGTCATTCTGTGTGTAGTGTTCCAAAGATTATTGATTGATGCATATTGTGATATTACTTGTTCTTGTGCTATTTGTTTCTAGTCACCCTTGTGAACTTTGAAGGTGTCCTATGCATCTATTTGCTACTCTATGAGGGACAAGCTGGTTACCGCTATGCTATGTTTTCTGTATGTGAAACAAACAAACGTTTTTCAATGCATGTTATTCATGATCTTTGTTTGTAGCCTTTCATGTTGCATGCATAGTTACTATGTCCTATTGTTAGAACTCCATCTTTCATGCACATGTTTAGAGTTCTTTGATCCTATCTTTCAATGCTTGCAAATTGTTAGATCTTTATTGTGAGGGTGCATGTCACCTAAAAAATTATACTTTTTATGACTTACCTACTCGAGGATGAGAAGGAGTTAAGCATGGGGATGCTTGATACGTCGGAAACGTATCCATAATTTGTGATGCTCCATGCTTGTTTAGTATCTACTTTGATTTGCTTTGTCTACACTTTGAGGTGTTTTTACATGTTTTCTGGTACTAACCTATTAACAAGTTGCTACAGTGCCAGTTGCCTGTTTTCTGTTGTTTTTTGATCCAGAAAAGCTAGTAAGGAAATATTCTCGGAATTGGACGGGACAAACGTCAAAGTCAATAACTTTCTGGGGGGAACAAGAAGTTCAGAGGGGAGACGGAGAGGCGTACCAGGGCAGCCACACCCCCTAGGCACGGGTGGCCCCTGTCCCGCGCTTAGGCAGGGTGTGGGACCCCTGGCCACCGCCTCGGCCTCCCCCTTCTCCTATAAGAAGCCCCCGATGTAGAAACCCTAAGTACCCGATCAATATTCCACGAAACCTTCTGTAGCCGCCGCCACCATCGTCCCTAGATTAGGGGGGTCTGAAGTTCTTCCCGGCACGCTGCCGTAGGGGAGATCATCCTGGAGGCCTTCTCTCCGGTATGATGCGTGAGTAGTTCCACCTTGGACTATGGGTCCATGTAGTAGCTAGATGGTTGTATCTCCTCCTTTGTGCTTTCATGTATAGATCTTATGAGCTCCGTTCATGATCAAGATCTAATCTATTTGTAATCATGCATGTTGTGTTTGTGGGGATCCGATGGATATTGAGATTATTATGTTGGTTTCATTAATGGTATTGTCTTTATGATTCTATCATGTCTATGTTGTTTGTGATCTTGCATGCTCTCCATTGTTAGTAGCTATGTTGGCAAGTAGTTGCTAGTGACTCCAAGAGGGGGTATTTATGCTCGATAGTGGGATCATGCCTCTAGTTTCCAAGGGAAGTGACAGAAATCTCTTGGTTGTAGATGTGCTGTTGCCACTAGGGAGAAAACAACGGTCTCTTGTTCATGGAACATGTGCACTGTTTACCTTACACACTTTGCTTAAAGCAGTTGTCTTTTGCTTGCAACTTAATACTGGAGGGGGTTTGGATGGTAACCTGAAGGTTGACTTCTAGTCATAGATGTAGTTGGATGGCGGTCTATGTATCTTGTTGTATTGCCCCATCGAATCTGATAGGATCTTTCTCACTAGTAATTGCATTGTTATGCCTTGCTCAGTTCATGTCAATTGCCCTGCTGTAATTTGTTTAACCTTCATGCCATGTTGTTTATCTAAGGAGAGCACCTCTAGTGAACTATGGACCCTGGTCCAATCTTTACCATTGATACATCTTCAATTGTTACTTGTTTACTTGCTGCAAACCACCATTACCTTCCACATCATACGTTTAATCCTTTGTTACAACAACTGGTGAGATTGACAACCTCACTGTTAGTTGGGGCAAAGTCTTGAGTTTGTGTTGTGTAGGTCTCCACGTTGCTTGCAACACCTAGGTGACGTTTCCTTCCTCTTACTAGTTCGATAACCTCTACTGAGGGAAGAGTTGCTATTGTGCTGCTTCACACCTTGATCTTGGGGTTCCCAACAGGCTCCACATCAACTGAGCCATCAATTACCACGGCCGCAACATTACAAGACTGGACTGAACCATACGTCGCCTATCTCGAACACAAGATCCTGCCAAAGGATGAGGTAGAGGCACATATGATAGTTCGTCGCTGCAAGTCCTTCGTCATAATATACGGTGAGCTCCACAAACGGAGCGTCACAAGTGTATTCTAGTGTTGCGTCCAGCCAGAGGAAGGTCGCCAGATCTTGCAAGACATCCACACCGAAGACTGTGGCCACCATGCTGGCGCTAGATCACTGGTCACCAAAGCCATGTGCCACGACTTCTACTAGCCTACCGCCCACGCCGACACAACCAACGTCATGCGGCATTGTGTTGGATGCCAAAAATATGCCAACCATACACACATCCCTGGCTCGAAGCTCAAAACCATCCCTATCACATGACCATTTGCCATTGGGGAATAGACATGGTGGGCCGGTTCAAAACTTCAACCTCTAGGTTCACACACCTTCTAGTCATAGTCGACAAGTTCACGAAATGGGTAGAGGCGAAACCTATTGATACGTCGGAAATGTATCTATAATTTTTGATGCTCCATGCTTGTTTATTATCTACTTTTCTTTGATTTGTCTACACTTTGAGGTGTTTTTATATCTTTTCTGGAACTAACCTATTAACAAGTTTCCACAGTGCCAGTTGCCTGTTTTCTTCTGTTTTTGGTTCCAGAAAGGCAGAAAATCAATATTCTCGGAATTGAACGGGGAAAAAGCCAATGTCAATATTTTACCGTGGGCGTCACAAAGTCCAGAGGGGAGACAGAGAGGCGAGCCAGGGCCACCACACCCCCCTAGGCATGGGTGGGCCCTACCCCATGCCTGGGTAGGGTGTGGGCCCTCTGGCCGCCTCCCAGCCTCGCCTCCTACGCCTATAAGAAGCCCCCGGGAGAAAACCCTAAATAATCCATCATACTTCCAGACAAACCTCTGTAGCGCCACCAATACCGAAAGGAAATTCGGGGGACAGAAAGTCTCTGTTCCGGCACCCTGCCGGGACGGGGAAGTGCCCCCGGAGCCATCTCCATCGATATCCATCACCATCTCCATCGCCGTTGTTGATTCCCATGATGAGGAGGGAGTAGTTCTTCCTCTAGGATAAGGCTCTTCCGGTAGCTATGTGTTCATTTCTCTCTCTATGCATTGTCATATTGTGATCATGAGCTTTGTAATCAAGTAGATCTATCTTGATACTCAAGTGCTTTAATAGATCTCTGCTCTCCCCATGTGTGTGAAAGTGACAGCGTGCACGCCATGGTGGCACTTAGGTTTGAGTCTACATAAATACTCTTTGTGCTTTAATAGATCTATGCTTTTCCCCACGTGTGTGAATGTGACAGCATGCATACCGTGTGTGGAAATTTGGCTAGATTTAATATTTGTTATGAGTTATATTTGGAGTTGGATGTCTCTATGAAATTGTGGTGTTTGTTGGAACCATCTAGCGCTCAAGGTGATAGTGTAGGGTTATCTAGATTGGGGAAGGCAGAATTTGAGGTGTGCTGTTATAGCCCTACCATGGATTAGAGTGTCCAACCGGAGAGTAGTTAAGAGTAGTATCATGAAGAGAAGGTATTTATATGAGAGAGTAGTCACTAGTGAAAGTATGATCCCTAGGCCTTGTTTCTAAGCATTGAAACACCGTTTGCTACTAGATCTGTTGCATGTTTGCTTGCTGTAGTCTTTACCTCACCGCCAAGCTATTTTCTGGCACCATTACCACTTGTATTTCACTATCTCTTCGCCGAACTAGTGCACCTATACACCTGACAAGTGTATTGGGTGTGTTGGGGACACAAGAGACTTCTTGTATCTTGATTGCAGGGTTTCTTTGAGAGGGAATACCTTTGACCACTTCCTCCCTGAATTCGATAAACCTTGGGTGATCCACTTAAGGGAAACTTGTTGCTGTTCTACAAACCTCTGCACTTGGAGGACCAACAACTGTCTACAAGAATAGAAGTGTGTAGACATCAAGCTATTTTCTGGCGCCGTTGTCGGGGAGGTAAGGTAAAAGGTACTCACATCCTCCGGTGTGAGTGCTAGAAGTTATTTCCTTTAGATTCTGCAATTGTGTATTTTTTCTTGTTTTCACTAGTTAGGCTTAATGGAAAACAACAAAAAATTAGAGAGCTTTTTAGTATTTTTCCTAAGTTAGAACTTGAGTGGTTTGAAAAGAAAATTAAAATAATTATGGAACCTTCTTTGCATGCTAATAGCAATGTTATTACTATGAATTTTTTGAACACCATTGTTACTAATGGTATGGAAACATCTAAGCTTGGGGAAGCTAGTTTTTATGAAAAAAATCTTTTTAGTTCCCTAGCTTCAGGGAAGAAAATTTGCTCTTATGATACTTTATCTCCCATATGTGGTAATTCTAATGATACTTGTGATATTTTAAATACACATACTGAAAGTGTCCCATTTAAAATACCTATTGAAATTGTTGAACGTGTTATGAATAACTGCTATTTTGGAGATGGAACTGTCCATCCTAGTGATCATTTACTCTTTATACATGAATTATGCGAGTTGTTCAAGTGTGTAGGTATTTCTATGTACGAAGTTAAGAGGAAGCTATTCCCTTTATCACTTAGGGACATAGCAAGGGAGTGGTATGAGCTACTAGATGATCCTCATCATTTGGAGTGGATGGAACTTGAATCTCACTTTTACTCTAAATTTTATCCTCCTCGTGAAATTCATAAAGATAGGAATTATATTTATAATTTTCATCCTCATGAGGGAGAAAGTATTGCCCAAGCTTGGGGGAGATTGAAGTCATTAATGCTCAAATGTCCCATTCATGACCTCCCCAGTAATATTATTATCAATAATTTTTATGCAAGGCTTTCAGGACATTACAAGGACTATCTAGATACCTGTTTAGAGGGATCCTTCATAAGTAAGAAGGTTAAAGCTAAGTAGGATCTTCTTGAAACAATTAAAAGCAATACTGAAGATTGGGATAACGACAAAGGTAAAGGACCATGTATAAACTATGAGTATGATTGCATTAAGTCTTTTGATGAAAGTGCTGATTTTCAAGAGCTTAGTGCTAAATATGGTCTTGATCCTAAAATTCTTGTTAGATAGAATAGAGCCTTTGCTTCCCATATTAATGCTCCTAAAGAAAAATGGGACATGTATTATGAACCTTTTAAAGACACTTGCATGGAAAATGAAAATGTTATTAATGATTGCAATAAACATGCTCAAACTTCTAAAAGTACTATTTCTTATAAGCATGTTAATTTTTGTGGTATGCATAGACCTTGTGAGAAGAATAAAATAGAAGAAGAATATTTTATCACCCACTGGAATGAAAAAACTAGAACATGGTATAAGGCTCTAAATGATCTTGGTAAAAAAAATGGTGCCCTCTATCCTTTTATTTGTGAACTCTGCTATGAAGTGGGTCATTTCAATATTCAATGCTCAGACCATACTAATGACCTTTCTAATTAAATGAGTACTGCAAGCTTGTATTGTGATAATGCGATCACTGATAATCAACACGATGAACTTACATTGTTTTTGGGGTGTGAAGAGTTATCAAGAAAAACTTCCTTGGTAGACATGAGTGCTTTTGGTATGAATTGCGTCCTGCATGGGTTTCATCTTTATTGTGTTGATAATTGCCACGCAAATACTTACATACAAAATCTTATAAAAGATGATATTTTACCAAAATATGACAAGACTGATATGAGTATTGTTCTTATTAATGAAAAGGAGGAATCCTCCAAAGTTTCTTCTATTGTCTCTAACAATAAACCAGGGTATGTGGAGAAGCTTCCTTTCAAGCCTCTCCCTCTTAAAGAGGAGAATAAGAAGAAGAAGAAGAAGAAGAAGAAGAAGAAGAGGAGGAGTAAAAGGAGAGAGGAAATGGTATCTTCCCATAAGCACCTATCATAGTTTTTGCTGATGAGTCTTAACTAGATGATGTTCCTATGTCTCACCTATAAAGAATAAAATAGAAGAAGAATATTTTATCACCTGGAATGAAAAAACTAGAACATGGTATAAGGCTCTAAATGATCTTGTAAAAATGGTGCCCTCTATCCTTTTATTTGTGAACTCTTATGAAGTGGGTCATTTCAATATTCAATGCTCAGACCATACTAATGACCTTTCTAATTAAATGAGTACTGCAAGCTTGTATTGTGATAATGCGATCACTGATAATCAACACGATGAACTTACATTGTTTTTGGGGTGTGAAGAGTTATCAAGAAAAACTTCCTTGGTAGACATGAGTGCTTTTGGTATGAATTGCGTCCTGCATGGGTTTCATCTTTATTGTGTTGATAATTGCCACGCAAATACTTACATACAAAATCTTATAAAAGATGATATTTTACCAAAATATGACAAGACTGATATGAGTATTGTTCTTATTAATGAAAAGGAGGAATCCTCCAAAGTTTCTTCTATTGTCTCTAACAATAAACCAGGGTATGTGGAGAAGCTTCCTTTCAAGCCTCTCCCTCTTAAAGAGGAGAATAAGAAGAAGAAGAAGAAGAAGAAGAAGAGGAGGAGTAAAAGGAGAGAGGAAATGGTATCTTCCCATAAGCACCTATCATAGTTTTTGCTGATGAGTCTTAACTAGATGATGTTCCTATGCCTGTCACCTATATTAGTGATCATGATTGGGAAAAGCACACTACTTTTGATATTGAAAATCTCTTTGGCAACAATTCTGAAAATGATAATATTAATAATTGTTGTGCTATTAGTGATATCCATGTTCCTTCCAATGATGATATGTTTCCAAATGAACACACTTGGGAAGATAGCTATATTGTTGAAATTGCTCCCACTATAATTAATAAGAATGGCTATTCTTATGTGGAGAGTAATAATCATTTTATGCATGTGGCTCATGATAAGAATGTTTTATGTGATAGTTATATTGTTAATTTTGTTCATGTTGCTACTAAAAGTTATTATGAGAGAGGGAAACATGGTTTTAAGCATCTCAATAATATTAAGTTTCCCCTCTTTATGTTGAAAGTCTTGAAGTTGCACTTGTTTTTCTTTCCTATGCTTGTTGCTTTGTGCTTTCATGACTTGTTTCTTTACAAGATTCCTATGCATAGGAAGTGGGTTAGACTTAAATGTGTTTTGAATTTTCTTCTTGATGCTCTCTTTTACTTCAATTCATACTTCTAATGTGAGCATCTTCACAAACTATCAAGCCTAACTTAAAGGCGTTAAAGAAAAGTACTTGTTAGGAGATAACCCAAGAGTTTTCTTGAGTCTTGGAAGTTATTACTTCTGTAATGACCTCTCCTTATCCCTTTTGTTTGCTTTTTGTGCCAAGAATGATCTCTAATGAGAGGGAAGTAAGATTTGGGGAGTTGCTGTCCTGAAACAGATTTCTGTCCTCCACCATAAAAATTCGTGAGGAATCTCTGTAAGTCGGATTGAGCTGAAAATTTGCTGATAAATCCCCCAGTATGTTAGATAACTTTCGTTAGTAAAAAACTGTTTGATTTTAGCAACATAAGGTCTTCGAAAAAATCGGTTTCTACCTGCTGGTCTGTTTTGACAGATTTCTATCATTATTTGCATTTGCTTCTTATGGATTCCTTTTTGGGTTCTTTTTGGGAAATTGAGCTTTTTGAAGGAGTTTCTACAGTAGCTTGTGTTTTTAGTGAAAAGTTTTGCTGTTCTAAAGCTAAACCCAAGGGTCTATTATCTTTTAAATACACTAATGTTGCTAATGAAGATTGTGTGAAGTTTTGTATGAAGGAAAATTTAAGGTGTATAGAGAGAATGATGTAATGAGATGAAGAATGGACCAAAGCTCAAGCTTGGGGATGCCACCCCGTGTCACCCCAAGAAATATTCAAGAGGTACAAGCTTCAAAGCTTGGGGATGCCCAAGGTATCCCCTTCTTCATCAATAAAAATCTCAGGTCTTTCTAGACACTTCGTTTTTTATTGCTTCATGCACAGTTGTGTTGTTCTTGGAGCGTCTTAGTTTTCTTTTTTGGTTTTAGTTTTCTTAGTTTGATTGAATAAGTTGGTTGATCACAACACACTTCTTTTGGAGAGAGACACACTCTGTTTTCATTGCCTAGAACACTCTAGTTTTTATTCTTATTGTTCTGTGAGTGTTCTCTTTTGCTAGCACTGTGTTTAGCCTTAGTTTTCTTGTGCTTTCAGCTTAGAATTTTTTAGTTCTTCTATGTGGATTTGTGAAACAAGCTCACTCATATTTGTTGATTGTTATCTTTCTGAGTTGTTTCAAATAAGTTGATTGGTGTTGGAAAAGAGTAGAAAGTTTCATGCTTAAGTCGTACAAAAGGGAGCTTGTTTTGACTGTGACTTAAACTTTATCATGTCATGCTAGGTTTTTCTTTGACCTTATGCTTAGTGTTTATTGCTGTAGCATGACTTGTTCCAAATAATTAGGATTGCTTAATGTGCTTTGAAAGAATCATGCGTTGTTTTAGCATACAAAAGCATATTATTGTGGTATTCTCCTTTGATGCTTTGTTTGGGTTGACTTGGCACATGCTCAAACCATGTTATGACTACGAATAAGTCACCATAGCCTCAATTGATCATTTAGTCCTTGACTTGTAGTACCACTCTATGCTTTGATTAGTAATGCTTTGTTGCTCTACATGATCATGGCCATTATTGCTCTCTTAGTTGGTTGCTCCCAGTCTTTTCCTAGCATCCACTTGTATGAGTAAGCTCTACTCATGCTTCCAACTCCCAAGAAAACAAGTTATTCCAAAGTGTTCACTATAAATTCCTATGCATGGTGTGTTACACCATTCCAAGTATATTCTTGTTTTCAGCTATCTTCCAATTAAAAACTATTTTGTTATGTGAAAACTTAGTGATTAAAGCCCTCACAAACTTGATTGCACACTTTATATTCTTTGCCCCTAATAAACTTGAACCATTGTGTCATCTATGTTGTATATTCTTGCACTTATACGTTGGAATTAGAAGAAACGTGTTGTCACAAGGAACGTTCTCAACATTGCACTTGTACTTTGTACTCAATTGATATCATGCTCTTTTGTCTATGGTTGTCACCGGTGTGAAATAAAGAGGGAACTTGTAAGTGGAGGGAATATGCCCTGAGAGGCAATAATAAAATGTTTATTATGTGTATTCCAATTATATGATAGATGTTTATTTTGCATGCTATACATTGCTAGCTTGCAACCAAATCAATGTGATATCACCGAGAGGGCCTGAGTATCTATCCGCCATCGGATTAACAAATTCCTCTCGATCCATGGGCCTCAACATAACACTTTATTAGCAAGATCCATCTTTTATAATCATAGACATTGGACATTTGATGTTATCAAGAAACTCCGTTAGTGTAATGGTGTGATGAACATTCATCAAAGTCTGATCAAAGTCATTGAGTTTATATAGCAATATAAACTCAATGACTTTGATCGTAATGCTATACTTGATGAATGTTCATCACACCATTACACTAATGGAAGAGTTTCTTGTTAACATCCAATGTCCATGATCAGAAACCTTGATCATCTTGTTAATCAAAGCTAGTGTTATGGAGAGGCATAACTAGACTTTGTTCTTGTTTATTAAACACACATGTATTAACGCTTTGGTGATTAATACAATTATAGCATGCAAAATAAACATTTATCATAAACAAGGAATACGATAATAACCACTTTATTATTGCCTCTCGCATATTCCTCAGCCTCCCACTTGCACTAGAGACAATAATCTAGTTTGAAAACTTTGCGTATTGAACACCTATGGCTTTACGGTGTTCCATATAAATTGCAAGTGGTTAACATAATCTACGGATCTGACGCTTCAGGTCCGTGTGTATTTGCATGTCTTTGCGTCTTCACGCATCACTCATTCTCCAATGAGATGGCATTGTATAAATTTGGTATTTCGGTGATACCTTTAGTTCCTTGGGGTTAAATCACATCGATACTATTGTCATACAATATATATTTTATTGTTAGCCCGTTGCGAACCACACCTTAGTTTGATAACAAACTACTTGACACAAATTCCCTCATTTGCTGCTACTATAGCAGTCATATACTTAGCCTTTTGTTGTAGTATCCGTCACAATGTCTTAACTTTGGAATTTATCCAAATCCATCATGGAAACTTTCTTTCCATTTCATTGTGCCACTCATAGTTTAAATTGAGATAAACTTAATTTGTATCTTGTGACAAAACTAGTATCAATGTAATGCTTTACAATGAACTATTTGTAATTGTTTGTCACCTCTACACAAATATATTCTTAGTTCTTCCAAAAGATGATAAGAATGTCCTTACTATAGTCCAATGATCATTTTATGATTCATTATGGTATATGCTCATAACACTTAGAGCATAGGACATATCTGGATGTGTACATATCATGGTATGATTGATTAAAACATTCTCGTGATTTCACTCATCAAGTGTCAAAGCACTTGAATCTTGTTTCACATATCAAGTGTCAATACACTTGAATCTTGATTCAATTCCTTTCCATGCGACAAGAACCGTTTCTTGTTGTTTCTATATTGAACTCCTTCAATATCTCATATATGTACGTTTGGTACAACCTTATTAGCGTCACAGTCTATCCACTATAGACATTCATGCTAAATATTCGGGTTTTGCCTAAGTTTTTCATCGAAATGAAATTCTTAACCTTTGTCAATAAAAATTACATCATTTCTAATAAACAATATGTCCACCACATAATGTATTAGAAATATGTCTCAGCGCTCCCACTTAATTTCTTGCAAATGCAAGCATCTTCATCGTTTCCTGATGAAAACTCTTTTCATCACGGTGAAGATTCCAACTCTGCGATGCTTACTTCAACCATTGAAGTTTGCATACCCCTTTTAGAATCCTTTGAATTAAAAAAACCCTTTGGATCGTGTCATATACACGTCCTAGGTAACCATCCTATTAGAATGTAAGATCCCTCCTTTATAAAGGAAAAGGATCCCTGTGATTGCAATGCTAGTCCCTGGATCATTGCTAGCATCCACAGTTTAAGATGAAGTACACAGATAGAAAGGTCATTATTATAGGCATTCCAGAGACAAACATAGTCTTTACAACTCCAAGGCCACAGGCCTAATACAAGAGTTTGAATAAGTAAATAAATAAAAGTGTTCATCTTCATGTGCCACAGGCAAACATGTTGAGTGTAGACTCATGACTCCTAATCCTCATCAGAGTAACCTGCAACATCACAAGTTACAGCCACAGTGGGTCAATATATTGGAATAGTATTGGAAAGTGATACCTTAGTATAATTTAGTTGGACTATATTACTATATGCAATTTGGCTAAGTGTAGCTTGGCTTGCTTTGCTCAAAATAGGTTTTGCCTATTAGTTGAAATCACTAAGTTTTTCTTTGTCAAAACTTTACCCAAGGAGCCACCAATAGACATTGAGGTCCTTCACCCTTGTTCACCCACAAGTTTTACTTAGAAGTTGGGATGAGGAGATTCTTGATAGCTTCCATGTCTTGATGCTCAAGTTGTCCTTTTTCAGGGACATGGCTAAGTACTTAGATTTTCCATCTGCAGAGGTTGTGCACTTTCCCCACCAGACTTGATTTTCACCAAGACAGGACCTTTCAGAAGCCTTCCCTTAGACCAAATGGACGCGTTCCAACCTATCATCCCACTACCACCAACTGTCCAAATGACTAAGTTCTAGCAACTTATATGATCCAGGCAGAGCCCATATTGCCATGTGGCTGCACTAGAAGCTTCTCAACACTTGGCCTCTAAAATCTCTTTGTTCCTGGGTGGCTTTCCACAAGTGAGATACACAAGGTTCAACAGTCCCCTGGCCTTGTGTAACCACTCAACACAAACCATTCCTTCCATTCCACCCAGGTGTTTCATTTACTTAGTTGTTTTATTAGGCAAAACACAAGTCCAAAGACTTAGAAATATTTTCACCATAGCGTGTATATATTTCACCAACCCTTGGTTGCTACTAGCTAGGCTAAGCATGGCATAGATAGTATCTTAACTTAGAAATTTTCTAGCAATTCTACAACTACTAGGATTTCCCAACATGGCATTTAAGCAAAATATAACATGCAAGGCTAATAAAATATTTCTAATGCTTAGTAGAAAACATAGCAATAAAATATTCATGAAGTACCACTTGCCTTGGTAGTTTGGAGAGTAGCTACACTCCTCACAATCACAATCACTAGCACCAAAATCTACACAAAGAAGCATAGCCACAATCACATACAAAACATATACAATCAAAAATATATGCATGCATGCAAAATGATATGTGATGATTTTTAAAAACTCAACAAAGCAAGTGTACAGTACTGATTCATAAACAAGTTAAAAAAACTTGCCAAACAACATTTAATTAAACCCTAAATCAATTCTGAAATAATTTCATATACTCAAATTAGCCCTACAAAAGTTTCTGCAAATAAAGTCATTTTAACAGAAGCAAAACATTAAACACATTGCATAATTAGAAAGAGCTTGCTCTCCTGATTCTAACGGTATAAAATTTGTCAAATTCTAACGTGGGGATCAAAAGTTATAGCCAAAACAAATTTAAACATCTAATAGATTCAAATTCTGTTTTTAAACTCTAACAGATGCCACGCGTCTTATTCTAATTGGCCCGTACCGCTTCACGTAGGATCACGCTTCTGAGCCATTAGATCTACATAAACCGCATGGCTCAGATCTACTCGTACCGATTCGTTAAGTGATCTAATCCTGCACGCTGGATCCAGATCTGACGGCCCTGGATCAAACGACCAACGCTGGGCGGCGCTGGCGGTGGCTACTGGCGGCAGCGAGCTCGGCCTATGGCGGCGCGGCGCTACAGGTGGTCCTAGGTTCGTCGGAGGGGCTTACCAGAACCGTGGCGATGCACTGATGCTCAACCTGGCGGTGGCTTGGCAAGGGGCGCATGGAGAGGGTTGCTGGAGCTCGTCGAAGTTGCGGGCGGCGTCGGGCTTGGGTGGACGGTGACATTGGCGATGCTCCTGGTCTCCCTAGCATGAACAAGCGGCATCAGGTGATGCACAAGACAGTGGCGAACAACATCGTGTGAGTCAGAGGCGAAGGGGAACAAAGGGCTTACGGAATTTGGTCGCCGGAGTTGAGGGTGTCGTCGGGACCTTGCGGTATTGAACGGAATCGATGACCTGGGGCAGTATAAAAGGAACCAGCGGTGTCAGTAGATGTGCAAGAAAGTGGAGAGGCTGTCTGCAAGAACCAGAGGGAGAGGGGCACACGGGGCTCACCGGAATTGGTCGCCGGAGGGCTCTCTGTCTGCGGTGATGCAAGGATGAATGCGGGCAGCCTGGGGGCGCTCTGGGCTCGGAGTTTGGGGGGAAATGGAGAGGGGGCAGAGGGGGTTTAAGTAGGCTAGGCGAGGGCGTGAATTACTCCTGCAATCAACGCGAATTTACGAGCGAATCAACCAGGTAACTCACGGCGTGATTTTGGGGAAGAACACGTCGCGGTGGGGTGGAGACGACGACGTCGTGTGGGCCTTGGCTGTCAGCGAGAGAAACAGAGGGGGAGTGGGTCATGCCTGTCAGTCACTCAGCGGGTGCGTGGGCGAGTGAAAGAAAAGCAGTTCATGGGGTGGGGTCTTTGGGCCTAGCTTGGGTTAGGCGGTCGACTGAAGGCTTATTTTTTTTCTCTTTTAAACTTTTTCTTTTTTTGTTTGCTTTTCTGAAATGGTTTTCAAACTTCAATTCAAATCTGTTTGATTCCAAAACTTTTTAGGATTTTTGTACAATAAATCTTGTACTCAAATAAGTGTCAATCACATCTGTTCACTCAAACACACTTGGGTCTTTAGAAAATAAAATAAAACCATGCCTTTATGAGGTGTGATAATAGGCATAGAATTGGTTTTATTTCATATTTTGCTTTGAGACTTTGCTCAAATTTTTGAAATCACTTGGGTTTGGATTCTAAACAATACTGAATGGTTAACAGCACCTTTCTCAAAAACAAGTAGCACAAGGGCTTGAGTAAACTTACATAAAATATTGAGCAACAATGCTCCTGTTTTTGAAATGATTTTTGAAATGATTTTTGAAATGAAATTCTAAATGATCATGGATGCATGGATGATATGCATGAGTCTGAAACATGATTTTAGGGATGTTACAAATCTAACCCCCTTAAGGTGAATCTCTCCCTCGAGATTCGGGTTGGCTAGAAAATAGGTGAGGGTGGTCTTTCCGAAGATCATCTTCTCTTTCCCAAGTTGCTTCCTCTTCGGTATGATGATTCCACTGCACTTTGCAAAACTTGATAGTCTTAGTCCGTGTGACTCTTTTTGTAGTCTCAAGAATCTTGATAGGCTTCTCCTCATAAGTGAGGTCACTCTCCAACTGAACCTCTTCCAAAGGTATAGTATCCTTCAAAGAAGTTTCTTCCATTTCTGGATGACATTTCTTAAGCTGGCTCACGTGAAACACATTATGGATAGCTGACAAAGACTCTGGCAATTCAATTTCGTAAGCAACTTCTCCTTTGCGACTTAGAATCTTGAATGGCCCAACATATCTTGGGGCCAACTTTCCTTTGACTCCAAACCTTTTCACTCCACGAAGTGGCGACACTCTAAGGTAAGCTCTATCACCAACTTCGTAGGTGACTTCTCTACGCTTAGGGTCTGCGTAGCTTTTCTGTCGGGACTGTGCTATCTTCAATCTGTCTTTAACCAACTTGACTTTCTCTTCGGCTTCTTTGATAAGTTCCGGTCCGAACAAACTTCTTTCTCCCACACCATTCCATAACAATGGGGTGGTACACTTTCTCCCATAGAGAAACTCAAATGGTGCCATCTCAATGCTGGCTTGATAGCTGTTGTTATAAGAAACTTCTGTGTAGGGCAGACTTTCGTCCCAACTGGCTCCATAGTCTAGGGCACATGCCCTCAACATGTCTTCAAGAATCTGATTAGTTCTTTCTGTCTGTCCATCAGTTTGAGGATGAAAAGCAGTGCTGAATTCCAACCTCGTTCCCAATGACTCATGTAACTGTCTCCAAAAATGGGAAGTGAATTGAGTTCCCCTATCAGACACAATACTCTTGGGCACTCCATGTAGACATACAATTCTACTCATGTAGATCTTGGTCAACTTAGCACTTGTATAGGTTGTCTTCACGGGTATGAAATGAGCCACCTTAGTTAGGCGATCCACTACTACCCAAATAGAATCATATCCTGATCTGGTCCTTGGTAATCCGGTAATGAAGTCCATACCAATCTTGTCCCACTTCCAATCAGAAATAGGTAGTGGTTGAAGCAAACCGGCTGGTTTCTGATGTTCCGCTTTCACTATACTACACACATCACACAAAGCAATATGTTCGGTGATGTCCTTCTTGAGATTATTCCACCAAAATCTTTCCTTCATGTCCATGTACATTTTGGTGTTACCCGGATGAATGGAATACGGTGAGTTGTGTGCTTCTTGCAAAATCAGTTTCCGAAGATCCGGATCTTGTGGAACACAGATACGTTTCCCATGCCATAAAGTACCCTGTTCGTCTTCACGGAACCCTTTGGCTTTTCATTTGCCAATCTTTTCTTTAATCTCTTCGATTTCTTTATCAATCTACTGGGCTTCTTTGATCTTGTCCAACAAAGTGGGTTGAACATCCAAAGACATGAGATGTCCTTCGGGCACAATCTCCAATCTGAGATCTCTAAATTGGGCACACAAATCATCTGGCAATTCTCCTTTTGTAAGGCCATTCACAAAAACCTTACGGCTTAAAGCATCCGCTACAACATTTGCTTTACCGGGATGGTATTGCAAACTCAAGTCATAGTCCTTGATGAGTTCTAGCCATCTTCTTTGTCTCCTATTAATTTCCTTCTGGGTGAAGATATACTTCAAACTCTTGTGATCTATGAACACTTCAAAACTCTTACCCAAAAGGTAGTGTCTCCGTGTTTTGAGGGCATGGACAACAGAGGCTAACTCCAAATCGTGAGTAGGATAGTTCACTTCATGAGTTTTGAGTTGTCTCGAGGCATATGCCACAACTTTTCCTTCTTGCATAAGTACTGCTCCCAAACCATGATGAGATGCATCACAATATACTTGGAAATCTTTTTCCATGTCTGGCAAACACAAGACTGGTGCTGTCACAAGTCTCTTCTTCAATTCCTGAAAGCTGAGTTCACAACCTTCAGACCAAGCAAATTTCTTGTCTTTCTTTAGCAATTCTGTCATAGGCTTAGCTACCTTGGAGAAATTATCAATGAACCTTCTGTAGTAACCTGCTAAGCCAAGGAAACTACAAACTTATTTCACTAACTTGGGAGATTCCCATTCAGTTACAGCTGAAACTTTAGCAGGATCAACTGCTACACCATCTTTTGTCATAATATGACCGAGAAATCCAACTTCATTTAGCCAGAATTCGCACTTGCTGAATTTGGCATACATTTTATGCTCTCTAAGCTTCTCAAGTATCAATCGCAAATGTCCTTCATGTTCTTCTTTGCTCTTGGAGTAGATTAAAATGTCATCGATGAAAACGACAACAAATTTATCAAGAAATTCCATGAATACCTTGTTCATCATATTCATAAAGTATGCTGGAGCATTGGTTAAACCAAATGGCATCACGGTATACTCATACAATCCATACCTTGTGGTGAAAGCTGTCTTAGGTATGTCTTGTTATCTTATCTTGAGTTGGAAATATCCTGACCGGAGATCAATCTTCGAGAACACACAAGCTCCTTCTAGCTGATCAAACAAGTCATTGATTCTAGGCAAAGGGTATTTGTTCTTGATTCTCACCTCATTGAGTGAACGGTAATCAATGCATAACCTTTGACTTCTATCTTTCTTCTCCACAAACAAAACTGGGGCTCCCCAAGATGAAGAACTTGGTTGAATAAATCCTTTCTGCAACTGCTTCCCGAGTTGTTTCTTGAGTTCTTTCAGTTCATCAACTGACATCTTGTACGGTCTATTTGCTACTGGTCCAGATCCTGGTAACAAATCGATAAGGAACTCCACATCTCTATCTGGTGGCATTCCCGGTAATTCTGCCAGAAACACATCCGGATACTCACTCACAATTGGCACACTGTCTATGCTAACCCCCTTAAGAGAATTTAGCATACTCCTTCTTGCTTCAAAGTTGGTCTTGAATCTGATCCTTTTAATTTCAGGAGTTGTGAGTGAGACAGTATGGTTGGCACAATCTATCACTCCCTTGTGCTTAGTCATCCAGTCCATTCCCAAAATGACATCCAATCCTAGGGAGTTTAGGATTATCAAGTTAACGGGAAACTTATACTTCCCAAACTCTATAACTAGATCATGACATCCTGAATTCACTATCATTTCTCCGCCAGGAGAACTTACTTTTATAGGACACCCAATAGTTTCTACTGGCAGTTCATTTCTTTCAACAAATGCTCTTGATATGAATGAATGAGATGCACCAGTATCAAAGAGAACAAATGCTGGAACAGAATTGAGTTTGAACTTACCAGCAACAGCATCAAGCTCCTCATAGATTTCCTCCACATTGATGTGGTTAACTTGTCCCTTCTGGAAAGGGTTGGGCTTGTTGGGTCCTTCAACTTTCTTTTCTGGGCATTCATTTGCATAATGCCCCATCTTCTTGCACTTGAAGCATTCAACCTGACTGATGTCCTTCTTGACAGGCTGGCTTCCACTTCCACTTCCATTTCCACTGTGGTGGATCTTATATCCACCCTTGTGGTTCTTGTACTTGTCATTGTCATGACTATGGTGATCCTTGTTGTCATGACGGTTGTGGTTGTGGTGCTTGTTGAATTTCCCATGCTTGTGGGATCCTGAGCTTCCACTGTCATCATAATGGGAACGTTTGTGAGACGATCCAGAGCTATGCTTGTCCGAGTGCTTTCTCTTCCTGCTCTCAACTTGCTTCATTTTGTTCTCCAAAATAGAAGCCTTATCACAAAGAGACTGGTATGTGGGAACATATGCCACAGCCAACTGCAGGTTTAGCTCATCATTCAAGCCTTCAAGAAATTTTTCCTTTCTCTTAGCATCGGTGTCAACTTCATCCGGTGCATAACGCGCCAGATTCTTGAACTCCTCAATATATTCAGCCACGCTGTGGTGGCACTGCTTCAAATTATGGAACTCTTTCTTTTTCAGACTCATCACTCCAGATGAGATATGAGTAGTGCGAAAGACATCTTCAAAGATAGCCCATGTCACATCTTCTATGGGAGTGGTGATCTGGAAGTTATCCCACCAAGTGGCAGCTGGTCCTTCCAGCAAGTGTGCTGCAAATCTGACCTTTTTTGCATCTGTACAACCCACAGTTACCAAGTCCTTGTTTACAGAGCGTAGCCAATCATTGGCCACCATGGGATCAGTCGTTCCCGAGAACTTTGCTGGCCTCAATCTCAAGAACCTGGTAAGCATGTCAAAACCTGGTGGGTTGTTGTTGTTATTGTTATTGTTGTTGTTGTTGTTGTTGTTGTTGTTGTTGTTGTTTTGGTTCTGGATGAGCGTCGTCATCATTTGCATCAGCTGAGTTTGAGCGGTCATCATTTGCTGCATTTCTGGAGTGATGTTGTTGTTGTTGGGGTTGGGGTTTGCACGACGGGGAGGCATCTGTGGTTTGTTCAATAGAGATAAGAATGAGATACCCATAGATGCTTTCATGCACAATACATCACATAAACAATCACAAAGCATGCAACATAACGATAAATATTCAACAACCAGATAACAAGTTCGCAAAGTAAAACACACACAAATAATAAGCCATCCACATGTTGGATGGTCAATAACAAGTTCTCAACGACAAGTATGATAATAAATGATAACTGAGTAGTCAAATCTACTCCTCGGCATCAACCTCCTCCTCGACAAAGGTAAGACTTGCGTTCTTCATCGCGGTCTTGTATTCCTCGACGCTAGTGGTCAAGGTCTCTATCTTGGCTTTGAGAGCCCTCTTCTGGGAATGAAGCCTCTCAATCACCGTCTGCTGATGATCGAGCTCGAAGTCCTTGGCCTGCAGTTCTTCGGTCATGTCCTGGATATTCTTGTTCCTATCCTGAACTCGCTTCTCCTGACTCTTGAACTTTCTGTCCTGGCTCTCGAACTTCGCCTCCATCTCCTTAACTATCTCATCTTGCTCCTCGAAGAGTTTGTCCTTTTCGCGAAGCTGCACCTGGAGTTCGTCATTGTTGAGCATGACGTTGGTCCTATCGGAGTCCACGTGCCAAATGAGAGCCTCTATGTCCTGGAGGTATAGACAAATCGGCTCGGTTGTATCCCTCGCAGTGTCCTCGAAGTCGATGGACTCTCCATCCTCATCACGTCTACCGAAGACATGGAAGTGAGTACCTCTAACCTGTCGGGAGTGTCTCCCCAGCAGACGTCCTATCAGATCCTGCATGACTACCTCAAGGCCTCTCTCCTTGTCATCGTGCATGAGCTTGAAGACGATGGCCTCCATGGTAGGCTCAGTCTGGCGTCCAGGCTGGTTGACCTTGAAACCCCAGAGGTCTTTCCTCTCAAACTTGGTGAGGGGATGCACCATGATGGTAGGAAGAGGGAGATTGAGCAAAGTAGTAAGCTCAACAATACGAGGACCAAAGCGAGTTCCCTGGAACTCCTCAACAGTGCTGATGGTAACAGTAGGCATCTATTTATAAGATAGAAAAGTTAGAACAACACAATTCAAGATAAAACAAAAGACAAAACATCACATACATATCCTTGGAAATCAAAACACACAAGTCATGGCATACATGGATCCATTACAACAACCAAGGTTCAACTTATTTAAGCAACATTTTGGAAAATAAGGTGATAAGTGGTGGTCCAACTAACGAAGTACGTTTACAATCCTATCTCACTGGATCAGTTGGCTAACATAATGTTTCTAGAAGCAAGCAGTCTATCTTGCTCACATGACTCCATCACTAAGTCTATAATGTCTCCTCTTAAACTTTGGTTGGTAGCTTCTAACTCTTGGGTATGTTTCTTCTCTTCTTCTAGGCTATTTTGGATGTTGAACATTCTGCACTTGACTCTTTCACCAAGTTCTTTGATGGTCTTCCAAGCTGCATCCCTTGCTGAGTCAAAGAATGTAGGGTGCATCTCTGAATTGGTGAACATGCAGAATCCTGAGTCCTTGTGGTTGTCTTCCTTGTTTTTATACAAGTGAAGTTGCACCCACCAGTACTCAACCCCTTCATCCATCACAGGAAAACCTTTGTACACAGCTGCACCATGTATTTCCATTGCAACCATGAGGTCCTTGAGAGCCTTGGGGAATTCTGTCTCACACTCCAAGGTCATTGTCATGAGTGGTCCTTTCCTTACGGCTTTGTTGATGGAGTTCATCTACAATTAGAGATGAGAAAGAAGATTAGAAAAGTTTACGAGAAGAATAGACAAGTGTAGAAGATGTTGAAAATTTTTCCTTAGTGGTTTCCAATCCTAGGGTCATAATCCTACAGGAAACACAGTGCTCTGATACCATCTGTAAGATCCCTCCTTTATAAAGGAAAAGGATCCCTGTGATTGCAATGCTAGTCCCTGGATCATTGCTAGCATCCACAGTTTAAGATGAAGTACACAGATACAAAGGTCATTATTACAGGCATTCCAGAGACAAACATAGTCTTTACAACTCCAAGGCCACAGGCCTAATACAAGAGTTTGAATAAGTAAATAAATAAAAGTCTTCATCATCATGTGCCACAGGAAAACATGTTGAGTGTAGACTCATGACTCCTAATCCTCATCAGAGTAACCTGCAACATCACAAGTTACAGCCACAGTGGGTCAATACATTGGAATAGTATTGGCAAGTGATACCTTAGTATAATTTAGGTGGACTATATTACTATATGCAATTTGGCTAAGTGTAGCTTGGCTTGCTTTGCTCAAAATAGGTTTTGCCTATTAGTTGAAATTACTAAGTTTTTCTTTGTCAAAACTTTTCCCAAGGATCCACCAATAGACATTGAGGTCCTTCACCCTTGTTCACCCATAAGTTTTACTTAGAAGTTGGAATGATGAGATTCTTGATAGCTTCCATGTCTTGATGCTCAAGTTGTCTTTTTCCAGGGACATGGCTAAGTACTTAGATTTTCCATCTGCAGAGGTTGTGCACTTTCCCCACCAGACTTGATTTTCACCAAGACAGGACCTTTCAGAAGCCTTCCCTTAGACCAAATGGACGCGTTCCAACCTATCATCCCACTACCACCAACTGTCCAAATGACTAAGTTCTAGCAACTTATATTATCCAGGCAGAGCCCATATTGCCAAGTGGCTGCACTAGAAGCTTCTCAACACTTGGCCTCTAAAATCTCTTTGTTCCTGGGTGGCTTTCCACAAGTGAGATACACAAGGTTCACCAGTCCCCTTGTAGAGGTCCCAACCTTTAATAAGGTAGAGATCCCTGTGTTTACAATGCTAGTCCCTGGATCAATAGCTAGCATCCACAGTGAAGATGTAATATCAAGAAACAAAGGTCATAATACAACTTTAAAACCAGGAATAAAATAATTCATTACATCTTACATAGCTCATTTGGCTATCACATTACATTGCAGCAGAATATCTATAAGCATGGGGTCACTACTAGGAAAATGGCCTTTAGTGGCGCACCTGGAAACATCATCCGTGGCGCACTAGCAGTGCGCCACAGGCCTTGCGCTACGGCTATCTCTCAGCCGTGGCGCACTGCCTAGTGCGCCACGGTTGTGTAGATACAGGCGTAGCGCACCTGCTAGTGCGCCACAGATGTTTGGGCAGGTGCGCTACCCCTGGGATCTTCTGTGGCGCACTACCTAGTGCGCCACTAAGCTTCCATAGTGCACTTTAGGTGTAGTGCGCCACAGAAGGTAGACCATGTGCGCCACAGATGTATTTTTTGTTTTTTTAGTTTCTGAGCCAGATTATATACAATACAGATTATATACAATATTACAACAGATATACACACAGAGATACAAGATATATAATTATATATATAGATACTCAATATGAAAAACAAGATTGAAACAAATACATATAGATAAGTCTCATACATTAATACATAGTCTAAGTTACATTGTTTCGATCATGTTACAAAGTAGTAGTTGGTGACATGCGAATACATGTGTCGATTGAACAAGTTAGAGCTCGGAAGCTCGCCTAGACATCTAAACTAGCTAGACACAAACGCGGGATAAATAAGCAAAGAAGATAAGCATGATCACCACCGCGACGAAGGTGTAGGTCTTCATCCGGTTCCTTGTCCTAACTCCCGCTAGATAACACGTGTATCTAGCTTCCGCCTCCGCCATAGTGTTGTACCCTTTGTAGCTATTGCCGCTGAAACGGTACACCTGTCTCCGGCAGTCTTCCCAATCATCGTAGACTCCGGGAACCCGTCCCTTGTACACGACGTACCACGTCATCTATAAGTTGACAATAATAATTAACCGATGATTGAAAAAAAACATATATAATTAAAGTCGCATATGAACATACACTTATAGAAAGTACTCCTAAATCAAAAAGACCAAACTCAAAAAGCATGCCTCATATATAACTAGGTTGTTCGACACAGGAATATGCTACGATGGAACTGTTCGCCAAGTAGGATGCACAACACCTGGACTTGTGCATAGCACAAGGCATACAATCCCATCGTAGCACATTCACATATATAGTGTGCCACGACATTTAAATCATCGGCATTATTCTCGAAAAAGACCAAAGTAGCTCGAAAAGAATGCCTCATATATAACTAGCTAGGTCGTTGGACACAGGAATATGCTACGATGGAACCGTACGCCAAGTAGGATGCACAACATCTGGACTTGTGCATAGCACAAGGCGTACAATCCCATCGTAGCACATTCACATATATAGTGTGCCACGACATTTCAATCATCGGCATTATTCTCAAAAAAGACCAAAGTAGCTCGAAAAGAATGCCTCATATATAACTAGCTAGGTCGTTGGACACAGGAATATGCTACGATGGAACCGTACGCCAAGTAGGATGCACAACACCTGGACTTGTGCATAGCACAAGGCGTACAATCCCATCGTAGAACATTCACATATATAGTGTGCCACGACATTTAAATCATCGGCATTATTCTCGAAAAAGACCAAAGTAGCTCGAAAAGAATGCCTCATATATAACTAGCTAGGTCGTTGGACACAGGAATATGCTATGACGGAACGGTTAGCCAAGTAGGATGCACAATTCCTGGACTTGTGCATATCACAAGGCTAACCATCCCGTCATAGCACATTCACATATATATTGTGCCACGACACTTCAATCATCGTCATATTCTCGAAAAAGACAAAAATAACTCGAAAAGAATGCCTCATATATATACATAGGTCGTTGGACACAGGAATATGCTACGATGGAGCGGTGAGCCAAGTAGGATGCACAAGACCTGGACTTGTGCATATCACAAGGCTCACAGTCCCATCGTAGCACATTCACATATATAGTGTGCCACGACATTTCAATCATCGGCATTATTCTCGAAAAAAGAGTAAGGAAAAAAGAAGGACCAAATTGAGCAAAGGACCAAAGAGTAAGCAAAAAAACCAAGCATTGATTGATATATAATAATAAGCAAAATAAGTAAGCGATGATTCATAAACCTAATAAGATAAGTACACTTGTCCACACACACACAAAGGTCATCTATAGTTTGTAACTACAACTAGGCCAACATCAAGCCTTCTGGCTCGGCTTAGGGAACGGGAGGACGCCTTGTCTCGTCATAAACTTCCTATAGTCACCCTGCATCTCTAGGCGATCTTCTATGTCATGGTTATTCGGGATATTTCCTCCGTAGAAGACCCCCCCCCCCCCCGAAGTCATGACATCACGAAACATGATTGCCCCAAACTGCTGCTGGATGCGATACATCTCTTGTCTAATATCCGAATCATTGATCTTGGCCTTTGCTTCGGCCCACTGTTTGAGATGATCTGGCAGCATAGAATTCTGCTGGTCAAGTAGGAACGCCCTCATGTGATGGAGTGCATAGTAGGCTTCCTTCCTACTGTTTTCCGGCTGCTTCACGCAGGGGAACTCCGTTACGTGGTTGAAGACGTGCCTGCCGAACTTGACCTTCGTACGCACGAAGGTGGTGCCTTCCGTCGAGGCAAAGCCAGTGAGAGCATCATCCAGAACTTCCTTGATCTTGTCGTAGTTTTTCTTCTTTTCTAGACTCCCCGAGTCGAAATACGTGGCGTGGGAATTCTTCGGCGATAAGGAGATGAGCATGCAGTGTTCATCTCTGCGCAAAAAACTCAAATGGAATGTGTTGGAAAAATAATGATGATGATCTAATAAAGCCAATCGACGGTGGCGAGTGAATAACGACTTACTCGGGAAAGTAAGGCACGAGAATGTATTCCTTTGTCTTGTTCGCCACGAGGATTCTTTTTAGGTACGAGGCCACGATACGTCGTTCGGCGGGGGAACCCAAGCAGCCGTCACGCATGTAGTAGGGGTCCACTATAGCGATGCCCGTTGTGTTCTCTCTAATGATCTGCATGGCCAGGCTGAGAGAAAACAGACGGACCATGGTATAGTGCAGCGGGTATAGGTGGAACATATTGAAGATGTCGTCGAACCGCAGGAAGAACAGATCCGCAGGGGCATTGTCGACGAAGCCCAAGCCTGGTGGCACCTTAACCACGAATACCGGGTGCAAGGGATCTTTCTCCGATAGAAGGCATCTCTCTATCGTCAGCACGCCGTCATGCACACTCTGTAGTTCCGAACTGGCGAGCTTCCGCAAATTCTTAGGTAGCATGGGCTCACCCGCCACATGAATCCTCCACATAATACCCTCGGGTCTTGGTGGCCCGTCCCGAAACCTGATCGGATTCGCAGTTGTTGACGCCACCGGCTGGCTCGAGCTGCTAGATTTTCTTTTCCTGCCCTTTTTTCCTTTTGGAGAGCGGGCAGGCACCGCAATCTGAGCACTGGCTGCCCTATGTAGTGTGTCAGGGCTTAGAATAAAGGGCCGGTTGGTTGTATCAGCTGGCTCAGAAGGCGCAAGCTGGAGGCGTCTCGAGAACCAAATGACGCTTGGTGATAGTGGCTTTCTCTGTGGGGCCACCAGCTAGGTCTTCTTCGTTGCCAAACTGAGTGCTGAAGAAGTGATCATTCCAGTCTTCGTCGTCCTCGGCCGGATCCTGCGCCATGTGCATATCATCAACATGATCATCGACCCACCGTGTGGAGGTGACGGCGAGGGCGGTAAGGGGGCCTTGCCACCGCTTGTCGCTGGCACGACAGGCGGTGCTGTTGTCTGTGGCATGATGGCCCCCGCCGTCCCCACACGGATCATGCTCTTTGGCCATAGCAAGAATAAGCCGAAGCAAGTTCTGAGGACAGACGGCTCTTCTTCATCCGCTCCTGGGGTTGAATGGGAGGTTCTAGGTCGTCGCAGCTCCTTAGCACCCGACTAATTTTAACCCTGTGCACGCTATCTGACATCGGCCTTGAGTGGAACGTGCGCTGCAAGGGTTGAACGATGGTACCCTTGGCAACATCCCTCAGCTTGTTGTTCACGTAGCATAAGAGAGTGCAAGGAACATCCGTCTGCGGAAAACATGTACGGTGTCGTCAGAGATGCCATAAGATTAATAGATGGCATGAAAGGCGGTAATTAAAGCAATTTGTTTACCGTGATGGCGTCGAGATCGGTTATCGTCGACGCATGACACGGGCGACGGGTGTGCAAGAGACGGAAGGGATGCTTGATGGAGCGGTGCTGGCCGCCGGTGTATTCTCCCTACCGACGGGTGCTTGGAGCTCCGGTGCCGCCGCGACGATGGCAGGGGGGCACCAACATGTACTCCGGCGCCGCGGTGATGGCAGGGGGAGTCACCAACACTTGCGGCGCCGCGGTGCTAGCGGGCGGAGTCACGAACACGTAGTTCGCCTGATTCATCGGCGCCGCGTTGTTCGAGTGGCTGCTGACCATGCTTGGAATCGGGCACGGCCCTACTCAACCACCCGCACTCCAGTTCGCTATTGACTCCACCAAGGTAGGCAGGAAGGACGTGAGGGTGATTGCCAGGTTGTCTTGGACGATCTGCGGGATCCGTGCCACTTGTGCCTTAAGTTCTTGAACCTCGCGGTTTTCCTCCTCGCTCCTTCCCGACGGCGCCACATGCGTCCTCGGCGGTGGACCAAAATGATCCACCCAATTCTTACCCCCGAGGCCGGCCAGATGGCCAGCCGACGACGGCTTCTTCGTAACCGGCTCTATTTTCTTGGCCCGGTTCATCGC
This sequence comes from Avena insularis, assembly GCA_023614405.1. Taxonomy (NCBI): domain Eukaryota; kingdom Viridiplantae; phylum Streptophyta; class Magnoliopsida; order Poales; family Poaceae; genus Avena; species Avena insularis. The sequence goes on along the minus strand of CM042689.1, from coordinate 242,486,396 downwards.
CCTGTTAAAAGGGTTATCCCACCGGGTGGCCGCCGTCGACCCCTGGGATGAGGAACCCTGGGATCCATGACTAGCAACAATTTCCTCCTCCTGCAGAAGAAGTAACAGTGAATCATTTAGATCATCGATTAGATTGCAATCGAGTTGATCCGTGGTAATTAGATTATACTTACCACAATTTCCTCGAATTCCTTCACCGCAGGATCCACGGTGAGTTGTTTGGTTTTTGGGTCCACATGGTAACGGGCCCTGATGAAGTTTCGAACCTGCCCGGGTTCGAATTTAGCAAAGGGGTTTTCTATCCCCTTGGATATATACTCTTCGTCCTCCTTATTCCATTTGGCCTCCGCGGTTCTGTATCCACCAGATCCGAGATGGTGATGACCTATATTCATCGCCTGCAGCACCTTTCCCAGATTACTATTGGCCAGGGCTCTTTCGGATTCACACCTCTCCTTGAACTCCCGGAACTGATCTTCGGTGATCTGCGGGTCCATCTTCTGGATCTCCTCAAGACTTTTGCCTTTTTTATAGATCTTCTTCTTTATCCGGGTTCTCCAGCTGGCTGTATGGTGCTCATCTTTGTGAGGGCGGATTTGTTTACTTCGTTCCCATGATAATTTGTGTTCTGATACTTAGCGGGGAACTTGTATCTTGCGTGCAGCTTCTCGAAGAGGAGTGTGCGCAAGTGGCCATTATCTTTATGCCGTAGATTCTCGGTGTTGATCGAGATGGTTGTCCGGGTGATCGCCGCCACTTGCCCACCGTACCCTTTAACGACAAGGGCGGGCTCCAAAGGAACCCTTGATGGGCTCACTTCGGTAATTTCCTCCCTGACCGTGCCGACCGTGTTCGGGCGCCGGTCCTTAGGCTTCTTCTTCTTCTTCTTAGGAGGGTTGCTACCACTCCCTGTGCCCTCGCCGCCATCAGTGGTTTCATCGTCCGCCGTTCCTTCGGCTTCTTCCTCCGCGTCTTCCATCTCATCATCCTCGCTCTCTGAAGGATGGTATTCTTCATCGTCTTCTAGCCGCTGGGCTGCCTCCCAGAATGTCAATTGTTTATTCGGAGGTCTGAGTTCTCCCTCAGCGCTGATGCGCTTAGAACATCCAGCCTCGTCGTTGTCACACATCTTTGCACTAATAAAAAAAATTGGTTAAATGCACGGAAAAATCCGACATGACCTTTGCTAATTTTCTTAAACTAGGAGTGCCCGATTTCTGCCGAAACGGAAGTTAATCAACATTCCGGCAAAAATCGGGACTCATTTCATACAAGAACCTGCATACATGACATAATAAAGTGCTTCATATACAAGCACAAGCACAATTTCAAGGTGCTGTTGTCCCAGCACAGATAGTAGCAAAACCAACACTACTCTATTTTTCCTTCCAAACCATTTCACAACCACATCCATCTAGTCCAAGCTCAGTGCCACAACCATATATACTTTTGTTATCAATTTAAGCAAGTGACAGCAAGCAAATGAGAATACAACAAATGACCAAGTTCTATACTAGAAGATCATTACAGCAAGCGAATGACCAAGTGATGACAACATTCCTGTGAGGTGTAACTAAAAACCATTCCTTGCATGATCATTACTGCATTTGAAATAACCAAGTGATGATAGCAAGATCATTACTACATTTGAAATGACCAAGTGATGACAGCAAGATCATTACTGCATTTGAAATAACCACACCTGTAACTAAAAACCATTCCTTGCATGATCATATGTTCCTTTTTACTGTTCTGAATTTATGATGTTGATCAGGTGTAACTACTTTTGCATATTTTCTTACTACTAGCTAATCCAGAGCACATGGTTTAGCACTAATCCAGAGCACATGGTTCACCAGCACATGGTCCTTGCATTTGTTCTTACTATTGCATCTTAAAGAAAATAGATGGGGCAATAGAAAATCCTCAGCTCTGTACTCACATGGAGTACTAGATCATCATTGGATAGTTTCATAAGCAAGCAATAGCTTTTGTATACAAACATCATCAAAGCCTCAGCCTTTGCATCCTCGGCAGAGCTAAGTAATGAAGAGATTGTAAAGAAAACAAAAAGATTATATGGATGGGAAGTGGTTTGGTTGTCCTGTTCCATATTTTAGAATCCCTGCATCATTATCTCCTGTTCTTTGCAATGCTCTAAAGAAAATTCAGAGCTATAGAAAACCTCTATAGCTCTCATTCTTTTGGTTTGGTTGTCCTGTTCTTTGGTTTGGTTGTCCTGTTCCACTCTCTCTGCTCCTCCTCCCCCTCCTCCTCTCTATCTACCATTACCCCTCCCCCAACTTCTATATAAACCAGCAGTAGGGACAATACTACAAGCAGAAACAGAGAGCAAACACACAACAACTACAAGCTACATGCTAATAGAAAAAAGAGCAAGAAGATTAAGTCATGGCTAGAACATCTTCAAGCTCTCTGTTTGCTAAAAATCAAGAACTACATGCCTAAACCTACAAGAACTACAAGCTAAAAATCAAGCCTAAACCTACAAGCTCTCTGTTTGCTCTTTGTTTCTAACAGAACATCAAGCCTCTGTTTGTTCTCTGTTTCTAACAAAAAATCTACAAGCCTAAACCTAGGGGCAACGATGGCCTGCAGAGAGGGGGGAGAGAGGGCAACGATGGCCTGTAGAGAGGGGCAACCTACAAGCCTAAACCTAGGGGCAACGATGGCCTGCAGAGAGGGGGGACAGAGGGAGGGAGAGGGAGAGAGAGGGAGAGAGAGGGAGAGAGGGAGAGACAGGGGAGGGGCGACGCTCACCTCTGACGGGCGGACGACGGGCGGACGACGACGGGCGGCAGCACGATCCTCCTCCTCCACAAGCGGCGGGCCTCCTCCTCCTCCACGGATCGGCAGCGGCCTCCTCCTCCACAAGCGCGGGCCTCCTCCTCCTCGAAAGCGCAGCGCAGCGTGGCGGTGGCGGGCCTCCTCCTCCTCGAGAGCAGCGGCGCGGTGTGGTGTCTGTGAGATGGAGCGGTGCAGATTGTGAGCGGCGCGGTTGACTAGTCCAACCCACATAGGCGTAGCGCACCCTGGCCAAGTGCGCTACGGATAACCGTAGCGCACTTGGCCAGGGTGCGCTACGCCTATGTGTGTTGGACTACCAGATAAGAGGGCGGCCACCCCTCTAGTTAACACTAGTACTGTCATAACCCACTGGTTCTGCCCCTTAGCTCTATTCTAAACTATGAGCACCCAGGTTCGAATCCTGGTGTTCCACTTTTTTATTTTTATTTTAAAAATACTTTTAAATGTTCCAAAAAATGCCCAAAAGTGGTGATTTATGCCATACAAGTTTTGTTTTGTTTTTAAAATACTTTTAAATATTCCAAAAATGCCCAAAAGTAGTGATATATGTCATAAAAGTGTTACAAATAAGATTCAAAGTATAACTAAATTTCATAATAATTTGTCCAAGAATATTACAATCTTTTTCAACCACGCGTTTTACAATATTTTTTGAGCTAGTGTTTTACAATCTTTTTTCCCTTGTTTGTCGCGGTTGAATAATTTAGCCCTGTCACTTTAATGTTTCTTCTTTCAAACGGGCTACCTTTTTTGGGTAGTGTTGTCCTTTTTCTTCTTGTGATGTATGTTGTTGCATCGTAGTCTTCATCATCTTCAATCTTTGGATCGCCGTACTGGTCGAAGTCTTGCTCGTTGGCGACTCCATCCATTCCGATGATGTTTCTTTTTCCTCTCCTCACGACAACACGGCTAGGCTTTGTCGGGTCGGTAATGAAAAAACATTGGTCCACTTTGGTAGACAGTACCCACGGTTCATTTTTCGCGGTCACGTTTGCACCGGCGGCCTTGGATTTGGCTGCTTCGGGTATAACCATGGTTGTGAAATACCGGTCTTCTCTTTCGACGCTCTTTGCCCATCTGACACGGAACATCGGCACCTTTTCTCCACAGTAGTCGAGCTCCCAGATCTCCTTGATTCTTCCGTAGAATCTTTCCTTCACGTTGTCATCGGTGTAGAATTCTGACGTTACGCCTGAGTTCTGATAATCACACTTGTTGTCCTTTTCCTCCATGTAGAATGTGTAGCCGTTGATATCATACGCCTGATAGGTCACCAGGTTTTGCATCGGTCCCTGTGACAAGGTGAATATGATCTTTTCCGTGTCAGAAGAATGCGATCGCGGGGGATTATCAAGGAGCGTCTGCCTAAACCAACGCGTGAAATCTGAGTTGTGCTCTTTGATTATTTCTCCCTGCGTCCTCTGTATGCCCCGATCACTGTACTTCTTCTCGATTAACCTTTTGTGCTTCTGTACCCAAGGATCGACCAGTTCGAAATGCTGTAGCATGACAAGGTTTGCTCGATCAAAGTCTGCGCGTCGAAAATCGAAGTCTGCATGCAGTATGCGACGACCCTCTCGGTGACCAGATCCGTCGACTTGCCAAGGTGCCTGTCGACGGGAAGACCGACAGGGTTCTCGATGTCTAGATAATTCGTGCAGAAAGAGATGCACTCGTTGATGCATATGTGATATCTAACGTGCGGTATATCGACTCACGCCGCACACCGGACATGTGGTTTTCTCCGCGTCCTCGCCCCGATAAATGATGCAATCGTTGATGCATATGTGATATCTAACATGCGGTAGATCGAGAGGACAGACGATTTTCTTGGCATCCTCGATACTAGTTGGACATGTGTTCCCCTCCGGGAGACGATCGTGCCAGAATGCCATCATATCATCGAAGCTTGCGTCGCTCAATTTGTGTTTTGCCTTCATCTCCATAGCCTTGAGCGTTACATTCAACCGGGTATCATCGGGCCTGCATCCTTCATACAATGGAGTAACCGCGTCTTTCTCAAGTTGCGCAATCTTGGCATTCTCTCTAGCGACAGCCCTGGCGTTACTCGTCTGCTTGAGAAGCAGCTCTTGCACATAAGGGTCCCGCCGCACCCATCCTGACGTTGTTCCATCGTCGTCTGCTCCTCCGGCATCTAGATCATCATCATCCCGGTCTACTTCCGCACCTTCACCATCTCCAGGAGACTCTTCATCATCTCGCCCGTTCTTGCCGTGATGATGATCATCATCATGTTGGCCACCTTCACCGTCTCCATCATCTACGTCATCGCTTATCCAACGAGTGTATCCATCCATGAAACCATGGCGGAGCAGGTGCGCATGTAGATTCCCGGAATCTGGGTCGATCACCCAGTTGAGTTTGCATCTTCTGCACGGACATCTTATATCCGTCTTGTTATTTCGTATCATGTCGGCCGTCGCACATTTCAAAAATCTAGCCACAATGCCTTCGCTCATTATGCGGACCATTTTTGCCTGCACGGTGTACACGGTACAATTTTGAAGTCTATTAGAACCACATAATGAATGCATGCATGCAATGGTCGATAGAAAATTTGAGCATGACCTATCCTAAAATTAGGACCTTTGCGAAATGCCAAAGTCTTGCCAAAATGGAAATGAATCAACATTTTGGCAAAACAAATGGCAACTTGTTCACATACAAACACAAGAGAGAGAGAGAGACCGATCCATACACACATGAACATATCATTATCCTCTCCATACACACATGCATGAGAATCATCGATACTCTCCATATACACACACATATGACCATCGATCCTCTCCACATACACACATCATGAGCATCGATCATCTACATACATATGAGCACATCATCCATATACACATGAACACATCCTTACATGGACAACTTACCGAGATGAGAGACCGATCGCGAGAAAGATGGAAAGGAGAGGTGCGCGCGTCGACCGGAGAAGGAGATGAGAGACCGGAGACCTCCTCTATTACTTATGTAACATCCAAAGCAAGTTTTACATGCTAAAAATGGTGAATGGGTAGAGAAATTGAGGTGGGAAGGAGAAGATCCCGACTAGATCTAAGGAGGAAGAAGAAGGGGAAAGTGAAGTGTGGGGTGGTGGATGTGGTCACACATGTGCACATAAAGAGCTGTCCTAAAAAAATCGACACATCCATGGCGCACACGGCCCTAGTGCGCCACAGGGAGTACAAACATCTATGGCGCACTATGCCATGTGCACCACGGATGCTCCTACTCCCTGTGGCGCACTAGGCCGAGTGCGCCACAGATGTTTGTGGCCGTTTCACAGCAGAGGGGGCGTGCGCTTAGGTGTAGCGCACCCCCCCATGTGCGCCACAGATGACACTAAGAACCGTGGCGCACATGACTATAGTGCGCTACAGATGTTTGGCGTGCGGCCAAGAGGGCCCTGGCCCACACACATCTGTGGCGCACTATAGTCATGTGCGCCACGGTTGTTCTAGTTACTAGTAGGGCACTGCCCACAGGTGAGCCACGCCTGTTTTAGCCGTGGGGCACTTCAACCATGTGAGCCATGGATGTGCTGATTACCTATAGCCGTTTCCCTAGTAGTGGGTCCTTCATCTTCAAAGTGCCACATGCAGTCATGTTGGTTGTAGAGTTGTAATCCTATTTAACACACTTCACTAACATCAAACAAACCTGCAACATAATAAGTTACAGCCACAAGGGTCAATATATTTGAATTGTATTGGCAAGTTTCACTACTATGTAGAAATAAGTGGATCCTTACATTACATGCATATTTGGCTAAGTAGGGTTTTAGGCTCATTTACAGAAAGCAATATAGTTTTATCCTATCTTTTCAAAATAGTTTTGATCTTTTGAAAAATCTTTCTGAACTCCTTGGAAAACTCCAAGTGCTTCAAGTCTCTTGTTGTCACTTTTCAAGTTTTACTTTTAGAAATTGGAATGTCGAGATCTCCCATAGCTTCAGGCCTTAGTTGCTCAGTATTGTCCATAACCGGGGACACGGCTAAGTACTTAGGTTTTTATCTTCTACAGAAGTTGTACACTTTACCCACATGACACAATCTCATCTTGTTGCCACCAGTGGCCGCTGGATAAGTACTCACCAAGATGGAGTACTGGCAGATTGAGAATGTGACGAAGTCTTTCCATAGGGTCCTCCCAATACACAATGCTAGCTTGTCTTCAGGCACCAATGTAGGGTTCCTAGTTCCCTCATTCCAGTTAACCTGAAGAGGCCAATGCATGGGTCTTCCACTATGTAGTTGACTAAGCCAGTGCCCATTTAGCATGTGGCTATACACGGAAGCCACTGTACGAGAAACATGTTCAATCTCTAAGTCCCTGGGTGGTTTTATTTTAGTGCACATACAAAAAGAGATTTCCATATAAACATGGTTCCTTTTGTTGCCACCTTGTCCAAAACTTGAGTATCCTTGTCCACCCAGGTGGTTCATTGAGTACTTGTTTTATTATATAAAACATAAGTGTTTTCCCAACTTCATATAATCTCAACATGTATCTCATCTCAATATATATAGCAGGGCTAAGCATATTACAACTACATTGTTTTCACTAAGGAATATATAAGGGTATCCTATTAGGATTTAGCATAGCAAAATATAGTAGTCCTTATCATGCATGTTTCAAAATCCACTAAGTGTAATGAAAATAGTAGGACTTGGATGATAGTGTCACTTGCCTTTTTGGTAGAGAAGGTTTGATCACTTCTTGATCTTGCTAATATCATACTCTTCTAACTTCACTACAAATCAATCAATCAAGCAAACATAGATTCAACTAGCATTCCAACCAATATTCAAACAATTTAACACACATAAAATAATAGAAACAAGGTCATGCATGCAAGCATGCAAAAGATAGTTTTATTTGCAAAGGTGGTTTCTACTAAGCTCTACACCTTGTAAGGTTTAAAGTGGTCATTTCTAAAGTGGCAAAACCATGTGCAAAAGGGTTTTATCTATAAACCATTTTTAAATCAAATCATTATTTCAAGTGGTGGAAAATGTTTTTTTAGCAAAGCAACAATTTTATATTGTTCACCAAATAAGTTGTTAATTCACAAAACTTGGTGTTTAGGGTCAGTAGGTTTGAATCAACACATTTTTAAAAGGTTTTTCACAAAAATCATTTCCATATCAAAACCAATGTTCTTATTTGACTAGAAATGAGCTAATTCAATTATTCAATCCTAAACTTCACAAAATACATTTTTAAATTCATAAGTTAGTTCCTAAGGTCAGTAGGTTCACAACAAACCTTTTTGCAAAGATTTCACATTAAATATTTATCTAGAACAATTTTTATATTCAAAATAAGCCTACACAAGTTTCTGCAAATTCAACCAATTTTCTAGAATCAAAACATTAAACAAAAAGCATGGTTGCAAAGTAATTGTTCTACTGATTCCATTGATATAAAATTTGCAAAATTTGGACGTGTAGATTTTAAGTTATGATTTTTACAAGTTTGCAACTTAATCAGATTCAAAATTCTGTTTTAAACAGAACCAGTGCCACGCGGCGCAACCTAATTGGCTGGTACCGCTTCGGGTGGATCGGCCTCCGTGGATCGTTGGATCTAACTTAAACGAATGGATCATATAGGCGCATACCCCTTCGTCTAGTTCTAATCTCAGCCGCAGGATTAACATCTAAATGTGTATATCTAATTGACCATACTCGAGCGGCGCTGACGGCGGTGCTCTGGCGGCAGCGCATTGGCGTGGTCGTCACCGATGATGTACGACGCGATAAGGCATGGGAGACGGCTTACCGTGCTCGCAGGGAGGTGCTGAAGCTCAAGGTGGCGTTGGTTTGGCGAGGGGCACTCGGAGCAGCTGGCAATTCCTCGCCGGAGTCGGTGGTGGCGTCGGGCACGCTCAGGCACCGTCGCTGGTGTCGTTTAGGACCGCGCTAAGACAAGGCAGAGGTATGGTTAGGTGCGCACGAGGGTCGCGAGTAAGGGAGCGTCATCGGGGGGTGTTGCGGAGGTCGAGACTTACCAGGGGAGGTCGCCGGAAAAAGGGACAGACGCGGCGCCTTTCGATTGATGACGGTTGAGCTTCAGGGGCATGGAGTGAGCTGGGGCTATGGGCAGGTGCGCATGGGTCTGGAGAGCGAGCTAGCATGCTCTGTGAGGAGAGGGGCGGCTGTGGTTCGCCAGAATTAGCCGGAAACGCCATCGGAGACAGAGGTGGTGTGGGGGCAAATTCGAACAGCCCTGTGGCAGAGGGGGAGAGGCGAGTGGGGGAAAATGTAGAGGAGGAGCGGGTGGTTAAATGTGCATAGTCACTAGAGGAATTAGAGCCGCTATCAACGCGTAATCAACGCCGGAGTTATTCAGCTGCAACGGCAGGGGCGACGGGGTCGTGGTGGAGACGATGAACAGGAGGGTGGGGCCTTGCTGTCAGTGAGGGAGAGAGATAGGGAGAGGGGGCCACCTGTCTGTGACTTTGCGGGTGGGTTTGTGCGTAGAAAACGTTTCGCTGAGGGGCAAGCTGGTGGGCTGCGTTGCTGGGCTGTTTGGGCCAGGTGGGTTGGGCCATTCGTTTCATCATTTTTTTTATTCAGTAATCTTTTTTTTTCTAATTGATTTTCCTGTTTTGAATTTCAAACAACAAATCAAACACCCAAATGAATTCAAAACCTTGCTAACTTTGTATTGATTTCAGTTCTGTTAATCAACATAATTCAAAGTCCAAAACAAAATAATATTTTTATTCTTTTTAGGATCCATTTATTAATTAATTAAAATAGTCCTTAGTAATTAAATCAAATAGGATTTGATTTATTTTAAAACTCTATTTGAAATCTAAAATAGTACCAAAATCATTTCAGTAGGTTTTATTTGAAAATATAAAGTACTTGGAAAACTCAAAAATAAAATAACAAGTTTTAGTGTTTATTTAAAATGGGAAAAGCCTTACTTTAATAAAATTGGTTTATTAATAAACTCTCACTATTTCATTTAAATAAACCTTTACTCTTTTAATCAAAACAAAATATTTTATTTCAAAAGCTTGGCCAAGGTTTGATTTGGCTCTATAAAAATAGTCCTTATTTATACTTCTACCTTTTCATTTGAAACCCAAATCTTTTTGAAAGATCCAAAAATAGTAATTTTACTTATTTAAAATTTTCTCTATTAATTGTTTATCTTTTCAAATCCCTTTAGGATTTGTTTGATCAAAAATAGGTTTGAAGGTTTCCAATTGGAATCAAAAGTTTCTTCTCACCCTGAAAATCAACAAAGTTTTATTTTATTCATTTATTTTTCACATAACAAGATTGGGAAAATCTTGGGATGTGACACCCCTGGCCTTGTGTAACCACTCAACACAAACCATTCCTTCCATTCCACCCAGGTGTTTCATTTACTTAGTTGTTTTATTAGGCAAAACACAAGTCCAAAGACATAGAAATATTTTCACCATAGCATGTATATATTTCACCAACCCTTGGTTGCTACTAGCTAGGCTAAGCATGGCATAGATAGTATCTTAACTTAGAAATTTTCTAGCAATTCTACAACTACTTGGATTTCCCAACATGGCATTTAAGCAAAATATAACATGCAAGGATAATAAAATATTTCTAATGCTTAGTAGAAAACATAGGAATAAAATATTCATGAAGTACCACTTGCCTTGGTAGTTTGGAGAGTAGCTACACTCCTCACAATCACAATCACTAGCACCAAAATCTACACAAAGAATCATAGCCACAATCACATACAAAACATATACAATCAAAAATATGTGCATGCATGCAAGATGATATGTGATGATTTTTAAAAACTCAACAAAGCAAGTGTACAGTACTGATTCATAAACAAGTTAAAAAAACTTGCCAAACAACATTTAATTAAACCCTAAATCAATTCTTAAATAATTTCATATACTCAAATTAGCCCTACACAAGTTTCTGCAAATAAAGTCATTTTAACAGAAGCAAAACATTAAACACATTGCATAATTAGAAATAGCTTGCTCTCCTGATTCCAACGGTATAAAATTTGTCAAATTCTAACGTGGGGATCAAAAGTTATAGCCAAAACAAATTTAAACATCTAATAGATTCAAATTATGTTTTTAAACTCAAACAGATGCCACACATCTTATTCTAATTGGCCTGTACCGTTTCGCATAGGATCACGCTTCTGAGCCATTAGATCTACTTAAACCGCACGGCTCAGATCTACTTGTACCGATTCGTTAAGTGATCTAATCCTGCACGCTGGATCCAGATCCGACGGCCCTGGATCAAACGACCAACGCTGGGCGGCGCTGGCAGTGGCTACTGGCGGCGGCGAGCTCGGCCTACGGAGGCGCAGAGCTACAGGTGGTCCTAGGGTCGTCGGAAGGGCTTACCAGAACCGTGGCGACGCACTGATGCTCAACCTGGCGGTGGCTTGGCAAGGGGCGCACGGAGTGGGTTGTTGGAGCTCGTCAAAGTTGCGGGCGGCGTCGGGCTTGGGTGGACGGCGACGTTGGCGACGCTCCTGGTCTCCCTAGCACGTACAAGCGTTATCAGGTGATGCACAATACAGTGGCGAACAACATCGTGTGAGTCAGAGGCGAAGGGGAACAAAGGGCTTACGGAATTTGGTCGCCGGAGTTGAGGGTGTCGTCGGGAGCTTGCGGTGTTGAACGGAATCGACGACCTGGGGCAGTATAAAAGGAACCAGCGGTGTCAGTATATGTGCAAGAAAGTGGCGAGGCTGTCTGCAAGAACCAGAGGGAGAGGGGCGCACGGGGCTCACTGGAATTGGTCGCCGGAGGGCTCTCTGTCTGCGGCGGTGCGAGGATGAATGCGGGCAGCCTGGGGGCGCTCCGGGCTCAGAGTTTGGGGGGAAATGGAGAGGGGCATAGGGGGTTTAAGTAGGCTAGGCGAGGGCGTGAATTACTCCTGCAATCAATGCGAATTGACGAGCGAATCAACCAGGTAACGCACGGCGTGATTTTGGTGAAGAACACGTCGCGGTGGGGTGGAGACGACGACGTCGTGTGGGCCTTGGCTGTCAGCGAGAGAAACAGAGGGGGAGTGGGTCATGCCTGTCAATCACTCAGAAAGTCGAGGCAGTGAAAGAAAAGCAGTTCATGGGTGGGGTGCTGGGCTTAGCTGGGCCAGTTGGGCCAGATTCGACTGAAGGCTTATTTTTTTTCTCTTTTAAACTTTTCTTTTTCTGTTTGCTTTTCTGAAATGGTTTTCAAACTTCAATTCAAATCTGTTTGATTCCAAAACTATTCAGGATTTTTGTACAATAAATCTTGTACTCAAATAAGTGTCAATCACATCTATTCACTCAAACACACTTGGGTCTTTAGAAAATAAAATAAAACCATGCCTTTATGAGGTGTGATAATAGGCATAGAATTGGTTTTATTTCAGATTTTGCTTTCAGACTTTGCTCAAATTTTTGAAATCACTTGGGTTTGGATTCTAAACAATACTGAATGGTTAACAACACCTTTCTCAAAAACAAGTAGCACAAGGGCTTGAGTAAACTTACATAAAATATTGAGCAACAATGCTCCTGTTTTTGAAATGATTTTTGAAATGAAATTCTAAATGATCATGGATGCATGGATGATATGCATGAGTCTGAAACATGATTTTAGGGATGTTACATAGAAGAACTTTGTTTTGTTTATTCATCTACCATATACCAAATTATATATAGTGGTTGCTACTTTAATCCGTCCAGACTAAATATCGCTATGAAAGATCAAATCTTGTCATAGTCAACTCCTTGAACATTGTCATAAAATACTTTACGACATGTCGACTATTTCATAGATGTGAAACATCCATGTCTGTTTCTTTATAGATCCAAATACGACCGATAGGTTTTTACACCTTTTCGGAGGGTCTTCCAAGTTCAAAACTTGATTTCTCGTGTATGGAACTATCACGGATTTTATAGCTTTAAGAATTTGACAGAGTCAGGGCCCATCATCGCTTCTTTGTAGTCGGTTCATCATTGTCAAGCAATAATGATTTACTCTCAAATCTCAATCATTTGATTGTTTATCCGACCTTCTTGGTTCAATAGGAACTTTAGATCTCCGTGACCACAACCTTTGAGGCACATAAGCTATGAGCATTATGGAAGCCTCCAGAATGATTTCCGGCGCTGCGCAACTCAGCACATTTAGCTAAGGTTCGTTAACCTTATCAAAGTTCTATTGTCCTCCCACTTAAATTTTGCGAAAAATTCCTTCTTCAAGAAACTTCATGTTTCAAGCGATAAACCCTTTTGTCCTTGGTGTTATGGAGGAATAACCAATTGTTATTCGAAATAACCTACAAAGACATGCTCATCCGACTTTGGTTGTAAACATCTTACTTATGTTTAGCATACCAAAATTTAAGAAAGGACAACTTGGGTTTTACCCCAAACCATAACTCATATGGTGTCATTTCAACGGATCAAGATGGAGCTCTTTTCAGTGAAAAAGCGGTAGTCTCTAAAGCTTTAATCTTTTAAAACATAATGACAGTTTTATAAATAACACCTTTGATCCAACCATGTCAAACAAGGTTTCATTACAAATCTCAAACACTCCATATTCCTATGGTGTTTCGAGATATGTAAATCTAGGTGTTTTGCTAAAGTTGCAACTCAAATAAATCCCTTTATGATAAAATCATAATTCATTTATTTTCTTGTTACACTTGTAACTCAAACAAATCCCTTATGATAAAATCATAAACCATTTATTTTCTTGTTACAATGATTTTGCACTTCATCTTGAAAGTCTTTGAAACGTTTTCAAATATTTCATACTTCATTCTCATTAAGTGAACATTCACTGAAATTTCCGGAGAAAGTATATGAAGTTGAAACCCATCGCTTACGACTACACATAATGGACTACATACATCGATATGTATAAATTCCAATAATTTAGTCGTTCGTTCTTCTTTGGCCTTTGAACGAAGTTTTAATTATCACGTGGAAAGTCTCACAAGCGTCACTTGATCAAATCAAAGACTCCAAAAATCCATGAATATGGAGATTCTTCATGTTTTCTTTCCGATATAATTTAAACGGCGATGTCACTTCGTAAGTGATCTTTCAATCATTTGTCTTGCCACATTTTAGCATTAGGTTTTATGGATGTGATTTCTACAACTAGATTTGTAAATCATCCATCTTATATGGAATACAGTAATTATTTGAACAACCTTTGTTCTCATAATACCCGATTTAAATAACAATTATTAAAACAAATCTTGAAGTCAAGCTTTGATGTCAATGAGAAATACCAACAACGGTTTGTTTGTTTTCGATGAACATCATCACATATTCTCTTGCTAGTTACTTAGGCCATCATCACATTTTCTATCATACCTTTATGTGTAAGGCCAAGGTCTATGGAACTTACACGCTATGTGTGTTGTAAGAGTATCATCTCATACTTCTACTTACAACATCACCATATCATAACACTAGCCAACAATCTAAACTAGGCGCCTCTAATTTATCCATTGCATGTTTTACGTGGCTTAGGGCTGAAGATAGAACCGTTCTTACCTCTGAACATGAACCACGAGGATAACCAAATTGTTGACAACTCGTTGCAAATTAGATATTGACTATAGTAGGAGAGCGGACACCCTCTAGCCACTTATGCAAAACTAGTTGCATGTCAAGCGTGGAAGTCTCTCATGTCGAGGACATGTAAAGTTTGTCTTCATCCCACTATGCCACCAATATCCAAAGTACAACTAAGAAGCAATAAAATGATCATCATACATACTCATATGTACTACCTGCAAAGTATCTACGCATAGATCAGGGTTGAAAACAAAAAATTTCCTACGATGGGAACAACTATGTACCAAGATCTATCTACTAGATACAAACAAAGGGCGGATGTACATCCATAGATAACATACCCTTGAAGACCGACAAAGCTTAAAGAGTCCAAACTCGTGGTTGATGTAGACGATCTCTTGCCGATCTCAAGATCGAGAGGAAGTCCTAAGCATAAACAGCAGCATCCATGCTCACACACATTCGAGGCGCAACCTCCGCCTCCTCGCTCCCAGCGATGCATGAGCACAACTCTTTCTTGCCGAATAGCCACCGGGAACATGTATCTCGCTAGTCCGAGACCGTGGGGGATAAATTCTAGAGGGGGAGAGAGATCCTTCACGAGGAGGTGTGAGTGAGAAGTGAGAGGAGGGGCTCCTTATATAGGGGAGGGGGGCAGCCCAAGGGGCATGGCACGGCCATGGAGGGTGCCCCCACCTCTCCCTCATTCATGTGGGTGGACACTCCACTCACAAAATGGCCCTTCAATTTTCTCCACTCAAAAACCCACTCAAATTCTCATTAAATTTCCACCAAATTTAATGCAAACTCTCATTAAATAAAAATCTTTTATTTTATTCAGAATTTTTTCAATTACTTTAATGACAAACATTCACAAATAACCCCTTGCTAGAATTCCATTTCACATGCATAACCACTTTATGCAATTTCACCCGAAAACCTGTTTCGGTATCTAGTGAAATAAATTTCTGCGCTAGTTCATTCTTTCGGCATGAAACTTTTGCTCCAATTGGATGTCGGTGTCTCTTAAGTGTGTCACCCTACGGTTCGTGAATAATGCGGACATGATCGAGACCCCTCTCGGATCAATAATCAGAAGCGGGATCTGGAGACCCATACTGACTCCCACACATTCAACGATGACTTTCTTGTGATTGTCGGAACCTTTTACGCTAGAATCTTAATCCCTTTGATTCACGATATATTACATGTCCGAGATTCGATCATCGGTATCTCCATACCTAGTTTTATCTCGTTACTGACATGCACTCTTTTCTCGTTCCCGTGATATAACATTCTAGTGATCAAATCACTTCCTTGCAAGCTAACCAATGTGATATCACCGAGAGAGCCCAGAGTATATCTATCCGTCATCGGGATGAACAAATTCCACTGTCGATCCATGGGCCTCAACATAACACTTTATTAGTTCCAAATCCATCTTTATAATCACCCTGTTACGGTGTGACGTTTGATGTTATCAAGAAACTCTTCTGGTGTTAGTGATTGACATGATCTCATGGTCTAAGGATTAGGATCATTTCGTAAGTTGTTATAGCAATATAAACTCAATGACTTTGATCATAATGCTATACTTTGGATGAATGTTCATCACACCATTACACTAATGTTGTGAACTCGTTATTAACAACATCCAATGTCCATGATCAGGAAACCTTGATCATCTTGTTAATCAACGAGCTAGTTTATGAGAGAGGCATAACTAGGAACTTTCTGTTTGTTTATTAAACACACATGTATTAATGTTTCCGTATTAATACAATTATAGCATGCAAAATAAACATTTATCATAAACAAGGAATACGATAATAACCACCTTATTATTGCCTCTCAGGCATAATCCCTTCACGATGATCGAATCTTGGACATGTAATATATCGTGAAACAAAGGGATTAAGATACAAGCGTAAAAGGTTCCGACGATCACAGGAAAAGTCATCGATGAATGTGTGGGAGTCAGTATGGATCTCCAGGTCCTGCTACTGATTATTGATCGGAGAAGGGTCTCGATCATGTCCGCATTATTCGCGAACCGTAGGGTGACACACTTAAGGGACACTGGC
Organism: Avena insularis; assembly: GCA_023614405.1. Lineage (NCBI taxonomy): Eukaryota > Viridiplantae > Streptophyta > Magnoliopsida > Poales > Poaceae > Avena > Avena insularis. Next base: position 242,469,879 of record CM042689.1, on the reverse strand, counting down.
ATCCAGTTGGAGCAAATGTTTCATGCTGAAAGAATAAACAAGCAGAATTTATTTCACTAGATACCGAAACAGGTTTTCGGGTGAAATTGCATAAAGTGGTTATGCATGTGAAATGGAATTCTAGCAAGGGGTTATTTGTGAATGTTTGTCATTAAAGTAATTGACAAAATTCTGAATAAAAAATAAAAGAGTTTTATTTAATGAGAGTTTGCATTAAATTTGGTGGAAATTTAATGGGAATTTGAGTGGACTTTTGAGTGGAGGGAATTTAAAGGAATTTTGTGAGTGGAGTGTCCACCCACATGAAGAGGGGAGGGCAAGGGGGCAGCCCCCATGCGCCGGCCACCCCCGTGGGGTTCCCTCCTCCTCCTATAAAAGGAGCCCCTCCTCTCACCTGTCTCTCACACCTCCTCGTGAAGAATATCTCTCCCCCTCTAGAATTTATCCCCATGGTCTCGGACTAGCGAGATACATGTTCCCGGTGGCTATTCGGCTAGAAAGGGTTGTGCTTCCGCTGCATCGCTGGAGCGAGGAGGCGTAGGTTGCCCGGTGTCTTGTAATGCGTGTGCGCGCTTAGGACTTCCTCTCGATCTTGAGATCGGCAAGAGATCGTCTACATCAACCACGAGTTGAAATCGTTAAGCTTTGTCGGTCTTCAAGGGTATGTTCTCTACGGATATACATCCTCCCGTTGTTTGTATCTAGTAGATAGATCTTGGTACATAGTTCCCATCGTAGGAAAATTTTTGTTTTCTATGCTGCGAACCCTACAGTGGTATCAAAGCCGGATCTATGCGTAGATACTTTACACGGGTAGTACACATATGAGTATGTGGGCGATGATGATCATGTTGTTGCTCCTTTGTTGTAATTTTGGATATTGGTGGCATAGTGGGATGAAGCGGCCCGGACAAACTTTACATGTCCTCGCACATGAGACCTGTTCCACGCTTGACATGCAACTAGTTTTCATAAGGGGCTAGCGGGTGTCTGTCTCTCCTACTATAGTCAATATCTATTTTGCAAACGAGTTGTCAACAATTTGGTTATCCTCGTTGTGTTTCATGTTCGTAGGTAAGAACGGTTCTATCTCGAAATCCCTAAGCCACGTAAAACTTGCAATGGATAAATTAGAGGCGTCTAGTTTAGATTATTGCTGGGCTAGTGTTATGATATGGTGGTGTTGTAAGTAGAAGTATGAGATGATACTCTTACAACATATAGGTATGATAGTGATCATACCACGGTGCACATGATAGAGATCATATGCGGGAACCATATCATTTCACTAATAAACATGTGATGTTTGATAGCATCTTATATTGCTTATTTAGCACTTTGTTAGCATAATAAGACGATCCCTCTTTTAAATATCAAGATAAGAATGTGTTCTTCCTTTAGTATGCACCGATTATGTTTTCGTCGCTCCAAGACATCACGTGATGATCGGGTGTTCTTGGATCCACGACCATATTTCGGGTGTAAAACAGTTACACACGCGAATACTAAGGCTCTAACTTGGCAAGCCTAGCATGTACAGACATGGCCTCGGAACACGGACCAAAAGGTTAAGCATGAGTCATATAGTTGATATGATGCCCATTTGATGCTCGCCTTTGAAGCTACACCGACTCACGTGATGATCGGACTTGGTGTAGTGGATTTGGTTCATGTAATCACCAAAAAGGCATGAGGGATGTCGTATTTGAGTGGGAGTTCATTCGTAATATGGATTAGTTGAACTCAATCTATCATACACTTAGTCTAAACTTTACAAATTCCGTTCTAGATGGCACCACCTGCTTTTAATTTCAATGTGTTCATGGAGAAAGAGAAACTTGCAACGAACGGTAGCAACTTTACCGAATGGGCCATGAATTTGAGGATTCTCCTCTCTGCTGCACAAAAGAAATATGTGCTAGAAGCGCCGTTAGGCCCCCCACCTTTAGATGATGCCCCTGACAAGGATAAGAATGTCTATCAGACTCGTTAGGAGGACCACAACTTAGTTCATTGCGGCATATTATATGGGCTAGAGCCGAAACTTCGAAAGCGTTTCGAAAATGGCAATGCTTTTGATACAATGGGTGAGTTGAAAATGATTTTTGACACACGTGCTGCTGTAGAGAGCTACAACGCTTCAGAAAAGTTCTTTAGCTGCATGATGGAAGAGCACAGCTTTGTTAGTGAGCATGTACTCAAGATGTCGGGTTACGCCGATAAGCTTGTGTACTTGGGAATATCGATTCCCATTGACTTAGGCATCCATCGTGTTCTGCAGTCTCTACCACCTAGCTATAAGATCTTCGTGATGAACTATAATATGCAAGGCATGAAGAAGTCTCTCCCCGAGCTTCTGTCAATGCTTAAAACTGCAGAAGTGGAGATCAAAAAGGAACATCAAGTGTTGATGATCAATAGGAACACTGGTTTCAAGAAAGACAAGAAGGGAAAACGGAAGGGAAGTAAGGGCGGCAAGCCTGTTGCCGTACCTGAAAAGAAACCCCGAGTTGGACCTAAGTCTGATACCGAGTGCCACTATTGTAAGGGGCCAGCCATCGAAGCTTAATCGCCCCAAGTATTTGGCAGACAAGAAAGCCGACAAGGCAAACAAAGGTATATATGATATACATGTTATTGATGTGTACTTGACTAGTGCTCGCAGTAGCACCTGGGTACTTGATACCGGTTCAGTTGCTAATATTTGTAACTCGAAACAGGGGTTGCGGAACAAGCGACCGCTAGCAAGGGGTGAGGTCAAGATGCGTGTCGGCAATGGATCAAGCGTTGATGTGATCGCCGTCGAAACGCTGCCTCTCCACTTGCCGTCAGGATTACTTATAAACTTGAATAATTGTTATCTGGTGCCTGCACTGAGCATGAACATTGTATCTGGATCATGTTTGATGCGAAGTGGTTATTCATTTAAATCCGAGAACAATGGTTGTTCCATTTATATGAATGAAATCTTTTATGGTCATGCACCGATGATGAATGGTTTATTTCTTTTGGATCTCGATAATAATGTTACACATATTCATAATGTTGATGCTAAAAGGATTAAACTAAATGATGATATATCCGCATATATGTGGCACTGCCGTCTAGGTCATATTGGCGTTAAACGCATGAAGAAGCTCCATTCGGATGGACTTTTGGAATCACTTGATTATGAATCATTTGATACATGTGAGCCATGCCTTATGGGCAAGATGACTAGAACGCCGTTTTCCGGTTCAATGGAACGGGTGACAGATTTATTGGAAATCATACATTCTGATGTATGTGGTCCAATGTGTGTCGGCGCGAGGTGGATATCGTTATTTTGTTATTTTCACGGATGATTTGAGTAGATACGGTTATATCTACTTGATGAAACACAAGTCTGAAACCTTTGAAAAGTTCAAGGAATTTCAGAATGAAGTGGAAAATCATCATAATAGAAAGATCAAATTTCTTCGGTCCGACCGTGGAGGTGAGTATCTAAGTTACGAGTTTAGCACTCACATGAAAGAGTGTGGAATTGTTTCACAACTCACACCTGCCAGAACACCACAGCGAAATGGTGTGTCGGAACGTCGTAATCGTACTTTATTAGATATGGTTCGATCTATGATGTCTCTGACGGACTTGCCATTGTCATTTTGGGGCTATGCACTAGAAACTGTTGCATTCACTTTAAATCGGGCACCATCTAAATCCGTTGAAAAGACACCGTATGAATTGTGGTTTGGAAACAAACCTAAGCTGTCATTTCTTAAAGTTTGGGGATGCGATGTTTATGTGAAGAAACTTCAACCGGATAAAATCGAACCCAAAGCGGAAAAATGCGTCTTCATTGGATACCCTAAGGAAACTATTGGGTATTCCTTCTATCACAGATCCAAGGGCAAGGTTTTTGTTGCCAAGAATGGATCTTTTCTAGAGAAAGAGTTTCTCGCGAAAGGCGTGAGTAGTCGGAAGGTAGAACTCTAAGAGGTTATTGAACCTTCTCTTCAAAGTATGGCGAGTAGCACAGCGTAGGAAGTTGTTCCGGAGTTGGGTCCACCTGTTGAAGAGGGAACTAATGATAATGATCATGAAACTCTGAAAGAGAGTACTACCGAACCTCGCAGGTCAAGCATGACGCGTGCAGCTCCCGAGCTGTACGGAAATCATGTCATGAATTTCATGGTTGATGAAAATGATGACCCTGCGACGTATGAAGAAGCGATGATGAGCCTGAATTCCAACAAATGGTTAGAAGCCATGAAATCCGAGATGGAATCCATGTATGAAAATCAAGTTTGGAACTTGGTGGACTTACCTCACGACCGAAAGGCCGTGGAGAACAAATGGATTTTCAAAAGGAAAACTGATGTTGATGGTAATGTAACCGTCTATAAAGCTCGACTTGTCGCAAAGGGGTTTCGACAAATTCAAGGAGTTGACTACGATGAGACATTCTCTCCCGTAGAGATGCTAAAGTCAGTTAGGATTATGTTAGCAATTGCTGCATATTTCGATTATGAGATATGGCAGATGGATGTCAAAACCGCGTTTCTCAATGGTAATATTGAAGAAGAGTTGTATATGATACAACCAAAGGGTTTTGTCGATCCTAAGGATGCTAACAAGGTGTGCAAGCTTCAGCGATCCATCTATGGATTGAAGCAAGCATCACGAAGTTGGAATCTCCGCTTTGATGAGGTGATCAAAGAGTTTGGATTTGTCCAAACTTATGGAGAAGCTTGTATTTACAAGAAAGTGAGTGGGAGCAATGTGGCATTTCTGATATTATATGTGGATGACATATTATTGATCGGAAATGATATAGATCTTTAATGGTGTTAAAGTTATCTAAACAGCAAATTTTCAATGAAGGACCTAGGTGAAGCGTCATACATATTAGGCATAAAGATCTATAGAGATAGATCTAGGCGCCTAATAGGGATATCGCAAAGTACATACCTTGATAAGATTTTAAAGAAGTTTAAAATGGAAGATAGTAAGAAGGGGTTCTTACCTATGACACAAGGCACGACATTGAGTAAGACTCAAAGTCCGGCTTCGACGGAAGAAAGAGAGATAATGGACAAGGTCCCCTATGCTTCAGCCATAAGCTCTATAATGTACACCATGATATGTACAAGACCGGATGTGGCACATGCTATTAGTTTGACTAGTAGGTACCAATCGGATCCGAGTTGTAACATCGAAAGCGGTCAAGAATATCCTTAAGTACTTGCGAAGAACTAAGGATATGTTTCTTGTATACGGAGGTGAAGAAGAGCTCGTCGCTAAGTGTTATGTCAACGCTAGCTTTGACACCGATCCGGATGACTCTAAATCTCAATCCGGATACGTATTTCTCATGAATAGCGGAGCGGTTAGTTGGAGGAGCTCCAAACAACCTGTGATGGCGGGATCAACAACGGAGGCCGAATATGTTGCTGCTTCAGAAGCGGCTCAGGAAGCAGTTTGGATGAAGGAGTTCATATCCGAACTAGGTGTGGTTGGAAACGCGTTGGATCCAATGGTGATCTATTGTGACAACAATGGTGCCATTGCCAATGCCAAAGAGCCAAGGTCTCACAAGCATTCCAAGCATATTAAGCGCCGGTTTCACTCCATCCGCGAGCATCTCAAGGATGGAGATATAAAGATTTGTAAAGTACATACGGATCTCAATGTAGCAGATCCGTTGACTAAAACTCTCCCTAGAGCAAAACATGATCTACACCAGAACTCCATGGGTGTTAGATACATCACAATGTAACTAGATTATTGTCTCTAGTAAAGTGGGAGACTGAAGGTAATATGCCCTGAGAGGCAATAATAAAATGTTTATTATGTGTATTGCAAGTATATGATAGATGTTTATTTTGCATGCTATAATTGTATTAATACTGAAACGTTAATACATGTGTGTTTAATAAACAAACAGAAAGTTCCTAGTTATGCCTCTCTCATAAACTAGTTCGTTGATTAACAAGATGATCACGGTTTCCTGATCATAGACATTGGATGTTGTTAATAACGAGATCACAACATTAGTGTAATGGTGTGATGAAAATTCATCCGAAGTATAGCATTACGATCAAAGTCATTGAGTTTATATTGCTATAAACAAACTACGAAGTAGTCCTAATCCTTAGACCATGAGATCATGCCAATCACTAACACCGGAAGAGTTTCTTGTTGACATCAAACGTCACTCCATAACTGGGTGATTATAAAGATGGCTTCAAAGCTACTAAAGTGTTATGTTGAGAATCATGGATCAAGAGTGGAATTTGTTCATCCCGATGACGGATAGATATGCTCTGGGCCCTCTCGGTGATATCACATTGGTTAGCTTGCAAGCAAGTGATTTGATCACTAGAATGTTATATCAGGAACGAAAAAAAGAGTGCATGTCAGTAACGAGATCAAACTAGGTATGGAGATACCGATGATCGAATCTCGGACATGTAATATATCGTGAAACAAAGGGATTAAGATACAAGCGTAAAAGGTTTCGACGATCACAGGAAAAGTCATAGTTGAATGTGTGGGAGTCAGTATGGATCTCCAGGTCCCGCTACTGATTATTGATCGGAGAAGGGTCTCGATCATGTCCGCATTATTCGCAAACCGTAGGGTGACACACTTAAGGGACACTGGCATCCAGTTGGAGCAAATGTTTCATGCCGAAAGAATAAACCAGCGCAGGAATTTATTTCACTAGATACCGAAACAGGTTTTCGGGTGAAATTGCATAAAGTGGTTATGCATGTGAAATGGAATTCTAGCAAGGGGTTATTTGTGAATGTTTGTCATTAAAGTAATTGACAAAATTCTGAATAAAAAATAAAAGAGTTTTATTTAATGAGAGTTTGCATTAAATTTGGTGGAAATTTAATGGGAATTTGAGTGGACTTTTGAGTGGAGGGAATTTAAATAAATTTTGTGAGTGGAGTGTCCACCCACAAGAAGAGGGGAGGCAAAGGGGGAAGCCCCCATGCGCCGGCCACCCCCTTGGGGTTCCCCCCTCCTCCTATAAAAGGATCCCCTCCTCTCACTTGTCTCTCACACCTCCTCGTGAAGGATATCTCTCCCCCTCTAGAATTTATCCCCCATGGTCTCGGACTAGCGAGATACATGTTCCCGGTGGCTATTCAGCAAGAAAGGGTTGTTCTTCTGCTGCATCGCTGGAGCGAGGAGGCGGAGGTTGCCCGGTGTCTTGTACGTGTGTGCGAGCACGGATGCGCTGCTGCTTTGCGGCGCTAGGACTTCCTCTCGATCTTGATGTCGGCAAGAGATCATCTACATCAACCACGAGTTGAACTCGTTAAGCTTTGTCGGTCTTCAAGGGTATGTTCTCTACGGATATACATCCGCCCGTTGTTTGTATCTAGTAGATAGATCTTGGTACATAGTTCCCATCGTAGGAAAATTTTTGTTTTCTACGCTGTGAACCCTACAGTAAGTCCATGGAGTATGTATTTTGTGTTAGAGGAACGCCTCGGCCGCTTGCCTAAGCCATGCCTAATCATGGTGGAAACTTGCAGCATCACCATAGTGAGATATCTATGAAGCATCCCCAATAAAAAGTTATGCACATAGTAAATAAAAACATCGCTGAGATGCTCATTGTCTGCTTGCCTTGTCATTTTGGTTATGGGATAGCTCTTTTACCATGTGCAAGGGATACCCCATTGGCGGTTCTCTATGATACGCATGTCATTACAATGACAAGAACTTACAGAAGACTGAAGTTGAGTAGCATGAGGTGTGGCCCTCGTATTCAAGCGACTTGAGATTGTCAACTTATACTTTCTCAAGCATATACTCCATAATTTGTTCACTTTAACCTTAATCACTTCAAGATGCTTATGATAGGGGCAATGAGGGGTGAAAGCCAACAAGTACCGTAATTTTTGGAAGCTCTTTTTGAAACTTGAAATCCATGCTTCCTTTATGAAAAGCCTTTCTTCCACCATTATTTGAGTCTCCACCTTCTACCTTTAGGCACCATTAAGAGATCATAGTTGTCATTCTGATTGCCGTGTCCCAAAACTTATTGATTGATGCATATTGTGATATTATTTGTTCTTGTTCTACTTGTTTCTAGTCACCCTTGTGAACTTTGAAGGTGTCCCATGCATCTATTTGCTACTCTATGAGGGACAAGCTGAATGCCACTATGAAACGTTTTCTGTATGTGAAACAAACAAATGTTTTTCAATGCATGTTATTCATGATCTTTGTTCATAGCCTTTCATGTTGCATGCATAGTTACTATGTCCTATTGTTAGAATTCCATCTTTCATGCACATGTTTAGAGTTCTTTGATCCCAGCTTTCAATACTTGCAAATGGTTTGATCTTGGTTTTGATGGTGCATGTCACCTCAAAAATTATTCTTTTTATCACTTACCTACTCGAGGACGAGCAGGAGTTAAGCTTGGGGATGCTTGATACGTCGGAAACGTATCTATAATTTTTGATGATCCATGCTTTTTTAGTATCTACTTTGCTTTGCTTTGTCTACACTTTGAGGTGTTTCCATATCTTTTCTGGAACTAACCTATTAACAAGTTACCATAGTGCCAGTTGCCTGTTTTCTTCTGTTTTTTGGTTCCAGAAAGGCAGAAAATCAATATTCTCGGAATTGAACGGGACAAAAGCCAAAGTCAATATTTTACCGTGGCATCACGAAGTCCAGAGGGGACACGGAGAGGCGAGCCAGGGCCACCACACCCCCTAGGTGCGGGTGGGCCCTACCCCATGCCTAGGTAGGGTGTGAGCCCTCCGGCCGCCTCCCAGCCTCGTCTTTTGCGCCTATAAGAAGCCCCCGGGGAGAAAACCCTAAATAATCCATCATACTTCCAGAAAAACCTCCGTAGTGCCGCTGCCACTGAAAGGGAGAATCGGGGATAGAAAGTCTCTGTTCCGGCACCCTGCCGGGATGGGGAAGTGCCCCTGGAGCCATATCCATCGATCTCCATCACCATCTCCATCGCCTTTGCTGATTCCCATGATGAGGAGGGAGTAGTTCTTCCTCGAGGCTAAGGGCTCTACCAGTAGCTATGTGTTCATCTCTCTCTATGCATGGTCATATTGTGATCATGAGCTTTGTAATCAAGTAGATCTACCTTTCTACTCAAGTTCTTTAATAGATCTCTGCTCTCCCCATGTGTGTGAAAGTGATAGCGTGCACGCCATGGTGGAACTTAGGTTTGAGTCTACATAAATACTCTTTGTGATTTAATAGATCTATGATTTTCCCCACGTGTGTGAAAGTGACAGCATGCATACCGTGTGTGGCACTTTGGCTAGATTGAATATTTGTTATGAGTTATATTTGGAGTTGGATGTCTCTATGAAATTGTGGTGTTTGTTGGATCCATCTAGCGCTCAAGGTGACAGTGTGGGGTTATCTAGATTGGGGAAGGCAGACTTTGAGGTGTGCTATTATAGCCCTACCATGGATTAGAGTGTCCAACCGGAGAGTAGTTAAGAGTAGTATCATGAAGAGAGGGTATTTATATGAGAGAGTGTTTACTAGTGAAAGTATGATCCCTAGGCCTTGTTTCTAAGCCTTGAAACACCATTTGCTACTAGATCTGTTGCATGTTTGCTTGCTGTAGTCTTTACCTCACCGTCAAGCTATTTTTTGGCATCGTTACCACTTGTATTTCACTATATCTTCGCTGAACTAGTGCACCTATACACCTGACAAGTGTATTGGGTGTGTTGGGGACACAAGAGACTTCTTGTATCTTTATTGCAGGGTTGATTGAGAGGGAATACCTTTGATCACTTCCTCCCTGAGTTCGATAAACCTTGGGTGATCCACTTAAGGGAAACTTGTTGTTTTTCTACAAACCTCTGCACTTGGAGGCCCAACAACTGTCTACAAGAATAGAAGTGCGTAGACATCAAGCTATTTTCTGGCGTCGTTGCCGGGGAGGTAAGGTAAAAGGTACTCACATCCTCCGGTGTGAGTGCTCGAAGTTATTTCCTTTAGATTGTGCAATTGTGTCTTTTTGTTTCTTGTTTTCACTAGTTAGGCTTAATGGAAAACAACAACAAAATTAGAGAGCTTTTTAGTATTTTTCCTAAGTTAGAACTTAAGTGGTTTGAAAAGAAAATTAAAAAAACTATGGAACCTATCAGGAAATATGACGGGGAAAACGCCACCATGTTCCTCCGCGAACTCATCTACCGGTATGGGTACCCGCACATCATTATCACCAATAACGATACTAACTTTGCCAAAGGCGCCATGGCAGAATTCTGCCAGGAGCACGGGATCCGACTCGTCCTCGCATTAGTTGCTCATCCCGAATCAAATGGCCAGGCCAAAGACGTAAATCAAAGTGTACTGCACGGCCTAAATCCGCGACTTCAAGTAGTGCTTGAGCACGCACCGGGATGCTTGGTCTAGGAGCTCCCATCCGTCCTCTTGGGCATTCGTACTTCCGTCAACCGCTTGACGGGCTTTACCCCCTTCCTTCATGGTGTACGTAGCAGAGGTGGTCATGCCAACTGACCTCAAACATGACTCACCATGAGCCATTCATTACGCGGAAGAGGACAACAAAGTCTCCCATCAAAAAAGGATCGACCTACTCGACGAGGCACGTGACCTCGCCTGATCCCGCACCGCCATCTACCAGCATGGGCTCGGCCGCTACCACAGTCGACGGATCAAGACCCAAACCTTCCAAGAACGAGACCCCGTTTTGTGACTCGTCCAATACAAAAAGGGCATGCATAAGTTATCCCTCCCATGGGAGGGACCATTCGCCATAGGGCGAGTGTTAGGCAACAATACCTACTATGTAATTGACATGCGCGACAACAGCAAATTGAACGTCCAGCGACCGTGGAATGTCAACCTTCTGCGCAATTTCTACACTTAGCTCCCACAACTTGTACTCACCCCCGCTATCAAATGAATAAAATGGTCAACACCACAATTTGTGTCTTCTCGCCTTTCCTCGTGTCGCAATCGCAATTCCTTACCGGTCGTCTACCTTTGGAAGAGCGACTCGACAGAGCCAAGTAGTGTAGCCCGAGGGCACCAACATAATTCGGGCCTTGGACTGTCCATGAAAAACCCCAAGCCGATAGTCACCATCGGGGTCACCTCGCTCGACTGGCTTTCCAAGCCACAGTGACCGGATGTGCTTCTTATAGCACCATGTCCCTCTCATCCTCGGTCGTGGTGCCTTGAAAGGTTAAGTACCACGCGCGGGGTCTCGTATCACAAGATCCCTGCGTGTCCCGGGAAAACACCAAGTATGAGGACCCAACTTGGACTCGCCACGCGACTAGCTGCCCGAGCCAGGAGGAGGGACATGCTAAACACAAAAGCACAACATGTCCTTCCCTACGTTCGGAGCTGTACCTTAAACGGTTAAGTATCATTCTCGGGGACTCGTCATACAAGAGCCCCGCGTTTCCCGGGGAAACACCAAGTACAAGATGCCCATTGGGGTTGCCCTGCGACTAGCTCCAGGAGCCATGGGAAGTAGACTTAGGCCAAATAACAACGGCCGGAACATGTTAACAATTCAGTTATTACTCTTAAGCGCTCGGGGACTAGCTACCTGATGCACCCAAATACACCAATGCAAACAAACACATAAAATAAATAGCCGGACACGACTATAAAACTGCCAAGCCAGTTCTTTCTACACTTATATTACAAATCGCCACTTGGCTATATTACTCTATTATAGAGATTAAACTTATTCAGCAGGTCCAGACAATGACGCCCTGCCTGATCCCTTGACTCGAACAAAAGGCTTCCACGGGTTGGTCGGGTAAGTCGTTAACATTTTGCAACTGCCGATTGAAATGGCCGCTCTGACAAAATATCACAATGCGCTAAGTCAGGGTCGCCAGGAGATACTTGCGTCTCCTGGTATGGAAGGAGATCGCCAATCGCCAGCACACACTCCACATAAGGGGCGTCATTCGCATTCAATGCCAAGACTTCTGCGATCTCCACCTTACTAGTGGCCGAAGGATACCCGCTGGTGAAGTCGTCAAGCTTGAAGTCCTCCGGGAAGTGAGCAAGCCCGAGCCCAAGCAATGTAGTCGCCCCGCGACAAAACGCCGAGTGCACCATCCATTCAACAATCGCATGAGCTTCTTCGAGGTACTTCCACACCTCTGCTAATCTTCCAGGCACCACCTCGGTGGGGGTGATGCCCTGAAGGACAGCACGCGCACACAGCGCAGAAGCGGTGGCCATATCCAGCATGGCAGCCATGCACTCCTTGGCACCAAGATCTTGCATCGAAGGATCATGGCACCCAATGATACCTGCAAAAGAAAAAATCTTGTGTCAGACCAACAGACTATCAGGGACTTACAACCTACAGTCCAAACTCTAACAAGCAAAATGAGTTCACTAGAAGCTTGCGGCAATTGGCGATAATGGAATTCTCCCGCGAAATATGTTGGGCCCGCAAATCAGCAATCTCTAGCGTTGAGGCTTTGTGGTTGGCTTCCATTTTGGAAGCAACGCTCTTCGCCTTTTCCTCTGATTGAGACAGAGCAACCTTTGTCGCTTGAAGCTCGGCTGGCAGCTCTTTGAGATTTCCTTCTGCCGCAGTCACCAACAATGTCGCGGACTCCAGGTCAGCCACGAGAACAAAACCTTCACGGGACATAGCAATCGCCGAGGCATGATTGGCTGCAAAATTATGTTCCACTGTTAAAACCTTAAGCATATTCATCTTAAAACTCGAAGACAGCAAAACTCACCAGCAGTATCCTAGAGTTAACAAACTGCCTGGCCGGAGATCCTTAAGTCTCGTTCCACCCGCTCTAGCTTCGCTTGCCGGTTGATGGCTCTGAATTTTCCATATTTATCCACATTTAAACATTGTTTTTAGTCAAACAATTGACAAGAAACTCTCAATCTTTGCCACTAATGACTAATAATTGCAAACATGTGCAAAATCTTTCTTTTGATTTATGTTGTACAGGAAATTACGGGTTTTAATGCGAAATCAGGAGTAGTAATGAAGGAATTTTAGGAAGTACACACGTCCAAGTAATTGGAAGCAAATTCCTAGCGTTAGTGCTCATAACAACCGACGGTACGAGCGGGGCCTGCCCGTACGGCCCTCCTATACGGGGTGTTGGCGGCTTCGTCTCGTCAAACCCTAGAACTTTTGTGAAGACGCCTATATATTCTGAGGCTCCAGCCACCTCCTAGAGAGACACCATTCTTAGATTTCATCACAACACCACTAAAGGAGATCCACACCATTGTTCATCCACTCCACCATCAATCCTGTGACACCCCCTGGATCAGGGCTAAACAAATCCCAGACCTCCATCTGACATAAGCTTAACCTTGAGCTCGAGAATATCCAGTGACAAATTGGTAACACAAAAGTGACCCTACAGCATAAAATTTATTACAGCAATCTCATAACTGAGTAGAGAACCAAATTATTACAAGCAGAGGTCACTGGCCACAAACATCAAACAATAGAAAGCAAAATATGCTATTAAGTATAGCAAACTTAACAAATGGCCTAAGAGGCCCGAAGCATGATGATGACGTCCCAACCCATAGATTCCAGGCTGCCGGCCGGGAACCGCAAGCTACTCGTCGATGTCGATGTAGTACGGAACTTGTCTTCAGGGGGAGCACTCACTCTGCCAAAAGTATCAACAAAGCAAGGGTGAGTACAGGGTGTACTCTGCAAGACTTATGGCTGGTGGAGTTGTTTTGCATAAAACAAGGGGGGAGAAGAAGCTCGTCTATTCAGAGTATTTTAAAAAGGGATAAGAGAGCGACATCTCCAAAGTATTGATCATCAACTTTTGATATCCACCAAGTCATCATCATCTCCTGAACTAGGATCACCCCCTCGTACCCATGAGGAAGTATCCTTAATCACACATTGATCTACTAGTTTTACGATTAGGTTCATGTTCTCTATGATCTTAGAATCTGGTCACCAAGCGTTCATAACCGTGAACACGGATTTTCAAAAAGATTTAACCCTACATGGGTGTACAACTTTACCCACACGTACCAACCGACTCTTAATGCCAACGTTTTAGCCCTCTTCCTTGGAAGGCTGGCAGAGGGTGGTTGGCCACGACCTTTACCGTGCTTTCGCCGAGACCATGAGTCACGCAATAAGTATGGTTCTGCCGTAACAGGTCAAATCCCGAAGCTGGTACTTAAAGATGTGAGTTGAGGTTGGTTCACCAGGGGCTCCATCGACCCCAAGCAACCCGGTCCACGCTTCCCTACCTGTTATGAATGCACCTCTTCACTCGGCAAATCTTTCAAAAGGTTTTCTATGCATATGTCGAATGGAACGCCGGAACTATGTGACTCATGGAATCTACTAGGCAAGTTAATCAGGCGAGGGGTTCCCAAGCCCCGTGTGGCTGTATGCTCATATTGGTTCCAAAGGCAAGAACTCAGATCCTAGTGGTGGCGAGCATGGGACTAGAAAAACCACATCCCACCGTGGCCTCCCATACAAGCCTTAGCATGTTTAACTCATATCACCTCTGATCTCATCTCATCACGTTTTCCTATCATACTAGATTCTCTGCATCTGATACAACATCTGGATGGACCAAAACTTGACAGCTATGCATGGCTAAGCAAGACACATATAAATAGCTCTAGCAGTGCACACAAGCCAAACCTAGTTATGCTAGGAGCCGTAGATCAGGTAATATAAGCTCAAAGGGAGTAATGCAACAGATAGGATACTCTATCTATCGATAAAAGACCACAGTAGAATCGCATGCATCATGGCAAGAATTGAAATGCTTTCGAAATCATAGGATTATATCATGGTGGGGCTATGCTTGCCTTTGACAGTTGATAACCGATATGAAGATCTTCGGACATCTAGCACTTGACTTGGTTACAGTTGGTCAAGTATTGTTCGTCGATCTTCGAGCTTCGACGGTGTTGATCTCTGACTTCGATCTCGATCTCGATCTCATATTCTACTGGAAAGAACCAAACACCGGAAAGAGAGAGAAACAATCAATACATGGCATCGATGCAATGCTCAAGCAAGGATGATGATATGACAAGTTAAATTGTATTGAAAAGTAACCCTAAAGCATGCTCGACAAATTAAACGGGGTTCCGAGGGGTACAAACCCTAACTCGGGAAAACTCCGGAGTATATGAGAGGGGTTGATTAGTTCTCTAATTAAACTTGTCTTTAAAGTTGTTGAACAATGCAAGATTATAGCTTAATTAGGTAGATCTAATTTTTCTAAACATCTTGATATATTATTTGTATTTTTCTGATTTAAAATGAATTAGTTATTGATTTTACAATATTTAAACAGATTCTAAAATTATTAAATAATTTTCTAGATTTATTAAACCACGCTGAAACTTTTCACACCGTAGGCATACCTAGCCGGAGTGGCTGACTACTGGGCCCGAGGCCACATCAGCAAGCCAAGCTCGCAAGGTGGGACCAGGGCTGGTTTGACCGGGCTGACCATGGGCGATGACGCTCAGGTGATGTCACCGGGATGTCACCGACGTCGGTGAGCTGCAGAACGGCGTCGGGGTCGGCGATAGGGGGCTTGAGGGGCTACGTGGTGATGCGGGTTCGACACAGCGCATCATAGGCGACCATATGGTGGTGGCACCGCCCTGATTGGGTCGCCGGAGCAGCGACTACGTCGGTGTCTGGCGGTGGAGCACGGGGAGCTACGGCGGCAGTGCGATACAGATTGATAGGGAGAGGGGAGAGGGTCGGGGAGGACTGCGTGCTCACCACGAACACAGCAAGCTTGTCGGCGAGGCCGAAGGAGGGTGGAATCATCCATGGCAACGGCGGCGGAGCTCGGGGACGAGGTGGCGATTGGAGCGATTGGAGAAGCGTCGGCTTGCGCGGCTAGTGGCAAACGACCAAGTTGACGATGGCGGTCATGACGGTGGCCTCAGATGGAAGAGAGGAGGCTGGTAACGACGTGGGACGGCGAGGTCCGGAGAGCTAGGGTTTGGGATCCAGAGGAAACGAGGGAGAGAGAGCAAGCGGGGAGAGGATAAGGCCAGGGAGAGGGAGAGAGGCGTGCAACATGGTTCTTATCCATCTCTAGGAGGCGGCGGACGGTGGGATGCAGGCAGCGCGGATCGACGGCGCCGGCAAGGACATCGAGCTGCTGCGTCTCGAGGAGGGAGATGACAGGGGAGCGACCGAAGGGGTATTGGGCCCGGGGTGGTCTACGCATGGGCCAAACTAGGCTGCGCTAGGTGGTAGGAAAAGGAGGGGTGTTAAAACCACTATTACCTTCCACACCATACAGTTGCCATGGAGGCTGATGATGCTCGACGTGGCACTTCGTTGGTAACCCCAAGCATAGGGTGTGAAGAGCAAGCAGCAAGTTTTCCCTCAGTTGATACCAAGGTTATCGAACCAGAAGGAGGAAGGAAACATCACACAGGTGTTGCAAGCAACGCGGAGACCTACACAACGCAAACTCAAGACTTTGCCCCAACGAATCAGTGAGGTTGTCAAGCTCACCGGTTTGTTGTAACAAAGGATTAAACGTATGGTGTGGAAGGTAATGGTTTGCAGCAAGTAAATAAGTAACGGTGGAAGATGTATCAATGGTAAAGATTATACCGGGGGTCCATAGTTCACTAGAGGTGCTCTCCTTAGATAAACAACATGGCATGAAGGGTAAACAAATTACAGCAGGGCAATTGATAGGAACTGAGCAAGGCATAACAATGCAATTACTAGTCAGAAAGATCCTATGAGATTCGATTGGGCAATACAACAAGATACATAGACCACCATCCAACTCCATCTATGACTAGAAGTCCACCTTTAGGTTATCATCCGAACCCCCTCCAGTATAAAGTTGCAAGCAACAGACAACTGCTTTAAGCAAAGTGTGTAAGGTAAACAGTCCACATGTTCCATGAACAAGAGACCATTGTTTTCTCCCTAGTAGCAACAACACATCTACAACCGAAGATATTTCTGTCACTTCCCTTGGAAACTAGAGGCATGAACCCACTATCGAGCATAAATACCCCCTCTTGGAGTCACTAGCAACTACTTGGCCAGGATAGCTACTAACAACAGAGAGCATGCAAGACCACAAACAACACAGACATGATAGAATCATAAAGACAAAACCATTAATCAAACCAACATAATAATATCAATATCCATCGGATCCCCACAAACACAACATGCTTGATTACAAATAGATTAGATCTTGATCATGAACGGAGCTCACAAGATCTATACATGAAAGCACAGAGGAGGAGATACAACCATCTAGCTACTACATGGACCCATAGTCCAAGGTGGAACTACTCACAAATCATACCGGAGAGAAGGCCTTTGGGATGATCTCCCCTCCTACACGGTGTCGGGAAGAACTTCAGATCCCCCGATCTAGGAACGATGGTGGCAGCGGCTACAGACAGTTTCGTGGAGATTTGATCGGGTACTTAGGGTTTCTGCATCGGGGGCTTGTTATAGGCGAAGGGGGAGGCCGAGGTGGCGGCCAAGGGCCCCACATCCCTCCCAGGTGCGGGGCAGGGCCCACCCGCGCCTAGGGTGGGTCTGGCCGCCCTGGCCGGCCTCTCCGGCTCCCCTCTGGACTTCTTGTTCCCCACGGAAAGTAATTGACTTTGACGTTTGTCCCGTACAATTCCGAGAATATTTATTTACTAGCTTTTGTGAAACCAAAAATAGCAGAAAACAGGCAAATGGCACTGTAGCAACTTGTTAATAGGTTAGTACCAAAAAACATGTAAAAAGCACCTCAAAGTTTAGACAAGCAAAGCAAAGTAGATACTAAACAAGCATGGAGCATCAAAAATTATAGATACGTTTCTGACGTATCAGAGGCTAAGGACGTCTTCACAAGGGGAGTCCTTCACAACTTTTATCTTTACTTTGTATTTGTTTTGCTTGGTTTTGTTTGCCTCTTTTTATCAAAAACTCCAAAAAAAATAGTTTAGTTTGGTTTGCTTTATCTTATCAAAAACACAAAAATATTAGTTCCCAATATAGTTGTCACATTGCTCTAGCTCACCATGTTGATTCCCAATTTTACCTTGAAAGACCTTTCAATAGGTAGTGGCTCTATAATTGGGAAAGAAAATATTGAAGAATTCTTTAACCATGTTAGAAAACATGAGGATATTGAGGATAGATCCTTAGCAGAACTTGCTCCTAATTATGAAATTTCTGCAGCTTCTTTAATTCATATGTTGGAGGCTAGGTTTGTTAACCTTAACCCAATGATGCAAATTTTGTTTCTTAAACTAAAGGAAGAAGAGGATCCTGAAAAGAGAGATTTTATCCTAGAAACTTTACTAAAAGAGTTCAATAATGTTGCTAAGGAAGCCAAAAAGGTCTTTGAATGTTTTAATATGCTAGGATCATGTGTATATTTTATGGGTACTTTAGATAAAACCCAACCCAGAGAGGAAATTAAGATACCCATACCTTTTTATACTTGTAGGAATGCATGAAGCCTTAGAAAAGAATTTTGATTGGATTGTTCCTGAAAACCCATTTGATGAAAGTAGTGAACCTAGGAGAGATGAGAAAGGATCCTCTAAAACTCATTTGGATGAGATACCTTTCCTAGTTGAAGAGATTTCGAGTATTTCTTTTAATGCTTCTTCATTTGAAAATACTTGATTCTTGCTTCTTGTGCCTAACTTAAAGGCGTTAAAGAAAAGTACTTATTGGGAGATAACCAAAAGTTTTCTTGAGTCTTGGAAGTTATTACCTCTGTAATGACCTCTACTTATCCTTTTTATTTTATTTTTGTGCCAATAATAACCTCTAATGAGAGGGAAGTAAGATTTGGGGAGTTGCTGTCCCAAAACAGATTTGTGTGCTCCACTATAAAAATTCGTGAAAAATCTCTGTAAGTCGGATTGAGCTGATATTTTCAGAATAAATCCCCCAGTATGTTAGATAACTTTCGTTAGTTCAACACTTTTTTATTTGAGCAACAGAAGGTCTTAAAAAAATCAGTTTCTACCTTCTGGTATGTTTTGACAGATTTCTACCATTATTTGCATTTGCTTCTTATTGATTCCTTTTTGGGTTATTTTTGGGAAATTGAGCTTTTTGAGAGAATTTCTACAGTAGATTGTGTCTTCAGTGAAAGTTTTGTTGTTCTAAAGCTAAACCCAAAAGTCTATTATGTTTTGAATACACTAATGTTGCTAAAGAAGATTGTGTAAAGTTTTGTATGAAGGAAAATTTTCAGGTGTACAGAAAGAATGATGTAATGAGATGAAGAATGGACAAAATATCAAGCTTGGGGATGCCACCCTGTGTCACCCCAAGAAATATTCAATAGGTACAAGCGTCAAAGCTTTCTTCATCAGTAAAAATCTCAGGTCTTTCTAGACACTTTGCTTTTATCGTTTCATGCACTTGTTGTTCTTGGAGCTTCTTAGTTTTCATTTGGTTTGCTTAGTTTGCTTGAATAAAGTAGTTTGTACACCCGTTCTCGCTGTGTTGTTTCAAATAAGTTGATTAGTGTTGGAGAGGAGTATAAAGTTCTTGCTTGAATAGTACAAGAGGAGCTTGCTTTGACTGTGACTTAGAATTTATCATGTCATGCTAGATGTTGTTTTGACCTTATGCTTAGTGATTATTGCTCTAGCATGACTTGTTTCAAACAATTAGGATTGCTTAATGTGCCTTGAATGAATCATGCGTTGTTTTAGCATAGAAAAGCATAGTAGTGTGGTATTCTCCTTTGATGCTTTGTTTGGGTTGACTTGGCACATGCTAACACCATGTTATGACTATGAACAAGTAACCATAGCCTCTATGATCATTTAGTCCTTGACTTGTAGTACCACTTTATACTTTGATTAGTAATGTTTTGTCGCTCTGCATGATTATGGCCATTATTGCTCTCTTAGTTGGTCGCTCCCAGTATTTTGCTAGCCTCCACTTGTATGAATAAGCTCTACTCATGCATCCAACTCCCAAGAAACCAAGTTATTCCAAAGTGTCCACTATAAATTCCTATGCATGGTGTGTTACACCATTCCAAGTATATTCTTGTTTTCATCTATCTTCCAATTAAAAATTCTCTTTGTTATGTGAAAACTTAGTGATTAAAGCTCTAACAAACTTGATGGCACACTTTATTTTTCTTGACCCTAAAAAACTTGAACCATTGTGTCATCTATGTTGTATATGCTTGCACTTATATGTTGGGATTAGCAGAACCATGCTGTCATGGGGAACGCTTTCAACATTGCACTTGTACATTGTACACAGTTCATATCATGCTCTTTTGTCTATGGATGATGTCGGTGTGAAATGAAAGGGGAGCTTGTAAGTCCATGGAGTTATGTATGTGTGTTAGAGAAACGCTTGGGCTGCTAGCCTAAGCCATGCCTAATCATGGTGGAAACTTGCAGCATCACCATAATGAGCAATCTATGAAGCATTCTTCTTATAAAAAAGAGATAGAAAAATAGATTGAGAAAAAGAAATAAATATGAGAAAAGAGGAAAGATAGAAAAAAGCACCATATTCCCATGGTAAATATGAAGATTGCCGAGATGCTCATTGTCTTCTTGCCTTGTCATTTTAATTATGGGATAGCTCCTGTATCATGTGCAAGGGGTACCCCGTTGGCGGTTCTCTATGATACACATGTACTTACTATGACAAGAACTTGCAAGTAACTAAACTTGAGTAGCATGAGGAGCGGCCCTCGTATTCAAGGGACATGAGATTGCCAACTTATACTTTGTCAAGCATATAATCCATGGATTGTTCACTTTAACCTTAATCACTTCAAGATGCTTATGATAGGGGCAATGAGGGCTGAAAGCTAACAAGTACCATAATTTTTGGAAGCTCTTTTTGAGACTTTAAATCCCTGCTTCCCTTTATGAAGGGCCTTTCTTCCACTTTTATATTGAGTCTCCACATTCTATCCTTAGGCACCAATTAAGAGAGCATAGTTGCCATTCTTAGTTCTATGTGCATTGTCCCAAAACTTATTGATTGATGCATATTGTTGATATTACTTGTTCTTGTGCTATTTGTATCTAGTCACTCTTATGAACTTTGAAGGTGTCCTATGCATCTATTTGCTACTCCATGAGGGACAAGATGAATGCCACTATGCTATGTTTTCTATATGTGAAACAAACAAACATTTTTGAATGCATGTTATTCATGATCTTTGTTTGTAACCTTTCATGTTGCATGCATAGTTACTTTGTCTTAATGTTAGAACTCCATGTTTTATGCTCATGTTTAAAGTTCTTTGATCCCAGATTTCAATGCTTGCAAATGTTTGATCTTGATTTTGATGGTGCATGTCACCTCAAAAATTATTCTTTTTATCTCTTACCTACTCAAGGATGAGCAGGAGTTAAGCTTGGGGATGCTTGATACGTGGAAAACGTATCTGTAATTTTTGATGTTCCATGCTTGTTTAGTATCTACTTTGCTTTGCTTTGTCTACACTTTGAGGTGTTTTTATATGTTTTTTGGACTAACCTATTAACAAGATGCCACAGTGCCAGTTGCCTGTATTCTTCTGTTTTTGGTTCCATAAAAGGAAGAAAATCAATATTATCGAAATTGGACGGGACAAAAGCCAAAGTCAATATTTTACCGTGGGGAAGACGGAGCTAAAGTACGAGACGAAGGGGAGCCACTAGGGGGCCACACCCCCTAGCCGCGCGGCTAGGCCCAGCCCACGCCTGGGGGGTGCAGCCACCTTGGCTGCCCCCTGTCTCGCCTCTTCACCTATAAAGACCCCCCGATACAAAACCCTAAGTACCCGATCAATATTCCACGAAACCATCTGTAGCCGCCACCATCATCCCTAGATCGGGGGATCTGAAGCTCTTCCCGGCACCCTGCCAGAGGGGAGATCATCCCAGAGGCCTTCTTCTTAATCATGCCAGCCTCCGGTATGAAGTGTGAGTAGGTCCACCTTGGACTACGGGTCCATGTAGTAGCTAGATGGTTGTATCTCCTCCTTTGTGCTACCATATTTAGATCTTGTGAGCTCCGTTCATGATCAAGATCATCTATTTGTAATCATGCATGTTGTGTTTGCGAGGATCCGATGGATATTGAGATTACTATGTCAGATTGATTAATGGTTTTGTCTTATTGATTCTATCATGTATGTGTTGTTTGAGATCTTGCATGCTCTCCGTTTCTAGTAGCTATCTTGGCCAAGTAGATGCTAGTGACTCCAAGAGGGGGTATTTATGCTCGATAGTGGGTTCATGCCTCTATTTAATCTGAGGGAAGTGACAGAAATCTCTAAGGTTGTAGATGTGTTGTTGCCATTAGGGAGAAAATAACGGTCTCTTGTTCATGGAACAAGTGGATTGTTTACCTGACACACTTTGCTTAAAGCAGTTATCCGTTGCTTGCAACTTAATACTGGAGGGGGTTTGGATGATAACCTGAAGGTGGATTACTAGTAATAGATGCAGTTGGATGGCGGTCTATGTATCTTGTTGTGTTACCCAATCAAATCTCATAGGATCATGAATTTCTAGTATTGCATTGTTATGCCTTGCTCAGTCCTGTCAATTGCCCTGCTGTAATTTGTTTACCAGTATACCATGTTTCTTTATCTTAAGGAGAACACCTCTAGTGAAATATGGACCCCGGTCCAATATTTACAATTGATACATCTTCCACTGTTACTGTTTACCTCTCTGCAAACCACTATTTCCTTCCACACCATACAGTTAACCCTTTGTTTTTAGCAAACCGGTGAGATTGACAACCTCACTGTTTGTTGGGGCAAAGTCTTGAGTTTATGTTGTGAAGGTTTCCAAGTTGCTAGCAACACCTTTGAGTCGTTTCCTTCCTCCCACTGGTTCGATAACCTTGGTTTTTTACTGAGGGAAAACTTGCTGCTGTGCTCATCACACCTTCCTCTTGGGATCTCCCAACGAAGCTTCCATGCACCATCACCAAGCAATCCTGGGCACACACACCGCGCCTCGCCCTCACCTTGCGCCACTACGTCCGCCATGACTCCAGCGAGCTCCCAGACATGATCTTTTGACCGCGCGATCGCCGTGACGAATGTCGTCGGTACAGCCACAGGGCATGGATGATTTAGAAAGATTTAGACCGCACCTCGTCGTGCCACTGTGCGTATGACGTTCGCCCTGAAGCACCACGTCGACCTATTCCCTTGTCCATGCCTATAGCTCACTCTAAGGGCGTCGTCGGCGAGTTCGATCCATGCCGTCGTGCCCCCTTCACCTCTGTATAAATAGATCCCTTCCCCGACCCCAAAACGCTCACCATTCTACTCCTCTCTCACCCAGGAACCTCTCTGACCCAACCCTAGAGCAAGGCGAGCACCACCGCGCTGGAATGTCACCGGAGTTCGCCACTTGAGAGGAAGGAATAAGCCGAAGCTAGGAGCCACCCCAAGAGCTGATGTGACCACCGTTCGAACCGCTATCGTCGACTCGTTCGTTTTCCCCCATCGCCGCACCTAGTTGGAGCCATGGTAAGCCCCCGACGACCCCCGCCTAAGCACTAGGGTTCTGACTCGCGTGTGCCCTATGACGGAGACGACGACGCTCAGTCGTTGATCACGCTCTAATCGTAAGGCTTAGATTCATCGATACCGCTTCGCGTTAGATGATCCACTGACAGGTAGGACCAGCCCCAGAGCAGCCCGCTACGCGCGTGTTGCATAGTTGGGCCAGCCCTTTAGTGTTCCCGCGCACAGCCCATCGATTTAAACTTAGTTTTATCTTTTATTTGAAAATCCTATTTTGTAGTGAACTTTAAAAATCAATTCCGATAGATATACTGCGCCAAATTGAATGAATCCAATTTTGTTTGAAAGTAGATGAAAATATATAATCACTCCCGTTGGATTCAAACATTTCGAAACTATGGATCACTCTTGGTAAAAATAACAAGATAGCTTTTGCAACTTCAAACATTTTTCTAAAATCAACCATAAGTGATTTTGAGTTGATTCCAACTCTCCAAATCACATTTGACAAGACCTTTCTGAATATGTAAAAATCTACATACTTACATATAGTAGTCCTGGACCAAAACTACAAGAATGACTTTCTAGTCATTTTTAGCCACTTAAGTATTATTAAATAATAATGTTAAACTTTATAAATTAGGCCAACCACTTTAAATCACATTCTCAAGTATTAGAATATGTGGTGATGACATGTGTCAATATGATCTCATATTTTTAATCGGGAGAATATTAAATCTTAAGTAACTTTTCAATGAGTAGAAATTACTTTTCTAAAAATAAGATAAATAAAATCTTATCACCCTTTCTTGTAATGATAGAGATGATGCTAGATCATCTAGTGTGACCCTTGTGTGATAAATAGTAGTTAAGTATAGTTTGGTGATTGTGTACCTCGTATTTATTTATAGACGCTAGTATCAATCCAGGCTACGACGAGGAGGAATTATACGAAGACGAGGACGAGAACTTCGACCACCTTACCAATAAAGGAAAGCTATACTAAGCATGCTAGACCATGCAAGCCTTATTATGCATACCTTTAGGATTCTATGTTGAGTATACCATTTTCCCAGTTTTACTTGCAAGCTTTTCCTTTCTTTCTTTTATTAAAGTTGTTCAAGTAGTAATTAATTGGTGATCCATGGAAGATTAGGAAGGATGCCATCAAGAGCTTGGAACTTGATGTAGGTAGAAATACTAGTTGATAACCCTCAAATAGCGACACCCCCATTTGATAGATGCTAGTGCTAAATTAAACTTGATCTCTAGATGGGAACAAATGATTATGAAAACCATGGAATGATGAGTCATTCTATTGAAATGTTTGACATGTGTTATGGACACAAGGACTTGAAGATGATGGTGAAGCAAGTATGTGACTTGACTTTGATAAAAACTGATATATGGGTTCAGATGTGATACCATTCCAACGTTGTAAGATCCCTCCTTTATAAAGTAAAAGGATCCCTATGATTGCAATGCTAGTCCCTGGATCAATGCTAGCATCCACAGTTTAAGATGAAGTACACAGAAACAAAGGTCATTATTACAGTCATTCCAGAGACAACATAGTCTTTACAACTCCATGGCCACAGGCCTAATACAAGAGTTTAAATAAGTAAATAGATAAAAGTCTTCATATTCATGTGCCACAAGAAAACATGTTGAGTGTAGAGTCATGACTCCTAATCCTCATCAGAGTAACCTGCAACATCACAAGTTACAGCCACAGTGGGTCAATACATTGGAATAGTATTGGCAAGTGATACCTTAGTATAATTTTTGGTGGACTAGATACTATATGCAATTTGGCTAAGTGTAGCTTAGGCTTGCTTTGCTCAAAATAGGGTTTGCCTATTAGTTGAAGACACTAAGTTTTTCTTTGTCAAAACTTTTCCCAAGGAACCACCAATAGACATTGGGGTCCTTCACCCTTGTTCACCCACAAGTTTTACTTAGAAATTGGGATGAGGAGATTCTTGATAGCTTCCATGTCTTGATGCTCAAGTTGTCCTTTTCCAGGGACATGGCTAAGTACTTAGATTCTTTCATCTGCAGAGGTTGTGCACTTTCCCCACAAGACTTGATTTTCACCAAGACATGACCTTTCAGAAGCCTTCCCTTAGACCAAATGGACGTGTTCCAACCTATCATCCCACTACCACCAACTGTCCAAATGGCTAAGTTCTTGCCACCTACGTGATCCAGGCAGAGCCCATATTGCCAAGTGGCTGCACTAGAAGCTTCTTAACATTTGGCCTCTCAAATCCCTTTGTTCCTGGGTGGCTTTCCACAAGTGAGATACACAAGGTAAACCATAGAGATGGGCCTTGTGTAACCACTCAACATAAACCATTCCTTCCATTCCACCCAGGTGTTTCATTCACTTAGTAGTTTTATTAAGTAAAAACTGAAGTCCAAAGACTTAGAAATATTTTATCATAGCATGAATATTTCACCACCCTTGTTTGCTATTAGCTAGGCTAAGCATGGAATAGATAAGAATCTTAACTTAGAAATTTCTAGCAATTCTACAACTACTAGGATTTCCCAAGTATAGCATATAAGCAAAATATAACCATGCAAGACTTAGCAAAATACTTCTAATGCATAGTAGAAAACATAGGGATAAAAATATCATGAAGCACCACTTGCCTTGGTAGTTTGGAGAGTAGCTACACTCCTCACAATCACAATCACTATTGGCACCAAAATCTACACACAGAATCATAGCAACAAATCACATACAAATAAATACAAGCAAAAATATATGGATGCATGCAACATGATATGTGATGATTTTCTAAACTCAACAAAACAAGTGTACAGTACTGGTTCATAAACAAGTTCAAAACTTGCCAAACAACATTTATTTAAAAACTAAAACATTTCTCAAATAATTTATATACACAAAATAGGCCTACACATGTTTCTGTAAATAAAACCATTTTAACAGAAGCAAAACATTAAACACATTGCATAATTAGAAAGGGCTTGTTCTCCTGATTCCATTGATATAAAATTTGTCAAATTTGAACGTGGGAATCAAAAGTTAGGGCTAAAACAAAATCAAACAACTAATAGATCTAATTCAAATTTTTAAAACGAACTCTGTGCCACGCGGCGCTCTCCCATTGGTTGGTACCGCTTCGCGTCGGATCACACTTCTGAGCCGCTGGATCTAACTTAATCGCGCGGCTCTGATTGAATCGTACCGCTTCGTCTAGGTTCTATCGTGACCACTAGATCTAGATCTAACGGTGCTCAGCACTCGACCATCAAGTGGCGGCGCTGGTGGCGGCGACAGGCGGCGACGCCTCTGTCAGAAATGCTACCGGCATTCTAGGTCGAATAGGAGAGGGAGAAGGGGCTTACCAAGATCGCCGTGTGTTGCGGATGCTCAAGGTGGCAATGGCTGGTCAAGGGGCGCGCTGTAGTGGCCGAGGGAGCTCGTCGGAGTTGCTGGCGGCGTCAGATGCTTGCTATCGAAGACGTTGCCAAGGTTCTGCGTCGACCTAGCACGAGCCAGATGGTTTAGGAGGTGCGCAAGGGCCTGGCGATCAAGACAGTATCAAAGGGGAGGCAAGGGGCGGTCTCGTTTTACCTGAATTGCACGTCGGAGTCGAGCGGCGGCTCAGGTGTTCGCGGGTGTGGACGAAGACGTCGCTCTGGGTCACGAGAAGCAAACAAAGGGCATCAGTGAACGCGCAAGGACATGCTGGTCACGATGGTTTGAACCAGAGACAGGGGGCGGTCAGTACTCATCGAGATTGGTCGCCGGAGTGCGTCTGTGCAGCGGCGGTGCAAGGGTGATTGCGGGCAACCTGGGGGCGTTTCTGTCTGGCTTTGTTGGGGGAAATGGCCACGAGGGGGAGGTGGTCTTATAGCCAGAGCGGGGGCGAGGATCACGTGCGGTATCAATGTCAATTAAGCGCGGAATCAACGCGGCAGTGAATGGCGGAGGGAACGGCTGGCGACGTGGTCGTGGGCGCGATTTGGGGAAGATGATGATGAGCTGGCGAGGTCCACCAGTCAGTGACCCGTTGGGTAGTGCGGGTGCGGTGAGAAAATCAGAAGGAGAGGGAAAACCCGGGTGGGCTGGCTAACGGGCTGCTTTGCTTGTTGGGCCAAAATCCTGGCGCCGGCCCTTTTCCTTTTCTCTAACCTTTTTCTTTTTCTGAATGAATTTCCAGGAACCTTTTTCAAATGATTTCAAAATCTATTAGAATTCAAATCTTTTCAGGATTTTTGCAGTGTGCAACCATCACATTTCTAGGCATAAAACCAAGTGGTCACTTTGAATTGGCCTGGTCACTTGGAAATAAAACAAAATAAGCAGTGACATAGCACTAGTATTAAAATAGGTTTTGAAATTGGTTTTCAAATTATATTTGTTTTGAATCTTTGGTTCAAATCCTAGCAATCTAGCAATACACTCTGAAAGCAATAAGACGCAAGGTTTGGTTCACTGAACATCTATCTCACATTGGAGATTTGTATTTGTTTTAAATGCTAATCAGATAAAATAATGAGCTCATATGCTCTTGTTTTTGAATTGATTTGTTTGAAATGAATTCTACATGATCATGGATGCATGGATGATATGCATGAGTTTGAAACATGATTTTAGGGATGTTACAAATCTAACCCCCTTAAGGTGAATCTCGCCCTCGAGATTCGGATTGGCTAGCAAGTGAGGGTGGTCTTTTCGAAGATCATCTTCTCTTTCCCATGTTGCTTCTTCTTCGGAATGATGGTTCCATTGAACTTTACAAAACTTGATAGTTTTAGTTCGAGTAACTCTTTCTACAGTCTCAAGAATCTTGATAGGTTTCTCCTCATAAGTGAGGTCACTCTCCAACTGAACCTCTTCCAAAGGTATAGTATCTTTCAAAGAAGTCTCTTCCATTTCCGGATGACATTTCTTAAGCTGACTCACATGAAACACATTATGGACAGCTGACAAACACTCTGGCAATTCAATCTCATAGGATACTTCTCCTTTGCGACTTAGAATCTTGAATGGCCCAACATATCTTGGGGCCAACTTCCCTTTGACTCCAAACCTCTTCACTCCACGAAGTGGTGACACTCTAAGATAGGCTCTATCACCAACTTCGTAGATGACTTCTCTACGCTTAGGATCTGCGTAGCTCTTCTGTCGGGATTGTCCTATCTTTAATCTATCCTTAACCAAAAGACCTTCTCTTCGGCTTCTTTGATTAGTTCTGGTCCGAACAAACTTCTTTCCCCCACACCATTCCATAACAATGGGGTGGTACATTTTCTCCCGTAGAGAAACTCAAATGGTGCCATCTCAATGCTAGCTTGATAGCTGTTGTTATAAGAAAATTCTGCGTAAGGCAAACTTTCATCCCAACTGGCTCCATAGTCTAGGGCACATGCCCTCAACATGTCTTAAAGAATCTGATTAGTCATATCTGTCTGTCCATCAGTTTGGGGATGAAAAGCAGTGCTGAATTCCAACCTCGTTCCCAATGACTCATGTAGCTGTCTCCAAAAATGGGAAGTGAATTAAGTTCCCCTATCAGACACAATACTCTTGGGCACTCCATGTAGACACACAATTCTACTCATATATATCTTGGCCAACTTAGCACTTGTATAGGTTGTCTTCACGGGTATGAAATGAGCCACTTTAGTTAGGCGATCCACTACTACCCAAATAGAATCATATCCTGACCGGGTCCTTGGTAATCCGGTAATGAAATCCATACCAATCTTGTCCCACTTCCAATCAGGAATAGGTAGTGGTTGAAGCAAACCTGATGGTTTCTGATGTTCTGCTTTCACTCTACTACACACATCACACAAAGCAATATGTTCGGCGATGTCCTTCTTGAGATTATTCCACCAAAATCTTTCCTTCATATCCATGTACATTTTGGTGTTACCCGGATGAATGGAATACGGTGAGTTGTGTGCTTCTTGTAAAATCAGTTTCCGAAGCTCCGGATCTTGTGGAACACAGATACGTTTTCCATGCCATAAAGTACCTTGTTCGTCTTCATGGAATCCTTTGGCTTTTCCCTTGCCAATATTTTCCTTGATCTCTTCAATTTCCTTATCAGACTTCTGGGCTTCCTTGATTTTGTCCAACAAAGTAGGTTGAACATCCAAAGACATGAGATGTCCGTTAGGCACAATCTCCAATCTGAGGTCTCTAAATTGGGCACACAGATCATCTGGCAGTTCTCCCTTAGTGAGGCCATTCACAAAAACCTTACGGCTTAGAGCATCCGCTACAACATTTGCTTTACCGGGGTGGTATTGCAAACTCAAGTCATAGTCCTTGATGAGTTCTAGCCATCTTCTTTGTCTCATATTAATTTCTTTCTGGGTGAAGATATACTTCAAACTCTTGTGATCAGTGAACACTTCACAACGCTTTCCCAAAAGATAGTGTCTCCATGTTTTGAGTGTACGGACAACAGAGGCTAACTCTAAATCATGAGTAGGATAGTTTACTTCATGAGTTTTGAGTTGTCTCGAGGAATAAGCCACAACTTTTCCTTCTTGCATAAGTACTGCACCCAAACCATGATGAGATGCATCACAATACACTTGGAAATCCTTCTCCAAATCTTGCAGACATAAGACTGGTGCTTTCACAAGTCTCTTCTTCAATTCTTGGAAGCTGAGTTCACAACCTTCAGACCAAGCAAATTTCTTGTCTTTCTTTAGCAATTATGTCATAGGCTTAGGTACCTTGGAGAAATTCTCAATGAATCTTCTGTAGTAACCTGCTAAGCCAAGGAACTTCAGCCGAAACTTCTTTCACTGACTTGGGAGATTCCCAATCAGTTACAGCCGAAACTTTAGCAGGATCAACTGCAACACCATCTCCTGACACAACATGTCCAAGAAATCCAACTTCATTCAACCAGAATTCACACTTGCTGAATTTGGCATAAAGTTTATGCTCTCTAAGCTTCTCAAGTATCAAACACAGATGTCCTTCATGTTCTTCTTTGCTCTTGGAGTAGATCAAAATATCATCGATGAAAACGACAACAAACTTATCAAGAAATTCCATGAACACCTTGTTCATCATATTCATGAAGTATGCTGGTGCATTGGTCAAACCAAATGGCATCACGGTATACTCATACAATCCATACCTTGTGGTGAAAGCTGTTTTAGGTATGTCTTGCTCTCTTATCTTGAGTTGGAAATAACCTGACCGAAGATCAATTTTTTAGAACACACAAGCTCCTTCTAGTTGATCAAACAAGTCATTGATTCTAGGCAAAGGATATTTGTTCTTGATAGTCACCTCATTGAGTGAACGGTAATCTATACATAACCTTTGACTTCTATCCTTATTTTCCACAAACAAAACTGGGGCTCCCCAAGATGAAGAACTTGGTTGAATAAATCCTTTCTGCAACTGCACTCCAAGTTGTTTCTTGAGTTCTTTCAGTTCATCAACTGACATCTTGTACGGTCTCTTTGCTATTGGTCCAGATCCTGGTAGCAAATCAATAAGGAACTCCACATCTATATCTGGTGGCATTCCAGGCAATTCTTCCGGAAACACATCCGGATATTCACTCACAATTGGCACACTGTCTATGCTAACCCCCTTAAGAGAATTTAGCTTACTCCCTTTTGTTTCAAAGTTGGTCTTGAATCTGATCCTTTTATTTTCTGGAGTTGTGAGTGAGACAGTATGGTTGGCACAATCTATCACTCCCTTGTGCTTAGTCATCCAGTTCATTCCCAAAATGACATCCAATCCTTGGGAGTTTAGGATTATCATGTTAACGGGAAACTTATACTTCCCAAACTCTATGACTAGATCATGACACCCTGAATTCACTATCATTTCTCCGCCAGGAGAACTTACTTTTATAGGACACCCAATAGTTTCTACCGGTAGTTCATTTCTTTGAACAAATGCTCTTGATATGAATGAATGAGATGCACCAGTATCAAAGAGAACAAATGCTGGAACAGAATTGAGTTTGAACTTACCAGCAACAGCATCAGGCTCCTCATAAATTTCCTCCACATTGATGTGGTTCACTTGTCCCTTTTGAAAAGGGTTGGGCTTGTTGGGTCCTTCAACTTTCTTTTCTGGGCATTCATTTGCATAATGCCCCATCTTCTTGCACTTGAAACACTCAATCTGACTAATATCCTTCTTGACAGGCTGGCTTCCACTACCACTTCCACTACCACTATGGTGGCTCTTATATCCACCCTTGTGGTTCTTATACTTGTCATTGTCATGACTACGGTGATGCTTGTTGTCATGATGACGGTTGTGGTCGTGGTGCTTGTTGAATTTCCCATGCTTGTGGGATCCTGAGCTTCCACTATCATCAGAATGGGAACGTTTGTGAGACAATCCAGAGCTGTGCTTGTCCGAGTGCTTTCTCTTCCTACTCTTAACTTGCTTCATTTTGTTCTCCAAAATGGCAGCCTTGTCACAAGAGACTGGTATGTGGGAACATAGGCCACTGATAGCTGCAGGTTCAGTTCATCATTCAGCCCTTCAAGGAACTTTTCCTTCCTCTTAGCATCAGTGTCAACTTCATCCGGTGCATAACGCGCTAGATTGTTGAACTCCTCAATATATTCAGCCACGCTGCGGTGGCGCTGCTTCATATTATGGAACTCTTTCTTCTTTAAACTCATCACTCCGGATGAGATGTGAGTAGTACGAAAGACATCTTCAAAGATAGCCCATGTCACATCTTCAATGGGAGTGGTGATCTAGAAGTTATCCCACCAAGTGGCGGCTGGTCCTTCCAACAAATGTGCTGCAAATCTGACTTTTTCTGCATCGATGACAACGATTACCAAGTCCTTGTTCACAGAGCATAGCCAATCATTGGCCACCATAGGATTAGTTGTTCCTGAGAACTTTGCTGGACTCAATCTCAAGAACCTGGTAAGCATGTCAAAACTCGGTGGGTTGTTGTTGTTGTTGTTTTTATTGTTGTTGTTGTTGTTGTTCTGGTTCTGGATGAACGTAGTCATCATTTGTATCAGTTGAGTCTGAGCTGTCATCATTTGCTGCATCTCAGGGGTGATGTTGTTGTTGTTGGGGTTGGGATTGGCACGACGGGGAGGCATTTGTGGTTTGTTCAATAGAGATAAGAATGAGATACCCATAGATGCTATCATGCACAATACATCACATAAATAAACACCAAGCATGCATCATAATAATAATAGTTCAACAACAAAAACGACAAGTTTGCAAAGTAAACACACCAATAACAAGCCATCCACATGTTGGATGGTCATTGCGACACAAATAAAGTATGATAAATAAATGATAAATGAGTAGTCATCACTACTCCTCGGCATCAATATCCTCCTCAACAAAGGTAAGACCTGCATTCTCCATGGCGGTCTTGTATTCCTCGACATTGGTGGTCAAGGTCTCTACTTTGGCTTTGAGAGCCCTCTTCTGGGAACGAAGCCTCTCAATCACAGTCTGCTGATGCTCGAGCTCTAAGTCCTTGTTCTCCAGTTCTGCAGTCATGTCTCGAATCCTCTTGTTCCTATCTAGGACTCGCTTCTCTTGACTCTTGAACTTTCTGTCCTGACTCTCGAACTTTGCCTCCATCTCCTTGACTATCTCATCTTGCTCCGCTAAGAGCTTGTCCTTCTCACGAAGCTGCACCTGGAGTTCGTCATTGCTGAGCATGATGTTGGTCCTATCAGTGTCCATGTGCCTAAGAAGAACCTCTAAGTCCTGGAGGTATAGACGAATCGGCTCTACTGTCTCCCTCGAAGTGTCCTCAAAGTCGATGGCCTCTCCATCCTCATCACGTCTACCAAAAGCGTGGAAGTGAGTACCTCTAACCTGTCGAGAGTGTCTCCCTAACAGACGTCCAATCAAGTCCTGCATGACTACCTCTAGGCCTCTCTCCTTGTCATCGTGCATGAGCTTGAAGATGATAGCCTCCGTGGTAGGCTCAGTCTGGCGTCCTGGCTGATTGACCTTGAAACCCCAAAGGTCTTTCCTCTAAAACTTGGTGAGGGGAAGCACCATGATGGTAGGAAGAGGGAGATTGAGCAAAGTAGTGAGCTCAATAATACGAGGGCCAAAGCAAGTTCCCTGGAACTCCTCAACAGTGCTGATGGTAACATTAGGCATCTATTTATAAGATAGAAAAAGTTAGAAACAACACAATTTAAGATAAAACACAAGGAAAAACATCACATGCATATCTTTGGAAATCCAAACACACAAGTCATGGCATACATGGATCCATTACAACAACCAAGGTTCAACTTATTTTAAGCAACATTTCGAAAATAAGGTGATAAGTGGTGGTCCAACTAACGTGGTACATTACAATCCCATCTCACTTGCCAAGTTGGCTAACAGGGCATCCCTAGAGGCAATCTGTTTGTCTAGATCACAAGGCTCCATTGCTAAGTCTATGATGTCCTTCCTTAGGCTTTGGTTAGTAGCCTCTAACTCTTGGGCATGTTTCTTCTCTTCCTTAAGATCATTCTGAGTGTTAAGCATTCTGCACTTGATTCTATCACCAAGTTCTTTGATGGCTCTCCCAGCTGCATCCCTTGCTGAATCAAAGAATGTAGTGTGCATCATTGTGTTGGTGACCATGCAGAATCCTGAGTCTTGTGGTTGTCTTCCTTGTTTTTATACAAGTGAAGTTGCACCCACCAGTACTCAACTCCTTCATCCATCACAGGAAAACCTTTGTACACAGCTGCACCATGTATTCCCATTGCAACCATGAGGTCCTTGAGAGCCTTGGGGAACTCTGTCTCACATTCCAAAGTCATTGTCATGAGTGGTCCCTTCTTCACGGCTTCGTTGATGGAGTTCATCTACAAATAGAGATGAGAAAGAAGATTAGAAAAGTTTACGAGAAGAATAGACAAGTGTGGAAGTTGTTGAAATTTTTTCCTTAGTGGTTTCCAATCCTAGGGTCATAATCCTACATGCAACACAGTGCTCTGATACCATCTGTAAGATCCCTCCTTTATAAAGGAGAAGGATCCCTATGATTGCAATGCTAGTCCCTGGATCAATGCTAGCATCCACAGTTTAAGATGAAGTACACAGAAACAAAGGTCATTATTACAGTCATTCCAGAGACAACATAGTCTTTACAACTCCATGGCCACAGGCCTAATACAAGAGTTTAAATAAGTAAATAGATAAAAGTCTTCATCTTCATGTGCCACAGGCAAACATGTTGAGTGTAGACTCATGACTCCTAATCCTCATCAGAGTAACCTGCAACATCACAAGTTACAACCACAGTGGGTCAATACATTGGAATAGTATTGGCAAGTGATACCTTAGTATAATTTTTGGTAGACTAGATGCTATATGCAATTTGGCTAAGTGTAGCTTAGGCTTGCTTTGCTCAAAATAGGTTTTGCCTATTAGTTGAAAACACTAAGTTTTTCTTTGTCAAAACTTTTCCCAAGGAACCACCAATAGACATTGGGGTCCTTCACCCTTGTTCACCCACAAGTTTTACTTAGAAATTGGGATGAGGAGATTCTTGATAGCTTCCATGTCTTGATGCTCAAGTTGTCCTTTTCCAGGGACATGGCTAAGTACTTAGATTCTTCCATCTATAGAGGTTGTGCACTTTCCCCACAAGACTTGATTTTCACCAAGACAGGACCTTTCAGAAGCCTTCCCTTAGACCAAATGGACGCGTTCCAACCTATCATCCCACTACCACCAACTGTCCAAATGGCTAAGTTCTTGCAACCTATGTGATCCAGGCAGAGCCCATATTGCCAAGTGGCTGCACTAGAAGCTTCTTAACATTTGGCCTCTCAAATCCCTTTGTTCCTGGGTGGCTTTCAACAAGTGAGATACACAAGGTAAACCATAGAGATGGGCCTTGTGTAACCACTCAACATAAACCATTCCTTCCATTTCACCCAGGTGTTTCATTCACTTAGTTGTTTTATTAAGTAAAAACTCAAGTCCAAAGACATAGAAATATTTTATCATAGCATGAATATTTCACCACCCTTGTTTGCTATTAGCTAGGCTAAGCATGGCATAAATAAGCATCTTAACTTAGAAATTTCTAGCAATTCTACAACTACTAGGATTTCCCAAGTATAGCATATAAGCAAAATATAACCATGCAAGACTTAGAAAAATACTTCTAATGCATAGTAGAAAACATAGGGATGAAAATATCATGAAGCACCACTTGCCTTGGTAGTTTGGAGAGTAGCTACACTCCTCACAATCACAATCACTATTGGCACCAAAATCTACACATAGAATCATAGCAACAAATCACATACAAATAAATACAAGAAAAAATATATGGATGCATGCAACATGATATGTGATGATTTTCTAAACTCAACAAAACAAGTGTACAGTACTGGTTCATAAACAAGTTCAAAACTTGCCAAACAACATTTATTTAAACACTAAAACATTTCTCAAATAATTTATATACACAAAATAGGCCTACACATGTTTCTATAAATAAAACCATTTTAACAGAAGAAAAACATTAAACACATTGCATAATTAAAAAGGGCTTGTTCTCCTGATCCCATTGATATAAAATTTGTCAAATTTGAACGTGGGAATCAAAAGTTATGGCTAAAACAAAATCGAACAACTAATAGATCTAATTCAAATTTTTAAAACGAACTTTGTGCCACGTGGCGCTCTCCCATTGGTTGGTACCACTTCGCGTCGGATCACGCTTCTGAGCCGCTGGATCTAACTTAATCGCGCGGCTCTGATTGAATCGTACCGCTTCGTCTAGGTTCTATCGTGACCACTAGATCTAGATCTAACGGTGCTCAGTACTCGACCATCAAGTGGCAGCGCTGGCGGCAGCGACAGGCGGTGATGCCTCTGTCAGAACTACTACCGGCGTTCTAGGTCACACGGGAGAGGGAGAAGTGGCTTACCAAGCTCGTCGTGTATTGCTGATGATCAAGGTGGCGATGGCTGGTCAAGGGGCGCGCTGTAGTGGCCGAGGGAGCTCGTCGGAGTTACTAGCGGCGTCAGATGCTTGCTATCGAAGACATTGCCGAGGTTCTGTGTCGACCTAGCACGAGCCAGATGGTTTAGGAGGTGCGCAAGGGCCTAGCGATCAAGACAGTATCAAAGGGGAGGCAAGGGGCAGTCTCGTTTTACCTGAATTGCACGTCGGAGTCGAGCGGCGGCTCAGGTGTTCGCGGGTGTGGACAAAGACGTCGCTCTGGGTCACGAGAAAGCAAAGAGAGGGCATCAGTGAACGCGCAAGGACATGCTGGTCACTATGGTTTGAACCAGAGACAGGGGGGCAGTCAGTACTCACCGAGATTGGTCGCCGGAGTGCGTCTGTGCAGCGGCGGTGCAAGTGCGATTAGCGGCACTGGGGCGTTCTGCAGCTTTGTTGGGGGAAATGGCCGCGAGGGGGAGGTGGTCTTATAGCCAGAGCGGGGCGAGGATCACACGCGGTATCAATGGCAATTAAACGCGGAATCAACGCGGCAGTGAATGGCGGAGGGAACGGCCGGCAACGTGGTCGTGGGCGCGATTTGGGGAAGATGATGATGAGCTGGTGAGGTCCACCAGTCAGTGACCCGTTGGGTAGTGCGGGTGCGGTGAGAAAATCAGAAGGAGAGGGAAAACCCGGGTGGGCTGGCTAACGGGCTGCTTTGCTTGTTGGGCCAAAATCTCAGTGCCGCCCTTTCCTTTTCTCTAACCTTTTTCTTTTTCTGAATGAATTTCCAGGAACCTTTTTCAAATGATTTCAAAATCTATTTGAATTCAAATCTTTTCAGGATTTTTGAAGTGTGCAACCATCACATTTCTGGTCATAAAACCAAGTGGTCACTTTGAATTGGCCTGGTCACTTGGAAATAAAACAAAATAAGCAGTGACATAGCACTAGTTTTAAAATAGGTTTTGAAATTGGTTTTCAAATTATATTTGTTTTGAATCTTTGGTTTAAATCCTAGCAATCTAGAAATACACTCTGAAAGCAATAATACACAAGGTTTGGTTCACTGAACATCTATTTCACATTAGAGATTTGTATTTGTTTTAAATGCTGATCACATAAAATAATGAGCTCATATGCTCTTGTTTTTGAATTGATTTGTTTGAAATGAATTATACATGATCATGGATGCATGGATGATATGCATGAGTTTGAAACATGATTTTAGGGATGTTACAAACGTTTATCGTACAACCACAATACCCGAATTTGGGTAAGGCTTGACTAGAAGTTTATATGTCTTAGTGTAGGTTCCCTCACAGAATGAGGTGAGCTGAGGCTACCTTGTGATTGTCACTGTCCACCCATGCAGTGCCCAAGATGACAGATGGTCATGGTTGGGATGCCAAACTCATACGGGAGGTGCCTATACTAGGGTGTGTAATTGAAAGGTTAGGATAGATTATCCGCGTACCAAGTATGATGATTCAGAATTGTTCCTGACTGATGTATTGAATGTTGTGGTGAAAGTGTACCACCTCTGCAGAGTGTCAAACTATTCAAATAGCCGCGTCCGTGGTTATGGACAGTTGGATGGCCATACTATTCCGTTGTCAGATGTTTTCCAAAATGACCCGTGACTTGAATGATGACTTTGACTGGACCCCACAAGTTGTGGAGATGAAGCTAGGTTCCCACCTAAGTAACATAGACAACTAAAGTTTGGTTTTATTATGAGATATTGGTTGAAATAAAATTGGCTTGTGGCAAACAAACCTATAGCTTAAGATTCCTATTAGAATGACCTTACTGCTTTAGTGAATGTTTGTGAGTACCTCAAAGTACTCATGGCTTTGTCCCTGGCTATTTCCAAGGCCAGACTATGAAGGATACTACGAGGAGGATGGACAGCAGGACACTTACGATAACTAGGATCATCTCCGATCGTCAGCATTGCCTGTGACCCTAAAGATAGAGCCACGACCATGCTACTATTATTATTATTCCGCTGCTTTGATTGTAATCAGACTTGATCATGAGATCAACTATGTGTAAGACTATTATGATTTGTAATGGATGATGAACTATGATACCAATCTGTTGTGTCTCGCAAAAATGGTAATCCTAGGATTATGATGTACGGCATAACAGGCATCTGGGATTAAAAATCCGGGTGTTCACAAGTTGGTATCTGTAAGATCCCTCCTTTATAAAGGAAAAGGATCCCTGTGATTGCAATGCTAGTCCCTGGATCAATGCTTGCATCCACAGTTTAAGATGAAGTACACAGATACAAAGGTCATTTATTACAGCCATTCCAGAGATAAATATAGTCTTTACAACTCCAAGGCCATAGGCCTAATACAAGAGTTTGAATGAGTAAATAAATAAAAGTCTTCATCTTCATGTGCCACAGGCAAACATGTTGAGTGTAGACTCATGACACCTAATCCTCATCAGACTAACCTGCAACATCACAAGTTACAGCCACAGTGGGTCAATACATTGGAATAGTATTGGCAAGTGATACCTTAGTATAATTTAGGTGGACTATATTACTATATGCAATTTGGCTAAGTGTAGCTTGGCTTGCTTTGCTCAATATAGGTTTTGCCTATTAGTTGAAATCACTAAGTTTTTCTTTGTCAAAACTTTTCCCAAGGAACCACCAATAGACATTGAGGTCCTTCACCCTTGTTCACCCACAAGTTTTACTTAGAAATTGGGATGAGGAGATTCTTGATAGCTTCCATGTCTTGATGCTCAAGTTGTCCATTGCCATGGACTTGGCTAAGTACTTAGATTTTTCCATCTATAGAGGTTGTGAACTTTCCCCACCAGACTTGGTTTCACCAAGACAGGACCTTTCAGAAGCCTTCCCTTAGACCAAATGGACGCGTTCCAACCTATCATCCCACTACCACCATCTGTCCAAATGGCTAAGTTCTAGCAACCTATGTGATCCAGGCAGAGCCCATATTGCCAAGTGGCTGCACTAGAAGCTTCTTAACACTTGGCCTCTAAAATATCTTTGTTCCTGGGTGGCTTACCACAAGTGAGATACACAAGGTAAACCATAGAAATGGGCCTTGTGTAACCACTCAACATAAACCTTTCCTTCCATTCCACCCAGGTGTTTCATTAACTTAGTTGTTTTATGAGGAAAAACACAAGTCCAAAGGACTTAGAAATATTTTCATCATAGCATGTATATATTTCACCAACCCTTGGTTGCTACTAGCTAGGCTAAGCATGGCATAGATAGTACCTTAACTTAGACATTTTCTAGCAATTATACAACTACTAGGATTTCCCAACATGGCATATAAGCAAAATATAGCATGCAAGTCTAACAAAATATTTCTAATGCTTAGCAGAAAACATACGAATGATAATATTCATGAAGTACCACTTGCCTTGGTAGTTTGGAGAGTAGTTACACTCTTCACAATCACAATCACTAGCACCAAAATCTACACAAAGAATTATAGCAACAAATCACATACAAAACATATACAACCAAAAATATATGCATGCATGCAAAATGGTATGTGATGATTTTTAAAACTCAACCAAGCAAGTAAACAGTACTGAATCGAAAACAAGTTAAAAACTTGCCAAACAACCATTATTTAAACCCTAAATTATTTCCTAAACATTTCATATACTCAATTTAGTCCTACACAAGTTTCTACAAAAAAACCTTTTTAACAGAAGCAAAACATTAAACACATTGCATATTTAGAAAGAGCTTGCTCTCCTGATTCCAACGATATAAAATTTGTCAAATTCTAACGTGGGGATCAAAAGTTATAGCCAAAACAAATTTGAACATAAATCAGATTCAAATCCTGTTTTAAATCTAAACTCCAGCCACGCGGCAGCGTCTGATTGGACGATACCGCTTCGCACCGGATCACGCTCGGATACCGTTGGATCTAACTAAACCCACACGACTCAGATCTGATCTTACCTCTTCGTCACAGATCTAATCTCACGCGTTAGATCTAAATCCTACGGCCCTAATCTAACTGACCACAGACGGGCGGCGCTAGCGGCGGCGACTGGCGGCGGCGCGCTCTGACAGTGGCGGTGCCGGCGAACTAGGGCGCCCGGAGAGGTGGGAAGATGCTCACCTGAACCGCAGCGACGAGGAGAAGCTCGACGTGTCCTTGGTTGGCGAAGGGGCGCTCGGAGTCGTCGTGGATTGCTCGTCGGAGTAGTCCCTGGCGGTTGTGGCTTCGGCTTGTCGATGTTGGTGATGTTCTGAGCCGCGCTAAGACAAGGGGAGGGTACCGTTAGATGCGCAAGACGCTGGGGACCTTATGCATATCAAACAGAGGGCAAGGGGAGGCTAGAACTTACGGGGAAAGGTCGCCGGAGTTCGAGCAGAGAGCGGCGGCGCTCAGTTGTGGACGTTGCCGAGGCTACAGGCCATGCGCGAGCAAACGAGAAGTGTCAGTAGATGCGCACAAAGATGCAGAGCAAGCTAGCATGAACCACGGGCAGAGGGGAGTGCGGTGCTCACCGGAATCCGTCGGCGAGGTCGTCGGAACAGCGGGGTTGCGGTGAGGAATACTCGCAGCCTGGGGGCACTTCGGGTTGGCTCTGTTGGGGGAAATGGCCACGAGGGGGAGGGGTTTAAGTAGCCAGGAGGGGCGAGGAAATCACGCTGCAGATCAATGCCAATTAAGCGTGGAATCAAACAGGAAACGCCCGCGGGATTTGGGGATGAACCAGTCGTGGGGGTGGAGACGACGATGGTCGTGTGGGCCGTGACTGTCAGCAAGAGAGAAGGAGAGGGAGTGGGTCCTGCCTGTCAGCGAGCTAGTGGGTGCGGGGGAGAGTGAGAGAAAACGGTTCGCGGGGTGGGGTGTTGGGCTGAGCTGGGCTGGTTGGGCCAGATTCGGCTGGGTGGTATTTTTTTCTCTCTTTAGGCTTTTTCTTTTTCTGTTTGTTTTTTTGAAATGATTTTCAAACCTCAATTCAAATCTGTTTGAATCCAAAGATTTTTTGGATTTTTGTACAGACAAACTTGTGCTCAAATAAGTGTCAAACACATGTGTTCACTCAAACACACTTCGGTCTTTTGAAAATAAAAATAAAACTATGCCTTTATGAGGTGTGATAATAGGCATAGATTTGGTTTTATTTCATTTTGTTTTTGAAATTTTGTTCAAAACTTTTGGTGGTGCTTAAGTTTGAATAAACAAACTTTACTGAATCAAAACAAGTATTTCTTCTCATTAGAAGATAGCACTAAGGCTTAGAGCAAGCTTACATAAAATAATAAGCACAAATGCTTCTGTTTTGAATTGATTTGTTTGAAATTAAATTCATATGCTCATGGATGCATGGATGATATGCATAAGTTTGAAACATGATTTTGAGGATGTTACAAATCTAACCCCCTTAAGGTGAATCTCGCCCTCGAGATTCGGATTGGCTAGCAAATAGGTAAGGGTGGTCTTTCCGAAGATCATCTTCTCTTTCCCATGTTGCTTCTTCTTCGGAATGATGGTTCCACTGGACTTTACAAAACTTGATAATCTTGGTCCGTGTGACTCTTTCTGTAGTCTCAAGAATCTTGATAGGCTTCTCTTCATAAGTGAGATCACTCTCCAACTGAACCTCCTCCAAAGGTATAGTATCCTTCAAAGAAGTTTCTTCCATTTCTGGATGACATTTCTTAAGTTGACTCACATGAAACACATTGTGGACAGCTGACAGAGATTCCGGCAGTTCAATTTCATAGGCAACTTCTCCTTTACGACTCAAAATCTTGAATGGTCCAACATATCTTGGTGCCAATTTTCCTTTGACTCCGAACCTCTTCACTCCACGAAGTGGTGACACTCTAAGATAAGCTCTATCACCAACTTCGTAGGTGACTTCTCTATGCTTAGGATATGCATAGCTTTTCTGTCGGGACTGTGCTATCTTCAACCTGTCCTTAACCAACTTGACCTTCTCTTCGGCTTCTTTGATAAGATCTGGCCCGAATAAACTTCTTTCTCCCACACCATTCCATAACAATGGGGTGGTACACTTTCTTCCGTAGAGAGACTCAAATGGTGCCATCTCAATGCGTAAGGCAGACTTTCATCCCAACTGGCTCCATAGTCTAGGGCACATGCCCTCAACATGTCTTCAAGAATTTGATTAGTCCTTTCGGTTTGA
Organism: Avena insularis; assembly: GCA_023614405.1. Lineage (NCBI taxonomy): Eukaryota > Viridiplantae > Streptophyta > Magnoliopsida > Poales > Poaceae > Avena > Avena insularis. The sequence goes on along the minus strand of CM042689.1, from coordinate 242,427,242 downwards.
GGATGAAAAGCAGTACTGAATTCCAACCTCGTTCCCAATGACTCATGTAACTGTCTCCAAAAATGGGAAGTGAATTGAGTTCCCCTATCAGAAACAATACTCTTGGGCACTCCATGTAGACATACAATTCTACTCATGTAGATTTTGGCTAACTTAGCACTTGTATAGGTTGTCTTCACGGGTATGAAATGAGCCACTTTAGTTAGGCGATCCACTACTACCCAAATAGAATCGTATCCTGACCGGGTCCTTGGTAATCCGGTAATGAAATCCATACCAATCTTGTCCCACTTCCAATCAGGAATAGGTAGTGGTTGAAGCAAACATGTTGGTTTCTGATGTTCCGCTTTCACTCTACTACACACATCACACAAAGCAATATGTTCGGCGATGTCCTTCTTGAGATTATTCCACCAGAATCTTTCTTTCATGTCCATGTACATTTTGGTGTTACCCGGATGAATCGAATACGGTGAGTTGTGTGCTTCCTGCAAAATCAGTTTCCGCAGCTCCGGATCTTGTGGAACACAGATACGTTTCCCATGCCATAAAGTACCCTGTTCGTCTTCATGGAACCCTTTGGCTTTTCCTTTGCCAATCTTTTCTTAAATCTCTTCGATTTCTTTATCAATCTTCTGGGCTTCTTTGATCTTGTCCAACAAAGTGGGTTGAACATCCAAAGACATGAGATATCCTTCAGGCACAATCTCCAATCTGAGTTTTCTGAATTGGGCACACAAATCATCCGGCAATTCTCCTTTGGTAAGGCCATTCACAAAAACCTTACGACTTAGAGCATCTGCTACAACATTTGCTTTATCAGGGTGGTATTGCAAACTTAAGTCATAGTCCTTGATAAGTTCTAGCCATCTTCTTTGTGTCATATTAATTTCCTTCTGGGTGAAGATATACTTCAAACTTTTGTGATCTGTGAACACTTCACAACGCTTTCCCAAAAGATAGTGTCTCCATGTTTTGAGTGCATGGACAACTAAGGCTAACTCTAAATCATGAGTAGGATATTTCACTTCATGAGTTTTGAGTTGTCTCGAGGCATACGCCACAACTTTTCCTTCTTGCATAAGTACTGCACCCAAATCCTGATGAGATGCATCACAATATACTTGGAAATCTTTTTCCAAATTTGGCAGACACAAGACTGGTGCTGTCACAAGTCTCTTCTTCAATTCCTGAAAGCTGAGTTCACAACCTTCCGTCCATGCAAATTTCTTGTCTTTCTTTCGCAATTCCGTCATGGGCTTAGATACCTTGGAGAAATTTTCAATGAACCTTCTGTAGTAACCTACTAAGCCAAGGAAACTACGAACTTCTTTCACTGACTTGGGATATTCCCATTCAGTTACAGCTGAAACCTTTGCAGGATCAACTGCTACACCATCCTTTGTCATAACATGTCCAAGAAATCCAACTTCATTCAACCAGAATTCACACTTGCTGAATTTAGCATAAAGTTTATGCTCTCTTAACTTCTCAAGTATCAAACTTAAATGTCCTTCATGCTCTTCTTTGCTCTTGGAGTAGACTAAAATGTCATCGATGAAAACGACAACAAACTTGTCAAGGAATTCCATGAACACCTTGTTCATCATATTCATGAAGTATGATGGAGAATTGGTTAAACCAAATGGCATCACGGTATACTCATCCAATCCATACCTTGTGGTGAAAGTTGTCTTAGGTATGTCTTGTTCTCTTATCTTGAGTTGAAAATAGCCTGACCTGAGATCAATCTTTGAGAACACACAAGCTCCTTCTAGCTGATCACACAAGTCATTGATTCTAGGCAAAGGGTATTTGTTCTTGATAGTCACCTCTTTGAGTGAACGGTAATCTATGCATAACCTTTGACTTCTGTCTTTCTTCTCTACGAACAAAACTGGGGCTCCCCAAGATGAAGAACTTGGTTGAATAAATCTTTTTTGCAGCTGTTCTCCAAGTTGTTTCTTGAGTTCTTTCAGTTCATCAACTGACATCTTATACGGTCTCTTTGCTATTGGTCCAGATCCTGGTACCAAATCTATAAGAAACTCCACATCTCTATCTGGTGGCATTCCCGGCAATTCTTCCGGAAACACATCCGGATACTCACTCACAATTAGCTGCTGCCTATGCTAACCCCTTAAGAGAATTTAGCATACTCCTTCTTGCTTCAAAGTTGGTCTTGAATCTGATCCTTTTATTTTCTGGAGTTGTGAGTGAGACAGTATGGTTGGCACAATCTATCACTCCCTTGTGCTTAGTCATCCAGTCCATTCCCAAAATGACATCCAATCCTTGGGAGTTTAGAATTATCAGGTTAACGGGAAACTTATACTTCCCAAACTCTATGACTAGATCATGACATCCTGAATTCACTATCATTTCTCCACCAGGAGAACTTACTTTTATAGGACACCCAATAGTTTCTACCGGCAGTTCATTTCTTTCAACAAATGATGTTGATATGATTGAATGAGATGCACCAGTATCAAAGAGAACAAATGCTGGAACAAAATTGAGTTTGAACTTACCAGCCACAGCATTAGGCTCCTCATAGATTTCCTCCACATTGATGTGGTTCACCTGTCCCTTCTGAAAAGGGTTGGGCTTGTTGGGTCCTTCAACTTTATTTTCTGGGCATTCATTTGCATAATGCCCCATCTTCTTGCACTTGAAGCATTTCAACCTGACTAATGTCCTTCTTGACAGGTTGTCTTCCACTTCCACTTCCATTACCACTGTGGTGGCTTTTGTATCCACCCTTGTGGTTCTTGTACTTGTCATTGTCATGACTGCGGTGATGCTTGTTGTCATGACGGTTGTGGTTGTGGTGCTTGTTGAATTTCCCATGCTTGTGGGATCCTGAGCTTCCACTGTCATCATAATGGGAACATTTGTGTGACGATCCCGAGCTGTGCTTGTCTGAGTCCTTTCTCTTTCTGCTTTCAACTTGTTTTATTTTGTTCTCCAAAATAGCAGCCTTGTCACATAGATACTGATAAGTGGGAACATAGGCCACAGCCAACTGCAGATTCAGTTCATCATTTAACCCTTCGAGGAACTTTTCTTTCCTCTTAGCATCGGTGTCAACTTCATCTGGTGCATATCGCGCCAGATTGTTGATCTCCTCAATATATTCAGCCACGTTATGTGGCGCGCTTGAGTTATGGAACTCCTTCTTTTTCAGACTCATCACTCCAGATGAGATATGAGCAGTACGAAAGCCATCCTCAAAGATAGCCCATGTCACATCTTCTATGGGCGTGGTGATCTGGAAGTTATCCCACCAAGTGGCGGCTGGTCCCTCGAGCAAATGTGCTGCAAATCTGACTTTTTCAGCATCAGTACAGCCCACAGTTACCAAGTCCTTGTTCACAGAGCGTAGCCAATCATTGGCCACCATGGGATCAGTCGTTCCTGAGAACTTTGCTGGCCTCAAATCTCAAGAACCTGGTAAGCATGTCAAAACCCGGTGGGTTGTTGTTGTTGTTGTTATTGTTGTTATTGTTGTTGTTTTGGTTCTGGATGAACGTCGTTATCATCTGCATCAGCTGAGTTTGAGCGGTCATCATTTGCTGCATTTCTGGAGTGATGTTGTTGTTGTTGTTGGGGTTGGGGTTTGCACGACAGGGAGGCATCTGTGGTTGGTTCAATAGAGATAAGAATGAGATACCCGTAGATTCTTTCATGCACATTACATCACATAAACAAACACAAAGCATGCAACATAATGATAAAGGTTCAACAACCAGATAACAAGTTTGCAAGGTAAAACACACATAAATAACAAGCCATCCACATGTCGGATGGTCTATAACAAGTTCTCAAACAACAAGTACGATAATAAATGATAAATGAGTAGTCAAATCTACTCATCGGCATCAACCTCCTCCTCGACAAAGGTAAGACCTGCGTTCTCCATCGCGGTCTTGTATTCCTCGACACTAGTGGTCAAGGTCTCTATCTTGGCTTTGAGAGCCCTCTTAGGGAAGCCTCTCAATCACCGTCTGCTGATGCTCGAGCTCGAAGTCCTTGGCCTGCAGTTCTTCAGTCATGTCCCGGATCTTCTTGTTCCTATCCTGGACTCGCTTCTCCTGACTCTTGAACTTTCTGTCCTGGCTCTTGAACTTCGCCTCCATCTCCTTGACTATCTCGTCTTGCTCCACGAAGAGCTTGTCCTTCTCATGGCTGCACTGGAGTTCGTCATTACTGAGCATGACGTTGGTCCTACCGGAGTCCACGTGCCTAATGAGAGCCTCTAAGTCCTGGAGGTATAGACGAATCGGCTCCGCTGTGTCCCTCGAATCATCCTCGAAGTCGATGGACTCTCCATCCTCATCACGTCTACCGAAGACGTCGAAGTGAGTACCTCTAACCTGTCAGGAGTGTCTCCCTAGCAGACGTCCTATCAGATCCTGCATGACTACCTCAAGGCCTCTCTCCTTGTCGTCGTGCATGAGCTTGAAGACGATGGCCTCCGTGGTAGGCTCGATGGCGTCGGGCTGGTTGACCTTGAAACCCAGAGGTCTTTCCTCTCAAACTTGGTGAGGGGAAGCACCATGATGGTAGGAGAGGGAGATTGAGCAAAGTAGTAAGCTCAACAATACGAGGACCAAAGCGAGTAACCTGGAACTCCTCAACAGTGCTGATGGTAACAGTAAGCATCTATTTATAAGATAGAAAAAGTTATAACAACACAATTCAAGTTACAACATAAGGCAAGACATCACATACATATCCTTGGAAAGAAAAACACACAAGTCATGGCACACATGGATCCATTACAACAACCAAGGTTCAACTTATTTTAAAGCAACATTTGGAAAATAAGGTGATAAGTGGTGGTCCAACTAACGAAGTACGTTTACAATCCTATCTCACTGGATCTGTTGGCTAACACAATGTTTCTAGAAGCAATCAGCCTATCTTGCTCACATGACTCCATCACTAAGTCTATAATGTCTCCTCTTAAGGTTTGGTTGGTAGCTTCCAACTCTTGGGTATGTTTCTTCTCTTCCTTTAGATCATTTTGGAGGTTGAGCATTCTGCACTTGACTCTATCACCAAGTTCTTTGATGGTCTTCCAAGCTGCATCCCTTGCTGATTCAAAGAATGTAGTGTGCACCACTGAATTGGTGAACATGCAGAATCCTTTTTCCTGGTGGTTGTCTTCCTTGTTTTTATACAAGTGAAGTTGCACCCACCAGTATTCCACTCCTTCATACATCACAGGAAAACCTTTGTACACATATGCACCTTGTATCTCTAATGCAACCATGAGGTCCTTGAGAGCCTTGGGGAATTCTGTCTCACACTCCAAAGTCATTGTCATGAGTGGTCCTTTCCTTACGGCTTCGTTGATGGAGTTCATCTACAAATAGAGATGAGGAAGAAGATTAGAAAAGTTTACGAGAAGAATAGACAAGTGTAGAAGTTGCTGAAAAATTTTCCTTAGTGGTTTCCAATCCTAGGGTCATAATCCTACAGGCAACACAGTGCTCTGATACCATCTGTAAGATCCCTCCTTTATAAAGGAAAAGGATCCCTGTGATTGCAATGCTAGTCCCTGGATCAATGCTAGCATCCACAGTTTAAGATGAAGTACACAGATACAATGGTCATTTATTACAGCCATTCCAGAGATAAATATAGTCTTTACAACTCCAAGGCCACAGGCCTAATACAATAGTTTGAATGAGTAAATAAATAAAAGTCTTCATCTTCATGTGCCATAGGCAAACATGTTGAGTGTAGACTCATGACACCTAATCCTCATCAGAGTAACCTGCAACATCACAAGTTACAGCCACAGTGGGTCAATACATTGGAATAGTATTGGCAAGTGATACCTTAGTATAATTTAGGTGGACTATATTACTATATGCAATTTGGCTAAGTGTAGCTTGGCTTGCTTTGCTCAATATAGGTTTTGCCTATTAGTTGAAATCACTAAGTTTTTCTTTGTCAAAACTTTTCCCAAGGAACCACCAATAGACATTGAGGTCCTTCACCCACAAGTTTTACTTAGAAATTGGGATGAGGAGATTGTTGATAGCTTCCATGTCTTGATGCTCAAGTTGTCCATCTACAGAGGTTGTGAACTTTCCCCACCAGACTTGGTTTCACCAAGACAGGACCTTTCAGAAGCCTTCACTTAGACCAAATGGACGCGTTCCAACCTATCATCCCACTACCACCATCTGTCCAAATGGCTAAGTTCTAGCAACCTATGTGATCCGGGCAGAGCCCATATTGCCAAGTGGTTGCACTAGAAGCTTCTTAACACTTGGCCTCTAAAATCTCTTTGTTCCTGGGTGGCTTACCACAAGTGAGATACACAAGGTAAACCATAGAAATGGGCCTTGTGTAACCACTCAACATAAACCTTTCCTTCCATTCCACCCAGGTGTTTCATTAACTTAGTTGTTTTATTAGGCAAAACACAAGTCCAAAGGACTTAGAAATATTTTCATCATAGCATGTATATATTTCACCAACCCTTGGTTGCTGCTAGCTAGGCTAAGCATGGCATAGATAGTACCTTAACTTAGAAATTTTCTAGCAATTCTACAACTACTAGGATTTCCCAACATGGCATATAAGCAAAACATAGCATGCAAGTCTAACAAAATATTTCTAATGCTTAGCAGAAAACATAGGAATGATAATATTCATGAAGTACCACTTGCCTTGGTAGTTTGGAGAGTAGTTACACTCTTCACAATCACAATCACTAGCACCAAAATCTACAGAAAGAATTATAGCAACAAATCACATACAAAACATATACAACCAAAAATATATGCATGCATGCAAAATGGTATGTGATGATTTTTTAAACTCAACCAAGCAAGTAAATAGTACTGAATCAAAAACAAGTTAAAAACTTGCCAACCAACCATTATTTAAACCCTAAATTATTTCCTAAACATTTCATATACTCAATTTAGTCCTACACAAGTTTCTGCAAAAAAACCTTTTTAACAGAAGCAAAACATTAAACACATTACATATTTAGAAAGAGCTTGCTCTCCTGATTCCAACTATAAAAATTTTGTCAAATTCTAACGTGGGGATCAAAAGTTATAGCCAAAACAAATTTGAACATAAATCAGATTCAAATCCTGTTTTAAATCTAAACTGCAGCCATGCGGCAGCGTCTGATTGGACGATACCGCTTCGCACCGGATCACGCTCGGCTACCATTGGATCTAACTAAACACGCACGGCTCAGATCTGATCTTACCTCTTCGTCGCAGATCTAATCTCACGCGTTAGATCTAAATCCTACGGCCCTAATCTAATGACCACGCAGCCAGGCGGCGCTAAGCGGCGGTGGCGGCCTTCAGCGATGGCGGTGCCGGCGAATTAGGGCGCCCGGAGAGGTGGGAAGATGCTCACCTGAACCATAGCGACGAGGAGAAGCTCGACGTGTCCTTGGTCGGCGAAGGGCCGCTCGGAGTCGTTGCGGATTGCTCGCCGGAGTAGTCCCTGGCGGCTGTGGCTTCGGCTTGTCGATGTTGGCGATGTTCTGAGCCGCGCTAAGACAAGGGGAGGGTACCGTTAGATGCGCAAGACGCTGGGGACCTTATGCGTATCAAACAGAGGGCAAGGGGAGGCTGGAACTTACGGGGAAAGGTCACCGGAGTTCGAAGCGAGGCGGTGCTCGATTGTTGGCGTTACGAGGCTACAGGCCATGCGCGAGCAAACGGGAAGTGTCAGTAGATGCGCACAGAGATGCAGAGCAAGCTAGCATGAACCACGGGCAGAGGGGAGTGCGGTGCTCACCGGAATTCATCGGCGAGGTCGTCGGAACAGGGGGGTTGCAGCGAGGAATACTCGCAGCCTGGGGGCGCTTCGGGTTGGCTCTGTTGGGGGAAATGGCCGCGAGGGGGAGGGGTTTAAGTAGCCAGGAGGGGCGAGGAAATCACGCTGCAGATCAATGCCAATTAAGCGCGGAATCAAACATGAAACGCCCGCGGGATTTGGGGATGAACCAGTCGCGGGGGTGGAGACGACGATGGTCGTGTGGGCCGTGACTGTCAGCGAGAGAGAAGGAGAGGGAGTGGGTCCTGCCTATCAGCCAGCTAGTGGGTGCGGGGGCGAGTGAGAGAAAACGGTTCGCGGGGTGGGGTGTTGGGCTGAGCTGGGCTGGTTGGGCCAGATTCGGTTGGGTGGTATTTTTTTCTCTCTTTAGGCTTTTTCTTTTTCTGTTTGTTTTTCTGAAATGATTTTCAAACCTCAATTCAAATATGTTTGAATCCAAAGCTTTTTAGGATTTTTGTACAGACAAACTTGTGCTCAAATAAGTGTCAAACACATGTGTTCACTCAAACACACTTGGGTCTTTTGAAAATAAAAATAAAACTATGCCTTTATGAGGTGTGATAATTGGCATAGATTTGGTTTTATTTCATTTTGTTTTTGAAATTTTGTTCAAAACTTTTGGTGGTGCTTAAGTTTGAATAAACAAACTTTACTGAATCAAAACAAGTATTTCTTCTCATTGGAAGATAGCACTAAGGCTTAGAGCAAGCTTACATAAAATAATAAGCACAAATGCTTCTGTTTTGAATTGATTTGTTTGAAATTAAATTCATATGCTCATGGATGCATGGATGATATGCATAAGTTTGAAACATGATTTTGAGGATGTTATAGTATCTGAGCCATCCTGGCCATAGGATACCCTCGTTAGCATGGACATCAGAAAAACTTAGTTTCCAAAACCAAGAAAGTGAGTATCTTTGAAAACCTATTCTCACTCTTACCCCTGAAATTCTTTCCAAAAGAGAGTCATATGTTCCTTAAAATCTTTGCAGCTTTACCTAAAATTTGGCACACTTGATCACTTCTCTAACTTACTCCTCTCAAATTTCTTATAGATGGACTATGCCCACAGCAAGTTTTATCAGTTGGGAAACAGAGGAAATCTCATCTTTGAGAACGACCTGAGTTAGCTAGCGGAATTTGTGGAGCGCCCGCATCCGGAGTTCTATGGAGCTCAACTCCATGATCACCCCGGAGGGGAGCTGCAATGGCGGATAGTTGCACACCTACACAGAAAGAAGGAGCCACCTACCCCGGAGAAGATCCATTTCACCATCAGAGAGAACAATTGGCTCAATGGACTGGCCAGAGCAATGCAGGAAGCACTTGCCTGACTATGTGGGCAGAATATCAACAAGATTATCGGCACCCGCTTTGCTCATTATGCCAGAAGTGACTCCAATGGACAACCCCTAGATCTGCCAGGCCACCCTAAGTTGAAGCACCATGTGGATGTCACATCCCAAAATTTTACAAATTTTGAAATGTGAAAAATAATCAAACAAAAGAAAAAATGATGAAATTTAGGGTGAAAAGAAAAATTTTACTTCTAAATGGAGACATCAAAACCCTACTGGAACAAAATTTGAATGAAAAGGCAATAAAAAAAATTCAAACAAATCAAATGCATCCCTGCAAGGAAAATATCTTGAATTTAAAACACTTGCAAAAGTTAAACCAAAACCCTAAACCCTAATGAAAGAAATCATCTCCAAGATCACTCTAAGACTATGGCTTTGTTCCATATAAAAATTCAGCAACAAACATTTCTAAAAGATCAAAAATCGTAAACAAAAATATTATAAAACCATAGGATTTGATTTCACTCCATTTGGAGCCATGGATAAAAACCTATCATTTTAATGAGATAAAAGAAAGTAATTCCCAAGGCCAATAAAGCTCCTAACTAAAAACAATACCAAATTGTGAACAAAGCAATCCTAAAAGGATTTAAAAATATAAATAAATATTAAATAAAAATATACAAATTGGAATCACTATTTTTGGAGCTATAAATAAAAAGATATGATTTTTATAAGACAAAGAAAGAAAGAAATAAATAAATAAGAAATATTTAAGACAATTTAAATCTTGGCCAAATCCATAAGCAAAATGAATAAAAGTAATTCAAATAAAATAAAATAATAAAGGTTTATTTAAATAAAATTATATAGGTTTGAACCATATTCAATTTTATTTAAATAAAGACAAATAGCCTCACTTAAATGAATATTAAATCACAAGAAAAATATTTGGATTATTTCAAAGTGGACTAATTAAATCAACACATGTTCTGAATAAATCTACTGAAAAGATTTGGAAAGATTTGAATTCAAATTGTTGTTTAAAACAATTGATTCAAATAAAAACGGAAAATATAAACAGAAAAAGGAAAAAGAATAAGAAGAAAAAATAGGAAAAACTCACTTGTCCAACAAGCCCTGGCCTAACACAGCCCAACGCAGCCCACCCAGCTCTCTCCTCTCTCCCCAGATATTTTCTCACCCCCACCCCCCAACACACACACACCCTCTCACTGACTAACCGGCCCCACGCCAGGTCAGCGTCGTCTTCAACCCCGCGACCACGCCACATTCCCCTTCCCTGACTATTTCCTGTCGTGATTACGCCGAGTAAATTCGAGTAACTGCGCTAGCAATCCTCCCCGGCGACCATGCTCACTTATTCCCCTCTGCCCCACTCCATTTCCCCTCAAGTCCCACGCACAGAGAGCCCCCGGGCCGCCCACATTTGACCTCGCGCCACCGCAGCTCCAACGGACACCGACGACGATTCCGACGAAGTCTGGCCACCCCTCTTCCTCTTGTTGATGCTCTCATACTCACTTTTCTCTCACGCATCTAATGCCACCTTTCGTTTGCCTTAGCGTTCTCCATAGCGCCGCCTTCGACGACGTTCGTGCGTGCCCGACGACGGCCACAACTCTGACGAAAAAAATTCCGGTGAGCCTGACCTCCCCCTACCCTCTAACTCACACTAGCTTGCTCGCCAACCTCTCATGCACCTGCTAATGGACGCCGTTTGCTTTGTCGTGGACCAGGTGCTCGGCTTCGTCTCCAACTACAAGCAACCGACGACAGGAGCTACTCTAGCGAGCGATTCTGGCCAAGCCTGTGCGCCCCAGCCTCGCCCACGACTACCTTGAGCATCACCACGTCCCCGCGACAACGGTAGCATCCTCGCACCTTCCCTTTTCCCCCTAGAATCACCGGGTCATCACCACCCGACGCGCCACCGCCACGCACCGTTGCCAGCGCCTCCCATCTATGGTCAGTGCACCCTGAACCGTTGGATGTAGATCTAGAGGTTGTGATAGGTCACTTAAACGAAGCGGTATGCGTTGATCTGATCCGTGCGATGTTAGTTAGATCCTACGGATCATGTTGATCGATCCACACGAAACGGTACTGACCAACCAGAACAGGCCACGTGTCTGTGAGTTTGTTTTAAAATCTAGAATTTGATCTATTAAGTGTTTGAACTTGCAAAAATCATAACTTTTGTTCTGTCTATCCAAAAATTGCAAATTTGGTGTCTATGGATTCATAAAAATGTGTACTTTGTACTTATTGCCTTATTTTGGTCAGTTTCTTCTAAAAATTTAGGTTTTTATGCAGAAACATTAATAGGACTTTTTGAGTATAAAAATTGTTCTAAAAATTATTTTTGAGTAAAACCTTTTGCAAAAGGTTTTGTTTTGAACCCTCTGACCATAAACACTAACATTTGGGGTTAAAAATATATTTTGTTAACAATAGAAATTATTACTTTGAATAAAAGCATTTCTAGTAAAACAAAAATTATTTAAAAGGCCCATTTTCACTAAATTGGTTTCAAATGAAATTTCCACTTTTATAAAAGACCAGTAGGTGTTTTGAAATGTTTAGAACCTTGTTAGAAACCAATTTCTCAATAAAACAACCCTTTTACATGCTTGCATGCATTTATTTGTTTTTATTGTTTTGTTTTGTTAATTGTTTGTGTGCTAGTTTTGAATGAGTGCTTTGCTTGATTGTATGTAGTGAACCTTGAAAAGAGTGATAATTGCAAGATCAAGGAGAGTACCTAGTTTCTCTACTAAAAAGGCAAGTGATACTTTGGTCATCAAAAGTCCTATCTTTTCAATATTTCATTAGTGATATTTTTGTACTATGCATGATAGGACTATTTTATATATTGCTATGCTATAGTAGATCCTATAGAATATATCTTGGTAGGAATCTTCCTAAGTCAAGAGACAAGTTATGCTAGTATGCATAGCCTATCTATTAGAATACAAGGGTGCAATATTCATACTATGATATTATGCAAAGTCTATGACTATGTTTTTGATTAATAAAACAACTATGTGAATGAATCACCTGGGTGGAATGGGGAGAATGGTTTGTGTTGAGTGGTTACACAAGGCCCATGTCTATGGTTTACCTTGTGTATCACACTTGTGGATGGCCACCCAGGAACAAAGAGATTTGAGATGTTTTGTGTTGAGAAGCTTCCAATGCAGCCACATGGCATATGGGCTCTGCCTCGACCAACTAGGTTGCAAGAACTCAGACGGACAGATAGTTGGTGGTAGTGATGATAGGATGGAACGCGTCTGTGCTGATTTGAGAGATTGTTTATGAAAATTCTTGTCTCGATGCATGCCGAGTCTTGTGGGAAAAGTGCACCACCTCTCGAGAGGGTAAAACCTAAGTACCTAGCCGTGTCCCCGGTAATGGACATGTCCCCAGTAATGGACATTTTGAGCATCAAAGGCATTGAAATGTTCAAGATTCTCCTCATCCCAATTTCTCTAAGTTAAAACTTGATGGGTGAACAAGGGAAGCACCTGGTGTGTATCCAGTGTGCCATTGTGTGTTGAAATGTTTTGAAAAAGAGAAAAAATATTTTCAAAGGATAGGGAAAAATTATTTTATGCAAAGGCCAGCCAAAACTCCACTTAGCCATATATTCATGTAGATGATGGATTATCCATATCAATGTGTTATCACTAGCCAATACAATTCAAATGTATTGACCCTTGTGGCTGTAACTTATTATGTTGCAGGTTTGTTTGATGTTAGTGAAGTTTGTTGAGTAGGGATTACAAGTCTATAACCAACATGATTTCCTGTGGCACATGAAGATGAAGGACTCCATGCTATATATTTATATATGCTGCTTTGTAATAAGATAGCCATATGAGCTATGTAAGTTGTAATGAACTATTTTATTCCTGGTTATAAGTTTTAATATGACCTTTGTTTCTTGATATTACATCTTAAACTTTGGGTGATAGCTATTCGATCCAGGGACTAGCACTGTAAACACAGGGATCTCTACCTTATCAGGTTGGGACCTCTACAGTGGACCACCTTGCCTTCATGCTTCATGAGAATCAGAAGGAGATGGACAACGCTCGTGCTGACGCCAACGAGAAGAAACTTGCTGCCGCCAAGAAGGACCAGACCTTCGCCATCCTCATGAAGGAGCGCAAGTCACTTCGCCATCTGCGTGACAAGAAGGATCGCATCATTGCCCGCATTCGTCACAAGGTGTTATCTTTGGAGGATACCATCCATGAGTGGGACATGCAGCTTGCGGAGAGGGAGAACGAAGGGGAATATATCCGTGGAGATCCCTACTCATATCTCAGTGATGATGATGACTACTTTGAGGACATGGGCCATGAGTTCCACACTGATGATGAGGACCGCGACTTCATTGATGATGAAGAAGCCATTGGTTCTGATGAGTAGTAGCACTTGAGAACTGTTGTAGGTGTGAGTTGTATCCGGTCCCACTATATTGTAGCTTGCCAGAATGGTTCTTAAAACCATCTGTTTGTTGTTGTGTTGTGTTGTGTTGGAATGTGTTGTTTGTATTGTGTGATTGGAATGAATGAGAATGAGTTGTTGGCTTTCAAACCACTAGCCTTACTCAAAATTTTAAAAGCTTTTAAACCAAACCCATAAACATGAAAATTTTCCCTCTTGTCTCATGATCTATCTCAATCTTCAGATGCCTGGCGGAGGGAGCAGCTCATCTCAAGACACGATGGTCCAAATCTTGCAAATCTTAGTAGCCGACCGAGAAGCCGGTAGGACCGAGCGTCAAGCCAATCTATCCACTCTTCAATAGATCGCCCAACTGGCGCATGACAACCAAGGCCCTGGAAATTAGGATCATCATGGCTCCAAACTTAAGAACTTCCAGAACACCAATCCCCCTATCTTTAGCAAATCCGAAGAGTTATGCCGACAAGAGACGTCGAGATCTAGCCTTCAATGTACCCTTGAACGGAATGAAGCATTTCCAACTCAAAGGAAAGCTTGCACCCAGATACATTGGACCCTTCAAGATTCTAAGTCACCGAGGAGAGGTATATTCTCAGATAGAACTGCCGGAAGAGATGTCAGTCGTACATGATGTGTTTCATGTCTCATTACTTCAGAAGTGTTTAGAAGTTCCAGAAACGACGGAAGTTTTCAAGAACATTGATCGTAGAGATGTGGAGATCAACTCGGACTTGACCTATCGAGAAGTACCTATCCGTATTTTGGAAGAAGCTTTCTGGACCACCTGGACCAAGAGTATCAAGTTTCTCAAGATCCAATGGAGCAACCATACTGAAGAAGAAGCCACTTGAGAGCGCGAGGATTACATGAGGACGGAGTTTCCCAATCTCTTTAGTTCCTAGATTTTCCTGAATCTCGGGAAGAGATTCTTTTTAAGGGGGGAAGGTTTGTAACACCCTAAAAATATTAATGAGGATCATTCCCTAATTAATCAAGATTAGGGTTAACATAAGCTTTTATTAATTAAATTCAAATCTTAATGCTTGTGTGTATGAATGCTTGCAATGCCATGTATGATTGTTGTAAATGATGAGAAATGGTTTAAAGATCAAAACTATATCATCTAGGTCACAATCAAACCAGATCAAAACAAAAGAAAATGAAAATATGAAGGCTAAGACCTAATGGTCATTTTGCCCAAGTTAACCACTTGCTCACTTTGAGCATCTCTAGCAACTAATCTCAAACAGAAACTTTTCCATTTGTTTTCTCCCCTTGCTAGACCTAGTGGCACTGAGAGGCAATTCAAATTTGAATCTATCTTATGTATCAAGATAGCCATTTGTGGAAAACCACTCAAACCATCACCACTTAGCAAACCATTGCACCCAGAAACTACCAAGATTAGTATCAGAACACCCACCAAAAATCACTGAATTTGTTGATGGCTTAGTTCTTCTGGCCATTTGATCGAGCACTTGGTGATCATAGCACAACTCTACCAACTATCTATTGTTTTGATCAATCCTTTGCTCACCATTGTGACCTCACCGAGCTCACATGTCGTGCACTTAACTCACCCAGTACTAGCCCGTGAAATTGAGCTCATCTCACTCACTATTTGACCCATGCAAAGTGGTACCCGAGCTCACCTTGCCACCCCGACATGGACATGATGCCGCAGACTATGCTGCCCTCTCCCACGATGTCTAGGAGGTAGCCCTGACCTCACTGCCTCTTCCTATGCACGCCCCGACCAAAGACCGCTCGAGGAAACGCCAGCATAGCCTCGCCCATTTAACACCGAACCATGTTGGTTACCGTGCTACAGCACCAAGTAATCCTGCGCACACACGCCACGCCTCGCCCTCACCTTGCGCCACTAAGTCCGCCATGAATCCAGCAAGCTCCTAGACATGATCTTTTGACCGCGTGATCGCCATGACCACCATACGCCGTGACGAATGTTGTTGGTACAGCTGCAGGGCATGGATGATTTAGAACGATTTAGACCGCGCCTCACCGTGCCACTATGCATATGACATTTGCCCTGAAGCACCGCATTGACCTATGCCCTTGGCCATGCCTATAGCTCACTAGAACTACGTCGCCGATGAGCCCGAGCCATGTCGACGTGCCCCCTTCGCCGCTGTATAAATAGAGCCCTTCCCCGACCCCAAAACACACACCATTCCACTCCTCTCTCACCCAGGAACCTCTCTGACCCAACCCTGGAGCAAGGCGAGCACCACCGCGCTGGAATTTCACCGGAGTTCGCCGCTGTAGAGGAAGGAAGGAGCCGAAGCTACGAGCCACCCCAGGAGCTGTCGCGTCTACCATTCAAACCGCCGTCGTTGACTTGTTCGATCGACCCATCACCACACCTAGCTGGAGCACTGGTAAGCCCCCGACAACCCCCGCCGTATTGCTAGGGTTCTGACTTGCATGTGCCCTGCGACGGAGATGACGACGCTCAGCCGTTGATCGCGCTCTAATCGTAAGGCTTAGATTCACCGATAGCGCTTTGCGTTAGATGAGCCACTGACAGGTAGGACCAGCCCTGGAGCAGCCCGCTACGTGCGTGTTGCATAGTTGGGCCAGCCCATTAGCGCTCCCGCGCACATCCCGTCGACTAAAACTTAGTATTATCTTTTATTTGAAAATCCTATTCTATAGTAAACTTTAAAAATCAATTCATAGAGATTCACTACGCCAAATTGAATGAATCCAATTTTGTTTGAAAGTAGATGAAAATCTCTAATCACTCCCGTTGGATTCATACAGTTTGAAACTATGGATCACTCTTGGTAAAAATAACAAGACAGTAGCTTTTGCAACTTCAAACATTTTTCTAAAATCAACCATAAGTGATTTTGAGTTGATTCCAACTCTCAAAAATCACATTTGACAAGACCTTTCTGAATATGTAAAAATCTACATACTTACATATAGTAGTCCTAGACCAAAACTACAAGAATGACTTTCTAGTCATTTTTAGCCACTTAAATATTATTAAATAATAGTGTTAAACTTTATAAATTAGGCCAACCACTTTAAATCACATTCTCAAGTATTGGAATATGTGGTGATGACATGTGTCAATATGATCTCATATTTTTAATCTGGAGAATATTAAATCGTAAGTAACTTTTCAATGAGTAGAAATTACTTTTCTAAAAATAAGATAAATAAAATCTTATCACCCTTTCTTGTAATGATAGAGATGATGCTGGATCATCTAGTGTGACCCTTGTGTGATAAATAGAAGTAGTTAAGTATAGTTTGGTGATTTTGTACCTCGTATTTATTTATAGATTCTACTATCAATCCGGGCAACGACGAGGAGGAATTCTACGAAGACGAGGACGAGAACTTCGAACACCTTACCAATCAAGGCAAGCTATACTAAGCATGCTAGACCATGCAAGCCTTATTATGCATACCTTTAGGATTCTATGTTGAGTATACCATTTTCCCAGTTTTACTTGCAAGCTTTGCCTTTCTTTCTTTTATTAAAGTTGTTCAAGTAGTAATTAATTGGTGATCCGTGGAAGATTAGGAAGGATGCCATCAAAATCTTGGAACTTGATGTAGGTAGAAATACTAGTTGATACCCCTCAAATAGTGACACCCCGATTTGATAGATGCTAGTGCTAAATTAAACTTGATCACTAGATGGGAACAAATGATTATGAAAACCATGGAATGATTAGTCATTCTATTGAAATGTTTTGACATGTGTTATGGATACAATGAATTGAAGATGATGGCGAAGGAAGTATGTGACTCGACTTTGATAAAAACGGATTCTTGGGTTCGGATGCGATACCATTCCAACGTTTACCGTATAACCACAATACCCGAATTTGGGTAGGGCTTAACTGGAAGTTTATATATCTTAGTATGGGTTCCCTCGCGGAACGAGGTGAGCTGAGGCTACCTTGTGATTGGGACTGTCCACCCATGCAGTGACCAAGATGACAGATGGTCATGGTTGGGAGGCCAAACTCATAGGGGACATGCCTATACTAGGGTGTGTAATTGAAAGGTTAGGATTGATTATCCGCATACCAAGTATGATGATTCAGGATTGTTCCTAACGGATGTATCGAATGTTATGGTGAAAGTGTACCACCTCTGCAGAGTGTCAAACTATTCTAATAGACGCGTCCGCGGTTATGGATAGTTGGATGGTCATACTTTTCTGTTGTCAGATGTTTTCCAAAATGACCTGTGACTTGAATGATGACTTTGACTGGACCCCACAAGTTGTGGATATGAAGCTAGGTTCCCACCTAAGTAACTTAGACAACTAAAGTTAGGTTTTATTACTAGATACTGGTTGAAAAAATTGGCTTGTGGCAAAAAAAACCTAGAGCTTAAGATTCCTATTAGAATGGCCTTAGTGCTTTAGTGAAAGTTTGCGAGTACCTCAAAATACTCATGGCTTTGTCCCTGGCTATTCCCATGGCCAGACTATGAAGGATACTATGAGTAGCATGGACAGCAAGACACTTGCGATAACTAGGATCATCTCCCATCGTCAGCATTGCCTATGACCCTGAAGATGGAGCCTCGACCATGCTACTATTATTTTTCCGCTTCTTTGATTGTAATTAGACTTGATCATGAGATCAACTATGTGTAAGGCTATTATTGGTTTGTAATGGATGATGAACTATGATACCAATCTGTTATGTCTCGCAAAAATGGTAATCCTAGGATTACGATGTACGGCATAACAGGCATTTGGGATTAAAAATCCGGGTGTTGACACAAAGGCCCGGAGTTGATCGCGTCAAATTCTGCCTCATGAACCGTGAGTACATCCTAACACTCGACCAATGGGCTCAATGCTTTGGGTTTTCCAACAACACCACCGATGTATGCACCACTACTTTTATTTTAGATCCTGCACCTTGGCAATACTTCAACTTAACGAGAATTCATGGAAACATAACCAAGGGAAACCAAATTTTCACCCTGTTATCCGTTATTTATTTTATGTGATTGCTAACACCTTGCAGGCACGTGGAGAGTATACTAGAGTTAATGAGGAGGACATGTTGATCCTCGCTAAGGCTGCTATTGTTAATTGTAACTTAATGCCAAATTTGGGCGCTTTGCTTGTGTTTTACCTTAAGCAACAGGATCTTCAATCTCGTGGACCCATAGGAGGAGGAGGGGGGGTTGTGACCGTTCTTGCACTTGCACTTCATATCAACCTAGGTAATATCCAACCGTTGGTAGGAAGTCACCGTCTCGGTCTCCCTACTCTAAGAGCATGTGGTATGGTCTCTAAAACACATAGTAGATATTTTCTCAATATACCTGGAGCGGATCAGTTGATCCCAGCTCCTTTGCATAATGGTATCTTCTCTATCGAGGAGGGACGTTTGTTATATGATGCATAGGTAGAGGCTAATCTACACCAACAAGAGATACCCATGGGAGGAGGAGGAGAAGATGAAGAAGTAGAACAAGAAGAGCCCGAACAAGATGAGCAGCCACCAAACTACTACACCACCTATGAAGACATCTACGCACTCGAATGAAATATCCAAAACAGGAACAACCTCTCCATCAACCTTCGAGATGCCACTGCAAGCCTCAACACCCAGTTCCAAAATTGGCATGGCCAATGGAACTTGGGAGATTAGCCACCGCCTCCATAATGAGCAACAAAGGGGCTTGCGAAAGCCTGAGCTTGGGGATGTGTTCCACTTGCAAATTTATTTGTGTAAACGTGAGGTTATACTTCAACTCCTTGGGAGCTTTGAAACACTCGTGTTAGTTTATTCCAACACTTTGCTTTTTTCCTTTTCTTTTTAGTTTGCTTTTGTTTTGTTTGTTTTTCTTAGAACCCTTGCTTGGTCGCATATCCTTTCTATTATTTAATCCCTTTCCTCAAAAATACAAAAATATTTTTTTGTTTTTCCTTTTTCATAAAAATGAATTTGCACTTTGCCTCTTTGCGTTTATATTATTATGACAGTAATCGTGTTTGAGTTTTTGAAGGAACACATCCCTATAAGGAAGAGAATCATGAAGTCGGTTATGAGAGGTATGTCCTATGTCTCCCACTTTTGAAGTGTGAGTTGTTTATCTTAGTTGGTTGATTTTCTAAGATATTATGCCAGTGGGAGTAATTTAATCTAGTTAAAGTAAAGCTTTTTATTAGTATGATGGTTAGTTGTTGGAGATCTTGATCTAGTTCTTTTAGCTAACCGAGTCTTGCCTTGGAAATAATAATGCCAAACAAGTACAATAAGAAAAAGTCTAAAATTTATGACTTATTTGATGAATGATTGCCTTGAGAGTATACCCTTGAAAATACTTAACCTCATAAATATTTTGATAGTCTTGACAAAACTCTTGAAAGGATTTGTTGATTGAAATAAAGTCTAGTGGGAATTGTGATACATGCCAAAGCTAACTTTGTGGATCAAATCGTGGTACTATCTCATAAAATAAGAGAAAGAAAAATTCTGCTATTTATGTTTCTAGTGCACACCTTTGAGGTGCCAACAAATCTGCTAGATTTTGAATGATCTATGGTATAACCCCGGATATTGGATATAAGTTGATGACATTATTGGCATCAGTGTCAATGTATCAGCAAAAGTATTGGTATTCTCGAAGGTTGTGCAAGCACTTGCAAAAGAAACATCCAAGAAATCCGTGAAAAGAATGAAAACAAAAAGATATCTTTTGAAGATACACATAACATGTCCTTAGAATGGTCTCATTACTGCTCTACTATTTTTTCTTGAAAAAATGATTGGATTAGAAGTGTTTTTGATAGATTTTATTTATTGATGTGGGTGTAAATAATACACTTCATTGCTATACTACTTAGGACATGAAACTCTCTTACTCAAAGCATACCATTTAAACATCCTAGTGTTCCTTGTCAAGCTGAGAGTTAACTAGAAGAATTGAATTGAATGCTACAATCCCAGTTATTCATATTGATATTAAACTCTATTTTGATTGTCTTGAATTACCGAAGCTTGTACATTATTCTTGTAATCTCTCTAACTTCGATAAGCCTCGCAAATGAATGAAATGTTATGCACATATGACTACCAACCATAAGTGAATTCTTATTCTTGTTGTTTCAAGTTTAAACGTTGAATTTTTTATAGTTCTTTTGTTTCTTCTTGCTCGAGGGAGATCAAGGTTTGAGCTTTGGGGAAGTTGATGGCTCTGAAATTTTCTATCTTTCTCCGTGTTTAAACATTGTTTTTACCCAATCAATTGACAAGAAAACTCTCAATATTTGCCACTAATGACTAATAAAAATTGCAAAGATGTGCAAAATCTTGCTTTGATTTATGTTGTGTAGGAAATCACAGGTTTTAATGCAAAATTAGGAGTAAAATGAAGGAATTTGAGGAAGTGCATATGGCCAAGTAATTGGAAGCAAATTGTTGGCATCAGTGCTCATAACGATTGATGGTTCGGGCAGGGCCCGCCTATACAGGGTGTCGGCGGTTTCGCCTCGTCAAACGCTAGAAATTTTGTGAAGACGCCTATATATTTTGAGGCTCCATTCGCCTCCTAGTGAGTCGCCATTCTCAGATTTCATCACAACACCACCAAAGGAGATCCAAACCATTGTTCATCCACTCCACAATCCATCCCTCAACAAGCCATAGCCACTACTTTGTACTTTAGATCTCCTTGTGATTTGGCAACCATTGTAAGAATATTTGATTTCAATCTAAGTATTTTGCACAATATTTTCTATCCTTGATCTGTTTGTTATGAGTGAGTAGTCCTCACGGGCTGCGGGTTGGGGAGAAACCTCGCAGCAAATATATGCATCTAATCACGGGAGTATTGTATTTTATTTGCAATTGAGATTTGTATCTTTTGTTTCTTCGTCTCTTGTCTCGATCTGTGGACTTGTAGGTACCCAATATCCCATAGATTGATAAAGGCTTGAGGTGAGATACTTGGCTAGCAGCGATCTCATAGGAACCCCAATGACAGAAAGGGTAGTACAGTCTTCCCTTAGCGGCTTAGCGCCCCATTCGGGATCACAACAACATCACCACTTAATTCTTTAATTTATGTTCTTCACTTAATAATCGTTTGTCGAACGTGTCTTAGGTGTGCACTCGGTTGGATTAAAAGTCTATTGCTATGCCCGCTACATCACGGGGGCTTTAGTATACTAGGATGTGTTGCCCAGAAGAGATTATCTCCATTCCAACATTCCACATGACTATGCTTATTATTATCTTTTATCCCATATGATATGCAGCTGCAGGTGGATCTTTAACCCTGGCCTTTCTCCATCCATTGATTCAACCCACTATAAAAATTAAACTAGACTGGTCCGATAAACTAAGGTAAAACGAAGAAACAAAGTCTTGTAGACGTGTCTTTTTATTTCCTTTTAGCATTGTTTTCCAAGGTTCGATTAGACCCAGGTCTTCTAGGGGAAAAGATATTATACTACATCCGTGAATCCGAATCGATGGTATCACCGGTCAACCGACTCGCGCTACAGCAATAATGAAACCATTAGCAAAGTATCTAGTCGCTACACCCTAGCACCTAGATCCTCAGGGACTGGAAACCAAAGTTTCAACGTCTCTAGTCGCTACACCCTAGCACCTATATCCTCGGGGACTGGAGAACAAAGTTTCAAAGTCTCTAATCGCTACACACTAGCGCATAGATCCTTAGGGACTGGAAACTGAAGTATAGAAGACTCCAATCGCTAAAATTTAGTGACTAAACTCTAGGGGACTGGACTATCTAGAGGGCTTTGCCTAGTAGACGGTGTAGATCGGCTGACCCATCAACACCACAGGCAGTGGCACGCCGCCAGTTCAGTGTGCCATCACGCTAGCACTCCCGTCGATCACTTCGTCTACCGCCGACGACTGCATCGCTGCACTCATCGAACACTTGGCTACGTCCGCCGCCGGTGCTCCTTTCACAACCGTACAGACTTCAGCTAGAACCTCCCATCGGGTCATCTTCCTCCTCTGGCAGAACTCTGCCCTTGGAGGGACTGGCAGCTCGGGCTGCCTGGAAGACCTGTGCGACTTCCATGACAAAGTCACCCTTCTTTCGCTTCTTTGTACCATGGACAAGATTGACGGACCCTGTTTCCTCTATCTCCCTGACATCTTCACCCTTGGCGTCTTCACGAGTCGCGGGTGCCTTCATCACGCTTGCCCATTTTGCTTTCTTCACGCCTCCCCTAGAAATAAGCACTAGTGTAAGATTGGATAAGTATGCTTCAGCTGGCAGTAAGTCAAAACGACTGCATGGAGAAGAAGCAATTTACCTAGCGACCGGTACAGCCCCCAGCCCGGTGCCAGTACAAGATGGTTCGACAGGCTCCGACATGAGCGATTGGGACACCTTGGCAGGGCTAGGCTGAGAACAGATCTTGTTCGGGGTCAGAAACCGCTTTCGAACTCTCATCACCAATAATTTCCAAGTCGTCATCGGACTGCGAGATCGCCTACCGCTCCAGCAGGCGATTGTACGCCAGATTTCGACTTGCTGATGTCGGTTCAGGCCTTTCCTCGGCTTCTTTGGCTTCAACCTCCTCTTTGGAGGATTTGTTTCCTCCATCGTCAAGGAGTTCTTCTGGTAGCTCTTCATCGAGCGGTGGTAGCCAGTCTTCTAGCGACTTAAATGTCTATGGAGGCAAAATAATTTGTTGATCCTATTTGAAGAAGGATGGATTCAAAGCCAAGGGTAAAGGTACCTTGGGGGACGGTCTTTTGTTCGGCCTAAACGGAGTAAGCCCTTCGTGGAGGTCGGTAAAGGGCACGTCCATGATCTTCTTTAGAGCCGCGACATAATCTTCCGTGGACCATTGGTCTTGGCTTGTCCAAGTACAGTTGGACGGGCCTATATAATCGTACATCCAGTGCGCTTAGGTCGCTAGCGGGACCAGTCGTCGCCCGAGGCAGCAGTTAAACATGTTGATTGTTTTCAAACCTGCCTCTTCAAGCTCGGCCATCTAAGTGCACATATCCACCATGGTCGCCCTTTGCGCTTGAGGGTGCTTTTTCACCGACAGACGGTGCAGTACGCTTTGTTCCGAGGAATACTCGAGAATCGCCACTTCTTCAGCTGGGGTAACTTCCTTGGCATATAACCAAAACCTCTTCCACTCGCTCGCCGCTTTCTTCGGTAGCATCAATTTGAAGAATTTGGTGCCGGACTTCACATGGAAGGTGAGGCTGCCCACTACAAGCAGAGAACCTCCTTTACCTGCACGACTGGCTCGGCCATGAAAAATCTCAAGCCATAATGGGAAGTATGGATGACACCCAAGGTAGCATCCGTAGAAGGCAATAAAAACTGTCAGCTGCTCGATGTTGTGCGGCCCCAGATCAGAGAGTTTAATCTAATAGAAATAAAGAAATCACCAAAATAAAATGGAGGTGGAAAACCCTAAGTCGCACTCTAGGTGTCCAATGAAGGAGATGAACTCTTCGGGGCGAGGCCACGGTTCGCTCTCGCTATCTGATGGGGCGCGCCAGCATCCTTTGATCAAGATACCTGTGTCCTGAAAAGACTGCAGTAGCGCGGCATTGCACTTGGATTTGTCCCATGCGGGCACCATGGATGCGAGCTCGCAAGGAGTGGAAATCTAAGTCAGGGGTATGCACAGGCAGAGGAGACGGTGGAACGGGTAAAACCATTAGCTACCCCATCCAAGAAACTCGCCTCCTAGACGCGAGTGCTCTCCCCCTGTAATTTCATTCACCATCAATACAAACAAGCAGGGAGTAGATATTTACCCTACGGGGGGACGAACCTGGGTAAACCCTTTGTCTTGCCCAATCTCAATCCGCGGATGGCGACTTTCTCTTACCCTTATTCAACTCAATCGCTACCCCTGGTAGCGACTGCCGTGGCCATTCCCACGACAATATATAAACAAACCAGGTTTTGAGTATCCTCTAGACTAGTTCGTTGGGCAGCTGATGATCGAGGTTTCCTGATCATGGACTTTAGCACGTCAACTGACAATGAGATCACTTGTGAAGTGATGGAAAACACCCAACCCTAGTATTACAATGCGACCAGTCACATAGTTCAATATTACAATATCTATCAGAGTGTAATGATGCAGTCCTTCGATTGTGAGATCATAGTACTCACTGTCTCTCGGGGCTGCTTTGATCACATCAAACATCATGTCCGTAAATGGGTGACAATAAAGATGTGTATTAGCTATTCTAGAGGAACTTTTGAGTCCTATGTATCAAGACTGGGATTTTCCCATCCGAGCGACGAATAGATAGCATGGGCCCACTTGGTGAGATTACATCTACAAGTTTGCAAATATGTGACTAGGTCACGGGGATGTAATACCATATGAATGAGTAAAGGAGTTTTTCAGTAACAAGATCGAAGTAGGTATGTAGATACCGAAGATTAGATCTTGGAAAAACTAGGTATCATAGAGCAAAGAGAATGATACTCGATGTTCAAGGTTCAAGTGATCAAGTTATTCATGGAATGCATGGGGCCATCATGTATTTCCAGATACCGATGTTGGTCATTGGTCGAAGAGTGTCTCGATCATGTCTATGTATTGTCGAGCCGTAGGGTGTCACACTTAAGGGTAGAGACACTTAGGGGTTGATCCAAGATTGTAGGAGAAAAGAGAGAGAACTCTAGAATTATTCTAGGGTGATACCGGAAGTGTTTCGGAGATATTCAATGATGATCGAAGGGGTCCGAAAGGTGTTTTGGACTGATAGGTATTAAATAATATGTATTTAATATTAATTAAATGAAATAATATTAAAAATATTATTTAAATTGGATTTTTGGGGCCGCCTACCTAATTGGGCCTCACCGGAGGAGGCCCAAGAGGGGGCCGCGCCCTAGGGAAGGCCAGAGGGAGGCCGCCGGACCTAATGGGCCCTCGGACCACATAGGGACCATATAGGGGCTAGCCTCCGCCTCCTCCCACCTTCTCTCCCTTGATTAGTCCCACCCCGGGACTTTGAGGGAGGTGGTGTCTCTCCTCCACCTATATAAAGAGGGGCACCCCTCTCCCCAAATCCATCCCATGAGTTAGCCTTTGCCTATCTCTCTCTCTCTCTCTCTCTCTCTCTCTCTCTCTCTCTTATGTGTGGTTTCCAAAGTTTGGAACTGCATACGGGTATTGATATTTCTCCATCATACGCACAACGTCGTGCTACTGGATTCGGAACGGATCAATCTTCTTTCGCTTCTTTGCTAGACCGGAGTCCGGGAGACATCTCTATACCATATGTGTATAAGGCCACGTGGCACTGCCACTTGTGGTTCTTTGCTTGGAGCTTGGACATTGACACGACCTGAGATTGGCTACGTTGCACAAGGATAAGGGGTGACTTGCGAGGAGCTACGCGATATTGAGGTCAGGCGAGGCGAGTTCGACTACGTCATCCATGTTTCCCTCGAAATGTTAACCACTTCCGGTCTTTAAAGGTATGAACACCAAATCTCTGCTCGCTACTACACATCTGCATAGATAGATCTTGGCTAGGTATGTTCGCACCATAGGATTTTTTTTGTTTTCAGCCGTGAAACCCCTTCAGTTTTAGATTTTTTGAAATATATGTGTATCTAGACATATTTTAGTGTGTGTGTGTTAGAGCAAAATATCTACACACTAAAAGAAATTTAGGTACATGTATTTCAGAAAAACTAAAACATCTTATATTTTAGAATAGTGGGTGCATGATTTTGTAAAGGAAAATGATAGGATACCCTCGAGGAATCGAACGAAAGGATCCCCAGGTTGATCGCTCGCGTTGCCTTCGTGTGATGGCCCCACCTAAAATTTATCTTTTTTCGTTCTTTCCCTTTTCTTCTACATAGCACTGAGATACTACAGCATGCACCTCCGCACCTTGCATCGTGTGTCGCCCGCCTTGCAGCTTGTGTCGCCTGCCTGCAGCTCGTGTTGTTGGGCCGATGTGCCTCCACGCCGCTGGGTTGCCGCCGCGCATATCCCACCGGCTCCGTCGAGGATGACGCCTCCGTGCACCGCACCACGTCTTCCTCGCCAAAGATATGCCTCCCTACCACTCGCCGGAGCGCCGCCTCCCTATACCTCGCCGGAGAAGCACCTCCCTGCACCTCGTGCTCAAAGTCTCTTTCCTGCACCTAGCTAGAGTCGTGCCTCCCTACACATCGCCGGAGCGTCGGCCTGGTGGTGTTTGTGCTGGTGGTGTTGCCATCGTCGACCTAGCTACATCAAGTCCACCTACGTTCCTACCTAAGGCCACCAACGCTCCTACCTACTGCCAACATTGCTTCTACGTACTGCATCGAGGTTTGCTACATGGGTTGGCGTCGCTGATACTTGCGGACGGCGGTGATGCTACACATGGCGTCTGGTTTTGCTACATGCTGGTGAATCTACACACTAAAAGAAATTTAGATACATATATTTCAGAAAAACTAAAGAATCTTATATTTTAGAATAGTGGGTGCATGATTTTGTAAAGGAAAATAATAGGATACCCCCGGGGAATCGACCGAAAGGATCCCCGGGTCGATCGCTCGTGTTGCCTTCATGTGATGTCTCCACCTAAAATTTATCTTTTTTCGTTCTTTCCCTTTCCGTCTACATACGCACGGAGCTACTACAGCATGCACCGCCGCACCTTGCATGATGTGCCTCCACGCCGCTAGGTCGCCGCCGCGCATATCCCACCGGCTCCATCAAGGATGACGCCTCCGTGCACCGCACCGCGCCTTCCTCGCCAGATCTTTGCCTCCCTGCCACTCGCCGGAGCGCCGCCTCCCTATACCTCGCCGGAGAAGCACCTCCCCGCACCTCGTGCGCAGGGTCGTTTGCATGCACCTAGCTACAGTCGTGCCTCCCTACACATCGCCGGAGCGTCAGCCTAGTGGTGTTTGTGATGGTGGTGTTGCCATCGTCGCCCTAGCTACACGAAGTCCACCTGCGTTGCTATCGAAGGCCACCAACGCTGGTACCTACTGCCAACATCGATGCTACCTACGGCGTCGAGGTTTGCTACATGGGGTTGGTGGCGCTGATACGTGCGGATGGCAGTGATGCTACACGTGGCGTCGGGTTTTGCTTTATGCAGCCGCCGGCCGTGCTCCAAGCGTGCCTTTGAGTTTTGTTACGAGATTTCTAGTGAAGTCGTGGTTGCTACAATATAAGTTTTTTTCTACAAGCATTTTATGTTTTTGCTACAATCACGCAAAGTTTTTGCTACTAGGTCCCCGAAGAGATGTTCCGGCGGAAGTCGCCGGCGAGTGCGATGTTGGTTCTCCTATATTAGCATAATTTTTTTACTACATTAGCTCAACCTTTTTGCTACAGAGTCTCTGATGAGACAAACTTTTTTAGTTTTTCCTTGGAGCGAACCATTTTTGCTACAGGACTAGTTGTAACAAAAATGGGACGAAAGACAGGAGGGAGAATCTGACTATTGATTCGTTCTGATCAGATGGCTGGGATAGGGGATGAAAAGTTTCCATTTCCAAGGACACCTAGCACTTCTTTTTTGTAAAACCTAAGTACTACCTTCGTCCTATAATAAATAGTAGCAAGGCTTTGTCTATATACACATCTGGAGTGTAGACGGAGAGAGTAATTTTCACCTGTGTCCGTGACCCACACATGCGCCGCCCCATTGGTTGCTAAGTCGGGTTCAGTAGCGCTGCATTCGGAAAATACCCTCTAATCAAGACGACTCCTCATCGCCAAGAATCATAACGTTAGACGCACTTGATTTGAACGGCACCGCTCACACCTTCCGCCCCTGCACAACCGCTGCCTGAACCTATCCGTTGCCCTTTGCGCGCGCGCTCCTGCCTGAATCCAAGCAACGGCAACAGCCAGAGACAGCAACCGCACTCCTGTTGCAACACGCAGTGATCGACAGGCAGAAGAACTCGCTTTCTTGCACGCACGTTTGCAGCCACTCACACATCCGGCGTGACGCCCAAATCTCCCCATAAGACCACCGCCCGCCCGCTCGTTTGATCGTCCATAGCAAGCGATTTCGAGGTTCATACAGTAGCGATGGCGGATGCTGCTCTCACCGTTGTGGCTGTGGTGGCAGCCGTGGCGCCGCTCCTCCTCGCCGGCGTGGTGCGCGCCGACTGCTTCAGCTACTGCTTCAAGAACTGCATCGCCAAGGACAAGTCCATGACCGACTACTGCAACTACGCCTGCGACAAGACCTGCGACCCAGGCGCGCCCCAGCGACCCGTAGAGGCGACCGCCGCCGGTAGCGACATTGGTTGCGAACTCGCCTGCGCCAGGACTTCCTGCAAACGTCTGGGTCCAGGTACGTAATCCATGCACACCAACTTGGGAACTGAATTCAATCTCTAGTGTCCAACCACACACCTTCGAGTATGTGATATTATGGTTAAAATTTCTGTTTGCAGATTGCATGGCCGTGGAGACCTGCTTCGGGCGGTGCTACGATGGCTGCAAGGCCAAGCCCCTGCCGAGGCCTCTCCGCGCCGGCGTGTCCACCGCGTCAGGCCCGGATGACGCCGCAACCGAGAAGCACCCTTTCCACGAGAAGCAGGACGGCTTCCGGCCATCGTCGGAGGTACCCGACCCGGAGGACGGCTCCGGCCATCCGATAAAGGAATTCAGCAGCCTGAACTGCTACTTCCACGAGAAGCAGGACGACGTCCATCCCGCGTCAGAGCAGCGACGCACTCCGTTATCAGAAATCCATGCTGCTCCCCCGGGACCTCTGTGACGACCATCCCCGATCTCGATGGATCGAGTAAGCGCTGGTATATATTTGTATGTAGTAGTACTATGTAACTGGAGAAAATGAGCCCATGCATGAAATTCCTCGTATGTTCTTGCCCGCTGAATAAAGTAGCCAAAGGGCCTGTGACTTGTCTGAACAAACCGAGAATGACTGCACAAGTCTCACTACAGTGATATGAGTGCCTTAATCTGTGAGAAATCCATATCGCAAATCCATAATAAGCACATGAACACAACGTTTAAGGACACCAATACGCATTTAGACATCATCACCGAGATCAAGCACTCGTCCCGGTCAGATCAAAAGTTGTGCAACATGCAGCATGCAACATTGCAACATGTGACATCTGAATCAACTCAGAAGATAGCTTTGCTGCGACGCGTATTTTCCATTCTACACCACAACATCAAATTCAAAGTTGCAGTCGATGACTCTGCATGATTGACTGTACTGCATGCAGCACAAATATCGCAACTCATGACTCCAACACCAAAACATAGAATATGAGCACTACAGCATACACCACAAATACTTACCCTACCTCCTCCAGATTTCCAAAAGGAGGGTCGTTGGATCTTCATTCATGAGTTGCACCACGGTAGACGATGCATGTAGCGTATAGACAACACATCGGGGAGCAATGTTGGGCCGAACTGGGCGAGCAATGTTGGGGCTGAACTGGACTGAGACCCGACTAAGATATTTGCCAAACCTAGCCCATTTGTACTGGCAGGCCAACAAGCATCGCAAAAACTATTTCTCCCAACCAAATTGAGCCTACAAGCAAGCTTACTATCCAACTTGCCAAGACTTCTGAACCGCTAGTATTTTTTTTTCAAGTTCCACTCGCTCGAAAGCTCTTAGTTTTGAAAAATACTACGGAATGTGGCGCGGGCACGACGCTGCACCCGTGAGGAATAATGTCATAAATTAATTGATTAAAATTATTGCTAAAGATTATTATTTCCAAAATTACGACAGCAGATACCAGCAGTACTATTCGCAGATAAAAGAGGCGACGGATAGTGCAATCGGTATCGAAGAATAATAAAAAAATTGAATTACCGCCAGAAAGTGTAACATCCCAAAAATATTAAACTTGGATCATCATACTCTAATCATCAAAATTAGGGTTAATAAAAACTTTTCTAAAATAAAAATATGAAAGCATGCATGGTGTATGCATTTCATTTGAAATTCTTTTGAACCACCTTATTTGTGTGTTCCTTTGATTGTAAATGGATTCTTAGGTGAAATAAACATCATCTAAACAATTTCCAAACTTTTCTTAAAGACAAATAAATCAAAACAAATAAAATAAGGGAATGGTCATTTTGACCAATTTAACTCCCATGCCTACTTTGGCTGTCCCAAACTTTCAGAACTTAACAGAAACCTTTCTGGATCTTTGCACCCCTTGATTGTACTCATAACAAAGTATCAAGGCCCACTTTGTGATCATCCAGAAACTTTTAAATACATAGTTTAAATGACAGTTCAAAATTGAATCTTTATCATATGAGAAGATCCCAATTTTTCAAAAACCCCTCAAACAAGCTCAACTTTCAAAACCCAAGCATCTGCAGACTCACCAGCACCAACCTAGCACACTCACCAAAAATCTTTTCAAAATTCAAAACGTGAATTCTTGCGGCCATTTCATCAAACACTTTGCAGACACAAATCATCAAAATCTTAAAAACTATTGTGAGAAGTGATTGAAGCCTAACTTGTCCCCTCTCTAGCTCACAACCATCTCAGTAGATCATCTAGCAAGTTAAACCAAGCACTAGCCTCACTGTAAGCTGGGCAATGACATCAATGGTGAACAGCCGAAGCTCACCATACCACCCAGTGGAGACAGCAAGCTAGAAGGAGATTTAGCCGTGCCAACCTTGTCTAGGAGGCAGCCCACCGTCCACCGCCACTTCCTGTCCCAGCCGCGAGCGTTGCCAAACCCTAGACCACACGCACGGACCTCACCCAGCTCGCCAGCAACCATGCCGAGCATGCGCCAGAGCGCCACGCTCGACCGACGCCCACAGACCGCGCGCCGCCCTCGTCGCGTGCATACATGATCGCCACCAACCCAGGAGACCGCCAGACATCCCCGTTCGCCGCCCCATGCCGCACAGCCACCGCTCGCCGTCGAAGACGCCGCCTCTGCCGCGCAGAGCATTGCGCGTTCCAGACCAAACCGCACCGCCCCTGCGCGCGCATTAAAGCCGTAGAGCATCGCCAGGAGACCACCAAGTGATCGCCACCGCCGGCCATGCCTCTAGCCGCCCGTTGCCATGTCGCCACCGTCGCCTGCCCATCCCGTTCGGTCTCGTCGTCGCGACTATGAATAGAGGCCACCCCCAGCCGAATTGAGCACACCATCTCACTCCCCTCTCCTCACTGATCGTGCCACCCCGTTCCCGGAGCAAGGCGAGCAACGCCGCCAAATTTCACCGAGCTCGCCTTTGGAGAAGAAGGGGCCAGCGATTGGAGCCGCCCAAGGAGAAGCTGCCGGTACCAGGAGGTTCGTCGTCGTCGACTTCGTCATTCGCCCGCCTCGCCGACCCTCGCCTGAACCCCGGTGAGCCCCCAACGACCCCCACCTGCCACACTAGGTTTCTGTCTCGCCGGCGTTGCCCAACGTCGACGATGACCCTCATCCATTGGATTAGAACCAGATCGAACGCACCACATCGCCCCATACTGCTTCGCACCCTCTTTCTCACTGACGCGTGGGGACAACGACTTAACCAGCCCGCATAAGCGCTGTGCTTAGCAGGCCGGCCCAGTATCGCTTCCCGTGCAGCCCAGTTATTTGAATTTAACCTTTTTTATTTTATTTCAAACAAACTTCTATACCAAGTTTCAAAAATCAACCTAGGTCGATTCAGTGAACCAAATTGAATGAAACCAATTTTGTTAGAAAGGTCTGGGAATGCTGAATCAAAGCCCGTTGGATTCAAGTCATTTGGATCTATCGATCATCCATGGTGAAAATAACAAGGAAGAAGCTTTTCTGCATTCAAATATTTTTCAAATTTAAACCATAATAGCTTTTGAGTTGATTCCAACTCTAAAAAATCACATTTAACCATACCTTTCAGAATATATAAAAATATATAGGTTTACTTACAGAAATAATGACCAAGTAATAAAAGAATGCCACATAGGCATTTCTAGCCACTTTAATTAATTAAAATAAAAGAGAAAAACCTTATTAAATTGTGACACCACTTTAAATCACATTCCCATGGACTAAAATATGTGGTGATGACATGTGTCAACATGATCCCATGTTTGGTTTGGAGAATATTAAATCTTAAGTAGTTTTTCAATGAGTAGAAATTACTTTTCTAAAAATAAAAGGAATTAAACCAAACTTTAATCTTGTAATTTTAGTGATGATGTTAGATCATCTATAGGACCCTTGTGTGTGATGAATGCAAGTAGTTAAGTATTGTTTGGTGATTGTGTACCTCGTATTTATTCATAGACACTAGTACCGACCAAGGATACGAGGAGGAAGAAGGATACTACGAAGAAGAAGCCGAGGAGAACTTCAACCACTGCTCTGCACAAGGCAAGCTAACACTTGCAAGATACTCTACTTTAGCAAGCCTTACTATACAAGTTAACCTTGCAAGCCTAATACTACTAGCTGAATGTGCAAGCTTACACTTGCAATTGGGCAAGCTAATACTTACTTGCTACTATGTCAACTATATGCCTTAAGCATATGTGATCATATCCACTTGATAAACCAATCCTAGTTTTTTTGCAAGCCCTCTACTTTATTTCTTTATCAAAGCTTTAACTTAGAGTTGACTTAAGTGACTTGTAGATTTTAGAAAGATATATTGAAGGTTGCATAAAGAGCATAAAATTTGGCCTAAGCTAGAAAATCTTGATGTCATCCTAAGGCATAAGATTGAACTTAGTGGAAACTCCACTAGTTTACTATCCCGCATTAGTGCTTACCCCCACTTGTAGATGCTAGTGCTAAGCATAAAACCGTATCAACATTACATGTGAATACTTGGTGAAAATGGTGATGAAAACCTTAGAATGATGGATCATTCTACTGAGATGTTTTTACATGTGTTTCCGAACACCTGATAATTTTGGTGATGAAAATGTTGAGGCATGAGCCTTAGCCCTTTATAAAATTGATGGTTGTCTGGATGCGATACCATTCCAATTTTATCGTACAACCACAATACCCGAAGATTGGGTAGGGCTTGACTGGAAACTTATATACCTTAGTATTAGTTCCCTCACGACCAAGGTCTTAGCTGAGGCTACCTTGTGAAGATTGTCCACCTGTGCAGTACCCAAGATGACAGTTGGTCATGGTTGGGAGGCCAAACTCACAGGAGAGGTGCTTATACTAGGGCGTGTAATTGAAAGGTTAGGATTGATTATCCGCATACTGAGTATGGTAAATTCAGGATTTGTTCCTGACGGATGTATCGAATATTGTGGTGAAAGTGTACAATCTCTGCAGAGTGTCAAACTATTCGAATAGCCACGTCCGCGGTTATGGACAGTTGGAGTGGCCATACTGTTCCCCCGTCAGATGTTTTCAAAAGACTTGTGAAGTGAATTGAGACTTTGACTTGACCACAACAGGGTTGTGATATGAAATACAAGTTCCTACTTAGGAGTTATAAATTTGTGACTAGCTTCTCTTGCTTCTCATCTTAGTAGAGATAAATCTGGCTTTTGCAAAACAACCCTAGAGCCTAGTGTCCTATTATCAAAAACCCCTTTCACTTGTTAGTATTAGTTTGCGAGTACTTAAAGAGTACTCATGGCTTTATCCCTGGCTATTCCCGTGGCCAGACTATGAAGAGGAGTACCTGTAGGATGGACCGCGGGAAGGTTACGAGAACTAGGATCATCTTCCATCGTCAGCATTGCCTGTGACCCCGAAGATGGAGCTTCGCCTACGCTACCGTTATTATTACGTATTCCGCTGCTTGAAGTTGTATCAAGAACTGGATCATGAGATCCCTATTTGTGTAAGACCTTATGTATGGTTTGTAATGGATGATTTACTGTGGTATCCAATTCTGTTATGTCTCGCAAAAATGGTAATCCTGGGATTGCGATGTATGACATAACAGGCATCTGGGATTAAAAATACGGGTGTTGACAAGTTGGTATCAGAGCCATCCTGACCATAGGAGACCTTAGTTAGACTGGATGTTTGAATCAAAAACTTTGTTTCAAAACCAAAGGAAGCAAATATTTAAAAAAACTTATTCCCATTCTTATCACCTTGGTTCTTTCATAAAAGAATTCATGTTCCTCAAAAACTCTTGCAAAATACATAAAATTTGACACACTTGATCACTCTACTAACTTACTCATCCTATATTCTTTTAGATGGACATGAAGTACAGCAAGTTTTATCAGTTAGGGAATGGAGGAGACCTTATCTTTGAGAGGGATTTGGACCAGCTTTCAGAACTTCTGGAGCGTTCGCACCCCGAGTTCTTCGGAGCTCAGCTCAATGATCAAGGAGGAGAAGATCTGCAGTGGCTAATTGTTGCAAGTCTCCGAGGAAAGATTGAACCTCCCACTGCCGAGGGAATTCAGTTTACCTTAAGAGAGAACAACTGGCTCGATGGACTTGCCAGGGCCATGCAGGAAGCTCTTTCCCGTCTCTGTGGGCAGAGCGTCAATCAGATCAAGGGAACCCGCTTTGAGTTTTGCCCAAGGCGTGATGCAAATGGACAACCACTAGAAGCCCCATACCACCCTGAGCTGAAGACTCAATTGGACCACCTCAGCTTCATGATGTACGATCGTCAGCAGGAGTTGGATAACTGCCCTAACTACTCCAACCACAAGTCTGCCATCATCAAGACGAAGGATCAAACCATCGCCATGCTAGCAAAGGATCGCAAGTCTCGCTGCCGTCAGCTCGACAAGAAGGAGCGCATCATTGCCCGTCTTCGCCACTGTATCTCATCTTTGGAGGAGACCATCCACGAGAGAGACATGCAGTTGGAAGAAAGGGAGAATGCCAGAGAGGATCTTCGTGGAGACCCCTACTCCTATCTCAGCGATGATGATGATTGTTTGGAGGATCAGGCTATGGAATTCTTCACCGATGAGGATGATTTCGCCTTCATCGATGACGATGAATATGACGAAGCCACCGATTCCGAGGAGTAGTAGCACTTGAACACTAGCGTAGTGAGTAGTATTCGGTCCCACTGTATCGTAGTTTCCAGAATGGTTCTTAAAACCATCTGTTTTTCTTTGTTGTGGTGTGTGTTGTATCGTGTGCTATGAATGAATGAATGAAAAGCGAGTTTCTAGAAAAATCTGAGTCAAACTTTAAAAACTTTTCAAAATCCCAGAACCTTAGAAATTTCCCTCTTTTCTCATGATCTATCTCAATCTTCAGATGCCACGCGGAGGAAGTGGTTCATCCCCGGACCCGATGTTGTAGATTCCGCAAATGTTGACTTCTGACCGCGAAGCTGAAAGAGCGGAACGTCAAGCCAACCTAGCCACCTTGCAACAGAAAGCTCAGCTAGCCTACAACAACCAAGGCCATGGAAATCAGGACAACCATGGATCTAAGCTCAAAAATTTCCAGAATACCAACCCACCTGTTTTCACTAAGTCAGAAGATCCCCTAGACGCCGATGATTGGCTGCAAACCATGGAAAATAACCTAGAATTCGCCGGAGTGGAAGCCAACGAGAAAGTTCTGTTCGCCACCCACTATCTAGCCGGAGATGCCAGGGCATGGTGGAACAGTGTTCGCGCAATGATCGGAGGCCAGATGATGACCTAGGAGGAATTCAAGGTCAAGTTTAGCAAAACCCATGTGCCACCGGGTTTGATCAAGAGAATGAGAGACGAGTTCAGAGAACTGAAACAAGGAAGGATGACTGTAGTGGAATACCGTGACAAATTCTTGTCATTAGCTAGGTATGCCCCGGATGAGATCGACACCGAAGCCAAGAAGAAAGAAAGATTCCTGAATGGTCTGCATGATGAGATGCAGACAATATTAGTCAATATCCCCTTTGCTGATATTGAAGCCCTTGTCGACTCAGCCATCCAAATGGAAGGAAAGATCAACCAAGCCAATGAGAACCACAAGCGTCGCATGATGCATCAGCCAGGAACCCATCAGACCCCAAAGTATCGCCCTAACCCATCTCCCGGATTTGCCCCAAGAACCCACAGACCCCCGATGAACCGTCCGACCTATCCCAACCGTGGAAACCCTAGGCCCGGAGGAAATAACAACAACCCCGGCAACTCTATCAATTTCAACCGTGCCCCACCCAAATTCAACAACAACAATGCTGCCACCAACACCAACACTGCCCCGAGGACTGGAAGCAATGCTGTGCCTGTAGCAGCAAAGGACAAGTTGCAGGTAACTTGTTATGACTGTGGAAATAAGGGCCACTATTCCAACGAGTGCCCCAACAAGAAGAATGCCGCAGCCCCCAATGCCAATGCCCCAGCTCAGCAGCAGCGTCGTGTTCAGCCCGGAAGAAGGTTTGCCCCAGGGAATTCGCTCAACCGCAATGGCCGTCTTTTTCTCATGCATGCTGAAGAAGCTCAGGAAGCGCCAGACGTCGTGCTGGGTATGTTTTCTGTTAATTCAGTACTTGCAAGAGTGTTGTTTGATTCTGGTGCATCACACTCATTTGTCACCGAAGAATTTGCATGCACTAGTAAAATTCAACCAACCAAACTGAAGCATGTCATGATCGTTCAAATTCCCGGATCAACCACCAAGGCTAGGCAAATTTGCAAAGCCGTCCCTATCCGAATCCATGGCATAGATTTTTATGCTAATCTGATAGTACTCGGAACTAAAGGTTTGGAAGTAGTACTAGGAATGGATTGGATGTCCAAACATAAAGGATTGATTGACTGTGCCAAGAAAGCCATAACCATGACCAGTACAGCCGGAATATCAGTCGAGCATATATCTGAAACCTTACCTCGTCAATTCAAGTGCAACAAGAGTATAGCCCAACCTACCATTGACCAAGTCCGGATAGTCTGTGAATACCCCGATGTATTTCCAGATGTTTTGCCCGGTATGCCCCCAGATCGGGATATCGAGTTTATCATTGAACTAATCCCCGGAACGGGACCCATAGCCCAGAGACCATATAGTATGAACCCGTTGGAACTAGAGGAACTGAAGAAGCAACTGGATGCCATGATGGAAATTGGATTGATTCAACCAAGTGCGTCACCATGGAGGTCACCTGTCTTGTTTGTGGACAAGAAAGATGGAGGTAACCGTTTGTGTACGGATTATCGGAAGTTGAATGATGTCACCATCAAGAACAAATACCCCTTTCCCAAGATAGAAGATTTGTTTGATCAGTTGACAGGTGCCAAAATGTTTCCTAAGATTGATCTTAGAACTGGGTATCATCAACTCAAAATTCGTACAGAAGATATTCCAAAGACTGCCTTCACCACCAGATATGGATTGTACGAGTATACATTCATGTCTTTTGGGTTAACCAATGCCCCTTCTTATTTCATGAATCTCATGAATGAGATTTTTATGGACTTCCTGGATAAGTTTGTCGTTGTTTTCATCGATGACATTCTGATTTATTCCATCAGAAGAAGAACATGAGCTACACCTAAGGACCATTCTTGGAACCCTTAGAGAGCATCAGTTGTATGCCAAGTTTAGCAAATGTGAACTCTGGTTACAGGAGATAGGATTCCTCGGTCACATTGTATCAGCCGGAGGAATTGTCGTTGACCCTGCAAAAGTAAAAGATGTCGAAGATTGGCAAGCCCCAACCACTCAAACCCAAGTTCGTGCATTTCTCAGATTGGCGGGATATTACCGCAAGTTCGTAGAAGGATTCTCGAGTATCGCCAGACCCATGACCCAATTGCTGAAGAAGGACAAGAAGTTTGAATGGACCGACAAATGTGAAGCGAGTTTTCAAGAACTCAAGAGGAGATTGATTTCAGCTCCAATCTTGATCATGCCGGATATCACGAAGCCCTTCGATGTGTATTGTGATGCATCCAAGATCGGTCTCGGATGTGTGCTAATGCAAGAAGGCAAAGTTATATCTTATCTATCCCGACAACTAAAACAACATGAGCAAAATTACCCAACCCATGACCTCGAACTCGCAGCCGTAGTTCTAGCCCTGAAGACATGGAGACATTACCTCATGGGAAATCGTTGTGAGATCTATACTGATCATAAGAGTCTGAAGTATATATTCACTCAGAAGGAGCTGAATATGAGACAGAGAAGATGGATTGAGCTAATCAAGGATTACGATCTGGACATTCACTATCACCCTGGTAAAGCCAACGTGGTAGCAGATGCCCTTAGCAGATTGCCGTGCCGCTTGAACTCCATGATCTTGAAGGAGCAACCAAGCTTGCACAAAGAGATGGAAGATTTTCGAATGGAATTAGTGAGTGAAGGATTTTTGGCTAGCATAGAACTCTAGCCCACTTTGATCAGTCAGATTAAAGAGGCGCAGAACGGAAATGCTAGTATCGACAGAGTCAAGCGTCGTATCGGTACAGGCAAAGTACCCGGATTCACCGAAGACAAAGAAGGAGTTCTGTGGTACAAAGGACGCCTTTGTGTACCATCAGATTCTGAGTTGAAAGAAGTTATTCTGAAGGAGGCTCATGATACTCTTTATTCTATCCATCCCGGAGGAACTAAGATGTATCAAGATTTAAAAGAGCAATTTTGGTGGCATAAGATGAAGAGAGAAATCGGAAGCTATATCGCCAAGTGTGATATATGTCAGCGAGTTAAGGCAGGACATCAAAGACCCGCTGGATTGTTGCAACCATTGCAGATTCCGGAATGGAAATGGGATTCCGTTGGAATGGACTTTATCACTGGACTGCCTACTTCTAGTAGGGGAAATGACTCTATCTGGGTCATAGTGGACCGATTGTCCAAAGTCGCCCATTTCTTACCCGTCATGACCACATATCAGAGTTTGAAGCTAGCGGAGTTGTACATCGCTAGAATAGTTAGTTTGCATGGAGTCCCCAAGAACATCGTATCTGATCGAGGAACTTAGTTTACCTCGAGATTGTGGAAGAAAGTTCAAGAAGGTTTAGGAACCCGCCTAGATTTCAGTATCGCGTATCACCCTCAGACCGATGGACAAACAGAGCGAGTAAATCAAATACTCGAAGATATGCTGAGAGCATGTGTGTTAGAATATGGATCTAAGTGGGAAGATTGTCTGCCATTTGCAGAATTTTCATACAACAACAGTTATCAAGCTAGTTTGCAAATGGCCCCATTTGAATTCATGTACGGAAGGAAGTGTCGCACCCCTTTGAACTGGTCGGAAGTAGGAGAGAGTCAGATTTTCGGACCCGACATCCTACGAGAAGCAGAAGAGAAGGTTCACAAGATTCATGAGCACCTCAAGACTGCCCAGTCTAGACAGAAGAGTTACGCCGACAAGAGACGTCGAGACCTCGCCTTCAACCTAGGAGATTTTGTTTATCTGAAAGTGTCTCCATTGAAGGGAATGCAGCGTTTCCAACTCAAAGGAAAGTTAGCCCCCAGATATATCAGACCCTTCAAAATTCTGAACCGTCGAGGAGAAGTGTCGTATCAATTGGAACTACCTGAAGAGATGTCAGCCGTGCACAATGTGTTCCATATCTCGTTACTTCGCAAGTGTCTCGAAGTCCCAGAGAAGACTGAAGTGTTCAAAAACATCGATCACCGGACCATAGATATCAACGATGACCTGACCTATCCCGAAGTACCCATCCGTATTTTGGAAGAAGCTTTCAGAACTACCCGAACCCAAAGCATCAAGTTTCTCAAGATTCAGTGGAGCAACCACACTGAAGAGGAAGCTACCTGGGAGCGCGAAGATCACATCAGGACAGAGTTTCCCGATCTCTTCAAATCCTAGGTAATCTTTTTTGTCCTTTTTCAAATCTCGGGACGAGATTTTGTTTAAAGGGGGAAGGTTTGTAACATCCCAAAAATACTAAACTTGGATCATCAAACTCTAATCATAAAAATTAGGGTTAACAAAAACTTTTCTAAAATAAAAATATGAAAGCATGCATGGTGTATGCATTTCATTTGGAATTCTTTTGAACCACCTTGTTTGTGTGTTCCTTTTGCTTGTAAATGGATTCTTAGGTGAAATAAACATCATCTAAACAATTCCCGAACTTTTCTCAAAGACAAATAAATCAAAACAAATAAAATAAAGGAATGGTCATTTTGACCAATTTAACTCCCATGCCTACTTTGGCTGTCCCAAACTTTCAGAACTTAACAGAAACTTTTATGGATCTTTGCACCCCTTGATTGTACTCATAACAAAGTATCAAGGCCCACTTTGTGATCATCCAGAAACTTTCAAATACATAGTTTAAATGACAGTTCAAAATTGAATCTTTATCATATGAGAAGATCCCACTTTTTCAAAAACCACTCAAACAAGCTCAACGTTCAAAACCCAAGCATCTGCAGACTCACCAGCACCAACCTAGCACACCCACCAAAAATCTTTTCAAAATTCAAAACTTGAATTCTTGCAGCCATTTCATCAAACACTTTGCAGACACAAATCATCAAAATCTTAAACACTATTGTGAGCAGTGATTGAAGCCTAACTTGTCCCCTCTCTAGCTCACAACCATCTCAGTAGATCATCTAGCAAGTTAAACCAAGCACTAGCCTCATTGTAAGCTGGGCAATGACATCAATGGTGAACAGCCGAAGCTCACCATGCCACCCCAGTGGAGACAGCAAGCTAGAAGGAGATTTAGCCGTGCCAACCTTATGCAGGGAGGCAGCCAATCACTCGCCACTCCTGTCCCCAGCCGCGAGCATTTCCAAACCCTAGACCACACGCACGGACCGCGCCCAGCTCGCCAGCAACCATGACGAGCATGCGCTAGAGCGCCACGCTAAACCGACGCCCATAGACCGCGCGCCGCCCTTGCCGCATGCATACATGATCGCCACCAACCCAGGAGACCGCCAGACATCCCCGTTCGCCGCCCCATGCCGCACAGCCACCGCTCGCCGTCGAAGACGCCGCCTCTGCCGCGCAGAGCATCACGCGTTAAATACCAAACTGCACCGCCCCTACGCGCGCATTAAAGCCGTAGAGCATCGCCAGGAGACCACCAAGCGATCGCCACCGCCGGCCATGCCTCTAGCCGCCCGTAGCCATGTCGCCACCATCGCCTGCCATCCCGTTCGGTCTCGCCGTCGCGACAATGAATAGAGGCCACCCCCAGCCGAATTGAGCACATCGTCTCACTCCCCTCTCCTCACCGATCTTGCCACCCCGTTCCTGGAGCAAGGCGAGCAGCACTTCGCCGGAATTTCACCGGAGCCTGCCGCTGCTGGAGAAGAAGGGGGCCAGCGATTGGAGCCGCCCCAGGAGAAGCTGCCGGTATCAGGAGGTTCGTCGTCATCGAC
Source organism: Avena insularis (assembly GCA_023614405.1). NCBI lineage: Eukaryota > Viridiplantae > Streptophyta > Magnoliopsida > Poales > Poaceae > Avena > Avena insularis. Next base: position 242,385,375 of record CM042689.1, on the reverse strand, counting down.
TTTGTCGTTCGCCCGCCTCGCCGACCCTCGCCTGAACCCCGGTGAGCCCCCAATGACCCCCACCTGCCGCGCTAGGTTTCTGTCTCGCTGGCGTTGCCCAACGTCGACGATGACCCTCAGCCGTTGGATTAGAACCAGATCGAACGCACCACATCGCCCCATACCGGTTTGCACCCCCCTGTCTCACTGACGCGTGGGGACAGCGACTTAACCAGCCCGCGTAAGCGCTGTGCTTAGCTGGCCGGCCCAGTATCGCTTCCTGCGCAGCCCAGTTATTTGAATTTAACCTTTTTCATTTTATTTCAAACACACTTCTGTACCCTGTTTCAAAAATCAACCCAGGTCGATTCAGTGAACCAAATTGAATGAAACCAATTTTGTTAGAAAGGCCTGGGAATGCTGAATCCAAGCCCGTTGGATTCAAGTGATTTGGATCTATAGATCATCCATGGTAAAAATAATAAGGCAGAAGATTTTCGGCATTCAAATATTTTTCAAATTTAAACCATAATAGCTTTTGAGTTGATTCCAACTCTCAAAAATCACATTTAACCATACCTTTCAGAATATATAAAAATATATAGGTTTACTTACAGAAATAATGACCAAGTAATAAAAAAATGCCACATAGGCATTTCTAGCCACTTTAATTAATTAAAATAAAAGAGAAAAACCTTATTAAATTGTGACACCACTTTAAATCACATTCCCATGGACTAAAATATGTGGTGATGACATGTATCAACATGATCCCATGTTTGGTTTGGAGAATATTAAATCTTAAGTAGTTTTTCAATGAGTAGAAATTACTTTTCTAAAAATAAAAGGAATTAAACCAAGCTTTAATCTTGTAATGTTAGTGATGATGCTAGATCATCTATAGGACCCTTGTGTGTGATGAATGCAAGTAGTTAAGTATTGTTTGGTGATTGTGTACCTTGTATTTATTCATAGACACTAGTACCGACCAAGGATACGAGGAGGAAGGAGGATACTACGAAGAAGAAGCCGAGGAGAACTTCAACCACTGCTCTGCACAAGGCAAGCTAACACTTGCAAGATACTCTACTTTAGCAAGACTTACTATACAAGTTAACCTTGCAAGCCTAATACTACTAGCTGAATGTGCAAGCTTACACTTGCAATTGGGCAAGCTAATACTTACTTGCTACTATGTCAACTATATGCCTTAAGCATATGTGATCATATCCACTTGATAAACCAATCCTAGTTTTTTTGCAAGCCCTCTACTTTATTTATTTATCAAAGCTTTAACTTAGAGTTGACTTAAGTGACTTGTAGATTCTAGAAATATATATTGAAGGTTGCATAAAGTGAATAAAATTTGGCCTAAGCTAGAAAATCTTGATGTCATCCTAAGGCATAAGATTGAACTTAGTGGAAACTCCACTAGTTTACTATCCCCCATTAGTGCTTACCCCCACTTGTAGATGCTAGTGCTAACCATAAAACTTGATCAACATTAGATGTGAATACTTGGTGAAAATGGTGATGAAAACCTTAGAATGATGGATCATTCTACTGAGATGTTTTTACATGTGTTTCCGAACACCTGATGATTTTGGTGATGAAAATGTTGAGGCATGAGCCTTAGCCCTTTATAAAACTGATGGTTGTTTGGATGCGATACCATTGCAATTTTATCATACAACCACAATACCCGAAGATTGGGTAGGGCTTGACTGGAAACTTATATACCTTAGTATTAGTTCCCTCACGGCCAAGGTCTGAGCTGAGGCTACCTTGTGAAGATTGTCCACATGCGGTACCCAAGATGAGCTTGGTCATGGTTGGGAGGCCAAACTCACAGGAGAGGTGCTTATACTAGGGCGTGTAATTGAAAGGTTAGGATTGATTATCCGCATACTGAGTATGGTAAATTTAGGATTTGTTCCTGACGGATGTATCGAATATTGTGGTGAAAGTGTACAATCTCTGCAGAGTGTCAAACTATTCGAATAGCCGCGTCCGCAGTTATGGACAGTTGGAGTGGCCATAATGTTCCCCCGTGAGATGTTTTCAAAAGACTTGTGAAATGAATTGAGACTTTGACTTGACCACAACAGGGTTGTGATATGAAATACAAGTTATTACTTAGGAGTTATAAAATTGTGACTAGCTTCTCTTGCTTCTCAGCTTAGTAGAGATAAATCTAGCTTTTGCAAAACAACCCTAGAGCCTAGTGTCCTATTATCAAAAACCCCTTACACTTGTTAGTATTAGTTTGTGAGTACTTAAAGAGTACTCATGGCTTTGTCCCTGGCTATTCCCGTGGCCAGACTATAAAGAGGAGTACCTGGAGGATGGACCGCAGGAAGGTTACGACAACTAGGATCATCTCCCATCGTCAGCATTGCCTGTGACCCCGAAGATGGAGCTTCGCCTACGCTACCGTTATTATTACATATTCCGCTTCTTGAAGTTATATTAATAACTGGATCATGAGATCCCTATTTGTGTAAGACCTTATGTATGGTTTGTAATGGATGATGTACTGTGGTATCCAATTATGTTATGTCCCGTAAAAATGGTAATCCTAGGATTGCGATGTATGGCATAACAGGCATCTGGGATTAAAAATCCGGGTGTTGACAGAAAGTTACGCACCTATGAAAAAATACCAATGGGTAACTACCGTGTGAAAATCACAAAATGTAATAACCCTAAAATAAATAATGCTGACGAAGTAAGATTAGGAAATTGCATACTGTCTTGAAGTTATTGTGGGTTAATTAGCGGCAGAAAATTATGGCTAAAAAGTTTTGTCGAAAAATTAAAATTAGATAATCAAAAAATAGAGCTAAAAATATTATCATGGGCGTAGGATAACTCCTTTGCAAAAATGAAGGCTGCAAGTTATGTTTGAAAATTAACCGTTGAGAACAATCACTGTTGAGTAATTACAACCATTAAATTACTATAAAAACTAAAAATATGTACCAGAAAATTACCACTAGCAAACCGTAAGTAAAAAATACTATAGAATGCACTAATCATGTTGCACTGCAAGAAAGATTCTAGGCGCCGATGGCCGGCTTCCATCGGCACGACGCCATATTGTTGTCGGCACAGGCTATGCCGACGGTGCCCGTCGTGTAGCCCCCTCGATGTAGCCCCTCGGCGTCGGCGTAGACGATCCCCGTCGGTATAGCGCTTGCAGCGGGCCCCGTAATGTCAAGCGACGGCCATTTGGTATAACAGGCCAGCCCTGGAGCTACACTGACGGTCAGGCCGTCGGCACAACCTAAACTATATTTTTTATTTTTTTAATCTTTGAATTGTTTGACTCGTTAATCTCATGCTTTGAAAATTTTAAACACTAATTATACTTAATCATTGATTAAATTGGAGTCTTAGTCAAACTTCCTAGTTGATCACCCATCCTGATTACTCCACCCTCGGCATGCTTAACTTCCTTGTTCCTTTAGAATCTGTTTCCGCAAAGCAATTTATACATTGTTGTCAATACTATGATATCAATCCTATTAATACTTATATCATCATGTCACATGTTTATATTTTTTGAAATTACAAACAATTATTTAAGTAAACAACAATGAATTAGTAAAAATATTATTGAATTCAAATAAAAATATAATGATTTTTTTGTATTTTTCTATTTAATATGGAATAATTAATATCTTTAAATCTGTAAATCAAAGACAAATAATATGTCTAAATTGATTAAAAATGAGAAGAAACCAAATAGGATATCAATATCAACTTATCAAAATTATGTCGTGATTCTTACCATAATTTCATTTGCCGTTCAAAACGGCACGCATAAAGATTCTTAGCTCAGGTATGAGACTCGCTAAACTTGAAGTGAATCTCTGATGAAACAACATATTGTAAACCTAAAAATGATTTTTATAAAAAATCATGAGCATCTGATCATATACCTGTAGTTCATATCTGATCCACTTCCTGCCGATTCGGCAGGAATTTGTCTTTTTCATCAGAGATAGACGGAAAGGTTTGAGATCCCCTGTTAGAACATTGCCCATGTAAGGTGGTCTAGTATTTTTGAAAAATATGGTGGTAGCATTTTGAATTAGCTATTTGGTGGTTGTTTCACAAAACCGCCCGTTTTTACACTCGGAAAATGGAAAATGGCTTTTTGGTGTGACAAAAAGGAAAACTTCCTCCTGAAACATTGTTCGCCATCTTAGTTATAGAGCTTCATTGGGAGACCCCAAGAGCAATTTTTTCTCAGTTATCAAACCAAGGTTATCGAACCAGTAGGAGCAAGGAAACAACTCCAAGGTGTTGCTAGCAACTTAGAATCATGCACAACACAAACTCAAGACTTTGCCCCAACTGCAGTGAGGTTGTCAATCTCACTGGTTTGCTGAAAAAAAAGGGATTAAACGTACAATGTGGAAGGTAATGATTGCTTGCAGAAAGTAAACGGTAACAGTAGATGATGTAACAATGGTAAAGATTGGACCGGGGTCCACAGTTCACTAGAGGTGTTCTCCTTAAGATAAATAACATAACATGCTGGGTGAACAAACTACAGCGGGGCAATTGACAGGAACTGAGCAAGGCATAATAATGCAAATACTAGACATTCATGATTCCTATGAGATTTGATTGGGCATTACAACAATATACATAGACTGCCATTCAACTGCATCTATGACTAATAATCCACCTTCAGGTTATTGTCTGAACCCCCTCCAGTATTAAGTTGCAAGCAACGGATAATTGCATTAAGCAATGTGTGTAAAGTAAACAATACAATTGTTCAATGAACAAAAGATTGTTGTTTTCTCCCTAGTAGCAACAACACATCTATAACCTTAGATATTTCTGTCACTTCCACAGATTCAATAGAGGCATGAACCCACTATCGAGCATAAATACTCCATCTTGGAGTCACTAGCATCTACCTTGCCAAGATACCTACTAGAAATGGAGAGCATGCAAGATCGCAAACAACACAGACATGATAGAATCAATAATCAATAAGACATGATAGAATCAATAATCAATCTGACATAGTATCTCAATATCTGTCGGATCCCCGCAAACACAACATATATGATTACAAATAGATGATCATGATCATGAATGGAGCTCATAAGATCTAAACATGATAGCACAAAGGAGGATAAACAACCATCTAGCTACTGTATGGACCCATAGTCCAAGGGTGAACTACTCATGCATCATACAGGAGGCTGGCATGGTGATGAAGAAGGCCTCCGGGATGATCTCTCCCTTCCGGCAGGGTGCTGGGAAGAGCTTCCGATCCCCCCTGATCTAGGGACGATGGTGGTTGCGTCTATGGACTGTTTCATGGAGATCTGATCGGGTACTTAGGGTTTTGGTATCGGGGAGATTTTATAGGCGAAGATGCGAGGCAAGGTGGCATCTAGGGGGCCCACACTCTGCCCAGGCGCGGCCTAGGGTGGACCCGCGCTTAGGAGGGTGCGGCCACCCTGTGGTGCCCCTCTGGTCTCCCTTTGGTCTCTGTGTTCATCTCGGTAAAATATTGACTTTGGAGTTTGTCCCGTCCAATTCCGAGAATATTTTATTACTAGATTTTCTAAAACCAAAAACAACAGAAAGTAGGCAACTGGCACTACGGCATCTTGTTAATAGGTTAGTCCCAGAAAATGTATAAAAATATCTCAAATTATAGACAAAGCATAGAAAATTTGAAACTAAACAAGCATGGAACATAAAAAATTATAGATATGTTTATGATGTATCAAGTATCCCCAAGCTTAACTCCTGCTCATCCTCGAGTAGTTAAGTGATAAAAAGAATAATTTTTGAGGTGACATGCACCATCACAATCTAGATCAAACCATTTGCAAGGCATTGAAAGCTGGGATCAAAGTACTCTAAACATGAGCATGAAAGATGAAATTCTAACAATAATACATATTAACTATGTTGCAACATGAAAGGATGCAAACAAAGATCATGAATAACAATGCATTGAAAGACGTTTGTTTTTTTACATATAGAAAACATAGCATATTGGTATTTAGCTTGTCCCTCATGGAGTAGCAAAACATAAATGCATAGGACACCTTCAAAGTTCATAAGGGTGACTAGATACAAATAGTTCAAGAACAAGCAATATCAACATTATGAGTTAACCAATAAGTTTTGGGACAATGCACATAGAACTAAGAATGACAAATATGCTCTCTTAATTGGTGCATAAGGATAGAAGGTGGAGACTCAATATAAAAGTAGGAAGAAAGGCCCTTCATAAAGGAAAGCAGGGATTTCAAAATTCATAAAGAGCTTCCAAAAATTATGGTACTTGTTAGCTTTCGGCTCTCATTGCCCCTATCATAAGAATCTTGAAGTGATTAAGGTTAAAGTGAAACAAATATGGAGTATATGCTTGACAAAGTATAAGTTGGCAATCTTATGTCTCTTGAGTACGAGGGTCGTTCCACATGCTACTGAACTTTAGTCACCGGTAAGTTCTTGTCATAGTAAGTATATGTGTATCATAAAGAACCGCCAATGGGGTACCCCTTGCCCCATGATACAGGAGCTATGCCATATCAAAATGACAAGGCAATAGACAATGAGCATCTCAGTGATCTTTCTATTTGCTATTTGCATCTATTTTTATTGAGGATGCTTCACAGATTGCTCACTATGGTTATGCTGCAAGTTTCCACCATGATTAGGCATGGCTTAGGCTAGCGGCCCAGGCGTTTCTCTAACACATATACATAACTCCATGGACTTAAGATCCTCTTTTATTTCACACCGTCGACATCCGCAAACAAAAGATCATGATATCAACTGGGTAAATATTTACAAGTGTTGAAAGTGTTCCCCGTGACAGCACGGTACTGCTAATTCCCAACTTATAAGTGTAAGCATATACAACATAGATGACACAATGGTTCAAGTTTATTAGGGGCAAGAAAAATGAAGTGTGCCATCAATTTTCGAGAGCTTTAATCACTAATTTTCACATAACAAGTTTAATTTGGAAGATAGATAAAACAAGAATATACTTGGAATAGTGTAGCACACAATGCATAGGAATTTATAGTGGACTCTTTGGAATAACTTGGTTTTTTGGTAGTTGGATGCATGAATAGAGCTTACTCAATACAAGTGGAGGCTAGCAAAAGACTGGGAGCGACCAACTAAGAGAGCAATAATGGCCATAATCATGTAGAGCGACAAAAAATTATCAATCAAAGCATAAAGTGGTACCACAAGTCAAAAACTACATGATCATAGAGGCTAAGGTGACTGGTTTATAGTCATAACATGGTGTAAGCATGTGCCAAGTCAACCCAAACAAAGCATCAAAGGAGAATACCAAAATATTATGCTTTTGTATGCTAAAACAATGCATGATTCTTTCAAGGCACATCAAGCAATCTCAATTGTTTGGAACAAGTCATGCTAGAGCAATAATCACTAAGCATAAGATCAAAACAACATATAGCATGACATGATAAAGTCTAAGCCACAGTCAAAACAAGATCCCTTTTGTACCACTATAAGCATCAAACTTTCTACTCCTTTCCAACACCAATCAACTTATTTGAAACATCACAACGAAAGCAGGGGTCCAACTACTTTATTCAAGCAAACTAAGAAAACAAAGACAAAAAAATGAAAACTAAGATTCTCCAAGAACAACACAACAGTGCATGAAACAATAAAACGAAGTGTCTAGAAAGAGACCTGAGATTTTTATTGATAATGAAGGGGATGCCTTGGGCATCCCCAAACTTTGACGCTTGTACCTCTTGAATATTTCTTGGGGTGACATGGGGTGGCATCCCCAAGGTTGAGATTTTGTCCATTCTTCATCTCATTATATCTTTCTTCCCCTACACTTGAAAATTTCCTTCATACAAAACTGCACACAATCTTCATTAGCAACATTAGTGCATTCAAAAGAATAAACCTTTGGGTTTAGTTTCAAAACAGAAAAACTTTCATTAAAAACACAAGCTACTGTATCAATTCCTTCAAAAAACTCAATTTACCAAAGAGAACCCAAAAAGAAATCGATAAAGAGGCAAATGCAAATAATGGCAGAAATCTGTCAAAACAGACCAGCAGGTAAAACCTGATTTTTTTCTAAGACCTTATGTTTCCCAAATCGAAAAGTGTTGACCTAATGAAAGTTAGATAACAACCTGGGGGATTTTATCATAAAATTACAGCTCGATCCAACATACAAAGATTTATCACAAATTTTTACAGTGAAGCACAAAAATCTGTTTCGGGACAGCAACTTCCCCAAATCTTACTTCTCTCTCATTAGAGATTATTCTTGGCACAAAAATCAAACAAAAAGTATAAGGGGAGTTTATTACAGAAGTAATAACTTCCAAGACTCAAGAAAACTATTTGGTTATCTCCCAAGAATTACTTATCTTTAACGCCTTTCAGTTAGGCATAGAAAGATGCTCACATAGGAAATATGAATTGAAGTAAAAGAGAGCATCAAGAAGAAATTCAAAACACATTTAAGTCTAACCCACTTCCTATTCATAGGAATCTTGTACACAAATAAATTCACAAAGAACAAAGTGACAGGCATAGGAAGATAAAACAAGAGTGAATTCAAAACTTTCAGCACATAGAGAGGTGTTTCAGTACCATGGAAATTTCTACAACCATATTTTCCTCTCTCATAATAATTTTCAGTAGCCTCATGAATAAACTCAACAATATAAGTATCACATAAAGTATGTCTTTCATGATCTTCAAACACATAATTTTTATCAAGCTCAAAAATAGTGGGTTTAAAACCTTCAAACCCACTTTTAACAATTTTATAATAAGGTGACTGATCATTCAATATAGGACCATCATCTACAGCTTTATCATAAACATTTTCTAAGCAAAACTCTTTAGTACCATGCACTTCAAAGTTAGGCACAAATAAAGGATTATCATAGATAACCGGAGCATAATTATTATCACAAGTTTTGCCCATAATAGATATTTCAAAAGGATCCACAGGATCATAACATTCATCCTCCTTTGGTAAGCATGGGGGACAATCAAATAATGTAAGGGATAAAGAGTTACTCTCATTAGAAGGTAGGCATGGGTAGATCCATTCTTTCTCCTTTTGTTCATCACTCTCCTCCTCTTTTTCGTCTAATGAGCTTTCTGTTTCAGCAATTTCTTCTTCCATAAGCTCCTACAAGGCATTAGTCTCTTCCGTTTGCGGAAAGAATCTATTAATATATTCAAGAATATAGCCATTTTATTCCTTGTAATTATCAAAGAAAAATTTAAGTATATCATAAACCTCATATTCATAAGGTGAATCATCAGTATTTTCAAACAAACTAGCAAGTTCAAATGCACCCTTCCAAGCAATAAATTCTTCAATTTGTTCCACATCATAAAAGTCATAATTTCCTTTAACATAAGAAGATATGGTAACATTATCATTATACTCACATTAAAAAGTGAGGTGTTTATACCTCCTACAGCAACAAGCTTTATCAAAGCAATAAGTAACATAAGTAGAGCACACTATCTAGCAATGGTATTCAATTTATCAATTTGTTCCCATAAGTGTTTCCCTTTTTGTGACAAGCGGTATTCCTTATAATAATACTTTTGTTCTTCCGTGAACCCACCTTGCCAATAAGAACTAGTTTCAAAACCAACCATTGATTGAAAGCATGACAAAGTAAGGCAATAACAGACCAACAACTATAGTAGGAACTAATTTTTTTTGTTTTTATAAGAAAAAGCAAACCAAACGAAACTATTTTTTTTGGAATTTTTGATAAAAAGAAGCAAGCAAAACAAAGCAAAAAAACTAAGCAAAACAAAAACAAAGTAAATAGAATGGTTGTGAAGGACTCCCATTGTGAAGCTGTCCTTAAACTCCCCGGCAACAGCACCAGAAAATATCTTGACGCGGCTCACTTATAGAGCTTCATTGGGAGACCCCAAGAGGAAGGTATGAGGAGCACATCGGAAAATTTTCCCTCAGTTGTGAAACCAAGGTTATCAAACCAGTAGGAGCAAGGAAACAACTCCAAGGTGTTGCTAGCAACTTGGAATCCTGCACAACACAAACTCAAGACTTTGCCCCAACTTACAGTGAGGTTGTCAATCTCACTGGTTTGCTGAAAACAAAGGATTAAACATACAGTGTGGAAGGTAATAATTGCTTGCAAAAAGTAAACGGTAACAGTAGATTATGTAATGATACGTCCAATTTGCATCACCATTCTATCATCATTTGCCTCTATTCATTGATATATTTCTTATTAAGAGGTGATACTTGTGTCTTTTCATCTGTTTTTGCATGTTGGATGATTCTTGGAGGATGAACTGCTAGAGTCAGGGTTCTGATGGAAAAAGCGGTGTTTTGATGCAATTTCACGAAGATCATAAAATACCAGAAAAACTAGGGAAAATCTTATTTTCCTAGAAGATGAAGAATGCTAGAAGAGGAGGCGGAGATGGGCCATATGGGCCCACACCCCCTAGGAATGGGCCACCCTAGGCCGCGCCTACAGGGCGTGTGGCCCACCTCTGGCTCCGCCCTCTCTCCTATATCTTCTCCTTAAAACCCTAATACACGGGGGAGCGACCACAGAAAGATTCTGCCGCCTCTGCGGGGCGGAAAACACCAAGAGAGAAAGAGCTCTTCGACAGACAGATTTCTGCCGGGGAAATTCCTTCCCAGAGAGGGGAGATCGTCGCCATCAACAGCATCATCAAGCTAGACTTCATCGGGATCATCATCATCCACACCATCATATCCACCAGCACCATCATCACCACTCCATCCACTGTAACAATCGTGTTGAATACTTTCTCAGGTCTTAGGGGAAACTTTCCCGGTGTTGATTACTATTGTAGTTGATGCTTGTGAGTGGAACCATAGGATTATTGTTGATTTTCAGATTGTTATCCATCACCATATCATCTTTGATCTTGATCCATATGATGTCTTGTGAGTATTTCGTTTAGTTCTTGAGGACATGGGAGAAGTCATATTGTTAGTAGTGGATTTGTGTTGAGGTATTATTCAATGGTTTAGTATTTAAGTTGTGGTGCTATTCTTCTAGTTGTGTCATGTGAACATCGACTACATGATACTTCACAATTTATGGGCCTAGGGGAATGTATTATGTATTTGGCTACTAATTGTGGGGTTGCTGGAGTGACAGAAACCTGAACCCCCAGTAGGAAACCATTGCACAAGGGAGTGTAGGATCTCAGAGTTTAAGGCTATGGTTAGGTTTATACCTTAATTGCTTTCTTGTAGTTGCGGATGCTTGCAAGGGGTTTAATCACAAGTATGTATTAGTCCAAGTAAAGTCAGTAGATTAGCACAAGTTCACCCACACAACACTTATGAAACCAAAGAAGACTACTCAGTTATATGAAGCAAAAGCACTTGACAGAATTCCCATGTGTCCTTGAGAATGTTTGGTCCTCATAAGTATTTCCACCGGCTTGTCCTTTGTAAGAAAGGATTGGGCCACTTTTTGCAATTATTTCCTGTTTTATTTACATGCACTTTATTTCCTTGCTTTGTCAGAAAACCCCTAAAAATCCGGTCACTAAGTATTCACAGATATTTCCTGCTCCATACCACTAGTCAACACCTTCTGCTACTCATTGGGATCGACACTCCTATTTATCAAAAGTACTACGATACACCCCCTATACTTGTGGCTCCTCAAGACTATTTTCTGGCGCCGTTGCCGGGGAGTGAAGCGCTATTGAAGAGTGGAACTGGTAAAGGAAACTTCTACTGTGAGTATTGCTTTTTATTTCTGTTTGTTACTTTGTTTCCAATATGGATAACCCACTTGGTTTTCTATTTGGGAAAACTACTACCAATGTTAGGGTAGTAGATGAACCACCACCTATTGAGATAGATCCTTTTAAGAAAACCTACAAGTATTATTGATCGTGCATGGATAATTATTATTTGGGGATGGATTTGTCCATCTTGGTGATCACTTGATTTTTATCCTTGAATTATGCGGTGTGCAGGTATCACAACTGAACAGGTGAAGAAGAAGTTACTCTCTATATCATTGAAAGGAAGAGCTGAAGAATGGTATAAGCTGCTGAAGAATGGACAATCCATGGAATGGGAGGAAATAGTACCTCTGTTTTAATCTAAATTCTATCCTCCTAGTGAGATTCATAAGGATAGGAATTTGATATATAACTTTTGGCCTCGTGATGGAGAGAGTATAGCTCAAGCTTGGGGGAGATTGAAGTTACTAATGTTTAAATGTCCTATTCATGAACTCCCTAACAATATTATTATCAATAACTTTTATGCTAGGCTTTCTCTTCATGATAAAGATTTACTAGATGCTTCTTGTGCTGGATCATTCACACGTATGAAGGAAGAAGCTAAATGCTATCTCCTAGACCATATTCAAGAAAACACTGAAGCTTGGGAGAATGACAAAGTAAGAAAGTTAGGTATAAACTATGATTATGAATGCATTAAATCTTTTATGGGAACTGATGACTTCCGTGATATTAGTACTGAGTATGATCTTGATTCTCAAAGTATTACCAATTGTTTTAAGGCCTTTGCCTCTTATATAGAAATTCCTAAAAAGAAGTGGAACAAGTACCATGCACCTTATAAAGATGTTATTAATCATGTTCCTGTTAGAAATACTGAAGTTTGTACTACTAATCATATCTTGCATGAACCTTATGTTGAGAAAATCCCTTTTCCTGCTAAGGTAAAGGAACATTCTATCATAGCTAATGTGGTTAGCAAAAGTGCAAAGAAAACTGTGGAACCCGATGAGCAAATAAACAATGAACCTGTGGTAGCTATTGTGAAAGATCTTGTCACTAGAAATATAGAGGATGAGCACATTGTCTTCTGTGAAGACGCTTCTAATATTATCTCTCATCCTAGCAAAGTTAGAAAAGCTAGTGTCCATGTGCTTTCTGTTAAAATTGTTGACCATTGCTATTATGGTTTATGTGATATTGGTGCTAGTTCTAGTGCTATTCCTTATGAGATTTACAGGGAAATTATGCATGAAATTGGTCCTTGTGAGCTTGAGGACATTGATGTGGTTATTCACCTTGCTAATAAGGAAACCATTTTCCCTATTGGTATTGTAAGAGATGTGGAAGTCCTCTGCCGTAAGATTAAGTATCCTGCTGATTTTCTAGTTCTTGGTTCAGCAGCTAGTAAAACTTGTCCTATCATTTTTGGTAGACCTTTCTTGAACACTTGTGGAGCTATTATAGATTGTAGGAAGGAGATAGTTTTGACTAAGTTTGATGGAGATTCTTATGAGTTTAACTTTTCCAAATTTGCTAAAGCTCCTTATGAAAATAGATTGCCTAATAAAGATTTTAGGATGGAACAACTTGCTTCTATTGATCCAGTTTATGACCTTGGACCTCTTTTGATGATTGTCAGTATGCTCATTCCGATGATAAAGTTTTTTCTTGTGACGGTTATATTGTCAACTTTATTCAAAGTGCTACTAAAAGTTATTATGAGAGAGGGAAACATGGTTTTATGCATCTCAATAATATTAAGTTTCCCCGTTTTATGTTGAAAGCTTTGAAGCTACACTTGTTTTGTCTTCCTATGCTAGTTGGCTTTTGTTTCAATAATTTGTTTTCTCATGAGACCCCCTTGCATAGGAAGTGGGTTAGACTTAAATGTGTTGGATATTTGCTTCTTGATGCTCTCTTTCACTTCAAATCCATATCTTCTATGTGAGCATCTTTGAAATTATCAAGCCTAACTTAAAGGCATTAAAGAAAAGTACTTCTTGGGAGATAACCCAATAGTTTGTTGAGTCTTGGAAGTTATTACCTCAGTAATAACCGCTTCTTATCTTTTTTGTTTTGGTTTTTGTGTCAAGTTCAACTACTTTTGAGAAGTAGAGGAGTTGTGAAAAGTGGTTGTCCTCTGACATATTTTTGTGCTGCATTGTAAAACTTCATGAAGGATCTCAGTTCATCGGTTGGAGATGTATTTTTCTGTGCTTGTTCTCCAAGTTGTTTTCCAACTTTCATTAGTTTTACACTTTTTTATTTGAGCAACAGAAGTTTTTCGAAAAAATCAATCTTTACCTGCTGGTCTGTTTTGATAGACTTCTGCCATCATTTGCATTTGCCTCTTATATTGATTCCCTTTCAGATTCTTTTGGGCTTTTGGAAAAGAGTTGCTATAGTAGCTTTTGTTTTGATGGATTTGAGTTGAAGTGTGTACCTAAAGGTTTATTGTTTTTGCATACACTAATGTTGCTTTTGAGGTTTATGTAAGGCCTTGTATGACAGAAATTTTCATGAGAAGGAGAGAAGGAATCTGCAGAGGCCGTCTTTGAATAGGTAAAAGTGATGCAAACTAAATGTTCGTGAAAACCTTATCTTTTTATATTTTTGATGTTTTTATTACATACGGAAGGTTACGAGACGAAACAGAGGAGGAAACGGAGGCCAGAGGGGCCACACCCACCCTAGGCGCGGGCCCCATCTGGTCGCGCCTACAGGGGTTGTGAGCCTCCTGGAGTCCGTCTCTGCCTCGTTTTCGCACAGTACCTTCCTTATGCATTGAAAATTTGTAATATATAACCCCCCAGATCCCCTGAGGTTTGTGCATCGTGTTCTCGTCGTGTTTTCATTTCGATCTGTTTCTGTCAGGAAATCTTCTCAAGTTTAGAGCACCATGGTCTCCGCCATGGAAAAGGAAAGAAGCTCGTGGAAGAAGAAAGAATCGCTGCTAGGCATGAAGACATGGGATGGAGTATCGAGGAGGAAGTAAAGGACATGTAAGAGGGAATGAAGGGACAAGCTGCCGCAGGATCAAGGGCAAGGAAACCTACTTTTGTAGGGGCAATTAATACTGGACATACTTTTTTTCATAATATGCAGGGGATGATGACCTTTGTTCCAGACTTCAGAGCCTGTCCTGAGGCAGTGGAAGCTCTTCGAACCACTGATGAGTTTTGCAATAAGTACCGTGCTCTAAGGGTGAAGGTGGATATACTTCAAGAGGAGAATAACAGGCTTCGTAAGATGCTGGAGGGTTTTCTGACCCTAAACAAGGGAACACCATTGAAGGAGTAATTCATCATCAGGTTTGGCATCCCCTTGGCTTGTTTCAAGCTTGGGGGAGTGCCGCGGTATCACATCATTATCTTTTATCTTTTACCTTTTTAGTAGTTTCATATCTTGGCTTGTTCCAAGGTTGGTTTGCATATGGAAGTATCTCTCCTTTAGTGGGTTATCTATATATCCCTTGGTGTGAGTGCCTTTATGAAATATTAATGAGAAGTTTTATATTTTACTTTTTGCACTTCTTATTTTAGTCACTACTAGATTTCTCATTTTAACCGAGGGTAAGATCACCGTCGGTTATTTAAGTTTACCGTCGGATATCCTTATACCCGACAGTTCACTGTCGGCTATACTCGGTCGGCCATTAGTCTAATATCCGACGGTATGGTCGGGTAGTCTATTTACCTATGATAATAGGCCGACAGGGGATAGTCAGACATTTATTGATAACCAATGGACTCGCACAAACTCTACAATAGTAATAGTCGGCAGTTCACTGTCAGTTATGTGTATTTGCGACGGTTCTTGCATCCCGTCGATTTTCCTGGTTCGACACTAATAATTGACCCATCATGGGTTGTTATAACCAAGAGTATAACCAAACCGTTGGTTAGTATTATTAAATATGGTAGATATAACCCTCTGGTGTTTTTGTATTTGACATGCCTACCAAGGCTGTTAGTTTATAAATTTAATGACTATCATAAGTATTTGGTTACACCATGGGGTGTTGTACAAGAGTTTAAATATGATTCAGGATGACAAGATTTCAAAATATTATCATTACAAAAACATATCATAATTACACAATAAGACATGAACGAAGAATGTACATTATATTTAGCGTAACCTCACAAAGTATATAATTCATATAGGATTTGTCAAATGCAAAAGCTAAATGTTTCAAACTTTCAGAACTTCACCGTTGAGTTGACTTAAACTTATTAGATTCACTAGTAATCTCCACATAGTAATCATCAAGTCCATCACCATCTTTATCATAATGCTCATCGACATAGTGATCGATCTTGATCATAATGCTGAACACCACTGCCAAAGAAGAAGACAAAATATTATTAGTAGTCAGTTGTGCATTCGTGAAAGGGGCAACAAAAGTAAACATGATTAACGTTGGAAAAGTTAGGGTATACTGTTTGGTAGACTGATTTTTCATACTATGTAGGAAAAGTTTAGCAAATTAATATGGCTAGGGAAGCTAATACAGTAGTAATAATATGAAAAGAACAGGGAAGTATGCAGATTATTTAATCTGCAACAATTTCTCAATTCTTACTTTCTTAGATCATGACCAATGGAAAAATTTGTTGATCAAGGGATATATGAACTTCAAAACACAGTACTCCAAGACGTTGGAAATTGCAAAAAACATTATATGATGATTGCCATGGACTCTTTGAAGTAAAAAAAGAGATTTAAAATTACATGCACCTAAGAAGCTACTAATATTCATTTTGGGGTATGTTGCGGTGAAACCATTGCAATGGTACATAGATGGTCCAAATCAAACGACAAACCAGCATCTTTTAATAGATTATTTTATTGTTATATCATAATAACTACATTTTTTCATGACAAATTCTAATGAAAGATGACAACACGCAATGCTTATGTAGCATCAAAAATCAATATGCACATGTAATCTGGCAAGAGCATTACGGACATATCAGAGCAACCAAGCAACTATTTATAGGGAGATATCACAGAAGAGCAACAAGTTCAAGTATGGTATACTGGGGCACCTGGTTATACTTCCCATTTTACTCTTTTCCAGCTAAGAAACCACAGTGGGACTCTTTTTGGTATGTGTTCATGGATGAATTATAATTCTTTTTAATTAGGTGGCTGAGTCGCTCCAACAACAAAGAAAAAATAATGTTTATTAGTTGTACAAGTTTCTTAATACTGCCGATGAGTACTTGCATAATCTATCAACAACTCATGACTAGTAACTTGTACTCCTACAAGTTTCCGGATACTACCGATGAACACTTGCATACTCTATCAACAACTCGTGCCTAGTAACCACAACGACTTATGAATCGCATGCATTTTCTGGTTAGAACACCACCGAGCGCAAATCAATAAAAAGTAGAGAAGCCACAGGTGCGTGGAGTCTGTGGCGGATCGTGAGGAGAAGGAGAGGCAATGAGTTCGAGGACGAAGGAATCGCGGCTGATTTATGGGTGCGTGGGGTGGCCTTGGGTCAGCCTGCGCCGAGGCCAGAAACTAGGTCGCGCCCACGCTCGCACGGGCAGGGAAAAGGAAAATTTTAGAACAGGTGGCGCTAACAACACACACACAACAGAATTGCAAAAAATGTTTGTAATTTCAAGTATACTACCGTATCACAAGGGTACATAGAGGAATATGCAAACACACAAAAAACATAAGGTTGACAAAAACATATCCCAAGGGTACGTACAAAACATCGGCTATAACAACTCATAACTGACTACCGAAGTACTATCGTCAAGCATTAGATGAAACCATAGGGTATTTGATTGGATGGCTGAGAGTTAGCTTCTCCCCGTTGTCTATGAAACTGGATACCCAATCGTGAAAGTAGGACCCTCGTGTAACAGTGAACACCGTCAGTTATTAAAATAAATAGCCAAGGGTTAGCTTTACCTCGTCGGAAAATGGACTATACCGTCGGGTATTAGAAGACATACCCGAGAGGTTTTCGATAACTGTCGGTCAAGAGTGCTCCCGTCGGTTATTAGGATATTATCCGACGGCCTGTCCGTTTTAAGTATTCACCGTCGGAAATCTGGAGATTTCTAGTAGTGAGTTTGCAATCTCTATTATATGATTGATCTTGTTGATCAGTATTGGTATCATTTTGAAAGCATCAAGTAGATCTAAATTGGTTTTGGTAAACCGAGCTCTGGTCAGTAGCAACACTTTTTGAAGTTTGAAAGGAAAAGAGAAAAAGCTTACAGTATTTTGTATCATTTTTTTTTTCTTGATTGGCTCATAAACTTAGTATTCCTTATTTAAGATCTTTTGTGTCTTTAAGAAAGACTACATGTTTGGTTTATCACTTGTAGGTTTGCTTGTTTCGTTCAACTCTTTTGCTTGCTACCCAGCCTTGCTAGCCAAAAACCTGTTTTGAGAAGGCATACTTCTCATGCATAAAACCCCTTTGAACCAAAACCTGTGCCATTTGTGTCCACCATATCTATCTATTAGCATTATTGCTATTTCAAGTAAATTCTCAAGCTTCATATATCTTTCAAATTAAAAATTATTTTGTTATGTGAAAACTAGTTAGTAAAGATCTCACGAACTTGAAGGCATACCTTATTTTTTTGCCCCTAATAAACTTGAACCAATGTGTCATCGAAGTTGTATATGCTTGCACCTATACGTTGAAATTAGCAGAACCGTGCTATCACGGGGAACGCTTTCAACATTGCACATGTACATTGTACACAGTTGATATCATGCTCTTTTGTTTGTAGATGTCGTCGGTGTGAAATAAAAGGGGAGCTTGTAAGCCCATGGAGTTATATATGTGTGTTAGAGAAACGCCTAGGCCGCTAGACTAAGTCATGCCTAATCATGGTGGAAACTTGCAACACAGCCATAGTGAGAAATCTGTGAAGCATCCTCAATAAAAACCTATGCAAATAGCAAATAAAAATATCGCTGAGATGCTCACTATCTGCTTGCCTTGTCATTTTGATTATGGGATAGCTCCTGTATCATGTGCAAAGGGTACCTTGTTGGCGGTTCTTTATGATACACATATACTTACTATGACAAGAACTTACCGGTAACTAAAGTTGAGTAGCATGAGGAGCGGCCCTCGTACTCAAGGGACATGAGATTGCCAACTTATATCTCGTCAAGCATATACTCCATCTTTGTTCACTTTAACCTTAATCACCTCAAGATGCTTATGATAGGGGCAATGAGATCTCAAATCTAGTAAGTACCATAATCTTTTGGAAGCTCTTTATGAACTTGAAATCCCTGCTTTCCTCTATGAAGGGCCCTTTCTCCTATTTCTAAGTTGAGTCAGTAAACATACTTTCTCTCCATATCCAGCAAGCATTTGAGTTGTTGTGTTTCAAGCATTTATATGATGATTTATTCAATCATGTTCTTTATCTCCCTTGTTTGCACAAGATTCATATTTAATGAGTATTACTTTGAAAGCTATCATTGCAAAAAAACCTTTTATGTTTGAGCAAAGAGTACTCTTGTTGTAAATCTTCTGCAAAAGCTTTGCTTGAAAACTGTTTGCCAACTAATCTCTGACCAAGAACAAAGTTTGCCAATTCCAATTATGATTTATCTTTATGCATCTCTATTGTGAATCCTTTACTTGTTGCAAGCTAAGTCATATAATGGTGAGTTGCTTTCTTCTATGAGTTGTGTATTGGTAAGTGTGATGCTTCTTGTCCGTATTTTTTTTATCGACACTTCACTCCATAAACATGTGGACATGTTTACCGAGCTAGTTTTCGCTTGGGGACAAGCGAAGGTCTAAGATTGGGGGAGTTGATACGTCCAATTTGCATCACCATTCTATATCATAATCTGTCTCTATTCATTGATATATTTCTTATTAATAGGTGATACTTATGTCTTTTCATCTGTTTTTTCATGTTGGATGATTCTTGGAGGATGAACTGCCGGAGTCAGGATTCTGATGAAAAAAGCGGTGTTTTGATGCAATTTCGCGAAGATTAGAAAAATACCAGAAAAACTACGAAAAATCCTATGTTCCTAGAAGACGAAAAATGCCATAAGGGGAGGCGGAGATGGGCCACAGGAGGCCCACCCCCCAGGCACGGGCCACCCTAGGCCACGCCTACAAGGGGTGTGGCCCACCTTTGGCTCCACCCTCTCGCACATATCTTCTCCTTGAAACCCTAATACACGGGGAGCGACCAAAGAAAGATTCTGCCGCCTCTGTGGGGCGGAAAACACCGAGAGAGAAAGAGCTCTCCCGCAGACAGATTTCTGCCGGGGAAATTCCTTCCCAGAGAGGGGAGATCGTCGCCATCAACACCATCATCAAGCTAGACTTCATCGGGATCATCATCATCCACACCATCATCTCCACCAGCACCATCATCACCACTCCATCCGCTGTAACAATCGTGTTGAATACTTTCTTAGTTCTTAGGGGAAACTTTCCCGATATTGATTACTATTGTAGTTGATGCTTGTGAGTGAAACCATTGGGTTATTGTTGATGTTCAGATTGTTATCCATCACCATATCATCTTTGATCTTGATCCATATGATGTCTCGTGAGTATTTCGTTTAGTTCTTGAGGACATGGGAGAAGTCATATTGTTAGTAGTGGATTTGTGTTGAGGTATTATTCAATGGTTTAGTATTTAAGTTGTGGTGCTATTCTTCTAGTGGTGTCATGTGAACGTCGACTACATGATACTTCACAATTTTTGGGCCTAGGGGAATGCATTGTGTATTTGGCTACTAATTATGGGGTTGCTGGAGTGACAGAAACCTGAACCCCCTTTAGGAAACCATTACACAAGGGAGTGTAGGATCTCAGAGTTTAAGGCTATGGTTAGGTTTATACCTTAATTGCTTTCTTGTAGTTGAGGATGCTTGCAATAGGTTTAATCACAAGTATGTATTAGTCCAACTAAGGTCGATACATTAGCATAGGTTCACCCACACAACACTTATGAAACCAAAGAAGACTACTCAGTTATATGAAGCGAAAGCACTTGACAGAATTCCCATGTGTCCTTGAGAACATTTGGTCCTCATAAGTATTTCCACCGGCTTGTACTATGCTAAGAAATGATTGGGCCACTTTCTGCAATTGTTTGTTGTTTTATTTACTTGCACTTTATTTCCCTGCTTTATCAGAAAACCCCTAAAAATCTGTTTGCTAAGTATTCACAGAGATTTCCTGCTCCATACCACTAGTCAACACCTTCTGCTCCTCGTTGGGATCGACACTCCTATGTATCAAAAGTACTACGATACACCCCCTATAGTTGTGGGTCATCATGTAACAATGGTAAAGATTGGACCAGGGTCCATAGTTCACTAGAGGTGTTCTCCTTAAGATAAATAACATAACATGCTGGGTGAACAAATTACAGCGGGGCAGTTGACAGGAACTGAGCAAGGCATAACAATGCAAATACTAGACATTCATGATTCCGTTGAGATTTGATTGGGCATTACAACAATATACATAGACCGCCATCCAACTGCATCTATGACTAATAATCCTCCTTCAGGTTATCGTCCCAACCCCCTCTATTATTAAGTTGCAAGCAACAGATAATTGCATTAAGAAATGTTTGTAAAGTAAACAATACAATTGTTCCATGAACAAAAGATTGTTGTTTTCTCCCTAGTAGCAACAACACATCTATAACCTTAGAGATTTCTATCACTTCCCTAGATTCAATAGAGGCGTTAACCCACTATCGAGCATAAATACTCCCTCTTGGAGTCACTAGTATCTACTTGGCCAAGATAGCTACTAGAAATGGAGAGCATGCAAGATCTCAAACAACACTGACATGATAGAATCAATAATCAAGAAGACAAGATAGAATCATTAATCAATATGATATAGTAATCTCAATATCCATGGGATCCCCGCAAACACAACATGCATGATTACAAATAGATGATCTTGATCATGAACGGAGCTCAAGAGATCTAAACATGATAGCACAAAGGAGGATAAACAACCATCTAGATACTGTATGGACCCATAGTCCAAGGTGGAACTACTCACGCATCATACCGGAGGCTTGCATGGTGATGAAGAAGGCCTCGGGGATGATCTCTCCCCTCCGGCAGGGTGCCGGGAAGAGCTTTAGATCCCCCGATCTAGGGACGATGGTGGCGGCGGCTACGGACTGTTTCGTGGAAATTTGATCGGGTACTTAGGGTTTTGTTATCCTGGGATTTTATAGGCGAAGAGGCGAGGCAGGGGAAGCGAGGGGCCCACACCCTGCCTAGGCGCGGCCTAGGGTGGGCCCATTCCTGGGAGGGTGCGGCCACACTGTGGCGCCCCTCTGTTCCCCCTTTGGTTTCTATGTTCATCTCGGTAAAATATTGACTTTGGCTTTTGTCCCGTACAATTTCGAGAATATTTCCTTACTAGCTTTTCTGAAACCAAAAACAGCAGAAAACATGCAACTGGCACTACGACATCTTCTTAATAAGTTAGTCCCCAAAAATGTATAAAAATACCTCAAAGTGTAGACAAAGCATAGAAAAGTTGATACTAAACAAGCATGGAACATCAAAAATTATAGATACATTTACGACGTATCACTCGCTAAACTTGAAGTGGATCTCTGATGAAACAGCATATTGTGATCCTAAAAATTATTTTTGTAAAAAATCTTGAGCATCAGATCATGTACCTGTAGTTCATATCTGACCCACTTCCTATCGATTCAGTAGGATTTGTCTTTTCCACCAGGGATAGACAGAAAGGTTTGAGATCCCTCTGTTAGGACATTATCCATGTAAGGTGGTCTAGTATTTTTGAAAAATGTGGTGGTAGCATTTTGAATTAGCCATTTGGTGGTTGCTTCACAAAACCGCCCTTTTTTCACTCGGAAAATGGAAAATGGCTTTTTGGTGCGACGAAAAGGAAAACTTCCTTCTGAAACATTGTTAGCCATCCCATGATGCACATATATGTATAATATGGACACATTATCACAATCTATGCCTTCATTCTAGTCATAACACTGATCATTTGATCGAAAGCCAGAAAACCTCGAATGAGATAGATCATTTTGTGGAAGTTTTTTTGAGACATAATTAATATACCAAGTTTGATATTTTTCCTTTTAACTATGTCACATAATATGACACCACCCGGAGATTTCGCATTGTTTGGATCATTTTTGAATTTCTAATGCCCGTTTTAAACTATATATAATATTTTATTTTTCACTTACTTTTTATTTACAAATATGTAATATTGAGTGTAGATAGATAGATCTTTTTTTTATGCAAATTTTGATATATTATTTGTATTTTTCTGAATTAGAATGATTTAGTTATGATTTTTCAAATATTAATAAGGAAAAAGAAAAATAGCTATGGCTAATTTTTAAATGGAAATAAATCTGGAGGTCTACGTTGACGTCCTAGCCGTCGGCACAGATCAACCAATTTTTTTCAAAGAGCAAAGCTGACAGCCAGGCCGTCGGCACAGCCTGGCTACCTAACGCCGTTTTCGTCGCCGTGTCTGAACTGGGGCTACGCCGAGGGCGGTACGTACGTCGAGGGCCACCGTCGGCAGAGCCCTCTCTACTACGCCAACGACCGCACTACGCCGAGGGTTACCGTCGGTACCTTCATCTATGCCGACGGCCGTCCATACGCCGATGGCCGGGCTGGGCGGCTGGCCGGGGAGGCCGCGACGCCGATGGCCCCGATATTTGGCCGTTGCCGTAGCCAGAGCCGGTTGTGGGCGCCTTTGAGTTTTTCTGTAGTGTTTTATAGAAAATACTTCTACACCATGTACACTAGAAAAATTGCCGCCACCATAGCAGATTGCTCACGGTGTTGTTTTGACCGCTGGAGTAAAATATTGTAGCATGCACTAATCATGTTTTATAGAAAATACTGTACACAGAAAAATTACTACGGTATGCACTGTAGCAGATTGTCCATGGTGTTGTTTTGGCCGCTGGAGTAAAATAGTATGATGTACTTTTTATGCTTGCTTGTTTATGCTCGCTGTTCAGTGCGCCAAAACGTGGAACAAGCCTAAAAACCACGCACCTTAATATATAGGTATATATATTTGTTGCACTTTAAGCTGGTCCACCCAACAATTTGTGCATCACTTCACCACCGCATGCTACCCACCGATAGTAGCTCCTCCTGATAGCGCCAACTCCGATCCCTGCCGTGGCCATCCCCAAAGAAGACTGATAAGAAGAACCCTGAAAGACCTCTTTGTCTCTAGTGACAATGATGAGCTAGCCTAGAACTTGGTTACGCTGACATGCAATCTCCTTTGTATTTGGTAACCATGCAATAATCTCTAGCCCAGTCCAACTAATGTGGAAACGGCCTCCTAGCCATGCTAAACGAAAACACCCGAATCATCTGTTTTAGCAGGCTCGCCGCTGTCATTTCGTTGTTTTTCCAATCCCATATCCTGCTCTTGCTCCTGTTATATCATGTCCTTCCAACTATCACATGTGTCTCCCGTAGCCAAAGTGGATGTAGAGTGTCAAGTGAGATCCACCTAAGTCTCATATTTAGTTTATTTTAAGATTTTTTAGTAGAAATTTTAAATAAAATTTTGCACTACAAAATTGAAAATAAACTAAAAGTGGGATCGACACCTTAGTGGATGATGTTGAACGCATATATAGATATCACACGTACTCCACACCAAGCCGTACAAATCTTGCACGTTGGAGTCATCAGTCCTTGACTATGCTGACCCACATGGCATCAATGTGGTAGCTTCGGCACAGACAAGGCGGTACAGGTTACACACGAAATCTTGTGTGAAGAAGCATGTAATACGGACTTGGATACACCTTGCCAAAGATAAAGAACATTCCGGTTTATCATGTATCAAAGTGTATGAGTAACAAAACACTCATCGCATGATATGATTGCATCCAAGTAGGGTGGCAAGTATGGCGGGTCGTGGGACTGTTTTTCCATTAATCCTTGTCAAATTTTGCTACTTTCATGGACCCCTTTTTGCCTATATTTTGCTTTTGCGGTTGTTATGCGGATGCCATTTTTCACCCTACATCCAAACATCTAAAAGCAAGTCAGCAATGATTCATGATGCAGGTTCGAAG
This sequence comes from Avena insularis, assembly GCA_023614405.1. Taxonomy (NCBI): domain Eukaryota; kingdom Viridiplantae; phylum Streptophyta; class Magnoliopsida; order Poales; family Poaceae; genus Avena; species Avena insularis. The sequence goes on along the minus strand of CM042689.1, from coordinate 242,360,461 downwards.
AATGCGAGTAAACACAAACATCCTTAGCTTTTCATGAGAACCTTGTAATCAAAGCCTTAACGTCTCAAGATATCACCCAACTAGATATATCTTGGGGAGAGAACTATGCCACCCATGTGGATGACAAGCCTTAGCTACCGTTGATAAACTTCTACTACTTGAGATCATCTAGGATTACTTTGTCAGGTAAACTATTGGCGAGGGGGATTGGCGGTTATCAGACGGTAATCAAATTCATCGCCCAATTAAAACTATATCCATGTCACATCTTTTTGTTCTTAGGTTGTTTATCATGTTTTAATCAGTCATATAATTACAAATGTTAGCAAAGCTTGAGATATGTTACCTAATTAGCATTCCTAGGAGGCTAAAACATCTCTCGCAACCATGGCCGCGACAGGACCGCGCGCTGCTGCCGCCATGATCTTCCTACCCTGGCCACCCCTGCCATCTCCGCGATCGGATCCAGAGTCCTCTCCACGTCTTCCCTCAATCCACTCAAGGGCTCCTCCTGCCATCTCATCCCTGCACGTTGGCAACCTCGATTTGGCTTTCGCTCCTCCGCATCCGCTTGTGGTGCGCCGCCCATGCCTTGATGTCGAGATCCACCTGGTCCTGGTAGGTGGAAGGTACATGAAGATGTTGGAGGCCCCGTCGGGCATGTATGCCCCCACGTCTGTGGTGCTTCCCGTGGAGGCTATAGTGTATTTTATACGTCCAATTTTGCATCATCATTCTATATCATAATTTGTTGTTATTCATTGATATATTCCTTATTAAGAGGTGATACATATGTTATTTCATCTGTTTTTGCGTGTTGGATGATTCTTGGAGGATGAACTGCTGGAGTCAGGATTCTGATGGAAAAAGCGGTGTCTAGATGCAATTTTCGCGATGATTAGAAAAATACCAGAAAAACTGTGGAAAATTATATTTTTCTAGAAGGCGAAGGAAGCCAGAAGGGGAGGCAGAGTTGGGCCACAGGGGCCCCACACCCCCAGGCACGGGCCACCCTGGGCCATGCCAAAAGGGGGTGTGGCCACCCTGGCACACCTTTGGCTCCGCCCCTTCGCCTATATCTTCCTCCCGAAACCCTAAAGTTCGGGGAGCGACCACAGAAAGATTTCGTCGCTTCTGCGAGGCGGAAACCACAGAGAGAGAAAGAGCTCTTCGACAGACAGATTTCTTCCGGGGAAATTCCTTCCCGGAGAGGGGAGATCGTCTCCACCAACACCATCATAAAGCTAGACTTCATCGGGATCATCATCATCATCCACACCACCATCTCCACCAGCACCATCATCACCACTCCATCCCGCTGTAACAGTTGTGTTGAATCTTGCATAGTTCTTAGGGGAAACTTTTCCGGTGTTTATTACTTTTGTAGTTGATGCTTGTGAGTGGAACCATTGAATTATTATTTATGTTCCATCATTATATCATCTCTGATCTTGATCCATATGATATCTCGTGAGTAGTTCATTTAGTTATTGAGGACATAGGAGAAGTCATGTTGTTAGTAGTGGAATTGTGTTGAGTTATTATTCAATGGTTTAATATTTAAGTTGTGGTGCTATTCTTCTAGTGGTGTCATGTGAATGTCGACTACATGATACTTCACCATTTATGGGACTAGGGGAATGCATTGTGTATTAGGGTACTAATTGTGGGGTTGCCGGAGTGACAGATACCTGAACCCCTGTTAGGAAACCTTTGCACAAGAGAGTGTAGGATCTCATAGTTTAAGGCTGTGGTTAGGTTTTAATCTTAATTACTTTCTTGTAGTTGTGGATGCTTGCAAGGGGTTTAATCACAAGTATTTATTAGTCCAAGTAAGGTCGGTACATTAGCACAGGTTCAAACCAAAGAAGATTAATCAACTATATAAAACGAAAGCACTTGACAGTATTCCTATGTGTCCTCGAGAACGTTTGGTCCTCATAAGTATTACCTCCGGTTTGTCCTTTTCTAAGAAAGGATTGGGCCACTTGCTGCAATTATTTGTTGTATTTATTTATTTGCACCTTATTTCCTTGTTATATCAAAAAAACCTAAAATCTGTTTGCTAAGTATTTACAGAGATTTCCTGATCCAAACCACTAGTCAAGACCTTCTGCTCTTCGTTGGGATCGACACTCATATTTATCAAAACTACTATGATACACCCCCTATACTTGTGGTTCATCAAGACTATTTTCTGGCGCTGTTGCCGGGGAGTGAAGCGCTATTGAAGAGTGGAACTGGTAAAGGAAACTTCTACTGTGAGTATTGCTTTTTATTTCTATTTGTTACTTTTTTTCCAATATGGATAACCCACTTTGTTTTCTGTTTGGGAAAACTACTACCACTGTTAGGGTAGTAGATGAACCACCACCTGTTGAGATAGATCCTTTTAAGAAAACCTACAAGTAGTTGATCATGTCATGGATAATTATTATTTAGAGGATGGAACTATCCATCCTGGTGATCACTTGCTTTTTAGCCATGAATTTTGCGGGTTGTTTAAGTGTGCAGGTATCACAACTAAACATGTTGAGAAGAAGTTACTCTCTATATCATTTAAAGGAAGAGCTGAAGAATGGTATAAGTTGCTGAATAATGGACAATCTATGAAATGGGAGGAAATAGTACCTCTCTTTTATTCAAAATTCTATCCTCCCAGTGAGATTCATAAGGATATGAATCTAATATATAACTTTTGGCCTCGTGATGGAGAGAGTACATCCCAAGCTTGGGGAGATTGAAGTTACTAATGCTTAAATGTCCTATTCATGAACTCCGTAACAATATTATTATTGATAACTTTTATGCAAGTCTTTCTCTTCATGATAAATATTTATTAGATGCTTCTTGCGTTGGATCATTCACATGTATGAAAGAAGAAGCTAAATGGGATCTTCTAGACCGCATTTAAGAAAACACTGAAGCATGGGAGAATGACAAAGGAAGAAAGTCAGGTATAAATTATGATTATGAATGCATTAAATCTTTTATGGGAACTTATGACTTTCATGATATTAGTACTGTGTATGGTCTTGATTCTCAAGTTCTTGCAAATTGCTTTAAGGCCTTTGCCTCTTATATTTAAATTCCCAAAAGGGAGTGGAATAAGTACCATGCTCCTTATAAAGATATTACTAATCATGTCCCTGTTAGAAACACTGAAGTTTGTACCGTTGATCCTATTTTGCCTGAACCTGATATTGAGAAAATCTCTTTTCCTACTAAGGTAAAGGAACATTCTATTATGACTAATGTGGTTAGCAAAAGTACAAAGAAAGCTGTTGAACCTGACGAGAAAATAAATGTTGAACCAGTAGTAGCTATTGTGAAAGACCTTGTCACTAAAAATGTAGAAGATGGGCACATTATCTTCTGTGAAGATGCTTCTAATATTGTCTCTCATCCTAGTAAAACTAGGAAAGCTAGTGTCCTTGTGCTTTCTGTTAGAATTGGTGATCATTGCTATTATGGTTTATATGACATTGGTGCTAGTTCTAGTGCTATTCCTTATTATCTTTACAAGGAAATTATGTATAAAATTGGTCCTTGTGAACTTGAGGGACATTGATGTGGTTATTCACCTTGCTAATAGAGAGTCAATCTATCCGATTGGCATTGTTAGAGATGTGGAGGTTCTTTGTGGTAAAATTAAATATCATGCTGATTTTCTAGTGCTTGGTTCAGAAGCTAGTAAAACCTGTCCTATCATTTTTGGTAGACCTTTCTTGAACACTTGTGGAGCTATTATAGATTGTAGGAAGGAGAAAGTTTTAACCAAGTTTGATGGAGAATCTTATGAGTTTAATTTTTCCAAGTATGCTAAAACTCCTTATGAAAATTAATTTCCTAATGAGGATTTCAGGGTTGAACAACTCGCTACTATTTCTCTTGCACCTAACAATGCCTTGCAGCAATATATGGAAGATCATGAAAGTGAAGTCTTCATGAAGGAAAGATATGAGATTGACGAGATTTTCCTTCGTTAACCTGAGATGCTTAAGCATAATCTACATGTGGAAGACTTGGGTACCACACTACCACCTAAAGGGGATCCAGTTTTCGATTTAAAACCTCTACCTGATGATCTTAAATATGCTTATCTAGATGATAAGAAAATATATCATGTTATTCTTAGTTCTAAACTTTCAGGAAAGGAAGAGGAAATATTATTGGAAGTACTGAAGAAACACCGAGGAGCTATGGGGTATACTCTTGATGATTTAAAAGGGATTTCTCGTACTATATGTCAGCATGATATTAACATAGAGCCTGATGCAAAACCAGTTGTTGAACACCAACGCTATATAAACCCCAAGGTGAAGGCAGTGGTAAGAAGTGAGGTATTAAAACTTCTTGATGCTGGTATTATTTTTCCTATTGTTGATAGTAGATGGGTTAGTACTGTTCACTGTGTCCCCAAGAAAGGAGGAATAATTGTTGTGCCTAATGAAAATAATGATCTTATACCTCAAAGAGTAGTGGTTGGTTATAGGATGTGCATTGATTTTAGAAAGGTGAATAAAGACACTAAGAAAGATCATTATCCTCTACCTTTTATTGATCAAATGCTAGAAAAGTTGTCTAACAAGACTCACTTTTGTTTTCTTGATGGTTATTCTAGGTTTTCTCAAATTGCTGTGAGAGCTCAAGACCAAGAGAAAACCACTTTCACCTGTCCCTATGGAACTTATGCTTATAGGCGTATGCCTTTTGGTTTATGTAATGCTCCTGCTACCTTTCAGAGATGTATGTATGCTATTTTCCATGGTTTTTGTGAACAATTTATGGAAGTTTTCATGGACGATTTCTCCATCTATGGAACTTATTTTGATAATTGTTTGCTCAACCTTGATAAAGTTTTGCAAACATGTGAAGAAACTAACCTTGTTCTTAATTGGGAGAAATGCCACTTCTTGGTGAATGAAGGGATTATCCTTGGAGACAAAATTTCTGAAAGAGGTATTGAAGTAGAAAGAGCCAAAGTTGAAGCAATTGAGAAAATGCCCTGTCCTAGGGATGTTAAAGGTATTCGAAGTATTTTTGGTCATGCTGGTTTCTATAGACTGTTTGTTAAAGATTTCTCAAAAATTTCAAAGCCCCTTACTAATCTTCTCCAAAAAGATGTACCTTTTTTTGACGATGATTGTAAGGAAGCTTTTGAAACTTTGAAGAAAGTTTTAACTACTGCTCCTATAGTCCAACCACCTGATTGGAATTTACCCTTTAAAATTATGTGTGATGCTAGTGATTTTGTTGTGGGTGCTGTTCTTGGGCAACGAATAGATAAAAAATTGAATGTCATTCATTATGCTAGTAAGACTCTTGATGCTGCTCAAAAGAATTATTCTACTACTGAAAAAGAGTTCTTAGCTATAATCTTTGCTTGTGATAAGTTTAGACCCTATATTGTTGATTCAAAAGTTACCATTCATACTGATCATGCTGCTATTAAGTACCTTATGATGAATAAAGATGCTAAGCCTTGGTTTATTAGATGGGTGTTGCTTTTGCAAGAGTTTGATCTACATATTGTAGATAGGAAAGGTGCTGAAAATCCTATTGCTGATAATTTATCTCGCTTGGAAAACATTTATTTTGATCCTATGCCTATTAATGATAGTTTTCCAAATGAACAGTTGGCTGGAATAAAGGTAAGTTTGCGAGAGAGTCCTTGGTATGCTGATTATGCTAACTTTATTGTTTCCAAGTATTTGCCTCCAACCTTTATAGCCCAGCAAAGAAGAAAATTATTTTATGATTTGAGGCATTACTTTTGGGATGACCCACATTTATACAAAGAAGGAGTGTATGGTATTATACGGAGATGTGTTCCAGAATATGAACAACAAGAGATATTGAGAAAATGTCATGGCAGTGCTTATGGAGGACATCATGCTGGAGATAGAACCGCACAAAAAAATTTACAATCAGGTTTTTATTGGCCTACTCTCTTCAAGGGCACAAGGAAGTATATTTTATCATGTGATGAATGTCAAAGAGTTGGTAACATTTCTAGACGCAATGAAATTCCTATGAATTATTCTCTTGTTATTGAACCTTTTGATTATTGGGGATTTGACTTTATGGGTCATTTTCCTCCTTCAAAAGGGTACACTCATATTCTTGTTGCTGTTGATTATGTTACAAAATGGGTGGAAGCCATACCTACAAATAGTGTTGATGGCAAGACCTCTTTAAAAATGCTTAAAGATGTTATTTTTCCTAGGTTTGGTGTGCCTAGATATCTCATGACTGATGGAGGTTCTTATTTTATTCATGGTGTTTTTAGGAAGACTCTTGCTAAGTATGATGTTAACCATAGAATTGCTTCAGCTTATCACCAAGTAGAACTTTCAAATAGAGAAATTAAATCTATCTTGCAAAAGGCTATTAATAGATCTAGGAAAAATTGGGCTAAAAAGTTGAATGACGCTTTATGGGCTTATAGAATTGCTTATAAAAATCCTATGGGAAAGTCTCCTTACAAAATGGTTTATGGTAAAGCTTGTCACTTGCCTCTAGAATTATAACACAAAGCTTATTGGCCAGTGAAAGAACTGAATAGAGATTTTAGACTTGCTGGTGAGAAAAGATTGCTTGACTTAAGTACCTTAGATGAGTGGAGAAGTGAAGCTTATGAAAATGCTAGACTCTTTAAAGAAAAAGTAAAAAGATGGCATGCTAGGAGAATTCTAAAAAGGGAGTTCCATGTTGGTGAGAAAGTTCTATTGTATAGGTCTCGTCTCAGATTTTTTGCAGGAAAACTACTCTCAAAATGGGAAGGACCTTTTGTTATTGAGGAGGTGTATCGTTCAGGAGCTATAAAAATATCTTCTTTGAGGGACAAAACTACACAGGTGGTGAATGGTCAAAGGCTAAAACATTATATCTCTGGAGACTCTTATAATGAAGATGTTGATGTTATTCAAATGGTAACTCTGGAAGAATTTATTAGAGACCAAACTCCAGAACCTGCAGAGTCCGTTTCCAAATAGGTAAAAGTGGTGAAAATAGAAGGTTCGCGAAAAACTTTCCTCTTCATATTTTTGTTGTTTATATTCCATATGGAAGGTTACGATACGAAAAAGAGGATGAAACGGGGCCCGGGTGGGACACACCCACCGGTTGAATGGGCCCCACCTGGCCGTGCCACCAGGGGGTGAGACCACCCCGGTGTCCGTCTCCGCCCCGTTTTCACACAGTACCTTCCTTATGATGTAAAACTTCATAATGTATAACCCCTGGATCATTCGTATATCGTGTTCTCGTCGTGTTTTCGTTTCAATCTGTTTCTATCAGGAATTATTCTCAAGTTTAGTGGCACCATGGTCTCCGCCAACGACAAGGGCAAGAAGCCCGTGGAAGAAAAAGGATCGCAGCTAGGCGCGAAGACATGGATTGGAGCGTCGAAGAGGAAGTAAAGAACATGTTGGCAGGCATGAAAGGACAAACTGTAACGGGATCAAGGGCAAAAAAAAAAAACTTTTGTAGGGCCAATTAACACTGGGCGTGCTTTTTCTCATAATATGCACGAGATGATGACCTCTGTTCCATACTTCAGTTCCTGCCCTGAGGCAGTGGAGGCCCTTCGAACTACTGCTGAGTATTGTGATAAGTGCCGCGCTCTAATGAGGAAGGTGGATATACTTCAAGAGGAGAATAACATGCTTTGTAAGATGCTGGAGGTTTTTCTCACCCTAAACTAGAGAACACCACCACCACTGAAGGAGTAAATCGTCATCAGGTTTTGGCATCCCCTTAGTTTGTTCCAAGCTTGGGGGAGTGTCGTGGTATCATATCATTATCTTTTATCTTTTTACCTTTTTAGTAGAGTCATATCTTGAATAGAGAAGTTATCTTATAGGATGGTTTGCATTGTGGAAGTTCTCTCCCTTAGTTGGTTATTGATACGTCCAAAACGTATCTACTTTTCCGAACACTTTTGCTATTGTTTCTCCTCTAAACTTGTGTGCTTTGGATACCACTAACACAGACTGACGCTGTTTTCAGCAGAATTGCTTTGGTGCCTAGTTTTTATGCAGAAAATCAACTTTAAAAGAAAAAACCTAGAAAATAAGCCAAAAATCCTATTTTACCAGAAGACTCACGGAGCCAGAAGATGAGGCAGAGGTGGGCCACGAGGGGCCACACCCCCTGGCCGTGCGGGCTGGGCCTGGCCGCACCTGGAAGGGGTGTGGCCACCTCGGTCCCCCCCTCGGCCTCCCTCTTCGCCTACTTAAAGTGTCAACACCCAGATTTTTAATCCCAGATGCCTGTTATGCCATACATCGCAATCCTAGGATTACCATTTTTGCGAGACATGACAGATTTGGATATCATAGTACATCATCCATTACAAACCATACATAAGTTCTTACACAAATAAGGATCTCATGATCCAGTTCTTAATACAACTCAAGCAGCGGAATAACATAATAGTAACGATAGCGTAAGCGAAGCTCCATCTTCAGGGTCACAGGCAATGCTGGTGATGGGAGATGATCCTAGTTATCATAACCTTCCTGCGGTCCGTCATCCTGATAGTCCTCTTCATAGTCTGGCCACGGGAATAGCCAGGGATAAAGCCATGAGTACTCTTTAAGTACTCGCAAACTAATACTAACAAATTATGGGGGGTTTTGTAGTAGGATACTAAGCTCTAAGGTTGTACTGCAAAAAGCCAGATTTACCTCTACTAAGTTCAGAAGCAAAGAAAACTAGTTGAGAGTTTTATAACACCTAAGTGGGAATTTGAATTTCATATCACAACCCTGTTGTGGTCAAAGTCAAAGTCATAATTCATTTCACAAGTCATTTTGAAAACATCTGACGGGGGAACAGTATGGCCACTCCAACTGTCCATAACCACGGACGCGGCTATTCAAATAGTTTGACACTCTGCAGAGATTGTACACTTTCACCACAACATTCGATACATTCGTCAGCAACAATCCTGAATTCACCATACTCAGTATGCGGATAATCAATCCTAACCTTTCAATTACACTCCCTACTATAGGCACCTCTCATGTGAGTTTGGCCTCCCAACCATGACCAACTGTCATATTGGGTACTGCACAGGTGGACAATCTTTACAAGGTAGCCTCATCTCAGACCTTGGCCGCGAGGGAACCCATACTAAGGTATATAAATTTCCAGTCAAGCCCTACCCAATTTTTGGGTATTGTGGTTGTACGATGAAATTGGAATGGTATCGCATCCAGACAACCATCAGTTTTATAAAGGGATAAGGCTCATACCTCAACATTTTCATCATCAAAATCATCTAGTGTTCAGAAAACAGATGTCAAAACATTTCAGTAGAATGACTCATCATTCTAAGGTTTTCATAACCATTTTCACCAAGTATTCCCATCTAAGGTTGCTCAAGTTTTATACTTAGCACTAGCATGTACAAGTGGTGGTAAATACTAATGAGGGGTGGTAAACAAGTGGAGATTTGCTAAGTTCAATCTCATGCCTTAGTATGACATCAAGATTTTCTAACTTCGGCCAAATTTTATGCTCTTTATGCTACCTTTAGTTATCTTTCTAGAATCTACAAGTCACCATGTAAACTCTAAGCGAAAGCTTTGATAAAGAAAATAAAGTATTAAGATTGCAAGTAAAACTAGGATTGGGTTATCAAGTGGGTATGATCACATATGCTTAAGGCATATAGTTGGCATAGTAACAAGCAAGTATTGGCTTGCATAATTGCAACGGTTATCTTGCATGGTTTCAAGTATTGGCTTGCATAGATATCAGTATAAGCTTGCTTTGGGCAGACCAGTGGTTAAAGTTCTCCTCGGCTTCTTCCTCGTAGTATCCTGCTTCCTCCTCGTATCCTTGGTCGGTACTAGCGTCTATAAATAAATACGAGGTACAAAATCACCAAAAAATATTTAACTACTTTTAATCATCACACAAAAAGTCATACTAGATGATCTAGCATCATCACTATTATCACAATGATTAATGCACTATTATTATTTATTTTATTTGATAAAAGTAATTTATACTCATTGACAAACTACTTAAGATTTAATATTCTCCAACTCAAACATGGGATCATGTTGACACATGTCATCACCGTATATTTCAGTACATGGGAATGTGATTTAATGTGGTGTCACAATTTAATAAGGTTTAACCTTTTTATTTTAATTAAATAAAGTGACTAGAAATGCCTACGTAGCATTCTTTTATTACTTGAAGATTATTTCTACAAGTAAACCCATATATTTTTATATATTCTGAAAGGTATGATCAAATGTGATTTTTGAGAGTTGGAATCCACTCAAAATCCTTTATGGTTGAATTTTGAAAAATGTTTGAATGCAGAAAAGCTTCTGCCTTGTTATTTTTACCATGGTTGATCTATAACTCCAAATGGTTTGAATCCAACGGGCTTGGATTAAGCATTTCAGTACCTTTCTAACAAAATTGGTTTCATGCATTTTGGTTCAGTGAATCAAGCTGGGTTGATTTTTGAATCTAGTTATAGAACTATGTTTGAAATTAAATGAATAAAGCTTAATTTGAATTGTTGGGTTGCGCGGGATGTTTTACTGGGCCGTCAACTACACACATCGCGTATGCAGGATGGTTAAGTGGTTGTTCCCACGCGTCAGTGAGACAGGGAGGGCGAAGCGGTACGAGGCAATGTGAACTGCATGATCTAACTCTAATCGAACGGCTACAGTTCATCGTCCACGTCGGGCATCGCCGGCGAGACAGAACCCTAACGCGGCAGGTGGGGTCGTGGGAGGATCACCGAGGCTCAGGCAAGGGTCGGCGACGGGGGAGAATGACGAAGTCGATGACAGTGGTTCTCCTGGTACCGACATCTTCTCCTGGGGCGGCTCCAATCGACTGCTCCCTTATCCTCCAGCAGCGGCGGGCTCCGGCCAAATTCCGGTGATGCGCTACTCGCCTTGCTGCGGGAGTGCGGTGGGATGGTTCTGGGTGAGAGGGGAGTGAACTGGTGTGGCGAAAACGAGCGGTGGAGGCCTCTATTTATAGTGGCGGAAGGGGACCGACGGGCGCGGGGTGAGCTCGTCGTGGTCGACGGCACATAGGGATACTGGCATGGGCGACGGTAGGGGGAGGTGCTATGCTCCCTGGCGAAGCTCAACGGAGTGGTGGCGAGGCGTGGGGCGGTGCTGATCGGTCGTAACACGCTGATGCTCTGGGTGGGTCCGACGGTGGTTTTAATATCGCACAGCACGCGTGGTCCGCGCGGCGGCGAACGGGCATGTCTGGCGGGGTGCCGGGGTGTTGGTGATCATCCCTGCAAGCGGCGAGGGCGGCAGGCGGTCTGTGGGTGTTGGTCGAGCGTGGCGCATTGGCGCGCTCTCGGCATGGTCACAGAGAGGTTTGGCATGGGCGTGTCGTGTGGTCCAGGGGCTGGCATTGCTCGGGGCTGGGACAGTGGGTGGCGGTGGACGGTGATGCATGTCCCAGACAAGGTTGGCGAGGCTAGTGCGGCCTCTAGCTCGCTGGCGATAATGGGGTGGAAATTATACCTGGACCCTCAACTCGAGCCAGAAAGCTCGGCCCGAGCTCGGGTCGGCAAGTAGCTGGCTCGCCCGCTGGTGGGCGCATCGAGCCGAGTTAGCCAAGGTGGACTGCGACGAGCTCGGGCTCGGCCCGGTCTGGCTCGTTCAGCTCGCCATATTTTTTTCTAGAAATAATAGGGCTAAATTGAGGCAGGAAGAGCTAAATGGGCCGCATTTTGGGCTGCATCTTGGCCCGTTCTATCGATAGACAACCTCTCCCATTGATGCTAGTCATCTTCGTCCTCTGTACGTCCAGCGCCGCCGCCAGCCAGATTTCGCCGCCCCCAAGCTCTGCATGACGTCGTTGACCGCTCCTCTTCCCAGCCCCGCACGCCGGCACTGGCCGCTCCTCTCCGCAGCCCCAGCTCCCGACACCCGCTCAACCCCATACTGCTGCTGCCTACCAGACGCCACCACGCCCCATGGACCTCCACTACGCTGCCATGGACTACTGCACTGCCTCCGACGCATCCACAGAAGACAGCCCCACCTGCCAGTGACTCATCCATGGCAGGCTCGCGAGCCGCACCGAGCTGCACCGAGTTTTGGAAAGCTCGGGCCGAGCTCCACTTCGAGGCTCGCCGGCAGATACGAGCTGGCTCGGGCTCGCAGGAAAAAGCTCAAGCTTTTTGCGGCTCTCCGGCGAGCTGGCTCGGTCCGGCTCGTGTCCAGGTATAGTGGCAATGGTGCTCTCGGCATGGTTGACATTAATGGCTAAGCTTGCTCACAGTGGTGCTAAAGCTAGTTAGATTACTTTGATCCTCTACTGAGAGTGTAGATTGATTTATAGAGGGAACAAGTTAGGCCAATTTTACTGCACACTATAGTGTTTGATATTTGTTTGATTTGTATCTGCAAGGTGTTTGATGAAATGGCCGCAAGAACTTTAAATTTGAATTTTGGATTCAAACTTGGTGGATTTGCTAGGCACATACTAGGGAGTGTCTGGTTAGTTGGATTAGCCAAGGGGCACTGGTTTGGTTGGGTTTTGAAAATGGGTGATCTTCACATATGATAAAGATTCAATTTTGAATTGTGATTTGAATGAGGTTGCCAAATATTTCTGCAAGTTTGAAAGGTGGGCTTTGATTTACTTTTACTTGTTCTAGCAACGGGTGAAAAGAGTTGGAAAAGTTTCTGTTTGAAATCTTGAACTAGAAACACTCAAAGTGACCTAGTGAGCAAGATTGGCAAAAATGACCATTTGCTTTATTTTATTTATTTTTGATTTTCTCTTGTTTTGTTTCTGCATGGAAATGTTTTGTATGATGTTATTTTCATCTTTAAACCATTTCTTGCTATTTAGGTTAATCACACAAGTTCATTCATGCATTTATCAAATCATATCATTCACACATGCATTCACATGATTTTAAATTAATTAAAGTTTTTGTTAACCCTAATTTTAGTGATTAGAGTTTGATGATCCTTGTGTTATATTTTTTGGATGTTACAAACCTTCTCCCCTTAAAAAAAATCTCGTCCCGAGATTTGAAAAAGGAAGAAAAAAATTACCTAGGATTTAAAGAGATCGGGAAACTCCGTCCTGATGTGATCTTCGCGCTCCCAGGTAGCTTCTTCTTCAGTGTGGTTGCTCAACTGAATCTTGAGAAACTTGATGCTTCGGGTCCTGGTGGTTCTGAAATCTTCTTCCAAAATACGGATGGGTACTTCAGGATAGGTCAGGTCGTCGTTGATCTCTATGGTCCGGTGATCAATGTTTTTGAAAACTTCAGTCTTCTCCGGAACTTCAAGACATTTGCGAAGTAACTATATATGGAACACATTGTGCACTGCTGACATTCCTTCGGGCAGTTACAATTGATATGATACTTCTCCTCGATGATTCAGAATCTTGAAGGGTCCAATATATCTGGGGGCTAACTTTCCTTTGATCTGGAAACGTTGCATTCCTTTCAAAGGCGACACTTTGAGATACACGAAATCCCCGATATTGAAAGCGAGGTCTCGACGTATCTTGCCAGCGTAACTCTTCTGTCTTGACTGGGCGGTCTTGAGGTGCTCACGAATCTTGTGAACCTTCTCTTCTGCTTCTCGTAGGATGTCGGGTCCGAAAATCTGACTCTCTCCTACTTCCGACCAATTCAAATGGGTGCGACACTTCCTTCCATACATGAATTCAAATGGGGCCATTTGCAAACTAGCTTGGTAACTATTGTTGTAAGAAAATTCTACGAAAGGCAGACAGTCTTCCCATTTAGATCCATACTCTAGCACACATGCTCTCAACATATCTTTGATTATTTGATTTACTCGTTCCATTTGTCCATCGGTCTTAGGGTGATAAGCTGTGCTAAAATCTAGTCGGGTTCCTTAACCTTCTTGGACTTTCTTCCAGAATCTCGAGGTAAACTAGGTTCCTCGATCCGATACGATGTTCTTGGGGACTCCGTGCAAACTGACGATTCTAGCGTTGTATAACTCCGCTAGCTTCAAACTCTGGTAGGTGGTCTTAACTAGTAAGAAATGGGCGACTTTGGACAATCGGTCCACTATGACCCAGATAGAGTCATTTCCCCTACTAGAATCCGGTGACCCAGATAGAAGTAGGCAATCCGGTGATAAAGTCCATTCCAACTGAATCCCATTTCCATTCCGGAATCTATAGAGGTTGCAACAGTCCAGCGGGTCTTTGATGTCCCGCCTTGACTCTCTGACATATATCACACTTGGCGATATAGCTTCCGATTTCTCTCTTCATCTTATGCCACCAAAATTGTTCCTTCAAATCCTGATACATCTTTGTTCCTCCGGGGTGGATAGAATAAAGAGTATCATGGGCCTCTTTCAAAATCACTTATTTCAATTCCGAATCTGATGGTACACAAAGGCGTCCTTTATACCACAGAACTCCTTCTTCATCTTCCGTGAATCCGGGTACTTTGCCTATACCGTGACGCTTGATTCCGTCGATACTAGCATTTCCTTTCTGCGCCTCTTTGATCTGACTGATCAAAGTGGGTTGAAGTTCTATGCTAGCCAAAAATCCTTCACTCACTAATTCCATTCGGAAATCTTCCGTATCTTTGTGCAAACTTGGTTTCTCCTTTAGAATCATGGAGTTCAAGCGGCACGGCAATCTGTTAAGGGCATATGCTACCACATTGGCTTTACCGGGGTGATAGTGAATGTCCAGATCATAATCATTGATTAGCTCAATCCATCTTATCTGTCTCATATTCAGCTCATCTGAGTGAATATATACTTCAAGCTCTTGTGATCCGAATAAATCTCACAACGGTTTCCCATGAGATAATGCCTCCATGTCTTCAGGGCTAGAACTACGGCTGCGAGTTCGAGGTCATGGGTTGGGTAGTTCTGTTCATGCAGCTTCAGTTGTCGGGATAGATAAGATATAACTTTGCCTTCTTACATTAGCACACATCCGAGGCCGATCTTGGATGCGTCACACTACACATCAAACGGCTTTGCGATATCCGGCATGATCAAAATTGGGGCTGAAATCAATCTCCTCTTGAGTTCTTGGAAACTCGCTTCACATTTGTCCGTCCGTTCAAACTTCTTGTCCTTCTTCGGCAATTGGGTCATGGGTCTGGCAATACTCGAGAATCCTTCTACGAACATGCGGTAGTATCCCGCTAATCCGAGAAATGCACGAACTTGGGTTTGAGTGGTTGGGGCTTGCCAATCTTTGACATCTTTCACCTTCGCAGGGTCAACGACAATTCCTCCGACTGATATAATATGGTCGAGGAATCCTACCTCATGTAACCCGAATTCACATTTGCTAAACTTGGCATACAACTGATGCTCTCTAAGGGTTCCAAGAATGGTCCTTAGGTGTAGCTCATGTTCTTCTTCTGATTTGGAATAAATCAGAATGTCATCAATGAAAACAACGACAAACTTATCCAGGAAGTCCATAAAAATCTTATTAATGAGATTCATGAAATAAGCGGGGGCATTGGTCAATCCAAAAGACATGACGGTATACTCGTATAATCCATATATGGTGGTAAAGGCAGTCTTTGGAATATCCTTTGCACGAATCTTGAGTTGATGATAGCCAGTTCTAAGATCAATCTTAGAAAACACTTTGGCACCAGTCAACTGGTCAAACAGGTCTTCTATCTTCGGCAACGGGTACTTGTTTTTGATAGTGACATCATTCAACTTCCGATAATCCGTACACAGACGGTTACCTCCGTCCTTCTTGTCCACGAACAAAATAGGTGATCTCCCTGGTGACGCACTTGGTTGAATCAGTCCAATTTCTAGCATGGCTCCAATTGCTTCTTCAGTTCTGCTAGTTCTGACGGTTTCATACTATATGGTCTCTGGGCTATGGGTCCGGTTCCAGGGATTAGTTCAATGATAAACTCGATATCCCGATCTGGGGGCATACCTTGCAAAACATCTATAAATACATCGGGGTATTCATAGACTATCCGGACTTGGTAAATGGTAGGTTGGGCTATACTCTTGTTGCACTTGAACTGACGAGGCATGGTTTTAGATACATGCTCGACTGATATTCCGGCTGTACTGGTCATGGTTATGGCTTTCTTGGCACAGTCAATTAATCCTTTGTGTTTGGACATCCAATCCATTCCTAGTACTACTTCCAAACCTTTAGTTCTGAGTACTATTAGATTAGCATAAAAATGTATGCCATGGATTCGGATAGGGACGGCTTTGCAAATTTGTCTAGCTTTGGTGGTTGAACCAGGTATTTGAACAATCATAACATGCTTCAATTTGGTTGGTTGAATCTTACTAGTGCATGCAAATTCTTCAGTGACAAATGAGTGCGTTGCTCCAGAATCAAACAACACTCTTGCAAGTACTGAGTTAACAGAAAACATACCCAGCACGACATCTGGTGCTTCCTGGGCTTCTTCAGCATGCATGAGAAAAATACGGCCGTTGCGGTTGAGCGAATTCCCTGGGGCAAACCACCTTCTGCGCTGAACACAACGATGTTGCTGAGCTAGGTCATTTGCATTGGGGGCTGCGACATTCTTCTTGGGGCACTCATTGGAATAATGACCCTTAGTTCCACATTCATAACAAATCACTTGCGACTTGTCCTTCGCTGCAACAGGCACAACATTGCTTCCAGTCCTTGGGGCAGTGTTCGTGTTGGTTGCGGCATTATTGTTGTTGAACTTGGGTGGGGCACGGTTGAAATTGCTAGAGTTGTTGAGGTTGCTGTGGTTTCCTCCGGGCCTTGGGTTTCCACGGTTGGGATAGGTCGGACGGTTCATAGGGGGTCTGTTGTTTCTTGGACCAAATCCTGGATATGGGTTGGGGCGATACTTTGGTGTCTGGTGGGTTCCTGGTTGATGCAGCATGGGGAGCTTGCGGTTCTCATTGGCTTGGTTGATCTTTCCTTCCATTTGGATGGCATAGTCGACTAGGGCTTCAATATCAGAAAATGGGATATTTACTAACACCGTCTGCATCTCATTGTGCAGACCATTCAGGAATCTCTCCTTCTTGGCTTTAGTGTCTATCCATCCGGTGCATACCTAGCCAATGACAAGAATTTGTCACGGTATTCCACTACTGTCATTCTTCCTTGTTTCAGTTCCCTGAATTCATCTCTCATCCTCTTGATCAAACCTGGTGGCACATGGGTTCTCCTGAACTTGACCTTGAATTCATCCCAAGTCATCATCTGACCTCCAGTCATTGCACGAACGCTGTTCCACCATGATCTTGCATCTCCGGCTAGATAGTGGGTGGCGAACATAACTTTCTCATTAGCTTCCACTCCTGCGACTTCCAGATTGTTCTCCATTGTTTGCCGCCAATCATCTGCATCTAGGGGTTCTTCTGACTTAGTGAAAACAGGTGGATTAGTGTTCTAGAAATTCTTGAGCTTAGATCCATGGTTGTCCTGATTTCCATGGCCTTGATGGTTGTTGGCCATCTAAGCTATCTGTTGAAGGGTGGCTAGGTTGGCTTGACGTTCGACTCTTTCGGCTTCGCGGTCCGAAACCATCATTTACAAGAGTTGCAATATCGGGTCCGGGGTTGAGTTGCTTCCTCCGCGAGGCATCTGAAGATTGAGATAGATCATGAGAAAAGAGGGAAATTTCTAAGTTTCAGGGCTGTTTTGTAAAGTTGTTGAAGTTTGGCTCATATTTTTATAGCAACTTGCTTTTCATTCATTCATTCATAGCACACAATACAACACACACCACAACAAAGAAAAACAGATGGTTTTAAGAACCATTCTGTGAAGCTACGATACAGTGGGACCGAATACAATTCACTAACGCTAGTGCTCAAGTGTTACTACTCCTTGGAGTCAGTGTACTCATCATCCTCATCATTATCATCATCGATGAAGGCGAAATCATCCTCATCGGTGAAGAAGTCCATGGCCTAATCCTCTAGAAAGTCATCATCATCGCTGAGATAGGAGTAGGGCTCTCCACAAATGTCTTCTCCGGCATTCTCCCTTTCCTCCAACTGCATGTCTCTCGTGGATGGTCTCCTCCAAATCTGTGATCCGGTGGCGAAGACGGGCAACGATGCGCTCCTTCTTGTCGAGCTAACGGCGACGAGACTTGCGATCCTTCACCAGCATGGCTAGGGTCTGATCCTTCTTCTTGGCGATGGCATACTTGTGGTTGGCGTAGGAACAGGCATTGTCCAACTCCTTCTGATGGTCATACATCATGAAGCTGAGGTGGTCCAATTTACTCTTCATCTCTGGTCATATGGGGCCTCCAGTGGCTGTCCCATAACATCACGCATTGGGTAGAACTCAAAACAGGTACCCTTGATCTGATTGATACTCTGCCCACACAGACGGGCAAGAGCTTCCTGCATGGCCCTGGCAAGTCCATCGAGCCAGTTGTTCTCTCTTAAGGTGAACTAAATTCCCTCTGCAGTGGGAGGTTCAATATTTCCTCGAAGACTTGCAACAACTAGCCACTGTAGATCTTCTCCTTCCTGATCATTGAGCTGAGCTCCGAAGAACTCGGGGTGCAGACGCTCCAGAAGTTCCGAAAGCTGGTCCAAGTCACGCTCAAAGATGAGGTCTCCTCCATTCCCCAACTGATAAAACTTGTTGTACTTCACGTCCATCTATAAGAATATAGGATGAGTAAGTTAGTAGAGTGATCAAGTGTGTCAAATTTTATGTATTTTGCAAGAATTTTTGAGGAACATGAAATTTTGATGAAAGAATCCAAGTGATAAGAATGTGAATAAGTTTTTGTGAATACTCACTTCCTTTGGTTTTGAAACTAAGTTTTTGATTCAAACGTCCATTCTAACTAGGGTCTCATATGGTCAGGATGGCTCTGATACCAACTTGTCAACACCTGGATTTTCAATCCCAGATGCCTGTTGTGCCATACATCGCAATCCCAGGATTACCATTTTTGCGAGACATAACAGATTTGGATATCACAGTACATCATCCATTACAAACCATACATAAGTTATTACAGAAATAAGGATCTCATGATCCAGTTCTTAATACAACTCAAGGAGCGGAATAACGTAATAGTAATGATAGCATAAGCGAAGCTCCATCTTCAGGGTCACAGGCAATGCTGACGATGGGAGATGATCCTAGTTATCGTAACCTTCCTGCGGTCCGTCATCCTGATACTCCTCTTCATAGTCTGCCCACGGGAATATCCAGGGACAAAGCCATCAGTACTCTTTAAGTACTCGCAAACTAATACTAACAAATTAAGGGGGTTTTTATAGTAGGATACAATGCTCTAAGGTTGTTTTGCAAAAAGCCAGATTTACCTCTACTAAGTTCAGAAGCAAAGAAAACTAGTTGAGAGTTTTATAACACCTAAGTGGGAATTTGAATTTCATATCACAACCTTGTTGTGGTCAAGTCAAAGTCATAATTCATTTCACAAGTAATTTTGAAAACATCTGACGGGGGAACAGTATGTCCACTCCAACTGTCCATAACCACGGACGCGGCTATTCAAATAGTTTGACACTCTGCAGAGATTGTACACTTTCACCACAACATTCGATACATTCGTCAGCAACAATCCTGAATTCACCATACTCAGTATGCGGATAATCAATCATAACCTTTCAATTACACTCCCTAGTATAGGCACCTCTCATGTGAGTTTGGCCTCCCAACCATGACCAACTGTCATATTGGGTACTGCACAGGTGGACAATCTTTACAAGGTAGCCTCAGCTCAGACCTTGGCCGTGAGGGAACCCATACTAAGGTATATAAATTTCCAGTCAAGCCCTACCCAATTTTTGGGTATTGTGGTTGTACGATAAAATTGGAATGGTATCGCATCCAGACAACCATCAGTTTTATAAAGGGCTAAGGCTCATTCCTCAACATTTTCATCATCAAAATCATCTGGTGTTTGGAAAACACATGTCAAAACATTTTAGTAGAATGACTCATCATTCTATGGTTTTCATAACCATTTTCACCAAGTATTCCCATCTAAGGTTGCTCAAGTTTGATACTTAGCACTAGCATCTACAAGTGGTGGTAAATATTAATGAGGGGTGGTAAACAAGTGGAGATTTTCTAAGTTCAATCTCATGCCTTAGGATGACATCAAGATTTTCTAACTTAGGCCAAATTTTATGCTCTTTATGCTACCTTTAGTTATCTTTCTAGAATCTACAAGTCACGATGTAAACTCTAAGAGAAAGCTTTGATAAAGAAAATAAAGTATTAAGCTTGCAAGTAAAACTAGGATTGGGTTATCAAGTGGGTATGATCACATATGCTTAAGGCATATAGTTGGCATAGTAACAAGCAAGTATTGGCTTGCATAATTGCATGGGTTATCTTGCAAGGTTTCAAGTATTGGCTTGCATAGATATCAGTATAAGCTTGCCATGGGCAGAGCAGTGGTTGAATTTCTCCTCGGCTTCTTCCTCGTAGTATCCTCCTTCCTCCTCGTATCCTTGGTCTGTACTAGATTCTATAAATAAATACGAGGTACACAATCACCAAACAATACTTAACTACTTTTAATCATCACAAAAAAAGTCATACTAGATGATCTAGCATCATCACTATTATCACAAGGATTAAAGCACTTGTATTATTTATTTTATTTGAGAAAAGTAATTTCTACTCATTGGAAAACTACTTAAGATTTAATATTATCCAACTCAAACATGGGATCATGTTGACACATGTCATCACCACATATTTCAGTACATGGGAATGTGATTTAAAGTGGTGTCACAATTTAATAAGGTTTAATCTTTTTATTTTAATTAAATAAAATGACTAGAAATGCCTATGTAGCATTCTTTTATTACTTGAACATTATGTCTGCAAGTAAACCCATATATTTTTATATATTCTGAAAGGTATGATCAAATTTGATTTTTGAGAGTTGGAATCAACTCAAAAGCCTTTATGGTTGAATTTTGAAAAATGTTTGAGTGCAGAAAAGCTTTTGCCTTGTTATTTTTACCATGGTTGATCTATAACTCCAAATGGTTTGAATCGACCGGGTTTGGATTAAGCATTTCAGTACCTTTCTAACAAAATTTGTTTCATGCATTTTGGTTTAGTGAATTGAGCTGGGTTGATTTTTTAATCTAGATAGAGAACTATGT
The DNA here is from genome assembly GCA_023614405.1 of Avena insularis. Classification (NCBI taxonomy): domain Eukaryota; kingdom Viridiplantae; phylum Streptophyta; class Magnoliopsida; order Poales; family Poaceae; genus Avena; species Avena insularis. Next base: position 242,339,312 of record CM042689.1, on the reverse strand, counting down.
TTGAAATTAAATGAATAAAGCTTAATTTGAATTGTTGGGTTGCGCGTGATGTTTTACTGGGTCGGCCCACTACACACATCGCGTACGCGGGCTGGTTAAGTGGTTGTCCCCACGCGTCAGTGATACGGGGAGGGGAAAGCGGTACGGGGAAATGTGAACCGCACGATCTAACTCTAATCGAATGGCTACGGTTCATCGTCCATGTCAGGCACTGCCAGCGACACAGAACCCTAACGCAGGAGTTGGGGGTCGTGGGAGGCTCACCGGGGCTCGGGCGAGGGTCGGCGACGGGGGCGAATGACGAAGTCGACGATGACGGTTTTCCTGGTACCGGCAGCTTCTCCTGGGGAGGCTCCAATCGACCGCTCCCTTCTCCTCCAGCAGCGGCGGGCTCCGTCCAAATTCTGGCTATGCGCTGCTCGCCTTGCTCCGGGAGTGCGGTGGGGTGGTTCTAGGTGTGAGGGGAGTGAACTGGTGTGGCGAAAACGAGTGGTGGAGGGCTCTATTTATAGTGGCGGAAGAGGACCGACGGGAACGGGCTGAGCTCATCGTGGTCGACGGCACAGAGGGCTACTGGCATGGGCGACAGTAGGGGGCGGTGTTGTGCTCCCTGGCAAAGCTCAACGGCGTGGTGGCGAGGCGTGGGGCGGTGCTGATCGGTCGGAACACGTTGATGCTCTGGGCGGGTCTGACAGCGGTTTTAATGTCGCACAGCACGCGTGGTCCGTGTGGCGGTGAACGGGCATGTCTGGCAGGGTGCTGGGGTGCTGGTGATCATCCCTGCAAGCGGCAAGGGCGGCGCGTGGTCTGTGGGTGCTAGTCGAGTGTGGCGCACTGGCGTGCTCTCGGCATGGTCGCAGAGAGGTTTGGCATGGGCGTGTCGTGTGGTCCAGGGGCTGGCATTGCTCGAGGCTGGGACAGTGGGTGGCGGTGGACGGTGCTGCGTGTCCTAGACAAGGTTGGCGAGGCTAGTGCGGCCTCTAGCTCGCTGGCGACAATGGGGTGGCAATGGTGCTCTCGGCATGGTTGACATTAATGGCTAGGCTTGCTCATAGTGGTGCTAAAGCTAGTTAGATTACTTTGATCCTCTACTGAGAGTGTAGAGTGAGCTATTGAGGGAACAAGTTAGGCCAATTTTACTGCACACTATAGTGTTTGATGTTTGTTTGATTTGTATCTGCAAGGTGTTTGATGAAATGGCCGCAAGAATTTTAAATTTTAATTTTGGATTCAAACTTGGTTGGTTTGCTAGGCACATACTAGGGAGTGTCTGGTTAGTTGGATTAGCCAAGGGGCACTGGTTTGGTGGGTTTTGAAAATGGGTGATCTTCATATATGATAAAGATTCAATTTTGAATTGTGATTTGAATGAGGTTGTCAAATGTTCCTGCAAGTTTGAAAGGTGGGCTTTGATTTACTTTTACTTGTTCTAGCAAGGGGTGAAAAGAGTTGGAAAAGTTTCTATTTGAAACCTTGAACTAGAAACACTCAAAGTGACCTAGTGAGCAAGATTGGCAAAAATGACCATTTGCTTTATTTTATTTGTTTTTGATTTTCTCTTGTTTTGTATCCGCATGGAAATGTTTTGTATGATGTTATTTTCATCTTTAAACCATTTTTTGCTATTTAGGTTAATCACACAAGTTAATTCATGCATTTATCAAATCATCTCATTCACACATGCATTCATATGATTTTAAATTAATTAAAGTTTTTGTTAACCCTAATTTTAGTGATTAGAGTTTGATGATCCTTGTGTTATATTTTTTGGATGTTACATAAAGCCTCTTGACCTAAAAACCAAGGGGGTTCAACGTTATTTTAGGAAGAGTTCTGCTGTGCCGCCACCACCAGAAACCGTGATTCAGAACCAGAAACTCCGTTCTGGCACCCTGCCAGGACAGGGATTTGGAGGAGATCATCACCATTATCATCACCGATGCCTCTCCTTCAACCATCCATGTTTCCCCATCCATGAGTGAGTAATGCCCCGCTGTAGGCTATTGGGGTGATAGGGATTGGATGAGATCTATCATGTAATCGAATAAGATTGTTAGGGCATGGTGTCTAGTATCTTTATTAGTGCTATTTGACTTTGTTGCAACTTGATGTGCTTAATGCTTGTCACTAGGGCCCGAGTGCCATGATCTCAGATCTGAACATGTTATTGATTCATGATGATAGTATTGTTTGTGATCTTATCTGCAAGTTGTGTACACATATCATTGTCCGGAACCAAAGGCCCCAAAATGCCAGGAAATTGGGATAGCCAGAGGGAATGGCTGTGATATGAGGATCTCATGTGTTCACAGAGTGTTAATGATTTGCTCCGGTACTCTATTAAAAGGAATACCTTAATTTCCAGTAGATTCCCTTGAGGCCCCGCTGCAATGGGCTGGATGGAAAAAATATGTTGTGCAAGTTCTCATTGCGAGCACATATGACTATATATGGAACGCATGCCTATGATTGTTTAGTACTTGGATGTTGTATCTTATTTATCTACAAATGCCCTAGATCTTCAAGTTATATAAATAGTCTCGTCCATGCAACGCCCGTCCATCCATCCCTATGCCTACCGCACTCATATCCTACTGTTTGCTACTATTGTTACTGCTGCCTTTGTTTTACTACTATTGTTACTTTGCTATTGCTACTACAAAATTGTTGCAACTGATAAACTACTGTGAGCAAGATTATTTCCAGGTGCAGCTGAATTGACAAGTCAGTTGTTAAGGCTTATAAGTATTATTTGGCTCCCCTTGTGTCGAATTAATAAATTGGGTTATACTAACCTCGAAGACTGTTGCGATCCCCTATACTTGTGGGTCATCAAGAAAATTTTCCGGCGCTCTTGCCGGGGAGCATAGCTTTATTTGTAAGTTCACTTGGGTTTATTATTGTTTGCTGCTATTCTTTTTCATCATGGGAAAGTCTCGTGATGGAAAGTTTCTTATTTTACCATCCACTACAAGAAGAGGTACAGTTCTAAACACCTCTGCTGCTCTTGATTCACCATCTGTTATAAGTAAGCTTGTTACACCACCACCACATACACATGCTACACACTGCTACTACTGCTGAATCTGAAATTGCTTCTGATACTCATGGTGTTACTTCTACTGTGCTTGATGAGAGTGGTTCATTAGGTCCTTTCCTAGATGCTACTATTGCTAGAACTATATTGGGAAACACTGAAACTCCTAGTGAAGACACTATTACACGTATTAGCTCACCTGAGTCTAGAGAGAGATATGATATTAATGATGGTTATTTTGAAATGACTGATGAATTTATTCAAGAATATCGAAACACATGTGGTGCTAGTACTATTCGAAGTCTCCTTGAGAGACGTACTATTATACCTAAACTGTCTCCTGATGCTAAGTTTGCTACTTCTCTCATAGACATTAAAGATAAAGATTATGATTTCTCCCTTGATTTATCCTATATAAACATTGTTGAGAAAGAACCTTTTTGTGGGACTGAGAATGAAAGGGTTGTGGCACATATGAATGAGCTTTCAACTATGAGTGCCTTATTTTCTGATGATGTTAAGATGCGTACCTACTTTGTGGCTAAGATTTTCCCCTTTTCACTAAAAGAAGAAGCTAAAGCTTGTTTTAATAGATTATCTTCTGGATCCATTGATAGCCCTAATTGCTTGATTGCTACTTTCTTTCAGAAATATTTTCCTCCTAGTGCTAGAAAAGCTGCTTTTGCAGAAACTTTTTGATTTTAAGCAGGGAGAAGAAGAGAAATTTCCTGAGTCATGGACAAGGTTTTGTGCCTTGATTCATGCACATCCTGGATGTCCATTGCCTAAAAATGAGCTTCTTGATATCTATTATAATAGACTAACTGATGAATTATCACATCCCAAAATTTTCCAAATTTTGAAATGCAAAAAATAAACAAACAAAAGAAAAAAATGTTGAAATTTAGGGTGAAAAGAAACTTTTTGCTTCTAAATGAAAACATCAAAACCCTACTTGAACAAAATTTGAATGAAAAGGCAACAAACAAATTTTCAGACAAGTCAAATGCATCCCTGCATGGAATGTATCTTGAATTTAAAGCACTTGGAAAAGTTGAACCAAAACTCTAAATCCTAATGAAATAAATCATCTCCAAGATCACTCTAAGACTATGTCTTTGTTCCATATAAAAAGTTAGCAACAAACATTTCTAAACAATCAAAAATGGTAAAGAAAAAATATTACAAAACCATGGTAATTGGTTTCACTCCATTTGGAACCATGGATAAAAACTTATGATTTTAATAAGATAAAAGAAAATATTTCTAAGGTTAAGAAAGCTCCTAACTAAAAACAATACCAAATTTTGAGCCAAGTAATCCTAAAGGGATTTAAAAAGATAAACAATTATTAAATAAAATTATACAAATTGGAATCACTAATTTTGAAACTATAAATAAAATGATATGGATTTTATAAGATAAAGAAAGAAATAAATAAATAAGAATTGTCAAGGCAATTTAAACCTTGGCCAAATCCATAAGCGAATGGAATAAAAGTAGAGAAAATAAAATAAAAGAATAAAGGTTTATTTAAATAAAATTATATGGGTTTATGAGCCATATTCAATTTTATTTAAATAAGGACAAAATGCCTCACTTAATAAATATTAAATCATAAGAAAATATTTGGATTATTCCAAAGTGGACTAATTAAATCAACACATATTTTGAGTAAAATCTACTGAAAAGATTTTTAAAGATTTAAATTCAAATTGTTGTTTAAAACAATTGATTCAAATAAAAACAGAAAATAGAAAAAAAGGAAAAAGAATAAGAAGAAAAAATAGAAAACAGAACCAATCCAGCGACCCCAACCCAACTAAGCCCAGCAACCAGCCCATCTAGCCCACCCGGGCCACTCACCCCTCTCTCCCCACGAATCCATTTCTCACCCGCGCATCCACCCACCCCCTCGCTGACCCCGTGGACCCATCGCCACGTTGGCGTCGTCGTCTTCACCCGCGCAGGACCTGTTCTTCCCCCTTTCCTCTGTTGTTTCTAGTCGGAGTTAAATCGTGCTAATTCGCATAACTGCGCGCGTAATCTCCTCCAGTGACCATGCCCTCTTATTCTCCACCCTCCCCTCTCCATTTCCCCTTAGACGCCGCACCCCAAGAGCCCCCAGGCTGCCTCCATTTTGGCTTGCACCGCCGCGGCCACCGTCGAGCTCCGACGCTGATTCCGGCGATCTCTGACCGCCCCTTGCCCTCTGGTTCAAGCTATCTTTCTCACCATCACCGTGCGCGTCTGCTGACACTAACCACTTGCTTTCTCGTAGCCCAGAGGCTCGACTCCGTCCTTGCCTGCACGCCACCGATGACTATCTCAACTCCGGCGAGAGGTTGTCGACGATTCAGTGCACCCCTTGTCCTCTTGTAGGTTCCATCGCAACCCCTGCAACCATGCGCATCTCCCTGATGCTTGATACGTCGGAAACGTATCTATAATTTTTATGCTACATGCTTGTTTAGTATCTAATTTGATTTGTTTTTTCTACACTTTAAGGTGTTTTTTATATTAACAAGTTGCCACAGTGCCAGTTGCTTGTTTTCTTCTATTTTTGGTTCCAGAAAGGCAGAAAATCAATATTCTTGGAATTGGACGGGACAAAAGCCAAAGTCAATATTTTACCGTGGGCGACACGAAGTCCAGAGGAGAGACGGAGAGGCGCCACAGGGCGGCCAGACCCTCTAGGCACGGGTGGACCCACCTTGTGCCTGAGTAGGGTGTGGCCCCATGGGGGCCCTCCTGCCTCGCCTCTTCGCCTATAAGAAGCCCCCGATGCAGAAACCCTAGGCACCCGATCAAAACTCCACGAAACCTTCTGTAGCCGCCGCCACCATCGTCCCTAGATCAGGGGGATCTGAAGTTCTTCCCGGCACCCTGCCGGAGGGGAAATCATGCCGGAGGCCTTCTTCTCCGGTATGAAGTGTGAGTAGTTCCACCTTGGACTACAGGTCCATGTAGTAGCTAGATGGTTGTATCTCCTCCTTGTGCTTTCATGTATATATCTTTTGAGCTCCGTTCATGATCAAGATCTAATCTATTTGTAATCATGCATGTTGTGTTTGCGGAGGTCCGATGGATATTGAGATTACTATGTCAGATTGATTAATGGTTTTGTCTATTTGATACTATCATGTCTGTGTTGTTTGTGATCTTGCATGATCTCCGTTGTTAGTATCTATCTTGGCCAAGTAGTTGCTAGTGACTCCAAGAGGGAGTATTTATGCTCGATAGTGGGTTCATGCCTCTAGTTTCCAAGGGAAGCGACAGAAATCTCTTCATTTGTTGATGTGTTGTTTCCACTAGGGATAAAACAACGGTCTCTTGTTCATAGAACAAGTGGATTGTTTACCTTGCACACTTTGCTTAAAGCAGTTGTATGTTGCTTGCAACTTAATACTGGAGGGGGTTCAGATGATAACTTGAAGGTGGACTTCCAGTCATAGATGTAGTTGGATGGCGGTCTATGTATATTGTTGTATTGCCCAATCGAATCTCATAGGATTTTTTTGTCTAGTATTGCATTGTTATGCCATGCTCAGTTCCTGTCAATTGCCCCGCTGTAATTTGTTTACCCTTCATGCCATGTTGTTTATCTAAGGAGATCACCTCTAGTGAACTATGGACCCCGGTCCAATCTTTAACATTGATACATCCTCCACTGTTACCTGTTTACTTGCTGCAAACCATTACCTTCCTCACCATACAGTTTATCCTTTGTTACAGCAAACCGGTGAGCTTGACAACCTTACTGATTCATTGGGGCAAAGTCTTGAGTTTGTGTTGTGCAGGTTTCCGTGTTGCTTGCAACACCTTTGAGACGTTTCCTTCCTCCTACTGGTTCAATAACCTTGGTTTCTTACTGAGGGAAAACTTGTTGATGTGCTGCTTCACACCTTGCTCTTGGGGTTTCCCGATGAAGTGGTTCCCAGCACCATCAAGCTTTTCTGGTGCCGTTTCCTGGGAGGCTAAGGACATCTTCACAAGGGGAGTCCTCCTCAACCTTTCTCTTTACTTTGTTTTTAGTTTGCTTGGTTTTGTTTGCCTCTTTTCAAAAACACAAAAAAATTAGTTCCTGCTGAAATGGATCGTATGGGCACCTAGAGGGGGGTGAATAAGTGCTAACCAATTTTTAGTACTTTTTCAAGTTTAGGCTTGACACAAAGTAAATTCTCTAGATATGTAACTACGAGAATTTCCCTATATGCAACCCTAGCTACTAAGCACGTAAAGAGAGGAGCAAAGGAACCGTAGTGGAGCACGTGGAGACACAGGGATTTGTTTTACCGCAGTTCCTTCCTTGTTAAGGGAAGTACATCTGCATTGGAGGGGTAGGCGGTTCTAAGACCACCACGCCACAATAGGCCTCACCCAATTCTCCGATGGATCTCTCCACGAGAGGCCTGATCCACCTTCTCCACTATTGGAACCCTTCGAGGCAGGAACCGGTGCATTTTACAACGCTACCGGGGCACACACCCACAACTGAATTGGGGGATACCAAGAAGACAATAAGTTGTCACAAGAACAAGGTTTATCAATATAAACAAAACAAGGATCTAGGTATTTGCAAGAAATACTAGATCGGTGATTCTCCAAATGAATGGAGAGGAGATGAAGCGCTTGATTGCTGATGATGAAGATCGAGTTCTCCTCCTTTGATTCCCCAATGGACGGGGCCTTTGGGTGGATCTAGGTGGAGCTCTCTTGGATAAAGGATGCAGATCAGATCTTGACTTTTTCGAATGAACCAAGCAATCTGGCAGGAGGGGGAAGGCTGGCTTAAATACCCCCTGCCCAGATCTAGCCATTGAACAACTTTGGGGGGGGATTATCCACCCCCCACTTGGGGCGGATTATCCGCCCCCTGGGAAAACTCCGCCCCAAGGGCGGATATTCCGGGAGAAAATCCGCCCCCTCTCTGGGGCTGGCACCTACGAAACTTGATGAAGATCTTGGGGGGCGGATAATCCGGACCCCTCCTGGGGCGGATTATCCGGCCTAACCAGAAAGTCCGGCCGAAACTCCGCCCCCTCTCTGGGGCTTGCGCCTTGGTCGTGAGCAAGAGGGACGGACTATCCGGCCCTCCTGAGGGGCGGATTATCCGGCGGGGCCAGAAAATCCGGCCGAACCTCCGCCCCCCTTCTGGGGCATGCGCCTATTTGGGAAGAGGGAGGGGCGGATTATCCGCCCCTAGTGGGGGCGGATTATCCGCCCCCAACTACAGAATCCTTTTCCTTTGATCCCTAGAGAGAGCTGCAACACTTCAACACACATTAAATAATCCTTGATATTGTTATCTAACACACAAAACACTAGGGGTTATAAAATGTTCTTTCAATCTCCCCCTTTTTGGTGTTAGATGACAATACTAGGATTTGCAAAGAAACCGGCTAACGCCACCTTAAAAATGAAAGACGCTCCCCCTAGATGTGTGCATATTTACAATTTGCATTTGAATACAAATACACACACTAGAGAGAACACAACTTTCATAGCAAAGATAATTGAAACAAGGTGGGTTGGGAAACAAGGTCATACCACCGGAATGTGATTATAGCCAAAGGAAATAATGAGATTGATAGCCTCCAAGCACATCCCAACAATATTGATGCATACATTAGATAATCCCATGATTCCATATGCCATCAAACATACTCCATAGATAAATCCAGAATTCCATGAGAGTAGACCCACAATATAAAACCGGGATTCCAGAAAACCAGACATAGTAGAGCACGACATAGTCTTACATAATCCAAGCACAAATAGCAAATAAGTTCACGCTAAAAAGAGCACAAGCAAGAAAATAAAACAACGGAAAGACAAGTTCTTGCGCCCGACCCTTGCAAATCCATGAGACCTAATAGAACTACTTCTCCCCCTTTGGCATCGAAACGCCAAAAAGGAAGAAGAGCGATGCTAACGCCCCTAAAGATCACTCCTCCTCATCCTCGTCGTAGTCATTCCCGTCCCGTTCCTCTTCATCATACTCATCATCATCGTCATCAGCAGGAGGAGTGGGTGCCCTCGGTGGTGGAGGAAAGAGGCAACTCTCGAGCTTGTTATAGTTGATCCCTGAAGTGTTCCACTGAGCATACGGTTCCGGAGCAGTGGGAGGTGGTGGATGTCCAGTGGCACCTGAGACATGGTGAATAATAAGCTGCTGAGTGTGATCCCTCTCATGATCCCTGCGGTACGCCTCATATTGGCCCTTGTGGGTGCCAATGACCATGCAAAGGATGTGTCGCTGGAACCAAGTGAGCTGCTTAACCTCCCGTGCCATTGGGGACACCGCGGAATGACGACCACTAGCCCGTGCATCACGCATGAAGGACTCAGGGGCAGTGGAAGGGTGATGGGTCTTCTGAGCCTTGATGTAGATTTTCTTGGGATTGTGAACCCCATCCAAAGCAGTGCCAAAGTCCTCATGGAGCAACATATGCTTGATGAGCATCATAATGAAAGGAGCATAAGCAATAGAGAGCCTGTTGATCATAGCATTCGTCATCTCATGATATATGTAGTCCATGACATCCAGTTTGTAACCTGTAGCTGAACCAGAGTTGGTGGCACACTCGTGAGCAAAAGCAAGGAGAGGAACCAGATGGCCACGGATCTTGTCATTGTTGCCACCACTCGGAGAAATGCAATCCCTAAATATGCCAACAAGGGAGACATACAAGAGAGAGAGACCAGCGAAAGTACCAGCACCACCATCAGGAGTAAGGAAAGGAGCAAGCACAGTATCCTTGGATGGCTTTAGTGGATAAATGATACGGTGGCCAGAAGGGGTGTCATGACCATGCAAGGCATAACCAAGAACCTTCCCAAAAATACGGAAGTACGACTGAATCATTGTTGTCCCGGTCATCCACTTCATAGTACGGCGCTCATCACCGCAAATCACAAGTGTCGAGAAAAACTGCCTCACCATGGAGGAATCATAGTTGCATTGGATAGTCATAAGGTGGTGAAGCCCCATCTTGTTGGTCACATCTAATGCCTAAATGAGCCTTGCCTTGGATTGAGCCTCAGTCAAATTGATAGTATGCATAGGGCGAAGCTTGAGGGTAGCATATACATCATCATGAATAGCCCGAAAGTGGGCATTCTAAAACATAGAGTCCTCGGGGGGACCATCACTGTTAGCCTCATCATAGTAATCAGTTTGTCGAATGGAGGCATACTGAAGATTGTCCATAGACTTGTAATTGGGCCAAGAATGTTTGCCCTTGCGAGATGCGGTCCTCTTTGTTTTCTTTCCTACCTCTGCCATCCTTTCAGCCTCTCTTGTTGATCTGCTGACCTCGGTTACGTTAATGAACTTCCCTTCTATAGTGGTCTTGAGATAACGGGAACGGGAACGACGAGAGAAGGTCTTGGTCGGCTTGGAACCACCTGTGAAAAGCATGAGAGGGATAGCATGGAGATAAGCACACACACAAGTCCAGGAGAAACAATAGAAAGAGTAGAAAACCAATCCATAAGTGAATGAGGTGCATTGCAGGAGTCAGGACCAAACCAGACCAGAATTGAATCTCCAGGACGAATTATCCAGCCCTGGCAGGGGCGGATAATCCGCCCCCGCAGAAAATTTCTGGAATGGCCCAGATCTACCATGGCAAAACAGATTGGTCACTAGGGTTGCAATACTACTGATTCTAGCAAGTAAGGAAGAACACCAAGAATCTTCTACAACGAGATTTCCACCAAACAAAATGCATCCCATAAAAAGGAGAGAGATGAGGGAGTTACCCTCACTCATTGGAGGAAAATCACGGAGGAGAAGATACCCGGAGGCGAGGTGAAGAAGATCCGGGGAGGGCCCAGAGAATCCGGTGGTCAAATCGACTCCGGGAGGGGTGGATGCGCTAGCGGCGGCTGGGGGCTGAGGTAGGGTTGGGGTAGGGATGGCTGCTCTGTTTGAGCTTGGCCTCCCCGACCCGGCCTTTAAAGGGCAGATTTCGCCTGGGGCGGATAATCCGCCCCCACTTAGGGCGGATAGTCCGCCCCCCCTCTGAAATTTCTGTTAAGTACAGATTCAGGCCGGAGCAACCTTGCAAAACCTCTCGCTGGTGTATAGAGGACTTGTGTGCAAGAATAGATGGTTCAAGGAGGGAAAGAAGGCTTTGGTTTAGAGCAACAAACTGAGATGGTACTACACACCCAAATTTTCAAGAATCAAATCAAACAATAACCAAAGTTGAGTGTGTTTTCCATAAGAACAAGAAATATTCAAGAAAATCCAAAGAGAGCCATTAGAAACCAACTCTTCTCAAGGAAGAGGGCGGTGGCCGAAGCCACCATGTTGGATCGCATGGCATGACACCGAGAAGATATATCTTGAGTTCAAAACCAATGCTCATCGATGACCCACATATCACAAAATGATATTAAGGGAAATGATTTTTCTTGCTTTCGGCATTATGGGGGGAGGGTTAGCCCAATCAATTAGGACCACACTCCCCCTACGTCTATGCCCGCATCTAAACCAAATACATGAATAAGAGCAAGTGAGTGTGCAAGGGTAGTCAAGCTAAGCTCCTTGAATCTATGATATTTAGCTCATTCCTCAAATAACAAAATCTTGCTTCATCAAGGGGTTTCGTGAAAATATCAGCAAGTTGGTTCTTCGTGCTCACAAAGGATAGGGCAATATCGCCACGAGCAACATGATCCCGCATGAAGTGGTTGCGAATCTCAATATGTTTTGTTCTTGTATGCTGCACGGGATTGTAAGCAATTTTGGTAGCACTTTCATTGTCACATAATAGAGGAACTTTGTAACAATTGACACCATATTCCTTTAAAGTTTGTCTCATCCATAATAATTGTGTACAAGCACTTGCAGCAGCAACATATTCAGCTTCGGCGGTTGAGAGTGAAATACAATTCTGTTTCTTTGAAGACCAACACACTAGAGACCTGCCCAAGAATTGACATGCACCAGAAGTTGATTTCCTATCATCTTTGTCACCAGCCCAATCTGAATCAATGTAACCACATAGAGAGAAACTTGAACCCTTGGGATACCATAACCCAAAATTCGGGGAATGAACCAAATATCTGAAGATTCGTTTGACCGCCACTAAGTGGCTTTATTTAGGAGCGGCTTGGTACCTTGCACACACTCCTACACTTAACACGATATCGGGCCTAGATGCGCAAAGGTAAAGGAGAGAGCCGATCATGGATCGGTATACCTTTTGGTCCACGTCTTTACCCTTGGGTTTGAGCTGAAGATGACACTTTGTTTGCATTCACTACAAGGAATCTGCTGATACATGACCCTCCATTTTTTTCACTGAATCGTCATTCTCTACAATGTATGACAATCTTATGACGAAAAACAGATCGTCAAAAACTGAGCGTTAGTAATTACACACAACGACGTTTTCTACAAAATTGTCATAACCGTCTATGACGATATTGGATCGTCATAACCGTTATGACGATCCAATATCGTCACACGGTATCTAGCCAGGCCAGGTTGGATCCTACGTGGCCAATCCGACGTGGCAAAATTGTGACGAAATGAGATTATCGTAGTGCAAATTCAGCCTGATCCAATGCGGTTGCTTATTTGGGCTGAGCCCAATAACTATGGCCTTTTTCCTTCTAGGACTTGTACTTTTAAGGTTAGGCCTTGTACTTTTAAGGTTTAATTCGATTTTTGGTCTTGGCCTTTTTACTGTCTGTTGCAATTTTGGGCCTTGGCCTTTGTAAGGTCCATTTTAGATTTGGTCCCACTTGTCAATTTCTTCAATTTGTTTTCCATTTTAATTCAGGTCCCACTAGTCATATGGGCCCAATCTTCAGGTGTTGTTTAGGTCGTTTTCCACCTAGCAACAGCATTTCATAGAACAACCAACTAAGATACATTACAATGACAAGTTCGTATACAGTACATATCAGGTATTTAGCAATGAAAATACAACTAAATATCAAAACAACCAGCTCTATGGAGCTCCATTGAGCTAGATCACTTTGTTGGGTGCAAGTTTTCCTTCGGATGGAAGGATGAACAGAAGCATAGACCAACAGAAGCTTTCAATGCTTCCCATCTTCCTAGCCAAATCTGCAAAATTAATTAGAATAGGTTAATCACCATGACTGCAGTAGCACAATATGATGAGGTTCAGCATTACATCAATCTATAGACAACTGTTAGAAAATTATTCATGACAAATATGCTATTATGTTCAGAACTGAAACTGCTCTAGCAATAAAGTGCAAATAAGCAAACTGATTAAACTGATTAAGATGGCATGTACTGCCTCCCAACAATCTAGAATTTCTAGGTTTAAAAATCAACACCATACTACTGAATTCAAGTGAAATATTTTATAATCCTTTACTGAGATAAAAAAAATATATACTACTAAGTAGTAATACTACAGAATTTCTAGAAATATATTCTCAAGAGCAAAACATATGTAAGTGATTCATCATAGAGACAAAGATAGGAAGATGCACATTCCACACATCTATATTGTACCAGTACACTTCAACAATCAGTTGTAGAGCATCCAAAGTTCAGAAAGGTTTTAAGCTAGCATGTACCACATGCACCTCAAAGCTTCTAGCTAGCATCTAACTCCACCTCTCAGGAATAATTGGCACTCAACTTGTCTCTGCCTTGTTTTGCAACTCACCTACCTATGACCAGATGTCAGCGCTCGCCGTGGAGTCGAAACGCTTCAGTAGAGTAGTATATGACCAGATATCGCAGCTGGCCGTGGAGTCGAAGCACTTACAGTAGTTCTTGCTGCCCTCATCACTCCTCAGGCGTACCCTCTTTTCATCCTAACATGGAGCATGGCCTACAGAGAAAGCATAGTAAGTGAAGAGGGACAGAGGGGACGATGAGGGTATCGGGGCTTACCAATGGCGACATGTGTTGTTGCTGCTCTTGCAACATCCTTCATGGTTGGAAACAGACAGCTGATGCCACACTTCCCCGAGGACTAGTCAACGCTCTTCCTAGATGAGTGGTGCTTCCATCCACACGCCTCACGCGACCTGGTGCTGATGACAGAGAAAGAGCAGACCTGAGATGGGCTTGGCAAGATAAGATTCAGTAAAATATGGTACCAACAGCTACCATCAGTATTCAGGCTTCAGCTAAGCAAGCTACCACTACATGCATACAATACATGCATCAGGCCATAGTGTTTTCCAAAAAAGGCTTAACAGATGCATACATACCAATAGAATACAATGGTACAACATGACCATGTAAAAGTAACTAATATGAACATGCTGGTAGAGATGCGAAGTGTACAAGACAAGCTTTGGATATTACTGTTTGGTACTTGAATTTTATCACTCCATGTTTAGCATATGAATTTAGAAGGAATTCAAGATCTCGATAGTACTGATTAAGATGGCATGTACTACCTCACAACAATCTAGAATTCCCAGGTATGAAAATTATACTATTGGAAATAATCATGTGACTATATAAAGTGATAGTGAAGCTATCGTTTTTATACTGTTGGAATCTAGAGAACTGCTAGCACAACTGTTGAATTACATTATCAAGATAATAAATCGGGTGAGCAACTATGATGGTGGCAATCATACAAGACATTTCACCGGATATATTTCTATATGAAGGCAACTAGGCACACTTATCTTGAGAGCAATCCACTAGCCACCATTCTTCATATAGTACATGTGTTGCATCAGTGTAACAAATGCTAGCCACCTGTAATCAACTCAAGTATTACGATAAATGGAGAAGAATCAACTAAGTCTGACACTAGCAAAGATGATGGAAAACCTACTAGAGAAATCCAAATTCATTTGCAGGCTTGTCAAGAGCTGATCTGTAATTGGAAATCCACCTACATATAAAGTAAGAAACTAAAACTCAATTATACAAGATATGTGTATACCAAGCAGCAGAAATTGGTCAATCAAGTGTATACCAAGAAGCATATATTACGCGATTATGTGTATATGAAATGAACTGAAAAAGAAGCATCCAGATATAACTACCATAATCTGTGATGGAGAAATTTTGATGGAGAAATTTAGGTCCAGAATCTTTGATGGAGAAATTTAGGTCCTCTGAGGAAGAATAGGACTACACTAACTACACTAAGTAAACATCCAATTTATCTAACAGAAACTGCAGCGGGAGCATTAGGAGACTCTAGCTCAAGTAAAATGATAACTTGAAGCAATTGTGAAGTTAAATTCAGAGCAATGGTCTAGCAGATTTCTATCTGGTTGGTATTACTTTCCATTGACGTACAGGTCCAACAAATTGGACAAACAAAATAGGGCATAAACCACACCATTTTTGTTTGCTCTAATTAGCATCAGTTAGACTGTCAATTTGATTTGATGGTCCTAATAAACAGTTTAGTGACAAGAACCACCATGGCATTTTGCATCGGTTGAACAAATCATTGCTGAATACGTGTTACCAACACCTAGCTACTCCTCACTAACTGAACATATGCTTGCTAAGAAGGGGGAAAGTTATGCTGGCATATTTCCGTTCTGGACTACCTCCGTTCTGGAATCGGGGGGTTGGTGAAGGAGCTTTGTCCGGGCGTCGGGGAGTTATGCTGTAGCTGGCGTAGATTGCCTGCAGACACCAGATTTCGCCATCTTCTGGGTGGCTCCTTGGGTGGATGCAGGTGATGTTACGGCAACCAAAAATCTAGAAGGGGTGCAAGTAAACAGAACATGATTAGAGCATGAACAATTGAATAGGATAAAAGGAGGAACCGGAGACAGGGGATCGCTGGATCAGAACGCGATGGTACTTACTTGTAGGTGAAATCTGACTGGTGACTCGTCCGATCCGGCCGTCACGATACCTGCTCTCCAGATCAGGCACAGGGCGGCCTTGGCGGTGCATGAAGAAGGAAGGGACAAGGATGGCCTCGTGGCCCAGGCTCTCGGACAGGGGGTGGGAGGGGTGGGGTGGGTCGTGCGATGTCTTGTGATGGGAGAAGGATGCGGGGTGGTGGCGGGTGGCGGCGAGAGAGTAGGAGGGGCGCCAGTGACTCTGGGCTAGGGTATCTGCCAGCGATGGTGGCCGGAGGTTGGTGCGGATGGGAGAAGTGACATCCACGTCGTGGTGGTGCGCATCGAGCAAGAGGAGGGGGTCTAGGGTGGGAGGGGCCAGAACCAGCGCTAGCAGAGAAAGGGCAGGGGAGGCGCTGAGAGAGAAAGGGAAGGGGCGGCGCTGGGGTGCGTGCGTGGGGATCTGGGGCGAGGGGAAATGTTTTAGGGTTAGGGTTTGCCCGCGCGCTGATCTTCTCAAATTAATTTCCCGCTGTTTGACTACAGACACAGTTTCAGTAGGAGTGAAATTTTTGTCGTTGGATGGTGATCATCTACATGGCAGAGATCTGATTTATTGGGGTGATCCGTGGATAGTCATATTCTGTCTTCTGATTGGCTATCTTTATTTTCTGACCGTGAAAAATGAGACGCTTTGTGAAGCAACCACCAAATAACTAATTCAAAATGCTTCCACCTCATTTTATAAAAGTACTAGGCCACCTTACATGGACAATCTCCCAACCGGGATATCTCAAATTTGTCCATCCACCCCCGGTGAAAAAGACAAATTTCTTCTCAGAAATCGGCAGAAAGTGGGTCCAGTTTGAACTATAGGTACATGATCCGATGCTCAAGATTTTTTTAAATGATTTTTAGACTCACAATATGCTATTTCTTCAGAGATCCAATGCAAGTTTAGCAAGGCTCAGCCTGAGCTAAGAACCTTCATGCCCGCCGTTTTGACCATAGTTTGAAACAGGCATAAAAGATTCAAAAACGGTCCGATCAATGCAAATCCTTCGCGTGGTGTCTTATTATGTGACATAATTGCAAGTAAAAATACCAAACTTGTTATATTGCAAGTGTCTCGAAAAAACCTTTTCAGAATGACCTATCATGTTCGATGTTTCATGGATTTCGGCCCAAACGACCAATGTTATTGCCAGAATCTTGGCATAGTTTGTGATAATGTGCCCATCTTGTGCACATATATGTATCATGGGTTTGCGAACAATGTTGCAGGAGGAAGTTTTCCTTTTTATCGCACGGAAAAAACATTTTCTATTTTCCGAGCACAAAAAACGGGCCATTTTGTGAAGCAGCCACCAAATGAAAGTTTGAAAATGCTACCATCCCATTTTTAAAAAATAATAGGCCACCTTACATGGACAAATGTCCCAACCGGGGTATCTCAAACCTTTCTGTCCACCGCTGGTGAAAAAGACAAATTCCTACCAAATCGGTAGAAAGTGGGTCCGGTTTGAACTATAGGTACATGATCTGATGCTCATGATTTTTTTTAAAAATGATTTTTAGACTCAAAATATGCTATTTCTTCAGATATCCAATGCAAGTTTAGCGAGGCTCATCCCGAGCTAAGAACCTTCATGCCCGCCGTTTTGACCATAGTTTGAAACGGGCATAAAAAATTCAAAAACGGTCCGATCAATGCAAATCCTTCATGTGGTGTCTTATTATGTGACATAATTGCAAGTAAAATACCAAACTTGTTATATTGCAAGTGTCTCGAAAAAACCTTCTCAGAAATGACCTATCATGTTCGATGTTTCATGGATTTCGGCCCAAACGACCAATGTTATTGCCAGAATCTCGACATAGTTTGTGATAATGTTCCCATCTTGTGCACACATATGTATAATGGGTTGGCGAACAATGTTGCAGGAGGAAGTTTTCCTTTTTATCGCACGGAAAAAACATTTTCTATTTTCCGAGCACAAAAAACGGGCCGTTTTGTGAAGCAACCACCAAATGAAAGTTTGAAAATGCTACCATACCATTTTTCAAAAATAATAGGCCACCTTACATGGACAAACGTCCCAACCAGGGTATCTCAAACCTTTCTGTCCACCGCTGGTGAAAAAGACAAATTCCTACCGAATCGGGAGGAAGTGGGTCCGATTTGAACTACAGGTACATGATATAAAGCTCATGATTTTTTGCGAAAATTACTTTTAGGTTAACATTATGCTATTTCATTAGAGATCCGATGCAATTTTAGCAAGACTTAAGGCCAAATATTTGAATTCAAAACCCTAGTTTCAAAAATATATTTTGAGTTATGATATTGTCCCTACCATGAACTAATGTGATATTAATAAATCACTATTTTGAAATAATAAAAGTATTGAAAATTAGCAACCTAGGAGGATGTAACTGAATTTTTTAAAAATTTAGAGCCAAAAATAAATTCATTTCAACTTCTTATGAAAAAGATAAAAAAGAATTAAGAAAATAGAAAAAGAAAAAACAATGCCGGTTCATTTCTGTCGGGTGCTAAAGCCCACAACGACAAGTTAAAAAAAATGCAGCGATCTGGACCTAAGGCCCAAGCCACCCGATCTTGACCGGACCGCTAAGGGCCAGCCCACTCGATATGGACCAGATTGGTTTATGTGTATAAAGCGGAAGCGCGGTAAATTGGCCACAGTAGATGGTTAGCGGGATGGTTAGGGTGGTGCATATTATGGACTAGGTCCCAGGTTCGACCCTTGGGTACTACATATTTTTGCGCCATTAACCAATGGATTTGTAAAAAAAAGCATACCAATGTTATATTAATACAGAATAATTGCACAATTAAAACATTAATAATAGTGTGACATGTTGGTTCCCAGATTTGATCAATAGTGAGCATGTTCGTGGGGTCTTGGGTTCGATCCCCTATTCCACTTCTTTTTTCTATATTTATTTCAATTTCGTTGGTCTATTTGACACGTAGACGCATATTGACACATGGACATCCCACGTAAGCATAATTGCTGATTAAAGTGGCCAATGAGTTTAATTAATTTATTTTATTTTAGACAATATGACGATTTAAATTGGTCGTAATCGACTACAAAATAAGGATCTAATATGTACTGTGTAGATTATGACGATTTCATCAGATGAAATTGTGACGATTCTAACAAAAACGTCGTAATTCTACAGGATTTTGACCTCTCCAAATAGCCTACGACCATCTTGTGCGAAATCGTCATAAATCTATGACGATTTCATTTCCCGTCACTACGAGAAGGTCACAAGTTAACACATTTCTTGTAGTGATTGGAGTAGCAACGCTATTGAGAACCGTCATCTTGAACCTTTTGATCATGTCTTGGATATACTTAGCTTGATTAATAAAGGTTCCCTCTCTAAGTTGTTTGATCTCGAATCCAAGAAAGAACCTCAACTCACCCATCATTGACATCTCAAACCTGTCAGTCATAAGCTTTGAAAATTCATCGTTAAAAGCTTGGTTAGTAGAGCCAAAAATAATGTCATCTACATAATGTTGGCATACAAAAATCTCCCTATTAACCTTCTTAGTAAAAAGAGTGGGATCGATTTGCCCAACTTCGAATCCACGATCTAACAAAAGCTCTTTAAGGTGCTCATACCATGCACGTGGGGCTTGTTTAAGGCCATAGAGCGCCTTATCGAGTTTGTAGACATGGTTCGGAAATTTGGGGTCCTCAAAACCCGGGGGCTGCTTGACGTATACTAACTCATGTAGAGTACAATTAAGAAACGCACTCTTAACATCCATTTGCTGTAATTTAAAGTTGTGATGGGCTGCATATGCAAGAAGGATACGGATGGACTCAAGATGAGCCACATGAGCATAAGTCTCGCCAAAATCAGTTCCTTCCACTTGAGAGAATCCTTGAGCCATGAGTCTTGCTTTATTCCTCACAACAATGCCATTTTCATCTTGTTTGTTCTTGAAGATCCACTTGGTGCCGATAACATTGCGACAATCCTTGGGTTTCTCTACGAGCTTCCAAACTTTGTTGCGTTCAAAGTTATTTAATTCTTCATGCATTGCAACAACCCAATCGGGATCTTCAAGAGCATCAAAGACCTTCTTTGGTTCAACCATGGAAATGTGAGCTTGATGATCATAGAAGCCGGCAAGTTCTCTTCTAGTAGACACCCTACTTCGTAGATCACCAACAACCTTGTCAAGAGTGTGACCCCTTAGTTCAAGGTTTCGATCAGCACGAGCCTTGCGACGAGCCTCAATGTTCTTATTGTTTCTAGAAGGAGTTGATTCAGTATTTGTATCCTTGTCTTGACCACTGCCTTGCCCTTGATCTTGATCTGAGTTAACAACAGGAGCTTGCTGCAGAATTTGTTCTTCAGGGCCGGATAATCCGCCCCTTGGTGGGGCCGGACTATCCGGCCTGGGAGATGAGGCACCAGTTTCTTCTTCCTGAGGATGCCTGACACAACTGGGAGATCTAGAGCCGGATAATCCGCCCTCGGGGGCCGGAGAATCCAGCCTGGGAACTTCTTGGATGTTGTCTTCTTCTTCGGATCCCCTGGAACAAGTTGGAGTGCCAGGGGCGGATTGTCCGCCCCTTGGAGGGGGCGTATAGTCCGGCCTGGGACTACCATTTGTTCCAGGAGACTGATGATCTTCAGAGGGTTGTGGTGTCAGTGTAGAGTTTTCTCCAACAGTAGGAGCTTGTTGATCTTGTGTAGATGAGGGCTCCACTTGAGTGGAGCATTGTCCTTCCCGATCCGCCACAAGGGGTTCCTCAATGGGGCGGAAAAATCCCACGCCCATTTTATTTATGGCATCTTGGGGTATTTCAACATCTGCATCACAAACATCAACTTGCCCTACAAAGGAGCCGTTATTTTCATCGAACTCCACACTGCAAGATTCTACAACAATCCCGGTGAGCTTGCGGTGCCGAATCCCACACTTATACTTTAGAAGGTTGTAGCTGAGGGTCTCAACAAGCATGACGTCCACGAGAGAGATATCGTGGGCAACCACAGCCTTGCCAAGACCCAATACTTGAGATTTAGACTTATCACCGTAGGAGACTGTAATATTATCATGATTTGGTCGCATCTCCATGATGATCTCCTTGCTTCCGGTCATATGACTAGTGCATCCACTATCCAACACCCATTTCGACCCACCGGAAGCATAGCCCTGCAAGAGAATTACTTCTTGGTTTTAGGTACCCATTTTCAATGGGTCCTTTCATGTTAGTAACAAGGCTCTTTGGAACCCAAATAGAC
Source organism: Avena insularis (assembly GCA_023614405.1). Taxonomy (NCBI): domain Eukaryota; kingdom Viridiplantae; phylum Streptophyta; class Magnoliopsida; order Poales; family Poaceae; genus Avena; species Avena insularis. Next base: position 242,318,194 of record CM042689.1, on the reverse strand, counting down.
CAAGCAATATATTCATCAAAGGGACCGACATAATAAGCATAAACATCGCCATAATCATCACAAAAGAGTTCATAATTTGGATTGTGAGTCCCTGCAAAACCAATATTGTTAGTCTTGTCTTTTGTGACATTCTTCTCAGCGGTGCTTGTCTTTGATTGCACATTCTTGGTCTTATTCTTCTTGTTTTTCTTTTTCTTGGACTTGGTGACATACCCAAGTCCCTCTTTACCATGATTTGACCTTTGCTTGCCAAGAACTTCATCAAGAACACCCTTATCCTTGGGAGTGATGTTCTTGACCACTTCTTTTTCCACACTAGCATTTTACTTGTGACTATATGTTGAATTGGATGAGCTAGGAACATCATACTTGGCCAATCGAATTTGGATCTGATCATGTGACTCATTGAGAATGGATAAATCGTTTTTCAATGCCTTGTGAGCATTGTCAAGTTTCTCCAATTCCTTGGAGAGTCTATCATGAGCAGCCCCAAAGTTAATCTTTTCCTTCTTTAACTTCTTTGCTTTGGTGATTGCATTCTCACGTTCCTTAACAAGTTTAGCCACTATTTCTTCATGTGACTCCTCAATGGACTCAAGCCTCTATTCAAGAGAGACCCGAGCTTCTTCTTCTTCAAGAGCATTTTTTAAGGATGCAATTTCCATTGCATCATCCCTTTCAATTCTGCCCTTTTCTTCGAGGATAGCTTCGTTTTGGGCCAGCTGATCCATAAGAGCTTCAAAACGTATTTTGTGCTCACCTTGCAAGTTAGTGTAGAAGTAATCCAAAGAAATAATCTCTTCTTTAACCTTAAGAATAGTAGGATCATCCATGTCAATCATAGCCTTAGGAAAAGAAGAGTTAGAAGTAGTTACCTCGGAGCTTCTTGCCATGAGACAAGTAGCATGCTTGTTGATGATGTTTTCGTTCGGAGAGTCAAAGAGAGATGTTGATGTAGATGTGGTGGCTATAGCAGCCACCTCTTGAGATCTATCGTCCTCGTCCTCATCTTCAATTCCCGAAGAATATTCTTCTTGAGCCACTAGAACAATCTTTGGTTGCTTCTTGAAGGGAGCATTCTTCTTTACAAACTGTTTCTTGCGTGGAGCCTTTGACTTGTCTTTGAAATAAGTATTCCTCCATTATCTTCCCTACTTTGATATGGACACTCAGCTACAAAGTGCAGCCAGTCACCACAGTTGAAACATGTTCTCAGCTTGGGACCATTTTCCTTTCTTTCATAGGCTCCACTCTTGCGTTCTAGTTCAGCTTTAGCCTTGGCTGGATCTTTCCAAAAGTTTCTAGCATAAAGAGCCAAGTATTGTCCGTGGATCCTTTTTATATCCTCGGGACAGTCCAGACCTTCTAGGCATATTCATCATTATCCATCACACTAATCTTCAAGGCCATGTTGACCCCCTTTTGCATCCCCATAGCTCGTGCACGAGCATCTTCGGCATTCTTGGCAGCCACTTTGAAAGCAGCCATTTATTGCATTACCTCATTGGATGTCATGAGGTGATAGTTATGCCTACCTTGGAGACTTTTCAAATCTGTGGGCTCAAATGGCATAAGAGCACTGACATACTTGTGCTTGATCCATGCATCATCAACATGAGCGGCACCGTGGTTTCTGAAAGTTGTGGCTATTGCCTTGAGCCTCCTATACATGTCCTCGTGGTATTCTCCATCCAACATATAGAATCCTTCAGCTTCGTTGCTCAAAGCATCATATCTATGAAGAGCTCGGTGAGCGCATCCCAAGCTTCCTTAGCTATACTAAGATGCTGAATGTGTGGCATATCTTTGTCACCCACACCATGCTGTATCATGTGTAGATCTGTAGCGTTGAGTTGGCTATCGACAACTTCTCTTCTTGTGAGATTGTTGGGGTTTCCAACATGAAGACCATTTTCGATGATTTTCCACAACTCAATGGAGGAACTGCACACATGAGACTTCATCAAAAATTGCCATTGAGTAAAAGTAGATACTGAAAGTTTGGGTGGATCCTCCCTATTATGTATATGTTGGTGAGGGATAGGTGGATCAGGAGAATACACATGAGAAACCTCATTGTATCCATCCTTACCACTATCCTTTTTCGAGGAGGAGCTCTTGCTAGTGTCATCACCAACCACTTCATTCTCTTTGGAATCGGTTTTACCCGTTTCCTTGGATTGCAGAGTGGTAGCCTCAGAGTTAGATGGAGGTGATGTTGTGGATGTGGAGAGACGCATTATCAATTGACGCATCTCTTCTATCTTAGCCTCCATTGAACTCACCAAGGTTGTTTCCAGCGTCTTGAGATCGTTCATGGTGACTACAGCCGGAGCATCACTCCCATCTACCTTGGAACCCATACTTCTCTTAGGCGGTTAAGCCCGAAATAAGAGTCGGGGCTCTGATACCAATTGAAATGGATCGTATGGGCACCTAGAGGGGGTGAATAGGTGCTAACCAATTTTTAGTACTTTTTCAATTTTAGGCTTGACACAAAGTAAATTCTCTAGATATGTAACTACGAGAATTTCCCTATATGCAACCCTAGCTACTAAGCACGTAAAGAGAGGAGCGAAGGAACCGTAGTGGAGCACGCGGAGACATAGGGATTTGTTTTACCGCAGTTCCTTCCTTGTTAAGGGAACTACATCTGCGTTGGAGGGGTGGGCGGTTCTAAGACCACCATGCCACAATAGGCCTCACCCTATTCTCCGATGGATCTCGCCACGAGAGGATTGATCCACCTTCTCCACTATTGGAACCCTTCGAGGCTAGAACCGGTGCCTTCTACAATGCTACCGGGATCCCGAGATGACAACAAGTTGTCACAAGAACAAGGTTTATCAATATAAACAAAACAAGGATCTAGGTATTTGCAAGAAATACTAGATCGGTGATTCTCCAAATGAATGGAGAGGAGATGAAGCGCTTGATTGCTGATGATGAAGGTCGAGTTCTCCTCCTTTGATTCCCCAATGGACGGGGCCTTTGGGTGGATCTAGGTGGAGCTCTCTTGGATGAAGGTTGCAGGTCAGATCTTGACTTTTTCGAATGAACCAAGCAATCTGGCAGGAGGGGGAAGGCTGGCTTAAATACCCCCTGCCCAGATCTGGCTGTTGAACAACTTTGGGGGTGGATTATCCGCCCCCCACTTGGGGCGGATTATCCGCCCCTGGGAAAACTCCGCCCCAAGGGGGGATATTCCGGGAGAAAATCCGCCCCCTCTCTGGGGCTGGGGCCTGCGAAACTTGATGAAGATCTTGGGGGGCGGATAATCCGGCCCCCTCCTAGGGCGGATTATCCGGCCTAGCCAGAAAGTCCGGCCGAAACTCCGCCCCCTCTCTCGGGCTTGCGCCTTGGTCGTGAGCAAGAGGGGCAGACTATCCTGCCCCCCTGAGGGGCGGATTATCCGTCGGGGCCGGAAAATCCGGCTGAAACTCCGCCCCCCTTCTGGGGCTTGCGCCTATTTGGGAAGAGGGAGGGGCGGATTATCCGTCCCTGGTGGGGGCGTATTATCCGCCCCCAACTGCAAAATCCTTTTCCTTTGATCCCTAGAGAGAGCTGCAACACTTCAACACACATTAAATAATCCTTGATATTGTTATCTAACACACAAAACACTAGGGTTATAAAATGTTCTTTCACCTGCTCTAGCTGCTGCTACTGTTTTTGGCTTGCTCTAGCAATTTTCTGGTGCTAGTTCTGATGATGCTGCTGCCCATCTCAATAACTTTGTTGAACTTTGTGAGATGCAAAAGTATAAGGATATAGATGGAGATATTATTAAGCTCAAGCTGTTTCCTTTCTCCTTGAGAGGTAAAGCTAAAGAATGGTTGCTATCCTTGCCTAGAAATAGTATTGATTCTTGGACTAAGTGCAAATATGCTTTTATTGGAATGTACTACCCTCCTGCTAAGATTATATCTATGAGAAGTGACATTATGAAATTTAAACAACTTGATAATGAGCATGTTGCTCAAGCTTGGGAAAGAATTAAGTCTTTGGTTAAGAATTGTCCCACTCATGGACTCACTACTTGGATGATTATCCAGACTTTTTATGCAGGTTTGAACTTCTCTTCAAGAAACCAGTTGGATTTAGCTACTGGAGGTACCTTTATGGGCATCACTTTGGGTGCTGCAACAAAGCTCCTTGATAATATGATGGTTAATTACTCTGAATGACACACTGAGAGAGCTCCACATGGTAAGAAGGTAAATTCTGTTGAAGAAACCTCCTCTTTGAGTGATAAGATTGATGTTATTAGGGCTATGGTAGTTAATGGGAAAGCTCCTTTAGATCCAAACAATGTTACCCTAGCCTCTTTGGTTGCTCAATAAGAGCAAGTTGATGTGAACTTCATTAGAAACAACAATTTCAACAACAATGCCTATAGGAATAATTTTGGTGGTAACAACAATTATAGGCCTTATCCTTCTAATAATGGCAATTCCTATGGAAACTCCTACAAAAATGCTAGAAGTGCCCCCTCTGGACTTGAAGTCATGCTCAAAGACTTTATTAGTAAACAAACTGCTTTCAATAAGATTGTGGAGGAAAAAAATTTAACTGTTGAAAAGAATATTTCCTCTTTGTCTGAAGCACAGTCCTCCTTGATTAATAAAATGGCTTCTAATCCTCAAACCATGGAAAGTACCTTTGCTTCTACTTATTCCAGACAAGTTACTGTTGATGAAAATGTTAGGCTGTTAGCTCAACTTCATGCTAAGTGGGAAAGGGAAGCTAAAATTGATAGAAACAATAGTGTGTGCACCATCACTAGAATGGATACCACTAAACCACAAGAAGTCCCTATTTCTCCTCCAACAATGCCTAAGCACAATGAGTCTACTACTAGTGATGCTAAGTTTGATTTTGATATAGATGGTTGCAATATTTCTGAAGTGATCATGTTTTTTCAAAAGCTTGCTAGAAGTCCTGATGCTAGTGATATGCATGTTGCATTTACTAAACACATTACAGATGCTCTTGTTAAGATTAAGGAATAGAAGCTAAGACACAAAGCTTCTATTCCTAGTAAAGTAGAAGATAGTTGGTAACCCATTATTAATATGCAAGTGAATGACTTTGATCTCAAAGCTTCATGTGATCTTGGTTCTAGTGTCTCTATTATGCCTAGGAAGATTTATGAAATGCTTGATTTGACACCTTTGGAAGATTGTTATTTGAATGTCCCACTTGATGATAATGCTAAGAAGAAACTCATGGGGAATATTAATGATGTTCTCATTATGGTTAACAATGCTTATGTCTTTGTTGATTTCTATGTTTTGGATGTTGAATACAATGCTTCTTGTCCTATTACTTTGGGAAGACCTTTTCTTAGAACTGTTGGTGCCATCATTGATATGAAAGAAGGCACCATTAAATATCAATTCCATTCAAGAAAGGTATTGAACACTTCCCTATGAGGAGAGAGAAGTTGTTTCTTCTCCTCCTTTTAAAGCAAGGTTTGATGTTAATGCTTCTTCATTTGAAAATACTTGCTTTCTTGCTTCTTGTGTATAACTTAAAGGCGTTAAAGAAAAGTACTTGTTGGGAGACAACCCAAGTGTTTCCTTGAGTCTTGGAAGTTATTACTTCAGTAATGACCTCTCCTTATCCTTTTTGTTTGCTTTTTGTGCCAAGAATGACCTCTAATGAGAGGGAAGTAAGATTTGGAGAGTTGCTGTCCCGAAACAGATTTCTATCCTCCAAAATAAAATTTCATGAGGAGTCTCTGTAAGTCGTGTTGAGCTGAAAATTTACAAATAAATCCCCCAGTATATTAGATAACTTTCGTTAGTTCAACACTTTTTGATTTTAGCGATAGAAGATTTTTGAAAAAATCGGTTTCTACCTGCTGGTCTGTTTTTGACAGATTTCTGCCATTATTTGCATTTGCTTCTTATTGATTCCTTTTTGAGTTCTCTTTTGGGGAATTGAGATTTTTGAAGGAGTTGATACAGTAGCTTGTGTTTTTAGTGAAAAGTTTTGTTGTTCCAAAGCTTATCCTAAAGGTCTATTATCTTTTGAATACACTAATGTTGCTAATGAAGATTGTGTGAAGTTTTGTACGAAGGAAAATTTTCAGGTGTAGAGAGAGAATGATGTAATGTGATGAAGAATGGACAAAAGCTCAAGATTGGGGATGCCACCCTGGTGTCACCCCAAGAAATATCCAAGAGGTACAAGCGTCAAAGCTTGGGGATGCCCAAGGCATCCCCTTCTTCATCAATAAAAAGATCAGGTCTGTCTAGACACTTCGTTTTTATTGTTTCATGCACTGTTGCGTTGTTCTTGGAGCGTCATAGTTTTCATTTGGTTTGTTTAGTTGTTTAGTTTTATTGAATAAAGTAGTTTTGACCCCCGTTCTCGCTGTGTTGTTTCAAATAAGTTGCTTGGTGTTGGAAAGGAGTAGGAAGTTCTTGCTTGAAAGTGCAAGAGGAGCTTGCATTGACTGTGACTTAGACTTTAGAATGACATGCTATGTGTTGTTTTGACCTTATGCTTAGTGATTATTGATGTAGCATGTATTTTTCCAAACAATTGGGATTGCTTAGTGTGCCTTGAAAGAATCATGTGTTGTTTTAGCATGCAAAAGCATAGTATTGTGGTATTCTCCTTTGATGCTTTGTTTGGGTTGACTTGGCACATGCTTACACCATGTTGTGACTACGAACAAGTCACCATAGCCTCTATGATCATTTAGTCCTTGACTTGTAATACCACTCTATGCTTTGATTAGTAATGTTTTGTTGCTCTGCATGATTATGGCCATTATTGCTCTCTTAGTTAGTTGCTCCTAGTCTTTTGCTAGCCTCCACTTGTATGAGTAAGCTCTACTCATGCTTCCAACCCCCAAGAAACCAAGTTATTCCAAAGTGTCCACTATAAACTCCTATGCATGGTGTGTTACACCATTCCAAGTATATTCTTGTTTTCAGCTATCTTCCAATTAAAAGTATTTTTTATGTGAAAAATTAGTGATTAAAGCCCTCACAAACTTTATGGCACACTTTATATTCTTTGCCCCTAATAAACTTGAAACATTGTGTCGTCTATGTTGTATATGCTTGCACTTATACGTTGGAATTAGCAGAACCATGTTGTCCTGGGGAACGTTTTCAACATTGCACTTGTACTTTGTACATAGTTGATATCATGCTCTTTTGTCTATGGATGTCACCGGTGTGAAATAAAGAGGGAGCTTGTAAGTCCATGGAGTTATATATTTTGTGTTAGAGAAACGCCTGGGCCGCTAGCCTAAGACATGCCTAATCATGGTGGAAACTTGCAGGATCACCATAATGAGCTATCTGTGATGCATCCTCAATAAAAAAGCTATGCACAGAGTAAATAAAAAGATCGCTGAGATGCTCATTGTCTGCTTGCCTTGTCATTTTGGTTATGGGATAGCTCATGTACCATGTGCAAGGGGTACCTCGTTGGCGGTTCTCTATGATACGCATGTACTTACTATGATAAGAACTTACAGGTGACTGAAGTTGAGTAGCATGAGGTGTGTCCCTCGTATTCAAGGGACTTGAGATTGCCAACTTATACTTTGTCAAGCATATACTCCATAGTTTGTTCACTTTAACCTTAATCACTTCAAGATGTTTATGATAGGGGCAATGAGGGCTGAAAGCTAACAAATACCATAATTTTCGGAAGCTCTTTTTGAAACTTGAAATCCCTGCTTCCCTTTATGAAGGGCCTTTCTTCCACTATTATATTGAGTCTCCACCTTCTACCTTTAGGCACCATTAAGAGAGCATAGTTGCCATTCTGTGTGCAGTGTCCGAAAACTTATTGATTGATGCATATTGTGATATTGCTTGTTCTTGTGCTACTTGTATCTAGAAACTCTTATGAACTTTGAAGGTGTCCTATGCATCTATTTTATACTCTATGAGGGACAATAAGTATGCCACTATGCCATGTTTTCTGTATGTGAAACAAAAAAATGTTTTTCAATGCATGTTATTCATGATCTTTGTTTGTAGTCTTTCATGTTGCATGCATAGTTACTATGTCCTATTGTTAGAACTCCATCTTTCATGCACATGTTTAGAGTTCTTTGATCCCAGCTTTCAATGCTTGCAAATGGTTTGATCTTGGTTTTGATGGTGCATGTCACCTAAAAAATAATTATTTTATCACTTACCTACTCGAGGACGAGCAGGAGTTAAGCTTGGGGATGCTTGATACGTCGGAAACGTATCTATAATTTTTGATGCTCCATGCTTGCTTAGTATCTACTTTTCTTTGCTTGTCTACACTTTGAGGTGTTTTTATATCTTTTCTGGAACTAACCTATTAACAAGTTATCACAGTGACAGTTGCCTGTTTTTTTCTATTTTTGGTTCCAGAAAGGCAGAAAATCAATATTCTCGGAATTGGACGGGACAAAAGCCAAAGTCAATATTTTACCGTGGGCGACACGAAGTGCAGAGGAGAGACGGAGAGGCACCACAGGGCGGCCAGACCCCCTAGGCGTGGGTGGGCCCACCCCGCGCCTAGGTAGGGTGTGGCCCCCCTAGGGGCCCTCCTGCCTCGCCTCTTCGCCTATAAGAAGCCCCCGATGCAGAAACCCTAGGCACCCGATCAAAACTCCACGAAACCTTATGTTGCCGCCGCCACCATCGTCCCTAGATCGGGGGGATATGAAGTTCTTCCCGGCACCCTGCCGGAGGGGAATCATCCTGGAGGCCTTCTTCTCTAGTATGAAGCGCGAGTAGTTCCACCTTGTACTACGGGTCCATATAGTAGCTAGATGGTTGTATCTCATCCTTGTGCTTTCATGTATAGATCTTGTGAGCTCCGTTCATGATCAAGATCTAATCTATTTGTAATCATGCATGTTGCGTTTGCAGGGATCCGATGGATATTGAGATTACTATGTCAGATTGATTAATGGTTTTGTATATTTGATACTAGCATGTCTATGTTGTTTGTGATCTTGCATGCTCTCCATTGTTAGTAGATATCTTGGCCAATTAGTTGCTAGTGACTCTAAGAGGTGGTGTTTATGCTCGATACTGGGTTCATGCCTCTAGTTTCCAAGGGAAGTGACAAAGATCTCTTCGATGTAGATGTGATGTTGCCACTAGGGAGAAAACAATGGTCTCTTGTTCATAGAACAAGTGGATTGTTTACCTTACACACTTTTCTTAAAGCAGTTATCTATTGCTTGCAACTTAATACTAGAGGGGGTTCGGATGATAACCTGAAGGTGGACTTCTAGTCATAGATGCAGTTGGATGGTGGTCTATGTATATTTTTGTATTGCCCAATCGGATCTCATAGGATCTTTTTGTCTGGTATTGCATTGTTATGCCATGCTCAGTTCCTGTCAATTGCCCTGTGTAATTTGTTTACCCTTCATGCCATGTTGTTTATCTAAGGAGAGCAACTCTAGCGAACTATGGACCCCGGTCCAATCTTTACCATTGATACATCCTCCACTGTTACTTGTTTACTTGCTGCAAACCATTACCTTCCACACCATACAGTTAATCCTTTGTTATAGCAAACCGGTGAGCTTGACAACCTCACTGATTCATGGGGGCAAAGTCTTGAGTTTGTGTTATGCAGGTTTCCACTTTGCTTGCAACACCTTTGAGACGTTTCCTTCCTCCTACTGGTTCGATAACCTTGGTTTCTTACTGAGGGAAAACTTGCTACTGTGTTGCTTCACACCTTGCTCTTGGGGTTTCCCGACGAAGCTCTTCCCAGCACCATCAATGCTTTGCCTTTCTTTCTTACGCCCCAAGAGCTCACCTTCGACGACGACAGCACGCACCCGACACCGACGCAAGCTCCGGCGAGGAATTCCCAGCAACCCCGTGCGTCCCTTTGACCAAGTAGATCACCTTGAGCACCGCGACGACCCCGCAAACTCAGTAAGCCACTGCACCCCCTCCCTTGCCTCCTGGTTTAACCGGACCACCGCCACCAGATGCACCACCGTCGCGCACTATCCCTAGCGCCGCCCACCTTTGGTCCAAGCATCTTGGACCGTTAGATTTAGATCCTGCGGGTAGGATAGATCGTTTAGCAAAGAGGTATCATTTGATCTGAGCCATGCGATTTCAGTTTAGATCCAACAGCTTGCATCGTGTGATCCAGCCGAATCGGTATGGACCAATTAGAATAAGACACGTGGCCAGGCTTTTGTTTTAAAAAACAGATTTTATTCTATTAGATGTTTAAACTTGCAAAAATCATAACTTTTGATTTGTATCTCCAAAAATTACAAATTTTATATCAATGGATTCAGAAAAATGAAAAAATTTCATCTATGGCCCTGGTTTGGTCATTTGATTCTGAAAATTTAGGTTTTTATGTAGAAACATTAATAGGACTATTTTGAGTATAAAAATTGTCCTAAAAATCATTTCTGAGTAAAACCTTTTGCAAATGGATTTGTTTTGAACCCTCTAACCATAAATACTAACATTTAAATTTAAAAATATATTTCGTTAACACTAGAAATTATTACTTTGAATAAAAGAATTTATAGTAAAACAAAAATGATTTAAAAGGCCTATTTTCACTAACTTGGTTTTAAATGATTTCCCACTTTTATAAAAGACCAGTAGGTGTTTTGAAATGTTTAGAACCTTGTTAGAGACCACTTTTTCAATAAGGAAACCTTTTTGCGTGCTTACATGCATTTCCTTGTTCTATTTGTTTTGTGTTGTGAATTGTTTGAATGCTAGTTTTGAATGTGTGCTTTGCTTGATTGTATTATATTGAACCTTGAGAAGTGTGAAAATTTCAAGATCAAGGAGAGTACCTAGATTCTCTACTAAAAAGGCAAGTGATACTTTGGTCATCAAAAGTCCTATCTTTTCAATATTGCATTAGTGATATTTTTGTAGTATGAATGATAGGACTATTTTATATATTGTTATGCTATAGTAGATCCTATAGAATATATCTTGGTAGGAATCTTCCTAAGTTAAGAGACATGTTATGCCAGTATGCTTAGCCATATTAGAATTCAAGGGTGTAATATTCATGCTATGATATTATGCAAAGTCTATGACTATGTTTTTGATTAATAAAACAACTATGTGAATGAATCACCTGGGTGGAATGGGAAGATTGTTTTTTGTTGAGTGGTTACTCAAGGACCATTTCTATGGTTTACCCTGGTGTATCTCACTTGTGTATGGCCACCCAGGAACAAAGAGATTTGAGATGTTTTGTGTTGAGAAGCTTCCAGTGCAACCACATGGCATATGGGCTCTGCCTTGACCAACTAGGTCGCAAGAACTTAGACGGGCAGACAGTTGGTGGTAGTGATGATAGGATGGAACACGTATGTGCTGATCTGAGGGATTGTATCTGAAAAGTCTCGTCTTGATGCATGTCGAGTCTTGTGGGAAAAGTGCACCACCTCTTGAGAGGGTAAAACCTAAGTACTTAGCCATGTCCCCGGTAATGGACATTTTGAGCATCAATGACATTGAAATGATCAAGGATCTCCTTATCCCAATTTATCTAAGTTAAAACTTGTTAGGTGAACAAGGGTAGCACCTGGTGTGATTATAGTGTGCCATGTGTGATGAAATGTTTTGAAAAGGAGAAAAACTATTTTCAAAGGATAGGGAAAACTTGTTTTATGCAAAGGCTAGCCAAAACTCCACTAAGCCAAATATTCATGTAGATGTTAGATTCTCTATATCAATATGATATCACTTTCTAGTACAATTCAAATGTATTGACCCTTGTGGCTGTAACTTATTATGTTGCAGGTTTGTTTGATGTTAGTGAAGTTTGTTGAGTAGGGATTACAAGTCTACAACCAACATGATTGCTTGTGGCACATGAAGGTGAAGGACTCCATGCTATATAGTTATATCTTATTCTATGTAATAAGATATCCATATGAGCTATGTAAGTTGTAATGAACTATTTTATTCCTTGTTATAAGTTGTAATATGACCTTTGTTTATTGACATTACTTAAAGTGTGGGTGCTAGCTATTCGATCCAGGGACTAGCACTGTAAACATAGAGATCTCTACCTTATCAGGTTGGGACCTCTACATGAATCTAGGACATACCTGGATAGTTTTGCTGATTATGTTTTCAGGAAAAGAACTCCTGCAGAAGCTGAAGAATTAATGGCTAAAATAAGCAAGAATTATGATGCTTGAACTTCAACTGAGCCAATTACACCTGAGCCTACTACATGAACCAATTGTGCCTGAACCAACTCCAACACCAACACCAAGGAAGAGGGGAGTGATTTAATTAAATGATGAAGTGATGAAAGAAGCTAAGAAATGTCTTAAGGAGAAGGGTATTAGATCTGAAGATGTGAAGAATTTACCTCCTTTAGAAGAATTATGTAAGCCAATTCCCCACTCATCCACTATTGAGCTACATTCTCTCCAACACTATGATGAAGGTGATATTCCCTATGGTAAACCTCCTGATCAATGCTTAGAGGAACTTGACATTTTTATTGTTAAACAAGGTAATTTTAATAAACAAGTTCAGAATCATTTATTGGAAAACTCGAGAGCTATTAATGAGTTGAAAGATATTGTGGAAAGAACTGCTAATGATGTTACAATGCTTGTTAAACATTTCCAAATGGTTCAAACCCAAATTGATCAACTTGCTAAGGTACAAAAAGATATGCTAGTTAATGCTTCTGGAGATAAACATGCTTATGGAATTAGAACTAGGAGTGGTGCAGCCACTCAAGATCTTTTATATCATAAAGGACATCCTAAAAGAATTAAGCAGGATTCTCAACAAGTTGAAAATAGTGGTAGTCCTCATAATAGAAAGAAAAGAAACATAAAATAGTTGAGGAACCTTCTGAACCTGCTGTAGATCCTAATAGTATATCTGTCTCTGATGCTGAAACTAAGAGTGGTAATGATAACAATTATGCTCCTGATAAGGAAGAAATTGAAGAAGAACCTGAGAAGCCCACTAAGAACCCTAGGTACACTAAAGAAGACTTTATTGCTAATAAACATGGTAGTGAAAGAGAACCTTGGGTGCAGAAACCAATACCTTTTCCTAATAAGAAACATAAGTCAAAGGAGGAAGAACACTATAACAAGTTCTGTGAGTGGATGAAACCTTTATTTTTGCAAATTCCTTTGAGGGATGCTATTAAGTTGCCTCCTTATTCAAAGTATATGAAGGATATTGTCTCTAATAAAAGGAAGATTCCTAATGAGGAAATTTCTACTTTTCTTGCTAATTATTCCTTCAATGGTAAGGTTCCAAAGAAACATGGTGATCCAAGTATTCCAACTATTCCTTGCTCTATTAAAAATAATTATGTTAGAACTGCTTTGTGTGATTTGGGAGCTGGAGTTAGTGTTATGACTTTTTCTCTCTACAAGAGACTTCAGCTAGAAAAGTTGATACCAACTGATATATCTTTACAAATGGCTTATAAGTCTACTACTATTCCTGTTGGTATATGTGAGGATGTTCATGTTCAAGTGGCTCATAATTTCTTGGTTCTAACTGATTTTGGTGTGCTTGAGATGCCTGAAGATGATAATATTTCTATTATTCTTGGGAGACCTTTTCTTAATACTGCAGGTGCTATCATCAATTGTAATCAAGGAAAAGTAACTTTTAATATTAATGACAAAGAGCATATTGTCTATTTACCAAATAAGATTGATAAGAGCTATGGCCTGAATTCCATTGAAAATCTTGAGAGCATCAAAGTTGGAGAAATATATTGTCCCATTCCACAAGAAAGTTTTGAAACTATTATGATTGGGACCATTGCTATCAAGATTGAGGTAACATAATCATTCAGTGAAATACAAAGTTTTGTTTCATATAAGATTGTTTTGGTAACAAGACTTGATCAACCTTGTTAACAAAGGGATTTTAATGAACAAAACAATGCTTTCACAATGGTTATACTTGATCACTTTTATTTTTCTCTACTCTAAACTTTGCTCTTCGTCTTGTTAGTTTTAGTTTTGCCAGTTGCTTGCTTTTTTGAGTGTCTTAGAACTTCTATAGTTTTGGTGTTGGTTTGCTTTTGTGTCTTTCAAAAATCTTTTTCTGCGAGAAAATCAATTTTCATAACCTGAAAATTGGCCAAAAATAAAGTTTCCCGAAAAATTCCAGAAAATTCATATTAAATTTTTCCTCAAAAAAGGGGCACCTGGATTGTCCCAGGGGGACCCACCAGGCCAGCACACCCCCTGGTGGCGCGGCTAGCCCCAGGGCGCGCCTGGCCTGGGTGGGGCTCACCCGTGGCCCTCAAAGTTGTCTCCTTCCAGCCACTTCTTTCTCTCTCCCAAAAAACACCGAAAAACTTTCTCAAGCTCGAGTTCCTACTATTCTTGCTCCCGAATTTCGATCTCCTTGCTCAGCACATCTTTGCTGCTGATTTTTGGAGGGATTGCTCTCTAGTATGTGCCTCCTCCGCTTATCCAGTTAGATTTTTGATTGGTGAATTATATCTTGAGTATGTTTTTACTATAGGTGACTGGTTGTGTGAGCTTGCATGCTTGTTTTATGCTTATATATTTCATTTTGATGCATGTTTAGCCCTCTGGAAAGTTCCTATAGTAGTTCCTCATCATTTATCAACTTGGAAATCACTTGGTTTGATTTTTGTCTAAAAATTTCAGAAAATAAGATGAGTGCATACCAACTGAATCAACATGAATTGATGGTACTTGAGCCAATGGAAGTCCATCATGAGGAGGAAGTTTTCTCTTCCATATATCCATTCCCCGAATTTATGAGAGCTGCGAGGATCTTTTAGGATATCCAAACTATGATTTCTAATGCAGGGTTGGAACACTTTGTTGAAGAGGAGCCTTACCAATATGTTAAGTTAACCATGTCTATGGTGCAGGACTTTCGGTTTAGTTGGTCCTTGTCTAATCCCATGGTCCACTACAAAATTTATAATATAGTTGTGGACCTTCCTTTTGTTGATTTTTGTGCAGCTATCAGAGTGCCACAGTGGGGTTCTTGTGAGAAGATTAGAGAGAGGCCTAAGCCACTCATGGATTTATATGCTGGAATTTGCCAAGGTTGTGACTTCTCAAAGGAAAGTGGTAAAATTAGGAATGTTCATTTCCCATCCATTAGATACTTTTCCTATTTCATTGCCAAGTGTGTTCTTGCTAGGAAGACTGCTAGAAAATTATCTTCATTTGATCTAGCTTTTATCTCAGCTGCTTTGAATAGGGATAGAACTTATAACCTAGATTCTTTGATAGCTTTCCGTCTTGCTACTAACCACGAGAAAGGAGGAATTTGTGGAGGTCTCATTGCCTCTCGTTTGCTAGCTTTTCATGGCTTAGAATCTCATCATTCATATTTTGAGTTCCCCATAGAGAGACTTGATCTCACTTCCATGGTTCAGCATAAATTTGTTTTCTCTTGGGCTACTTTGAGTGAGCTACCGTATGAAATAACCTTTGTCAAGCGTGGTTGGAGAGGGGGTAGGTCTGAGAAAGTAGTCTCTTTGCCTGCACCTGCTTTGTTTAACTTTGATAACAGGCAAGGGTGGTCACTCACGGAGGAAGAACTTGACACATACGTGGCGGAGCTCTCCCTGCAAGAGGAGAATGTTGGAGAGGATGTCGAAGATGATTCAGTTCAGCCCTCCAACATGGGGGAGTCTTTATACCAGCAGCCCTCCTATGATTGGAGCGCTTCTTCTTCTTCATCGTGAGGGCCTGATTATGATCATTCCTATGATGATCCAGTAGCTTGGGGTTACTACCTCGCTATTGAGCTCCACTTAGGCCAAAATCCTAAGCTTGGGGGGAGGTGTACCGACATCACACTCATCTACATATCATGTTTCGTCGGTACTTTGTATATCCATGTTTCGCTTTCTTTTAGTTTTTACTTTTGCTTTCCCAAAACACAAAAGGATCAAAAATATTTTATTTGTTTCTCTTGGTTTGTTTCTTTGCTTTTTAGCTTTGGTTTGCTTCAAGAAAAATCAAAAAGATTTTTCTTTGTTTGTTTTTGCTTTGAGTGCTTGCTTTAAAAATCGAAAACACCAAAAAAAATTGTTGTTCTTCTTTGGTTTTGTGAAGTTCGTTGCAGGGTTCAGCGGTCCTTAGTGGAGTTTGGTTTCATGTTATTATTCAAGCCACACAAGTAAAAGTCAATAATGATGATTAACGACAACTCGACGAGTGGTAAGAGGCTGGTAATCAACTCTATTTGTCTTCATTTTGTACATATACATTGTGGGATGCTTAGTCTGTTCATTTAAGGTGTATGTATTTATTGGATGCTTAGTAGTTCTTGCTCTCTTATGATTAGCTCCAACTTGCTAATAGTTTGTAGCATGTCATATGAATTTTTGCTTGCATTGTTCTATTCATAACTTGGTATGACATTGTGGTATCGTCCTCTGAATGTTTCATTTGAATCGACTTGGCACATGCTCACGCATGCATATGACTGAACAAAAGTCAGTTAAGCCTCGATGATTTATTTTGCCTCAGAGTTCTTGTATCACTTTTATGCCATAATTAATTATGTTTTGTTGCAAGCATGATTATGACAGTTATTGCTCTCTCGGTTGTCGCTCCCTCTCTATTGCTAGCCTTCACTTGCACTGAGTATGAGCTCTACTCGTGTTTCCAACTCCCCAAAACCATTATTGTCAAAAGTGTCCACCATATCTACCTACTAGCATCATTTGCTATTCAGTGCATATTTATTATTCCTTGTTTTCTTCCAAATAAAATGTTTGCTTGCTATGAGAAAATTAGTTAGTAAAGCTCTCACGAACTTGATGTCACACTTTATTTCTTGCACTTAATAAACCTGAACCATTGTGACTGTCCATGAAAGTTATATGCTTGCAAATTATAGGCTAGGAGTTAGCAGAATCATGCCGTCATGGGGAAGACTTTCATTACATGTAATTATTTACCCAGTTGATATCATGCTTTTTTGTTTACGGATGTCATCGTTGTGAAATAAAAGGGGAGCTTGTAAGTCCATGGAGTTACGTATATGTGTTAGAGAAACGCCTGGGCCGCTAGCCTAAGCCATGCCTAATCATGGTGGAAACTTGCAGCATAACCATAGTGAGCAATCTATAAAGCTTTATTCTTATAAAAAAGAGATATACAGAAAAGAGGAAAGAGAGAAAAAAGCACCATTTTCCCATGGTAAATAAGAAGATTGCTGAGATGCTCATTGTCTGCTTGCCTTGTCATTTTGATATGGGATAGCTCCTGTATCCTATGCAAGGGGTACCCCGTTGGCGGTTCTCTATGATACACATGTACTTACTATGACAAGAACTTACCGGTAACTAAAGTTGAGTAGCATGAGGAGCGTCCCTCATACTCAAGGGACATGAGATTTCCAATTTATGGTCTGTCAAGCATATAACTCATATTGGACCTCATTTTCACCTTAACCATCTAAAGATGCCTATGATAGGGGCAATGAGAGCTCAAATCTAATGAGTACCATACCTTCAGCATTTGGAAGCCTTTCAAACTTTTCAAAACCTTTTCACTTCCTTGTTGAGTCACCACTTATTCTATGAGCACCTTCTTGAGAGCATAGTTATCATTCTTAGTGTAATGTGCTTGTCTCAAAACTTGGTTAATTATGTCATGACTTTGATGCTTGTATCTTTGATATCTTTACTTCCAGTCTTCACTTGAACTTCAGAGGTGCCTTGGCATTTATGTTTTGATCCACAATCAAAGGCAAGCGAGATACCACTCTATCATACCTTCTTATGAGCATTGCAATGTTGCTTATGTTTATGTTTCATGCTACTTATTATTATTGTGTTGGAATCTCTTCATAGCTTGCATTGACTATTAAGTAGACTTAGTTGCATACTCCTTATTATGAATTGTCTAAGTATCTACTCATGTGCGGAGACTATTTACATCATATGAAGCAAATGTGTTCGTGAAAGTTTCTTTTATCGCACTCAGTTTCAACTGAATTGCTTGAGGACAAGCAATAATCTAAGCTTGGGGGAGTTGATACGTCAAAACGTATCTACTTTCCCGAACACTTTTTCTATTGTTTCTCCTCCAAACTTGTGTGATTTGGATACAACTAACACGGACTAATGCTGTTGTCAGCAGAATTGCTCTGGTGTCTAGTTTTTATGAAGAAAATCAACTTTCAGGAAAAATCCCGGAAAATATGCCAAAAATCCTATTTTACCAGAAGACTCACGGAGCCAGAAGATGAGGCAGAGGTGGTCCACGAGGGGCCCACACCCCCTGGCCGCACGGCTGGGCCTGGCCGCGCCTAGAGGGGGTGTGGCCACCTCGGGAACCCCCTCGGCCTCCCTCTTTGCCTACTTAAAGCCTCTTGACCTAAAAACCAAGGGGGGCTCGATGTTTTTCCAGAAAGAGTTCCGTTGCGCCGCCACCACCAGAAACTGTGATTCGGAACCAGAAACTCCGTTCTGGCACCCTGCCGGGACGGAGATTTGGAGGAGATCATCGCCATCATCATCGATGCCTCTCCATCAACTATCCATGTTTCCCCCATCCATGAGTGAGTAATCTCCCGCTGTAGGCTGTGGGGATGGTAGGTATTGGATGAGATCTATCATGTAATCGAATAAGATTGTTAGGCCATGGTGCATAGTATCTTTATTAGTGCTATTTGACTTTGTTGCAACTTGTTGTGCTTAATGCTTGTCACTGGGGCCCGAGTGCCATGATCTTAGATCTGAACATGTTATTGATTCATGATGATAGTATTGTTTGTGATATTATCTGCAAGTTGTGTACACATATCATTGTCCGGAACCAAAGGCCCCGAAGTGACAGAAATTGGGACAGGCGGAGGGAATGGCCGTGATATGAGGATCACATGTGTTCACGAAGTGTTAATGCTTTGCTCTAGTACTCTATTAAAAGGAGTACCTTAATTTCCAGTAGATTCCCTTGAGGCCCCACTACAACGGGCTGGCTGGACAAAAGATGGTGTGCAAGTTCTCATTACGAACACATATGACTATATATGGAACACATGTCTGTGATTGTATAGTACTTGGATGCTTTATCTTATTTACCTACAAATGCCTTAGATCTTGAAGTTATATAAATAGTCTCGTCCATGCAACGCCCGTCCATCCATCCCTATGCCTACCGCACTCATATCCTACTGTTTGCTACTATTATTACTACTACCTTTGTTTTACTGCTACTGGTACTTTGCTATTGCTACTAAAAAACCATTGCTACTGATAAACTACTATGAGAAAGATTATTTCCAGGTGCAGCTGAATTGGAAACTCACTTGTTAAGGCTTATAAGTATTCTTTGGCTCCCCTTGTGTCGAATCAATAAATTGGGTTATACTACCCTCGAAGACTGTTGCGATCCCCTATACTTGTGGATCATCAGTTATCTATGTATCCCTTGGTGTGAGTGCCTTTATGGAATATTAATGCGAAGCTTCATCTTTTACCTTTTGCACTTCTTATTTTAGTTTGCAATCTCTATTATATGATTGATCTTGTTGATTAGTATTGGTATCACTTTGGGAGCATCAAGTAAATCTAAATTGGTTTTGCAAACCAAGCTCTGGTCAGTAGCAACACCCTTTGAGGTTTGAAAGGAAAATATAAAAGCACTTACAGGTATTTTATATCATTTTCCTTCTTTCTTGATTGGCTCATAAGCTTAGTATTCTTTATTTAAGATCTTTTGTGCCTTCAATGAAGATTGCATGTTTGGCTTTATCACTTGTATGTTTGCTTGTTTCCTTCAACTCTTTTTCTTACTACCCAGCCTTGCTAGCCAAAAACCTGTACTGAGAGGGAATACTTCTCGTGCATCCATTCCTCTAAACCAAAACCTATGACATATGTGTCCACCATATCTACCTATTAGCATTATTTCTATTCCAAGTAAATTCTCAAGCTTCATCTATCTTTCAAATTAAAAATTCTTTTGTTATGTGAAACCTAGTTAGTAAAGCTCTCACGAACTTGATGGCACGCCTTATTTTCTTTCCCTTGATAAACTTGAACCATTGTGTCATCTATGTTGTATATGCTTGCACTTATAAGTTGGGATTAGCAGAACCGTGTTGTCAAGGGGAACGCTTTCAACACTTATAAATATTTACCCCGTTCATATCATGCTCTTTTGTTTATGGATGTCATCGGTGTGAAATAAAAGGGGATCTTGTAAGTCCATGGAGTTATGTATATGTGTTAGAGAAACGCCTAGGCCGCTAGCCTAAGCCATGCCTAATCATGGTGGAAACTTCCAGCATCACCATAGTGAGCAATCTATGAAGCTTTCTTCTTATAAAAAAACAGACACTGAAAAGAGGAAAGAAAGAAAAAAGAACCATTTTCCCATGGTAAATAAGAAGATTGTTGAGATGCTATTGTCTGCTTGCCTTGTCATTTTGATATGGGATAGCTCATGTATCATGTGCAAGGGGTACCTCGTTGGCGGTTCTCTATGATACAGATGTACTTACTATGACAAGAACTTATCGGTAACTAAAGTTGAGTAGCATGAGGAGCGGCCCTCGTACTCAAGGGACATGGTATTGCCAACTTATACTTCGTCAAGCATATACTCCATCTTTGTTCACTTTAACCTTAATCACCTCAATATGCTTATGATAGGGGCAATGAGATCTCAAAGCTAGTAAGTACCATAATCTTTTGAAAGATCTTTATAAACTAGAAATCCCTGCTTCCCTCTGTGAAGGGCCTTTCTTCTACTTCTAAGTTGAGTCAGTAAACCTATTCCTCTCTACCTCCAGGAAGCATTTGAGTTGTTGTGTTTCAATCATTCATATGATGATTTATTCAATCAAGTTTCTTATCCTCCTTGTTTTGCACAAGACTCTTATCTGAATGAGTATTACTTTGAAATCCATCATTGTGAAAAGCCTTTTATGTTTTAGCAAAAGGACTCCTGTTATAAACTTCTTTATAAAAGCTTTGCTTGAAAAATGTTTGCCAGCTGTTCTCTGACCAAGAAAAAAGTTTGCCATTCCCAATTATGATTTATCTTTATGCATATTTATTGTGACTCCCATACTCGTTGCATGTTATATACTGGTGAGTTGCTTTCTACTATTAGTTGTGTATCGGTAAGTGTGATGCTTCTTGTCCGTATTCTTTTTATCGACACTTCACTCCATAAACCTGTGGACATGTTTACTGAGCTCAGTTTTCGCTTGGGGACAAGCGAGGTCTAAGCTTGGGGGGAGTTGATACGTCCAATTTGCATCACCATTCTATATCATAATTTGCTGTTATTCATTGATATATTCCTTATTAAGAGGTCATACTTATGTTATCTCATCTGTTTTTGCATGTTGGATGATTCTTGGAGGATGAACTGCCGGAGTCAGGATTCTGATGGAAAAGGCGGTGTCTAGATGCAATTTTCGCGAAGATCAGAAAAATACCAGAAAAACTATGGAAAACTATATTTTTCTAGAAGATGAAGGAAGCTAGAAGGGGAGGCAGTGTTGGGCCATAGGGAGCCCACACCCCCCCCCCCTGCCACCGGCCAGTAGCGCCACCGAAGGTGTGGCCACCCTGGCCCACCCCTTCGCCTATATATTCCTCATGAAACCCTAAAGTTCAGGGAGTGACCATATAAATATTCCGCCGCCTCTGCGGGGCGGAAACCATAGAGAGAGAAAGAGCTCTCCGGCAGACAGATTTCTGCCGGAAAAATTCCTTCCCGGAGTGGGGAGATCGTCGCCATCAACACCATCATCAAGCTAGACTTCATCGGGATCATCATCATCATCCACACCACCATCTCCACTAGCACCATCATCACCACTCCATCCCGCTGTAACAATTGCGTTGAATCTTTCATAGTTCTTAGGGGAAACTTTCCCGGGGTTGATTACTTTTGTAGTTGATGCTTGTGAGTGGAACCATTGAATTATTATTTATATTCAGATTGTTATTCTCATTATATCATCTCTGATCTTGATCCATATGATGTCTCGTGAGTAGTTCGTTTAGTTCTTGAGGACATGGGAGAAGTCATGTTGTTAGTAGTGGAATTGTGCTGAGGTATTATTCAATGGTTTAATATTTAAGTTGTGGTGCTATTCTTCTAGGGGTGTCATGTCAATGTCGAATACATGATACTTCACCATTTATGGGCCTAGGGTAATGCATTGTGTATTTGGCTACTAATTGTGGGGTTGCCAGAGTGATAGAAACTTGAACCCCCGTTAGGAAACCTTCGCACAAGAGAGTGTAGGATCTCAGAGTTTAAGGCCGTGGTTAGGTTTTTATCTTAATTACTTTCTTGTAGTCACGGATGCTTGAAAGGGGTTTAATTACAAGTACGTATTAGTCCAAGTAAGGTCGGTACATTAGCACAGGTTCACCCACACAACACTTATCAAACCAAAGAAGATTAATCAACTATATGAAACAAAAGCACATGAAAGTATTTCCATGTGTCCTCGAGAACGTTTGATCCTCATAAGTATTACCTCCAGCTTATCCTTTGCTAAGAAAGGATTGGGCCACTTACTGCAATTATTTGTTGTATTTGTTTACTTGCACCTTATTTCCTTGTTATATAAAAAACCCTAAAAATCTGTTTGCTAAGTATTTACGAAGATTTCCTGCTCCAAACCACTAGTCAACACCTTCTGCTCCTCATTGGATCGACACTCCTATTTATCTAAAGTACTACGATAGACCCCCTATACTTGTGGGTCATCAGTCTTCTCCATCCTCCTCTGCTGCAGCGCTGGCCACAGTCGTCCTTGGCTCCAAAAAAGGCTGGCCCAGCCATTGGGGTATGTTGGGATTGTCCTCGCCGTCTGCATAGGTCCGTGATGGCGGATGCACCCTTCTCATGTCCGGCTGTTATCCCTACTGCCATGGCGGGGGTTTCCATCGACTAGATGCAAGACCGTGTCATCATCATCGTGTGTGCCTAATGGTCCTCCTTCACTTGTTCCTACTCTGGAAGTGCTTGTTTCTGCCATGTCGATGTTGCCTCCATCTTCACCTGCATCTGGGAAGGTGACTGTTCAGAGAAAGCCGCCTGGAGCTCCCGCTTCCTTCGTTGGTCTTTGCCATTGCGGGTGAGTCAATTCCTGGGACACTTTTGCCTCCGACGCCGTACTTCATTCCCGACGCTACGTAGGTCACCGGCTCCAGCGCTGCTATCGACGACGATGAAGGCGAAGAGGAAGGTTGGGTGAAGATGCTAGGACACTTCCTATTTTGGCTCCGACTCCGCTATCCACCCCCTCTGTTCTGTGGCCCCCTTTGTGGGCTTCTATAGTCGAGGACAACGGGGATAGTGATGATGAAGAGTTGGCCCCTCAAACGCCGCTGGCTGCCAAGTTCTGCACTGCTTTTATTAACGATGATGTCAAAGGAAATGAAGTGAAGATGACCTGCACTACAGCTTCCGATGATGGAGACGAGGAAGGTTGGGTGAAGGAGGTTCGGGTGGCCGCCCCGGCTATGAGCCATCGTGTTTGCTTCAAAAGGAAGGTCACGATCATAGTCTCTCCTTCAAGCGCTGGGCTCGACGGAGATGCTTTCGGTGCCTCGAGCATGACCACCAGGTCAGTGCTTGTCATGATCCCTTTAGATGCATTCGATGTTGTCGTCCTGGTCATCGAGAGTGTTTATGTCGTGCTCGCTTTCATGTCGCTCTTAGAGACGAGGTGGTCATGCATGCTCGATCTCCGGTCTCTCCTGCTTGTTCCCAGTGGAGCAGATCCCCGTCTTCTCAGCCTCGTTGTTCCTCACCCTCTTCTAGGTGTTGCAAGCATTTCAAGGTCAACGCCACTTTGGACTCTCTCTTTCAGTCTCATGTTGCCTTGATGCGCATGGAGCTCCTCCGGCTAGTAGAGGTCCACATCGAGGAGGCATTTCGCCCCTTTCATGATGAGGTG
The DNA here is from genome assembly GCA_023614405.1 of Avena insularis. Taxonomy (NCBI): domain Eukaryota; kingdom Viridiplantae; phylum Streptophyta; class Magnoliopsida; order Poales; family Poaceae; genus Avena; species Avena insularis. The sequence continues at coordinate 242,294,282 of CM042689.1, read as the reverse complement.
GCAGCTCTCAAGCTGTATTGGCGCGTGGTGGTGATTCGTTGGAGCCAGCGGAGGCATGCCCTTCTCATGGTCTGGGGCTCGCCAAAGCACATGATTCGGTTTTTTTGAATCATCTGAGAAGAAGTCACCTATGGTTGAGGATGAGCAACTCTACGGTTGTTTGTCTCCTTATAGCCCATCATTGCAGCATGTTGTGTCGGTTGCTTCTGAGTGCGAGGGCATGTGCTTGACCATGGCTCAGGCGCTTGGCTTTGAGAAGCATGGTGATATAGACGTTGCCATCTCTCTCTCTCTCTCACACACACACACACATGTTAGTTTGGTGGAACGATCGTACCCTCTCGGGCCATCGGTTACATGTTTATATAGGTAGGGAAGACCCCCTACGTGGCATTACATGAAGCGTATGTATACAATCGGAGTACTACTCCATATCGTATACATACAGGGTTACATACTCTAACATCCCCCCTTAATCTAAACCACGCGAGAGATTTAGATTACGCTGAAACTCGATGAAAGGCTTGACAGAAAGAGCTTTAGTGAACCCATCAGCAATATGGTCTTTAGTGGAGATGAATTTAATAGCCAGCTGATTACTAGCAACCCGTTCAAGAACAAAATGGTAATCAATCTCGATATTTTTGGTGCGAGCATGAAAAACAGGGTTAGCTGACAAGAAGGTAGCACCCAGGTTATCACACCAAAGACAAGGCTTGTCACGGAGTTTGACACCAAGTTTATTGAGCAGAGCTTCAACCCAAATGAGTTCAGTTGTGGCATTCTCTATGGCTTTATATTCAGCCTCAGTGCTGGACCTCGAGACAGTAGCTTGTTTTCTAGCAATCCAAGAGACCAGATTTGGGCCAATGAAGATGGAAAACCCGCCTGTAGAACGGAGATCTTCAAGACAACCTGCCCAATCTGCATCAGAAAAAGCACTAAGAAGAGTAGATGGTGACTGACGAAATGTGATACCAAGTTTAGTAGTATCCTTAATATATCTAAGAATGCGCTTGGTAGCTGTCCAGTGAGTTGTTGTTGGAGCATGAAGATATTGACAGACCTTGTTAATAGAGTATGGCAGGTCTGGGTGGGTAAGAGTGAGGTACTGAAGGGCACCAACAATGCTACGATATTGCATAAGCCAAGAGGTGTACCATCATGGAGAGACAAGGACTCAGACGAAGACAAAGGTGTTGGAGCAGATTTGCAATCAAGCATGCCAACCTTGGCAAGAAGATCATGATCATATTTTTCATGTGTAAGAAGCAATCTATCATGACTTCGTTTGACTTACCAAGAAAGAAGTGAATATCTCCCATATCCTTGATAGCAAAGTGTTCATTGAGGTCCTTGAGCAAAGCAGAGATGGCATGATCTAAAGAGATTGTCACAATAATATCATCAACATAAATTAACATGAATATAGTGACACCAGATTGATTGTAAAGAAAAAGAGACGTGTCAGTCTTGGATGGTAAAAAACCAAATTCTTGCAATTTTGTACTGAGACGAGAGTACCACGCTCGAGGAGCCTGTTTTAATCCATAAAGATCTTTGTCAAGTCTGCATATGTGGTGAGGGGCATCAGGGTCCATAAAACCTGGCGGCTGTCTCATATAAACTTCCTCTACCAGAACACCATGTAAGAACGTATTCTTGGCATCTAGCTACCGTAAACTCCATCCATGAGACACAGAAATATAGAGAAAAATGTGAATGGTTGCCATTTTGACAACAGGACTAAAAGTGTCTTCATAATAAATGCCATACCTTTGCTTGAACCCATTTGCAACTAACCGTGCTTTGTAGTGATCAATTGTACTATCAGCACGTCGCTTGATACGATAGACCCACTTATAGTCAATAATATTTTTGTTGGAACTGGAGGGAACAAGTGTCCATGTGTTGTTTGTCATCAGAGCATCATACTCATCTTGCATAGCAGTGTGCCAATTTTTGTCACTAAGAGCGTCTGGTAAATTACGAAGTTCCCCTGTGGAAGACAACAAACCATACTGAACAGTACCATCAGTGTAAACTTTAGGTTGTCTGATACCTTTCTAGAGAAGAGTACGAGGCGCAGGAGGCGGCGATTGTGTTGGGGGAGGCACAGCAGTTTCGCAAGATCCGAAAGATGAACGGGGAGAAGCTGCGAGTTTGTTGCATGAGGATCCCATAGGCGAGCGGCGTCGGATCCAGAGGAGGCAGTGATGGGCCTGCCGACGTGTGTCGATGACGGAGTGGCGGGGGGAGGCGTCACCACGTGGAGACGCGACAGACGGGGTCTCCTGGCGCGCGTGCGAGAAGGCAGGCGTGCGTGGCGCGTCGTCCAAGGAAGGAGCGGGAGAATCAGCGTTGGATCGTGCACCCTCGGGATCAGCTTCAGCAGAAGAAGGTTCCGTCGAATTTGCATGGGTTTTAGCGCTGCTTTCGGCATTTTGCGAGCTGTCTTCAGCAGATGATTGTGGATCATCGGATGCACCATTTGACTCAAAATTTTCACCAGCGTGTTCATCATCTTGTGGATCATCATTAGGAGGAATAGTAACAGGCACAATAGTATGCATATGGTCATTATTTTTAGCATCCCGAAAAGAAGTGTTAGAGGAAGGAAGAAGCAATATTTCTTCACGAAGTCTGGATCCTGCATTAGGATGGAGCTTCGTGAATGGAAAAACACTTTCATCAAAGACGACATCTCGAGAGATATAAACGCGTCCAGTTTGAAGATCGAGGCATTTAACCCCTTTGTGAAGAGGGTTGTATCCCAAAAAGACACATTTCTTAGAACGAAAAGCAAGTTTACGTGTGTTATAAGGATGAATATTAGGCCAACAGGCACAGCCAAAAACATGGAGAGCATCATAGTCCGGTTTAACTTGTAGCAGACGCTCGGTTGGAGACTCAAAATTTAGAACTTTACTAGGAAGAAGGTTAATGAGAAAGGTGGCAATGAGAAAAGCTTCATCCCAAAATTTAAGAGGCATAGAGGCATATACAAGCAAGGAGAGCCCTACCTCAACAATCTGGCGATGTTTGCGTTCAGTAGATCCATTTTGTTGGTGAGTGCCAACACCCGGATTTTTAATCCCAGATGCCTGTTATGCCATACATCGCAATCCCAGGATTACCATTTTTGTGAGACATAACAAAATTGGATACCATAGTACATCATCCATTACAAACCATACATATGGTCTTACACCAATAAGGATCTCATGATCCAGTTCTTAATACAACTCAAGTAGCGGAAATACGTAATAATAAAGTTAGCGTAGGCGAAGCTCCATCTTCGGGGTCACAGGCAATGCTGACGATGGGAGATGATCCTAGTTATCGTAACCTTCCTGTGGTCCTTCGTCCTGGTACTCCTCTTCATAGTCTGGCCATGGGAATAGCCAGGGACAAAGCCATGAGTACTCTTTAAGTACTCGCAAACTAATACTAACAAGTGAAGGGGGGTTTTGTAGTAGGACACTAAGCTCTAGGGTTGTTTTGCAAAAAGCCTGATTTACCTCTACTAAGTTTAGAAGCAAGAAAAGCTAGTTGAAATTTTATAACACCTAAGTGGGAACTTGAATTTCATATCACAACTCTGTTGTGGTCAAGTCAAATTCTCAATTCATTTCATAAGTCATTTTGAAAACATCTAACGGGGGAACAGTATGGCAACTCCAACTGTCCATAACCGCGGACGCGGCTATTCGAATAGTTTGACACTCTTCAGAGATTGTACACTTTCACCACAACATTCGATACATCCGTCAGGAGCAAATCCTGAATTCACCATACTCAGTATGCGGATAATCAATCCTAACCTTTCAATTACACGCCATAGTATAGGCACCTCTCCTGTGAGTTTGGCCTCCCAACCATGACCAACTGTCATCTTTGGTACTGCACAGGAGGACAATCTTCACAAGGTAGCCTCAGCTCAGACCTTGGCCGTGAGGGAACACATACTAAGGTATATAAGTTTCCAGTCAAGCCCTACCCAATCTTCGGGTATTGTGGTTGTACGGTAAAATTGGAATGGTATCGCATCCAGACAACCATCAGTTTTATAAAGGGCTAAGGCTCATGCCTTAACATTTTCATCATCCAAATCATCTGGTGTTCGAAAACACATGTCAAAACATCTCAGTAGAATGACTCATCATTCTAAGGTTTTCATAACCATTTTCCACCAAGTATTCCCATCTAAAGTTGATCAAGTTTTATGCTTAGCACTAGCATCTACAAGTGAGGGTGAGTACTAATGAGGGGTGGTAAACAAGTGGAGTTTAACTAAGTTCAATCTCATGCCTTAGGATGACATCAAGATTATCTAGCTTAGGCCAAATTTAATGCTCTTTATGCAACCTTCAATTATCTTTCTAGTATCTACAATTTACTTAAGTAAACTCTAAGAGAAAGCTTTGATAAAGAAATAAAGTATAAAGCTTGCAAGTAAAACTAGGATGGGGTATCATCAAATGTGTCTAACCCAGCATGCTTAGTGCATTGCATAGGTTATCTAACTTTCATAATTGCAAGTGTTAGCTTGCATAGGTCAACTTTATTAGTAAGGCTTGCATCAGTATCAGTATAAGCTTGCCTTGTGCAGAGCAGTGGTTGAAGTTCTCCTCGGCTTTTTCTTCGTAGTATCCTCCTTCCTCCTCGTATCCTTGGTCGGTACTAGCGTCTATAAATAAATACGAGGTACACAATCACCAAACAATACTTAACTACTTTCAATCATCACACAAAGGTGTTCTATAGATGATCTAGTATCATCACTAACATTCAAGATTAAAGCCTTTGTCTTATTTATTTTATTTTTAGAAAAGTAATTTCTACTCATTGAAAAACTACTTAAGATTTAATATTCTCCAACTAAAACATGGGATCATGTTGACACATGTCATCACCACATATTTCAGTACATGATAATGTGATTTAAAGTGGTGTTACAATTTAATAAGGTATAACCTTTTTATTTTAAATCATTAAAGTTGCTAGAAATGCCTATGTGGCATTCTTTTATTACTTGAATATTATTTATGTAAGTAAACCCATATATTTTTATATATTCTGAAAGGTATGATCAATTATGATTTTTTGAGAGTTGGAATCAACTCAAAAGCTATTATGGTTTAAATTTGAAAAATGTTTGAATGCAGAAAAGCTTCTACCTTGTTATTTTTACCAGGGTTGATCTATAGATCCAATTGATTTGAATCCAACGGGCTTGGATTCAGCATTTCAATACCTTTCTAACAAAATTGGTTTCATGCAATTTGGTTCACTGAATCGAGCTGGGTTGATTTTTGAAACTAGGTGCAGAACTGAGTTTGAATGAAAATAGAAAAAGCTAAATTCAAACGAGTGGGCTGCGCGGGAAGGGTTATTGGGCTGGCACAGTGCACTCCGCAGCGCGAGGCGCAGCTGACAGGGGGGTCTACTGGTCAGTGGCTCATTAAACGCGAAGCGGTACGGGGCGATGTGGTCCGTTGGATTAGAATGAAGATCGACGGCTGAGGGTCGTCGTCGATGATGAACAGGTCACCGACGAGCTCGAACCCTAGCGTCTCAGTGGGGGTGCATAGGAGGCATACCGGGGCTCTAGTGACGACTGTGAGGCGGGCAAACGACGAAGTCGACGACGGCGAACTCAGGGGTGGTCGCGGCAGCTCCGGGGGTGGACGAAATCAATGGCTCCCTTCTTCTCCAGAGGCGGCCTGCTCCGGCGCAATTCCGGCGAGCTGCTTCTCCTCGTGCTCTGGCTAAGGGGTGGAAGGATCAGTGAGGGGAGGGGAGTGAGATGGTGTGAAGAAATCGAGCGGGGGTCGTCTCTGTAGAGGGAGTGTCCCAACCTTTATTAACATAAGGTGGTATCCCCTTTGTTTACAATGCTAGTCCCTGAATCAATAGCTAGCATCCACAGTTTAGATGTAATATCAAGAAACAAAGGTCATAATATAACTGTATAACCAGGAATAACAAAATTTTATTACATCTTTACATAGCTCATTTGGCTATTACATTACATTGCAGCGAAATAACTATAAGCATGGGTCCTTCATCTTCAAAGTGCCACAGGCAAATGTTGGTTGTAGACTTTGTAATCCTAGTCAATCAATCTTCACAAAAATCAATCAAACCTGCAACATTATAAGTTACAGCCACAAGGGTCAATACATTTGTATTGTATTGGCAAGTTTCACTACTAAGTTGAATATAAGTGGATCCTATCATTACATGCACTTTTGGTTAAGTAGGGTTTAAGGCTCATTTGTAGAAGCAAAACTTTATCCTATCTTTCAAAATGGTTTTAAAACCTTGATCAAATCTTTGAAAAACCCTTGGCAAAGCCCAAGTGTTTAAGTTGTTAACAAATCTCCTTGCACACCTTGGTAACCCCAAGTGTTCAAGTTTTCAACAAAATCTCATGAGCTCCTTGGTAACCCCAAGTACATCAAGTTTTATCAAATCTCTTGAGCTCCTTGGTAACCCCAAGTGCATCAAGTTTTATCAAATCTCTTGAGCTCCTTGGTACCCCCAAGTGCATCAAATTTTTGTTTTCGAAATTGGAATGTCGAGATTTCCCATAGCTTCAAACTTTAGTTGCTCAGTATTGTCCATAACCGGGGACACGGCTAAGTACTTAGATTTTATTATCTTCTGCAGAAGTTGCACACTTTACCCACATGTCACAATCCCATCTTGTTGCCACCAGTGGCCACTGGATTAGTGCTCACCAAGATGGAGTACTGGCAGATTGAGAATGTGACGAAGTCTTTCCAAAGGGTCCTCCCATACACCATTGCTAGCCTGTCTTCAGCACCCATGTAGGATTCCAGGTCCCCATGTCCAGTAAACTGAAGACAATGCATGGGTCTTCCCAATGTAATTGACTAAGCCAGAGCCATAATAGCATGTGGTTGCACACGAAAGCCACAATTGGAGAAACATGTTCAATCTCTAAGTTTCCTGGGTGGTTTCCTTTGGAGCACAACACAAAGAGATTGCCATAGACATGGTTCCTTTGTTGCCACCTTCTCCAAAACTCAAAGTATCCTTGGCCACCCAGGTGGTTCATTGAGTCCTTGTTTTATTATATAAAATCACAAGTCCTTTTCTCAACTTCATAAAATCTCAACATGTAATCTCTTTTCAAAATAGAGCATGGCTAAGCATGTAACAACTACATTGTTTTCACTAAGGAATGTATAAGGTATCCTATTAGGATTTAGCATAGCATAAGTATAAAATTATTTTCATGCATGTTTCAAAATCCACTAAGTATAATGAAAATAGTAGGACTTTAGATGATAGTGTAACTTGCCTTTTTGGTAGGGAATGTTGGTTCACTCCTTGATCTTGCTAGTCTCACACATTTCTAACTTCACTACAATCAATCAAGCAAACACAATATCAACTAGCATTCCAAACCAATAATCAATCAATTCACACACATAAAACAATGGGATCTAAGTCATGCATGTAAGCATGCAAGGGATGGTTCTATTTACAAAGATGGTCTCCACTAGGCTTCTAAACTTGGTAAGTTTCAAAATGGTCATTTTCCAAAGTGGCAAAGTCATTTGCAAAAGGGTTTTGTCCATAAACCATTTTTAAATCCATTCATCATTTTATGTGGTGGAAAACATTTTTATCAAAGCAACAACTTTAAGGGGTTCACCAAATAAATTGTGGTTTCTCAAAACTTGGTGTTTAGGGTTAGTAGGTTTAGTCCAAAACATTTTCCCAAAGTTTTTACTCCAAAATCATTTTCATAACATAACCATTATTTTTAATTGGCTAGAAATGGGCTAAATCAAGTTTCCATCCTAAACTTTCACAAAAACCATTTTTAAATCCATGGGTTGGTTCCTAGGGTCAGTAAGTTCACCACAAACTAATTTGCCAAGGTTTCAAACTCAAAAACATTTTTGAACAATTTTGCTAATCTAAACAAGCCTACAAATGTTTCTACAAAAACAATCCATCTAACAGTTACTATTTACTAAACCAATGGCATGGTTGGCTAGGGTTTGTTCCACTGATTCCAATGATATCAAATTTGAAATTTTTGGACGTGTGGATCAAAAGTTATAGGGTTTTCAAAATCACATTCTAATCTGATTCAAACTTCTGTTTTAAATAAGAACTGGCCACGCGTCGCAACGCTATTCGCTGGTACCGGTTCGGCCGGATCAGCTCTGCGGCGCGTTGGATCTAAATAGATCGCATGGTCCAGAAAGCGTACCCCTTCGGTGCTTAAGTGATCTATCGCGAGCGTTGGATCAAGATCCTACGGTGCTAGCGTGCTTGCCAAAGATCGGCGGCGCTGCGCGGCGGCAGACGGTGGCGACGGTCAGGCGATGGCGGAACCGGCGATACAGGAAGCTATAAGGGAGGGGAGTAGTATCACCTTGTTCGCAGAGGCCTGGGGAAGCTCAACGTACGGTCGGCTCGGCAAGGGACGCTCAGGGTTGCGGTGGATTGCTCGCCGGAGTAGGGTCTGGCGACGTTTCCACGCGGTCGAGGTCGAGGACGGTGCTACGGTTCACGAGAGGGCAAACAAGAAGCATGGTTAGACGCGTACGACCAAGGAGATGACGCGTGCGTGAACGAGAAGGCGCGGGGCGGTCTGGACTTACCGGGAGACGTCGCCAGAGAAGTTGCATACGCGGCGGCGCTCAGAGCTTTGTCGAAGACGGCATTCTGGGGCGCCCGCGGTTGAACGGAGGGTACTGGGAGAAGCGTCTGGGAGTGGTGAGTGTGCTCGTGTGCTCGACGAGGCAGGAGGTGGCGGAGTTTGGCCAGAATCGACAAGGAACGGTGGTCGGTGCTGTGGCGTTGCGAGCTCAAATTGAGGCAGCCTCGGGGCAGAGAGGGAGTGGCGTGTGAGGGGAAATGGAGAGGAGGCGCTGGCGATTAACAGGACGTGGTCACAGCGAGGTTAAGTCGCGGCATTACTGCGAATTGAAGCCGCGGAATCACTGGCAGAAACGGTCGGCGTCGTCTGCGCGAGGAAGAAGGTGAGCTGGAAAAGTGGGGTCGGTTGGTCAGTGGGAAAAGGAGTGAGGGAAGGGTCCACCAGTCATTGGCTCGGTACGGCTTACGAGTAAAAACGTTTCGCCGAGGGAGAGTGGAAACTGGGCTGCGAGTTGGGCCTTGCTGGGCTGCTGGTTGGGTTGAGTCCAAATTCTATTTTTTTTCTTTCCTGAAACCTTTTTCCTTTTCTATTTCTAATTTCTGTTTTGAAATTCAAACAACAAACAACATTCAAATCCATTCAAACAATCACCATACTTTGAAACTTTGAATTTGGTTCTGTTCAGTAACATAAACCAAAATTCCAAAACCAAAATAATAATTTTATTTTAGGGCCCATTATTAATTAAATAAATAGACCATTGTTATTATAAATCAAAATAGAATTTGATTTTTATTTTAAAACTCCATTTTGAAATCTAATTATTTTCAAAACCAAATCAGTAGGTTTTATTTGGAAATATAAAATACTTGGAAAACTTGTTTTAAATAAATAAATAAGTTTTGATGTTTTGGAAATAGTAAAACCTTTATTAATAAAACTTGGATATTAAATCTTTATTAATTTATTTTAAATAGACCTTTACTATTTAAATCAAAACAAAGCTTTTTTATTTCATAAGCTTGGCCAAGGTTTAATTTGGCTTTATAAAATAATCTTTATTTATAAAACTTCTATTTCATTTGAAAACCAAATCCTTTTATTTAAAAGATAAAAAAAATAGTAATTCCAAAATATTTTATTTTCCTTTTTTAAATGTTTATCTTTTTAAATCTCTTTAGGATTTATTTGACCCAAATTGGTTTGAAGGTTTCCAATTGGATTCAAAAAGTTTCTTCTGGCCCTGAAAATCAAACAAAGTTTTATTTTATTCAATTATTTTTCACATTACAAGATTTGGAAAATCTTGGGATGTGACAGTCTCCTTTTATAGGCTCGATGGCGAGACCGAGAGGGATGGGCAGACGACGGTGGCGACACGGCTACGGGCGGCTAGAGGCATGGCCGAGATTGGCGATCAACGGGCGGTCTCCTGGCGATGCTCTAAGGTTTAAATGTGCGTGTAGGGGCGGTGGCAATTGGTCGGGAACGTGCGGTTCTCTGCGCGGTAGAGGCGGAGTCTTCGACGGCGAGCGGTGGCTACAGGGTACGGGCGGTGAAACGAGCATGTCTAGTGGTCTCCTGGGACGGTAGGGTGCATGCTTGCGGGCGGCGAGGGCTCGAGGTGGTCGGGTTGCGTGGGAACGGCGCGTGCTCTGCGGTGCGCGTCGACATGGTCGACAGCGGCGCGGGCACGGCGTTCCTAGCGGTTCTGGTCGTTGTCTTCGAGCTAGGGCTAGTCGAGAGGGGGCGGTGAGGCATGGGCTACCTCCCAGACAAGGTTGGCACAGCTAGTTCTTCTCCTAGCTTGATGTCCACACTGGGTGACAAGTGTGCTCTCGGCCTGCTCACCATTGATGGCATTGGCAAGCTCACAGTGGTGCTAGTTGTTAGTTAAGGTTGCTAGATGATCTACTAAGGCTAGTAGTAACCAGGGAGGGAACAAGGTTGGCCCAAAACACTGCTCAACATAGTGTTTTTGATTTTGTTGATTTGAATCTGCAACATGTTTGATGAAATGGCCGCATGAACTTAAGTTTTGAATTTTTAAAAGATTTTTGGTGGGTGTGCTAGGCATGTGTTGAGGATTCTGTGGATGCTTGGGTTTTGAAAATTGAGCTTGTTTGAGTGGTTTTTGAAATAGTGGGATCTTCCCATATGAAATAGATTCAATTTTAAACTGTTATTTAAACTAAGCATTTAAATGTTTTTGGATGATCAAAAAGTGGGCCTTGGTACCTTGTTATGAGTACTATCAAGGGGTGCAAAGATCCATACATGTTTCTGTTAAGTTCTGAAAGTTAGAGATAGCCAAAGTAGGCATTGGAGTTAATTTGGCCAAAGTGACCGTTCACTTAATTTGTTTGTTTTGACTTGTTTGTCTTTGGGAAAAGTTTGGGGATTGTTTAGATGATGTTTATTTCACCTAAGAATCATTTTAAAAGCAAAGAAACACAGAACCATGGCAATTCAAAAGAATCCAAATTTTAATGCACACATATGAATGCTTTCATATTTTTAATTGGAAAAGTTTTTGTTAACCCTAATTTTGATGATTAGAGTATGATGATCCAAGTTTAGTATTTTTGGGATGTTACAAACCTTCCCCCCTTGAAGGTTACCTAGGATTTGAAGAGATCGGGAAACTCCGTCCTGATGTGATCTTCGCGCTCCCAGGTAGCTTCCTCTTCTGTGTGGTTGCTCCACTGAATCTTGAGAAACTTGATGCTTCGGGTTCTGGTAGTTCTGAAGGCTTCTTCCAAAATACGGATGGGTACTTCAGGATAGGTCAGGTCATCGTTGATTTCTATGGTCCGGTGATCGATATTCTTGAACACTTCAGTCTTCTCTGGAACTTCGAGGCACTTGCGAAGTAATGAGATATGGAACACATTGTGCACGGCTGACATCTCTTCGGGTAGTTCCAATTGATACGACACTTCTCCTTGACGATTTAGAATCTTGAAGGGGCCTATATATCTGGGGGCTAACTTTCCTTTCAGCTGGATACGCTGCATTCCTTCAATGGCGACACCTTCAGATACACAAATTCTCCTATGTTGAAGGAGAGGTCTCGACGTCTCTTGTCGGTGTAACTCTTCTGTCTTGACCGGGCTGTCTTGAGGTGCTCACGAATCTTGTGAACCTTCTCTTCTGCTTCTCGTAGGATGTCGGGTCCGAAAATTTGACTCTCTCCTACTTCCGAACAATTCAAAGGGGTGCGACACTTCCTTCCATATATGAATTCAAATGGGGCCATTTGCAAACTAGCTTGATAACTTCTATTGTATAAAAATTCTGCAAACGGCAGACAGTCATCCCACTTAGATCCATATTCTAACACACATGCTCTTAGCATATCTTCGAGTATTTGATTTACTCGCTTCGTTTGTCCATCGGTATGAGGGTGATAAGCTGTGCTGAAATCTAGTTGGGTTCCTGAACCTTCTTGGACTTTCTTCCAGAATCTCGAGGTAAACTGAGTTCCTCGATCCGATACAATGTTCTTGGGGACTCCGTGCAAACTGACGATTCTAGCGAGGTATAACTCCGCTAGCTTCGAACTCTGATATGTGGTCTTGACTAGTAAGAAATGGGCGACTTTGGACAATCTGTCCACTATGACCCAGATAGAGTCATTTCCCCTATTAGAAGTAGGTAATTCGATTATAAAGTCCATTCCAACTGAATCCCATTTCCATTTCGGAATCTGCAATGGTTGCAACAATCCATCGGGTCTTTGATGTCCCTCCTTGACTCTCTGACATATATCACACTTGGCGATATAGCTTCCGATTTCTCTCTTCATCTTATGCCACCAGAATTGTTCCTTCAAATCTTGATACATCTTCGTTCCTCCTGGGTAGATAGAATAAAGAGTATCATGAGCTTCCTTGAGAATAACTTCTTTCAACTCAGAATCTGCTGGTACACAAAGGCGTCCTTTGTACCACAGAACTCCTTCTTCGTCTTTGGTGAATCCGGGTACTTTGCCTGTACCGATACGACACTTGATTCCGTCGATACTAGCATTTCCTTTCTGCGCCTCTTTGATCTGGCTGATCAAAGTGGGCTGAAGTTCTATGCTAGCCAAAAATCCTTTACTCACTAATTCCATTCGAAAATCTTCCTTCTCTTTGTGCAAGCTTGGTTGCTCCTTCAAAATCATGGAGTTCAGCGGCACGGCAATCTGCTAAGGGCATCTGCTACCATGTTGGCTTTACTGGGGTGATAGTGAATGTCCAGATCGTAATCCTTGATTAACTCAATCCATCTTCTCTGTCTCATATTCAGCTCCTTCTGAGTGAATATATACTTTAGACTCTTGTGATCCGAATAGATCTCATAACGGTTTCCCATTAGGTAGTGCCTCCATGTCTTCAGGGCTAGAACTACGGCTGCGAGCTCGAGGTCATGGGTTGGGTAATTTTGCTCATGTTGTTTCAGTTGTCGAGATAGATAAGATATAACTTTGTCTTCTTGCATTAGCACACATCCGAGACCGATCTTGGATGTGTCACAATACACGTCAAAGGGCTTCGTGATATCTGGCATGATTAAGATTGGGGCTGAAATCAATCTCCTCTTGAGTTCTTGAAAACTCGCTTCACATTTGTCCGTCCATTCAAACTTCTTGTCCTTCTTGAGCAATTGGGTCATGGGTCTGGCGATACTCGAGAATCCTTTTACGAACTTGCGGTAATATCCCGCAATCCGAGAAATGCACGAACTTGGGTTTGAGTGATTGGGGCTTGCCAATCTTCGACATCTTTCACTTTTGCAGGGTCAACGGCAATTCATCCGGCTGATACAATGTGGCCGAGGAATCCTACCTCCTGTAACCATAATTCACATTTGCTAAACTTGGCATACAACTGATACTCTCTAAGGGTTCAAAGAATGGTCCTTAGGTGTAGCTCATGTTCTTCTTCCGATTTGGAATAAATTAGAATGTCATCGATGAAAATAACGACAAATTTATCCAGGAAGTCCATAAAAATCTTATTCATGAGATTCATGAAATAAGCGGGAGCATTGGTTAATCCAAAAGACATGACGGTATACTCGTATAATCCATATCTGGTGGTAAAGGCAATCTTTGTAATATCCTCTGCACGAATCTTAAGTTGATGATAGCCTGTTCTAAGATCAATCTTAGAAAACACTTTGGCACCGGTCAACTGATCAAACAAATCTTCTATCTTGGGCAATGGGTATTTGTTCTTGATAGTGACATCATTCAACTGGGAACATTTGCTGTGCAATCAGCCGACTCGTGCAATCGTGCAATCAAACTGACCCAAGACGTCTGATCTACAAGTTACGGCCCGATTGAAATAGACGTGCTTCCACTTCCACGTTAGCTGCAAGTTTGTGAAAACGCCCCTGTCCATGTTAGGTGTCCCATACAGAGCACCCTCTCTTCTCGTACAGATCTTGATCTCTCTCGATATCTCTTTGCGTGGATCATTCTAGGGTTCCCAGCCGCCGCCCGACGGTTGACGCGGGCTCCAACCGGGCGCCCACCCTCTTGAGTGGTTTCTCAAATACAAAGAGATCAGGTGACAATTACAAATAGGATATTCCTTTTCAGCCGGCGTACCACTACCGTTTTTATAGACGCAATTGGTAGCATGTCGTTTCTTGCCATAGAGCCGGCGAGGACTTGATCGGTGTTGTACCTATACATTGCTAAAGGCTTGTACAGTCCTATACATATCTGTTGCATATACTTCCTCGGTTTTAAATTAGTTGACTCAAATTTGTCTAGATAGGTAAATTAGTTGACTCAAATTTGTCTAGATACGACTGTATCTAGGCAAAACACGTCTACACATAGTTGTATCTAGAAACAATTGAGTCTATTACAGTAGTATAGGATTCAAGATCAACATATTTGCACGGTGGTTTGCTATTGTTCAGATTTAGCACACTCACGTTTTATATGTAGAGAGAGTATATGCGAGAAACATATGCATAATTTAGATGTGTACTTTACCCATGTCCAAACCATCCTTGTAGATCATGGAAGGTAACAACAACACGCCTGCACATGAATCTGTTGATGCCCAATCGTCCGTGGACATCAACACCGCCTCTAGAAGTTTCAGTACTCCCAGAAAAACAACAAGCATACCTCTACATGTGAGTGTCTAGCCATACACTATGTTGTGTGCTCCGATTTTAATTTTGGCAGATATGCATATAGATTGACTCATATTTATGTTTTTATAGTGTTCGTCATTTAATCCTGAGTGTGAAGAGGAACTGAAGCCTGTAGTAGGGATGATATTTGATGATATTGACTCTGTGGAGAAATTTTACAAGTCATATGCGCATCATGTTGGATTTGGAGTCCGTGTCGGACAACATAAGAAATTAGAGGATGATGTACTTATATGGAAGCGTTTCTTATGTGATAGGCAAGGATATAAGTCAGCAAAAGGTATGAATACTTCTAATCCCTCACAGAGAGCTACAATGACCACCGACCCCTCAAAGAATAATTCAAGAAAACGCAAAAGGAAGAAAACAAGGTGTGGGTGTGAAGCTCATATTTTTGTCAAGAGGACTAGTGATAACAAGTATAAGATAACTTCATTAGTGGAGAATCACAATCATGGACTAGTAACACCTAGTAAGCATCATCTGATTAGATCAAACCACTGAGTCAATGAGAAGGCAAAACAAACACTCTATTCATGTCACAAAGCAAGCATAGGCACATCACAAGCATTCAGATTGCTTCATGTGGGCGCTGGCAGTTTCGAGGATGTGGGATGCACGAAAAGAGACTTGCAGAACTATTACTGCGAATTCAAAAATAAAATCAATGACTGATGCTCAAATGTTTGTGGACCAATTAGGTAGAATGAAGGAAATCAACCCGGCATTTTTCTTTGACTATGATGTGGATGAAAATGGTAGGTTTTTGCATGTGTTTTGGGCAGATGCCACGGCGAGAAAAAATTACAGCCATTTTGGACATGTGGTCTCTTTTGATTCTACATACACGACTAACCATTATAATATGATTTTTGCACCTTTCACTGGAGTCAATCATCATATGCAGTCTGTATTTTTTGGAGCCGGATTTGTTGTAAATGAGAGGATTGCGTCTTACAAATGGTTGTTTGCAACCTTCAAAAGAGCTATGGGAGGGAAAGAGCTGAGATTTATGATAACAGATGAGGATGCTAGCATGAGGGAGGCTATGAGATTTGTTCTTTTAACAACTATACACAGATTGTGCATGTGGCATATCATGAAGAAACTGCCAGAAAAAGTTAGTCCGCACTTAAGAGAAGACCCTACCTTTTTTAAGAGGGTGAATTCGTGTGTATGGGGTTCGGAAACAGCTAAAGAGTTTGAGTTACAATGGAACTCTTTCATTTCTGATTTTTAGTTGGAGGACAATGAGTGGTTGACTACTAGGTACAAGATTCATGAGTCGTGGATCCCAGCCTACTTTAGGGACATATGCCTACAGGGATTCTCAGAACTACATCAAGATCAGAGAATGCTAATTCATTTTTTAACCGCTTTATTGGTCGCAAGCTCGCATTTGTCGAGTTTTCGCTTAGATTTGACACAGCTATACAATGTCAACGGCAAGAAGAGTTGATAGCTGACAACATAAGCATACATACAATGCCCCAGATTCTGACATCATGGGAAATAGAGAAGCAAGGCAGTGAGATATTCACACATGCGGTGTTTGATTATTTCCAAAAGGAGGTACTTGCTGCTAGAGAGTATTGCGACGTGCAGGGCACTGAAATTATAGAGGGGATGAAAATCGTGTCGATCAGCGATGTCTCCAATAAGGTTAGAGAAGTCCAATGTGATATATCAACATGGTAGCTAAATGTTCTTGCATGTTATTTGAGTCTAAAGGAATCCCGTGCCGCCATATCATACGATTCTTGAGTGCTGCAAAACTTGAAAATACTAATGAGCAATTGAGCTCCTATGTCCTAAAAAGATGGGAGAAATATTGCAAAAGGTAAATATCAGTATAGTAGATGATGCTCTTTTCTTTGAGTTATTCGCTGACATGATCATTTTGTGCAGGGATAGTGTTTATGATAATGAGGGTAACTTACTTGCAGAGAAGCCCACTAACCCGGTTGATGCAGCTAAGAGAAGGAAAATTTCAGATGCACACAACAAGTTCGAATCATTGGTTCAAATGGCTAAGAACTCTGAGGAAGGTGTTGACTTCCTTACAACTAGTTTGCTCAACATGGAGGAACATCTAAGTTGGTTCATGCTGTCTCTGTTACAAGGCAAGAAGAACATGAGGCTTTTCTTGGTTGTACCATTCCATGAGAAGTTGAAGTCCTACCACCAACTGATGTTCGTACCAAGGGCCGATGCAAGAGAATAAAGGGACATGGAGACAAGGGAAAAATAAAGGAAGGCCAGAATCAGAAGGCCAAACGGAAGTGCGGAATTTGCAAGAACGTTGGTCATAATAGTCGCAAGTGTCCAGATAAAAATCTGGCAATTGAGCGGACATAAACTTAGATTTGGATTATTCAGTCTGCATCAAATTGTAATTTGAATATTTATCTCAATATTGTCTCAGACCTTGTGGTTAAATGAAGTATTCAGATTATGTTCTTCACAATGGATTTAATCTACGCAATTTTTTTTGGCCAAACCATGTACTTCATCCATATTAGTTGACTCAAATTTGTCTAAATTCGGATATACTTGTTCTAAAACTTGACTAGATATATCCGAATCTAGACAAATATAAGTCAACTGACTGACTCACATTTGTCTAGATTTGGATATATCTAGCACTAAAATTACGTTCGAATCTAGACAAATGTGCGTCAACTAATATTGATTGGAGGGAGTATTAAATCTATACTGTCTCTTGAACTAGTTTATGCAAGATAGCTAAGAGAAGATACTTAAGTTCAGACGAGCCGATCATTTGAGAGTAGTCATAAGTTCGGTCGTCATATTTGAGAGATCTTTCCAGGCAAAAACGATTTGTTTTGTACTAGTGCTTGGTCAGCTCTGAAGCTATGGGACTCCACGCTCTGACAAGCAAAGCATTTGATGTGCATCGTACAGAAAAAAGAGGATATTAAGATGGGATCTGTAAAAAACACACGCAGCTTGCTCTTTTTACTAGGTGTATCAGTACGTGTGTTTGAAATCCAGATCGTGGCCTCGAGATAAAGTAACTTCTCCCCGCCGTCGCTGGAGCGGACGATGCTATCGTGGAGGGCAGACTTGACGCCGAGAAAGCCAATCTCCATGTGGTTGTTCTCCGGGCAGCGGTGGAAGAGTTCACCGATCCGTCATTTAGTACATAGCCGACCACACGAGCAAGATCTCACCCTAGAAAGACGTGCTCATCTTTGCCCTAGCATGCGTATCAGATCGATAAAACATCATGTTGGAGAAGAAGGGTGCTCGGTTGGGGACAATTGAGATTAGTAGGGGGGTTTTCATAAAGTTAAATTAAAGTGGAGGTGGAAGCACGTTTATTTAAATCGGGCCGCAACTTGTAGATCGGACGTCTTGGGTCAGTTTGATTGCACGATTGCACGAGTCGGCTGATTGCATAGAAAATGTTCCCCATTCAACTTCCGATAATTCGTACACAAACGGTTTCCTCCATCCTTCTTTTCCACAGATAAGACAGGTGATCTCCATGGTGACGCACTTGGTTGAATCAATCCAATTTCCAGCATGGCATCCAGTTGCTTCTTCAGTTCTGCTAATTCAAACGGGTTCATACTATATGGTCTCTGGGCTATGGGTCCTGTTCCGGAGATTAGTTCAATGATAAACTCGATATCCCGATCTAGGGGCATACCGGGCAAAACATCTGGAAATACATCGGGGTATTCACAGACTATCCAGACTTGGTCAATGATAGGTTGGGCTATACTCTTGTTGCACTTGAATTGACGAGGTAAGGTTTCAGATATATGCTCGACTGATATTCCAGCGGTACTGGTCAAGGTTATGGCTTTCTTGGCACAGTCAATTAATCCTTTAAGGTTTGGACATCCAATCCATTCCTAGTACTACTTCCAAACCTTTAGTTCTGAGTACTATCAGATTAGCATAAAAATCTATGCCATGGATTCGGATAGGGACGGCTTTGAAAATTTGCCTAGCTTTGGTGGTTGAACCGGGGATTTGAACAATCATAACATGCTTCAGTTTGGTTGGTTGAATCTTACTAGTGCATGCAAATTCTTCGGTGACAAATGAGTGCGATGCACTAGAATCAAACAACACTCTAGCAAGTACTGAATTAACAGAAAACATACCCAGCACGACGTCTGGTGCTTCCTGGGCTTCTTCAGCATGCATGAGAGAAAGACGGCCGTTGCGGTTGAGCGAGTTCCCTGGGGCAAACCTTCTTCCTGGATGAACACGACGTTGCTGCTGAGCTAGGGCATTTGAATTGGAGGCCGTTGCATTCTTCTTGGGGCACTCATTGGAGTAGTGGCCCTTATTTCCATAGTCATAACAAGTCACTTGCAACTTGTCCTTTGCTGCAACAGGCACAGCATTGCTTCCAGTCCTCGGGGCAGTGTTGGTGTTGGCGGTAGCATTGTTGTTGTTGAACTTGGGTGGGGAACGGTTGAAATTGTTAGAGTTGCCGGGGTTGTTGTGATTTCCTCCGGGCCTCGGGTTTCCACGGTTGGGATAAGTCGAACGGTTCATCGGGGGTATGTTGGTTCTTGGGGCAAATCCTGGAGATGGGTTAGGGCGATACTTTGGTGTCTGATGGGTTCCTGGCTGATGCATCATGCGACGCTTGCGGTTCTCATTGGCTTGGTTGATCTTTCCTTCCATCTGGATGGAAGAGTCGACAAGGGCTTCAATATCAGCAAAGGGGATATTGACCAATACCGTTTGCATCTCATCGTGCAGACCATTCAAGAATCTCTCTTTCTTCTTGGCTTCGGTGTCGATCTCATCCGGGGCATACCTAGCTAATGATAAGAATTTTTCACGGTATTCCACTACGGTCATCCGTCCTTGCTTCAGTTCTCTAAACTCAACTCTCATTCTCTCGATCAAACCCGGTGGCACATGGGTTTTGCTGAACTTGACCTTGAATTCCTCCCAGGTCATCATCGGTCCTCCGGTCATTGCACGAACGCTGTTCCACCATGCTCTTGCATCTCCGGCTAGATAATGGGTGGCGAACAGAACTTTCTCGTTAGCTTCCACTCCGGCGACTTCCAGGTTGTTTTCCATGGTTTGCAGCCAATCATCGGCGTCTAAGGGCTCTTCTGACTTAGTGAAAACGGGTGGGTTGGTGTTCTAGAAATTCTTGAGCTTAGATCCATGGTTGTCCTGATTTCCTTGGCCTTGATTATTGTGGGCTAGCTGGGCTATCTGCTGAAGGGTAGCTAGGTTGGCTTGACGTTCAGATCTCTCAGCTCCGGTCAGAAACCAACATTTGCAGGATCTGCAACATCGCGTCCGGGGATGAACCATTTCCTCCGCGTGGCATCTGAAGATTGAGATAGATCATGAGAAAAGAGGGAAATTTCTTAGGTTTAGGGACTTTGAAAAGTTTTTTTAGAGTTTGACTCAGATTTTCTAGCAACTTGCTTTTCAGTCATTCATTCATAGCACACGATACAAACACACACCACAAAACAAGAAAAACAGATGGTTTTAAGAACCATTCCGGAAACTACGATACAGTGGGACCGAATACAACTCACTACGCTAGTGCTCAAGTGCTACTACTCCTCGGAGTCAGTGTAGTCGTCATCCTCATCATCCTCATCGTCATCGATGAAGGAGAAATCATCCTCATCGGTGAAGAAGTCCATAGCCTGATCCTCCAGAAAATCATCATCGCTGAGATAGGAGTAGGGGTCTCCATGAAGATACTCACCGGCATTCTCCCTTTCCTCCAACTGCATGTCTCTCTCATGGATGGTCTCCTCCAAATCCGAGATACGGCGGTGAAGACGGGCAATGATGCGCTCCTTCTTGTCAAGCTGACGGCGGCGAGACTTGCGATCCTTCGCTAGCATGGCGATGGTCTGATCCTTCGTCTTGATGATGGCGGATTTGTGGTTGGAGTAGTCACGGCAATTGTCCAATTCCTGCTGACGATCGTACATCATGAAGCTAAGGTGTTCCAACTGAGTCTTCAGCTCGGGGTGGTATGGGGCTTCCAGTGGCTGTCCCATAGCATCACGCCTTGGACAAAATTCAAAGCGGGTACCCTTGATCTGGTTGATACAAAGAGCTTCCTGCATGGCCCTGGCAAGTCCATCGAGCCAGTTGTTTTCTCTTAAGGTGAACTGAATTCCCTCGGCAGTGGGAGGTTCAATCTTTCCTCGGAGACTTGCAACAATTAGCCACTGTAGATCTTCTCCTCCTTGATCATTGAGCTGAGCTCCGAAGAACTCGGGGTGCGGACGCTCCAGAAGTTCCGAAAGCTGGTCCAAATCCCGCTCAAAGATAAGGTCTCCTCCATTCCCCAACTGATAAAACTTGTTGTACTTCACGTCCATCTATAAGAATATAGGATGAGTAAGTTAGTAGAGTGATCAAGTGTGTCAAATTTTAGGTATTTTGCAAGAGTTTTTGAGGAACATGAATTTTTATGAAAGAATCAAGGTGATAAGAATGGGAATAAGTTTTTGTAAATATTTGCTTCCCTTGGTTTTGAAACTAAGTTTTTGATTCAAACGTCCAGTCTAACTAGGGTCTCCTATGGTCAGGATGGCTCTGATACCAACTTTTCAACACCCGGATTTTTAATCCCAGATGCCTGTTATGCCATACATCGCAATCCCAGGATTACCATTTTTGCGAGACATAACAGAATTGGATACCACAGTACATCATCCATTACAAACCATACATAAGGTCTTACACCAATAAGGATCTCATGATCCAGTTCTTAATACAACTCAAGCAGCGGAAATACGTAATAATAAAGGTAGCGTAGGCGGAGCTCCATCTTTGGGGTCACACACAATGCTGACGATGGGAGATGATCCTAGTTGTCATAACCTTCCTGGGGTCCTTCGTCCTGGTACTCCTCTTCATAGTTTGGCCATGGGAATAGCCAGGGACAAAGCCATGAGTACTCTTTAAGTACTCGCAAACTAATACTAACAAGTGAAGGGGGTTTTTGTAGTAGGACACTAAGCTCTAGGGTTGTTTTGCAAAAAGCCAGATTTACCTCTACTAAGTTTAGAAGCAAGAAAATCTAGTTGAAATTTTATAACACCCAAGTGGGAACTTGAATTTCATATCACAACTCTGTTGTGGTCAAGTCAAATTCTCAATTCATTTCATAAGTCATTTTGAAAACATCTGACAGGGGAACAGTATGGCCACTCCAACTGTCCATAACCGCGGACGCGGCTATTCGAATAGTTTGACACTCTGTAGAGATTGTACACTTTCACCACAACATTCGATACATTCGTCAGGAGCAAATCCTGAATTCACCATACTCAGTATGCGGATAATCAATCCTAACCTTTCAATTACACTCCCTAGTATAGGCACCTCTCCTATGGGTTTGGCCTCCCAACCATGACCAACTGTCATCTTGGGTACTGCACAGGTGGAAAATCTTCACAAGGTAGCCTCAGCTCAGACCTTGTGTGGCATCCCAAAAATATTGAACTAGAATCATCAAACTCTAATCATCAAAATTAGGGTTGACAAAAACTTTTCTAAATAAAAATATGAAAGCATGCATGTGTGTATGCATTCCAATTTGAATTCTTTTGATTACCTTGCTTATGTGTTTCTTTGCTTGTAAAATGATTCTTAGGTGAAATAAACATCATCTAAACATTTCCCAAACTTTTCCCAAAGACAAATAAATCAAAACAAACAAATTAAGTGAATGGTCACTTTTGCCAAATTAACTCCCATGCCTACTTTGGCTACCTCTAACTTTCAGAACTTAACAGAAACTTGTTTGGATCTTTGCACCCCTTGATAGTACTCATAACAAAGTATCAAGGCCCACCTTGTGATCATCCAGAAACATTCAAATGCATAGTTTAAATGACAGTTTAAAATTGAATCTATATCATATGGGAAGATCCCACTTTTTCAAAAACCACTCAAACAAGCTCAACTTTCAAAACCCAAGCATCTACAGACTCACCAGCACATGCCTACCACACCCACCAAAAATCTTTTCAAAATTCAAAACTTGAATTCATGCGGCCATTTCATCAAACACCTTGCTGATTCAAAACAAACAAAATCAAAACACTATAGTGTGCAGTGTTTTGGGCCTAACTTGTTCCCTCTCTGGACACCACTAGCCTTAGTAGATCATCTAACAACCTAAACTAATCTCTTGCACCACTGTAAGCTGGCCATTGTCATCAATGGTGAGCAGGCCGAGCCTCACCTTGCCACCCACATGTCGACAGCGAGCTAGGAGAAGCACCAAGCCTAGCCAATATGTCTGGGAGCAAGCCAGCACCACACCGCCACTCCCTGTCCTAGCCGCGAGCGATGCCAGCCCCTGGAGCACACGCACAGACCTTGCCAACCTTCTCTGTAACCATGCCGACAGCGCGCCCCGTGCGCCACGCTCGACAGACGCCCACAGACCGCGCGCCGCCCTCGCCACGTGCATACGTGATCACCACCGTCCTAGCAACCCCGCAGACATGCCCGTTCACCGCCGCGCAGACCACGTGTGCTGTGCGCCAGAAAAACTTCCGTCGGGCATGCGTAGAGCACCGCCGCGTTCCGACCGATCAGCACCGCCCCACGCCTCGCCACCCCATCATTGAGCTTCGCCAGGGAGCACAGCACCGCCCCCTACCGTCGCCGCATAGCCCTGTCTTTGTCGACATGACGAGCTTAGCTTGCGCCCGTCGGTCCCCTCTCGCCACTATAAATAGAGGCCACCCCCAGCCGAATTGAGCACACCATCTCACTCCCCTCACCTCACTGATCGTTCCACCCCGTTCCCGAGCAACAAGCGACAGCGCATTTCGCCAGGTGGCCGAGCCGCTCTTTGGAGAAGAAGGGAGCCAGCGATTGGAGCTGCCCCAGGAGAAGCTGCCGGTACCAGGAGGTTCGCCATTGTCGACTTTGTCGTTCGCCCGCATCGCCGACCTTCGCCTGAGCCCCGGTGAGCCTCCCACGACCCCCACCTGCCGCGCTAGGGTTCTGTCTATGTTGCGCCCCGGCGTGGACGATGAACCGAGTTGGATTAGAACTAGATCCAACGCACCACGTTGCCCGTAAACCGCTTCCACCCGTCTCAGCGGCGTGGGACAAACAACCAGCTCGCGTGGCGTTGTAGCAGGCGGCCCATTAGCGGTTCCAGCAAGACTCGTTTGAATTTGGATTTTTCCATTTTTATCCAAACACAGTTTTGTACCTAGTTTCAAAAATCAATCCATCTTGATTCAGTGAACCAAATTGAATGAAACCAATTTTGGTAGAAAGGTTTGGAAATGGTGAATCCAAGCCCGTTGGATTCAAATCATTTGCATCTATAGATCAACCTTGGTAAAAATGACATGGCAGAATCTTTTCTGCATTCAAACATTTTTCAAATTTAAACCATAATAGCTTTTGAGTTGATTCCAACTCTCAAAAATCATAATTGATCATACCTTTCAGAATATATAAAAACATATGGGTTTACTTATAGAAATAATGTTCAAGTAATAAGAGGATGCCACATAGGCATTTCTAGTCATTTATTTTATTTAAAATAAAAGGTTAAATCTTATTAAATTGTGACACCACTTTAAATCACATTCACATGAACTGAAATATGTGGTGATGACATGTGTTAACATGATCCCATGTTTGGTTTGGAGAATATTAAATCTTAAGTAGTTTTTCAATGAGTAGAAATTACTTTTCTAAAAATAAAAGAAATTAAACCAAGCTTTAATCTTGTAATGTTAGTGATGATGCTAGATCATCTATAGGACCCTTTTGTGTGATGATTGAAAATAGTTAAGTATTGTTTGGTGATTGTGTACCTCGTATTTATTTATAGACGCTAGTACCGACCAAGGATACGAGGAAGAAGGAGGATACTACGAAGAAGAAGCCGACGAGAACTTCAACCACTGCTCTGCACAAGGCAAGCCTAATACTACTAGTTGATTGTGCAAGCTAACACTTGCAAGATACTCTACTTTAGCAAGCCTTACTAATCAAGTTGACCTATGCAAGCAAATACTTGCTTGTTACCATGCCAACTATATGCCTTAAGCATATGTGATCATACCCACTTGATAACCCCATTCCTAGTTTTAATTACAAGCATTATACTTTATTTCTTTATCAAATCTTTTACTTAGAGCTTACTTAAGTGAATTTGTAGATTCTAGAGAGATAATTTAAGGTTGCATAAAGAGCATAAAACTTGGCCTAAGCTAGATAATCTTCATGTCATCCTTGTTGGGAATATGCCCTAGAGGCAATCATGTATGATGAGATTTCCCATTGTATTCATAAAGATATTAAGTAGTCCTTGTATAAACATCTGATGTGTATCATTGAATATGTGATTCGGTTGTGGAACTATGCATTCATGTTGTTTGTACTTAATATCCTTGGTCATTGAGGTTGTGCTGGACACACAACTTAGACCAATGTGAAAGTTGGCTTGATGACTCGTTCCACTTGTCATGGGAATGGAAATGTTGTTCCAACTTAAACAGATTCGTCTAAAGAGTTTAGCGAGTTGGATTGACCCATATTGAGGTACAACGAACAAGTTGTCATTTGTATATCTCAATCTATATAATCCTTGACCTGAGGTTATTGCATAGTCCGAGTTGAGGATCACAGACTTAGGTTATGTCAAACGCTGATCCGTAACTGGGCGGTTATAAAGGCAGAGTTCGGGTCGACTGAGAATCAAGCTGCGTGATGTGAATAACCAAGATGGTATTTTGCCCCTCCACTTGGAGAGATATTCTCTGGGCCCTCTCGTGAGATATGATTCAGAAAGCATGGCCATGCACGACTCGGTTAAGTGTTAGCCGAGGCGATCGACTAAGAGTTAGTCGGGTGAATCACTTATCTCGGATCGAGAAGAGAGTCAGACTATTTAAGGGATGAAAATTATCCGCCTATAGTCTGACAAGGTATATCGTGAGGCAAAAGGGACTCGGACATAAGTCACATTGGAAAGGCAAGTCGTCATGACTCTTTGGTACTTGGGAGTCGGCACGTTCTGCTAAGAGCCGCTACCGACTGATCGATTGAGACTCGGACTCCAATCGTGTCCAAGTAGCCATGAGCCTGCGGGGTCACACACTTAAGAGCGGGAGCAAGTTCGGATTGGATCTGAACCTGTAATCTGGTTGGGTTGGATCTAAACCGGATTATGAGTGAGTTAGTGAGTTGGACTCATGGTGACTAGTGTTATATGGGCTTTAGTGAATGGGTCGCGCGAGCAGAGCCCACGTTCACTCCCTATATATAGTGGAGCATTGTAACCCAGAAAGGTTAATCGTTGTTTGGTTAGTTCATTCCATGTGTTGGAAACCCTAGCTCCAAAGCAGTCCTGCCGCCGTAACGAACCTAGCAGTTCGCCGTCGGCGCTCCTCCTTGTACGTGTGGATACCAGCAGAGGTGATGTGCGATCAGCACCAGGACGATCAGATCGTGCGGACTGCACTGCATCAACTGACGCGCTTCATCAGTAATCCGCAACTGTGCATCTAGTGGTAAACCTCGTGGCCTTCTACCTCAGCTGGATCTTGGGATCACCATGTTAGAGGAAAAATTTTGTTTTATCTCCGTGTGGCCCATCAGTGGTATCAGAGCGATAGCTTCTGGTTTTAGTCTCGAGATCTAGCATATGTGATATGCGGTTGGCTGTAGATGAGATCTATGTGCTGTTTGGTGGTCGATCTATGAGATAGATCGGTTTTGTACAAGGTTGATTGGATCAACTGTACTTGGGGAATGATAGATCTGATTTCTGTGATCATACAGCTGAGGTCGTGGAACGACATAACCCTACCGGTCGGCTTCCGTCATCGGGGTAGTCTGTGACACGTAAATACAGAAGCGGTGATCGAAGATCAAAGAGTTCGATCGAATCGGAACGATGGTCGGAACCCATGTTCGGATCGTAGATGAGATCTGCGTTTTCAGAAAAATCGTCGGGCGCTGCCCGCACCCGCGAGGGGCGTTGTCCCTTCGATCCCCACCCGCTATCCGGCTAGTGGGACCACCGGCTTCGCCCTGCCGTAGCGCCTTATATGTCGTTGCGAGTTTCACAACGCCGGTAGATATTGTATCTATGCATAACTTGTTTTTGCAGGAAGTTGTGAATGGTATGGTTCATGTGCATGTGATGTATGTGTGTAATCCATACGTGATCTGCGAATCACGGTTTTTGTCAGCTGGCTGGAGCCTAGGTGCTGTCATTTTCTTGTATAACGACCTGCGTGTCGGATTCTCCTTGTAATTTACTTTACTAAGCTAGTGTAGCTGTTTGGAGAACCTAGAAGGCATGCAAGGCGATGTACATGTCGGCGACATGGAGTAAGACAACAAGTGACAAGAGTTGGCACGAGTCGGATTACAGGCTTTGTGGAGATGGAGATCGCCATGAAGGGAGCCATACCATTTCACATTATAATTTCTTTATTTTTGTGTTATTGTTATGTCTCTGTTTTACCTCTATTAGATAGTCGGTAAAATCCAATCCCTCAAAGAAGGTCTAGTAGGTTTTCCCGCTAGTGTTTGCACCATCACAAATCGGACATTTTTGGTAGTGGGCTCATAAAATTGAGGTGCTGCCAATTCTTTCCGACTAGGTGGGTTCGAGTCGGACTCTTACTGCAGAAACACTCGGTAAGCTAGACGGGTCTATCACAACGGTTGTGGGACTCGGGGAAAAGTCGGATGGGAGCCGGGGCATGTGATGCCACCCGTCCAACAGGAGTCGCATGAGATGCGATTGACAAGGAGTTGTCTACCTAGATCACTTGGCGGCTAGCGGTGATGCTAAAGCTCACTAGCCGACTTGCTTATTTAGGATCCTGAATCACTAAGCAACCATCGGAGGGGTGTTGGTTCTAGTGGGAGCAAAAAATATTAAAATGTTTAATATGATTGCTCTTTTATGAATACATGCCTTAAGTGTTTTGCATATTTTCTATTGTAGATCATGGAACCAAGTAGCAGTCACTCTCAGATATCCGGTTTTGCGTTGAGAACCATTCTTGAGAAAGATAAACTGAACGACACTAATTTTACCAACTGGTATCGAAATCTGAGAATTGTTCTCAAACAAGAAAAGAAGGACCATGTCCTAGACAACCCACTTCCAGATGAGCCGAATGAGAATGTGACTTTCGCTGCCACCAATGCCTACCATCGGGCTAAGGATGAGTCCACGGATATTAGTTGTCTTTTGCTTGCTCACATGGAACCGGACATGCAAAAGCAGTTCGAGCATGTTGAGGCCTACGATATGATCGAAAGCCTCAAAAGTATGTTCCAGGCTCAGGCGAAGACTGAGAGGTATCAAGTCTCTCAAGCTTTGCTGAGTTGCAAGCTTAAGGATGGTGATCCACTGAGTCCGCATGTGATCAAAATGGTTGGTTATGTGCAGTCTCTGGAGAGGCTTGGCTACCCCATAAGCGAAGAGTTCGCTACGGATATAATTCTAAACTCTCTTCCTAGTGCATATGGGCAGTTCATTTCAAACTACCACATGCATGGTATGGATAAGAAGCTCACTGAATTACATGGGATGCTCAAGCAGGCAGAGGAGGATCTCAAGAAGGGCGCCAGTCAAGTGTTGATGGTGCAGAATAAGGCTAAGTTCAAGAAGAGTTCTTGGACTAAGAAGAAGGCTAAGTCAGGAGGAAAGCAGGATCAGTACCCGGTCCCAAGCACTTCCTCAGGGACTAAGCCATCTCCTTCAGTCGGATCCACTTGCTTCTACTGCAAGGCGGATGGCCCTTTGGAAGAGGCTGCACAAGTACTTGGCTGACAAAGCCAAGAGTGGAGGTATGACTTCCGACTCAGGTACACTTGTTTGCAATGTTATAGACATATATCTTGCTGATGCACCTAATAGTTCTTGGGTATATGATACTGGATCAGTTATTCACATCTGCAACTCGTTGCAGGGACTGGTAAGAACTAGGAGCATAACAAGAGGCGAGGTTGATATTCGAGTTGGCAACAAAGCAAGAGTTGTTGCGTTGGAAGTTGGGACGATGCAACTTCATTTACCTTCCGGATTCATTATGGAACTGAATAATTGTTATTATGTTCCAGTGCTCAGTTGAAACATTATTTCTGCTTCATGTTTGATGAGGCAAGGCTATGAGTCGAATATCAAGAATAATGGTTGTTCTTTGTATTTGAATGATATGTTTCACGGCTTTGCACCCATCCAGGACGGGTTATTTATTTTGAATCTTGATGGTGAGTCGGTTTATAACATAAATGTTAAAAGGTTGAAACCAAATGATCTGAATATGACTTACTTTTGGCACTGTCGGCTTGGTCATATAAGTTGGAAACGCATGAAGAAGCTCCATGATGATGGACTCCTAACTTAGTTCGACTTGGAGTCATTCGAGACATGCGAATCTTGCCTACTCGGCAAAATGACCAAGACACCTTTTGCAAAGAGTTGCGAAAGGGCGTCCGACTTGTTGGGTCTAGTACATAGTGATGTATGTGGACCAATGAGCACGACAGCCAGGGGTGGTTATGAGTACTTCATTACCTTCACTGATGATTTGAGTAGGTATGGATATATCTACTTGATGAAACATAAGTCAGAATCCTTTGAAAAGTTCAAAGAATTCCAGAATGAAGCACAGAATCAACTCGGCAAGAAAATAAAGTTTCTTCGGTCGGACCGAGGAGGCGAGTACATGAGCCATGAGTTTGATGACCATCTGAAAAGTTGTGGAATAGTTCCTCAACTTACTCCGCCAGGAACGCCACAAAGGAATGGTGTTTCATAAAGGCGGAGTCAAACCTTGTTGGACATGGTACGGTCAATGATGAGTCCGATAGATCTACCTTTATCATTTTGGGGTTATTGTCTAGAAACAGCTGCGTTCACACTAAACAGAGTACCATCAAAATCGGTAGAGAAGACACCGCATGAGATGTGGACAGGCAAAAAGCCGAGTTTGTCTTTTCTTAAGATTTGGGGTTGTGAAGCATTTGTCAAGCGACTTCAATCGGACAAGCTTACAGCCAAGTCGGATAAATGTATTTTCATGGGGTATCCGAGGGAAACCTTGGGTTACTACTTCTACAACCGAGAAGAGGGCAAAGTGTTTGTCGCTCGGAACGGTGTCTTTCTTGAGAAAGAGTTTCTCAATCGGGGAATAAGTGGGAGCACGGTGCAGCTCGAAGAAATTCGAGAGGAACCGGATAGTAGCGAGTCGGAAAAAACCTTGGAGGTTGAGCCGGTCGTGGTAGCTGAGCCGGCAAGACACATTACGAAGATCGGCAAGATTACGAAGTGTTCGTGATGATGTGTTATTGAGCGGTGATGAGCCGGAAAATTATTCGGAAGCGATGGTGGGATCTGATTCCGAGTCATGGCTTGGAGCCATGAGATCCGAGTTAAAGTCCATGGATGAAAATCAAGTTTGGAACTTGGTTGATCTGCCAGACGGTGCAAGACCCGTCGAGTGCAAATGGGTCTTTAAGAAGAAAACTGATATGGATGGAAATGTTCCCGTCTATAAAGCATGCCTTGTCGCGAAGGGGTTCCGACAAGTTCAAGGATTTGATTACGACGAGACTTTCTCGCCCGTAGCGATGCTTAAATCAGTTCGGATCATGTTAGCTATAGAGGCCTATTTCGACTATGAGATATGGCAGATGGATGTCAAAACGGCTTTCCTTAACGGAAATTTAACCGAGGACATGTATATGATACAGCCCGAGGGTTTTGTCGATTCGGCTAATGCTAACAAAGTATGTAAACTTCAGAAATCCATTTATGGGTTGAAGCAAGCATCTCGGAGTTGGAATATTCGCTTTGATGAGGTAGTCAAATCGTTTGGCTTCATCAAGAGTGATCATGATTCTTGTTTGTACAAGAAGTTTAGTGGGAACAAAGTAAATTTTCTAATCTGCTATGTGGATGACATATTACTGATTGGAAATGATGTCCAGATGTTGCAAGAAACCAAGGAATCATTGGAAAGGAGTTTCTCAATGAAAGACTTGGGTGAGGCAACATACATCATCGGAATCCGGATCTATAGAGATAGATCAAGGAGGCTCATTGGATTGAGTCAGTGTACTTATTTGGACAAAGTGTTGAAGAAGTTCAACATGGAATCGTCTAAGAAGGGGTTCTTACCGATGTCCCATGGTGTAAAACTTAGCAAGACTCAGTGTCCTTCGACAACTGATGAGCGAAGTCGGATGAGTGCGATTCCATATGCTTCTGCAGTCGGATCCATCATGTACGCCATGATTTGTACTAGGCCGGATGTTTCCTATGCTCTAAGTGTTGTGAGCAGATACCAGGCTGATCCTGGAGAGATCCACTGGACAGCGGCTAAAAATATCCTAAAGTACTTGAGAAGGACTAAGGATATGTTCTTGGTTTATGGTGGTGAAGATGAACTCAGTGTAAAGGGTTACACGGATGCGAGTTATCTTACCGACTCTGATGATTCTCGCTCGCAATCCGGATACGTGTTTATTATAAACGGAGGTCTTTGGAGCTGGAAGAGTTCCAAGCAAGAGACTGTGTCTGCGTCTACAACAGAGGCTGAGTATATTGCCGCCTCGGAGGCAGCAAAGGAAGCTGTTTGGATGAGGAATTTCCTCATGGATCTTGGTGTGGTTCAGGGCTCGTCCAATCCGTTGGACGTGTATTGTGACAACAATGGTGCTATTGCACAAGCCAAGGAACCTAGACAGCACCAGAAGAACAAGCACATACTCATGCGATACCACCTGATTTGCCAGTTCGTGGATCAGGGTGATATCAAGTTATGCAAGGTACACACAGATGCAAATATTGCGGATCCGTTGACAAAGCCGTTACCACAGCCGAAGCATGAGGCGCACCTGAGAGCCATGGGCATTAGATGCTTAGACATGTGATGTCAGAAGATTGACTCTAGTGCAAGTGGGAGACTGTTGGGAATATGTCCTAGAGGCAATCATGTATGATGAGATTTCCCATTGTATTCATAAAGATATTAAGTAGTCCTTGTATAAATATCTGATGTGTATCATTGAATATGTGATTCGGTTGTGGAACTATGCATTCATGTTGTTTGTACTTAATATCCTTAGTCATTGAGGTTGTGCTGGACACACAACTTAGACCAATGTGAAAGTTGGCTTGATGACTCGGTTCCACTTGTCATGGGCATGGAGATGCTATTCCAACTTACACAGATTCGGCTAAAGAGTTTAGCGAGTCGGATTGACCCATATTGAGGTACAACGAACAAGTTGTCATTTGTATATCTCAATCAATGTAATCCTTAGACCTGAGGTTATTGCATAGTCGTGAGGATCACGAATTAGGTTACATCAAACGCTGATTAAATCGGGCAGTTATAAAGGCAGAGTTCGGGTCGACTAAGAATCAAGCTGCGTGATGTAAATAACCAAGATGGGATTTTGCCCCTCCACTTGGAGAGATATTCTCTGGGCCCTCTCGTGAGATATGATTCGGAAAGCATGGCCATGCACGACTCGGTTAAGTGTTAGCCGAGGCGATCGACTAAGAGTTAGTCGGGTGAATCACTTATCTCGGATCGAGAAGAGAGTCGGACTATTTAAGGGATGACAATTATTCGCCTATAGTCTGACAAGGTATATCGTGAGGCAAAAGGGACTCGGACATAAGTCGCATTGTAAAGGCAAGTCGTCATGACTCTTTGGTACTTGGGAGTCGGCACGTTCTGCTAGGAGCCACTACCGACTGATCGATTGAGACTCGGACTCCAATCGTGTCCAAGTAGCCATGAGCCTGCGGGGTCACACACTTAAGAGCAGGAGCAAGTTCGGATTGGATCTGAACCTGTAATCTGGTTGGGTTGGACCTAAACCGGATTAGGACTGAGTTAGTGAGTTGGACTCACGGTGACTAGTGTTATATGGGCTTTAGTGAATGAGTCGCGCGAGCAGAGCCCATGTTCACTCTCTATATATAGTGGAGCACCGTAACCCAGAAAGGTTAATCGTTGTTTGGTTAGGTCATTCCATGTGTTGGAAACCCTAGCTCCACAGTCATCATGCCGTAATGTGAACCTAGCAGTTCGCCGCCGGCGCTCCTCCTTGTACGTGTGGATACCAGCAGAGGTGCTATGCGATCAGCACCAGGACGATCGGATCGTGAGGAATGCACTGCATCAACTGACGCACTTCATCAGTAATCCGCAACTACGCGTCTAGTGGTAAACCTCATGGCCTTCTACCTCAGCTGGATCTTGGGATCACCACGTTAGAGGAAATTTTTTGTTTTATCTCCGCGTGGCCCATCAATCCTAATGCATGAGATTGAACTTAGTTAAACTCCACTAGTTTACCACCCCTCACTAGTACTCACTCCCATTTGTAGATGCTAGTGCTAAGCATAAAACTTGATCAACACTAGATGGGAATACTTGGTGAAAATGGTTATGAAAACCTTGGAATGATGGATCATTCTATTGAGATATTTTGACATGTGTTTCCGAACACCAGATGATTTTGGTGATGAAATTGTTGAGGCATGAGCCTTAGCCCTTTATAAAACTGATGGTTGTTAGGATGCGATACCATTCCAATTTTACCGTACAACCACAATACCCAAAAATTGGGTAGGGCTTGACTGGAAACTTATATACCTTAGTATTGGTTCCCTCACGGCCAAGGTCTAAGCTGAGGCTACCTTGTGAAGATTGTCCACCCGTGTAGTACCCGAGATGACAGTTGGTCATGGTTGGGAGGCCAAACTCACAGGAGAGATGCCTATACTAGGGCGTATAATTGAAAGATTAGGATTGATTATCCGCATACTGAGTATGGTGAATTCAGGATTTGTTCCTGACGGATGTATCGAATGTTGTGGTGAAAGTGTACAATCTCTACAGAGTGTCAAACTATTCGAATAGCCGCGTCATGATTATGGACGATTAGATGTCCATATTGTTCCCCCGTCAGATGTTTTCAAAATGACTTGCGAAATGAATTGAGATTTTGACTTGACCACAACAGAGTTGTGATATGAAATACAAGTTCCCACTTAGGTGTTATAAAACTTCAACTAGCATTCTTTGCTTCTAAACTTAGTAGAGGTAAATCTGTCTTTTTGCAAAACAACCCTAGAGCTTAGTGTCCTACTACAAAAAAAACCTTCACTTGTTAGTATTAGTTTGCGAGTACTTAAAGAGTACTCATGGCTTTGTCCCTGGCTATTCCCGTGGCCAGACTATGAAGAGCAATACCAGGAGGATGGACCCCAGGAAGGTTACGACAACTAGGATCATCTCCCATCGTCAGCATTTGCCTGTGACCTCGAAGATGGAGCTTCGCCTACGCTACCGTTATTATTACGTATTTCCGCTGCTTGAGTTGTATTAAGAACTAGATCATGAGATCCGTATTTGTGTAAGACCTTATGTATGGTTTGTAATGGATGATGTACTATGGTATCCAATTCTGTTATGTCTCGCAAAAATGGTAATCCTGGGATTGCGATGTATGGCATAACAAGCATCTGGGATTAAAAATCCGGGTGTTGACACCTTGGCCGTGAGGGAACACATACTAAGGTATATAAGTTTCCAGTCAAGCCCTACCGAATCTTCGGGTATTGTGGTTGTACGGTAAAATTGGAATGGTATCGCATCCAGACAACCATCAGTTTTATAAAGGGCTAAGGCTCATGCCTTAACATTTTCATCATCCAAATCATCTGGTGTTTGGAAACACATGTCAAAACATCTCAGTAGAATGACTCATCATTCTAAGGTTTCCATAACCATTTTCCACCAAGTATTCCCATCTAAAGTTGATCAAGTTTTATGCTTAGCACTAGCATCTACAAGTGAGGGTGAGTACTAATGAGGGGTGGTAAACAAGTGGAGTTTAACTAAGTTCAATATCATGCCTTAGGATGACATCAAGATTATCTAGCTTAGGCCAAATTTAATGCTCTTCATGCAACCTTCAATTATCTTTCTAGTATCTACAATTTACTTAAGTAAACTCTAAGAGAAAGCTTTGATAAAGAAATAAAGTATAAAGCTTGCAAGTAAAACTAGGATGGGGTATCATCAAATGTGTCTAACCCAGCATGCTTAGTGCATTGCATAGGTTATCTAACTTTCATAATTGCAAGTGTTAGCTTGCATAGGTCAACTTGATTAGTAAGGCTTGCATCAGTATCAGTATAAGCTTGCCTTGTGCAGAGCAGTGGTTGAAGTTCTCCTCGGCTTCTTCTTCGTAGTATCCTCCTTCCTCCTTGTATCCTTGGTCGGTACTAGCGTCTATAAATAAATACAAGGTACACAATTAACAAAAAATACTTAACTACTTTCAATCATCACACAAAGGTGTTCTATAGATGATTTAGTATCATCACTAACATTCAAGATTAAAGCCTTTGTCTTATTTATTTTATTTTTAGAAAAGTAATTTCTACTCATTGAAAAACTACTTAAGATTTAATATTCTCCAACTCAAACATGGGATCATGTTGACACATGTCATCACCACATATTTCAGTACATGATAATGTGATTTAAAGTGGTGTTACAATTTAATAAGGTTTAACCTTTTTATTTTAAATCATTAAAGTGGCTAGAAATGCCTATGTGGCATTCTTTTATTACTTGAACATTATTTATGTAAGTAAACCCATATATTTTTATATATTCTGAAAGGTATGATCAATTATGATTTTTGAGAGTTGGAATCTGTTGGAATTATGCCCTAGAGGCAATAATAAAGATGTTATTATTATAATTCTTGTTCATGATAAAGTTTATATTCCATGCTAGAATTGTATTAAGCGGAAACTTTAATACTTGTGTGGTTTGTGAACAACACCGTGTCCCTAAATGCGCCTCTATGGACTAGCTCATTGATCAATGATGGTTAAGGTTTCCTAACCATAGACATGAGTTGTCAATTGATAATGAGATCATATCATTGGAGAATGATATGGTGGACAGACCCAAACTAAGCGAAGCAATTAGATCGTATCATTGTGTTCATCTTTGCGAAGCTTTTCCTATGTCAAATATTGTATTCCTTAGACCATGAGATGCAACTCCCTGGTATCGGAAGAAAGCTTTGAGGTCATCAAACGTCATCCTATGAGAGGGTGATCATAAAGGTGTCTCTCAGGTGATCGGAAAGTATCTGTTGGGTTGTATGTATCGATATGGAATTTGTCCCTCCCAAGTCGGAGAGATATACTTCGGGCCCACTTTCGTGTCGATATCAACACCGCTTGCAAGCATGTGGTTAAGGAGTTGATCACAAAGTGATATTGGATTACGGAACGAGTAAAGTACTTGCTGTGAACGAGATTGAACTAGGTATGACGATACCGACGATCGAATCTCGAGCAAGTAAAATATCGCGAGACGAAGGGAATATATATATGGGATTGATTGAATCCTGGCATCGTGGTTCATCTGATATGATCATCGATGAATGTGTGGGAGTCAATATGGGTGCCCAGACCCCGCTGTTGATTATTGATAGAAGATCATGTCTGCATATTCTCGAACCCGCAGGGTCACACTTAACGTGTCTTGACGCTAGGATAGATTGGATAATTGGTTTATTAATTTTTGTTCGGAGTCTCGGATGGGATCCGGGATATCACGAGAGGTTCCGGAATGGTCCGGAGAGTAAGATTCATATAAGGCAGTGCAGTTTTTGGAGTTCGGAATTGTTCCGGATTAATCGGTATTGTACCGGAAGCTTCTAGAACCTTCCGGAAGGGGGCCAACGTGGTCCCACCTTCCGGGAGGGGGCATGGGCCTATGAGGGAGTGTCCTGGCCGCATTGGTCCAGGGGCACAAGGCCCCATAGGGCCCAGCCGATCCTATAGAGTTTAAATCGTTTAAACTAGAGATAAGATAAGATATGATTTCTAGATAAGGGAGAGTTTAAATTGTTTAAACTAGAGATAGGCTTGGAGGAGAGGATAGGGCTGGCCGCACCCCCCCCCCCCCTCTATATATAGAGGGCTGGTGTGCCCCCTCTCATACCCCCTTACACATCTCCCTCCAAGCCCTAGTAGCCATGTTGCCTTCCTCTCTCCCTCCCGACTGTTTGCAAGCGAAGCCCTGCTACAGAAATTCTCCACCAAATACACCACGCCGTCGTGTTGTAGATCCAATCCATCTCTCCACCCTACTTGCTGGTCCGAGGAAGGAGGAGACGTCGAGGTGCTGCACGTGTGCATCTCACGGAGGCACCGCCACTTGTGGTGCTAGATCGGATTGGATCGCGAGGAGGAGAAGCGAGTACGACTACATCACCCACGTTCAAATGAGCGTTCATTGTCTTGAATCTTCAAGGGTATGAAGATCTAATCCAATCTCTCGTTGTTTGCATCTCCTAGATTAGATCTTGGCTTTCCCTCTATTCGCTTAGTAGAAAATTTTGATTTACTATGCTTTGAAACCCTTGATGGTATCGAGCTAGATCTATGCGTAGATGTGATTCACGAGTAGAGCATAACATGGTTGTTCTTGGGCGTTGATGTTTTCTGTTGCAAGCCTCTTGTTTATGTTCTTCTTATGACGCGGGATAGTGAGATTGAAGCGGTCCAGGCCAACCTTACGCGACGTCGTTCGCGAGACCGGCTCCGCACTTGACGTGAGGCTTGTATCACACATGCGGCTGGTGGATGTCAGTTTCTCTCACTATAGTTGTCATGGGATTAACACCGGAGTTTGGCAACCATAATATCACCGTTGTGGCTTTCCGTAGGTAAGAATCGTTCTTAGCGTCTACTCCCATGAGCCACGTAAAACATGCAACAACAAAGTAGAGGCGTCTAACTTGTTTTTGCAGGGAGTGTTTTCTGTGATATGGTATGGCCCAAGATGTGATGTGTATATTGTATGCGATGATCATGTTTTGTAATATTTCACGACTTGCATGTCGATGAGTACACAACCAGCAGGAGCCATATGGTTGTCTTTATAATTGTGTATGACCTGCGAGTCAACTTCTTATACGCCATGTAATAGCTTTACTTTGTCGCTAAGTAGTTAGCAATAGTTGTAGTTGCTATTCGTGGTGGAGGCAATCATGGTGGAGTGATGGAGATCATGCCGGAACGCACAAGATGGAGATCATTGCGCGAAGATTGGCTATACCATGTCACATAAAGTTATATGCATGTGATGTTTATCCTTTTATGTATCTTATTATGCTTAGATCATGACGGTAGCATTATAAGATGATTCCTCACTTAAAGATCAAGATAAAACTGTGTTCTCCCCAAAGTATGCACCGTTGCGAAAGTTCGTCGTGTCCAAGCATCACGTGATGATCGGGTGCTATAGACTCTCGCCACATACAACGGGTGCAAGCCAGTTTTGCACACGCTGAAATACTTGGTCTAACTTGACAAGCCTAGCATGTATGCACATGGCCTCGAACACAAGAACCAAAGGTTAAGCATGAGTCATATGAATGATATGATCGACACTTCGTTGTCCACCATTGAAACCACATCTCTTCTCGTGATGATCGGATTAGGTGTGGTGAATTTGGATCGTGTTCACTAAACAACTTGAGGGATGTTGAATTTAGTGGAGTTCATCTAGTAATTTGATTAAGTTGAACTATTTATCATGAACATAGTCTAAATTGTACTTGCAAATCAGATCACATGGCCAAGTCCAACTTCAACTTCAACGCTTTTTGCTGAGAAAGAAAAGCTTAGAAACAATGGGTCTAACTTCACCAACTGGTTACGCAATCTAAGAATCATTACATGCGGCGGACAAAAGGACTATGTCCTTGGGAAAGCGTTAGGTGACCCCCTGCGCAATCGGCGCTGCTGATGAGAAAGCTGTCTATCATCGCAAGAAAGATGATTATGGTGTGATTAAGAGCACCATGTTGTTTGCTATGGAACCGAACTTCAAAATCGTTTTGAAAACTATCCCGCCCTTTGAGATTCTTGAGGAGCTGAAAACCATGTTTCGGACTCAGGCCCGTTCGAGAGATATGAGATCTCCGAGAAGTTCTTTAAGCGCAAGATGGAGGAAGGAGTTCCGTTAGTGAGCACGCCATTAAGATGTTGGGCTACACTCAACGCCTTGAGCAATCGGATGCAAGATTCCAGAGGAGCTCAAGATTGACAGGTTCTGCAATCACTCCTCCCAGCTACAAAAAGTTTTGTAGTGACTCATAATCGATTGGTTCCACCGACACGATCACCGAGCTCTTCGCAAAGCTGAAGGCTACGGAGGTGGACATCAAAAAGGATAATCATGTGTTGATGGTCAACAGGCCCTCCTTTAAGAAAGGTAAAGGTGCAAAGAAGCCCTTCAAGAAAAGCGGCGGTAAGCGCGTTGCCCCTGCTGAGAAGAAGCTCAAGTCTAGACCTAAGCTGGACACTGAGTGCTTCTATTGCAAGGACAAGGGTCCTCGAAGCGAATCGTCCAAGTACTTAGCGGACAAGAAGGCTGGCACCATCAAAGGTATATTTGATATACATGTTATTGATGTTTTCCTTACTAGCCCTCGTTGTAGTGCCCGGTATTTGATCTGTTCGGTTGCTAATATTTGTAACTCAAACAGAGCTACGGAATAGACGGCGGCTTAGGGATGAGGTGACGGCGCGTTGGCAACGGATCAAGAGTTGATGTGATGGCCGATAGACGCCTCCTTAGTTTTACCTTCGGGATTAGTTTTAAACCTTAAAATGTTATTATGTGCTGCGTTGAGCATGAACATTATTTCTGGATCGTGTTTATTGCAAGACGGTTATTCATTTAAATCGGAGAATAATGGTTGTTCTATTTATATGAGTAACATCTTTTATGGTCATGCACCTCTTGTGAATGGTTTATTTCTTCTAAATCTCGAAAGGGATGAAACACACATCCATAACATTGAGGCTAAGAGATGCAAAGTAGATAGTGATAATACTACTTATTTGTGGCACATTGCTCCTAGGTCATATTGGTTTAAAGCGCATGTAGAAACTCCATTCTGATGGACTTTTGGAGTCTCTTGATTTTGAATCATTTGACACATGCGAACCATGCCTCATGGGCAAGATGATCAAAACCCCGTTCTCCGGTATGATGGAGCGAGCAACGGACTTGTTGGAAATCATACATACCGATGTATGCGGACCGATGAGTGTTTCGACGCGCGGTGGATATCGCTATTTTCTCACTTTTACCGATGACTTAAGTAGATATGGGTACATCTATTGAATGAAACATAAATCTGAAACATTTGAAAAGTTCAAAGAATTTCAGAATGAAGTGGAGAACCATCGTAACAGAAAGATTAAGTTTCTACGATCCGATCGTGGGGGCGAATATTTGAGTTATGATTTTCTCACGCATCTCAAGGCAAGTGGAATCGTTTCACAACTCACGCCACCCGGAACACCACAGCGCAATGGTGTGTCTGAACGCCGGAATCGAACCCTATTAGATATGGTCCGATCGATGATGTCTCTTACTGATTTGTCGTTATCATTTTAGGGTTATGCATTAGAAACCGCTGCATTCACTTTAAATAGGGCTCCATCTAAATCCGTTGAGACGACACCGTATGAACTGTGGTTTGGTGCTAAACCTAAGTTGTCGTTTCTTAAAGTTTGGGGATGCGAAGCTTACGTCAAGAAGTTGATGCCGGACAAGCTCGAACCCAAAGCGGAGAAATGTGTCTTCATAGGATACCCTAAGGAAACTATTGGGTATACCTTCTATCACGTAACCGAAGGCAAAGTGTTTGTCGCGAAGAACGGTTCCTTTCTTGAGAAGGAGTTTCTCTCAAAGAAGTGAGTGGGAGGAAAGTAGAGCTAGACGAGGTTATTGAACCTTCTCTTGAATTGGAGAGTAGCGCAGCACCTGAAATTGTTCGGTCACCGCACCAACAATAGAGGAAGCTAATGACAAGGATCATGAAGCTTGGACGATGCTGCATCGAACGTCGCAGGTCGACAAGGTCGCGGCCCCTCCCGAGTGGTACTAAGAACCTGTCTTGACTGTCTTGTTAGTAGAAGACAGCAACCTACGAACTATGAGGAAGCGATGATGAGCCGGACTCGAGAAATGGCTAGAAGCCATGAACCGAATTGGGATCCATGAGCGAAAACCAAGTATGGACTTTGGTGGACCCTCCTAGCGACCGAAAGGCCGTTGAGTGCAAATGGATCTTCAAGAAGAAAAGCGGACGCGATGGTAATGTTACCGCCTATAAAGCACGGCTTGTTGCGAAAGGTTTTCGACAAGTTCAAGGTGTTGACTACGATGAGACTTTCTCTCCGTAGCGATGTTTAAGTCCATTCGATTTTATTAGCAATTGCTGCTTCATGATTATGAAATATGGCAAATGGATGTCAAGACCGCTTTCTGAATGGCAACATTGATGAAGAGTTGTATATGATGCAACCCGAAGGTTTTGTCGATCCTAAGGATCTTGATAAAGTATGCAAACTTCAGCGTTCCATTTATGGACTGAAGCAAGCATCTCGGAGTTGGAACCTTCGTTTTGATCAAGTGATCAAGAGCTTTGGATTTGTTCCAAATTGCTACGAATCTTGCATCTACAAGAAAGTGAGTGGGAGCTCGGTGACGTTTCTGGTACTATATGTGGATGACATATTGATTATTGGAAATGACATCAACATGCTTAACGATGTGAAGAGTTATTTGAACAAGTGTTTTTCAATGAAAGACCTAGGTGAAGCTGCTTATATATTGGGCATCAAAATCTATAGAGATAGACAAAGACGCTCGATAGCTTTAAGCGAGTACATACCTAGACAAAGTTCGAAAAGGTTCAGAATGGATAAGGCATTGAAAGGTTCAGTGCCTATGTTGTCAGGTAAGATATTGAGCAAGGCTCAGTGTCTAGCTACGGTAAATGATAGGGAAGCTATGAGCAAAGTGCCTTATGCCTCGGCCATAGGTTCCATCATGTATGCCATGTTGTGTACTAGACCGGATGTGTCCAATGCTCTTAGTTTGACGAGCAGATATCAAAGTGATCCAGGAGTGGAACACTGAACAGCCGTGAAGAACATCCTAAGGTACCTAAATAGGACTAAAGAAATGTTCTTAGTCTATGGGGGTGATGAACAGCTCGTCAGAAAGATTACGTCGATGCTAGTTTCGACACCGACAAGGATGATTGTAAATCTCAGACAGGATACGTGTATATTTTGAATGGAGGAGCTGTGAGCTGGAGAAGCTGCAAGCAAAGCGTGGTCGCGGGATCTACAGTAGAAGCGGAATACATGGCTGCTGCAAAAGCTTCAAGTGAAGGAGTTTGGATCAGAAACTTCATCACTGAGCTTGGCGTGGTTCCAAGTGCATTGGACCCACTGGAGATATTGTGTGACAACACTGGCACCATAGCACTCGCTAAGGAACCAAGATATCATCCAAAGACCAAGCATATCAACCGCAAGTTTCATATAATCCGAGATTATATAGCAGATGGAGATCTGAAGATCAGCAAAGTACATACAGATCTGAATGTCGCAGATCCATTGACTAAACCTCTTTCACGTGTAAAACATGATCAGCACCTCAGTGCCATGGGTGTGAGATTCTTGCCAAATGTAAACTACATTATTGACTCTAGTGCAAGTGGGAGACTGTTGGAATTATGCCCTAGAGGCAATAATAAAGATGTTATTATTATAATTCTTGTTCATGATAAAGTTTATATTCCATGCTAGAATTGTATTAAGCGGAAACTTTAATACTTGTGTGGTTTGTGAACAACACCGTGTCCCTAGTACGCCTCTATGGACTAGCTCATTGATCAATGATGGTTAAGGTTTCCTAACCATAGACATGAGTTGTCAATTGATAATGAGATCATATCGTTGGAGAATGATATGGTGGACAGACCCAAACTAAGCGAAGCAATTAGATCGTATCATTGTGTTCATCTTTGCGAAGCTTTTCCTATGTCAAATATTGTATTCCTTAGACCATGAGATAATGCAACTCCCTGGTATCGGAAGAAAGCTTTGAGGTCATCAAACGTCATCCTATGAGAGGGTGATCATAAAGGTGTCTCTCAGGTGATCGGAAAGTATCTGTTGGGTTGTATGTATCGAGATGGAATTTGTCCCTCCCAAGTCGGAGAGATATACTTCGGGCCCACTCGGTAATCGATATCAACACCGCTTGCAAGCATGTGGTTAAGGAGTTGATCACAAAGTGATATTGGATTACGGAACGAGTAAAGTACTTGCTGTGAACGAGATTGAACTAGGTATGGCGATACCGACGATCGAATCTCGGGCAAGTAAAATATCGTGAGATGAAGGGAATATATATATGGGATTGATTGAATCCTGGCATCGTGGTTCATCCGATATGATCATCGATGAATGTGTGGGAGTCAATATGGGTGCCCAGACCCCGCTGTTGATTATTGATAGAAGATCATGTCTGCATATTCTCGAACCCGCAGGGTCACACACTTAACGTGTCTCGACGCTAGGATAGATTGGATAATTGGTTTATGAATTTTGTTGAGTCTCGGATGGGATCCGGATATCACGAGAGGTTCGGAATGGTCCGGAGAGTAAGATTCATATAAGGCAAAGTGCAGTTTTGGAGTTGAATTGTTAGGATTAATCGGTATTGTACCGGAAGCTTCTAGAACCTTCCGGAAGGGGGCCAACGTGGTCCCACCTTCCGGGAGGGGGCATGGGCCTATGAGGGAGTGTCCTGGCCGTATTGGGCCAGGGGCACAAGGCTCCATAGGGCCCAGCCGATCCTATAGAGTTTAAATCGTTTAAACTAGAGATAAGATAAGATAGGATTTCTAGATAAGGGAGAGTTTAAATTGTTTAAACTAGAGATAGGCTTGGAGGAGAGGCTAGGGCTGGCCGCACCCCCCCTCTATATATAGAGGGCTGGTGCGCCCCCTCTCATACCCCCTTACACATCTCCCTCCAAGCCCTAGTAGCCCTGCTGCCTTCCTCTCTCCCTCCCGACTGTTTGCAGGCAAAGCCCTGCTGCAGAAATTCTCCACCAAATACACCACGCCGTCGTGTTGTAGATCCAATCCATCTCTCCACCCTACTTGCTGGTCCGAGGAAGGAGGAGACGTCGAGGTGCTGCACGTGTGCATCTCACGGAGGCACCGCCACTTGTGGTGCTAGATCGGATCGGATCGCGAGGAGGAGAAGCGAGTACGACTACATCACCCACGTTCCGATTTAACGTTCATTGCGCGAATCTTCAAGGGTATGAAGATCTAATCCAATCTCTCTCGTTGTTTGCATCTCCTAGATTAGATCTTGGCTTTCCCTCTGTTCGCTTCCGTAGAAAATTTTGATTTACTATGCTGCGAAACCCTTCAGAATCAACTCAAAAGCTATTATGTTTTAAATTTGAAAAATGTTTGAATGCAGAAAAGCTTCTGCCTTGTTATTTTTACCAGGGTTGATCTATAGATCCAATTGATTTGAATCCAACGGGCTTGGATTCAGCATTTCAATACCTTTCTAACAAAATTGGTTTCATGCAATTTGGTTTACTGAATCGAGCTGGGTTGATTTTTGAAACTAGGTACAGAACTGAGTTTGAATGAAAATAGAAAAAGCTAAATTCAAACGAGTGGGCTGCGCGGGAAGGGTTATTGGGCCGGCCCAGTGTCACTCCGCAGCGCGGGGCGCAGCTGACAGGGGGGT
Source organism: Avena insularis (assembly GCA_023614405.1). Lineage (NCBI taxonomy): Eukaryota > Viridiplantae > Streptophyta > Magnoliopsida > Poales > Poaceae > Avena > Avena insularis. The sequence goes on along the minus strand of CM042689.1, from coordinate 242,249,763 downwards.
CTACTGGTCAGTGGCTCATTAAACGCGAAGCGGTACGGGGCGATGTGGTGCGTTGGATTAGAATGAAGATCGACGGCTGAGGGTCATCGTCAACGATGAACAGGTCACCGGCGAGCTCGAACCCTAGCGGATCAGTGGGGGTGCATAGGGGGCATACCGGGGCTCTAGTGACGACGGCGAGGCGGGCAAACAACGAAGTCGACGACGGCGAACTCAGGGGTGGTCGCGGCAGCTCCAGGGGTGGACGAAATCAACGGCTCCCTTCTTCTCCAGAGGCGGCCTGCTCCGGTGCAATTCCGGCGAGCTGCTGCTCCTCGTGCCCCGGCTAAGGGGTGGAAGGATCAGTGAGGTGAGGGGAGTGAGATGGTGTGAAGAAATCGAGCAGGGGTCGTCTCCTTTTATAGGCTTGACGGCGAGACTGAGAGGGATGGGCAGACGACGGTGGCGACACGGCTACGGGCGGCTAGAGGCATGGCCGAGGTTGGCAATCGACCGACGGTCTCCTGGCGATGCTCTAAGGTTTAAATGCACGTGTAGGGGCGGTGGAAATTGGTCGGGAACGTGCGGTGCTCTGCGCGGCAAAGGCGGCGTCTTCGACGGTGAGCGGTGGCTACGGGGTACGGGCGGTGAAACAAGTATGTCTGGTGGTCTCCTGGGACGGTGGGGTGCATGCTGGCGGGCGGCAAGGGCTCAAGGTGGTCGGGTTGCGTGGGAACGGCGCATGCTCTGCGGTGCGCGTCGGCATGGTCGACAGCGGCGCGGGCACGGCGTTCCTGGCGGTTCTGGTCGTTATCTTCGAGCTAGGGCTGGTCGAGAGGGGCGGTGAGGCATGGGCTACCTCCCAGACAAGGTTGGCACAGCTAGTTCTTCTCCTAGCTTGCTGTCCACACTGGGGTGCCAAGTGTGCTCTCGGCCTGCTCACCATTGATGGCATTAACAAGCTCACAGTGGTGCTAGTGGTTAATTAAGGTTGCTAGATGATCTACTAAGGCTAGTTGTAACCAGGGAGGGAACAAGGTTGGCCCAAAACACTGCTCAACATAGTGTTTTTGATTTTGTTAATTTGAATCTGCAACATGTTTGATGAAATGGCCGCATGAACTTAAGTTTTGAATTTTGAAAAGATTTTTGGTGGGTGTTCTAGGCATGTGTTGAGGATTCTATGGATGCTTGGGTTTTGAAAATTGAGCTTGTTTGAGTGGTTTTTGAAATAGTGGGATCTTCCCATATGAAATAGATTCAATTTTAAACTGTCATTTAAACTAAGCATTTAAATGTTTTTGGATGATCACAAAGTGGACCTTGGTACCTTATTATGATTACTATCAAGGGGTGCAAAGATCCATACATGTTTCTGTTAAGTTCTGAAAGTTAGAGATAGCCAAAGTAGGCATGGGAATTAATTTGGCCAAAGTGACCATTCACTTAATTTGTTTGTTTTGACTTGTTTGTCTTTGGGAAAAGTTTGGGGATTGTTTAGATGATGTTTATTTCACCTAAGAATCATTTTACAAGTAAAGAAACATAGAACCATGGCAATTCAAAAGAATCCAAATTTTAATGCACACACATATGAATGCTTTCATATTTTTAATTGGAAAAGTTTTTGTTAACCCTAATTTTGATGATTAGAGTTTGATGATCCAAGTTTAGTATTTTTGGGATGTTACGGTGAGCATGTGGATAGGATACATGATGTGTAATGCCAAGTTTTTGATAGAAACCACGTAGCTTTTCATCCTCACCTCCCCAGTCAGTTTGCATAGTGACAATTTTCCTAGCAAACTTACGTTCAACATACAGTTGGAAATTTTGAAAAACTTGATAAACATCAGAACGCTTTTTCAGCAAATAAATCCAGGTGAACTTGCTAAAGTCATCAATAAAGATTACATAATATAAGTGTTTCCAGCAGAGGCACGTACTGAACTCCACACATCAGAGAACACTTGTTCCAAAGGAATAGTGGAGACAGGGTAGGAAAACTTGTGGCTCTTGGCAAGTTGACAAGAATCACATACACAAGGATTTATTCCAGGAGAATAAGAAAGCTTGTGTTTCCTAAGAATTTGCTGAACGACAAATGAAGATGGATGTCCTAGACGTCGATGCCAAGTAGAGGATGATGGCTTTATTGTAATGAAAGCATGCTTGGAGAGCCCATTGGACACGGGCATAAGTGGATAGATACCACCATGGCATGGTCCTCTAAACAGAATCCTCCGACTGGCGCGGTCCTTTATCAAGAAAAAGAATGGGTGAAATTCAAGATAAATGTCGTTGTCAAGGGTAAATCTATGAACGGATAAAAGATTTTTGGAGGCTTGTGGAACATGAAGAATGTTGTTTAGACGAAAAGAAGCATTTGGGGTGCTTAAAGTAGAATGACCAATATGACTAATGTGCATACCATTACCGTTTGCAGTGTGGACTTGATCACGCCCCTGGTTCTTGTCATGAGTAGTGAGCTTGCTTAATTCGCCAGCAACATGATCAGTGGCACCAGTGTCAGGGTACCAGTTTGTGTCAACGCCATAGAACTCCATGTTGGAGCTCTTGTTTCCTCAATCACCAGCATCGTCACGATCATCCTGATAGCGCCACCAGTAGTCACTCGCGGGATGCCCATACTTCTTGCAAATTTGACAGGTGGTATCGACAAAGGGAGTGGGCACCCAATCACAGCGACGGCCACCATCATCACGCCGTCCACGATCATCATCGTAGCGACGGCGATTGTCCTGATATCTGTTTCCATCACGTCGATCATCATCATAGCGGCGACGGTCTTGATACCCGCCACCATCACGTCGATCACCGCGGTAGTCCTAGCGCTCGCGGTAATCTGGGCGACGGTCATCTTGGCGACCACGGCTGTCCTGGCGGGGGCGATCATCATAGTGCTGGCGAGGGCGATCCGGGGTGCGCGAGGAAGGGCGCGAGTCACCACCGCCACGGCGAGCAACGTTCACAGAAGATGTGAATTCAGAGTCCACTAGCTTGTGTAGCTTGTCAAAAGACTGAATCTGTCCAAGGAGATCCGAGAGTGCAGTACCAGGTTTGCATTGACAGCAGTAATGAGATTATTGTAAGAGCTGCCAAGGCCATGTAGAATATACCAGATCAATTCATCATCACCGAGAGGTTTCCCAGCGGCGGCAAGTTCCGACGTAAGACACTTCATCTTGGTGAAGTATTTGTCTGCAGACAGATCGTCCTTCCTAGTGTCATTGAGGGAAGATCGGAGCTGCTGGATGCGACCCTTGGATTTGGAGGAGACATGGGCATTGAGAGCAGCCCACACCTTAGTCGAGGTTTCAAGACCAATGACGTGGGCGAGAACATCCAGCGACAGGGCGTTGAGCAGATAGCGCAAGACTTGTTGGTCGCGGGCAACCTAAGTAGTGTACTCGGGGTTTTCCACAGATATCTTGTTTCCCTTCGGATCTTCATCTTCAAGAAGTTCGGCCGGCGCCTTTTCACGACCCTCAATGAGGTTGAGGACACGGGCGCCACGGAGAGCGGGAACGATCAGCGCCTTCTAGACTAGGGCATTCTCACGTGTGAGCAGCTGCGAGGGAGGAGCCCCAAGGGCAGCGGTCAGAGCAGCAGTAGATCCTCCGGTCGATAAGGAACCCATGATGGCGGGCAGGGGATTTGTTGGCGCGGCGGCGGCGAAGGTTTTTTTTTGGCTTGTGTTGTTGGGTTGTTTAGGGTTGTAGGTGCGGCGGCGACACGGATCAGTGTGGCGGCTGCAAGGTTTGTCGGTTTTGGTGTTGTAGGTGGCGGCGGTGACAGAGACGGCAGGAGCACGAGGAAATGCCGGCGAGATCTGTGGCGACGGCGGTTTGAGTTTAGGGTTTCTTTTGTACGGCGGCTAGAGCATGGAAGAGGCCTGCTCTGATACCATGTCAGTTTGGTGGAACGATCGTACCCTCTCGGGCCATCGGTTACGTGTTTATATAGGTAGGGAAGAGCCCCCTACGTGGCATTACATGAAACGTATGTATACGATCGGAGTATTACTCTGTATCGTATACATACAAGGTTACATACTCTAACAACTCTCTCTCTCTCTCCTGAGTCCGGCAAGCTTGTGGTTCTCATAGGTGATGGGGTTGATAAGTCAGGAGTGTTGACCCCTTTGCCTGGAGTTGTCGTCGCCAGAAAGATTTGCGATTTTCTTGCCACCTGGCTGCTACATGTCATGGATCGAACAAATCGATTGGTAAGGTTTATGTGCTTGAGAGGTGGCGCTAGGCCAATAGCAGCCTTTGGAAAGAAGAAATCAAGCAAGTAGAGGGGTTCTACTGGATATGCATCTGCAATATCTTGATGATAGTCCCCCTTTGTCCTGGCATATCTTTGTCGGCGCGGTGTAGGAGTGTCGTGGTTGGTGTGTCAACTCGTGTGGCTATTTGGATCTTCTCTTAGGTTTGTTTGTCGGTGTGTGTGGGCGTTTGCCCATGTGTTGTTAGTGTTTGGGTGGATGTGGCCCCGGTGTTGTAGGTTTTTATCCGATTTTCTTCTAACTAGACACCTTCTTCTTACTTATGAATGGATGGGGCAAAACTTTTGTCTCTGTTTAAAAACGAAACATGTCTCGGAACATTTAGGATGTACTCCGTATTGTATATGCTGTGAGAGTCTGAACAGACGGAAAAACAGGATTGACAAGCACGATCGAATTCTTATAAATATACACTACGAAAAGAGATAATATGAGGACCGATACGCCGAGGCCACATGGGTGGCATCCATGCTTGTTGCTAGATTACCCCAGAGGACGAATCGAGCGGATAGAATAATAGGCTGCAGTATATATAAATCTCTCCATTTTTTCGTACAATCTTGTAACGGAGACCGTGGTTACCGATTTGAACCTAACGTGAGCACACATGTAAAACATCACCAATCCTTTGTACTACTAGCAGCAGCAGGAGTAGCAGTATGTTGTACCGCATCGAAAAGCTGACCAGAGCATGTCAAATTAATAGAGCATCGATCAGTCCCCAACAATCGCGCGGCGTGTAAAGTCAGAGCAAGCAACGCTAGAATAGGCAGCCGAACCGGACCCTGCACATGCGCCCGCCGGCTCTGGCGGGTTAACTACTCAAATTAGTTTTTTTTTTTGAACGGAACTACTCAAATTAGTTCTTCCCCCTTCATGTAACCACTTGTCCACTAGAATAAGCAACACTAACTACTCCCTATTAACCACTTGTTCTTCCCCCTTCATTCGCCCACCTATAATTTGATGATTCTTGTCTTTGTGGGAGAGGATGTGCCTGTGAAAAGCTCTGACAACGGCCACGCCTGCAAGGCGAGGCAATGCGGTACACGGGAGGTTTGTTCCGTTGCATGGCAGTCTTCACGTCGGTTCTGCCATGTGTGCGCGCACGTCGGTGTCGGTCGTACAGAGGGAGGCGATTGTTTAGTCCGTGTGTAGCCAGCGCAAGACGTGGGTAAAGTCAAGACCACGGTTAATGAAAGAAAGAACCCGGGGCAAATTAAGCTGAAATAATAGTACTCCTTCCGATTCATATTACTTGTCATTGAAATAAATATATTTAGTACTAAAACATGTCTAAATATATTCATTTTAGTGACAAGTAATATGGATCGGAGGGAGTACTACTGCTGTCCCTGGAAGCCATTCCAGTTCCAGCCAGCGTCCGATCGAGATGCCCCCTGCCGGTGCCGGTGCGCATTCCCAGGCCAGGCAGCGAACGCGTCACGCGCCAGAGGATCGATGGTCGTCTCCTCAAGACGGCGCCACACGGCACACGGTCCCCTAGCCTCCTAGCAGCTGCAATCTCCGGCTCCGGCTGGCTGACTTTCTTCTCGGGTCACGTTGCATGCGGTGTCAGGCCGGTGATCAGAACGGCCGCCGTGTTCAAACACGTTTTGGAGTCCTGTCTTCAGAATCTTTTAAGCTGTGCATGCTTCCAGTGAGGCATATAGTAGGAGCAGTGATTGATTGACCGGAGGTTGTTGCCTTGTTGGTATGGTAGTCCCCTAATAATGCCGTTGTTGGCATATAGCGCTAGCTAGTACTCCATGAGCGCGCGCGAAATATATAGTTCGTTTAGCTAAGGATAAGGAGAACCAAAACGATTGTGCACAATTATTCCTACAGTTTGCCAAGCCTAGTTCTCAATCTCAAATTCTCAATGCATGTGTAACACATCACTCAAGAATTGCCGATGACTATATATATATATATCATTCTTCTATATTTCATTCACAATGATGCAAAAAACAAGAACAAATTAATGGGACAAGAGAATAAAGAAAAAAAAGGTGTACAAAAATACACACAAAAGATTTCTGTTCACCACAGCAAACGTGTATGATCATAATGTATATGGAATAATAATCCCCGAAAAGAATCAGCTTTATGGCTGCCCGGCAGCAGGTGGCGGCGGCGACGAGTAGTCGTACGCCGGCAGCTTCCACATCGTTGACGGTGGAGGTGGCGTTGTCGGCTCTTGGTGCTCTGGCGGTGGCGGCGAGAGGTACCGGTCCTCCGGTGACACCTCGTAGTAGGGCGGAGGTGGCGCGTCGTCGTGGTACGCCGGGGGTGGCGGTGAGTGGTACCGGTCCTCCGGTGACACCTCGTAGTGAGGCGGCGATGGAATCTCGTAGTGGGGTGGAGTCGTCGGCTCCTGGTACGGTGGAGGTGGCGGCGATAGGTACCGTTCCTCAGGTGAGACCTCGTAGTACGGAGGTGGGGGTGATGCAGCCGGCGGTGGAGGGGACGGCGGAGGAGGAGATGGGGATGGTGGTGGAGGGGATGGGGTTGGTGGAGGAGGAGACGGGGGCGGTGGCGGAGGAGATGGTGATGGTGGAGGGGGTGAAGGTGGAGGAGGAGACGGCGGGGGTGGTGGCGGCGACGGCAGCACGAACTTCTTGCATCTAAAGGCGTCGCAGTTGACATTGTTGCCGTTGAAGAAATGGCACTGCTCGGCTGACCTCTGGTCAGGGCGGTAGGGGATGCAGTTCCGGCGGTCGTCCAATGCCTTGACGTGCATGCACACCGGTGGCTCGCCGGTGATGTAGTTGAAGGAGTATGTGAAGTTCTGGAGATGCGGCAGGTGGCAGATCCCCTCCGGCACGTCGCCGACGAGGCGGTTGTAGCCGAGGTCGAGCTGCTCGATGCTCTTGAGGTTGGCGAGCTCGGCGGGGATGGCGCCCATGAGCTGGTTGTGGCTGACGTCGAGCACGGTGAGGGCCGTGAGCATGCCGAGCTCCGGGGGCACGCAGGACTTGAGCCCCGTGTTCATGAGTATGATCTCGTTGAGCGTGCCGGACATGTTGGCGACGGAGGCCGGGAGGCAGCCTCCGAAGTCGTTGTTGGCGAGCACGAGGACGGACACCGGCGAGTTGCCTACGTTCTCGGGGATCTTGAAGCCGAAGCGGTTGGAGTTGATGAAGATGGCGTCGAGCGGGCGGTCGAAGAGCTCGCTGGGCACGGGGCCCTCGAACTCGTTGTAGCGGAGGTCGAGGTACTTGAGGCTGGGCAGGCGGAGCACGACGTCGGGGAAGGCGCCGACGAAGCGGTTGTTGCTGAGGTCGAGCTCGTGGAGGAGATGCATGTTGTCCAAGGAAGTGGGCACCAGGCCGCAGAATCGGTTGGAGTTGACGTGGAAGACGGCGATGTCGGTGAGCAGGCCGAGCGCCTCGGGGAGGTGTCCGGCGAGGTCGGCGTGGTTGAGGTCGACGCCGGCGACGACGGTGATGTACGAGTCCCACTCCGAGGGCGCGCAGAAGACGCCGTAGTAGGCGCACACGTCGGGGCCGGACCAGGAGCCCGTCACGTTGAGCGGGTCGGAGAGGATGGCGCGCTTCCACGCCTGCAGCGCCACGTAGGCGTCGCGGAGGTGCTGGTTGGGGAATGCGTAGGATGGGTCCACGTACACGTCGCTGCCGTCGTCGGCGCCGCCATGGCTCTCGAGCAGGCGGCGGCGTTGCTGGTTGGGCACGGCGAGTTGGGACGACGAGTAGGCGGCGGCGAGGTGCGGGACGAGGAGGAGCGCGAGGAAGAGGAGGTGCTTGGTCGTCGTCATTGGTGTTCGTCTACGCAGAGCCCGCGGTGGGCTGTGTGTGTCTGTGCGAAGGTTCACGCGGGTCCGGGGGGTTGATATGGGGACGCGGGGGGAGGGGAAATCGCGGCGCGGGAATAGAATAATGCGGGATGGACAGCTGCGATGGCGGGATGGTTCAGTTGCGTGTCCGCGTGATGGACCAACGTTCGTTCCTGTTGACGAACTGGCAGCTGGGCTGGGGAAAAGAGCTGAGCGATGATTGGTTGATGATCAATGTGCCCTGTGTTTTTTGCTGGGATGATGAAAAAACTTGAATTATTGACAATTCTAGCTAAAGGTTAGTTTAGTCAGAGATAGGATTGTGGAATTGCAGCATCATTATTAGTTCAGTAACAAATACTTCCTCCGTTTCAAAATATAATATAAGATGTTTTAGGTTTGTGAAGAAAATATATCTAGACTTGTTTTAGTGTGTAGATTCACTTCAAACATAAGTGAACCTGCATACTAAAACTAGTTTAGATAATTTGCTTCACAAAACTAAAACATTTTATATTTTGAAACGGAGGAAGTACTCTCTATAGTTTTGGCTTCATTAGGCATGTTCATCAACCGATTAGGGCTCCAGTTAGCTAAGATAGTTAAATACCGGCCAATGCAATGCAAAGAAGACTCGGGAGCGTACTCCATTGCTGAATCGTGAAAAACTTGAAATCAAATCCAAGGTACTGGTAGTAATAATAAAATCTGTAGAGATTTTGCGCTTGTGAATCGGCAAGTAATCCTAAACAAATCAGCTAGCTGTGTGCTGTTGTGTTGTTTGTGTTGAAGGTAGTAAGGGCCCCGTCGCAACGTGCAGAGCATCCATCCACTCCCACTCCGACGACGACGCGCTTAGTGGGAATCCACACCTATTTAGTAGTAGGAGGCTATAAGCTATTCATCCTCCTCCTACTGTTCGTAATCCAACTGTACTACGGTACTCTCTCTGTTAGGGATTATAAGTTCTATAGATTATTTTGATAGGATTAAGAAAAACAATAACTCATCCTCTTGATTACTACATGCACCAATAGTTATATATGCATGAGAGAAGAAAAAGAAAAAGAAAAGCATGCATTAGATGAGAGATGGTAATAAATAAATAAAAATTATAATTTCTAACATTTTAGAAGAGGGAGTAGTAGTATTTCCACACACAGACACAGCTAAGCATTACTACTCCCTCCGACCCATATTAGTTGACTCCAATTTAAATGTATCTAGACAAGTTTTTGTCATAGATACATCCAAATTGGATTCAACTAATATGAGTCGGAGAGAGTACTATTAATTTATTTTCATTTTCGCGGACCAGCTAGGCTAATCATGATGATACTTAATTGGCAGTCGAGACTACAATCGGCTTTTCTATTGATTAAGTATTTTCTAGTACTAGAGATTTTCGCATTGGTACACCTGTTTTTGAGACTGTTTCGTTCGTTTGCTCTCATATCATAGGTATTGACATATTTTAAAAAACAGTTAGTATAAGGCTGATTATAGTGGGAGTAACTTTACTAGTAACTAAGAATCCAACTCAGCACTTTTGCTTATATGGCAATGAGTTAATAAGAAAAAAAATAGATAGAGTAACTAGCTATGTTACTGTAACATCACACATATCAAAGTAAAGTGAGTCTACAACCTAATTAATGTGACATTGCATGTTACCACACTTAAGTTATTTTGCACTATAGAGTTAGTAACTTAGATTAGTAACATATGCATGTTACTAGTCTAACTTACTATGCACTATGACCAGCCTAATGGGTTGTTTCTTAAGGGTGTATCTAAAGGGTTCATACATTTAATGATTTGGGGCTCATGCTAGCCAATTTTTCGGGCTATGGTTGTGTGCAAGAGGTGTAGCTTAGCTAAGATACAACATCACTCTCTTTCATCATTAACTAAGGTACCACATAAGCAAATTGCCTAGAACTCTTAGCTCGTTATCCTAGATAGTGGTGTATCTTAAGAAACAACTGACATGGTTATACCCTGCGGGTACACGACCTCAGCATACATAGTCCAGCCCAAGGAAGGCCCACGACAAATATACACCGGCCCATGAAGACTTTCGGGTGGCCAGGGCCCATGACGCCTTCGTATCCTTGGAGAGCAAGACTAGAGTAGATATAAAATTCAAAGGGGTAAACCCTAAAACCTGTAACCGACTTGATCTGTGCTTGGGACCTGCCTAACTCTATATAAAGGCCAGGAGGGCACGATGAGGAGGGCACCTTCATACCACCGCATACACACCTCCATGCCAGATTGCATCTGCGCACCCTTGTAACCTTCGGTTCCGCCGAAATCAAGAGCAAACAAGCAGGAATAGGGTTTTCCCTCTGGGGGCCTGAACCTGGGTAAACCTCGTGTCCCCGTGTTGCTTGTTTGCTAACCGTTCCGCGATCTCCAGCATCCCCATCTTCTCCAAAACCCAAGTCCATAACAATGGGCATTGACGAGATTAAACCTCGTCAATTGGCGCCGTCTGTGGAAACTGGGGACGCTGATTGTGCGATCGTGACGGTCCCAACCCGTGCGATCTACAACTCCGCGGCGACGGAGAGTCATCTCCTCTTCGGCGCCTTCGACTTCACCGCCCACTCACCGGCCACCATGAAGGACTTCGAGCCTGTTGGCGACGGACTCAAGATCCTGTTCAGGAGCTTCTGCTTCCAGGTGGGGCAGACCGGCACTCTCCGCCTCCCAGAACGGGTGCCCCTGCCATCGATCAGGCCTGCTTCATGGGCTCCACACCCCGTGCTATGCACATCACCATCGACGAACGAGTCTTACGACAGCAGCTGCTGCAACTCCGATCTGTGCGATCCACCATCGGATGAAGGGACCTACGGTTCCAGATCCGAAGCCGCAAAGACAAACCCGATCTGAAGCGCTACCAGTGCGCCGCGGTCATCCAGGATCAGGAACACAATCCGCCACCCAACCCGCAGGGTAGAAACGGTGGAAACAGAAGAAGTCAATCCCCCACCCAACGGGGACAACAATGATCGGGTCATCCACCTCAACGAGGAGGGATGGGCCCAAGCACGCGAGGCCATAGCAGGCAACAAGATCCTGCCCACCGATGCCTCACGGGACCTGCTGATGGCATACCACATGCTCCTCATCGAGGAGCACAAGAAGAAGATCAAGATGCAGGAAGTGCTTGACAAGCGCAAGCAAGCAGCCTCGGAGTCCAGTGCGCGACGAGCTGCGCTCTCCGCCATGGGCATTGGCTCCAGCTCGCATGGTAACAACGGCAACAAGCACCATTCTCGGATGGAGAACATGGACCCTAAGGAGCGTCGCGAGGTGACTCGAGCCCTCAACGCGTCCTTCATGGAGATAGACGCCGACGGCAACGTCATCCCGAAGACGCCACAAGCTACGATCATGGCAGCCACCGCGTACCTCGTGTCCCACCCACCTCCGGAGGGGGACCCGAAAAGGGCTATGCACAAGTACGTGCTTACCGGACTCGGACTCGTTGGAGCTGTGCTCCACGGAGAAGCTCCTGCGGAGCCAAAGAAGAAGGCTGCGGTCAGATTCAACCGCAGTCCCACACACTCATCCGAAGATGAGGAGCACGACCTTCCTCGAAGGCACAAGAGCTCGCGCCGTCGCAGCCGCGACTACGACGCTCGAAGCGAGCTAACTCAGCGTAAGATCGATAAGGCAAGCGCCAAGCACGTATGCTCGTCTGAATCCGAGGAGGATGATGACGAAGGAGAACTCTGCGGAGCCCGATGCTTCAGCAAATCTGTTCGGCGGACACGGATGCCGTGAAACTTCAAGCTTCCTTCGGACACTCCGAAGTTTGACGGCACACAGGACCCCAAGGCGTGGCTCAGCGACCACTTGTCGTCCGTCAAGCTGCACGGCGGAAACAAAGAAACAACCATGCAATGCCTTTAGCTGCAGCTGACAGGCGCAGCTCGGATCTGGCTTAGCAGCCTATCCTCAGGATCTATACGAAGCTAGGAGGAGCTGGCGTACAGTTTCGTCCGAAACTTCAAGGGCACCATCAAGAGGCCTGCCTCGATCGAGGAGCTGTGGGCCTGCACTCAACGAACGGGCAAATCCATTCGCTCGTACATACTGCGCTGGTCCAACACCAAGAACTCCGCGGCACACATCTCTGAGGAGAGGGCTATCGACGCCTTCAAGGACGGCGTCAAGCGCCAGGACTTCAAAGAAGAACTTGGGCGCGTCAAGCCCAAGACACTTGACCACCTCATGGACATTGCCAACAGGTGGGCCGATGGCGAGGACTCCGTCCACCGAGCGCACTCGGAGGAAGAAGACGACTACGGCCGACAACGTGAACGACGTAGCAAGAGAAGATCACGCGTCTACGACGATCACGATGGACCCGACATGGTCGCGGCTGGCTACGCCGACCGCCACAGCGATGGCAACCGCAACAGTGGCGGATACCGCGGAAACAAATTCCGTGACGGAGGACGCCCAGCACAGTCGTGGCAGCGCCGTAGCCGCGACGATGGACCCTCAGCATACGAAAAACTGTCGGGTCCATGCACCATCCACTTCTACATCGACAAACAGGATGATAAGAAGAAGGCAAGCCACATGCTCAAGGACTGCCGCGAGTTCCAGAAACTCAGCGAGAGCATGGCCCAGATGAGGCAGCAAGCCCCGAACCCTGGATATGGGAATGCACCCGCACCAGGCGAGATCGCACATGGAGCTCCTCCACCACCACATGCGGGAGGCCCGAACCACCCAACGACCGCCAGAATAACGGTGGCACGGGTATCCCCGAAAAGGAGCGCCGATGATCCAAAAGGGCGCCAAAGAACGGTGCGTAAGAAAATCACCACGATCAACCTGGCTATGACAGCACCACCCGCCATCCCCGAGTACCTCAGCGGATCGGAATCCTGCATCATGTTCAGCCGTTCGGATCACCCTTGCCAGGTCCCTCGCCCAGGTCATGCTGCCCTGGTGCTTGAGGCGCAGATCGGAGGGTTCGAGATGAGCCGCATCTTCATGAACGGCGCAATGCATCAACCTCGATGTTCGCCAAAGACACCTGGCAATGCGGATCCCGCTGTGCAGCCTAGAACAGTCAGACACAACGTTCCATGGCATCGTCCTAGGGAAGGGTGTATTCCCCTTGGGAAAGATATGGCTCGACGTCATCTTCGGCAAGCCGGATAACTTCCGATGCGAGCGACTCGAGTTCGAAGTGGTGGACTGGCCATCACAATACCATGCCATCCTTGGGTGCGTGGCATTCGCACGATTCCTGGCAGTACCGCACTACGCGTACCTGCTACTCAAGATGCCAGGACCCAGGGGCATCATCACGGTCCACATGAGGTTCACCCGATCGGACCATTGCGATAGGGACTTCAACAGAATCTCCCAGTCAGTCGGCATGCAAGAGGAGCTCGTAAGGCTCCGCGAGGTGACGGACAACGGGGCACCCCAGTCGCAAGACAAAACACACCAGACATGTCTTTCGACTCCACCGTCAATACAAAGAAGGTGCAAGTCCACCCGACGGACGCCTCCAAGACGACGCTGATCGCCAATAATCTCAGCCACGCTAGGAAAGCGCGCTTGTCGAATTCCTCCATGAGCGCTGGGAAATCTTCGCCTGGTATCCTGCGGACATGCCAGGAGTTCCCAGAGAATTTGCCGAGCACGCACTCAACGTTTTTATAGACGCCAAGCCCGTCAAGAAGTCTATCCGACGACTGTCCGAACCTCGGGCCGAAGCCATAGGAGTCGAAGTCAACAGACTACTCACTGCAAACTTTATCAGGGAGATCAAGGAGAGCGAGTGGCTCGCCAATACCGTGATGGTCCCCAAAAAGGACACGGACATCCTGCGGATGTGCGTGGACTTCACATAGCTGAACAAGCACTGCCCGAAGGATCACTTATCTCTCCCTCGGATCAATCAGATCATCGATTCGACTGCAGGATGCGAAAAAATCTCCTTCCTCGACGCCTACTCAGGCTACAACCAGATCCGGCTGAAGGTCGAAGATCAGGAGAAAACGGCGTTCATCACGCCGTTCAGAGTATTCTGCTACAACACAATGCCCTCCGGGCTGAAGAACACGGGCGCCACGTATCAACGGTACATGCAGGCATGCCTGAAGGACCAGATCGGCCGCAATATCCAAGTCTATGTCGACGACATAGTCATCCAAACTAGCGAGGCGAGAACGCTCATCGACGATCTCCGCGAGACGTTCGATAATCTCGACCGCTACAAGATCAAGCTCAACCCTGAAAAGTGCGCCTTCGGCGTCCCATCTGGCCAGCTGCTCGGCTACTTCATCTCCCAGCAAGGGATCGAGGCAAACCCGAAGAAAATCCAGGCCATAATGGCCATGGAAAAACCGAAGAACCTCAAGGGCGTCCAGCAGCTTGCCGGGCGAATCGCGGCATTGAGCAGGTTCATCAGCCGCATGGGCGAAAAGGCTCTGCCGTTCTACCAGCTCCTACGCAAAGCAGACAAATTCGAGTGGACGCCTGAGGCGGACGACGCATTCGAAGATCTGAAGCAGCTGCTCTCTACCTCGCCGGTCCTGGTCACGCCAAAGGAACGCGAGCCTTTACTATTGTACATAGCAGCCACACACCAGGTGGTAAGCACCGTACTGGTGGTCGAGCGACTCGAAGAGGGCAAAATCCATGGGGTCCAACGCCCAATCTACTACCTCAGCGAGGTATTGACACCGACAAAGCAGAGGTACCCCCACTACCAGAAACTCTCCTACGACATGTTAATGACGGATCGTCAGCTGAGCCACTACTTCCAGGAGCACCAGGTGATGGTCGTCAACGAGGCACCCCTGAACAGCATCCTGAACAATCCGTAGGCCACAGGACGCGTGGCTCTATGGGGCATCGAGCTGTCACCTCCAGACATCGTCTATGAGAAGTGCCACGCGATCAAGTCTCAAGTCCTCCCAGACTTCCTCGTGCACTGGATGGAGCTGCAGCTGCCAGACACCCTAGACATGACACAGTCATGGACGATGCACTTTGACGGCTCCAAGCGCGAAGCCGGAGCAGGAGCCGGGGTCATACTGACCTCCCCGCAGGGCGACAAGATGAAGTACGTCCTCCGGATGAAGTTTCGAGCTTCCAACAACGAGGCCGAATACGAGGCCCTCATCCACGGCATGCGGATGGCCAAGATCTGCGGCGCAACACGCCTCGTCATCTATGGTGACTCCAACCTCGTCGTCCAGCAGACGATGAACGAGTGCGACGCGCACGCCGCCAACATGATCGCGTACCGCGCACTCTACAACGCACTCGAAGGAGGCTTTGACGGCTGCGAGCTTCGGCACGTTGGCAGAGAAAGCAACGAAGAGGCCGACAGACTCGCCAACATCGTCTCCACATGCGCACGGGTGCCACCAGGTGTGTTCCTCGAACAGATCTGCGTGCCATCCATCAAACGAAAATTCCCAAAGGGATCACCCGAAGAAGCAGAACACTCGAGGGCTGCGCTACCCGAAGGACAGGAGAACCCAAAAAGCTAGACACAGAGGTCGTTGTGGTCAACCTGATGCAGGTCATGGCGGTCGAAGAAACTTGGACGCGGCCATACCTCCGGTACTTGGTAGACGGAGAACTGCCTGATAGCCCGATAGATGACCGGCGCATATCTCGCTGGTCCAAGGCCTTCACCATCATTAATGGCGAGCTGTACAAACGCAGCATTTCGGGTGTACTACAAAGGTGTGTCACCATCGATGACGGCAAAACCATACTTAAAGACATCCACGAGGTCATCTGCGGCCATCATGCAGGCAGCCGCTCCCTTGTCTCCAAAGCTCTACGAGCTAGATTCTACTGGCCAACGGCCATGAACGACGCCAAGGACATCGTCCGAAGATGCAACGGATGCCAGAGGTTCGCAGACAAACCGCACGCACCCGGATCAGAGCTCAGGCACATACCTTTGGCCTGGCCTTTCACCCAGTGGGGCCTCGACATGATCGGCAAACTGCCAAGGTCCTCGAAAGGAGGTCACGTCTACCTCCTGGTCGCAGTCGACAAATTCACCAAGTAGATTGAGGCCATGCCCGTCACTAACCAAAAAGGCAAAACTGCCGTCAAGTTCTTTGAATCCATTGTCTACAGGTTCGGCGTGCCGCATAGCATCATCACCGACAACGGGTCGAACTTCATCTCCAAAGAATTGCAGGACTTCTGCGAAGGCCTCGGAATCAACATCACATACGCCTCCGTGGTGCACCCACAAACGAACGGGCAGGTCGAGAAGGCCAACGGCCTCGTCGGCCCTGGCATCAAGAGGCGCCTAATGAGCCCACTCGAGCGAATCACAGGAGCCTGGACACAAGAGCTACCCTCGGTCCTGTGGAGCCTACGCACAACGCCAACTAGCTCAATCGGATACACGCCTTTCTTCATGGTGCACGGAGCCGAAGCCGTGCTACCAGCAGAGGTACGCCACAAGGCCCCATGGGTCGTCGCTTACAGCGAAGCTGAATCGACGGCCGCACTCGAAGACGCCGTCGACACACTCGACGAGGCGCGTGACATAGCAGCAACTCGATCAGTGGTGTACCAACAGAGTCTCCGCAACTACCACAGCCGACGGCTGCGCCCAAGGTCCTTCGTCGAAGGAGACCTCGTCTTGCGACTCAAGCAAGAGCGACCAAAGAAATTCGAGTCACCATGGGAAGGTCCCTATATCGTCACTGAAGTCATCCCAGGTGGCGCCTATCACCTTAAGCACGTGGAGTCTAGAGTCGCATACTCCAACCCATGGTACGTTGCACAGCTGTGACGCTTCTACCCCTAGCTACCTCCCTCTTTTACTTTCAATAAGGCTATTTAGCCAAGGCTACTCAGCCAAACAATGTACCTCCTCCATTACGATATGAATAAATCTAAGTGTCTCGCCCCGAAATTCTGTTTATTGTTCGTATTTTACTCCATGTTACAACGCACTCGGGGGATCCCCCCACCTCACGACTTCATCGACTGAGGATAATGCGTGTATACCTGAGTAGCTGACCACGTCAGGCTAACGAAAAGGACACGTATACAAACAAAGCACTACGTGCTAAACAACAACATAACCTTTCCAACGAAGGGCAGAACACGCCCAGTCAAATATATACAAATTTTACATCTATCTTTTTTACAGGTCCTACCTATTCTGAAGAATAGCCTGAGCATGCTGCTTAAACAGATCTACGATTTGTTCGGCATACTGCCTTAGAGCCGCGTAATGCGGACGCATATCCCACTCGCCACTATCTGGCCAAAGAGGCGGCCCAGCCGCTACAACAGACAGATCTACATCAGGACGATGTAATCGCACAAGGGAGAGCACGGCCTTCACCCCCGCGACGAGCTAATGCCGCACCAGTTCCCTGACATGATGCACATTTCGAAACTTCGACAGTAGGCCAGGGAGAGTCGACGGCGCATCATCCAGCGTAAACATTACATGCAGAACCGACGCCAGCGAAGACCTCACTTGACTCAGCACCGGCGATACCTGATGGACACGGTCCTGCACTGTCACAAGGACCATGGCACGGTCACGGTCCATCCATGAGAACCCGTCGGCCTCCATGTCCTGCTGAGTCAAGCAGTTGATCCGAACAGCAACACGCTCCTTTTCCTCCCTCGGAGCAAGGTTAGCACCTGCAATACTTGCAAAGAGTAAGGTGAAAGGCCAACAGGCGCATCCGAAGTAATGGGCAACAGCTCGGAAAACTCACACTGAAGCTGTTCAGACAAACGAAGCAACTCCGCCATCAAGTACTCCTCTCTGGCAGCGCCCCGATCCGCCTTGGATTTCCAAACATCGGCGTGGCCACGCACCCCAAGCAACTCTTTCTCAAGGCTATGGATGCGGTCTCGAAGAAACACAATCTGCGACGCACCATCCAGGGATGCCGCAGCTGCGCCGCAAACGAAGTGTCAACGGGATCTTCACCCGAAGGCCCCTAGAGTAAAAGAATACAAGGATATGAACAAGCAGACGAAGGAGCACAGAACTCGGAAATTCATTATGTGCAGCAAAAGCCACTACATGGCACAAGGATCGTTCATAGAAATAATTACAACACAAGAAACGAAAACTATCCTACAACTACAAAGCCTACGAAGCTGCATCCTGACTAGCCTCGGAACCGGACTGCCTCTCCTTGGCCTCTCCCTGCTGCCTCAGCGTGTACTCGGCCATCAGGTCAATCAACTTCGGCCCATAACGCTTACAGCGAGCAGCATAGATGGCGAAAGCTACCTCGGATCCGTCAGCAGCCGTCGGCATCCAGGAGGTGACCTGATGAATATCCAGCTCCATCCCAGACGCCAAGGCCATTGCCAGCCCGACGGGCGCGCCAATGCCTTTCTGCTTGCGCTTGTACACCGCAGGAGCTTCAGCTGACAATGCATCCGCCAAGGCATCAACATCTTCGAGGGCGACGCCCTTGGGGACGAGCTCCTTGTAGAAGCGCCCGAGAACCTCCTTGGCCTTGGCAAGCGAGCCGACCACAGTACTGCAGTGGTCTTCGACCACCGCAGCAGCATCATCCAGAGCATTTCCGTGCTCCAGAGCACCGCAATCAAACTCGATGCCCAAGACATCTAAAGAAACAAAGGAAGAAGCATAAATAAAAGCGCTACAAGGAAAGACAAGGAAGCCGAAAAGGGAAGATGGAGAAACTCACCCGAAATAGCCTTGGCAGCCGCCATCAGCTTGCCGGCTACCTC
The DNA here is from genome assembly GCA_023614405.1 of Avena insularis. NCBI lineage: Eukaryota > Viridiplantae > Streptophyta > Magnoliopsida > Poales > Poaceae > Avena > Avena insularis. The sequence goes on along the minus strand of CM042689.1, from coordinate 242,230,915 downwards.
TCTCTCGCGCGAAGCCATGGCGGTGGCGAGCTGCTCCTCGCGGTCTGTAGCCTCCTGCTGCAGGCGCTCCTTGGCCGCGGCCGCGTTGGCTAGCTCCAGCTTGAGGCGCTCCTTCGCACCAACGGCGACCTCAGCCTTCTACTCCGCTTGCCCAAGGCTCTTTTTGAGAGCATCAAGCTCACGGAGAGAGGTATTGTGGTCCTCTGCAGTCAGCAAAACACCTATCAGATCGAAAGACAAAGAAATACAAGACGAAGCAAAAAGACCAAGTCGTAAACATACCTTGAAGCTGTTTGAAACTGGCCTCCAATGCCAGGTGCTGCTGCACCAACTGGTTGGCGCCGTGCACAAACTGCAAAAGATACTACCCGTCAAACAAAGGCGCGAGGGCTACGCCCAAAAGAACAAGCAAAGAAAGTTGAACATACGAAAAACGCTCGGGGGCTCCCCCGAGAATCAAAGAAAAAATGATCAACAGATCTTCCTACAGATACTCGGGGGCTTCCCCCGAGACAAGAAGTGAAAAACAAGTACGAGCAGCAGATCACCCAAAAGACGCCCGGGGGCTTCCCCCGAGGCACAAAGAAACAATGACCAACAAACCATCCAAAAAAGCTCGGGGGCTCCCCCTTCGGCAGAAAACACTTATGTGGTTAGACGGCGACTCCGAAGGTCCGCTCGTAGTCTTCTGAGGGACAACCACCCGATCCTCCTGTGGAGAAGGGTTCGGAGCAGCACTCACAGAAAGTGAAAAAACAAGCAATATGAAGAAGAGAGTTGGGAGAAAGATGATGCAGCTGGATACCATAAAGAAAAAGCAATCCACGAAGGAAATCATGGACTGGGAAGGAAAAGCCCCGAAGGACAAAGGCAACGAACATAACCCGAAACCCAGCGGGAGGACAGGGAATTACCTCGTTGCCAGGGAGTTTGACGGCCTCCCTATCCTGCGGGATCAAGCCCCGCTCACTGAGCTCGCGGAGATCACTCTCACGCGTCTCCGATCGCTGCCAGCCACCGTTGGTGACACGGGAAGCGGCAGAACCCTTCTTGCCACCAGCAGCGCTGGTACCAACTGCAGAGGAGGACTTCTTTGGCTTCCCCATGGCAGTGCGGCGGCGCCGACAGAGAGCATGCAAGATCAAAGAAGGAAATGCTCAGGGAAATTCCAGCGCGCAGTGAGAAAGCTCAAGAGACGATGGGAGCAGTGAAACAAGAATGGCTGCAGTGAAAACAAATTCACCTTTTCCCCAACGATTATAAGGACGAAGACGATGCACGACGACCGTCCATCGGGAAGACCTAGAGGCAACATCAAGATCTGACCGTCCACGTGTCAGTACAGCAGCGAACCGTCGCTCGCACTCCGTCCACTATGCGTGGAAATCGAGGCGACACCGTAATTATCTCCACACCGCACGTCATCTCTGGCGCTACAGACTCTTGAGGTCACCGATCGTCAGCACTGACGTCATCAAAAGCTATGCTAGCAACAGTTACAATTCTTCGGCTATACAATTAAGAGTACTCACTCGAATCTACGATTCGACTAACTACTGGGCTACTCTATCGATACCGGCCGCGCACCAAAAAGTGAACAAAACGCTACATCACTGAATTATTTCTTCGAGTCCTATGTCGAGTCTACGACTCCACTACGGACTCGGGGGCTACTCCCATAGCGAAGCCACATCGAAGCCGGCGAGCTCCATCGTCGTGCCCCCAGAGGGCCTGGTCATCCCCGCATCAGCGGTGATCGAAACCACCGGCGGCGACCATAATATGGCGGCGCTAGATCCTCTAGAAGAAGAGCCAGACTCGCACAAGGGCGAATGGCGCGGCTCGGACATCACCGACCGCGACATCCAAGAGATGGTCGCCGAAGGCTACCTCCCCGCGATGGAGGAGCTCGCCTGGCGGGCGGCGCCGGCCGGCGAGGTGACACCTTCTCCCCAAGCCAGAGAAAAGGTGTACCTCAAGGCTCAGCTGGTACGCGGCGTTTCTTTGCCCATCTCCCACTTCTTTCTCTCCGTCTTGAACCACTACAAGGTCCAACCCCATAACCTCTCCCCCAATAGCATTTTAGTGCTTAGCAACTTCGCGGCACTTTGTGAGGGTTACCTAGGGATTAGGCCTAGGTTAGACTTGTTCGTGTACTTCTTCACCGTCAAACGTGAAGCCGGACATAGTAGGGAGGAGCTTAGGAACTGCGGCACCATAAGCTTCAAGATCCGACCTGGCCGGCGGTTCCCCGACATTGTCGGCCACGAGTCCTGCAAAAACTTGCAACGGACGTACTTCTACGGCCCCGACATTCCTTTGGCGGGCCGAGAAGTAACGTACCCGGACTTCGCGGATGGAGCCGCCGCAGAAGTTTCCACATGGAGATCCCATGCCTCCCTTCCCTTCGACCTCGACGCTTCTCGTGCAATAAGGCGGATCGAATGGTTCGTAGAGATGGGTTTGACCGGCTTGGACCTGGCCATGTGCTGGTTCATCAGGCGAATCCAACCTCTGCAACACCACGCGAAGTTCATGCACGAGTATACCAGTGATCGAAGGGATACCCTTCGGATCTCCGTGGATAACTTCTCGAGCGACTCCGTCAAGCTCCGCCTGAAGGACATCGTCAAGGTGAAGGATAAGAAGCGTGGCTTCACCATCACCTACGACATGTTCGTAGACGGCAAGTGCCCAAAGGTATATATGTATTTTCCGTGTACGACATATACTCCAGTTTCTCCGTCTTGCCATTACCACCCCATCTAACACGGTGATTTCTAACTTAACAGCTTAGTGATCTAGATGAGGATAACCTGGTTGCCCAAATCTACGATCCAAAGATGAAGGAAGTCACGGTCGTGTCCGATGATGATGTCCCATTGGCGCGAAAGCGGAAGAGCTCCACCTCTGACGCTGCCGACGGAGGCAAGAAGAAGAAGACGGAGGGTGGAGCCTCCAAGAAGACTACCGCCACCCTGGAGGCAGAAAAGAGAAAAGCCACCGGGATTTTTGCCAAAGCACCCCCCCTAGTGTAAGCTTCTCATTCTCCGACATTGTCTATCTGTCTGTTTTGTTCCTGTACTTATGCACTTTGCACGTTTCAGGAAGAAAGCCACGACCAGCCTCAAGAAGACCTCCAAGACTTTGGGGGCTTCTATAAATATCAAGGATATGCTGCATCGTGACTCCTCCCCTGCCATCACCCCTGCTACTCCTGCCGTCAAGCCTTCCTCTGCCCCGACAAGTTCTCAAGCCCAGGAGGCACCAGGCCCTTCTGTCATGGAAGTGGATTCTGGCGCCTTTACTGAACTCGCTGTTGTCGGTGAATAGGCGACGCAGGAGAGCACTGCTCTACAAATGGCTGAAGCTCCGGCTAAGGATGCCATCGGTAGCGGCAAGGCGGTGGTAGGAACTGGTACCTCTGCCGAAGGCGGTGCCCCTACTTCCTAGAAACCCTTCGAGTTCCCGAAGATAGTTTACCCAGCGCTTACGCCGAGTAACACAACTCTGATTCCTGGCGGAGTGTCATCATCTCCGACGTGCGGTATTGAGGAGCTTCTCTGACAAGCAGATATCTTGCGAGGAAATAGCATTTCCTTTGGCAAGCTGCTGGCCGAGAGCGCTACAAACCTCAAGATTATTGCACTTGTAAGTTTTACTTTACCTTTTGCATTTCATATGAGTATCCCACTGTAGCCCCCGAGGATGTAGACGGAAAACCATAGATTTTGCATCTATATGCTCTAAGAGTGACTAAGTTAGAAAGAACTCTCACTGTAGCCCCCAAGCATTTAGGTGGAAGAAATTATTCCGACTAGATGCTTTAAGAGTAGCATACGCAGTGTTTATAATTTTCAATACTATGCCCTCAAGCCTCTAGTTGTAACTGAATCAGTTCTGACTAGATGCTTAAAGAAAAGCTAAGCATTTTCCGAGTTAAAACTTTATACTGTAGCCCCCAAGCTTCTAATCGAGAACTGAAGTAGCTCCGACTAGATGCTTAAAGAAAAGCTAAGCATATTGCTAAGTTAAAAAACTTTCGCTGTAGCCTCCGAGCGCCTAGATGGAAAGTTTCCGACTAGGTGCTCCAAGCATACTAAACAACAGTTTGACTTTTTTCCTTTGCTCCACAGAACAAGAATGCTTGGAGGGGCATGGCCAACGACAAGTACCAGAAGATGCGCGCAGATCTTGAAGCCGAAAAGGGTAAAACTGCCATCTTGAAGGAACAGATCATCAAAAACAAGAGTCTGTTTTATTTTTTGCGCATTCTGTCTTGGTTTTATGCCTTCATTCTCCGAGTACTTACTGTGTACTTTTGTTTTCTCCGACTTTGCAAAACATGTCGCCAAGGCCAAGGATGTTGTTGAGCAGTCCAAGCACATCCAGCACCTGGACACCGAGAACAGAATCCTTAAGAAGGAGAGGGAAGAGATGCTGAAGATGCACAAGGATTCCATAAAAGCCCTGCAGGATTTCGCCTCGCGGAAATCAATCGCTTGAAGGAGGAGCTTGCGATCTTATAAGATCAGAAGCAAGCTGCTGATGAGCAAAACCAACGCCACAGCGAGGCGTTTAAGCTCCTCCAAGACGAGAAGGAATCCTTGGCAGACACCCTCTGGCAGGCCAAGGCCAGCATCTTCAGTAAGTTTCCTCCGCCTTGTATTTATGTAGTCTGGATACTTAGAGTTTATTGAACTCATGCGCTCATTGTCGGAATTTTCAGCTCCTATGGGTTTAACCCGGTCGCCTCCTTCGGAGAAGGAATGCATGGTTCTTGCCGGCAACTTCATCAACACCGCCATCACCCAAGCCAAGGAGATTGCCAAACCCTCTAGATATACATCAAGGCCTCGGACTCCGTGATGAAGTACTCGGAGATTCTGCGCCGAGCCCCCGAGCGTGTTACAAGATGGAAAGCTTCATGTGCACGGGCTGGCGCGAGGATGGCGCTCTCAATGGTGAAGGCACACTACGAAGATGCCGACATCGACACGGTGACCTCTGGCATCCCCGACGTTGATGATGACGACAAAGAGATTGATCATGAGGCCATCTTGACATCACTCGCGGGATATGACACCAGAGTTGCCGAGTTGGTGGACATCGACGTCTTCGTGCCCATGAACACCATCTACAGCGTCAATCAAGATTCCTCCGAGTCTCATCATAGCGCCGACGTTGAGGGTGATTCTCCGGTTGGGGACGATGCTGCTTCCAAGTCTCCTGCGCCCAAAGAGTGAAAAACACTATGTAATATTTGTTTTGCCTTTGGTATATGCACGAAAAAACCTTGATGATGTAACTTAAGGCGGAAAACAATCGTTGTTATTTCCTACTACTTAAGAACTTAGTTCCCAGCATGTATATATTTTTTAAGCAAGTGTTGGCTTATCCATTACTTTGGTTCTTATGCTTGAATTTTCGTGAGTCGGAAGAGTCGTTGTCGGAACCATGCGCTTAGGTGATGATGCCCAATGGCACCGTCAATAACCTAAGCACAAAATCGCCGAAAATAAGTGTCGAAAGTCACTACTCTAGAATCCACATAAAAACGACAAAGAACGTGTAAACCAGAAAACTTAAGCTAACGCCCGTAGGCGGAATTTTCACAAGTGCAAACGCAAAGCTTGTGCATAAAGGTTTTACATGATCCAAAAATGAACACTAAAGGAGGTAGAAGACTCAGGAATATGAGTGAACCAAAGAGCTTTATTTCATTGATCATATAAGAGATACACAATTAGATAAAAGATGCTAAGTCTAAAAAGGACATAGTTGTGCTATATTCCATGGCCGATCATGCTCCGGGTAGTCATCATCCGGATCATGTCGCTTATGCTTATGATCCTCGTTGGGTCTATCCTTTAGTTCACAATTGTCAACAAGGTAGTAAGACCTATTGAGCAGCGCCTTGCTTATGATGAACGGTCCTTCCTATGGCGGGGTTAATTTGTGTGACTTCTTCTGCTTAAGTCGGAGCACCAAATCCCCCTCTTTAAACGAGCGATGCCGAACGCGGTGACTATGGTAGCTGCGTAGCTTCTGCTGGTATATGGTGGATCTTTGGCATGCCAAAACGCGCTCCTCCTCGAGAAGGTCCACATCCAGGCGTCTGGATTCTTCAGCGTCATCCTCGTCGTAGGCGGCAACTCTTGGTGCATCGTGGAGGATGTTGGAAGGCAGGATGGCTTTTGCTCCATATACCATGAAGTAAGGGGTGTAGCCGGTAGATCTGTTGGGTGTAGTTCGTAAACTCCACAGCACAGATGGCAATTCTTCCGCCTAGGCTCCAGCTGCTCTATGTAGCGGTGCCTCAAGACGTGGCTTGATTCCCTGCAGAATTAATCCATTGGCTCGCTCGACCTGTCCATTGGATTGTGGGTGTGCCACAGATGCAAGATCAAGTCGGATGCCTTTCTCCCAGCAATATGCCTCCACTTCTCCGAGTGATAAATTGCTACCATTGTCGGTGATAATGCTATGTGGGAGACCAAATCTCACCACTAGATCTCGGACGAACCTGAGGGCAGTTGCCCCATCAAGCTTTCTAATGGGTTTAGCTTCTATCCATTTAGTGAATTTATCAACTGCTACGAGCAGATGTGTAAACCCACAAGGTGCCGTCTGTAACGGTCCTACCATGTCTATCCCCCAGACCGCAAACGACCAAGTTATTGGTATTGTTTGCAGTTCTTCAACAGGAACATGTGGTTGTCGGGCATAAATACTGGCATCCCATGCATGTCTCAACCAGCTTGTCGGCGTCCGCCTTCACGGTCAGCCAGTAGAATCCTTGCCGGAAGGCTTTCGCGACCAACGATCGAGGAGCGGCGTGATGCCCGCAATCTTCGAGATGGATTTCGCGTAGGATTTCCATACCTTCTAGATGGGAAACACACTTTAGGTATACACCAGTAGTGCTCCTTTTGTAGAGTTGCCCATTGATTATGGTATAACCCTTTGCTCGTCATACTATTTGCCGTCTTTCGACTTTGTCGTCGGGCAAAGTTCTATTTTCGAGGTATGTCATGAACGGTTTTGTCCAAGCCAGAGGGACCTTAGTCACCATGTTGACGAAAGAGTCAGCTCTATCTGGATTGTCGATGTCGGCTCCCTTCACGGATGGTGTGCACAGATGGTCTAGGAAAACTCTGGCGAATTCATGCCTCGATCCTAGCTTAGATGTAAGATCAGCCGCCTGCTTTTGTTCCCTAGGCACATACTTAACCGTAGCCCAAGAAGCTCTTGGCTATCTCGGCCCACTTCGCCTCGATATGCCGCCATCATAGGGTTCCGCAGATTCTGTGCCCACCACTGGGCAACCAAGTCGGAATCTCCACAGCAAACTATGCGCTTGATGCCAATATCCTTGTCTACACGTAGTCCGTGAATCAGTGCTTCATACTCCGCCATGTTGTTTGTAGCCTCGAAGTGGATCTGCAGAACATAGTGTAGCTTGTCTCCTGTTGGTGACTGTAGCAATACACCAGCCCCTGAGCCGTTGAGCAGCTTTGATCCGTCAAAGTGCATCACCCAGTACTCTGGTTCTAGCAACGGAGTAGCATCTAGCATCTCCATCCAATCTACAACAAAATCCGCCAAGGCTTGTGACTTGATAGCGTCGTGTCTCTTGTAGGTGATCTCGAAGGCGGCAAGTTCAATGCCCCACTTCACGACCCTTCCTGTAGCGTCGCTGTTGTTGATGATGTCAGACAGTGGAGTCTTGCTCACCACTGTGATTGGGTGCTCCTGAAAGTTATGCCTCAACTTCTGAGAAGCAAGGAATACTCCATAAGCTATCTTTTGGTAGTGCGGGTAACGCTGCTTGGACTCCGTCAAGACCTCGCTCACATAGTAAACTAGTCGTTGAACTCCGTGCTCATAGCCTGGTTCCTTCCGCTCTACCACGACGACGATGCTGATAACCCTGTTGGTTGCCGCCATGTAAATTAATAGGGGCTCTCCAGGCTCGGGTGCTGCAAGGATGGGCGCTGAGGAAAGAATCTCCTTGAGCTGCTTCAATGCTGCATCTTTGTTCGTCCGTCCACGTGAATTTGTCCGCCTTCTTCAGCAACTTGTATAGCGGCAGAGCCTTCTCTCCAAGTCGGCTGACGAACCAACTAACTGCTGCAACACAACCTGTTAGTCGTTGAATGTCCTTTAGGCATGTCGGACGGTTTATATTCAAGATGGCCTTGATTTTCTCCGGGTTGACCTTGATTCCGTGCTGGGAAACGATGAAGCCCAACAATTTGCCAGCTGGGACCCCGAAGACGCCCTTCTTAGGATTAAGCATCATGTTGTATTTCCGGAGATTATCAAAGGTTTCTTTTAAGTCGGAGATTAAGTCGTTTGACGTTTTGGGCATCACCGCAATATCGTCCACGTAGGTGTGAATGTTCTGACCAATTTTGTCGTGAAGGCAATGTTGCATTGTCCGCTGGTAGGTAGCACCTGCGTTTTTCAGCCCAAAGGGCATTGTGACATAGCAAAACGTGCCGTATGGGGTAGTGAACGAAGTGGCCAATTGGTCCGACTTCCTCATCTTGATCTGGTGGTATCGTGAGTATGCATCGAGAAAACACAAAAGTTCTGAGCCAGCCGTCGAGTCAATGACTTGGTCAATGCGAGGCAAAGCAAACGGATCTTTGGGACATGCTTTGTTCAAGCCGGTGTAATCAACACACATTCTTAATTCATTGGTTCCCTTTTTGGGGACAAGTACAGGATTGGCCACCCATTGGGTGTGAAGGACTTCTCGGATAAATCTAGCCTTAAGTAACCTAGCTATCTCTTTGCCAATGGCGCGTCTCTTCTCATCTCCAAAGCATCGTAGAGGTTGTTTCACTGGTTTGGATTTTGGATCAATGTTTAAGCTATGCTCGGCAAGTTCCCTAGGTACACCTTTCATGTCGGCAGGTTGCCAGGCAAAGATGTCCCTATTCTCACGGAGGAACTCGACAAGCGCGCTTTCCTATTTGGGATCCAGGTTTGTCCCAATGGCGGTGACCTTGGAGGCATCGCCTACTACAAGTTCCACCGGCTTGGTCTCGATGGCGGCCTTGAACGCAGGAGCGGAGTCAGAGATCTGCTTCTTCGACGTGGGCATCTCTGAGTCATTGACCTTGCTCTGGATATCTTTGAATTCTTCGTTGTAGAGGACAGCTTCTGCAACGGCTGCTTCGTTGATCTCGCAGTCCCTTGCCTTGGTAAATCTTCCGGATACGGTGATGATGCCGTTTGGTCCGGGTATCTTGAGCTTGTTGTAGACGAAGCATGGCTTGGCCATGAACGTGTGGAATATGTCGCGGCCAAATATGACGTGGTACACGCTTTTGAAGGGGACCACCTCGAAGGTCATGCGCTCTTGGCGGTAATTATTAACATCGGCGAAGGCAACCTGAAGTGTAATGCACCCAAGGGACCGAGCCTCCCGACCAGGCACTACGCCGTGGAAGATGGTGTTGGTCCGTCTTAGGTTTGCCTCCATCAAGTTCATCTTTTGCAGTGTATCCAGGTACATGATGTTGATGCTGCTTCCACTGTCCACCATAAACTTGGTGAACTCCACGCCGTCAATCAAGGGGTTGATGACCATGGCGTACTGGTTCTCCGTGGGTATAAGGTCTGGGTGGTCCGTCCTGTCCCAAGTTATTGGAACCTCCGACCAGCGCAGGTACTGGGGGACTGGGGGAGAGTAGCCATCAGGATCCTCAGAGAGGTCTTCTGTTGTCGGACGATGGGGGTGCCAAGGAAAGTGTGGTAGACTGGGGCCTTCTTCGCGAAGGGGTTCTTGCCTTTGTCGTCGCTCTTGGCGGCGTGCTTGGGGTCAACGTCCTCGTCCATGTCACTTGAATCCTTGGACTCCTCCTCCTTCTTCTTCCCCTTGCCCTTGCCGCACGGTCTGTTCTTCCGACTTTGCTTGTAGCCGGACTCCGGGTCTTCCTTGAGGTCGTTGACGAACTTGCAGTGTCGATTGGTATGGGTGGCTTTGCCATTGACGTCGAGGTGTACGAGGCATGGCATATCACGGTACTCCTCATAGGTTTGGGGAACGCGGAGCGGCGCAGAGGTGGTTTCACTTCCTCGTTGCTGCCCACGACCAGCTCCCCTTCCTCGGCCATGTTGTCCGCCCTCTTCTCGTCCTGCAAAAGTCATGGCGACCATGTCGGTAGATTGCTTTTCTTCTGGAGCGGTCTTCCGCTTTGTACTGTTGTTCCTCCGAGCTTGAGTTGGAACGGCCGTTGCCGGCAAGGAGCCACGAGCATCGTCGTCAGCAGCTGCGAACTCACTAGCCAACTGAATCATCTGGTTCAAGTCGAGCTGGTGATTTTCCTGCAAGCGCTTCAGCTTATGTCGGAGCAACGTGCCCCTTTCCAACCCATCGATGAAGGCGGCCATGGCGGTCTGAGCGTGCACTCCTGCGCAGGAATTCTTCATGTCCAGCCAGCGGGAGAGGTAGGCTCGAGATGTCTCGTCTTTCTCTTGCACGCACCGCTGTAGATCGCCCACAGTGCAGGGACGCTTGTATGTACCCTCAAAGTTATTGGTGAACGCTTCTTGCATGTCCAACCAGTTGTAGATAGATTTCTCCGGCAAGTCGTCGATCCATTGGCGGGCCGTACCCGCCAACATTAATGGGAGGTACTTGACGGCGATGTTGGGGTTGCCTCCGGCAATCTCCACCGCGTTGCCGTAGTCCTGCAAACGTGTGGCTGGCTTGGCAGTGCCGTCATAGGGCTTGATGGTCTTGTCAATCCGGAAGCCTTTGGGGTAAGTTGCGGACCGTATTGCAGGTCCAAAGCAACATGGTCCCAGGTATGGTCCTTCCCGGGCCTCGTGGATCTTATCGATCCGTGAACGTGCATTGTATGGCTTCGGGTTCTTCTTCTTTTTGTCAACAGGGGATGGGCTGCATGAACGACGCGGGCCTCCTCCGCCATGGTGACTGCTTGGTGGTGACGGAGGCGGAGGTGGCGGTGGGTTAGCCTTCTTGCTGTTACCCTCCTGCGACGCCTCACGTCTGTCACGGTTGCTTGTCGGACGCGGAGGGTCATGGCGCGACCTGCTCTTATGTCCTTCGTTGTGCTTTCCATCATGACGGGTCTGCTCCGTGTTGTCGCGGATGACGATGCCACACTGCTTTGGTGGGGGCATATCCGTACGATGGTGAGCTTTGTAATCTTCGCGATGTCGGGGGGACCAGGGCGGTGGCGATGGGCAACGAGGTCGGGCCTTTTCTCCGTGGTCAGAGGATATTGGGATAGCATCCTTCCTGTTGCGTGCATCCCTCCATCTTCGTTCTGAGGAACCCGTCTGGGACCCGACATCAAGAGGAGATCTGTCCCTTGGTGGCTTGTACTGGCTAGACTGGAAGAGCGCTGGGTTAGACTCAAGCCTCTGGGAGGTGGCCTTTTCCTGCTGCTTCACCGCCTTGGCCACTAGGTCGTAGACCTATTCCACTGCCTCAGGCGATCTATCCTGCTCCAGAAGGGTCTTGGCGACGGCGAGGTTAAGGAGTGGGGTGGGCATCACCTGCTTGCCTTCACTGTCAATGTATGGCTTGGTTTGTGCCGACTTCGAGGGAGCCCATCCTAGGTTGCGCCGTACACCAGGATCGTTGATGACGCGAGCCGGAGCTTTCTTAGCCTTCTGCTGCTGTAGCAGAGTCTTGTATTCGGCCTCCATTGCTCTAGCTTTCTCTATGGACTTTTGCGTGTTGACCAGATCTCGATCTAGTTTAGCGCCTTGCTCCGCGATGGCTTGCGCTTCCTCCAGCAGCTGCTGGCATTTCTCATCAAGCTGGGTCACGTTCCGGATATGAGCAACGGTTAGTGGCTCGACGAGGAGATTGTCGTACATCACTCTATCAGCTGGAGTAACTTGGGCTGCTGCAGACGTAGATGCTGGAGGCGGCAAGTTTGCGGTGTTGTTGTTACTCGGGCCGGTGCCGAGTTCCTGCGGCTGCTGCACTGGGTTGGGCGGAGGAGGCATGTCTTTTGCGCGATCATCGTCAGCAGCAATAAGTGGCCCCTTCCCCTTTTCCAGTGCCGTGGGCGGAGCTCGTCTGGGTTGATCTTCGTCCATCGTCGTCCCAATGGTGACGGACACCCCTCAGGACGCGATAGCGTTGTTGGCCTGCTCGTCGCGCGAGTAATCCTCCTCCATCTCCTGCATAGCGGAGTCTAGTTCTTCTGGACTGAAGTCTATCTCCTCTGAATTTGCACTAAAATCAGCATAAAGCACATCAATGACAGAGTCGGAGGGTGCCAGGACTTCCTCGATGACGGGCGGTGGAGGTGCAACGGACTCGACGATGACTGGAGGCGGTGGTGCTGCTACGACGATGGCGGCCGGAGGCGGTGGTGGCGGTGGCTGAATCGGAGGGGCTCCGTCAATGAGCGCATTTGCGCACCGAGCTGCGCCGCTTGCCTCCGCGTAGTTGTTGACGGTGCTCACCATCTCTTCGAGGGTAAGGCGTCCCTGCTGCCGCCGTCTTAAAGAATGTCGGAGAAGCGTGCGGTCCGATCCTTCCACGAAGTGATCTGAGGCATTATCATCGGGTAGTGGGCTAGGTCGGCTCAGATGCGGAGCCACCGCCGTGTCGCGGGTTTTCGCCCTCTCTCTGAACGCAGCGCGCCAGATCGAAGATGGTAACCACGCCGACGAACTTGGATCTCTGCTGTCTAGACGCACGGACTAAGCCGGCGGATTTGCAGTGATCTTCCACCTTTATATCCTGCACAGGGGCGGTTTGGGTGGGCCTTGAATTTTTCCGATATTTGCCGGCAAACTCCGAAGAGAGATCCGACATCGATCCATCCGCGAACTTATCCTGCCCGTAGGCGGTTCGTGCGGGTCTTGAATTTTTCCGATCTTTGCCGGCAAACTCCGAAGAGAGATCCAACATCGATCCTTCCGTGAACGTATCCTGCCCGTAGGCGGTCCGTGCGGGTCTTGATGCTCCTCCAACTCCCAGGGAACTAGTGCCCGAGTCGGTTTCGCCGATGAAGAGGTGGATGTCTCCGATAGGAACGATCGAACACCGCGTAGGGTTCGTCTTTGCCGGGATCCAGAACTCGTCGGGAGGGACGATCGGAACGTTGCCGGAGAAGAGAACGCGACCGATGGCTACGGTTTCGCCGATTCCCGCGAAGATCTTGGTCCTCGCCCGCTGAAGAGCCTGAAGCGCCTCTTGCCCCACGGTGGGCGCCAACTGTCGTGGTATTACCGACAAGTACGCCATGGAGGAGTCCTCACAGTGCGTGTTTAGAGACGTGGGGTAAGGCGTAAGGTTGACGGGTACGAGGTAACACAGCTTACCCAGGTTCAGATCCCACAACGGTGGCAGAATCCTACTCCTGCTATAAATCACTATAAGGGCAATACGCCGAGTTACAGAGATAGGTTCGCTGTGCGAGATTGTCTGAGATTGTCTGATCTTGTGCCCTAAAGGCTCCCATAGGCCCGACTGATATAATCGCCAGGTCCTAGGGTTACAGGGAAAAGTCCTAGCCGGACAGGTTACAGAGTCCTACACCGCCTATTACTAGTCTTGTGTATCTTGCACTCCAAGGCTCCGGATACGCTGGTGACTCCACCGTAGCCTTCCTTTATCCGGCATGGGCCTCCCTTCTGGATCCACCTAACTGGGCCACCCAGCAGGCCATAGGCCATGCTACCGACTATGGGCCACCCGGGTTAGTCAGATAAGAGACATGCTATGAGGATACCCATATAGCATATCCCCAACAGCACACACTCCTGGGCGGCGACCGGAATGCAGCCAGAGCGGGAGGGAGGCTGGAACTCCCTAGCAGTGGCCGGAGCCGTGGCCATAGCGGGATCGAGCTCCCTCGGTGGTGTCCGAAACATGTCCAGGATGGGAATGCTGGCGGCGGTGGTTGGTGCTCATCTGGAGTCGATTTGGGAATCGGCTGTGGAGGCGTGGAGCTGTGTGCGGGAACCGATGCGGGAGTGGCGGCGGCGTGCTACGGGCAAGGGGTGGAGGTGTGGTGAGAAAGAGGGGAATGTGGGGGGCAGTTTTGGGAGTTCGACGATTTTTTCGCACTTGCCGTCGCCCCCGCCTTAAGCCCTGACGAAAACTCCCAAAAAAAATTGCGCCCTAAGCTGTGAGATGGAGGGATTAGTAGTACAATACTCCCTCTATCCCAGTTTATAAGACTTACGCGTATATCTAGGTCGTCCGCATGAGCTATATAATATAAATTATATACTATAAAAATTATATCATTAGAAAATATAACATTTGAAGTTTCTAATAATATAATTTTTATCTTATGTACCTCATGCTAAGTTGGTTAATTTTTTAACCTAAAAATACGCGTAAGTCTTATAAACCGAGACGGAGAGAGTAGATTATATCTTAAGAGTTATAGCTACATTTAATGATTTTGGGTATATGCATGCATATGATTGGGGCTAACCATGTTTTTGCCTATGATATCGTGCAAGGCTTGTAGCTAAGCTAAGATACAACCTCACGTTCTCTTTTTATTAATTATAGTGTCACGTAAGCAATTTGTCTATGATACCGTGCTAAAAAACACGCATTGAAAAAGTCGTAAGAATACTGTAGACGCCTCTAGTCCATTTTTTATCCTGTCTGTTCCGCCTTGAAACACGGGGAGACGCATGTGTTGTGCCTAACTCCTCTCTCGATTCTGACCCTAACAGGAGTAGCGTCAGTAAATGAATGTCATTGCTTGGCAGTAGTACTAGTAGTATAGGTTTGGCCTCCGCAAGGAATCGTGGATGCTGTTGCATTAGTACTACTAGTACAAGTTGTTGATATGCAATGTAAGCACGTCAACGAGCTGAGTTGTTTAACAGGCACCAGCGGAATCGATTGTTCAAAACGGTCATCTCGTGCTTGCCCGAGCACCTAAAGAGATCGAAAGGGAAGTTCAAACATGGAGCTATGAATATGATAGATCGAAAAGAGAACAAACTTGTTTCAGAACAAAGAAAAAAGGAAGAGGTGGGCCGCGCGCAGCCGAAACTAGAGAATGCATTTGGTGACGATGATGATTGGGGAATAAAAATAACAAGGATTGCGAGTTTGGTTTAAGGTTTCTCCTGCCGGGCACCGCTTTGCGGTACACGTCACACACCTAGAGCAGAGGTTCCCATCCCATGTGAGCGGGACCCACACGCTGCCACCGCCTAACACGGCTCATCCATTCTCTAATATTCTGATCATACGCGAACCAGAACCAAATATGGTAACCGGAAAAGGGTTATGGTCGCCGGGGAGGGGCCCATGGGTGTGTTGTCTCGGGCGACCAATCACAACTAAGAGCATCTCCACTCAGGTGAGACAGGCAGTTTTTAGACCCATTTTTTTATTCGGACATCAAAAAATGACCTAGTTGTGTTTTTGCAACGCGATTTCATCTGGATTTGGCATAAATTTCGTCCAGGATGATCCCGGGGCGCTGGGAACGCCGGACGAAGGGAAATCAGCGAAAAAACGGCTTTGTGTGTGTTCCACCCTATCAGCGACTGGAAGCCGAGTCGTCGTTATCTCTTCGCCTCGGCTCCCGCGACGGACCGTCGGACAATGACTACCCGTCTCGTCGGCCACGCGTCGCCATAATGGCGCGCCATCGCCGCCTCGTCTTCCCGCCGTTTTCCCTTTTTCCACCGACGCTGCTACACCCCTCTCTCCTTCGCCGCCCATTTCGGCCTATAAAAGTCGGCGCCCTCGCCGGCTCACACCACACACTCTCCTCCCCATTCCCCACGAACTCCACCTCCGGCGAGAAGAAGAACCTCTCGGCAAAATACATGGCGGAGTGGTACCCAGGTGATCCCGCAGCGGCCAACGGCTTCGACCGGCGTACCCTCCAGCCGTGGGAGGCCCAGATGCTCCACGACGCCGGCTACATGGCGCCGCAGGACTTTCGGTGCCCGTCCGACTGGAAGCTCAGCGTCGGCGGCGTGCCGGTGCCGTCGGTGCCAGAGGACGACGAGACGGTGGAGAAGATACAGGCCGCCATCACGGCGATGGAGAATCCGGAGCTTGACGAAGACCCCGGTAACTTAGTTTACTAGGAGCAGTTCTTAGCCGAGCGCCGGAACCGGGAGCTCGGCGCCCACGAAGGACCTCCCGGCTCTCCGTCGAAGCGCAACAACGCGGCGGGCGCCATCGATAGTGGAGTGCGCCGGGACGGATGCTCTGCCGTCCTCGAGCACACCCACGACAACAATTTCCCGAGGTTGGGCTTCCCGCTCTGCCAACGCCCGCGGCGAGGGCGAGGCGCGCACCTCTGGCGAACTGGCTACCTAGGAGGATGGGCAGCCTCAGTTCCTCGTCCTCGTCCGCCTTGGCCTCGTGCTCGTCCGGCTTCGCGCTGGCACAGTCATCGCGAGCCAACGACAAGACGCTTTGGCCTGTGAAGCGGGAGGCCGACACGCCGGTGCATTCGCTGTCGAGGACGAGATCGCGAGGAATCATCATCAACGAGCCCCGCACGCCGTCGCCGCCGACCGGCCGGCTTTGCCTGCGCCAACCGAAGCCTAAGCTGGCGGACTGGGCGGTCCCCGTCGACGAGGACTCCTTCGCCATCAAGATGGTGAAGGAGCGCTCTCTGCAGGCCGCCACCGATGCCGCCTGGTCTAGGGCAGACTAGGAGCACGAGGAGTCCATCAGAGTTTGGCGGCAGTAGGAGGCCGAGCGCCAGGCCAACGCTTGTCGCGAGCTCGCCTACCAGGGCGCGCCGCTCGTCGTCCTCGACAACGATGACGTTAGCCCGTCGGCCCATCCATGGCGGTAGACGCCCGGCAGTACACATGCTTCTACCATAACTTCGGCATGTGAGCGGCATCCGCCGTCATCGGCATCAGCCTCGGCCTCAGTCGTTTCTAAGTTTTTTTTAGTATTTTTAGCCTAATGAAGTCAAAATTCGGGAGTTTGCCCGAATTTAATATAATATGTATGAATTCGCCGACTATAAAATTTGACCAAATTCAGAAAGTCGGCCTAGAAACTACTAGAAAACTGGTCATTTTCAGACCGAAATTTACATTCATTCGACGGTATTTAACTCCAGATTTCATACTACAAACGCCCGAGTGAGTGGAGGTGCTCTAGCGCAACATACCCTGCGTCCTCACCTCGCCGCCAGCCCGGCGCCTTCATCTCAGGTGCCAGTGGCCTGCGTGATGGGGGCAAATTTCTTTCTTTTACCATACTATCTGTTTACACTTGACATGACATAATTTTTTTTATAAAATTCCGTCAATCAAATAAAAATTATTAATAGTAGTAAAAATAAATTTAAAAATAATAAAAATTACAAATACGTCATTGGACTACCTAATGACAACTATGTTATTTCTGTTATACAGCCGATAGAGACTGTTCTCTCATCACACATTTTTTTGTATTTTATTCTAGTATCCCTTTATCTCTTTCGCTGCAACGATAGTTTTGTACGGTTATCCTTAGCCTATAATGCAAGGGTAGCTCCTGCCATTCGCGGTATAAAAAACCTATGACATTGCATTCGTGAGTGTCAGACTGAATATTGTTAGATGTATATATTTGTATCGTAGTTTTTCCATATGTTAGGGGGCTTCTTTCATATTCATATCTGTATCTGTATTATATATTGTAGCCTTTGGCTCTAGAGGAATACAAGTTGCATATTCCTGACATGGTATCAGAGCTAGGTTAGCATCCTCCTACTCGCAACTTCGTCACTGCAGCCGCCACCGTCCCTGTCGCCGACGGCCTTGCCGTCGTCGACGCCGCCGGTCGCCGTCGTTGCCCGTTCCGTCTCCCGATCCAGATCCGTTCCTGATTCGCAGAATCTTCTCCATCAGATCGATTCTCCACAAGATCGATCTCTTCGTCATTGGCTTGCGCAGGCTATCGGTCGATCTCCTGCTGGTTCCGGTCGATCTCTGCTTGGTATCGATCTTGGTATCGATCTCTGCTTGGTATCGGAGATCTTGCACGCGGGACCCGAGGACCTGAGGAGCCCCGGTCGTCGATCTTGCACGCGGGACCCGAGGAGCCCCGGTCGTCGACCTCCTCCACGGGGGACCGCACGCGGGACTGCATCTCCTCCCGACGCCCGCCTCCACGCGCCCCGGTCGTCGACCTCCTCCACGCAGGACTGCACACCCGCCCGACGCCCCGCCTACCTGACGCCCTGCCGCCGCCTGCTGGCCGGCGCTGCATCTCCTCCACGCGGGCCTGCACCCCCGCCCGACGCTGCACGCGGGCCTGCACCCCCGCCCGACCACTTGACGCTCCGCCGCCGCCCTCCCCACCTGCTGGCCATCCCTGTTGGCCCTGCTGGCCGGCGCTGCTCCTGATTGGATGTGAGCACAGATTCGTTTTCGTCAGATCCGAGAGTTGACCAAAAAAAATTGAGCTATGTCTTCTGCATCGGGCTATGTTGCGATTCCTCGCTGCCCGGTGATCTTCGATGGCGCAAATTATCCTGATTTCGCTACCTTTATGCGCGTTCACATGCGCGGTCTCCGTCTTTGGGGTGTGCTCTACAGCGAGGTATCATGTCCGCCATGCCCCCCTGCTCCTGTGGCTCCTCTTCCGCCGACGCCGATTGTTCTCGGCGCTGATGCTTCTCAGGACGCCAAGGATGCTGCTCAGAGTGCCGATGATAGTGCTGTTGCTACTTATGACCTGAAGTTCAAGCAGTACTCTGCTGATCTCGAGACCTATCGCCACGATCTGACTGCCTACACTCAGTGGATCGATGAGGATGCCCGTGCTGCTGCTGTTCTCACCTCCAGTGTTCTGCCTCAGTATGCTGCTAAGTTCATGAGTCTCCCTACTGTTGCCGCTCAGTGGGCACATCTTCGTCAGCGCTATCAGCCGTCCGGAGATGCTCTTTACTTGTCTGTGGTTCGCCAGGAGCATGCTCTTCAGCAGGGTGATTCCACTATTGATGAGTTCTATACTCAAAGTGCTGCTATCTGGCGTCAGCTTGATTCTCTTCGTACTGCTGTTTGTGATACATGCTCGTGCTGCCAGATTGTGCGCTCGGATTTGGAGTTTCACCGCATCTATGAGTTTCTGTCTCGGCTCCGCCAAGAGTTTGAGCCCCGGCGTGCTTAGATGAATGCTCGTGGTCGTGTTCCGCTCTCTGAGGTGTTGTCTGAGCTTCGGGACGAGGAGATCCGTCTCCGTGGTGCTGGTCTTCTTGCGGTTCCATCTGTGCTTGCTACTCGTGGTCCTCATATGCCGTCTGCTCCCTCGACTCAGCTGCGGTCCTCTGTGCCGCCGCCGATACTACCCACTCCTCCAGGTCAAGGCCAGCTTCAGCACCAAAGAGCCTCGTGGTCCACAAGACCTCAGCAACCGAAATAAGCACCAGCAAGCTCAGGGTCGTGGTCGCCAGGTTCTCTTCGTCGCTTCTCTTAATGCAATAGGGATGGCCACACTTGGGCCACCTGTTATACACGGGATCCCAGTTTACGTCAGCAGCACCAGGCTCGTGGGCAGTCGGCTCCTTCCGGGTCTTCAGCAGTTGCTCTCTCTTATCAGGACATTATCAGGAGTCTTGTGATGCTTGCTGCTCTGTGCTCTTCTTCGACGGGCAATGAGGTTCTGGATCGATCCTTCCCAAGATCGCGACCACACCACCTTCTACATACCAGTACGCTCGTAGTGGTATCTGGATTCTGGAGCTTCCTTTCATATGACCTATGAGTCTTCTTTTCTGTCCGCTCTTCGTTCTCTCCCTTCTCCTATCCGTGTTTTCATGGCTGATGGTACCTCTCTTCCTGTTTCCAGTCGGGGCACTCTTTCTACTTCTTTTTCTGTTCCTGATATTTCTCATGTCCCTCTTCTTAAGATGAATCTGTTCTCTGCTAGCCAGCTTACTGACTCTGGTTGTCGCGTCATTCTTGATGTTGATTCTTGTGTTGTCCAGGATTGTCGCACACAGACCCTAGTTGGAGCTGGCCCTCGCGGCCATGACTCTTTAGGACTTTGGG
Source organism: Avena insularis (assembly GCA_023614405.1). Lineage (NCBI taxonomy): Eukaryota > Viridiplantae > Streptophyta > Magnoliopsida > Poales > Poaceae > Avena > Avena insularis. Next base: position 242,210,914 of record CM042689.1, on the reverse strand, counting down.
AGTTAGACTGGCTTCGTGTTCCTTCCGCTGCCACTTTGAAATAACATGTGGGCCCCCATGTGTGGTTTTGGTAATTAATGACAATCTCTATGAACTAATGAAGTTGTACTTGTAGGAATTGTCCATAGGCAATGCTTGAACCATATGTTGGCTTCAAGGTTTGGAGAAGAAGAAAGTGAAGAGGATCAAGTGGTGACCAAGGTGTTCAAAGAGTGATCTACAGATTGGTCATGTGAGAGTTAAACCTATGAAGATCTCATGCTTAAAGCTTGCCATCCTTGGTGATCATGGATCGATGAAGACAAGGTCAAAGTAAAGGTTTCCCCATGTTGTATGGGGGAGTAACTTGCAAGTCTTCATCAAGAAAGTGCTTACAAGACCAATCAAGAAAGGTGTTCCATCTTGAGAAGGACAAGACCGTCTAAATCATAATCAAGTGGAATATGCGCAAGGCAAAGGTATGATCTTGATAGGGTTTCTTTCTTACCGGTCTCGTGGTGTTAGTTGGGGAGACCGGTTTATAGGATATACAACCGTACTATCAAGAGGGGCTCCCAAGTGAGTAACTCGATCATATCGTTCAGAGAGATCTCAAACCTTTGCATACTTAGCATCATCCTTTCTTGGTTGTTATTTGGATCTTATCCATGTGAGGTTCTAGAGCTTGTGGTAATATTCATAACAAGCCCTAGTTCATCAAAAACGGATTTCCCCTTTATATCTTATTGCGTTTTTGATCTTGGAGGTTTTACCGGTTTGTCTTTTAGAGATAGGTAAAACCTTCCATTATTTGGTTATTACTCATGTGAGGATTTAGATCCTGTTTTAATCTCCATGGCAAGCTCTAGTTCATCGAAAACGGATTTCATATGCATTCTCTACTACGTTTTTGATGTTGGAGGTTTTACTGGTTTGTCTTTTTGAGAGAGGTTAAACCTTTCGTCATTTGGTTATATACTCCCTTGCTGGACTATTATGTTTTTTGTATGATCTTGTAGAGATTATTGTCCTCTTTAAAACGAGCCCAAGATCATCAAAATTGGAGTCCGGATGCAAAAGTTATGGATGTTCTCGTATTGGTCTTTCTGCCAGTTTTTGTAAGACCGGAGACTCCGGACTAATTTCCGGTCTAATCTCCGGACCGCGTCCAGTACGTCCTCCAGATTGTCCCCGTTTGGCCTGGGTACACCGGAGACTCCGGACCGGGCGATTCCTGGGCCTAACGGTTGGATTTCTAGGGACCTATTTAAGGGGCCCTTCTTCACCAATGGTTCCCTATCTCTCTTGCAAGTTTCCCCCCACCATTGTTGACCTTTTGAAGCTTGCTACCCCCCTTCAATCCCTCCCTTGATTCTTGCATATACTTTAGGGATTTGAAGGAGGAGATCTAGATCTACAATCCTACCAATCCATCTCTCCTCTAAGTGAGGGGAACATCTTGGGATCTAGATCTTGGAGTCTTTTGTGGATTTCCTCCTTTGTTCTTCCTATCTTATTCCCCCACAAGATTTTGTAGCTTTGGTGGAAATTGGGAGAGAAGGATTTGAGCACTACTTGTGTTCTTGCCATTGCATTTGGTGCATCGGTTTGAGTTCTCCCCGGAGGATTTGGTGAGTGAAAGCTGAGGAGCTTTTTACTCTTGGGTTCTTGGAACCCTAGACGGTTTGTTGGTGTTGCAGGCTGTGGCCTTGGTGGAGTTTGTTGGGAGCCTCCAATTAAGTTGTGGAGAAGTGCCCCAACCTTGTGAGAGGTTCCGGTTGCCACTGACAAGTGCACCGATAGTGGAAGCGTGGATCGATCCCATTGGGGTGAGATTCACCGGAGAATAAGGGAGGCCTTTTGTGGCATTGGTGGTTTGATACCACCCCCTCTCCAAACAAGACGTACTCCATGTTGGGAGGAACTCGGTAAAATATCGGTGTCCCCGCGTGCCTCGGTTATCTCTATACCCGAGCTCTTTACTTATGCACTTTACATTGTGATAGCCTTCATGCTTGAAGTAATATATATCTTGCTATCACTTTGTTGCTTGTATTGCTTAGCATAAGTTGTTGGTGCATATAGGTGAAGCTTAGTTGTTCTAGGTTGTTCTTAACAAAGTAAACACTAGTTTTATTCCGCCTTTGTTGAGCCACTCTAGGAAAATTTTTAATCTCCTATTCACCCCCCTCTAGGCGACATCCGTATCCTTTTAATTGGTATCAGAGCCCGGTCTCTCATTTTAGGCTTCGCCGCCTAGAGAGTAAAGATGTCGGCTAGGGGATTTGTGCATAATGACATGTTCATATTCGATGGCACAAATTATGATATATGGAAAACTCGTATGCTTATTTATTTTTGGGACATGGACCCAAATTTGGAGCGTATTGTACATATAGGTTTTTCTCCTCCCATGGATTTCAAAAATCTATCTTGTGAGTATGAGAAAAACTTATATCTCAATGCTCAAGCTTCTAATGTGCTTGTTAATGCTTTGAGCTATGTAGTTACCTCCTCAATAATTCCTTTTTGGAGCGCTCATGAGTTATGGACAAAACTTTAAGGTAAATATGTTGTGTCCAACATTATTGAGGATGATTGTGTTGCTTCCACTTCCGGTCGAGATGAGTTCTCATCCTCTACCACTTCACCAACATGTGACTTTTCACAAGGTAATGATATGGTGAGTGGTGATAGAAATTGCAATTTAGATAGTGTGCTAACTATTTGTAATCCCTCATCTCTTTCTAGTTGCAATAATCTATCTTTGGACTTTAACGCTTCTAGCACTACCAACTTCTTACATTCTTGTGTTAATAGTCCTTGCATATCATGTAGAAATGACTTGAATAAATCTCATGATGATATGCTCGTGTTGTCTTGTTGCCATGATAAAAATGCTTCCATTTCCTATAGTGCTTGTGTTGCTAACCATGTAGAGGAAACCTAAGATTCTATGGGCCAAGACATGGTTTTGAATGAAGCCACAAATGCAATCTCATCTTCACCTTCTTCCGGTACCCACCTATGCTTTATGGCTAGGGATTCTAAGGTAACTCCTACTTTGGAACCCATTACCTCTTGTGATGAGGAGGATGTGGATAATGTGTAAGAAGAGCCTGATATTGATGATTTATATGAAAAGGGTGAGATTGTTTATCATTCCCTTGTTAAAAAGGATATTGCTTTCTCTAAATTTGTTGAAGTCTTGGACTTTGCTATTAAGAGCAAAGAACATATTGATAAGTTAGAAACACAAATTGAGGTGCATGATAACAACGTTGATAAAATGTGTAGTCTTGAGCGTGAGTATGCTAATATAATTGCAAACCTAAATAAAGCTCTTGAAGAGGAACAAACCACTAAGGAATCTCTTGAGTATACCTTTTCTTTAGAGCTATCTAGAGTAAAGGAATCTCATGATAGAGATCTTGAGATGGCAAGTGATCTCAAAAGTAAAAATGATGAGACTCAAGTTGCTTATGCTAAACTCCTTGAGGATTTTGACACCTCAAAGGTAACATCTAGTGGGCCTCATGTGGACATTAGCACTATATCTACTCCAAATGTTATATTGCCATGTGCTAGTCCTTGTAATTCATCCTCTCATAACCATGCTATATCTCGTGATGAATTACATTCCGTTCCTTGTTGCTCTAACAATGTAGCATCTACTTCCTCTAGTACTTTTATTGAAACTAACCATGTAGAGGAAATCAAAAGGCTCAAGGCTCAAGTCACTTCTTTGAAGAATGACTTGAAAAAGGGTCATCAAGGGAAGGTCACACTCAACAAAATCTTGAGTGTGCAAAAATCCCCAAATGACAAGAGTGGGCTTGGATTCAACTCCAATATCAAGAACAAGTCCACTATCAAGTTGAAGCACAAGGACAAAAACAAGAATGGCCAATATCAAGTCAAGAATCCGGCCAACATTGTTTGATTCAAGTGCAAGGAAGAAGGGCACCATGTTAGATCTTGCCAATTGAAGAAAAAGCCTCTTAGTGTGAAGCAACAAGGGAAGCGGCCTCAAGCTCCACCTCAAGTCATTAATGGGCCTCTTCCTAAGAGGACTACTCGAGCTCTTCCTCGATTTGTGGCTTCACCTAAGAAGAAAGATGGCAAGAGAAGAACTTGATACATATGTCGTGCAAAGGGGCATATTTCTTCCTCATGCACTATTGGTATCTCCTCATCCAACCCTATCATTATTGATGATGCTTATTCTCTTTGTAAGGATGAGGTTGGAAATGTGTTTGCCAAATTTGTTGGTGCTCAATGTGGGTTCAAGAAAAGAACCATTTGGGTTGCCAAGCCTATTGTGACTAACCTCTTAGGACCCAACTTGGTTGGGGACCAACAAGCCAAAACTTGATCAATAGGTATTGATGGAGGGCATTGGAGACTTGGTTACATTATGAAGAATTGAGGGATCTTCATCAATTATTTGTGTCAAGCCAAGCCATTTGGATTATCATGATTATGTTATATATCCAATGTTCCTCCTTGCGGTAACATATGCTTAACTCATTACATTGAAAGTTACTCGCCCCCTTGTGCATGTGTTGGTTTTGTATCTTCCATGTTTTTGTACATGTTGTGCTTTCCACCTAATTATCTTGAGGTATCAAGCATATTTGTGTATGATTAGGTGGCACACCATGTATGTGTGTTTCTTGTGTTTTAGCCTTACTTGGTTACATTTGGTATCTTATTAGGCTCTTGTGGGAGATTAATGGATTATCCCATTTTTGGGGAGTGTTATGCTTGGGCATTCCACAATCCTAAAATTGTGTGTACATGAGTAATACCACCTAGTATTTATATTGGATTATTGTCTATTCACTATGTGCTATAATTCTCATGAGAAATTTAAGTTTTATAAGGTCCATTAATTATCTATTTGTATCATTTTGCCTCATGTTGGTTTCATGGTAGTATCACATTATGGGGGAGTCATATGCTTAGTGCATATTACAATCCTAGAAAATGTGAACATTCGAGGTTGTGTCACTTAGAATTGATATTGATAATTATCTAGATCCTATGTGACACATTTTGCTCATACAAATTCCAATTTGCCTGAATGCCTGTATTGCTCATATTTTGGATCTTGTATGTGAGAATGTTTCTTGGTATGTGTTTCCTCGTATTAGATATATATATCCTCATGGAAACAATTTGCTTCAAGCTACTCTAATCACTAGTGATTGTGTGACTATTGGAAGCTACCAAGAATCTTGTTCGAAGCATCAATTGTAATTCTTATATTTTGTTATATGCTTCTTGTTGTGACTATGATCTTGTATATCCATGTAAGCTACCTTGGGAAAAGTATACCCAATATTTCTTGTCCTTGGACAATGAATACTCAATTTATGGTAGAATTTATTGATCATATTCACGTTGGCCCTTGCTTAATCTTGTCCTATCTATGGCCAAGTAAATGTTTCGTGTGCTCCCATGCCTTACTTGCCTCTTATGAATCTTCTTATTTTATGATATTCTCTTGTGTTTTATTTAATATAGGTAGTAGTGATGATCTCATTTGTGTACATTTTGCATTCAAAAGAAAATTATATATAATGTACTACTTATGGGTGAGCTCTCCTATATTATCTAGAACAATCCTTTTATGCTTCCTGTTTTGTTCCATATCATATTTTATATGCTTGGAAGCTCAATCTTTTCGTTTTGGTATTTTGTGCCATCATGAAAAGTTTGGGGAGTTTGGTTTCTTGTTGGAACCTTGCTCTTTTTGGGAGTTGGTTTTGTCTCATTCCTTGTTCATGTTTTGTCTGTTTTTAGAATGAGATAAATCCTTGAGTATTTGTGTTCTTGTATATCTTTTGCTCTTTGGATTTTTCCTAGTTTATTTGTTGAACTTGTGAATCTTTCACGTGTTGAATTGGTTCTTTGATACAATTTGGACACCATTTGTCATGTCTCACTCTTGTGTGTGACATCTCGGTTTACTTGGTGCTTTTGTTCAAATTGTATCTCCTTTTTGGTTCTTGAAAGCCTCGTGCAGGCATATTTACTACATGTTTATATTATGGCATGTTTGCTTTCTTTGATCCAATATATAGGGAAAACTCCACCAAATCCCATCGGCTAAGTTGTGCATGAAATTCAATTTCATATCAATATGCACATATTTATGTGGAGTCTCTCCTATGTATTGTAGTTGCACTAACTACATTGGACCAATAAGTTTGGGGACCATTTTGTACTTAATTGTGTTTTAGGTACATTGGAGATATATTGGATGCTTGTCTCTCGATTTTGAAGAAGTAGAGCTTACAAGAAAATTTGAGGCAAGATGTAGGATGACCAACGAATTCCTATCCTCTACATCCTACCAATTATATCTCGATAACAAGTATCTCTTGCTCATGCATATTTATCTTACTTCCAACCTTTTGTAGGTTGCATCTTGGCATGAATTCTTGTTATTGTATTTATTGTTGTATTTCTAGCCATGGTATTAAAAGAACTCTCTATTGTAAATGTGCATAAGTTGAGATGAGTGCATATAATTGGGAATATACAAAATCATGCATATGATCCACCAATTCCAAATATGTCAATCTAGTAATTTTATTGCCTATCTTTTCCTCAACTTCTCTCATGTGCAATAGTGAAATTTTTCTAGTTGATTTGTCCTTGTGATACTTGTTGCCTTTCTCCATATATTCCAACTTTCTCCTTTTCCCTTGGTGATAGTTGTAATGTATGGGGTGTGTTGGTTGTTGAAGCTCATCGATGTACAATAAGATATTTGAGCCATTTGGCCATGCTTTCAAGAAAAATCTTATTGGTATTATCATGACTTCATTTTGGATATCTTTCTCTATTGATTTTAAGTATCTACTTTGTGTGTACATGTTTCTTTGTGGATTAATATCTTTGCAAGATTGTCTACTTAGAAACTTATACACATGAAAGAGGTTACTCAATTTTTTCTTGATATCTTCCTTGTTTCGTGTTTGTTGTATGGTCATGCTAAGCAATATCATTCATTGAAGACTATGTGGATATGCAATGATCATCCTTGTACTAGTCTTATAATATGCTTTGTCATGCATCTCACACATCCTTATGGTTGAGCCCGCTAATATGTTGTCTCTTACTTATTGCTCAACCATTTGTTTCTTGCAAATTTTATGCCTTGGTATTTGCTCATTTGCACAAAGCTGTTTTATAAGTAAAATAGAGGAAGTGAGGATTCCATGTTGTGCACATTGTATTCACATACAAAAACCTAATGTTGCACATACCTTGGGGAGCTTCCTAACTTTATTTATAGCATCACTTTGTGCTTATCATATTTGTTCTCTCATGCCTTGTATTGTTAAAATGGAGTTGGATGAGTGAGGATTCCATGATTATGCACTTTGTTCCCAAATGAAATTATCATAATTGGTGCATTATCTTTGGGGAGCTCATCTAATTCATTTAATAATGCTCATTTATCTTCTTTCTCATTCGTTGTGCCTTAAATGTTTATGGGGGAGCAAGGATTCCATATTTGTGCATTATGTATTCGAATGCATTTATTTTTAAATTGTGCACAAATCTTGGGGAGCTTCTCCATTTATTATTTAAAAACATTCTTTTGCTCTTTTGTTGCTTTCAATTGGTTTATCGGATCTTATGATTGCTTACATCATTTGTTGATTCTTCTTTTATTTTATTTCTTTTGGCAATCTTTGGGTCCTCGATATAGTTCTACTTCCTCCCAAGTATTCATCATTGGATATGTGCGAATGCACACCGTTTGGGGATTTATCACTATATTGGCCATCTAGAACTAGTCATCCATTCGGCAATCGATGCCAATGGGGGAGAAGTTTTAGAGGGTTTTAGGGGAATGGTTTATGCCTTGAGTTTGTTTCTAAGCATTTGCCTTTCATGCTCTTGCATCTTTGTTGTTGCTTAGCATGTGGTAAATATAGAGGAAACTCCACCAATGATAATGATTGGCAATATATGCAATGAAATTCAAGTTCATCACACATGCATAGATTGTGGGGGAGTTTGCTCTATATATGGTGGTGGTACCAATATCACATACTTATGTATTATTTGATATTGGTGCTACCATTTTATGTGTTAAATTCCTTATATAAACCTTCTCAAATGGATTTTCATCAATTACCAAAATGGGGGAGATTGAACGAACATGTGGGCCCCCATGTGTGGTTTTCGTAATTAATGACAATCTCTATGGACTAATGCTTGTATCAAGTTGTACTTGTAGGAATTGTCCATAGGCAATGCTTGAACCATATGTTGGCTTCAAGGTTTGGAGAAGAAGAAAGTGAAGAGGATCAAGTGGTGACCAAGGTGTTCAAAGGGTGATCCACCGATTGGTCATGTGAGAGTTAAACCTATGAAGATCTCATGCTTAAAGCTTGCCATCCTCGGTGATCATGGATCTATGAATACAAGGTCAAAGTAAAGGTCTCCCCATGTTGTATGGGGGAGTAACTTGCAAGTCTTCATCAAGCAAGTGCGTACAAGACTAATCAAGAAAGGTGTTCCATCTTGAGAAGGACAAGACCGTCTAAATCATAATCAAGTGGAATATGCGCAAGGCAAAGGTATGATCTTGATAGGATTTCTTTCTTACCGGTCTAGTGGTGTTAGTTGGGGAGACCGGTTTATAGGATAGACAACCGTACTATCAAGAGGGGCTCCCAAGTGAGTAACTCGATCATATCGTTCAAAGAGAGCTCAAACCTTTGCATACTTAGCATCATCCTTTCTTGGTTGTTATTTGGATCTTATCCATGTGAGGTTCCAGAGCTTGTGGTAATATTCATAACAAGCCCTAGTTCATCAAAAACGGATTTCCCCTTTATATCTTATTGCGTTTTCGATCTTGGAGGTTTTACCGGTTTGTCTTTTAGAGATAGGTAAAACCTTCCATTATTTTGTTCTTACCCATGTGAGGATTTAGAGCTTGTTTTAATCTCCATGGCAAGATCTAGTTCATGAAAACGGATTTCATATGCATTCTCTACTACGTTTTCGATGTTGGAGGTTTTACTGGTTTCTCTTTTTGAGAGAGGTTAAAACTTTCGTCATTTGGTTCTATACTCCCTTGCTGGACTATTATGTTTTTCTGTATGATCTTGTAGAGATTATTGTCCTCTTTAAAATGAGCCCAAGATCATCAAAATCGGAGTCCGGATGCAAAAGTTATGGATGTTCTCGTATTGGTCTTTCTGCCAGTTTTTGTAAGACCGGAGACTCCGGACTAATCTCCGGTCTAATCTCCGGACCGCGTCCAGTACGTCCTCTAGATTGTCCCCGTTTGGCCTGGGTACACCGGAGACTCCAGTCCCAGTACAGAGACTCCGGACCGGGCGATTCCTGGGCCTAACGGTTGGATTTCTAGGGACCTATTTAAGGGGCCCTTCTTCCCCAATGGTTCCCTAGCTCTCTTGCAAGTTTTCCCCCACCATTGTTGACCTTTTGAAGCTTGCTACCCCCCTTCAATCCCTCCCTTGATTCTTGCATATACTTTAGGGATTTCAAGGAGGAGATCTAGATCTACAATCCTACCAATCCATCTCTCCTCTAAGTGAGGGGAACATCTTGGGATCTAGATCTTGGAGTCTTTTGTGGATTTCCTCCTTTGTTCTTCCTCTCTTATTCCCCCACAAGCTTTTGTAGCTTTGGTGGAATTTGGGAGAGCAGTATTTGAGCACTACTTGTGTTCTTGCCATTGCATTTGGTGCATCGGTTTGAGTTCTCCCTAGAGGATTTGGTGAGTGAAAGTTGAGAAGCTTTTTACTCTTGGGTTCTTGGAACCCTAGACGGTTTGTTGGTGTTGCAGGTTGTGGCCTTGGTGGAGTTTGTTGGGAGCCCCCAATTAAGTTGTGGAGAAGTGCCCCAACCTTGTGAGAGGCTCCGGTTGCCACCGACAAGTGCACCGATAGTGGAAGCGTGGATCGATCCCATTGGGGTGAGATTCACCGGAGAATAAGGGAGGCCTTTTGTGGCGTTGGTGGTTTGATACCACCCCCTCTCCAAACGAGACGTACTCCATGTTGGGAGGAACTCGGTAAAAATATCGGTGTCCCCGCGTGCCTCGGTTATCTCTATACCCGAGGTCTTTACTTATGCACTTTACATTGTGATAGCCTTCGTGCTTGAAGTAATATATATCTTGCTATCACTTTGTTGCTTGTATTGCTTAGCATAAGTTGTTGGTGCACATAGGTGAACCTTAGTTGTTCTAGGTTGTTCTTAACAAAGTAAACACTAGTTTTATTCCGCCTTTGTTGAGCCACTCTAGGAAAAGTTTTAATCGCCTATTCACCCCCCTCTAGGCGACATCTGTATCCTTTCACACTTCATCTGTCATTTCTTCTCCGGTCGTCGCCTCTGCTACCAGCTCCTTTCAGCAGTGGCATCATCGTCTTGGTCACCTTTGTGACTCTTGTCTGTCGTCATTAGTTCATCGTGGTCTTCTGGGGTCTGTCTCAGGAGATGGGTCTTTACATTGTCAGGGTTGTATGTTGGGCAAACAGATTCAGCTTCCCTACCCTACTAGCGCGTCTGTATCTCAGCGACCTTTTGATTTAGTTCATTCTGATGTTTGGGGTCTGGCTCCTTTCGCTTCGAAAGGGGGACATCGCTACTATATTTTATTCATCGATGATTTTTCTCGGTACACTTGGTTGTATTTTATGCGCTCTCGTAGTGAAGTGCTCTCCATATATTAGCGTTTTGCGGCCATGGTCCGCACTCAATATTCTTCCCCCATTCGTGTGTTTCGTGCTGATTCTACTGGTGAGTATATCTCCCAGATATTGCGAGGTGTTCTTGCTGAGCAGGGCACCCTTGCTCAGTTCTCCTGTCCTAGCGCACATGCCCAGAATGGCGTTGCTGAGCGTAAGCATCGCCATATTCTTGAGACCACTCGTGCCATGATGATTTCTTCTTCTCTTCCGCCGCATTTCTGGGATGAGGCTGTCGCTACATCGGCTTACCTCATCAATATTCAGCCTTCTACTGCTCTGCAGGGTGGCATCCCTCTTGAGCGCCTATCTGGACAGTCTCCAGACTACTCCATGCTTCACTTGTTTGGTTGTGTTTGCTATGTTCTCCTTGCTCCTCGCAAACGCACCAAACTGACCGCTCAATCTGTTGAGTGTGTCTTCCTTGGATACAGTGATGAGCATAAGGGCTATCTCTGTTGGGACCCCGTTGGTCGTCGGATGCGTATCTCTCGTGATGTTACTTTTGATGAGACGCGTTCTTTCTATCCTCGTCCCACCGCTGGTACCTACCCGGTGGGAGATATCTCTTTTCTTCTCTTTCCTGACACCCCTCCTTCTACTCCTATTGTGTCTTCTTCAGGATCTCCTCCCCCTGATGTCTCTTCTTGTACACCGTCCTCCTCTGCTCCGTCTAGTTCTCCTAGTTCTCCTCGTTCTCCCGAGTCTTCCTCTGCTATTCCTTCTTCTTCATCGTCGTCTCCTGAGTCGTCTTCCTCTGACGAGCTTCCCTCTACTCGTCATGTTCGTCAGCGTCGTGCCCCCAACCGTTACTCTCCTAGTCAGTATGGTATTTCTGTTGCCTCCGAGCCGACTTCTTATCGGAATGCTGAGCATCATCCTGAATGGCAACTGGCCATGGCTGAGGAGATTGTTGCGCTTGAGCGCACTGGCACCTGGGATCTTGTTTATCCTCCTCCCGGTGTTCGTCCTATCACGTGTAAGTGGGTCTATAAGATTAAGACCCGCTCTGATGGATCTCTTGAGCGCTATAAAGCGCGTCTTGTGGCTCATGGTTTTCAGCAGGAGCATGGTCGTGACTATGATGAGACCTTTGCTCATGTGGCTCATATGACCACCGTATGCATTTTCTTCTTGTTGTTGCTTCTGTTCGTCACTGGTCTGTGTCCCAGCTTGATGTTCAGAACGCCTTTCTCAATGGTGAGTTGAGTGAGGAGGTTTATATGCAGCCTCCTCCTGGGTATTCTGTTTCTGAGCGGATGGTTTGTCGTCTTCGACGTTCACTTTATGGCCTCAAACAGGCCCCTCGTGCCTGGTTTGAGCGCTTTGCTTCTGTCATGACTGCTGCTGGTTTCTCCCCTAGTGCTCATGATCCAGCGCTGTTTGTTCACACTTCTCCTCGTGGACGCACTCTTCTTCTTCTCTATGTTGATGATATGATCATTACTGGTGATGATCCTGAGTATATCGCCTTTGTTAAGGCTTGTCTTCGTGATCAGTTTCTTATGACTGATCTTGGTCCTCTTCGATACTTTCTTGGGATTGAGGTTTCCTCCACTTCTGATGGCTTTTACATCTCTCAGGAAAAGTATATTTAGGATCTTCTTGCTCGTGCTGCTCTTGGGGATGAGCGCACTGTTGAGATACCTATGGAGCTTAATGTTAAGCTTCAACCTACTGATGGTGATCCTCTTTCTGATCCGAGCCGTTATCGTCATCTTGTTGGGAGTCTTGTTTATCTTGATGTCACTCGTCCTGACATCTCTTATCCTGTTCATATTCTGAGTCAGTTTGTTTCTGCTCCTACCACTGTTCACTATAGTCATCTTCTCCGTGTTCTTCGTTATCTTCGTGGTACGATCACTCATCGCCTCTTCTTTCCTCGTTCCAGCTCCCTCCAGCTGCAGTGCTATTTGGACGCTATGTGGGTGAGTGATCCTTCGGATCGTCGTTCACTTTCTGCTTACTGTGTGTTTCTTGGTGGTTCGCTCATTGCTTGGAAGACAAAGAAACATACAGCGGTTTCCCGTTCGAGTGTTGAGGCTGAGTTGCGTGTTATGGCCTTATTGACTGCTGAAAGAGCATTTTCCTATCCCTCTGATTTTGATGTTTGATAACAACACACTTATCGGTTTAACTGTGTGCTATGTGTATCACATGTTTGATAAGAGGTGGCAAAAATATTGGCATATCAATTCCCTTTGCGAACACGGAGCTGACACTACCGGTCCAACCGGTAGTACCGCTTGATATAAGCGGTACTACCGCTTGACATGGTCGTACCGCTCGGGAGTACCGGGGCATACTGACTAACACTCACTCCTCTCTGTTTTGGTCAGTACCAAGCGGTACTTGGGACCGGTACTACCGCCCAGACCGGTAGTACCGCATCCTACGACCGGTACTACCGCTTGGGGGTAGTACCGCAAGGGCGATACCGCCCAAAACTGAAGAAAGTTGATGAACTTAAGCACCTCCGGTACTTGGTCCGGTACTTGACCGGTAGTACCGCTTGCAAGCGGTACTACCGCTTGAGTACCGGTACTACCGGTGCATTAATGACTCCAACGGCCATATTTCGTGGAGGGGTATAAATACCCCTCCACCTACCTTGGGACAAAGTGCTCAGCTCATTTAAGTCAAATACCACCATTGGAGTCCATTGGAGCCACCCATTCTTGAATATCTCCTCATTCAACCACCCAAAGTCCTTGATCTTTGGGGAATCGAAGGAGGAGGCCCCGATCTACTACTTCACCAAAAGAGATCTTCATTTCCCCCTCATTTCATTGAGGGCCCCTTTGCTCTAGTGTTTTCTTGGAAACCCTAGTTCTTGTTTTGGTTCTTACAAGCTTTTCTTTGATTGCTTTGACAACTTGCTTGTATTTGGGAGCCTCCGATTAAGTTGTGGATGTGTGCCCCAAACTTGTAACGGTGCCGGCTTCCACCTTGAAGGTTGCCGATATAGTGGAAGGTGAATCGATCCCGTTGGGGTGAGATTCATCGGAGAACAAGGGAGACCTCTCGTGGCGTTGATGGTTTGAAACCACCCCCTCTCCAAACGTAGACGTACTTCCCCTCAAAAGGAAGGAACTACGGGAAACAAATCCTTGTGTCTCCGCGTCCACTCTTCGGTTACCTCTATCCTTTACCGCACCTTACTTACTTGCTATTACTTTGTGTTGTGGTAGTCCTTGCATTATTGCCATATAGGTAAATTCACCGTAGTTGCATTATCTAGAGAATTTACCTTATTGTCAAACCTTAATTTGAAAAAAGAAGAAAATTTGAAGTAGCACCTATTCACCCCCCCCCCTCTAGGTGCCCATACGATCCTTTCAATTGGTATCAGAGCCTCGACTCTTTATTCGGGCTTTACCGCCTAAGAGAATATGGGTAGCAACGATGGGGATGGTGGTAGTGAGTCGACACCGGTGACCATGGAAGATCTCAAAAACTTGGAAACAAGATTGAGCTCTTCCTTGGTCAACGAAGTCAAGAATATGCTCGAGCAACTTCTTAAAGACAAAGAAAGCTCATAACCTCCATCTCCTCAAGAGGATCAACCATCCATTTTACCTAAAGGGAATACACCGGTATCCCCCGAGGGTATGGTGGTGGGGGGTAAACTTGACAACGTTAATTCCTCCACACACAATGATGGTGGGAAGGGTGAGCACCGTGACTCATGGTACTCTCCCGACCCTCCAATCCCTCACCCTCATGTTTACAATAGAGGTGACCCACCTAAGCTTGAAGAATCTGCTACTTTTGCTCAATGGCAATCACTAATGAGGACTCATATGCGCAGCTCTTGCATTGAACTATGGAACATCATCGAGCATGGACTCTTTATTAGGGATCCAAACAACTTGACAAGAAGAGAGGTTGTTAATAGTCAACTCAATGCCACTGCTTTGCATATGATTCAACAAGGTTTGGGGACAAAGGATTATCCACACATTGAGCACTTTAGCATTGCCAAGGAATCTTGGGATGCTCTCACTGTGTTGTTTATTGGAAATGAGAGTATGAGGAGGAACCGATATGATGCTCTAAGCAATGAAGCCGAAGGCTTCTACATGAAAGAAGGTGAAGATCATGAAGACATGTACCGAAGGCTCAAGACCACCGCGACTGATTTTAGGAATGTGGGTGCCTCACATGTAGATGATGCATGGATAAAAAGGAAATATGTGAGTGCACTCATGCCTTTTGAGCCCACCGACTTGAAGAGCCTACAAGGAAGACACAACTACCATCTCATGACCTCAAATGAAGTTATGCAAGAGATGGCTGCTTTCAAGGTTGCCGCCAAGAATGCCAAAGATGCCCGTAGCTCGTGCCCTTGGTATGAGCAATGTTGTCAATGTTGCTTTGAAGGCCAAAGTTGTGGACCATGGGGATGAAGATGATAGTGATGAAGGGATTTCCATGGACCATCCCGATGAAGTCAAGATTGCTCATGGTCAATATATGGCTTTCTATGCAAAGAACTTTTGGAAGAACCCCGCCAAGGCCAAGATGGAAATGGAACGGAGAAGCAATCCAAATGGGAAAAGAGAGAATACCACAAGGTTGAGAACTTGCTTCAATTGTGGTGACCGCTACCACTTTGTGGCTAGTTGCCCCTATGAGAAGAGAGAAGATCATGGTGGAAAGCTTGTGTTGAATAAGACTCTCAAGGGACCGTACAAGAAACCTTTCATCAAAAATAATCCCATCAACAAGAAGCCGGGAGAAATTGTCTTGATCACTCATGAAGAGTACTCCTCCGACAATGAAGATGACGAAGAGGAAACTTCTCATGGTGTGGCTGCTCTTGCCACCACCTCTACTCCGACATTCTCACTCTTCGATTCTCCAAATGAGAACTCTTCCAATTAAGAACGCCACTTGCCTTATGGCAAGAGGAACGAGGTATCTTCATCATCCCGCTCTACTCACTTAGATAATGATGAAATTGATGATGAGATGTCTCTTGATGTTAAAAAGGAATTAATTGCCTTTGATGAGTTTATGACTAACCTAGAAGGTGATGCTAAGCTACATTTTGGAAACATCTTAGATCAACTATCACATACTCAAGAGCTTCTAGATGTAAGATGTAAACTTGGGCATGAACATATGATTGAGCTAGAGGCCCTAAACAATGCTCTAGAAGAAGAACAAGAAACTAGGTTGTCACTTGAATTAAAACTTGAAGGGATTGATGAGGCCAATGCCATTATTGTTAACAAACTCATCAAAGAGCGTGATCATGCTATTGCTAAATATAAAAGGGCTAAAAAGGACAAGGTTGAGTTTGTTGTGGTTCATGAAAAACTTGTCGAGGACTTTAGCTTGCTTAACAAGGCCCACAAGGACTTGGAGAGTGAACTCTTGTCACTCACAAAGTCCCATGAAACGCTTCAAACTCAATTGGACAATATTCCGTCACCTAGTAACTTCATTCCATCTAGTAGCACAACTATTCTTGAAGAGAATGCTAGGTTGAAGGGGGAGCTTGCTAAGGCCACATTTCCACAAGGCAACAAGTCCATTGATGATCTTTTGAGCAAGCAAAGGCATAGTGGTGATAAAGGGGGCATTGGTTTTGTTTCCAAAACCAAGAAGAAGAACAATAAGAAGAAGGACAAGCCCGCACAAGAGACCAACAAGACCATTGTGGAAAGTAAGACCACAAGTGGTAAAACTATGTCTCATGATGATTTTGCGGGAAGTGCTAACCCTCACTATGTTCTAATGCGTGATTATTATGGTGATGTGTATGCACAATATGTTGGCCCTTATGATGGTTATATTGCTTGGTCTATTTGGGTTCCCAACACCCTTGTTGCTAACAAAAGATGACCCATTGAAAAATGGGTACCTAAAAACTAGCTTGATCTTTTGTATACTTATGCTTCCGGAGGGTCAAAATGGGTGATCGATAGTGGTTGCACAAGTCATATGACCGGAAGCTCGTCTATTGTCAAGTACTTGGTGCCAAATGATGATCAAATCACCGTCACATATGCCGACAAGTCAAAGTCTAAGGTAATGGGTTTCGGCAAGGTAGTGGTGGCTTACGACATTACACTCGTGAACGTCATGCTTGTTGAAACCCTTGGTTACAATTTACTTTCAGTCCGTGCTCTTGGAAAGATGGGCTTTGCTGTCTTTGTTGATGATGATATTGTGGTCCTCATGTGGAGCAAGTCTCTCAAGGTCGCTTTCGTTGGGTACGTCAAAAATGACTTGTATGTGGTGGACTTTTCGGGGCAAGCCACTGTAGGTCCGATGTGCTTATACGGAAAGGCCAATGTGGGTTGGCTATGGCACCGCCGACTAGCCCATGTCAACATGAGAACTTTGCAAAGTCTCCATAAAGAGGTCCATATAGTTGGACTAAAAGAAAATGTTTCCTTTGCCAAAGATCGTGTTTGCAGGGCATGTGTTCTAGGGAAGATGCATGACGCTCCTCACAGGCCCACGAACCAAATCAAGTCTAACAGGATCTTGGAACTTCTCCATGTGGACATATTTGGTCCTCCATCTCATGCAAGTCTTGGAGGGAAGAAATATTGTTTGGTGATTGTTGATGACTTTTCAAGATACTCTTGGGTTTATTTCTTCAAGTTGAAGAGTGAAACTCAAAGGACTTTTATCGACTTCATCAACTTGGTTCAACGGCAACAAATGTTCCCGTATTGATTATAAGAAGTGACAACGATACCGAGTTCAAGAACTACACCTTGAATGATTTCCTTAGTGATGAGGGGATTAAACATCAATATTCCGCTGCATACACCCCTCAACAAAATGGTGTGGCCGAAAGGAAGAACCGGACTCTTATTGAGATGGCTAGGACCATGTTGGCGGAGTTTAAATCTCCATACAACTTCTAGGTCGAAGCCATCTCCACCGCTTGCCATGATTCAAACCGACTCTACCTGCGCAAGAAAATCAACAAGACTCCATATGAGATACTTACCGGTAACAAGCCCAACATATCTTATTTTCGGGTGTTCGGTTGTAAGTGTTTCTATCTCATCAAAGGTGTTCGTTTGTCTAAATTCGAGTCTAAAGAATTAGAGGGTATTTTTGTTGGCTATGGTCTCGAATCTCACACTTATAGAATCTATGACAAGCTCTCCGGAGCCGTCATAGAATCTTGTAGTGTGACCTTCGAAGAATATGATGGTCCCCAAGGGGGGCGTGTTGATGCTTGTGATGCAGATGATGAAATGCCTCAGGATGCCATAGGAAGAATGGGTGTGGGTTATATCCGCCCCATTGAGGAACCCCTTATGGCGGATCGAGAAGAACTATGCTCCACTCAAGTGGAGCCCTCATCTTCACAACCTCAACATGCTCCATCTACCGAAGAGGACATTGACTCAAGCCAAAAACAAGATGTGGACCCTCAACATAGTGATCAATGTGTGAACTCTAGTCAAAGGGAGCTTGGTCCATTCGATGGGTTGTCAAGTGGTGCCAAGTCAATTTGTCAAGGAAGATCCATCCAAACCGTTTTGAGACAAGCTCAAATTGATGCTAGAAGAGCACTTGATCAAGACCAAGGTCAATCCTTGCCTCCCAATGTAGAGGATGACTCCAATGATGATCAAGGTCAAGTTGATGGTCAAGACGAGGATCAAAATGATGAAGAGGGTCCTCCAAGAAACAATGAGGAGATCCATGCTCGTCGCGAAGCTAGAAAGGAAAGAATGTTGGAAATAAGAGACCACACCCTCCAAAATGTTGTTGGAGATCTAAGGAAAGGAATTTCCGTAAGAGCACAATTGAAGAGGTTTAGTGAACACCAAGCACACATCTCCATGATTGAACCAAAGAAAGTGTGGGAAGCTCTTGAAGATTCGGATTGGTTAGAAGCTATGCACAAAGAGCTCAACAACTTTGAGAGAAACAAAGTGTGGAAGTTAGTTGAGAAACCAAAGGATTGCCGCAATGTTATTGGAACAAAGTGGATATTCAAGAACAAGCAAGATGAGCATGGAATTATAGTAAGGAACAAGGCTAGATTGGTTGCACAAGGGTATTCTCAAATTGAAGGCATTGATTATGGAGAGACTTATGCACCCGTGGCTCGCCTTGAGTCCATCCGTATCCTTCTTGCTTATGCAGCACATCATAACTTTAAGTTGCAACAAATGGATGTAGAAACTGCATTCCTTTATGGTCCTTTAAATGAATTGGTATATGTTAAGCAACCCCCGGGATTTGAGGACCCCAACTTCCCAAACCATGTCTACAAACTTGATAAAGGCGCTCTATGGGCTCAAGCAAGCCCCACACACGTGGTATGAGCACATTAGAGAGTTATTGTTTGACCGTGGCTTTGAAGTTGGGAAAATCGATCCCACTCTTTTTACTAAGAGGGTCAATGGGGAGGTTTTTGTATGCCAAATATATGTTGATGATATTATCTTTGGCTCATCTAACAAAGCCTTTAATGATGAATTCTCAAAGCTTATGACTAGTAGGTTCCGGATGTCCTTGATGGGGGAGTTGAAAGTATTTCTTGGCTT
This sequence comes from Avena insularis, assembly GCA_023614405.1. NCBI lineage: Eukaryota > Viridiplantae > Streptophyta > Magnoliopsida > Poales > Poaceae > Avena > Avena insularis. The sequence continues at coordinate 242,191,647 of CM042689.1, read as the reverse complement.
TGAGATCAAGCAAGTTAGAGGAGGAACATTCTTCAACCAAGCCAAGTATACTCAAGATATTCTCAAGAGATTCAAAATGCAAGATTTGAATGGAGCTCCTACTCCCATGGCTACAAAGACTCATCTAGAACAAAATCCAAATGGTAAAGATGTGGATCAAAAGGTATACCGGTCTATGATTGGTTCTTTGCTTTACCTTTGTGCATCTAGACCCGATATTGTGTTGAGTGTAGGTGTGTGTGCAAGATATCAAGCGGCTCCTAAGGAAAGCCATTTAATGGCGGTCAAGAGAATCTTTCGATATTTAGTTCATACCCCATTTTATGGTCTTTGGTATCCTCGAGATTCAACATTTGCTCTCTGCGGGTACACGGATTCGGATTCGGCGGGGAACAAGGATGATAGAAAATCAACATCCGGGGCGTGCCAATTCCTTGGTAGGTCCTTGGTATGTTGGTCTTCTAAGAAGCAAAATTGTATATCTCTCTCCACCGCCGAAGCCGAGTATGTTGCTGCCGCTAGTGCTTGCACTCAATTGCTATGGATGAGGCAAACTTTAAAGGAATACGGTGTCCATTTTGACAAAGTGCCTCTTCTATGTGACAATGAAAGTGACATCAAAATTGCATACAACCCGGTGGATCACACAAGGACAAAACATATTGAGATTCATCATCACTTCATTAGAGATCATGTTGCTCATGGTGATATTGATCTATCCTATGTTTCAACCAAAGATCAACTTGCCGATATCTTCACGAAGCCACTTGACGAAGCAAGGTTTTGCTACTTGAGGAATGAACTAAATATCGTAGATTCAAGGAGCTTGACTTGATTATCTTGCACTCTCACCTAATACTCGACCCATATTTGGTTTAGGTGTAGGCATGGACATAGGGGGAGTGCGGTCCTAATTGATTGGACTATCCCTCCCCCCATTATGCGCAAAGTAAACAAAATCATTCCTCTTAATATCATTTTGTGATATGTGAGCTCAATGATGAGTTTCGGTAATGGACCCAAGATATATCTTCGTGGTGCCAAGACGAGTATACTCAAATATGGTGGCCTAGGCCACCACCCCCTCTCAATCGAGAGGTTGATGTGCGTACTCGTGTTTGTCATTTTTTGATTTGATTTGTACTCATGTTTGTCATCTTGTGAATTGCCTTCATCGCTCTTAGTATCATGCACTCTAGCTTGGTTTTGGAACTTCCTTTTTTTTCTCGATTTTTAGAGTGCATATGCTTCCCAGCTCACTTGTCTTAACCCAAGCCTCCTTACTCCCTCACGAAAACCCTCTCTCTATCTGCACAAGAATCATCCTTGTTTCCTGGCATTTGGAATCAGATGGGACCGGTACTACCGGGTGTGGGAGCGGTACTACCGGACCTGGGTAGTTCCCAGGTCGTCTCCTGGAAGAACTGCTCCAGGAACGGTACTACCGCCCACATGTCCGGTACTACCGGTCACTGGTACTACCGGTTGGGGAACCGGTACTACCGCTTACGAGCGGTACTACCGCTTCAGCAACCGGTACTATCGGTCGACGTTTTCCTGGTATATATTGGACGCGCGTGGGGAGGCACCCCTCAGTGCCCCATTCATCCCCACTCCCTCCACTCATACCCGCGCCCCCGCAGGAGACCTTGAAGCCGCCGGAGCCCTTCCGCGCCCTCCTCTCTCCGGATTCCTCTTGGATTCGGCCTCTTGGTGGGCTCCCACCTCTTTCCACCTCCATGGATCCCGGTGCAACCGCCCTTTCTCTCCCCGTTTGATTTCCCCATTAGATCTAGGTTTTTGATTAGATTTGTGGAGAAATTGACTTTTTGAAAGGTTGTACTGCCATATGCTTCCTTGTTACCGAGTAGAATCATCTATTTACAGTTCAATGCCGTCAATTTGGTCCGTTTCCATCAGATCTGATGACCTTGTGCCGCTCAACCGGTAGTACCGGAACTTTTTCCGGTACTACCGCTTGCAAGCAGTACTACCGGTTGTCAGGTCCGGTAGTACTAACCCAAACTGACCACATTTTTATGCTTAAATACTAGATTCTCTCGTTTGCTCCTTTTGATTCTTGTGCCCTTACCCCCTTGCTATCCTCCCTCGTGCTTTCACAGATGCAGGTGGTTCTCGGGGTGCACGCAAGCGTTCCAAGACTAGCCGTGAGATTGTTGAGGAAGAGACGGAGTCTGAGGAAGAGGTTATGCCACAGCCAAGACACCGTTCCAAGTTGCCTACCACTCGAGGTGGTCGTGGGGGTCGTGAAGGGGTTACCAAGCGCTCTGCTGGGCGTGGCAGCGCCCCTCCCTCTCGCCCCCTTCCACTGGGCGTACCAAAAGTCTCAGCTCTGGGCCATCTGGGCCAAGGAAACTGTCAGACATCTCTGAGTCAGAGTTTAGGGCTCTCCGGATTGAAAATGCATACTCCCGCAACCGGAGCGAGGCAAGGGAAGACAGTCTCTTCTATGATGATTTCCAAGAGCGTGTTTATCATGAGGTTCTTTTGACCAATATCCAGATGGTGGTGCCTCAGCAGTGGATTGACATGGGGCACATTGAAAAGAATCTTGACTACTTTGTTGATGCTAAGGAAATCTGCTCTCACCTTGGCTTGTTCCCCATTATGGAGTTTCAGTATGACTATGATCCCCTCCTTATTTGCCAGTTTTATGCCACCGCACATTTTCACACTGGCCGCACTCGGAAGATTACCTGGATGACTCAAGGTGCTGTCAAGGAAGCTACACTAGCGGAGTTTGCTGCAATCTTGGGGTATGAAGATCGCGGCCGGGACGTTCCTTGTGGTTTTCGCTGTCACATGCGGGATCATGCCTCCAAAAAGGATGTCCTTACACCTTTGTATATTCGGGGCCGTGGGATCGCTGGCAAGATCAAGGATCTTCTCCCCACATATGACATTCTCCATCGCATTTTCCGTGAGACTGTTGCTCCTCGTGCGGGCAACAAGGATGAGATACATGGGTTCTCTGTTGACTTGCTGTTCAACACCTTCCTCAACCGAGACTCGGGCACTCCTCTTGATGTGTCAGACTTCATATGGAATGAGATGGTTGCTGCTGCACACTCTCGGAGGGTTCCGCCATTTGCTCCTTATATTATGGCCCTCATTGTGTCAAAGTGCCCCGTCATTGCTAGGACACTCTCCACTCGCTCTCTCATTGTGCACAGGCCAAAGGCACTCAAGATCAAGACACATGCTAAACCTCGCGTTGCGGCGGGTGAGGAGGATGAGGATGACTCTGAGGATGCTGACAGTGGTCATGACACTGATTATGTTGTCTCTCGTCGCAAGAATGCTAAGCCCTTTTGGGCCAAAAGGATGGAGGTCAAGCTCAAGAAGATCTTCTGCTTCTAGGTTGACAACCAGAAGCGCATGTATGAGGCGCATGTGTATGCCAAGAAAGCCAGTGCTCGGAGAAGGAAATGATGTCTCGAGGGGTTTGACTGCCTCTCGAGGGTCCGAGAACAACATCACCTGTAAGATCGGTGGATCTCGGCATAGCCGTTGGGACGATGATGCCTCTTCCTCGCACCGCGCCCCACCCCCTTATGAGGATGAGGAGGACCTTGAGGATGAGGAGGAAGAGGAGGAGGATGATTGACCATTGGGACGGTAGTTTTGCACTTGTCCCTTTTTGGCGTCTTGATGCCAAAGGGGGAGAAGTTGCACTTTAGGCACGGGTGTTGCATGGGAAGTCACAAGCTCGTTCTTATCTTGATCCTTTTATTGCTTGTGAACTTCGATTTCCCTCTAGTTATGTATGAGACTATGTTTTATGTGTGAGACTATGTGGTTATGTCTTGGATCCATCGTATGAGACTAAGTGGTTTATTTCATTGGATCCATCTTGTGATGATATGCGTTATCTATTGTCTATACATTTCTCATCATCACATGTTTTTATGCAAAGGTATGAATTCACATGCTAGTATCAATATTTGTGCACCCATGTTGGGTTTGTAAAATAGAGGGGGAGGTTGTCTCTACTCATCTAGGGGGAGCCCCGTCTCTATTTTACAAACTCCATATGTTTTCTATTAAAATCATCTTGCAAAAGTGTATTGTCATCAAACACCAAAAAGAGGGATATTGAAAGAGCATTTTCCTATCCCTCTGATTTTGATGTTTGATAACAACACACTTATCGGTTTAACTGTGTGCTAAGTGTATCACAGGTTTGATAAGAGGTGGCACAAATATTGGCATATCAATTCCCTTTGTGAAAACCACTGTGCCAACCGGTAGTACCGGAACTACGACCGGTACTACCGCTTGACACCGGTACTACCGGTTCCAGTACCGATTGGCACTATCCAAAACTGATAAGGGTGTGTGCTAGTCAGTACCACCCGGTACCATGGAGCGGCACTACCGGTCCAACCGGTAGTACCGCTTGATACAAGCGGTACTACCGCTTGACACGGTCGTACCGCTCGGGAGTACCGGGGCATACTGACTAACACTCACTCCTCTCCATTTTGGTCAGTACCAAGCAGTACTTGGGACCGGTACTACCGCCCACACCGGTAGTACCGCATCCTACGACCGGTACTACCGCTTGGGGGTAGTACCGCAAGGGCGATACCGCCCAAAACTGAAGAAAGTTGATGAACTTAAGCACCTCCGGTACTTGGTCCGGTACTTGACCGGTAGTACCGCTTGCAAGCGGTACTACCGCTTGAGTACCGGTACTACCGGTGCATTAATGACTCCAACGGCCATATTTCGTGGAGGGGTATAAATACCCCTCCACCTACCTTGGGACAAAGTGCTCAGCTCATTTAAGTGAAAGACCACCATTGGAGTCCATTGGAGCCACCCATTCTTGAAGATCTTCTCATTCAACCACCCAAAGTCCTTGATCTTTGGGGAATCGAAGGAGGAGGCCCCGATCTACTACTTCACCAAAAGAGATCTTCATTTCCCCCTCATTTCATTGAGGGCCCCTTTGCTCTAGTGTTTTCTTGGAAACCCTAGTTCTTGTTTTGGTTCTTACAAGCTTGTGTTTGATTGCTTTGACTGCTTGCTTGTATTTGGGAGCCTCCGATTAAGTTGTGGATGTGTGCCCCAAACTTGTAACGGTGTCGGCTTCCAACTTGAAGGTTGTCGATATAGTGGAAGGTGAATCGATCCCGTTGGGGTGAGATTCATCAGAGAACAAGGGAGGCCTCTCGTGGCGTTGGTGGTTTGAAACCACCCCCTCTCCAAACGTAGACGTACTTCCCCTCAAAAGGAAGGAACTACGGAAAACAAATCCTTGTGTCTCCGCGTCCACTCTTCGGTTACCTCTATCCTTTACCGCACCTTACTTACTTGCTACTACTTTGTGTTGTGGTAGTCCTTGCATTATTGCCATATAGGTAAATTCACCGTAGTTGCATTATCTAGAGAATTTACCTTATTGTCAAACCTTAATTTAAAAAAAGAAGAAAATTTGAAGTAGCACCTATTAACCCCCCTCTAGGTGCCCATACGATCCTTTCAACTGCTGAGGTGACCTGGTTACGGTGGTTACTTGCGGATTTTGGGGTCTCTATTACCACACCCACTCTGGTTTGTCTGACAGTACAGATGCTATTAGTGTTGCACGTGATCCGGTCAAGCATGAGCTTACCAAGCATATTGGTGTTGATGCTTTCTATACACGTGCTCAGGTATAGGCTTAGGTTGTTGCGCTTCAGTATGTGCCTTCAGATTTACAGTTGGCGGATTTCTTCACGAAGGCACAGACCAGAGCACAGCATGATTTCTTACTCTCCAAACTCAGTGTTGTGGATCCACCATGAGTTTGAGGGGGGGTGTTAGATGTATATATTTGTATTGTAGTTTCCCCATATGTTAGGGGGCTTCCTGCATATTCACACCTATATCTGTATTATATATTGTGGCCTTTGACCCTTAGAGGAATACAAGTTTCATATTCCTGACAATATCACCGTGATATTCCTTAACATCTAAAAAAACCGAAGCATATGCTTCAATTGTTTGAGGGGTCAAAAAAATACTTTCCTCATACTTTTTTATTTGAACTGGTGGCAAAAGCTTTGCCCCAATTGATTAACTAAGAAGAAGTTTTACATAAAGATATAAGTGCACGGAATTACAAAGGGGTCAATCAATTAATTGAAGCATATGCTTCAATTGTTCAAAAAAAAGCATATGCTTCAACTGTTTCAAGGGTCAAAAAATTACTTCCCCTCATTCACCAAGAATGATGTAACTCTAGTTCTCCATGAATAAATAGGTTATTCTAACAAAAAAATACGATAGTCTTCAAGCTTTCCTTTGCGCTACTTAGGTTTCCCTCTATCAATCCACCGCATTCGAAGAATTGACTTCCAACATATTGAAGACAAGATTGCCTCCAAACTTGGGACCAAAAGTTGGAAAAATGTTATTATGGCTGGTCGTAGAACTTTGGTCCGCTCCGTCTTACTTCACAAGCAATGTACCACATAACTTTGATTGACATCCCGAAGGAAGTACTTCACAAAATCACCTCTCTCATTCAAGCATATCAATGGACTGGATCTGACAAAGCATCTGGAGGAAAGTATAAAGTTAATTGGTAGTTTGCTGTCCCACCAATCTTGGAGGTCTTGGGATCCTAAATCTAGGAAAATTTGCAACCGCCCTAAGACTTCGGTGGCTTTGGTTTGAATGTACTGACGAATCAAAAGTTCGGATTGGACTTGGAAACCCATATAATGACCGTGATAGAGAGCTTTTTGATCTGACAACCGTTGAGATTAGAGGTGGAGAAAACGACAAAGTTCTGGCTATCTGGCATTAGTCCTAAGGACGTTGCCCCTAAAATATCCAACTTATCCAAAAAGAAAAGGCAATTGGTGAAGAAAGCACTTGGCAACAATTTTTGGGTGACACAATTGACACTAGATGACTTAGTTCTTTCGGGCTCCGACTTGTGCATAAGCCACTCTGGCTTGAGCTGTCCAGAGAAAACGGTTGTAGAAATAAGCTTAAGAGAAATTGTAGTCCAGTTCTTTTTGCTTCCACTATTCCAGCTTATTATCAGACTAGTGTGATGACAAATCCATAATGCCATTGGATTGAGTTTGCGTATAGTACTGTTTTATTCCAAATATAAGCACGACTTACCGTTTCACACGTATCCAGAACTACAAACACACATCCAATATTCACTTGTACAACGACCATCTGAATTTCAACACAGGAACTGGTTTTCTATCGGACACCTAAAATCATTCAGAACAAAATCAATTGCACTTCTACTAGCTAGCAGCGGCTCTGGATTACAGCATTGGTCATGAAACTCACTGCCAGCACCATGAGATTTCCCCTGCGATTGCCCAGATTCGAGCTGGAGAAGTAGGCGTGTCTGGAGCTGGAGCAGGTGTCAGGAACACTGACGAACTCATAGCGAAGTCCCCCTTCAGTTATCCGACGGCACACAAGAGAAGGAACCAACGACGGAGATGTAACGACCACTTCAACGTATCAGCAAAATTTACATTTACTGTTTATCATCTTGTTAGTGTCGGGGCCGCTACAGTAGTTACTGGACTGATGTATAAAGTCTAGCTGCGTCTGGCATATTTGGGCATCTATTTCTATTATTGGCTTGAGCAAAACATAAACACGTATACTCAATTCTAAACCCTAATTCGGGGTATCTGGAATAGACGATTCCCCTCAATCTTATACAATTCTCCTTTTATCTCTTTGATTTCATTATGGATTCGTTGATGGTTGTTGTGATCCCATCGGGGACATGACAAATTGGTATCAGAGACTCACGATCCTTGGAGGCAACTCGATTGGGAGTGGCAAGGTTGGTTGGGTTCTCCCGTGAAATCCCACCCTTCCCACCCCTTTTCGCGGCGACGGTGAGACAAGTCGACGGCGGCGAGGGCGGCGGAAGCGTCCTATCTGACGAAGGTCGACGGCGGCGGCACCAAATTCGGGCATAAATCGAGTAAGCGTTCCGGTTGCTAGAGATTATCCCCTCTAGTGGTAAAATCCCGTGAGCGTCCTTGATTCGTATGCTTCCGGTGGTGGGATCGCGAGGCGGCGGCAGGATCGATTATTGAGCGTCTGGTTGTTGGATTTATTCCAGCGTAAAATTCCCTCTCTCAATTTTTCGATCAAGATGCCTCGAGGCTCTAAGACGAGTGCGGGCGATGATGAGGTTCAGGAACTCCTCTTCCTCCGCAAGGACACTGACAACCTGCGGACAGAAGTAAGCCAAATCAAGGCCGAATTAACTGCTATGAACCTGAAGCAGAATGATGTAGTGGAAGCAGTCACGGAGATGCACAATGCAGTGGGCACTATCAGCAGCCAACTAGCGACCATGTCCCACGCAATCAATTCACTTCGTCAGTCCACTTCCACACAACCAATTCCACCCAAACCATTAGCAACACAACTTGATAACGGCCACCAAAAGTCTCCAACATTCCAGCAATCTCAGCAACACCAACCGGGACAGCTCACTGAAGCACTGAAACAAAGGTTACTGACTGAACAAGGGAAAACTGAGAGGCAAGCAAGAGAAATGGAACAATGCTTAAATGCTGCACTAGCAAAGAGGAATTTCATACCCCAGTTTTAAAAATTCAGCCACCACAATAACTACAAGCCTCAGCAGATAGCTCCTGTAGTTACAAAAGTACAAGAAACAAAAAATACAATTCCCAAAGCAAGATTAAAAGGCCAATGTTGGAGATGTGGAGATCCTAATTGGTCACCTGGTCACAAGTGTAGACAAATACCAGTCTTGAACTTCTTGGCAAAAACTTTAGACCAAGAACAATGGAACCAGACTGATGGCCATACACAGGCAAAGGAGACATAAATGGAAGAAGGGAAAGAACAAACCAATGAGCAACTAATGAACATTTCTCTCCACGCCTTAAGCAAGAAGTATTGCAACAAGACAACGACAATTCTCATTACCATCAATGGTAAACAAGCAATAGCTTTAATTGATTCAGGCAGCAGTACTTCCTTTATGGACATGGAATTTGCTGTAAAGATAAATTGTACCTTGCAAGCAGCTGCTGTTAAAGATGTCAAAGTAGCTGGGGGAGGATTGTTGCAATCTGACTCAATAGCCTCTGATTGCATATTTTCAACTTCCAAACAACAATTCACTCACAACTTTAGAGTCCTACATTTACCTGATCATGAGATCATCCTTGGATGTGACTGGATTACCCAACACAGTCCATTTACTATGGATTTGCAGCATTCTACTGTCACCATCCACAAAAATGGATCTGAAGAAGTTACTATACCAACCTGTAACTCTGCCACAAAACTCAGTGAAATTCCTGCTGAACAATTGCAAAAACTGTTAGAACAAGGAGCAGTGGCTTACCTCATCCAGCTAAACACATTCACATCATCCCCAGAAGAAACATCCAAGCTATTACCTCAATTGCAGCAAATCTTGGAACAGTATGCTGATGTTTTCAAAGAACCAACAGAGTTACCCCCACACAGACAATGTGACCACACCATCCCCCTGAAACAAGATGTGGAACCACCAATAATCAGGCCATACAGGTACCACACAAACAAAAGGATGAAATGGAGGCACAAATCAAGGAATTACTTGCAAACAAAGTAATTAGACCAAGTCAAAGTCCTTATGCCTCACCTGCCATATTGGTTAGAAAGAAAGATGGCTCTTGGAGATTATGTGTGGACTACAGAAAACTCAATGCTTTGACAATTAAAAACAAATTCCCAATTCCTATGATTGAAGATCTACTGGATGAGTTACATGGCGCAAAGGTTTTCTCCAAATTAGATCTCAGATCAGGATACCACCAAATAAGAATGGATCCTTTGGACATTCCAAAAACAGCATTCAGGACTTATGGAGGGCATTATGAATATCTAGTAATGCCTTTTGGCCTCTCCAATGCCCCTAGAACCTTTCAAGCATTGATGAACCAAATATTTGAAGAATACTTGAGGAAATTCATTCTAGTATTCTTTGATGACATTTTAATATATAGCCCCAACATGACAGCACATTACCAACACTTGAGAATTGCATTATCATTGCTCAGAGCAAATAAATTGTTTGCCAAACAAACCAAGTGCGTGTTTGGTGTCCCTTAGGTAGAATATTTAGGGCATGTCATCAGAGGAGATGGTGTTTCAACTGACCCTACCAAGATTGCTGCTGTGGCAGAATGGTCTGCTCCTAGCTCAGTAACTCAACTAAGAAGCTTCCTTGGTTTGATTGGGTATTATAGACGATTTATCAAAAAATATGGGATAATTTGTCGACCCTTGTATGACTTACTGAGAAAGGTCCCATACATATGGCAGAACAATCATGAGCAAGCTTTTCAGTTACTCAAACAAGCTCTCATATCAGCTCCTGTGCTAGCTCTTCCAGATTTCACTAAACCATTCATTCTGGAAACTGATGCATCAGGTAGTGGACTAGGGGCTGTGTTAATGCAAGCAGGCAGGGTCATAGCCTACTACAGTGTTGCATTAGGAAAGAAAAACTCTGCACTATCCACTTATGAGAAGGAAGCATTAGCAATATTAGAGGCTGTCAAGAGATGGAGGCATTATTTCTTAGGAAACTCTCCAATTATTAAAACAGATCATCAGAGCCTCAAATATATAATCGAGCAAAGAGTGGCAGAAGGCATTCAACATAAACTTATGTTGAAATTTCTTGAATTTGACTTCTCTGTAGAATACAAAAAGGGAAGAGAAAACACTATGGCAGATGCATTATCAAGGAAGTTTGCAACCATCTTTGCAACTTCAACCGTTACCCCAACTTGGATATTCGAGGTTGTGAACAGTTATTCTGCTGATGAATCCACAAGGAATCTCTTACAGAAATTTTTAATCACACCCCCACCAGCAAGTTCCAACTACACTCTACATGCTGGAGTGCTGAGATACAAAGGAAGACTAGTATTGGGCAAGGATCAGAAGCTACAATCCAACATATTAGCCTCTCTACATCAATCTGCTTTGGGTGGTCATTCTGGAATGAATGCTACATACCAGAGAGTAAAGAAGTTGTTCTACTGGCCTGGTTTAAAAAAGGATGTGGAAACATGGGTGTCTCAATGTCCAATCTGCCAAAGGTAAAAACATGAGCAGTGCAAATACCCAGGCTTATTGGATCCTCTGCCTACACCTGATATGGCCTGGACTCACCTAACAATGGATTTTATTGAGGGCCTACCTAAATCCCAAGGTAAAGAAGTCATTCTAGTAGTGGTAGACAAATTCACAAAATATGCTCACTTCATACCACTGTCACACCCTTACTCAGTACAATCTGTTGCCCAAGCCTTATGGGATTATGTACTCAAATTGCATGGACCTCCCATGGTGATAATTTCTGACAGAGACAGAATATACAAGCACAATGTGGAAAGAAATATTCAAAGCACTCAAGGTTGAATTGAGATTCAGTTCTGCTTACCACCCTCAATCCGATGGCCAATCAGAGAGAGTCAATCAATGCCTTGAATCTTATTTAAGATGCATGACATTCAACGATCCTAAGAAATGGTTGTCCTGGTTATCCCTAGCAGAATTTTGGTATAATACCTCTTTCCATACTGCACTCAACATTACACCCTTCTAGGCGCTCTATGGTTTTCCACCACCACAAATCAGTGAGCTATCAGTGCAAGGACCGCAACATGTGGGTGCAGTCGATTTCCTCACTGCCAAGCAACAAATGTTGGATCAACTAAAGGCTAACCTGGCTCAAGCAACTGCTAGAATGAAGAAATATGCTGATCTGAACCGAAGTGAAAGAACCTTGGACCTAGGTGATATGGTTTATTTAAAGATGCAACCATATCGCCTGGCAGCATTTGGACTGAGAGGTGCAATCAAGTTACATAGTAAATTCTACGGCCCTTTTCGCATCATTCAGAGGATCAGAAACAGAGCATACAAATTACTTCTCCCAGAGGGAGTAAAAATCCATCCAGTCTTCCATGTGAGCCAACTGAAGAAGCACATTGGTCCGACAGTAGTACCAAGTCCAGACCTCCCGCTCATAACTGACGCCGGCAAGATCCACACAGGACCAGCTGCAGTCCTCCAAGTGCGACAGGTTCCCAGGAACAATGTTGCAGTGGTTCAATGGCTAATACAATGGGAAAATCTATCGCCAGAGGAAGCTTCGTGGGAAGACGTGGATTTCATCAAACGCATTTTTCCTAACTTTTTCAGGGAAACCGTCGATGCATGGATGGATCCGTCTACAGTCCCTTGAGGACAAGGAACTTCTGAAGGAGGGAGCATTGTCAGGAACACTGATGAACTCATAGCGAAGTCCTCCTTCAGTTATCCGACGGCACACAAGATAAGGAACTAACGGCGGAGATGTAACGACCACTTCAACGTATCGGCAAAATTTACATTTACTGTTTATCGTCTTGTTAGTGTCGGGGCCGCTACAGTAGTTACTGGACTGATGTATAAAGTCCAGCTGCGTCTGGCATATTTGGGCATCTATCTCTATTATTGGCTTGAGCAAAACATAAACACTCGTATACTCAATTCTAAACCCTAATTCGGGGTATCTGGAATAGACGATTCCCCTCGATCTTATACAATTATCCTTTTATCTCTTTGATTTCGTTATGGATTCGTTGCTGGTTGTTGTGATCCCATCGGGGACATGACAGCAGGCCAGGGTTGAGGAGAGTGATGGAGTGAGCAGCAGGTCGGACGGAGGTGGAGCGCCAGTGGACGGCTGCAGCGGAACGAGCCCCCGTCGGAGAGCTCTGAGGTCGGCTCGATCCGGGCCGACGAGAGTAGGTGGCCGCGGGCTATGCTCCAACCATGGAATGGAACCGCACGAGGATGGTCTTGGCGGAAGCGTGGGGTGGCCTCCGGCGGCAGGGTGGTCCGTGGCGGCGACGGATCCAAAGAACCCTAGCTGGGTGTCTTTTGGGGGAAAGAAGACGGGAACTTTTGTCTCTGGTTCAGTTTGCTCCTGGGGTTCGGGGAGGGACACAGGTCCAAAAGAACTGGGCAGGCCTTGACCTGGAGCACATTCAACAATTTGTCACCTTTGGGGAACTCGCATGGAACGTTCAACTCAATGTTGCCACCAAAGACTCCATAACATGGAATTTTACAAATGATGGGAAGTACTCCACCTCCTTGGCCTACAAGATGTGATTTGAAGGTCTTATTCGTTCCACTATGGAAACCGCAATTTGGAAGATATGGGCACCACTTTGTAAATTGTGGCGATTTCCCACTTTGCAACCAAGTTCAAAAGTCTGCGGCGCACCTCCTCTTCAAGTGCAGGTTTACTATTCGTATTTGGAATGCCATTCTACCTTGGATGGACCGGCATGATATAGACACAACCTTGTGGGCAGACGAAATCAACATCAAGGATTGGTGATTCAATGACAACGCGATAAAAAAAACTTTTGTAAAGCTATGGCTTCTATGCTAATGCTTGTGTCTCGGGAGATTTGTAAAGAAAGGGACGCAAGAGGGTTTTAGAAGTCATGCATCTTCAGCTCCTCATATCATTCTAAAGATCAAGCATGAAGCCCATACTTTGAGTGTCGTCGGAGCAAACATTTGTGTAATATAATTCTGGGAGAGTAGACTCATGTGTAAAGTCCTAGGAGTTGTCCTAGGCAATTATTCTAAAACTTTCTTCTTATTTAATGAAAAAGGCAAATCTTTTGCCTTGTTTCAAAATAAAAAAATATTACCCTTCATGAATTATTATCAAAATATTAGGCGGTGTATTGCTATGAGGGGAGGCGGTGAGAAAGGTTGGGCACCGATATTTTCTCCGGGATACGATCTAACTTTGGATAGGATCTATGAGATCAATATTTTTGAAAAGTCAAAATTTGTTCAAATATCCTAAAAAAATTGATAACACACATCTATTTTCTCCGAGGTACGATCTAAGTTTGGGTATGATCTATGAGATCGATATTTTTGAAAATTCAAAAATTGTTCAAATATCTTAAAAATGATAACATAAATCTGTGTTATATATGCAACGCCAGGAATTTTCAGCTTCAAATTAGATCAATACTTAGGTAGCAAAAAAAGGTAAACTAAGGTGTGAATGGTGTGGAATACTAATTTATATTTTTTGCTTCTCTAACCGAGTATAATGAATTTTGAGCTGAAATTCTCGTGTCATATGGTATAAAAGTTTCAAAAAGAATCACAATTTCTAAATAGTATGATTTTTATGAGTTGGTCTTAAGATCTCACATCAAGTGGAGATCATATACATGTCTCCCACTATTTTCTTCCGCATAGATCCGGTGCAGGACGGCAGAGTGGAACACCGCTAGAACAAAATTAATATACTTCATGTGTATCTCATTTACCCGATACCAAGAAAACAAACCCAATTAATAAATGCATTTCAAATCCTTCACACGGTCGCCTCAGGAAAAATCCTCTATGGCCATAAAGCTTGAGGATAAAACACTAGTTCTAGTATCTGCAAGATACATTCAGCAAGAACCAAGAATCAAACTCTTTATCATCTCGCTAAAGAACAATTTCAATGTATTATTAATTTATTATCTAGTCATACAAATCGTCAATCAGCAACCTTTTTTCCATCACTATCCCTAGAAGGGGAGATTTCATACATGCCAGAAAATGATTCAGCCTCACTTGTCTCTGGTGGTCCTACAATCATACTGATGACCCACAAGTATAGGGGATGTTTCATAGTACTTTCGATAAATATGAGTATCGACCCAACGAGGAGCAGAGGTGTTGACCTGTGGTTTGGAGCAGGAAATATCTGTAAATACTTAGCAAACAGATTTTTAGGAGTTTCTGATAAAGCAAAGAAATAAAGTGCAAGTAAATAGAGACAACAAATAATTGCAGCAAGTGGCCCAATCCTTTCTTAGCAAAGGAAAAGCCGATGGTAATACTTATGAGGACCAAACGTTCTCGAGGACACATGAAAATATTGTCAAGTGCTTTTGCTTCATATAGTTGATTAATTTTCTTTGGTTTGATAAGTGTTGTGTGGGTGAACCTGTGCTAATGTACCAACCTTACTTGGACTAATACATATTTGTGATTAAACCCATTGCAAGCATCCGCAACTACAAGAAAGTAATTAAGATAAAAACCTAACTACAACCTTAAACTCTGAGATCCTACACTCCCTTGTGCATAGGTTTCCTAACATGGGTTCAGGTTTCTGTCACTCCGGCAACCCCACAATTAGTAGCTAAATACACAATGCATTCCCCTAGGCCCATAAATGAAGAAGTATCATATAGTCGACGTTCACATGACACCACTAGAAGAATAGCACCACAACTTAAATATTAAACCATTAAATAATACATCAACACAATTCCACTACTAACAACATGACTTCTCCCATGTCCTCAAGAACTAAACGAACTACTCACGAGACATCATATGGATC
Source organism: Avena insularis (assembly GCA_023614405.1). NCBI lineage: Eukaryota > Viridiplantae > Streptophyta > Magnoliopsida > Poales > Poaceae > Avena > Avena insularis. Next base: position 242,176,175 of record CM042689.1, on the reverse strand, counting down.
AAGATCAGAGATGATATAATGATGGATAACAATCTGAACATAAACATTAATTCAATGGTTCCACTCACAAGCATCAACTACAAAAGTAATCAACACCGGGAAAGTTTCCCCTAAGAACTATGCAAGATTCAACACAATTGTTACAACGTGATGGAGTGGTGATGATGATGTTGGTGGAGATGGTGGTGTGGATGATAATGATGATGATCCCGATGTAGTATAGCTTGACGATGATATTGATGGCAACGATCTCCCCTCTCCGATAAGGAATTTTCCCCGGTAGAAATCTGTCTGCCGAAGAGCTCTTTCTCTCTGTATTTTCCACCCCACAGAGGCGGTGGAATCTTTCTATGGTCGCTCCCCAAACTTTAGGCTTTCGGGAGGAAGATATAGGCGAAGGGGCAGAGCAGGAGGTGGGCCAGGGTGGCCACACCCCGTGGTGGCGCGACCCAGGGTGGCTCGCGCTTGGGGGGGGGGGGGTTGGCCCCCCTATGGCCCATCTCAACCTCCCCTTCTGGCTTCCTTCGTCTTCTGGAAAAATATGATTTTCCATATATTTTCTGGTATTTTTCTGATCTTCGCGAAAATTGCATCTAGACACCGTTTTTCCATCAGAATCCTGACTCCGGAAGTTCATCCTCCAAGAATCATCCAACATGCAAAAATAGATGAAATAACATAAGTATCACCTATTAATATGAAATATATCAATGAATAACAACAAATTATGATATAGAATAGTGATGCAAATTGAACGTATCAACTCCCCCCAAGCTTAGACCTCGCTTGTCCCCAAGGGAAAACTGAGCTCATTAAACATGTCCACAGGTTTATGGAGTGAAGTGTCGATAAAAAGAATACAGACAAGAAGCATCACACTTACCAATACATAACTCATAATAGAAAGCAACTCACCATTATATAACTTAACTTGCAACGATTATGGGGGTCACAATAAAGATGCATAAAGATAAATCATAATTGGTAATGGCAAACTTTGTTCTTGGTCAGAGAATAGTTTACAAAATCATACTTTTTCAAGCAAAGCTTTTGTAAAGAAGTTTATAACAGGAGTCCTTTTGCTCAAACATAAAAGGCTTTTCACAATGATGGCTTTCACAGTTATACTCATTCAGATAAGAACAATGTGCAAAACAAGGAAGATAAGAAACATGATTGAATAAATCATCATATGAATGATTGAAACACAACAACTCAAATGCTTGTTGGAGATAGAAAGGAATAGGTTTACTGACTCAACTAAGAAGTAAAAGAAAGGCCCTTCGCAGAGGGAAGCAGGGATTTCAAGTTTCATAAAGAGCTTTCAAAAGATTATGGTACTAACTAGCTTTGAGTTCTCATTGCCCCTATCATAAGCATCTTGAGGTGATTAAGGTGAAAGTGAACAAAGTTGGAGTATATGCTTGACAAAATATAAGTTGGCAATCTCATGTCCCTTGAGTACGAGGGCCGCTCCTCATGCTACTCAACTTTAGTTACCGGTAAGTTCTTGTCATAGTAAGTACACGTGTATCATAGAGAACCGCAAACAGGGTAACCCTTGCCCCTACAAGAGCTACCCCATATCAAAATGACAAGGCAAGCAGACAATGAGCATCTCACCAATCTTCTTATTTATCATGGGGAAATGGTGCTTTTTTCTCTCTTTCCTCTTTTTCTATCTCTCTTTTTTTATATAAGAAGAATGCTTCATAGATTGCTCACTATGGTTATGCTGCAAGTTTCCACCATGATTAGGCATGGCTTAGGCTAGCGGCCCAGGCGTTTCTCTAACACACATACATAACTCCATGGACTTACAAGCTCCTCTTTTTATTTCACACCGATGACATCCATAAACAAAATAGCATGATATCAACGGGGTAGATATTTACAGGTGTTGAAAGAGTTTCTTGTGACAGCACAGTTCTGCTAATCCCAACTTATAGGTGCAAGCATATATAACATAGATGACACAATTGTTCAAGTTTATTAAGGGAAAGAAAATAAGGTGTGCCATCAAGTTCGTGAGAGCTTTACTAACCAGTTTTCACATAACAAAAGAATTTTTAATTTGAAATATATATGAAACTCGAGAATTTACTTGGAATAACAATGATGCTAATAGGTAGATATGGTGGACATAGGTGGCATAGGTTTTGGTTTAAAGGATTGTATGCACGAGAAGTATTTCCTCTCAGTACAGGTTTTTGGATAGCAAGACTGGGTAGCAAGCAAAAGAGTTGAAAGAAACAAGCAAACATACAAGTGATAAAACACAAACATGCAATCTTCCTTGAAAACACAAAAGATCTTAACTAAAGAATACTAAGCTTATGATGCAGCCCAACACATGGCATTCACCATTGGTCCACACCATGCTACATCAACCACACCCTCAAAGGTGAACTCATTCCATACCTCACCCTCCTTTGGTTATCATGTGAATGGAATCCTACTTGAGACAAGTGCCCATGCTATGACCAGGCCTATGACCATGACACCGAGAGGAGATGACAAGAGGACCCCAGAAACCAAGACCCCCAAGCAAGAGGCCTGGAAGAGAAGACGCAAGAAGTGGCGGACGCCAGACCGGAGTCTCCGTCCATCACACCGGAGTCTCCGGACTACACCGGAGTCTCCGGACCGTCCTCCGGTCCGGACCCAGGAACCAAGCCCGGGACAGCCAGAAGCCCCCTCCGGAGACGGGTCCGGAGATTGACCAGAGTCTCTGGTCCAGACCGGAGTCTCCGGACCCCACACCGGAGTCTCCGGCCTGCTCGACGCCAGGCATGTTAAGGCCTTTTGGGCCTGGACCATGTAACGCCCAGAACTCCCTGTTTATGTCTATTTTACCCTAGCTCGTGGCTGGCCTATATATAAGCCCCCACCCCCTCCTTGAAACCCTAGAGTTGATGATGAATGAAGGCTTGTGCCTAACCCTAGATGGGAACCCCTCTCTATAGTTGATCTATGAGTTGTACAAGGCCTTGGAGTTCGGTTGTTCGTCTCCAAGTCGTCAAGACCCTCCTCAAGTGTTTGGTCTCTCCTCATCAAGGATTCTAGTAGTGCTAGGTCTCTCCCCTTTGGGATTCTACTTGGTTGCTACTCTCTCCTTTGATTTGGATTCTATCATCCGCTTGCCGATATCTCCTTTGGTGATTCTACCTAACGGTCTTTCACCGAGGATTCTATTGGATTGGTTGTTCGAGCCAACGGGAGCAAATCGAATCGGGTTGTGTTTGCATGTGTTTGTATCTTTACCTTGCGTTTGTGTTGCGTTCATCGTGTTCATCGGGTATCCCCTCACTCCCCGCCTCAAATCCGTGAAGATCGGGCCACCCTAGGGTCAATCCCACAAGGGATCCCATATCAACCTGTAAGTGCTTTTCTCTTTTCCTTTCAAACCTCAAAAGTGTTGCTACTGACCAGAGCTCGGTTTGCCAAAACCAATTTAGATTTACTTGATGCTCCCAAAGTGATACCAATACTGGTGAACAAGATTAATCATATAATAGATATTGCAAACTAAAAGAAGATGTGCAAAAAGTAAAAGATGAAACTTCTTACTAATATTCCATAAAGGCACTCACACCAAGGGATACATAGATAACCAACTAAAGGAGAGATAATTCCACAATGCAAACCATCCTATATGATACCTTCTCTATTCAAGATATGAATCTACTAAAAAGGTAAAAAAGAAAGATAATGATGTGTGATACGTCCAAAACGTATCTACTTTCTTGAACACTTTGCTATTGTTTCTCCTCTAAACTTGTGTGATTTGAATACAACTAACACGGACTGGCGTTGTTTTCAGTAGAATTACCTTGGTGTCTTGTTTTTGTGCAGAAAATGAACTATCAGGAAAAATCCCGGAAAATATGCCAAAAATCCTATTTCACCAGAAGATCCATGGAGCCAGAATACGAGACGGAGGGGATCCCTGGGTGGCCCACACCCCCTGCGACGCGGGTGGGCCCACCCCGCGCCTGGGAGGGGTGTGTCCAGCCCAGGCACCTCCTCGGCCTCTCTCTTCTCCTATAAGTTGCCTTCTGACCTAAAAACTCATGGGGGGTCGATAGTTTTCCAGAAAGAGTTACGCTTCACCGCCGCCACCAGAAACCAAGATTCGGATCCAGAAACTCCGTTCTGGCTCCCTGCCGGGACGGGGAATTTGGATAGGATCATCGCCATCGTCATCACCAACGCATGTCCATCAACCACCGATGTTTCCCTCATCCATGAGTAAGTAATCCCCCGCTGTAGGCTTGGGGATGGTAGGGATTGGATGAGTTCTATCATGTAATCGAATAAGATCTGTTAGGGAATTGTGCCTAGTATCTCTATTAGTGCTATTTGACTTTGTTGCAACTTGTTGTGCTTAATGCTTGTCATTAGGGCCCGAGTGCCATGATCACAGATCTGAACTTATTATTGAATCATTATGATAGTATTGTTTGTGATCTTATTTGCAAGTTGTGTACACATATCATTGTCCGGATCCAAAGGCCCCAAAGTTACAATAATTGGGACAACCGGAGGGGATGGCTGTGGTGTGAGGATCACATGTGTTCATGGAGTGTTAATGCTTTGCTCCGGTGCTCTATTAAAAGGAGCACCTTAATTGCCAGTAGTTCCCTAGAGGCCCCACTGCCACGGGCTGGCTGGACAGAAGATGTTGTGCAAGTTATCATTGCAAGCACGTATGACTATATTTGGAGCACATGCATAGGATTGTTTAGTACTTGGATGCTTGTTATTATTTATATACAATGCCCTAGGTCTTGAAGTTACATGTTTAGACTCGTCCATGCAACGCCCGTCCATCCATCCCTATGCCTACCGCACTCGGATCCTACTGTTACCGTTACTGTTACTATTGCTACTATTTCACTATTGCTATTTCTTTGCTATTGCTACTGATAAACTTCTGTGAGCAAGAACTATTTCTAAGTGCAGCTGAACTAACAACTTAGTTGTTAAGGCTTGCAAGTATTCTTTGGCTCCCCTGTGTCGAATCAATAAATTGGGTAATACTACCCGCAAAGACTGTTGTGATCCCCTATACTTGTGGGTCATCAAGACTATTTTCTGGTGCTGTTGCCGGGGAGCATAGCTTTATTTGTAAGTTTCACTTGGATCTATTATTGTTCACTGCTACTCCTTTCATCATGGGGAAGTCTTGTGATGGAAAGTTCCCTATTTTACCATCCACTACAAGAATAGGTACCGTCCTAAATACCTCTGTTGCTCTTGATTCACCGTATATTATAAGTAAGCTTGTCACACCACCACCACATACACATGCTACACACACTACTACTCCTGCTGAATCTGAAACTGCTTTTGATGCTCATGATGTTACTTCCACTGTGCTTGATGCGAGTGGTTCATTAGGTCCTTTTCTAGATGCTACTATGGCTAGTCTAGGAAATACCAAAACTCCTAGTGAAGCCACTGTCACACCTGTTAGCTCACCCGAGTCTAGTGAGAGTTATGATATTAATGATGGTTACATTGAGTTCACTGATGATTTTGTTGAAGAGTGCCGAAACACACATGGTACTAGTGCTATTAAGAGTCTCCTTGCTAGACTTACTATTATGCCTAAGATGTCCTCTGATCCTAAGTTTTCCACTTCTCCCATAGATATTAAAGATGAAGACTACGATTTCTCTCTTCATTTATCTTATTTAGATATTGTTGAGAAAGAACCTTTTTGTGGGACTAAAAATGAGAGTGCTATGGCTCATATGAATGAGCTTTCTACTATGAGTGCTTTGTTCTTTGATGATTTTAAGATGCGCAAGTACTTTTTTACTAAGATCTTCCCTTTTTCACTAAAAGGAGAAGCTAGGGCTTGGTTTAATAGATTACCTCCTGGTTCCATTGATAGCCCTGATTGCTTAATTGTTTCTTTCTTCCATAAATATTTTCCTCCCAGTGCTAGACATGCTGCTTTGCAGAGACTTTTTGATTTTAAATAGGGAGAAGAAGAGAAATTGCATGAGTCATGGACAAGGTTCTGTGCCTTGATTCATGCACATCCTGGATGTCCATTACCTAAGAATGAACTTCTTGATATTTATTATAATGGACTAACTGATGATTCTAGGACCTACCTAGATAGCTTTGTTGATTGTGTTTTCAAGAAAAGAACTCCTACAGATGCTGAAGAATTAATGGCCAAGATAAGCAAGAATTATGATGATTGGACTTCAATTGAGCTGAATGCACCTGAGCCTATTACTCCTGAACCAGTTGTTCCTGAACCAGTTCCAACACCAACAACAAAGAAGAGGGGAGTTATTGCATTAAATGATGAAGTGATGAAGGAAGATAAGAAGTGTCTAAATGAGAAAGGTATTAGAGCTGAAGATGTGAAGAATCTACCTCCGATGGAAGAATTATGTAAGCCAATTCCCCACTCATCTGCTATTGAGGTACACTCTCTCCACTTTAATGAAGGTGATATTCCCTATGGTAAGCCTCCTGATCAATTCTTAGAGGAACTTGACACATTTATTGTTAAACAAGGTAATTTTAATAAATTCAGAATCATTTATTGGAAAACTCTAGGGTTATCCATGAGTTGAAAGATATTGTGGAAAGAACTTCTAATGACATTAAAATGCTTTGTAAACACTTTTAAATAGTTCAAACCCAACTTGATCAACTTGCTAAGGTACAAAAGGACATGCTAGTTAATGCTTCAGGAGATAAACATGCTTATGGAATTAGAACTAGGAGTGGTATAGCTACTCAAGATCCTTTATATCCTGAAGGACACCCTAAAATAATAGATCAGGATTCCCAACAAGGTGAAGATAGTGGTAGTCCTCGTAAGAGAAAGAAAAAGAAACATAAGGTAGTTGAGGAACCACTTGAACCTGCTGTAGATCCTAATAGTATATCTGTCTCTGATGCTGAAACCGAGAATGGTAATGATAAAAATGAGTCTCCTAATAAGGAGGAAGGTGAGTAAGAACCTGAGAAGCACACTAAGAACACTAGGTACACAAAGGAAGATTTTATTGCTAATAAACATGGTATAGAGAGAGAACCTTGGGTGTAGAAACCTATGCCTTTTCCAGGTAAGAAACACAAGTCAAAGGAGGAAGAACACTACAACAAGTTTTGTGAGTGGATGAAACATTTATTTTTGCAAATTCCTTTGACTGATGCTATTAAATTGCCTCCTTATTCAAAGTATATGAAGGATATTATCTCTAATAAAAGGAATATTCCTAATGAGGAGATTTCTACTTTGATTGCTAATTACTCCTTCAATGGTAAGGTTTCAAAGAAACTTGGTGATCCAGGTATACCAACTATTCCTTGTTCCATTAAGAATAATTATGTTAGAACTGCTTTGCGTGATTTGGGAGCTGGAGTCAGTGTTATGCCTTTTTCTCTCTATAAGAGGCTCCAGCTAGAAAAGTTGATACCAACTGATATATCTTTACAAATGGCTGATAAGTCAACTACTATTCCTGTTGGTATATGTGAGGATGTTCCTGTTCAAGTAGCTCATAATTGCATGGTTTTAACTGATTTTGTTGTGCTTGAAATGCCTGAAGATGATAATATGTCTATTATTCTTGGGAGACCTTTTCTTAATACTGCAGGTGCTGTCATCAATTGCAACCAAGGAAAAGTAACATTCAATATTAATGATAAAGAGCACACTGTCTATTTCCCCAAGAAGGTTGCTAGAAGCTATTGCCTGAATTCCATTGAAAATATTGAGAGCATCAAGGTTGGAGAAATATATTGTTCCATTCCACAAGAAAAATTTGAAACTATTATGATTGGGACCATTGCTATCAAGTATGAGGTAACATAATCACCTTGTGGAATGCAAAGTTTTGTTTCATATAAGATTGTTTCGGTAACAAGACTTGATCAACCTTGTTAACAAAAGGATTTTAATGAACAAAATAATGTTTCCACTATGGTTATTCTTGCTTTCTTTTACCTTTTCTCTTTCCTAGTATTTGCTTTGGCTTTAGTTTTGCTAGTTGTTTGCTTGTTTGAGTTTCTTAGAGCTCCTGTAGTTTGGCTTTTGTTTTGCTTTTGCTTCTTCTGAAAAACTGTTTCTGCGAGAAAATCAATTTTCATACCCTGAAAATTGGCCAAAAATAAAGTTTCCCGAAAAATCGCAGAAAATTCAAAATAAATTTTTCCTTGAAAAAAGGGGCAGAGAGGCACCTGAGGTGACCCAGGAGGCCACCACACTTGTGGTAGGCACGGCCTACCAGGTGGCGGCACCTGGGGGTCTGGCCCACCTGGCCCCCTCCAGGTTGCCTCCTCAAAGCCATCTTCTTTCTCTCTCCCGAAAAACACCGAAAAACTTGCTCAAGCTCGAGTTCTTGCTGTTCTTGCCCGCGATTTTGATCTCCTTGTTCAACCCATCTCAAGTGCTAATTTTTTGAGGGATTGCTCCTTGGTATGTGCCTCCTCCACTTGTCCAATTAGATTTGTGATTGGTAGATTGTATCTTGAGTATTTTGCTGTTATAGGTGACAGGTTGTTTGAGCTTGCATGCTTGTTCTATGCTTAGAAACTTTGTTTTGATGCATGTGTAGTCCTCTAGCAAGTTACTATAGTAGTTGCTCATCATTTATCAACTTATAAATCACTTGGTTTGATGGTTGTCTAAAAATTTCAGCAAGGAAGATGAGTGATTATCCACTGAATCAATATGACTTGATGGTGCATGAGCCAATGAAGGTTCATCGTGAGGAGGCAGTTTTTCCTTCCATATATCCATGCCATGAATTTATGAGAGCTGCGGGGATCCTCCAAGATTTCCGAACTATGGTTACAAATGCAGGGTTGGAAAACTTTGTTGAAGGTGAACTGTTCCAATATGTTAAGCTAACCATGGTTTTTGTGCAGGACTTCCGGTTCACTTGGTCTACTTCTAATCCCATGGTCCATTACAAAATATATAATATACATGTCGACCTACCTTTTGCTGATTTTGTGCAGCAATTAGAGTACCTCAGTGGGGATCTTGTGAGAAGATCAAGGAGAGGCCCAAGTCCCTTATGGATCTATATGCTGAGATTTGCCAAGGTTTCGACTTCTCAAAGGAAAGTGGTAAAATTCGGAACATTCAGCTCCCAGCTATTAGATACTTTGTCTATTTCATCACCAAGTGTGTTCTTGCTAGAAAGGTTGCTAGGAAGTTGTCTTCCTTTGATCTAGCTTTTATTGCAGCTACTCTGAATAGGAATAGTTCTTATATCCTGGGTGCTTTGATAGCTCACCATCTCACTACCAACCGTGAGAAGGGTGGAATTTGTGGAGGTCTCATTGCTTCTAGGTTGCTAGCTTTCCATGGTTTAGAGCCTCATTATTCAGATTTTCAGTTCCCCATAGAGAGGCTTGATATTGAATCCATGATTCATCATGGTTTTGTTTCCTTGGGGGATAATGTGAGAAGTTTGCCTTATGAATTATCCTTTGCCCAGCAAGGTAGGAGAAAGGGTAGGACTAAGAAAGTAGTTTACTTGCCTGCACCTGTTTTGTTTAACTTTGATAACAGGCAAGGATGGTCACTTACGGAGGAAGAGCATGACACTTATGTGGGGGGACTCTCCCAGCAAGAGGAGAATGTTGAAGTGGATGCCGAAGAAAATTTGGTTCAGCCCTGCAACTTGGGAGAGTCTTCATACCAGCAGCCCTCATTTGATTGGGGCGCTTCTTCTTCTTCTACATCGCAGGCACCTGACTATGATCATTCCTTTGATGACCCACCAGCATGGGGTTACTACCCGCGCCATTGAGACCCACTTAGGCCAAATGCCTAAGCTTGGGGGAGGTATACCTGTAGGGTTCGCAGCATAGAAAACAAAAAAATTCTACAATGGGAACTATGTACCAAGATCTATCTACTAGATACAAACAACGGGCGGATGTATATCCGTAGAGAACATACCCTTGAAGACCGACAAAGCTTAACGAGTTCAACTCGTGGTTGATGTAGACGATCTCTTGCCGATCTCAAGATCGAGAGGAAGTCCTAGCGCCAGCAGCAAGCCAAGATCGTGCTCGCACACACGTACAAGACACCGGGCAACCTCCGCCTCCTCGCTCCATCGATGCAGCGGAAGCACAACCCTTTCTTGCCGAATAGCCACCGGGAACATGTATCTCGCTAGTCCGAGACCATGGGGGATAAATTCTAGAGGGGGAGAGAGATCCTTCACGAGGAGGTGTGTGAGACAAGTGAGAGGAGGGGCTCATTTTATAGGAGGAGGGGGGCACCCAAGGGGGTGGCCGCCGGCCATGGGGGATGCCCCCTCCCCTCCTTCATTCATGTGGGTGGACACTCCACTCACAAAATGTCCCTTCAATTTTCTCCACTCAAAAGTCCACTCAAATTCCCATTAAATTTCCACCAAATTTAATGCAAACTCTCATTAAATAAAACTCTTTTATTTTTATTCAGAATTTTGTCAATTACTTTAATGAAAAACATTCACAAATAACCCCTTGCAAGAATTCCATTTCACATGCATAACCACTTTATGCAATTTCACCCGAAAACCTGTTTCGGTATCTAGTGAAATAAATTCCTGCGCTTGTTTATTCTTTCGGCATGAAACATTTGCTCCAAATGGATGCCAGTGTCCCTTAAGTGTGCCACCCTACGGTTCATGAATAATGCGGACATGATCGAGACCCTTCTCCGATCAATAATCAGTAGCGGGACCTGGAGATCCATACTGACTCCCACACATTCAACGATGACTTTTCCTGTGATCGTCGGAACCTTTTACGCTTGTATCTTAATCCCTTTGTTTCACGATATATTACATGTCCGAGATTCGATCATCGGTATCTCCATACCTAGTTTGATCTCGTTACTGACATGCACTCTTTTCTCGTTCCCGTGATATAACATTCTAGTGATCAAATCACTTGCTTGCAAGCTAACCAATGTGATATCACCGAGAGGGCCCAGAGCATATCTATCCGTCATCGGGATGAACAAATTCCACTCTTGATCCATGATTCTCAACATAACACTTTAGTAGCTTTGAAGCCATCTTTATAATCACCCAGTTACGGAGTAACGTTTGATGTCAACAAGAAACTCTTCCGGTGTTAGTGATTGGCATGATCTCATGGTCTAAGGATTAGGACTACTTCGTAGTTTGTTTATAGCAATATAAACTCAATGACTTTGATCGTAATGCTATACTTCGGATGAATGTTCATCACACCATTACACTAATGTTGTGATCTCGTTATTAACAACATCCAATGTCCATGATCAGGAAACCGTGATCATCTTGTTAATCAACGAACTAGTTTATGAGAGAGGCATAACTAGGAACTTTCTGTTTGTTTATTAAACACACATGTATTAACGTTTCTGTATTAATACAATTATAGCATGCAAAATAAACATCTATCATATACTTGGAATACACATAATAAACATTTTATTATTGCCTCTCAGGGCATATTCCCTTCAGTCTCCCACTTGCACTAGAGACAATAATCTAGTTACATTGTGATGTATCTAACACCCATGGAGTTCTGGTGTAGATCATGTTTTGCTCTAGGGAGAGTTTTAGTCAACGGATCTGCTACATTGAGATCTGTATGTACTTTACAAATCTTTATATCTCCATCCGTGACATGCTCGCGGATGGAGTGAAACCGGCGCTTAATTTGCTTGGAATGCTTGTGAGACCTTGGCTCTTTGGCATTGGCAATGGCACCATTGTTGTCACAATAGATCACCATTGGGTCCAACGCGTTTGCAACCACACCTAGTTCGGATATGAACTCCTTCATCCAAACTGCTTCCTGAGCCGCTTCTGAAGCAGCAACATATTCGGCCTCCATTGTTGTTCCCGCCACCACAGGTTGTTTGGAGCTCCTACAACTAACCGCTCCGCCATTCATGAGAAATACGTATCCGGATTGAGACTTAGAGTCATCCAGATTGGTGTCAAAGCTAGCGTCGACATAACACTTAGCGACGAGCTCTTCTTCACCTCCGTATACAAGAAACATATCCTTAGTTCTTCGCAAGTACTTAAGGATATTCTTGACCGCTTTCCAGTGTTCTGAACCTGGATCCGATTGGTACCTACTAGTCAAACTAATAGCATGTGACACATCCGGTCTTGTACATAGCATGGCGTACATTATAGAGCCTATGGCTGAAGCATAGGGGACCTTTTCCATTATCTCTCTTTCTTCCGCCAAAGCCGGACTTTGAGTCTTACTCAATGTCGTTCCTTGTGTCATAGGTAAGAACCCCTTCTTACTTCTGTCCATTTTAAACTTCTTTAAAATCTTATCAAGGTATGTACTTTGCGATAGCCCTATTAGGCGCCTAGATATATCTCTATAGATCTTTATGCCTAATATGTATGACGCTTCACCTAGGTCCTTCATTGAAAATTTGCTGTTTAGATAACTTTTAACACTGTTTAAAAGATCTATATCATTTTCGATCAATAATATGTCATCCACATATAATATCAGAAATGCCACATTGCTCCCACTCACTTTCTTGTAAATACAAGCTTCTCCATAAGTTTGGACAAATCCAAACTCTTTGATCACCTCATCAAAGCGGAGATTCCAACTTCGTGATGCTTGCTTCAATCCATAGATGGATCGCTGAAGCTTGCACACCTTGTTAGCATCCTTAGGATCGACAAAACCCTTTGGTTGTATCATATACAACTCTTCTTCAATATTACCATTGAGAAACGCGGTTTTGACATCCATCTGCCATATCTCATAATCGAAATATACAGCAATTGCTAACATAATCCGAACTGACTTTAGCATCGCTACAGGAGAGAATGTCTCATCGTAGTCAACTCCTTGAATTTGTCGAAACCCCTTTGCGACAAGTCGAGCTTTATAGACGATTACATTACCATCAGCATCAGTTTTCCTTTTGAAAATCCATTTGTTCTCCACGGCCTTTCGGTCGTGAGGTAAGTCCACCAAGTTCCAAACTTGATTTTTATACATGGATTCCATCTCGGATTTCATGGATTCTAACCATTTGTTGGAATCCGGGCTCATCGTCGCTTCTTCATACGTCGCAGGGTCATCATTTTCATCAACCATGAAATTCATGACAGGATTTCCGTACAGCTCGGGAGCTGCACGCGTCCTGCTTGACCTGCGGGGTTCGGTAGTACTCTCTTTTGGAGTTTCATGATCATTATCATTAGTTCCCTCTTAAACAGGTGGATCCAACTCCGGAACAACTTCCGGCGCTGCGCTACTCGCCATACTTTGAAGAGAAGGTTCAATAACCTCTTCGAGTTCTACCTTCCGACTACTCACACCTTTCGCGACAAACTCTTTCTCTATAAAGGATCCATTCTTGGCAACAAATGCCCTCGGATCTGTGATAGAAGGAATACCCAATAGTTTCCTTAGGGTATCCAATGAAGACGCATTTTTCTGCTTTGGGTTCGAGTTTATCCGGTTGAAGTTTCTTCACATAAACATCGCATCCCCAAACTTTAAGAAATGACAGCTTAGGTTTGTTTCCAAACCACAATTCATATGGTGTCTTTTCAACGGATTTAGATGGTACCCGATTTAAAGTGAATGCAGCAGTTTCTAGTGCATAGCCCCAAAATGACAATGGCAAGTCCGTCAGAGACATCATAGATCGAACCATATCTAATAAAGTACGATTACGACGTTCCGACACACCATTTCGCTGTGGTGTTTCGGCAGGTGTGAGTTGTGAAACAATTCCACACTCTTTCATGTGAGTGCTAAACTCGTAACTTAGATACTCACCTCCACGGTCAGACCGTAGAAATTTGATCTTTCTATTACGATGATTTTCCACTTCATTCTGAAATTCCTTGAACTTTTCAAAGGTTTTAGACTTGTGTTTCATCAAGTAGATATAACCGTATCTACTCAAATCATCCGTGAAAGTAACAAAATAATGATATCCACCTCGCGCCGACACACTCATTGGACCACATACATCAGAATGTATGATTTCCAATAAATCATGCCCGTTCCATTGAACCAGAAAACGGCGTTCTAGTCATCTTGCCCATAAGGCATGGCTCACATGTATCAAATGATTCATAATCAAGTGATTCCAAAAGTCCATCCGAATGGAGCTTCTTCATGCGTTTAACGCCAATATGACCTAGACGGCAGTGCCACATATATGCGGATATATCATCATTTAGTTTAATCCTTTTAGCATCAACATTTTGAATATGTGTAACATTATTATCGAGATCCAAAAGAAATAAACCATTCATCATCGGTGCATGACCATAAAAGATTTCATTCATATAAATGGAACAACCATTGTTCTCGGATTTAAATGAATAACCACTTCGCATTAAACACGATCCAGATACAATGTTCATGCTGGTCGGGCACGGATAACAATTATTCAAGTTTATTAAACCCGACGGCAAGTGGAGAGGAAGCGTTACGGCGATCACATCAACGCTTGATCCATTGCCGACACGCATCTTGACCTCACCTTGCTACGGTCGCTTGTTCGCAGCCCACGATTCGAGTTACAAATACTAGCAACTGAACCGGTATCAAATACCCAGGTGCTACTGCAAGCACTAGTCAAGTACACATCAATAACATGTATATCATATATACCTTTGTTTGCCTTGCCGGCTTTCTTGTCTGCCAAATACTTGGGGCGATTCTTCGATGGCAGGTCCTTACAATAGTAGCACTCGGTATTAGACTTAGGTCCAACTCGGGGTTTCTTTTCAGGTGCGGCTTGCCGCCCTTACTTCCCTTCCGTTTTCCCTTCTTGTCTTTCTTGAAACCAGTGTTCCTATTGATCATCAACACTTGATGTTCCTTTTTGATCTCCACTTCTGCAGTTTTAAGCATTGACAGAAGCTCGGGGAGAGACTTCTTCATGCCTTGCATATTATAGTTCATCACGAAGCTCTTATAGCTAGGTGGCAGAGACTGCAGAACACGATGGATGCCTAAGTCAATGGGAATCGATATTCCCAAGGACACAAGCTTATCGGCGTAACCCGACATCTTGAGTACATGCTCACTAACGGAGCTGTGCTCTTCCATCATGCAGCTAAAGAACTTTTACGGCGTTGTAGCTCTCTACAGCAGCATGTGTGTCGAAAATCATTTTCAACTCACCCATTGTATCAAAAGCATTGCCATTTTCGAAACGCTTTTGAAGTTCCGGCTCTAGCCCATACAATATGCCGCAATGAACTAACTTGTGGTCCTCCTGACGAGTCTGATAGACATTATTATCCTCGTCAGAGGCATCATCTAAAGGTGGGGGGCCTAATGGCGCTTCTAGCACATATTGCTTTTGTGCAGCAGAGAGGAGAATCCTCAAATTCATGGCCCATTCGGATAAGTTTCTACCGTTCGTTGCAAGTTTCTCTTTCTCCATGAACACATTGAAATTAAAAGCAGGTGGTGCCATCTACAACAAAATTTGTAAAGTTTAGACTAAGTGTATGATAGATTGAGTTCAACTAATCCATATTACGAATGAACTCCCACTCAAAAACGACATCCCTCGTGCCTTTTTGGTGATTACATGAACCAAATCCACTACACCAAGTCCGATCATCACGTGAGTCGGTGTAGCTTCAAACGCGAGCATCAAATGGGCATCATATCAACTATATGACTCATGCTTAACCTTTTGGTCCGTGTTCCGAGTCCATGTCTGTACATGCTAGGCTCGCCAAGTTAGAACCTTAGTATTCGCGTGTGTAACTGTTTTACCCCCGAAATATGGTCGTGGATCCAAGAACACCCGATCATCACGTGATGTCTTGGAGCGATGAAAACATAATCGGTGCATACTAAAGGAAGAACACATTCTTATCTTGATATTTAAAAGAGGGATCATCTTATTATGCTAACAAAGCGCTAAACAAGCAATATAAGATGCTATCAAACATCACATGTTTATTAGTGAAATGATATGGTTCCCGCATATGATCTCTATCATGTGCACCGTGGTATGATCACTATCATACCTATATGTGTAAGTTCAAGGTCTATGGAGATTAAACGTTATGTATGTTGTAAGAGTATCATCTCATACTTCTACTTACAACACCACCATATCATAACACTAGCCCAGCAACAATCTAAACTAGACGCCTCTAATCTATCCATTGCATGTTTTACGTGGCTTAGGGCTTTCGAGATAGAACCGTTCTTACCTACGAACATGAACCACAACGAGGATAACCAAATTGTTGACAACTCGTTTGCAAAATAGATATTGACTATAGTAGGAGAGACAGACACCCGCTAGACACTTATGCAAACTAGTTGCATGTCAAGCGTGGAACAGGTCTCATGTGCAAGGACATGTAAAGTTTGTCCGGGCCGCTTCATCCCACTATGCCACCAATATCCAAAATTACAACAAAGGAGCAACAACATGATCATCATCGCCCACATACTCATATGTGTACTACCCGTGTAAAGTATCTATGTATAGATCCGGCTCTGATACCACTGTAGGGTTCGCAACATAGAAAACAAAAATTTTCCTACGATGGGAACTATGTACCAAGATCTATCTACTAGATATAAACAACGGTCGGATGTATATCCGTAGAGAACATACCCTTGAAGACCGACAAAGCTTAACGAGTTCAACTCGTGGTTGATGTAGACGATCTCTTGCCGATCTCAAGATCGAGAGGAAGTCCTAGCGCCGCAAAGCAGCAGCGCATCCGTGCTCGCACACACGTACAAGACACCGGGCAACCTCCTCCTCCTTGCTCCAGCGATGCAGCGGAAGCACAACCCTTTCTTGCCAAATAGCCACCGAGAACATGTATCTCGCTAGTCTGAGACCATGGGGGATAAATTCTAGAGGGGGAGAGAGATCCTTCACGAGGAGGTGTGTGAGACAAGTGAGAGGAGGGGCTCCTTTTATAGGAGGGGGGCACCCAAGGGGGTGGCCGCCGGCCATGGGGGCTGCCCCCTCCCCTCCTTCATTCATGTGGGTGGACACTCCACTCACAAAATGTCCCTTCAATTTTCTCCACTCAAAAGTCCACTCAAATTCCCATTAAATTTCCACCAAATTTAATGCAAACTCTCATTAAATAAAACTCTTTTATTTTTATTCAGAATTTTGTCAATTACTTTACTGACAAACATTCACAAATAACCCCTTGCTAGAATTCCATTTCACATGCATAACCACTTTATGCAATTTCACCCGAAAACCTGTTTCGGTATCTAGTGAAATAAATTCCTGCGCTTGTTTATTCTTTCGACATGAAACATTTGCTCCAACTGGATGCCAGTGTCCCTTAAGTGTGTCACCCTACGGTTCGCGAATAATGCGGACATGATCGAGACCCTTCTCCGATCAATAATCAGTAGCGGGACCTGGAGATCCATACTGACTCTCACACATTCAACGAAGACTTTTCCTATGATCGTCGGAACCTTTTACACTTGTATCGTAATCCCTTTGTTTCACGATATATTACATGTCCGAGTTTCGATCATCGGTATCTCCATACCTAGTTTGATCTCGTTACTGACATGCACTCTTTTCTCGTTCCCGTGATATAACATTCTAGTGATCAAATCACTTGCTTGCAAGCTAACCAATGTGATATCACCGAGAGGGCCCAGAGCATATCTATCCATCATCGGTATGAACAAATTACACTCTTGATGCATGATTCTCAACATAACACTTTAGTAGCTTTGAAGCATCTTTATAATCACCCAGATACGGAGTGACGTTTGATGTCAACAAGAAACTCTTCTGGTGTTAGTTATTGGCATGATCTCATGGTCTAAGGATTAGGACTACTTCGTAGTTTGTTTATAGCAATATAAACTCAGTGACTTTGATTGTAATGCTATACTTCGGATGAATGTTCATCACACCATTACACTAATGTTGTGATCTCGTTATTAACAACATCCAATGTCCATGATCAGGAAACCGTGATCATCTTGTTAATCAACGAACTAGTTTATGAGAGAGGCATAACTAGGAACTTTCTGTTTGTTTATTAAACACACATGTATTAATGTTTCCATATTAATACAATTATAGCATGCAAAATAAACATCTATCATATACTTGGAGTACACATAATAAACATTTTATTATTGCCTCTCAGGGCATATTCCCTTTAATACCAACATTGCACTCATATATATATCATGTTTGGTCGTTTCTTTGTATATCCATGTTTTTGCTTTCTTTTTGGTTCTTGTTGCTTCTTTCTCAAAAACCCAAAAATACCAAAAATATTTTTGTTGTTTCTCTTGGTTTGGTTCTTTGTTTCTTTGCTTTGGTTTGCCTTGAAAAGAAAAATCCAAAAAGATTTTTCTTTGTTTGGTTTGCTTTGTTTTTGTTTGTTTTTTCTTTGTTTGCTTGTTTCTAAAAAATCGAAAACACCAAAAATATTTGTTTTTGTTCTTTGGTTTTGTGAGTTCTTTGCAGGGTTTGGCCATCCTTAGTGGATTTTGGTTTCATGTTAATATTCAAGTCACACAAGTGAAGGGCAATAATGAAGATTAAGACAACTCGAGGTGTGGCAAGAGGCTGGTAACGAACTCTATTTGTTTCATTTTTGTACATATACTCATCATTGTGAGCATGCTTAGCCTATTTATGTAAGGTGTATGTCATTACGGATGCTTAGTAGTTCTTGCTTGTCTATGATTAGCCTCAGCTTGCTAATAGTTTGTAGCATTTCATATGAATGTTTACTTGCGTTGTTTTATTCATACTTTGGTATGATATTGTGGTATCCTCCTCTGACTGTTCATGTGAATCGACTTGGAACATGCTCACGCATGCATATGACTAATCAATAGTCAGTAAGCCTCGATGATTTATTTTGCCTCAGAGTTCTGATACGTTGGAAACGTATCTATAATTTTTGATGCTCCATGCTTGTTTAGTATCTACTTTGCTTTACTTGTCTACACTTTGGGGGTGATTTTTACATGTTTTCTGGTACTAACCTATTAACAAGTTGCAACAGTGCCAGATGCATGTTTTCTGCTGTTTTTGGTTTCAGAAAAGTTAGTAAAGAAATATTCTCGGAATTGGACGGGACGAAGGACAAAGTCAATAACTTTCCGTGGGGAATAAGAAGTCCAGAGGAGAGCCCGAGGGGCCGGCCAGAGGGGCCAGACCCCCCCCCCAAGCGTGGGTGGGCCCTAGCACGTGCCTGGCTAGGGTTTGGCCGCCCTGGAGGCCGCCTCGGTCTCCCCCTTCGCCTATAAGAAGCCCCCGATGCAGAAACTCTCAGTACCCGATCAATATTCCACGAAACCGTCTGTAGCCGCTGCCACCATCGTCCCTAGATTAGGGGGATCTGAAGCTCTTCCTGGCACCCTGTCGGAGGGGAGATCATCCTGCTCCGATATGATTTATGAGTAGTTCCACCTTGCACTATGGGTCCATGTAGTCGCTAGATGGTTGTATCTCCTCCTTTGTGCTTTCATGTATAGATCTTGTGAGCTCCGTTCATGATCAAGATCTAATCTATTTGTAATCATGCATGTTGTGTTTGCGGGGATCCAATGGATATTGAGATTATTATGTTAGTTTGATTAATGGTTCTATCTTTATGATTCTATCATGTCTGTGTTGTTTGTGATCTTGCATGCTCTCCGTTGCTAGTGGTTATCTTGGCCAAGTAGTTGCTAGTGACTCCAAGAGGGAGTATTTATGCTCGATAGTGGGTTCATGCCTCTAGTTTGCAAGGGAAGTGACAATAATCTCTTCGGTTGTAGATGTGTTGTTGCTACTAGGGATAAAATAATGGTCTCTTGTTCATGGAACATGTGGACTGTTTACCTTACACACTTTTCTTAAAGCAGTTGTCTATTGCTTGCAACTTAATACTGGAGGGGGTTCGGATGATAACCTGAAGGTGAACTTCTAGTCATAGATGCAGTTGGATTACGGTCTATGTATATTGTTGTATTGCCCAATCAACTTCATAGGATCTTTCTGGCTAGTAATTGCATTGTTATGCCTTGCTCAGTTCCTGTCAATTGCCTTGCTGTAATTTGTTTACCCTTCATGCCATGTTGTTTATCTAAGGAGAGCACCTCTAGTGAACTATGGACCCCGGTCCAATCTTTACCATTGATACATCTTCCACTGTTACTTGTTTACTTGCTGCAAACCATTACCTTTCACACCATACGTTTAATCCTTTGTTATAGCAAACCGGTGAGCTTGACAACCTCACTGATTCATTGGGACAGAGTCTTGAGTTTGTGTTGTGCAGGTCTCCACGTTGCTTCCAACACCTGTGTGACGTTTCCTTCCTCCTTCTTGTTCGATAACCTCGATTTCTACTGAGGGAAATCTTGCTGATGTACTCTTCATACCTTGCTCTTGGGGTTTCCAACGAAGCACTCTTCCTCCCTGTTGAGTGTAGCATCAAGTAATTTCTGGCACCGTTGCTGGGGAGGCTAAGGTTGTCTTCACTAGGGGAGTCCTTCACTTCCTTTCTCTTTACTTTGTTTTTAGTTTGCTTGGTTTTGTTTGCCTCTTTCCAAAACCCCCCCCCAAAAAAATAGTCTAGCTTGGTTTGCTTTCTTTATTCAAAAATAAATAAAAATAGTTCCTACCTTAGTTACTACCATGTCTGGTTTTGATCCAATATCTGTGACACCTATGGAAAATATCTTTACTTTTAAGCAAAAAAGTGAAGAGAGTTTCAAAGAAGCTTGGTCTAGAATCTCTGCTTTACAAAGGAAAACTGAGCCTAAGATGAGTCTTAGCTTGGTTATTGATAGTTTCTACCGCGGTATTGCTCTTAGTTATAGATATGATTTGGATGATGTGGCTGAAAAAGATTTTTTGCTTTGTACTGAGGATGAAGCTTATGATGGTATAAGAAAATTAATCATGATCTATGATACACCTGGCAAGTCTGATTCCTCTTTCACAAGTATTTTTGCTAGGTTGAACCATCTTGAGACCAGTATTGCTGCCATGAATAGTTGCTATCACACTCTTAGGGCTTACCATGCTTATGTTACCATAAATTCTGAGCCTTCAAATTGGTTTCCCACAATTAAAGTCTCAATAAACACTACACTCTTTGATTCTCGCTGTGATATCATGTCTGAATTTTGTCTCATGCCCAAAGATATTTTTGATTCCTTGAGTCTTTGGGGCTTATTGAAGGAGGAGAATAAATCTCTCTTACCAACAATGCCACTATATTACCCATTGGAATAGCTGAAGGTGTGTTTACAAAAATCTCAGGGGAAATGGTGTCTACTGATTATCTTGTTATTGAATGTGTAGGCAAAGGACAGATCACACTTGGAAGATCTCTACTAAAACACCTTGGGGCAGTAATAGATGTGGGAGAAGGCATCATGCACTTTACTCCCCCGGTAAGCAATCATATCTTCCCTAAAAAGAAAAAGAAAGATAAGAAAAGAAGGAACAAGAGGGGCAATTCTTTATTTGAAAATACTTGATTCTTCTTGCTTCTTGTGCCTAACTTAAAGGCGTTAAAGAAAAGTACTTGTTGGGAGATAAACCAAGAGTTTACTTGAGTCTTGGAAGTTATTACTTCTGTAATGACATATCCTTATCCTTTTTTTTTTGCTTTTTGTGTCAAGAATGACCTCTAATGAGAGGGAAGTAAGATTTGGGGAGTTGTTGTCCCAAAACAGATTTCTGTCCTCCACCAAAAATATTTGTGAGGAGGATCTGTAACTCGTATTGAGCACAAAATTTAAGAATAAATCCCCCAGTATGTTGGCTAACTTTTGTTAGTTCAACACTTTTTGATTTGAGCAACAGAAGATGTTCGAAAAAAATTGTTTCTACCTGCTGGTCTGTTTTGACAGATTTCTGCCATTTTTTGCATTTGCTTCTTATTGATTCCTTTTTGAGCTCTCTTCAGGTAAATTGAGTTTCTTTGAAGGACTTACCTAAGTAGCTTGTGTTTTTAGTGAAAATCCTTGCTGTTCCAAAGCTTTTCCAGCGGTCTAGTATCTTTTGAATAAGCTAATGTTGCTAATGAAGATTGTGTGAAGTTTTGTATGAAGGAAAAATTTCAGGTGTAAAGGGAGAATGATGCAATGAGATGAAGAATGGACAAAAGATCAATCTTGAGGATGCCACTGTAACATCCCTAAAATCATGATTCCAAAGATTGCATATCATTCATACATGCATATAATTTAGGGATCATTTTTCAACTCTTCTCAAGAAAACAGAAGAACTTAGTGCTATTACTTTATGTGAGAAAACATTAATCATTTACTACTCTCAATTGGTTGCATAAGTGTTTTAACCAAGTCTTGTTTGCTTCCTTGTTGTTTAGATTGAACGTAGAGTTTGGACAAAAATTTACAAAACAAATATGGTTTCAAAACCATCTTCAAAACATTTCCAAATCAAGTGCCATAACACTGTTTATTTTGTTTATTCAAAGGGACCAAGCAAGTACAGAGAGACCACATGGTTTTGTGTCCAAAAGTATGATGATTACACTTTGCAAAAATCCAGAAAAGGTTTGAAATTCAAATGCCTTTGAATTTGATTGAAAATCATTCCAGAAAATCGATTTAGAAAAAGGAAAAGAGATAAGAAAGAGAAAAGGGCCGGCGCCAACAATTGAGCCCAGCAACAGACGCAGCCCACTAAGCCCACCCGGGTTCCCCCTCTCTCCTTCTCACTCGCAGACAAACCCGCAGAGAGACTGACGCCAGGACCCCACCCCCTCTCTGTTTCACTCGCTGACCGGTGGACCTCGCCAGCTCACCCCTTCTTCCCCAAATCGCGCCACGACCACGTCGCCGGCCGTTTCCTCCGATCCTTTGGCTTTGATTCCTCGCTTAAATTCCTTGATATCAAGACGCGATCTTCGCCTTCGCACAGCCTACTTAAACCCCCTGCCCCCTCCATTTCCCCCCAAAGCACAAGCGCCTACAGGCTGCCGCGATTCAACCTCGCACCGCCGCGATAAGAGAGCACTCGGCGACCGATTCGGTGAGTTCGTGCGCCCCGCCTCTCGTTCTTGCGCAAGCGCCACTTTCTTTCTTCGCAACTTGCGATGGATGGTTCCCTTTATACTGCCCCAGGTCGTTGATTCCGTTCAACACCGCAAGCCCCCAACGACAACCTCAACTCCGGCGACCAAAATCCGTAAGCCCTTTGCGCCCCTTCGCCTCTGATTCACACGAAGTTGTTCGCCACTGTCTTGTGCATCATCTGGTGCCGTTTGTTTGTTCTAGGGAGACCAGGAGCATCGCCAACGTTGCCGTCTACTCGAACCCGACGCCGCCCGCAACTCCGACGAGCTCCTGCAGCCCACTCGGCGCCTTGCCAAGCCGCCCGGAGTTGAGCATCGCGCGTCTCCACGGTTCGTAAGCCCTCCGGCGACCCTAGGGCGACCTGTATCGGGCCACGTGAAGAGAGAGCTCGCCGCCGCCGATGAGCCCTAAGCGCCGCCCGTCTGTGGTCAGTTAGATTAGGGCCGTAGGATTTAGATCTATCGTGTGAGATTAGATCTGTGACGAAGAGGTAAGTTTAGATCTGAGCCATGTGTGTTTAGTTAGATCCAACGGTAGCCGAGCGTGATCCGGTCTTGACGTCTACGCGCAATTAGAACATGACGCGTGGCTGGAGTTTAGATTTAAAACAGGATTTGAATCTGATTTATGTTCAAATTTGTTTTGGCTATAACTTTTGATCCCCATGTTAGAATTTGACAAATTTTATATCGTTGGAATCAGGAGAGCAAGATCTTTATAAATATGCAATGTGTTTAATGTTTTGCTTCTGTTAAAAAGGTTTTATTTGCAAAAACTTGTGTAGGACTAATTTGAGTATATGAAATGTTTAGAAAATGATTTAGGGTTTAAATAATTGTGGTTTGACAAGTTTTTAACTTGTTTATGATTCAGTACTGTTTACTTGCTTGGTGGAGTTTTAAAAAAAATCATCACATACCATTTTGCATGCATGCATATATTTTTGGTTGTATATGTTTTGTATGTGATTTGTTGCTATAATTCTTTGTGTAGATTTTGGTGCTAGTGATTGTGATTGTGAAGAGTGTAACTACTCTCCAAACTACCAAGGCAAGTGGTACTTCATGAATATTATCATTCCTATGTTTTCTACTAAGCATTAGAAATATTTTGTTAGACTTGCATGCTATATTTTGCTTATATGCCATGTTGGGAAATCCTAGTAGTTGTAAAATTGCTAGAAAATTTCTAAGTTAAGGTACTATCTATGCCATGCTTAGCCTAGCTAGTAGCAACCAAGGGTTGGTGAAATATATACATGCTATGATGAAAATATTTCTAAGTCCTTTGGACTTGTGTTTTGCCTAATAAAACAACTAAGTTAATGAAACACCTGGGTGGAATGGAAGGAAAGGTTTATGTTGAGTGGTTACACAAGGCCCATTTCTATGGTTTAACTTGTGTATATCACCTGTGGTAAGCCACCCAGGAACAAAGAGATTTTAGAGGCCAAGTGTTAAGAAGCTTCTAGTGCAGCCACTTGGCAATATGGGCTCTGCCTGTACCACATAGGTTGCTAGAACTTAGCCATTTGGACAGTTGGTGGTAGTGGGAATGATAGGTTGGAGAGCGTCCATTTGGTCTAAGGGAAGGCTTCTGAAAGGACCTATCTTGGTGAAACCAAGTCTGGTGGGGAAAGTGCACAACCTCTGCAGATGGAAAAATCTAAATACTTAGCCAAGTCCATGGTAATGGACAACTTGAGCATCAAGACATGGAAGCTATCAAGAATCTCCTCATCCCAATTTCTAAGTAAAATTTGTGGGTGAACAAGGGTGAAGGACCTCAATGTCTATTGATGGTTCCTTGGGAAAAGTTTTGACAAAGAAAAACTTAGTGATTTCAACTAATAGGCAAAAATCTATTTTGAGCAAAGCAAGCCAAGCTACACTTAGCCAAATTGCATATAGTATCTAGTCCACTTAAAATTTTACTAAGGTATCACTTGCCAATACTATTCCAAAGTATTGACCCACTGTGGCTGTAACTTGTGATGTTGCAGGTTACTTTGATGAGGATTAGGTGTCATGAGTCTACACTCAACATGTTTGCCTGTGGCACATGAAGATGAAGACTATTATTTATTTACTTATTCAAACTCTTGTACTAGGCCTGTGGCCTTGGAGTTGTAAAGACTATGTTTATCTTTGGAATGGCTGTAATAAAGACCTTTGTATCTGTGTACTTCATCTTAAACTATGGATGCTAGCAATGATCCAGGGACTAGCATTGCAATCACAGGGATCCTTTTCCTTTATAAAGGAGGGATCTTACAGATGGTATCAGAGCACTGTGTTGCCTGTAGGATTGGAAATCACTAAGGAAAAAATTTCAGCAACTTCTACACTTGTCTATTCTTCTCGTAATCTTTTCTAATCTTGTTCCTCATCTTTATTTGTAGATGAACTCCATCAACGAAGCTGTAAGGAAAGGACCAATCATGACAATGACTTTGGAGTCTGAGACAGAATTCCCCAAGGCTCTCAAGGACCTCATGGTTGCATTAGAGATACAAGGTGCAGCTGTGTACAAAGGTTTTCCTGTGATGGATGAAGGAGTGGAATACTGGTGGGTGCAACTTCACTTGTATAAAAACAAGGAAGAAAACCACCAGGAAAAAGGATTCTGCATGTTCACCAATTCAGTGGTGCACACTACATTCTTTGAATCAGCAAGGGATGCAGCTTGGAAGACCATCAAAGAACTTGGTGATAGAGTCAAGTGCAGAATGCTCAACCTCCAAAATGATCTAAAGGAAGAGAAGAAACATACCCAAGAGTTGGAAGCTACCAACCAAACCTTAAGAGGAGACATTATAGACTTAGTGATGGAGTCATGTGAGCAGGATAGGTTGATTGCTTCTAGAAACATTGTGTTAGCCAACAGGTCCAGTGAGATAGGATTGTAAACGTACTACGTTAGTTGGACCACCACTTATCACCTTATTTTCCAAAATGTGACTTTAAAATAAGTTGAACCTTGGTTGTTGTAATGGATCCATGTATGCCATGACTTGTGTGTTTTGATTTCCAAGGATTTGTCTGTGATGTTTTACCTTGTGTTGTATCTTGAATTGTGTTGTTCTAACTTTTTCTATCTTATAAATAGATGCCTACTGTTACCATCAGCACTGTTGAGGAGTTCCAGGTTACTCGCTTTGGTCCTCGTATTGTTGAGCTTACTACTTTGCTCAATCTTCCTCTTCCTACCATCATGGTGCTTCCCCTCACCAAGTTTGAGAGGAAGGACCTCTAGGGCTTCAAGGTCAACCAGCCCGGACGCCAGACAGAGCCTACCACGGAGGCCATCGTCTTCAAGCTCATGCATGATGACAAGGAGAGAGGCCTTGAGGTAGTCATGCAGGATCTGATAGGACGTCTGCTAGGGAGACACTCCTGATAGGTTAGAGGTACTCACTTTCATGTCTTTGGTAGACGTGATGAGGATGGAGAGTCCATTGACTTCGAGGACGATTCGAGGGACACAACAGAGCCGATTCGTCTATACCTTCAGGACTTAGAGTCTCTCATTAGGCACGTGGACACTGATAGGACCAACGTCATGCTCAACAATGACGAACTCCAGGTGCATCTTCGCGAGAAGGACAAGCTCTTCGCGGAGCAAGATGAGATAGTCAAGGAGATGGAGGCGAAGTTCGAGAGCCAGGACAGGAAGTTCAAGAGTCAGGAGAAGCGAGTCCAGGATAGAAACAAGAAGATCCGGGACATGACTGAAGAACTGCAGTCCAAGGACTTCGAGCTCGAGCATCAGCAAACGGTGATTGAGAGGCTTCGTTCCCAGAAGAGGGCTCTCAAAGCCAAGATAGAGACCTTGACCACTAGTGTCGAGGAATACAAGACCGCGATGGAGAACGCAGGTCTTACCTTTGTCGAGGAGGAGGTTGATGCCGAGGAGTAGATTTGACTACTCATTTATCATTTATTATCATACTTGTTGCTTGAGAACTTGTTATTTGACCATCCGACATGTGGATGGCTTGCTACTTGTGTGTTTTACTTTGCGAACTTGTTATCTTGTTGTTGAACCTTTATCATTGTGTTGCATGCTTTGTGTTTGCTTATGTGATGTAATGTGCATGAAATCATCTATGGGTATCTCATTCTTATCTCTATTGAACAAACCACAAATGCCTCCCCGTCGTGCAAACCCCAACCCCAACAACAACAACAACAACATCACTCCAGAAATGCAGCAAATGATGACCGCTCAAACTCAGCTGATGCAGATGATGACGACGTTCATCCAAAACCAAAACAACAACAATAACAACAATAATAACAACAACAACAACCCACCGGGTTTTGATATGCTTACAAGGTTCTTGAGATTGAGGCCAGCAAAGTTCTCAGGAACGACTGATCCCATGGTGGCCAATGATTGGCTACGCTCTGTGAACAAGGACTTGGTAACCGTGGGATGTACGGATGCTGAAAAGGTCAGATTTGCAGCACATTTGCTGGAAGGACCAGCCGCCACTTGGTGGGATAACTTCCAGATCACCACTCCCATAGAAGATGTGACATGGGCTATCTTTGAGGATGGCTTTCGTACTTCTCATATCTCATCTGGAGTGATGAGTCTGAAAAAGAAGGAGTTTCATAACCTGAAGCAGCGCCACCGCAGCGTGGCTGAATATATTGAGGAGTTCAACAATCTGGCGCGATATGCACCGGATGAAGTTGACACTGATGCTAAGAGGAAAGAAAAGTTCCTCGAAGGGTTGAATGATGAGCTGAATCTGCAGTTGGCTGTGGCCTATGTTCCCACTTATCAGTCTCTCTGTGACAAGGCTGCTATTTTGGAGAACAAAATAAAGCAAGTTGAAAGCAGGAAGAGGAAGCACTCTGACAAGCACAGCTCGGGATCGTCACACAAACGATCCCATTATGATGACAGTGGAAGCTCAGGATCCCACAAGCATGGGAAATTCAACAAGCACCACCACCACAACCATCATGACAACAAGCATCACCGTAGTCATGACAATGACAAGTACAAGAACCACAAGGGTGGATACAAGAGTCACCACAGTGGTAATGGAAGTGGAAGTGGAAGTCAGCCTATCAAGAAGGACATTAGTCAGGTTGAATGCTTCAAGTGCAAGAAGATGGGGCATTATGCAAATGAATGCCCAGAAAAGAAAGTTGAAGGACCCAACAAGCCCAACCCTTTTCAGAAGGGACAGGTGAACCACATCAATGTGGAGGAGGTCTATGAGGAACGATCTTTGTTTGGTAAGTTCAGACTCAATTCTATCCAGAATTTGTTCTTTTTGATACTGGAGCATCGCATTCATTCATATCAAAAGCATTTGTTGATAGAAATGGGTTTCCAACTGAAAGCATTGGGTGTCCAATAAAAGTTAGTTCTCCGGGTGGAGATATGATAGTGAGTCTTGGATGCCGGGATCTAGTAATAGAGTTTGGAAAGCATAAATTTCCAGTGAGTCTGATAATCCTAGATTCCCAAGGACTGGACGTAATATTGGGAATGTATTGGATGGCTAAGTATGAAGGAGTACTAGATTGTGCTAATCGTACTGTTGCACTCACAACCCCGGAAATAAAACGGATTAAATTCAAGTCTAACTTTGAATCAAAAGGGAGTAAGCTAAATTCTCTTAAGGGGGTTAGCATTGACAGTGTGCTAATTGTGAGTGAATATCCGGATGTGTTCCCGGAAGAATTACCGGGAATGCCACCAGATAGAGATGTGGAGTTTCTTATAGATTTGGTACCAGGATCTGGACCAATAGCAAAGAGACCATACAAGATGTCAGTGGATGAACTGAAAGAACTCAAGAAACAACTTGGAGAACATTTGCAGAAAGGATTTATTCAACCAAGTTCATCATCTTGGGGAGCCCCTGTTTTGTTCGTGGAAAAGAAAGATAGAAGTCAAAGGTTATGCATAGATTACCGTTCACTTAATGAGGTGACTATTAAGAACAAATATCCTTTGCCTAGAATCAATGACTTGTTTGATCAGCTAGAAGGAGCTTGTGTGTTCTCAAAGATTGATCTCCGATCAGGTTATTTTCAACTCAAGATAAGAGAACAAGACATACCTAAGACCGCTTTCACCACAAGGTATGGATTATATGAGTATACCGTGATGCCATTTGGTTTGACCAATGCTCCAGCATACTTCATGAATATGATGAACAAGGTGTTCATGGAATTCCTTGACAAGTTTGTTGTCGTTTTCATCGATGACATTTTAGTATACTCCAAGAGCAAAGAAGAGCATGAAGGACATTTACGTTTAATACTTGAAAAGCTAAGAGAGCATAAACTTTATGCCAAATTCAGCAAGTGTGAATTCTGGTTGAATGAAGTTGGATTTCTTGGACATGTTATGACAAAGGATGGTGTAGCAGTTGATCCTGCTAAAGTTTCAGCTATAACGGAATGGGAATCTCCCAAGTCAGTAAAGGAAGTTCGTAGTTTCCTTGGCTTAGCAGGTTACTACAGAAGGTTCATTGAAAATTTCTCCAAGGTAGCTAAGCCTATGACTGAATTGCTAAAGAAAGACAAGAAATTTGCTTGGACGGAAGGTTGTGAACTCAGCTTTCAGGAATTGAAGAAGAGACTTGTGACAGCACCAGTCTTGTGTCTGCCAGATTTGGAAAAAGATTTCCAAGTATATTGTGATGCATCTCATCAGGGTTTGGGTGCAGTACTTATGCAAGAAGGAAAAGTTGTGGTGTATGCCTCGAGACAACTCAAAACTCATGAAGTGAACTATCCTACTCATGATTTAGAGTTAGCCTCTATTGTCCATGCACTCAAAACATGGAGACACTATCTTTTGGGAAAGCATTGTGAAGTGTTCACAAATCACAAAAGTTTGAAGTATATCTTCACCCAGAAGGAAATTAATATGAGACAAAGAAGATGGCTAGAACTTATCAAGGACTATGACTTAAGTTTGCAATACCACCCCGGTAAAGCAAATGTTGTAGCAGATGCTCTAAGTCGTAAGGTTTTTGTGAATGGCCTTACCAAAGGAGAATTGCCAGAGGATCTGTGTACCCAATTTAGAAAACTCAGATTGGAGATTGTGCCTGAAGGACATCTCATGACTTTGGATGTTCAACCCACTTTGTTGGACAAGATCAAAGAAGCCCAGAAGATTGATAAGGAAATTGAAGAGATTAAAGAAAAGATTGGCAAAGGAAAAGCCAAAGGGTTCCATGAAGACGAACAGGGTACTTTATGGCATGGGAAACGTATCTGTGTTCCACAAGATCCGGAGCTGCGGAAACTAATTTTGCAGGAAGCACCAAAATGTACATGGACATGAAAGAAATATTTTGGTGGAATAATCTCAAGAAGGACATCACCGAACATATTGCTTTGTGTGATGTGTGTAGTAGAGTGAAAGCGGAACATCAGAAACCAGTAGGTTTGCTTCAACCACTACCTATTCCTGATTGGAAGTGGGACAAGATTGGTATGGATTTCATTACCGGATTACCAAGGACCCGGTCAGGATACGATTCTATTTGTGTAGTAGTGGATCGCCTAACTAAAGTGGCTCATTTCATACCCGTGAAGACAACCTATACAAGTGCTAAGTTAGCCAAAATCTACATGAGTAGAATTGTATGTCTGCATGGAGTGCCCAAGAGTATTGTGTCTGATAGGGGAACTCAATTCACTTCGCATTTTTGGAGCGATTACATGAGTCATTGGGAGCGAGGTTGGAATTCAATCGCTTTTCATCCTCAAACCGATGGACAAACCGAAAGGTCTAATCAAATTCTTGAAGACATGTTGAGGGCATGTGCCCTAGACTATGGAGCAGTTGGGATGAAAGTACGCCTTACAGAATTTTCTTATAACAACAGCTATCAAGCCAGCATTGAGATGGCACCATTTGAGTTTCTCTACGGAAGAAAGTGTACCACCCCATTGTTATGGAATGGTGTGGGAGAAAGAAGTTTATTCGGACCAGATCTTATCAAAGAAGCCGAAGAGAAGGTCAAGTTGGTTAAGGACAGGTTGAAGATAGCACAGTCCCGACAGAAAAGCTACGCGGATCCTAAGCGTAGAGAAGTCACCTACAAAGTTGGTGATAGAGCTTATCTTAGAGTGTCACCACTTCGTGGAGTAAAGAGGTTCGGAGTCAAAGGAAAGTTGGCCCCCCAGATATGTTGGACCATTCAAGATTCTGAGTCACAAAGGAGAAGTTGCCTATGAAATTGAATTGACAGAGTCTCTGTCAGCTGTCCATAATGTGTTTCATGTGAGTCAGCTTAAGAAATGTCATCCAGAAATGGAAGAAACTTCTATGAAGGATACTATACCTTTGGAGGAGGTTCAGTTGGAGAGTGATCTCACTTATGAAGAGAAGCCTATCAAGATTCTTGAGACTGCAGAAAGAGTCACACGGACCAAAACTACCAAGTTTTGTAAAGTTCAGTGGAACCATCATTCCGAAGATGAAGCAACATGGGAAAGAGAAGATGATCTTCGGAAAGACCACCCTCACCTATTTGCTAGCCAATCCGAATCTCGAGGGCGAGATTCACCTTAAGGGGGTTAGATTTGTAACATCCCTAAAATCATGATTCCAAAGATTGCATATCATTCATACATGCATATAATTTAGGGATCATTTTTCAACTCATTTCAAGAAAACAGAAGCACTTAGTGCTATTACTTTATGTGAGCAAACATTAATCATTTACTACTCTCAATTGGTAGCATAAGTGTTTTAACCAAGTCTTGTTTGCTTCCTTGTTGTTTAGATTGAATGTAGAGTTTGGACAAAAATTTACAAAACAAATATGGTTTCAAAACCATCTTCAAAACATTTCCAAATCAAGTGCCATAACACTGTTTATTTTGTTTATTCAAAGGGACCAAGCAAGTACAGAGAGACCACATGGTTTTGTGTCCAAAAGTATGATGATTACACTTTGCAAAAATCCAGAAAAGGTTTGAAATTCAAATGCCTTTGAATTTGATTGAAAATCATTCCAGAAAATCGATTTAGAAAAAGGAAAAGAGATAAGAAAGAGAAAAGGGCCGATGCCAGCAATTGAGCCCAGCAACAGACGCAGCCCACTAAGCCCACCCGGGTTCCCCCTCTCTCCTTCTCACTCGCAGACGAACCCGCAGAGAGACTGACGCCAGGACCCCACCCCCTCTCTGTTTCACTCGCTGACCGGTGGACCTCGCCAGCTCACCCCTTCTTCCCCAAATCGCGCCACGACCACGTCGCCGGCCGTTTCCTCCGCCCTTCACTGTCGCGTTGATTCCTCGCTTAAATTCCCTTGATACCGCGCGCGATCTTTGCCCCCGCCTAGCCTACTTAAGCCCCCTCTGCCCCCTCTCCATTTCCCCCCAAACTCCAAGCACAAAGCGCCCCCAGGCTGCCCGCATTCAACCTCGCACCGCCGCAGTCAGAGAGCACTCCGGCGACCGATTCCGGTGAGTTCCATGCGCCCCTCGCCCTCTGGTTCTTGCAGACATCCTCGCCACTTTCTTGCGCAACTACGGACACCGCTGGTTCCCTTTATACTGCCCCAGGTCATCGATTCCGTTCAACACCGCAAGCCCCCGACGACAACCTCGACTCCGGTGACCAAATTCCGTAAGCCCTTTGCGCCCCTTCGCCTCTGATTCACACGAAGTTGTTCGCCACTGTCTTGTGCATCATCTGGTGCCGTTTGTTTGTGCTAGGGAGACCAGGAGGGTCGCCAACATCGCCGTCTACTCGAACCCGACGCCGCCCGCAACTCCGACAAGCTCCTGCAGCCCACTCCGTGCGCCCCTTGCCAAGCCGCCGCCAGGTTGAGCATCAGCGCGTCTCCACGGTTATGGTAAGCCCCTCCGACGACCCTAGGACGACCTGTATCGCCGCGCCGCCGTAGACAAAGCTTCGCCGATGCCGCTTAGCGCCCCTAAGCGTGGTCAGTCGATTAGATTAGGGCCGTAGGATTTAGATCTATCATGTGAGATTAGATCTGTGACGAAGAGGTAAGTTTAGATCTGAGCCGTGTGTGTTTAGTTAGATCCAACGGTAGCCGAGCGTGATCCGGTGCGAAGCGGTACGCACCAATTAGAACATGACGCGTGGCTGGAGTTTAGATTTAAAACAGGATTTGAATCTGATTTATGTTCAAATTTGTTTTGGCTATAACTTTTGATCCCCACGTTAGAATTTGACAAATTTTATATCGTTGGAATCAGGAGAGAAAGCTCTTTATTAATATGCAATGTTTTTAATGTTTTGCTTCTGTTAAAAAGGTTTTATTTGCAGAAACTTGTGTAGGACTAATTTGAGTATATGAAATGTTTAGAAAATGATTTAGGGTTTAAATAATTGTGGTTTGACAAGTTTTTAACTTGTTTATGATTCAGTACTATTTACTTGCTTGGTTGAGTTTTAAAAAAAATCATCACATACCATTTTGCATGCATGCATATATTTTTGGTTGTATATGTTTTGTATGTGATTTGTTGCTATAATTCTTTGTGTAGATTTTGGTGCTAGTGATTGTGATTGTGAAGAGTGTAACTAGTCTCCAAACTACCAAGGCAAGTGGTACTTCATGAATATTATCATTCCTATGTTTTCTACTAAGCATTAGGAATATTTTGTTAGACTTGCATGCTATATTTTGCTTATATGCCATGTTGGGAAATCCTAGTAGTTGTAACATTGCTAGAAAATTTCTAAGTTAAGGTACTATCTATGCCATGCTTAGCCTAGCTAGTAGCAACCAAGGGTTGGTGAAATATATACATGCTATGATGAAAATATTTCTAAGTCCTTTGGACTTGTGTTTTGCCTAATAAAACAACTAAGTTAATGAAACACCTGGGTGGAATGGAAGGAAAGGTTTATGTTGAGTGGTTACACAAGGCCCATTTCTATGGTTTACCTTGTGTATCTCACTTGTGGTAAGCCACCCAGGAACAAAGAGATTTTAGAGGCCAAGTGTTAAGAAGCTTCTAGTGCAGCCACTTGGCAATATGGGCTCTGCCTGGACCACATAGGTTGCTAGAACTTAGCCATTTGGACAGTTGGTGGTAGTGGGAATGATAGGTTGGAGCGCGTCCATTTGGTCTAAGGGAAGGCTTCTGAAAGGTCCTGTCTTGGTGAAACCAAGTCTGGTGGGGAAAGTGCACAACCTCTGCAGATGGAAAAATCTAAGTACTTAGCCAAGTCCATGGTAATGGACAACTTGAGCATCAAGACATGGAAGCTATCAAGAATCTCCTCATCCCAATTTCTAAGTAAAATTTGTGGGTGAACAAGGGTGAAGGACCTCAATGTCTATTGGTGGTTCCTTGGGAAAAGTTTTGACAAAGAAAACTTAGTGATTTCAACTAATAGGCAAAAATCTATTTTGAGCAAAGCAAGCCAAGCTACACTTAGCCAAATTGCATATAGTATCTAGTCCACTTAAAATTTTAGTAAGGTATCACTTGCCAATACTATTCCAAAGTATTGACCCACTGTGGCTGTAACTTGTGATGTTGCAGGTTACTCTGATGAGGATTAGGTGTCATGAGTCTACACTCAACATGTTTGCCTGTGGCACATGAAGATGAAGACTATTATTTATTTACTTATTCAAACTCTTGTACTAGGCCTGTGGCCTTGGAGTTGTAAAGACTATGTTTATCTCTGGAATGGCTGTAATAAAGACCTTTGTATCTGTGTACTTCATCTTAAACTGTGGATGCTAGCAATGATCCAGGGACTAGCATTGCAATCACAGGGATCCTTTTCCTTTATAAAGGAGGGATCTTACAGCCACCATGATGTCACCCTAAGAAATATCCAAGAGGTACAAGCGTCAAAGCTTGGGGATGCCCAAGGCATCCCCTTCTTCATCAATAAAAAGCCCAGGTCTGTCTAGACACTTCATTTTTATTGTTTCATGCATAGTTGTGTTGTTCTTGGAGCATCTTAGTTTTTGTTTGCTTTCCTTAGTTTGTTTAGTTTGATTTAGTAGTTTGTACCCCTGTTCTCGTTGTGTTGTTTTGCAAATAAGTTTGCTTGGTGTTTGGAAAGGAGTAGTAAGTTCTTGCTTGAAGTGCAAGAGGATCTTTCATTAACTGTGACTTAGACTTTAGCATGACATGCTAGGTGTTGTTTTAGCATTATGCTTAGTGATTATTGTTGTATCATGTCTTGTTCCAAACAATTGGGATTGCTTAGTGTGCCTTGAAGAAATTATGCGTTGTTTTAGCATGCAAAAGCATAGATTGTGGTATTCTCCTTTGATGTTTTGCTTGGGTTGACTTGGCACATGCTTACACCATGTTATGACTATGACAAGTCACCATTAGCCTCTATGATCATTTAGTCCTTGACTTGTAGTACCACTATTTTCTTTGATTAGTTTGCTTTGTTGCATTACATAATTTTGGCCATTATTGCTCTCTTAGTTGGTTGCTCCCAGTCTTTTGCTAGCCTCCACTTGTATGAGTAAGTTCTACTCATGATTCTGTCACATCCCAAAATTTTCCAAATTTTGAAATGTGAAAAATAAATAAACAAAATAAATAATTGTTGAAATTTAGGGTGAAAAGAAACTTTTTGTTTCTAAATGGAAACATTAAAACCCATCTAGAACAAACTTTGAATAAAAGGGAAACCAACAAAATTCAAATCAAGTGAAATGCATTCATAAATGAGTGTATCTTAAAATTTAAACTTGGGAAAATAAACCAAAACCTTAAAACCCCAATGGAATAAATCATTTCCAGGATCTCTCTAAGACTATGGATTTGATCCATATAAAAATTTGTCAACAAAACATTTATAAATGATCAAGAATGATAAATAAAAATATTATAAAACCATAGAAATTGGTTTCATTTAATTTGGAGCCATAGATAAAATCTTATGAATTTAATAAGTTAAAAGGAATTAATTTTCCAAAGCTAATAAATCTCATAGCTAAAAATCTAAATTAAATTGTGAGCAAATAACCCTAAAGATATTTAAAAGGATAAACAAATATTAAATAAAATCATACAAATTGGAATCACCAATTTTGGATCTATAAATAAAAAGATATGGATTTTATAATACAAAGAAAGAAAGAAATAAAAGCCAAATTAAATCTTGGCCAAATTATTAACAAATGAAAGTTTATGGAATGATAAAAAGGAATAAAAGATTATTTAAATAAAATCATAAGGAATTGAACAATGTTAAATTTTATTGAAATAAAGACAAATTGCCTAAACTAAATAATAAATCCCAAGGAAAATATTTAGAAGACAATTTAAATTAAATCCATAAGCAAATGGAATAATGATAATCCAAATCCAAATAAAATAACGGGATAAATAATATTCAAATAAAATAATATGACATTAACCAAATTCTATTCTATTTGAATAAAGACAAAATCCCTAATAGAAATGATTAATTAAATCATGGGAAAATAATAATTGGAATTTGCCCAAGTGGAATAAAAGTTATTTAATTAACTTAAATGGAATAAAGGAATCATTTAAATAAAAATTTATATGGAATTAAAACCATATTTGTTTTTGTTGGAATAAAGACAAATGTCCAATTCAAATGATTAATAAATCATATTAAAATACTTTAAATAATTGAAAGTGAAATAATTGCACTAATGAATGAATAAAACCTACTGAAAAAGGGTTGATGAAAATTAGAATTCAAATAAGAGTTTGAAATTATATTTAAAATCTTATTTGAATAAAGGCAAGTGCCTATTTTAAATAATTAATAAATCATAAAAGAATAAAAGAATTATTCTAAAACAGACTTTAAAATGCATTAATAAACAACATTAAAACTTATTGAAAGTTTTGAGAAAAGTTTGAATTCAAACAAGGTTTGAAATCATTTGGATAAAATCAAAACAGAAAAAGAATCAGAAAAGGAAAAAAAGAAACAGAATAAAAGAACGACAAGAGCCATTGACCCACCCGGAAACAGACAAGCCCACTCTTCTCCCCCGAAACGTTTCCTTTCTCACTAAAACATCGACCTGCACAGTCACTGGCAACCAGACCCCACGCGCACTCCCTCTCTCTCGCTGACGAGGCTGCCCCACCTGCCAGTCATATTCCCTACCCCGCGACCTGTTCTTCCTCACCCCCCGGCCATTTCCTGCTAAATTTTCGCGTCTTCAATTCGCTTTGATGCTGCGATTAAACCTCCCCATGACTGCTCCCTACTAAAGGCACACGCCTTCTCTCTCTTTCCCCTCACTCACCCTCCCTCTCGGCCACAGGGCTGCCCTGAATTCAACTTGCGCCACCACTTCTCCGACAAGCATCTCCAGCAAATTCCGGCCACTCCTCACCTCCCCTTGCTCCCAGACATCCACGAACATACTCCCTACGGTCTTGCGCACCCGTCATTACCCCTAGCTCACCCGCGCATGATCCACAGCATCGGCAACTACTTCGACCGAATGCCGCCGTCGTCTGCCATTATTCCGTCGAGCTTTCCCGGTAACCTCTGACTGCGCCTCCCTCTTTCTTTGACACTCGCGCCTTCGTATCTCTCTCACGCGTCTAACGCCACCACTATTTGGTCTTTCCGTGCCTTGTAGCCTCGCCATCAACGACACCAGAGCGAGCCCGTCAATAGAGACGACTCCGGCGAGCGATTTAGGTCAACGCAGTGTTCCCCTTCGACGATGACGACCACCTCGAGCATCCTCTCGACACTGCAAACTCGGTGAGCTACTCCACTGCTTTCCTCGCTTCCTGTAGTCGCCGGAGTGCTTCTGGCCGAGCGTCACCGCCGCCAGCCACCATCGCAGCGCCGCCCGTTTTTGGCTAGATCATTCTGGCCGTTAGATGCCGATCCAAAGGACACGATAGATATTTTAAATGAAGAGGTATCCTTCAATCTGATCCATGCATTGCTGTTTAGATCCAATGGTCTGCATAACACGATCCCACCGAACCGGTACTGTCGAATAGGAAACAGACGCGTGGCACGTGCTTTGTTTTCAAAACAGAAAATGTTTTATTAGATGGTTAGATTTGAAAAATTCATAACTTTTAATCCACACGTCCAAATTTTACAAATTTTATATCACTGGATTCAGAAAAATGTGAACTTTCCAACCATGCACCTTTTTTAGTATTTTTATTCTGTAAAATTGATTGTTTTTGCAGAAACTTGTCTAGGCCTATTTTGTGTATAAAATTTATTATAAAAATGATTTAGGGGTAAAATCTTTTGTAAATGGATTGTTTTGAACCTACTGACCATAGAAAACAACTTTTGGATTTAAAAACATATTTTGTGAGGCTAAGGAATAAATCTTTGAATAAAAGCATTCCTAGTTAAATAAAAATGTTGTTAATGTTTTAAAAATGCTTTTTGAGTAAAACCTTTGGAAAATGATTTGAATTAAACTCTCTGACCCTAAACACCAAGTTTTAGGATTTAAAAATATATTTGGTGAACCCTAGAAAGTTATTAGTTTGTTTAAAAGCATTTCTAATGAAATAAAATGTTGTTTGATTTAAAAATGGTTTATAGGTAAAACCTTTTGCAAATGGTTTTAATAATAAACACTTGACCATAAAACACTAACATTTGTGTTTAAAAAATATTTGTCAAACACTGGAAATTATTACCTTGATTTAAATCATTTCTAACAAAACAAAAATGATTTAAAGTGGCCATTTTCACTAACTTA
The DNA here is from genome assembly GCA_023614405.1 of Avena insularis. Classification (NCBI taxonomy): domain Eukaryota; kingdom Viridiplantae; phylum Streptophyta; class Magnoliopsida; order Poales; family Poaceae; genus Avena; species Avena insularis. The sequence continues at coordinate 242,137,405 of CM042689.1, read as the reverse complement.
ATATCAAATGGTTTTGCCACTTTTATAAATGACCAACAGGTGTTTTAAAATGTTTATAACCTATTAGAAACCACTTTTCCAAATAAAATAATCTTTGACATGCTTGCATGCATTGCTTTGTTTTTATTATTCTATGTGATGAATTGCTTGAATGGTAGATTGAATTTGTGCCTTACTTGATTGAATTGTAGTGAACTTTGAAGAGTGTGACTATTGCAAGATCAGTGAACTTATATTGTCTACCAAAAAGGCAAGTGGTGCTTCATACTTTTGTCCCATTATTTTCACTATGCATTAGTGATATTTCTAAGTAGGACTTGCATGGAATTTTTACTAAGTATGTTATGCCTTGGGAAATCCTAGTAGATGATGCCTTAGTAGAATTTTCCCTAAGTTAAGATTCCTACTACTACCATGCTTAGCTTAGCTAGTAGAAAACAAGGATGGATTATATTCATGATATGGAATATTTCTAAGTCTATGACTTGTGTTTTGTTTAATAAAACAACTTTGTGAATGAATCACCTGGGTGGAATGGAAAGGATGGATTTATGTTGAGTGGTTACACAAGGCCAGGGGACTGGTGAACCTTGTGTATCACACTTGTGGGATGCCACCGAGGAACAAAGAGATTTGAGATGTCAAATGTTGAGAAGCTTCAAGTGCAGCCACTTGGCATTATGGGCTCTGCCTGGATCATATAGGTTGCAATAACTTAGACAAATGGACAGTTGGTGGTAGGGGATGATAGGTTTGGGAACGCGTCCATTTTGGTCTAAGGGAAGGCTTCTGAAAGATCTTGTCTCAATGCATGTCGAGTCTTGTGGGGAAAGTGCACCACCTCTTGAGAGAGTAAAATCTAAGTACTTAGTCGTGTCCCCGGCAATGGACAATTTGAGCATCAATACATGGAAGCTATCAAGAATATCCTCATCCCAATTTATAAGTTAAAAACTTTTGGTTGAACAAGGGTTAAGGAATCACCAATGTCTATTGGTAGATGCCTTGGGTGATTTTCACAAATAAAAACTTAGTGTTTTCAAATGATAAGAAAAATCTATTTTGAGCAAAGCAAGCCTAAGCTCCACTTAGCCAAATGCATATAGATGATAGAAACTACTATTCTACCATAGTATCACTTGCTAATACAATTCAAATGTATTGACCCTTGTGGCTGTAACTTATTATGTTGCAGGTTTGTTTGATGTTAGTGAAGTGTGTTGATTAGGATTACAAGTCTACAACCAACATGATTGCCTGTGGCACTTTGAAGATGAAGGACTCCATGCTATAGTTATTTCTGTTGCATTGTAATGAGATAGCCAAATGAGCTATGTAAGATGTAATGAATTATTTTATTCCTGGTTATAAAGTTGTATTATGACCTTTGTTTCTTGATATTACATCTTAACTGTGGATGCTAGCTATTGATCCAGGGACTAGCATTGTAAACACAGGGATCTCTACCTTATTAAAGGTTGGGACCTCTACAGCTTCCAACTCCCAAAAAACCAAGTTATTCCAAAGTGTCCACTATAAACTCCTATGCATGGTGTGTTACACCATTCCAAGTATATTCTTGTTTTCAACTATCTTCCAATTAAAAACTATTTTGTTATGTGAAAACTTAGTGATTAAAGCCCTCACGAACTTGATGGCACATTTTATTCTTTGCCCCTAATAAACTTGAACCATTGAGGCAACTTTGTTGTATATGCTTGCACTTATAAGTTGGGATTAGCAGAACCGTGCTGTCACGGGGAACGTTTTCAAAATTGCACTTGTACTTTTTGTACTCTGTTGATATCACGCTCTTTTGTCTATGGATGTTACCGGTGTGAAATGAAGTGAGAACTTGTAAGTCCATGGAGTTTGTATTCTGTGTCAGAGAAACGCCTGGGCCGCTAGCCTAAGCCATGCCTAATCATGGTGGAAACTTGCAGCATCACCATAGTGACATCTATGAAGCATTCTTCTTATAAAAAAGACAGACACATTGAGAAAAGAGGAAAGTGAGAAAAAAAGCTCCATATTCCCATGGTACATAAGAAGAATTGTTGAGATGCTCATTGTCTGCTTGCCTTGTCATTTTGGTTATGGGAAAGCTCATGTACCATGTGCAAGGGGTACCCCATTGGCGGTTCTCAATGATATGCAAATACTTACAGTGACAAGAACTTGCCTGGGCCCTAAGTTGAGTATCCATGAGGTGTAGCCCTCATAGTCAAGGGACTTGAGATTGCCAACTTATACTTTGTCAAGCATATACTCCAGCTTTGCCACTTTAACCTTAACCACTTCAAGATGCTTATGATAGGGGAAATGAGGGTTGAAAGCTAATAAGTACCATAATTTTTTGAAGCTCTTTTTGAAACTTGTAATCCCTGCTTCCTTTACAAAAAGGCCTTTCTTCCATCATTATTGAGTCTCCACCTTCTACCTTTAGGCACCATTAAGAGAGCATAGTTTTCATTCTGTGTGTAGTGTTCCAAAGCTTATTAATTGATGCATATTGTGTTATTACTTGTTCTTGTGCTACTTGTTTCTAGTCACCCTTGTGAAGTTTGAAGGTGTCCTATGCATCTATATTGCTACTCTATGAGGGACAAGCTGATTGCCACTATGCTATGTTTTCTATATGTGAAACAAACAAACGTTTTTCAATGCACATTATTCATGATCTTTGTTTGTAGCTTGCCATGTTGCATGCATAATTACTATGTCCTATTGTTAGAACTCCATCTTTCATGCACATGTTTAGAGTTCTTTGATCCCAGATTTCAATGTTTGCAAATGGTTGGATCTTTATTGTGAGGGTGCATGTCACCTCAAAAATTATTCTTTTATCACTTACCTACTCGAGGACGAGTAGGAGTTAAGCTTGGGGATGCTGATACGTTGGAAGCATATCTATAACTTTTGATGCTCCATGCTTGTTTAGTATCTACTTTGCTTTACTTGTCTACACTTTGGGGTGCTTTTTACATATTTTCTGGTACTAACCTATTAACAAGTTGCAACAGTGTCAGATGCCTGTTTTCTGCTATTTTTGGTTTCAGAAAAGTTAGTAAAGAAATATTCTCGGAATTGGACGGGACGAAGTACAAAGTCAATAACTTTCCGTGGGGAACAAGAAGTCCAAAGGAGAGCCCGAGGGGCCGGCCAGAGGGGCCAGACCCCCTAGGCACCCCACGCCTGGCTAGGGTTTGGCTGCCCTGGGGCCGCCTCGGTCTCCCCCTTCGCCTATAAGAAGCCCCCGATGCAGAAACTCTCAGTACCCGATCAATATTCCACGAAACCGTCTGTAGCCGCCGCAACCATCGTCCCTAGATAGGGGGGATCTGAATCTCTTCCTGGCACCCTGCCGGAGGGGAGATCATCCCGGAGGCCTTCTCTCCGGTATGATTTGTGAGTAGTTCCACCTTGGACTATGGGTCCATGTAGTAGCTAGATGGTTGTATCTCCTCCTTTGTGCTTTCATGTATAGATCTTGTGAGCTTCGTTCATGATCAAGATCTAATCTATTTGTAATCATGCATGTTGTGTTTGCGGGGATCCGATGGATATTGAGATTATTATGTTAGTTTGATTAATGGTTCTATCTTTATGATTCTATCATGTCTATGTTGTTTGTGATCTTGCATGCTCTCCGTTGCTAGTGGTTATCTTGGCCAAGTAATTGCTAGTGACTCCAAGAGGGAGTATTTATGCTCGATAGTGGGTTCATGCCTCTAGTTTTCAAGGGAAGTGACAATAATCTCTTCGGTTGTAGATGTGCTGTTGCTACTAGGGAGAAAACAACGGTCTCTTGTTCATGGAACATGTGGACTATTTACCTTACACACTTTGCTTCAAGCAGTTGTCTGTTGCTTGCAACTTAATACTGGAGGGGGTTTGGATGATAACCTGAAGGTGGACTTCTAGTCATAGATGCAGTAGGATTACGGTCTATTTATATTGTTTTATTGCCCAATCAACCTCATAGGATCTTTCTGGCTAGTAATTGCATTGTTATGCCTTGCTCAGTTCCTTTTAGTTGCCTCGCTATAATTTGTTTACCCTTCATGCCATGTTGTTTATCTAAGGAGAGCACCTCTAGTGAACTATGGACCCCGGTCCAATCTTTACCATTGATACATCTTCCACTGTTACTTGTTTACTTGTGCAAACCATTACCTTCCACACCATACGTTTAATCCTTTGTTATAGCAAACCGGTGAGCTTGACAACCTCATTGATTCGTTGGGACAGAGTCTTGAGTTTGTGTTGTGCAGGTCTCCACGTTGCTTCCAACACCTATGTGACGTTTCCTTCCTCCTTCTGGTTCGATAACCTCGGTTTATACTAAGGGAAATCTTGCTGCTATACTCTTCATACCTTGCTCTTGGGGTTTCCAACGAAGCACTCTTCCTCCCTGTTGAGTGTAGCATCAAGTTCTTGTATCACTTTCATGCCATAATTAGTCATGTTTTGTTGCAAGCATGATTATGACAATTATTGCTCTCTCATTTGTCGCTCCCTATCTATTGATAGCCTTACTTGCACTGAGTATGTGCTCTACCTATGCTTCCAACTCCCTAAAACCAATATTGCCAGCTGTGTCCACCATACCTACCTATTAGCATCATTTGCTACTTCAGTGCATATTCCATATGCCGTGTTTTCTTCCAAAAATAAAAATGTTTGTCTGTTTTGAGAAAGTTAGTTAGTAAAGCTCTCACGAACTTGAAGGCACACTTTATTTCTTGCGCTTAATAATCTTGAACCATTGTGACTAGTCCATGAAAGTTATATGTTTGCTTATTATATTCTGGGAGTCAGCAGAACCATGCTTTCACGGGGAACACTTTCAACACTTTTTGGATATCTTGTCCATTTGATACTTTGCTCCTTTGCTTACGAATGTCGACGATGTGAAATAAAAGGGGAGTTTGCGAGTTCATGGAGTCTATACATTGTGTTAGAGAAACGCCTGAGCCGCTAGCCTAAGCCATGCCTAATCATGGTGGAAACTTGCAGCATCACCATAATGAGAATCTATGAAGCGTCCTCAATAAAAAAGCTATGCATATGGTAAATAAAAAGATTGCTGAGATGCTCATTGTCTGCTTGCCTTGTCATGTTGGTTATAGGAAATCTCATGTACCGTGTGCAAGGGGTACCCCTTTGGCGATTCTCGATGATATGCATGTATTTAAAATGACAAGAACTTCCAGGTGACCAAAGTTGAGTAGCATGCGGAGCGACCCTCGCACTCAAGGGACTTGGGATTTCCAGTTTATGGTCTGTCAAGCATATGATTCAGAGTGGACCTCACTTTCACCTTAACCACATGAAGATGCATATGATAGGGGCAATGAGAGATCAAACCTAATGAGTACCTTCCTTTCAGCATTGGAAAGCCTTTCAAAGCTTCACAAAACCGTTTTCACAACTTTGTTGAGTCACCACTTATTCTATGAGCACCTTCTTGAGATCATAGTTGTCATTCTTGTGTTTGTTCCAAAACTTGGTTAATTATGTCATGATTTTGATGCTTGTATCTCTGATATCTTTATCTCTAGTCTTCATGTGAACTTCAGAGGTGCCTTGACATTTATATTGTGCTCTTCAAACAAAGGCAAGCGAGATACCACTCTATCATACCTTATTATGAGCATTGCAATGTTGCTTATGTTTATGTTTCATGCTAGTTATTATTATTGAGTTGGTTTCTCTTCATAGCTTGCAATGATTATTGAGTAGACCTAGTTGCATACACCTTATTATGAATTGTATAAGCATCTACTCTTGTGCTGAGAATATATACATCATGTGAAGCAGTGTTCGTGAAAGTTCTTTTATTGCACTCAGTTTTCAACTGAATTGCTTGAGGACAAGCAATAAGCTAAGCTTGGGGGAGTTGATACGTCCAAAACGTATCTACTTTATCGAAAACTTTGCTATTGTTTCTCCTCTAAACTTGTGTGATTTGAATACAACTAACACGGTCTGACGCTGTTTTCAGCAGAATTACCTTGGTGTCTTGTCTTTGTGCAGAAAATGAACTATGAGGAAAAATCCTGAAAAATATGCCAAAAAAATCCTATTTCACCAGAAGATCCAGGGAGCCAGAATACGAGACGGAGGGGAGCCCTGGGTGGCCCACACCCCCTGCCGCGCGGGTGGGCCCACTCCGCGCCGGGGAGGGGTGTGGCCAGCCCAGGCACCTCCTCGGCCTCTCTCTTTGCCTATAAGTTGCCTTCTGACCTAAAAACTCAGGGGGGTTCGTAGTTTTCTAGAAATAGTTCTGCTCTGCTGCCGCCACCAGAAACCAAGATTTGGATCCAGAAACTCCGTTCTGGCACCTTGCCGGGATGGGGAATTTGGAGAGGATCATCGCCATCGTCATCACCAATGCATCTCCATCAACCACCGATGTTTTCCTCATCCATGAGTGAGTAATCCCCCGCTGTAGTCTTGGGGATGGTAGGGATTGGATGAGTTCTATCATGTAATCGAATAAGATCTATTAGGGCATAGTGCCTAGTATCTCTATTAGTGATATTTGACTTTGTTGCAACTTGTTGTGCTTAATGCTTGTCACTAGGGCCCGAGTGCCATGATCTTAGATCTGAACTTATTATTGAATCATTATGATAGTATTGTTTGTGATCTTATCTGCAAGTTGTGTACACATATCATTGTCCGGATCCAAAGGCCCCAAAGTGACAATAATTGGGACAACCGGAGGGGATGGCTGTGGTGTGAGGATCACATGTGTTCACGGAGTATTAATGCTTTGCTCTGGTGCTCTATTAAAACGAGCACCTTAATTGCCAGTAGTTCCCTAGAGGCCCCGCTGCCACGAGTTGGTTGGACAGAAGATGTTGTGCAAGTTCTCATTGCGAGCACGTCTGACTATATTTGGAGCACATGCCTAGGATTGTTTAGTGCTTGGATGCTTGTTATTATTTATCTACAATGCCCTAGTTCTTGAAGTTACATGTTTAGACTCGTCCATGCAACGCCCGTCCATCCATCCCTATGCCTACTGCACTCGAATCCTACCGTTACCGTTACTGTTACTATTGCTACCGTTTCACTATTGCTGTTGCTTCGCTGTTGCTACTGATAAACTTCTATGAGTAAGAACTATTTCCAGGTGCAGCTGGACTGACAACTTAGTTGTTAAGGCTTGCAAGTATTTTTGGCTCCCCTTGTGTCGAATCAATAAATTGGGTAATACTACCCGCAAAGACTGTTGCGATGCCCTGTACTTGTGGGTCATCAATTTGATACCGCGGCAGTCCCCCAAGCTTGGAACAAACCAAGGGGATGCCAAAACCTGATGACAAATTATTCCTTCTGTGGTGGTGGTGTTTCCTTGATGAGCTTTTCAATCAACTTCCTCAAATCCCTAATCTCAAAGGTTACAGTACGAATCAACTACGAATTATGCTCAATGCAGTTCATGATCATGTCGGACCGAGAATCCTAGTCTTTGTTATTCTTTCCCCACTCTTCCTCCTTAGAGTCTTCTTTCCCTGCATGGTTAGAACGAGGCATATCCCAACTAGAGGGCAACTTCCCTTTGGGAAACTTTTGGAATTGCTGCTCATGTATATGAGTATGGAAGGGGTTCTTGGCGTGTGGAGGAAGTGACCGTAGAGCAAGGCAATGACAAGGAGGTTTCCCTCTTGTAGACATCCGTGTTGTCCTCCTGAGCTTGATAGGGTTTGCCACCACTCCAATGCTTGTAATGGTAGCGCGGGTGTCCGGATGCTTGTCTCCCTTCACTTCTTCTTCATCCTCAACCAGGATCTCCTCCTTCTTGGGATCTTGAATATCATCTTCCACGGGCTTCTTGCCCTTGTCGTTGGCGGAGACCATAGTGCCTCTAAACTTGAGAATATTTCCTAACAGGAACAGATTGAAATGAAAACACGATATACAAACCTCGGGGGATCCGGGGGGTTATATATTACGAAGTTTTACAACATAAGGAAAGTACCGTGCGAAAATGGGACGGAGACGGGCTCCGGGGTGGTCTCACCCTTGGTGGCGCGGCCAGGTAGGGCCCGCGCAACTGGTGGGTGTGGCCCACCCGGGCTCCGCTTCCTCATCTTTTTCGACTCATTACTTTCTGTATGTAATAAAAACTGCAAAAATATAAAAAGATAAGTTTTCCGCGAACCTTCTGTTTTCAGCACTTTTACCTATTCAAAGACGGACTCTGCAGATTCCTTCTCTTCAACACTTGAAAGTTCCTTTCACACAAAGCCTCACACAAACTTCATTAGCAACATTAGTGTATACAAAAACAATAAACCTTTGGGTTCACACTTCAACTGAAATCCATCAAAACAAAATCTGCTGTAGCAACTCCTTTCAAAAGCCCAAAAAGAATTAAAAAGGAAGTCAATTTAAGAGGCAAATGCAAATAATGGCAGAAATCTGTCAAAACAGACCAGCAGGCAAAGATTGCTTTTTTCGAAAATCTTCTGTTGCTCAAATCAAAAAGTGCAAAACTAACAAAAGTTGGATAACAATTTGGACCACAAGCACAGAAAATTATAGCTCCATCCTAAGTACTGAGATCTTTCACGAATTTTTACAATGCAGCACACAAATCTGTCCCAGGACATCAACTTCACACAACTCCTCTACTTCTCAAAAGAGGTTGATCTTGACACAAAAACCAAACAAAAAGGATAAGGAGCGGTTATTATAGAGGTAATAACTTCCAAGACTCAAAGAAACAAATACCCAAAGCAAAATAAAATGGGTTGTCTCCCAAATGCTCTTTCTTTGTAGCCATTAAGATGGACATGATAATTTCAATGATGCTCACATAGCAGATACAGATTTGAAGTGAAAGAGAGCACCAAGAAGCAAATATCCAACACATTTGAGTATAACCCACTTCCTATGCAAGGGAGTTTCATAAGAAAACAAATTATTGAAACAAAAGGCTACTAGCATAGGAAGACAAAACGAATGCAACTTCAAAGATTTCAACATAAAGAGGCGAAACTTAATATTATTGAGATGCAGAAAACCATGTTTCCCTCTCTCATAATAACTTTCAGTAGCACTTTGAATAAAGTTGACAATATAAATGTCACAAGAAAGAACTTTATCAACAGAATGAGCATCCTTACAATCATCAAAAAGAGGTCTAAGGTCATAAACTGGATCAATAGAAGCAAGTTGTTCAACCCTGAAATCCTCATCAGGCAAATTATTTTCATAAGGAGTTTAAGCAAATTTGGAAAAGTTAAACTCATAAGATTATCCATCAAACTTAGTTAAAACTTTATCCTTCTTACAATCTATAATAGCTGCACAAGTGTTTAGAAAAGGTCTACCAAAAATGATAGGCCAAGTTTTACTAGCAGCTAAACCAAGCACTAGAAAATGAACATGATATTTAATATTACCACAAAGGACTTCTACATCTCTTACAATAACAATAGTTCAAATGGTTCCTTATTAGCAAGGTGAATAACCACATCAATGTCCTCAAGTTCACAAGGACCAATTTCATGCATAATTTCTTTATAAAGATCATAAGGAATAGCACTAGAACTAGCACCAATATCACATAAACCATAATAGCAATGATCACCAATTCTAACAGAAATCACAGGGACACTAGCTTTCCTAGCTTTACTAGGATGAGAGACAATATTAGAAGCATCTTCACAAAAGATAATGTGCCCATCTTCTACATTTTTAGTGACAAGGTCTTTCACAATGGCTACTACAGGTTCAATATTTATTTGATCATCAGGTTCAACGGTTTTCTTTGTACTTTTGCTAACCACATTAGCCATAATATTCCTTCACCTTGGCAGGAAAAGGTATTTTCTCAATTTAGGGTTCAGGCAAAATAGGATCAACAATACAAACCTTAGTGTTTCTAACGGTAACATGATTAACAACATCTTTATAAAGAGCATGGTACTTGTCTCACTTCTTTTTGGGAATTTCTATATAAGAGGCAAAATCCTTAAAACATTTGGCAATACTTTGAGAATCAAGACCATACTCGGTACTAATATCATGAAAATCATCAGTCCCCATAAAAGATTTAATGCATTCATAATCACAATTTATACCTGACTTTCTTCCTTTGTCATTCTCCCATGCTTCAGTGTTTTCTTGAATACGGTCTAGGAGATCCCATTTAGCTTCTTCCTTCATGCGTGTGAATGGTCCAGAACAAGAAGCATCTAATAAATCTTTATCATGAAGAGAAAGCCTTGCATAAAAGTTATTAATACTATTATTATTAGGGAGTTCATGAATAGGACATTTAAGCATTAGTAACTTCAATCTCCCCCAAGCTTGGGTTGTACTCTCTCCATCACAAGGCCAAAAGTTATATATTTGATTCCTATCCTTATGAATCTCACTGGGAGGATATAATTTAGAATAAAAGAGAGGTACTATTTCCTCCCATTCCATAGATTGTCCATTCTTCAGCAACTTATACCATTCTTCAGCTCTTCCTTTCAATGATATAGAGAGTAACTTCTTCTTAACCTGCTCCATTGTGATACCTGCACACTTAAACAACCCGCATAATTCATGGATAAAAAGCAAGTGATCACCAACATGGACGGTTCCATCCCCAAAATAATAATTATCCATAACACGATCAACAATTCTTGTAGGTATCTTAAAAGGATCTATCTCAACAAGTGGTGGTTCATCTACTACCCTAGAAGTGGTAGTAGCTTTACCAAATAGGAAACCAAGTGGGTTATCCATATTGGAAACAAAGTAACAAACAGAAATAAAAAGAAATACTTTTAGTAGAAGTTTCCTTTACCAGTTCCACTCTTCAATAGCGCTTCACTCCCCGGCAACGGCGCCAGAAAATAGTCTTGATGACCCACAAGTATAGGGGATGTATCGTAGTACTTTTGATAAATAGGAGTGTCGATCCCAACGAGGAGCAAAAGGTGTTGGCTAGTGCTTTGGAGCAGGAAATCTCTGTAAATACTTAGCAAACGGATTTTTAAGGTTTTTTGATAAAGCAAAGAAACAAATTGCAAGTAAATAGAGACAGCAAATAATTGCAGCAAGTGGCCCAATACTTTCTTAGCAAAGGACAAGCCGGTGGTAATACTTATAAGGACCAAACGTTCTCGAGGACACATGGAAATACTGTCAAGTGCTTTCGCGTTGATTAATCTTCTTTAGTTTGATAAGTGTTGTGTGGGTGAACCTGTGCTAATGTACTGACCTTACTTGGACTAATACATACTTGTGATTAAACCCCTTGCAAGTATCCACAACTACAAGAAAGTAATTAAGATAAAAACCTAACCATAGCCTTAAACTCTGAGACCCTACACTCCCTTGTGAAAAGGTTTCCTAACGGTGGTTCAGGTTTCTGTCACTCCGGCAACCCCACAATTAGTATCCAAATACATAATGCATTCCCCTAGGCCCATAAATGGTGAAGTATCATGTAGTCTACGTTCACATGACACCACTAGAAGAATAGCACCACAACTTAAATATTAAACCATTGAATAATACCTCAACACAATTCCACTACTAACAACATGACTTCTCCCATGTCCTCAAGAACTAAACGAACTACTCACGAGACATCATATGGATCAAGATCAAAGATGATATAATGATGCATAAAAATCTGAACATAAACAATAATTTAATGGTTCCACTCACAAGCATCAACTAAAAAAGTACTCAACACCGGGAAAGTTCCCCCTAAGAACTATGCAAGATTCAACACAATTGTTATAGCGGGATGGAGTAGTGATGATGATGTTGGTGGAGATGGTGGTGTGGATGATGATGATCCTGATGAAGTATAGCTTGATGACGGTGTTGATGGCGGCGATCTCCCCTCTCTGGGAAGGAATTTCCCTGGCAGAAATCTGTTTGCCGGAGAGCTCTTTCTCTCTCTGTAGTTTCTGCCCCACAGAGCCGACAAAATCTTTCTGTGGTCGCTCCCCAAACTTTAGGGTTTTGGGAGGAAGATATAGGCGAAGGGGCGGAGCAGTAGGTGGGCCAGGGTGGCCACACCCCCTGGTGGCACAGCCTAGGGTGGCCCGCACCTGGGGGAGGGGTGTGGCCCCCCTGTGGCCCATCTCAGCCTCCCCTTTTGGATTCCTTCGTCTTATGGAAAAATATGATTTTTCATGTATTTTTTGGTATTTTTCTGATCTTCACAAAAATTGCATCTAGACACCGCTTTTTCCATCAGAATCCTGACTGCGGTAGTTCATCCTCCAAGAATCATCCAACATGCAAAAATAGATGAAATAACATAAGTATCACCTCTTAATATGAAATATATCAATGAATAACAGCAAATTATGATATAGAATAGTGATGCAAGAATAGTGATGCAAATTGGATGTATCACATACTGAGAGATCATGCATCAGTACAACAAACTATTTGCAGGATTGAGCAGTATTGCTTGTAAAATCACAGAATGAAGCTTGCATCACGAGTCTCTGTATTCCTAAGCAAAGATATTAGCAAGCATCCCTTCAGGGGGTATAAACAGTAGTTGGAAACTACCTATACTCCTTTAGTCTCTGAGATTAAACACCTACGGGAAGGATGAAGTAATTAGCAGATTACTATGTTGTTACAGCAGAAGACTGTTTCCAACAAAACAGTGACTTGATATAAGGAAGGTAACACCATATATGTACTGATTTCAGTTCCAAGTACAAAAATATTGTTACTTAACCCCCATGCCAGTCTCTTATTCAGCAATCCAAAAAGTGTTGATAGTGTTTACAACAAAGAAGAAACTATATCTTTTCACCGATGGAACTCAGTCATGTTGAAAAAGGCAGGTAGATAACTAGATAAGCCAGGTCAAATATAAGTTTATCTCTGTGCCACATGTTCCCATACTATTTCAATACAGAAAATGAGCAAGCTAGAAATGCATTCCTGTAGTCAATGTTAAGAAAATCGGTAATCGTTAACAACTTGATTGGCTTGGGAGTAGCGATTAATCAGAATTTAGATGATTAACTAATTTAATCGGTCGGCTATTAATCAGTGCAACCTACAGAAATTAGCACTTAAAACATGTGTATATAAGAAAGAAATATTATATGGTCCTTTATATTGCCGGCCCTACTGCTCTAGTTCCCAAATGTCCAAAAAAACATATATGCTTCTCCTCCCTGACCTAATCTTGAGGGTCACAAGTAACTCAGGATCCACCAGCCGGCACCATGTTCCTTCTCGTCTTACCCCTAGAGTTTTTCTTCTCCCACCATCTACCCAGGGAATGACCCTTTTTGAACCTCAACCACCTACCCTACTGAAGGTGGCCTGGAGCTCCCGGACGAGCTCCTATATCCGAGGTCTGGTCGGAAACATCGAGGAATTGGTTAGTGACGGCAAGGAACTGGTTGGCAGCAACGAGAATCGAACTCCTAGAGGGGGAATTGAGTGGGAGCTTCACAATCCTACTTGATTTGGACAGGGTATCGACTAGACGACTGATATGCATTGACAATTTTGCAACTTTTTTTACCCAAAGTGTAGTAATTAATCGGGAACATACCTAGTAATATAATAGGACTATCAGATCAATTAGTCGGGCTAAACAATTAATACAACAGATTAGTGGTAATAAACACGGTCAGTTACTGAGTAGCGATTAATTGGCCTATTAATCGCTGATTCGGACAATTTTTCGAACAGCGCCTGTAGTTGTCCCAATGATCTTTTGTCTCGAAGCATATTCAACCCTACTCCAGCTGAACTAGAATAGCCATTAAGTTCTTTTACTAAACAACGAAATGAAAATTCTGAGTTCTCAAACTTTTCTGATTTCACCTGCTGAGAAATGAAAAGAGCTGCATAGGTTTTTGGTACCCAATGGCCAGTGGGTGACCTAGATTTCTACTGAGCTTTCTATTAGTCAAAAAATATTGGACTTCATTTGGCATCACTTAAGTTAACAACTCAATCTATACAAAGGACTATGTTTGCGGTGACCCAACATACCACTGCATGTGTAGTACACAATAGTCATTGACATAACATCCACAGAACACCGTTCTATAAATATCACATCCCTCAGAGTGGTACAACAGAAACATTGCGGGTCCATATTACAAACATTCACACATTATCATTATTACAATACCAGAAGTTCAAGACTTACAAAAGGATTCAACTTACAAACCAAAATATAAAGTGTTTCAGCGGAATTCAAAAGTAACAACTCCAACTAGGAGTTGAGCTCAGCAGCTTATTCTATATGGTTCATGCTGCTCGGCTCCGTCGGTTACTACTAACTATGATACTTAGATGGACTCATTGTCATCGACACCATAGCGGATTTCGTAATCCACTCCTTCAACACCTCCTGACATGTCAGGCTCCTCGTGGAACACATCTTCTTGGCATTCGGCTGCATACATTGGCGTATCTTCGGGATCCTCAGAGTCTAAGAAAGGGATCAAAGGAAAGGATGAGTAACAGCGTTACCCAGCAAGTTCATTATATGCAAGGTGGGTAGTTTGATGCTCTAACTACCACCTCAGACTATAAGTCTTTGGTACTTATGCAGTTTTCGTAAATCTTTCTTCAAAAATTGATTTTATTATAAAAACCTATGACCATCAGCCTTCACAGGTTGACCAGAACTTTCATGGAGTTCCTTTCCTGCCACGTTCGCAGCTCCTTCCCGGAACAGGGAGTAACAAGTTACAATTCTTACACTCTGCATAGGTGCGTTACTTTACCCATGAGAGATCAACTCCTTATTAAACAACCGGGCATACTTTCCCGTCCACAATTCCATGACGTGGGGCCCAGTAGGTGATCCAAGCCAATCACTGCCCCCTTCGTGACCTCGCATGCCTCCTTGGTGTACACCATGCCCACATATTGAATTACGGCAATGGTTTGTACAGACCGTTAGATGCCAGAACTATCATGGGACATTGAGGGCTCCTACCCATATGCTGCATATCCTCTACGAATTACCAAATAATATGCACGCTACAAGGACTACGAATTACCAATTAATATGCACGCTACAAGGATAACAGCCACGACCTGCACATCCGGTGTAACATCCCAAAAATATGAAACTTCGATCATCAAACTCTAATCATCAAAATTTAGGATTAACAAAAACTTTTCTAAATAAAAATATGAAAGCATGCATATGTGTAAGCATGACAATTTGGATTCTTTTGAATTGCCATGATTGTGTGTTTCCTTGCTTGTAAAAGGATGCTTAGGTGAAATAAACATCATCTAAACAATCCCCACACCTTTCCCAAAGACAAATAAATCAAAACAAACAAAATAAGGGAATGGTCACTTTGGCCAAATTAACTCCCATGCCTACTTTGGCTATCTCTAACTTTCAGAAATTAATAGAAACTTGTTTGGATCTTTGCACCCCTTGATAGTACTCATAACAAAGTATCAAGGCCCACCTTGTGATCATCCAGAAACATTCAAATGCATAGTTTAAATGACAGTTTAAAATTGAATCAATATCATATGGGAAGATCCCATTTTTTCAAAAACCCCTCAAACAAGCTCAACTTTCAAAACCCAAGCATCTACAGACTCACCAGCACATGCCTAGCACACCTACCAAAAATCTTTTCAAAATTCAAAACTTGAATTCATGCGGCCATTTCATCAAACACCTAGCAGATGCAAATCAAACAAAATCAAAACACTATAGTGTGCAGTGATTCTGCCAAACTTATTCCCTATCTAGCTCACAGCAACCTCAGTAGATCATCTAGCAAACTTAACTAATCACTAGCCCCACTGTAAGCTAGCCATTGTCATCAATGGTGAACAACCCGAGAGCACCATGGTCACCCCAGTGTGGACAGCAAGCTACAAGCAGCAATAGCCTCGCCAACCTTGTCTGGGAGCAAGCTAGCATCCCACCGCCACTCCCTGTCCCAGCCGCGAGCGATGCCATCCCCTGGACTACACGCACAGACCATGCCAAGCAGCTCTGCAACCATGCCGAGAGCGCACCCCGTGCGCCACGCTCGACAGACGCCCACAGACCACGCACCGCCCTCGTCGCGTGCATACGTGATCACCACCGTCCCAGCAACCCCACAGACACGCCCGTACGCCGCCGCGCGGACCACGCGAGCTGTGCGTCATTAATTTCCGTCGGGCACGCGCAGAGCACCACAGCGTTCCAACCAATCCGCACCGCCCCACGCCTCGCCACCATGCCGTTGAGCTTCGCCAGGGAGCACAGCACCGCCCCCTACCGTCGCCCACGCTGATAGCCATCTGTGTCGTCGACCACGACGAGCTTAGCTTGCGCTCGTCGGTCCCCTCTCGCCACTATAAATTGAGGCCTCCCCCGCTCGAATTCTTCACACCATTCCACTCCCCTCTCACCCAGAACCACCCTGCCTCAGTCCCGGAGCAAGGCAAGCAGCGCATCACCGGAATTTGGCCAGAGCCCACCGCTGATGGAGAAGAAGGAAGCCATCAATTGGAGCCGCCCCAGGAGAAGCTGCCGGTACCAGGAGGTTCGCCGTTGTCGACTTCGTCGTTCGCCCGCATCGCCGACCCTCGCCTGAGCACCGATGAGCCTCCCACAACCCCACCTGCCGCGTTAGGGTTCTGTCTCGCCGGCGCTGCCCGATGTGGACGATGAACCAGAGCCGTTGGATTAGAACTAGATCCAACGCACCACGTTGCCCCGTACCGCTTCGCACCCCCCATCTCATTGCCGCGTGGGGACAAGAACTTATCCATCCTGCATAAGCGCTGTGCGTAGCAGGCCGGCCCATTAGCAGTTCCTGCGCAGCCCAGTTGTTTGAATTTTGATTTTTCCATTTTCATTCAAACACAGTTCTGTACCTAGTTTCAAAAATCAACCCATCTCGATTCAGTGAACCAAATTGAATGAAACCAATTTTGTTAGAAAGGTCTGGAAATGCTGAATCCAATCCCGTTGGATTCAAATCATTTGAATCTGTAGATCACCCTTGGTAAAAATAACAAGGCAGAAGCTTTTATTCATTCAACCATTTTTCAAATTTAAACCATAATAGCTTTTGAGTTGATTCCAACTCTCAAAAATCACATTTGATCATACCTTTCAGAATATATAAAAATATATGGGTTTACTTACAGAAATAATGTCCAAGTAATAAAAGGATGCCACATAGGCATTTCTAGTCACTTTATTTAATTAAAATAAAAGGTTAAACCTTATTAAATTGTGACACCACTGTAAATCAGATTTCCATGTACTGAAATGTGTGGTGATGACATGTGTCAACATGATCCCATGTTTGGTTTGGAGAATATTAAATCTTAAGTAGTTTTTCAATGAGTAGAAATTACTTTTCTAAAAATAAAAGAAATTAAACCAAGCTTTAATCTTGTAATGTTAGTGATGATGCTAGATCATCTATAGGACCCTTTTGTGTGATGATTGAAAATAGTTAAGTATTGTTTGGTGATTGTGTACCTCGTATTTATTTATAGACGCTAGTACCGACCAAGGATACGAGGAAGAAGGAGGATACTACGAATAAGAAGCCGAGGCAAACTTCAACCACTGCTATGCACAAGGCAAGCTAACACTTGCAATTATAAGAGTTAAATAACCTATGCAATGCACTAAGCATGCTTGGTTAGATACATTTGATGATACCCAATCCTAGTTTTACTTGCAAGCTTTATACTTTATTTCTTTATCAAAGCTCTTACTTAGAGTTTACTGGAATAAATTGTAGATATTAGAAAGATAATTGAAGGTTGCATAAAGAGCATAAAACTTGGCCTAAGCTAGATAATCTTTATGTCATCCTAAGGCTTGAGATCGAACTTAGTAAAACTCCACTAGTTTACCACCCCTCATTAGTACTTACCCCCAGTTGTAGATGCTAGTGCTAAGCATAAAACTTGACCAACTTTAGATGGGAATACTTGGTGAAAATGGTTATGAAAACCTTGGAATGATGGATCATTCTATTGAAATGTTTTGGACATGTGTTTCCGAACACCAGATGATTTTTGGTGATGAAAATGTTGAGGCATGAGCCTTAGCCCTTTATAAAACTGATGGTTGTCTGGATGCGATACCATTCCAATTTTACTGCATAAACCACAATACCGAAAATTGGGTAGGGCTTGACTGAAACTTATGTACCTTAGTATTAGTTCCCTCACGGCCAAGGTCTGATGAGGCTACCTTGTGAAGATTTTCCAATTGCAGTACCCAAGATGGCAGTTGGTCATGGTTGGGAGGCCAAACTCACAGGAGAGGTGCTTATACTAGGGCGTGTAATTGAAAGGTTAGGATTGATTATCCGCATACTGAGTATGGTGAATTCAGGATTTGTTCCTGACGGATGTATCGAATGTTGTGGTGAAAGTGTACAATCTCTACAGAGTGTCAAACTATTCAAATAGCCGCGTCCGCGGTTATGGACAGTTGGAGTGGCCATACTGTTCCCCCGTCAGATGTTTTCAAAATGACTTGTGAAATGGATTGAGATTTTGACTTGACCACAACAGAGTTGTGATATGAAATACAAGTTCCCACTTAGGTGTTATAAAACTTCAACTCGCTTTCTTCATTTCTGAACTTAGTAGATGTAAATCTGGCTTTTTGCAAAACAACCCTAGAGCTTAGTGTCCTACTACAAAAACCCCCTTCACTTGTTAGTATTAGTTTGCGAGTACTTAAAGAGTACTCATGGCTTTGTCCCTGGCTATTCCCGTGGCCAGACTATGAAGAGGAATACCAGGAGGATGGACCCTAGGAAGGTTACGACAACTAGGATCATCTCCCATCGTCAGCATTGCCTGTGACCCCAAAGATGGAGCTTCGCCTACGCTACCGTTATTATTACATATTTCCGCTGCTTGAGTTGTATTAAGAACTGGATTATGAGATCCTTATTTGTGTAAGACCTTATATATGGTTTGTAATGGATGATGTACTGTGGTATCCAAATCTGTTATGTCCCGCAAAAATGGTAATCCTGGGATTGCGATGTATGGCATAATAGGCATCTGGGATTAAAAACCCGGGTGTTGACAAGTTGGTATCAGAGCCATCCTGACTATAGGAGACCCTAGTTAGACAGGACGTTTGAATCAAAAACTTAGTTTCAAAACCAAAGGAAGCAAATATTTACAAAAACTTATTCCTATTCTTATCACCTTGATTCTTTCATAAAAATTCATGTTCCTCAAAAACTCTTGCAAAATACATAAAATTTGACACACTTCATCACTCTACTAACTTACTTATCCTATATTATTTTAGATGGACGTGAAGTACAACAAGTTTTACCAGTTGGGAAATGGCGGAGACCTTATCTTTGAGCGGGATTTGGACCAGCTTTCGGAACTTCTAGAGCATCCGCACCCCGAGTTCTTCGGAGCTAAGCTCAATGATCAGGGAGGAGAAGATCTGCAGTGGCTAATTGTTGCAAGTCTCCGAGGAAAGATTGAACCTCCCACTGCCGAGGGAATTCAATTCACCTTAAGAGAGAACAACTGGCTCGATGGACTTGCCAGGGCCATGCAAGAAGCTCTTGCCTGTCTGTGTGGGCAGAGTATCAACCAGATCAAGGGAACCCGCTTTGATTTTTGTCCAAGGCGTGATGCTAATGGACAGCCACTTGAAGCCCCATACCACCACGAGCTGAAGACCCAATTGGACCACCTTAGCTTCATGATGTACGATCGTCAGCAGGAGTTGGACAATTGCCGTGACTACTCCAACCACAAGTCCGCCATCATCAAGACGAAGGATCGGACCATCACCATGCTAGCGAAGGATCGCAAGTCTCGTCGCCATCAGCTCGATCAGAAGGAGCGCATCATTGCCCGTCTTCGCCACCGTATCTCGGATTTGGAGGAGACCATCCATGAGAGAGACATGTAGTTGGAGGAAAGGGAGAATGCCGAAGAGGATCTTTGTGGAGACCCCTACTCCTATCTCAGCGATGATGATGATTTTCTGGAGGACCAGGCTATGGACTTCTTCACCGATGAGGAGTATTTCGCCTTCATCAATGAAGATGAGGATGATGAGGATGACGACTACACCGACTCCAAGGAGTAGTAGCACTTGAGCACTAGCGTAGTGAGTTGTATTCGGTCCCACTGTATCGTAGTTTCCAGAATGGTTCTTAAAACCATCTGTTTTTCTTGTTTTGTGGTGTGTGTTTGTATCGGGTGCTATGAATGAATGAATGAAAAGCAAGTTGCTAGAAAATCTGAGTCAAACTTTAAAAACTTTTCAAAGCCCTGAACCTTAGAAATTTCCCTCTTTTCTCATGATCTATATCAATTTTCAGATGCCTCGCGGAGGAAGTGGTTCATCCCCGGAACCGATGTTGCAAATCCTGCAAAATGTTGGTTTCTGACCGCGAAGCTGAAAGAGCCGAACGTCAAGCCAACTTAGCCACCCTTCAACAGATAGCCCAGCTAGCACACAGCAATCAAGGCCACGGAAATTAGGACAACCATGGATCTAAGCTCAAGAATTCTAGAACACCAACCCACCTGTTTTCACTAAGTAAGAAGAGCCCCTAGATGCAGATGATTGGCTGCAAACCATGGAAAACAACCTAGAAGTCACCGGAGTGGATGCTAACGATAAAGTTCTGTTCGCCACCCACTATCTAGCCGGAGATGCCAGAGCATGGTGGAACAGTGTTCGTGCGATGACCGGAGGACAGATGATGACCTGGGAGGAATTCAAGGTCAAGTTCAGCAGAACCCATGTGCCACCGGGTTTGATCAAGAGAATGAGAGATGAGTTCAGAGAACTGAAGCAAGGACGGATGATTGTAGTGGAATACCGTGACAAATTCTTGTCATTAGCTAGGTATCCCCCGGATGAGATCGACACTGAAGCCAAGAAGAAAGAAAGATTCATGAATGGTCTGCACGATGAGATGCAGACTGTGTTAGTCAATATCCCCTTTGCTGATATTGAAGCCCTGGTCGACTCTGCCATCCAGATGGAAGGAAAGATCAACCAAGCCAATGAGAACCGCAAGAGTCGCATGATGCATCAACCAGGAACCCATCAGACCCCAAAGTATTGCCCCAACCCATCTCCAGGATTTGCCCCGAGAACCAACAGACCCCCAATGAACCGTTCGACCTATCCCAACCGTGGAAACCCTAGGCCCGGAGGAAATCACAACAACCCCGAGAACTCTAACAATTTCAACCGTGCCCCACCCAAGTTCAACAACAACAATGCTACCGCCAACACCAACACTGCCCCGAGGACTGGAAGCAATGATGTGCCTGTTGCAGCAAAGGACAAGTCGCAAGTGACTTGTTATGACTGTGGAAATAAGGGTCACTACTCCAACAAGTGCCCTAACAAGAAGAATACCGCAGCCCCCAATGCAAATGCCCCAGCTCAGCAACAGCGTCGTGTTCAGCCCGGAAGAAGGTTTGCCCCAGGGAATTCACTCAACCGCAACGGCCGTCTTTTTCTCATGCATGCTGAAGAAGCTCAGGAAGCACTAGACGTTGTAATGGGTATGTTTTCTGTTAATTCAGTACTTGCTCGAGTGTTGTTTGATTTTGGTGCATCACATTCATTTGTCACCGAAGAATTTGCCTGCACTAGTAAGATTCAACCAACAAAACTGAAGCATGTTATGATTGTTCAAATCCCCGGTTCAACCACCAAAGCTAGGCAAATTTGCAAAGCAGTCCCTATCCAAATCCATGGCATAGATTTTTATGCTAATCTGATAGTACTCGGAACTAAAGGTTTGTAAGTAGTACTAGGAATGGATTGGATGTCCAAACATAAAGGATTGATTGACTGTGCCAAGAAAGCCATCACCATGACCAGTACAGCCGGAATATCAGTCGAGCATTCTAAAACCTTACCTCGTCAATTCAAGTGCAACAAGAGTATAGCCCAACCTACCATTGACCAAGTCCGGATAGTCTGTGAATACCCCGATGTATTTCCAGATGTTTTGCCCGGTATGCCCCCAGATCGGGATATCGAGTTTATCATTGAACTAATCCCCGGAACAGGACCCATAGCCCAGATACCCTATAGTATGAACCCGTCTGAACTAGCAGAACTAAAGAAGCAATTGGATTCCATGTTGGAAATTGGATTAATTCAACCAAGTGCGTCACCATGGAGATCACCTGTCTTATTTGTGGACAAGAAGGATGGAGGTAACCGTCTGTGTATGGATTATCGGAAGTTGAATGATGTCACTATCAAGAACAAGTATCCCTTGCCCAAGATAGAAGATTTGTTTGATCAGTTGACCGGTGCCAAGGTGTTTTCTAAGATTGATCTTAGAACTGGCTATCATCAACTCAAGACGCGCAGAGGATATTCCCAAGACTGCCTTTACCACCAGATATGGATTATATGAGTATACCGTCATGTCTTTTGGATTAACCAATGCCCCCGCTTATTTCATGAATCTCATGAATAAGATTTTTATGGACTTCCTGGATAAGTTTGTCGTTCTTTTCATCAATGACATTCTGATTTATTCCAAATCGGAAGAAGAACATGAGCTACACCTAAGGACCATTCTTGTGAAGGGGTTCGTAGCATGGAAAACAAAAAATTTCTATCGCATACAAACAAACAAGCCAAGATCTATCTACTAGATTGCAGCAACGAGTCGATGGAATAACTCACCCTCGAAGATTCCAAAGTGTTTAACGAGAGCAGATTCTCGTGGGTGATGTAGTCGTACTCTTTCCGATCTCAAGATCGCGTAGACGATCCTTCGGTATACGTTCAGCAGCGCTCCAAGAATGGTCGTCACACGTTCGGTACTCGACGAAGACCTTCTTCCCTTGTTCCAAAGACGGAGGTTGTAGCACTCTCCTCGTGATTCCGCAGACAACGGCGTGGTACCCAAGTAGAGGGAAATCCAGAGCTTCGCCTTAAGCCGGCAAGAGTATGGTGGAGCTTATGAGAGAGGCTATTATTGTTCTAGTAATTAGACACACCAATTAGAAGGCTCTAAACCAATTAGAAGGCTCTAAACCGCTGGCTAAAGCAATTAGACGCTCTAAACCAACACGGCTCTAAACCGGAGATAGAAGATAGGAACTTGTGTGTGCTAGGAGGGGCAGCCCTGCCCCTCCCTTTATAGGTGGGAGGGCCGGCGGCCAAGGGGAGGAGTTCCTCCCCAAGTCGGCCTTGGGAGGTGCGCCGGCCAAGGGGAGGAACCCTCCTCCAACTCGGCCTCCACCAATCCTCCTCTTTTCCCACTTCCCAAAATTGTTTGACTTTCAAACTAGCCGTTTGACTTTTCAATTTAGGATTTAAATAAATCCTTTATTTGGGACAGCAAGAACACTTAGTACATGATGCAATCATTCCAATATGTAATGACACATTCATGTACCCTTCCCCCTCCGGAGTGCCGGACATTCCGGAACCTTCTAGAATGTTCCATGAAAACACCTAATCATTCCGCTACTCAAACAGGACTTTCCTTATATGAATCTTATTCTCCGACCATTCCGGATCTCCTCGTGATATCCCGGATCCCATCCGAGACTCAACAACATTCGGTCTCTTTCTCATAATACCATAACTACTCAAACAACGTTAATCCTTAAGTGTGTCTCTCACGGTTCGTGAATTATGCGGACATGATCGAGACACTTCTAACAATAACCAATAGAGGAATCTGGAAATTCATATGGCTCTACATATTTCTACGATTACTTACATCGAATGAACCACTTACATACGATACCAATTTCCCTTTGTCTCATGATATGTTACTTATCCGAGGTTATGATCGGTATCTCCGCATACCTAGTTCAACCTCGCATCGATAAGTACTCTTTTCTCGTTCCCGTGATATGTGATCCCTTGTGACCCAGTCACATGCTTGCAAGCTAATTGGATGACATTTCACCGAGAGGGCCCAGAGAATATCTATCCGTCATATGGATGGACAAATCCCACTCTTGATCCATGTGTTTCAACCAATACTTTCCGAACACTCAATGCCACCTTTATAGCCACCCTGTTACGGTGTGGTGTTTGATGACATCAAAGCATCCATCCAGAAAGGTGATATGCATGATCTCATGGTCGAAGGAATTAGGTTACTATGTATCGTAAAGCATATAGCAATTGAACTATTGAAATGACTTGATCTTTATGCTACGCTTGTCTATAGGAGTATGTCCACCATATCATTCTCCTAACAATATGATCTTGTTGTTGATAACATCTCAATGTTCATGATAGGGAAACCACAATCATCAATCAACCAACAAGCTAGTGAAGTATAGAGGCTATACTAGGGACTTCAAATTAAGTTTACAAATCACACAAGTATTAATGGTTTCCTTGTTAATACTATTACAGCATGAATGTAAACATTTATCATAAACACAAAGATATATAATAATAACTACATTTATTATTGCCTCTAGGGCATATCTCCAACAGTCTCCCACTTGCACTAGAGTCATCTAATCTAGATTACATGGTAATATACAGAACACCCATGGCAGTTTGGTGTTGGTCATGTTTTGCCCTCGGGAGAGGTTTAGTCAACGGATCCGCCACATTCAGATCTGTGTGTACTTTGCAAATCTTCATATCCCCATCCTGGATATGTTCTCGAATAGCGTGAAAACGTAGCTTGATATGCTTCAGCTTCTTGTGTGACCTTGGTTCTTGCGCATTGGCTATGGCGCCCATGTTATCACAGTAGATAGACATTGGGTCCAGCGCACTTGGAACCACACCCAGCTCTGTAATGAACTCTTTCATCCATATTGCTTCTTGTGAAGCCTCCGAAGCAGCCATGTATTCCGATTCAGTTGAAGATCTCGCCACAATGCTTTGCTTTGCACTCCTCCAGCTAACTGCTGCACCATTCAAAATAAATACGTATCCAGATTGTGATTTAGAATCATCCGGATCGGTGTTCCAACTAGCATCGGTGTAACCATTAACAACGAGCTGTTCATCACCTCCATAAGAAAGAACCATATCCTTAGTTCTTCTCAAGTACTTAAGGATGTTTTTGATCATGTCCAATGATCCACTCCTGGATCACTTTGATATCTGCTAGTTAAACTAACAGCATATGCAATGTTGGGTCTAGTACATAGCATGGCATACATTAGAGATCCTATGGCTGATGCATAGGGAGTCTTACTCATCCTTTCTCTATCTTCTGCCGATGTCGGACTTTGAGTTTTACTCAAGGTCGATATAGGCAACATGGGCAAGAACCCTTTCTTGCTATCTTCCATTCCAAACCTCTTTAGAACTTTGTCCAAATATGTACTTTAGACAATGATATTTGGCGTTCGATCTATCTCTATAAATCTTTATGCCTAATATGTAAGCTGCTTCGCCAAGATCCTTCATTGAAAAACTATTATTCAAATATTCTTTGACACTATTAAGAAGGTCTACATCATTCCCAATCAACAATATGTCATCCACATACAGTATTAAGAATGCTACAGAGCTCCCACTCACTTTCTTGTAAATACAAGCTTCTCCATAAGTTTGTATAAAACCAAAACTTTTGATTACCTTATCAAACGTTGATTCCAACTTCGGATGCTTGCTTCAATCCATAGATGGACCGTTGAAGTTTGCATACCTTGTTAGCATCTTTAGGATCGACAAAACCTTTGGGTTGCATCATATACAACTCTTCATCAATGTCTCCATTGAGGAATGCTGTTTTGACATCCATCTGCCATATCTCATAATCGTAATATGCAGCGATTGCTAACATAATCCTCACAGACTTTTAGCTTCGCATCTTGGTGAGAAAGTCTCATCGTAGTCAACTCCTTGAATTTGTCGAAACCCTTTGCGACAAGTCGAGCTTTATAGACAGTAACATTACCATCGATCTGCTTTCTTCTTGAAAATCCATTTGTTCTCGACAGCCTTCCGGCCATCCGGTAAGTCCACCAAAGTCCATACTTGGTTTTCGTACATGGATCCAATCTCGGATTTCATGGCTTCTTGCCATTTATTGGAATCTGGGCTCATCATCGCTTCCTCATATGTCTCGGGTCATCGGTGTTGTCCACCATGACATTCATAATGGAATCATACCAACTGGAGTGGTACGAGTTCTCGTTGACCTCCGAGGCTCAGAGTAACCTCAGCAAGTTTCATGATCACCATCATTAGCTTCCTCTCTTATTGGTGCGGCACCACAGAACTTCTTCCGTGCTGCGCTACTCGCAATTTCGAGAGAAGGTTCGACAACCTCGTCGAAGTTCTACTTTCCTTCCAAATACTTCTTCGAGAGAAATTCCTTCTCTAGAAAGGATCCATTCTTGGCAACGAAGATTTTGCCTTCGGATCTATGATAGAAGGTATACCCAATAGTTTCCTTCGTATCCTATGAAGACGATTTTACCGCTTTGGGTTCAAGCTTGTCCGCTGTAACTTCTTTACATAGGCTTCAGATCCCCAAACTTTAAGGAACGACAATTTAGGTTTCTTCCCAAACCATAATTCATACGGTGTCGTTTCAACGGATTTAGACGGTGCCCTATTTAAAGTGAATGCGGCTGTTTCTAATGCATAACCCCAAAATGATAGCGGTAAATCTGTAAGTGACATCATAGAACGAACCATATCTAAGAGAGTTCGATTCGACGTTCGGACACACCATTACGCTGTGGTGTTCCCGGTGTCAAGCTGAAAGTATTCCACATTTCTTCAAATGCTCGCCAAACTCATAACTTAGATATTCACCTCCACGATCAGAACGTAGAAATTTAATATTCTTGTTACGTTGATTCTCTACCTCACTTTGAAACTCCTTAAACTTCTCGAAAGTTTCGGACTTATGTTTCATGAAATAGATATACCCATATCTACTCAAGTCATCCGTGAAGGTAAGAACATAACGATAACCATCACATGATGCTACACTCATTGGACCACACACATCGGTATGTATGATTTCCAATAAGTCCGTAGCTCGCTCCATTATACCGTAAAATGGAGTTTTAGTCATTTTACCCATCGACATGCTTCGCATCTTTCAAGTGATTCAAAATCAAGTGATTCAAGAAGTCCATCGGAATGGAGTTTCTTCATACGCTTCACTCCAATGTGACCAAGGCACGATTGCCACATATAGGTCGAGTTATCGCTTGATTTCAATCGTTTAGCTTCAATGTTATTAATATGTGTATTTCTACTATCGAGATTCAACAAGAATAGATCATCTATCAGAGGTGCATGTGCATAAAACATATTACTCATATAAATCGAACAACCATTATTCTCGGATTTAAACAAGTAACCGTCTCGCAATAAACAAGATCCCGATATAATGTTCATGCTCAACGCAGGCACCAAATAACAATTATTTAAGTATAAAACTAATCCCGATGGTAGATGAAGAGGTAGCGTGCCGACCGCGATCACATCAACCTTTGATCCGCTTCCTACGCGATCGTCACCTCGTTCTTCACTAGCTTCCGCTTATTCGCAGCTCTGCTTCGAGTTACAAATATGAGCAACCGAACCAGATCAAATACCCGTGCACTACTACGAATACTAGTGAGATACACATCAATAACATGTATATCAGATATACCTTTCTTCTTGATGTTGCCGTTCTTCAAATCCGCCAAGTACTTTGGGCAATTCCGCTTCAAAGTGACCTTCTCCCTTGCGTAAAAGCACTCGAGATCGTGGCTTGGGTCCAGCCTTGGTCCTCTTCGGCGTGGCAGCTTTCTTACCACCCTTCTTGAAGTGTCCCTTTGCTTAGACTTGCCTTTCTTGAATTTGGTGGTCTTATTGACCATCAACACTTGGTGCTCTTTCTTGATCTCCACTTCGCAGATTTTAACATAGCAAATAGTTCCGCAACTCTTTGTTCATGTTCGCATGTTGTAGTTCATCACAAAGTTCTTGTAACTTGGTGGTAGTGATTGGAGGATGCGGTAAACCCCAAAGTATTAGGAATCACTATACCCAAGCTTTGAAGTTTATTCGCGCCCGGACATTTTGAGCACATGCTCACGATTTGAGCTGCCCTCTTCCATCTTGCGCTAAAGAACTTTTCGAAGCTTCATAACTTTCAATTGCCGCATGAGTCTCAAAGATTAATTTGAGATCCTCGACAATATCATATGGATCGACTCTTCAAACCTTTTCAAGCTCGATTCTAAACCATACAAGATAGACACTGAACTATGGAGTACTGATTCTTCCGAGGTAAACATTCTTTACTTCATCGGTAGCATCACCTGCAGGTGGGTCACCTAGCGGTGCATCCAGACATAGGTCAAATTACCAGTGAGGACAATCTCAAATTATGAACCAATCCATGAAGTTGCTTCCATTGTTTTTCAACTTTTCTTTCTAGGAACGCATTAAAATTGATGGTAGGGCTGCCATTGATCTACAACATATTTGCAATAGTTTAGACTAAGTTTATGACAAATTGAGTTCAAATTAATTAATGAAATTAAACTAGGTGAACTCCCACCAAAACAACATCCCTCACATTGTTTTAGTGATCACACGAACCAAATCCACTACATCAACACCGATCATCACGAGAGTTGATATAGTTTCAATGGCGAACAATCATCATGTTCATCATATCTACTATATGATTCATGCTTTACCTTTCGCGATCCGTGTTCACGAGGCCATGTCTGTACATGCTAGGCTCGTCAAGATCAAACCTTAGCTACCGATAAGCAAATCTGGCTTGCTTATGTTGTATTCACCGCGGAATCAAAGACACCCGATCATCACGTGGTGCCAAGCAAGCTTTGGCAACGGTGCATACTAAGGGTGAACACTTTAGAACTTGAAATTTATGTGCATGAGGGATCATCTTATAATGCTACCGCGTCTACTAAGCAATACAAGATGCATAAAGGATTAACATCACATGCAATTCATAATATGTGATATGATATGGCCTTTCTTCTTTGTGCTTCCAATCTCCATCTTCAAGCACGAACATGATCTCCATCATCACCGCATAGCATCAAGGTCAATGACGCTTCTTCATGGTTGTCGCCCACCAGCTTCAACTATTACAACTATTTTGAATAGACACGCAGGTCTTAACAGAAATTAAAGACAACCATATGGCTCCTGCCGTTGCCAACTTACAATAAGGAACATTGCATACATCAAATATAATCACAATCATGGCCATATCACATCATCAGACACCGCAAAACAAAGTTAGACGCCTCTACTTTCTTTGCATATTTTACGTGGTTTGGGGCTTTCAATAAGTGTCGTTCTAACTTACGAACAAGAACCACAACATTGATACTAGCATTGTTGATCACCCGTTGTAAATTGGATCTTTACTATGCTAGGAGAAACAGCACCCAAAGCCACTTATGCAATACGAGTTGCATGTCAAGCGTGGAGCAAGTCTCATGAACGATGTCATGTAAGGTTAGCCCGGCCGCTTCATCCCAACATACCGCAAGATGCAAAGTACACAAAAGCAATCTACAATAAAAGCATCAATGCCCACAATGACCATTGTGTTCTACTCAGGCAACAGATCTACATATAGACACGGCTCGATACCCGAAGGGGTTCAGAGCATGGAAAACAAAAATTTCTATCGCATACAAACAAACAAGCCAAGATCTATCTACTAGATTGCAGCAACGAGTCGATGGAATAACTCACCCTCGAAGATTCCAAAGTGTTTAACGAGAGCAGATTCTCGTGGGTGATGTAGTCAATTTCTTCCGATCTCAAGATCGGTGAGACGATCCTTCCAGCGCCACGTTCCAGCAGCGCTCCTTGATCGGTCACACGTTCGATACTGACGAAGACCTTCCTCTCCCTTGTTCCAAAGAAAGTGGAGGTTGTAGCACTCTCTCGTGATTCCGGCGACAACGGGCGTGGTACCGGAAGTAGAGGGAAATCCTGCAGTCTTCGCTTAAGCCAAGTGCGAGTATGGTGGAGCTTATGAGAGAGGCTATTAGTGGTCTAGTAATTAGACACACCAATTAGAAGGCTCTAAACCAATTAGAAGGCTCTAAACCGCTGGCTAAAGCAATTAGAAGCTCTAAACCAAAAGCTCTAAACCGGAGATAGAAGATAGGAACTTGTGTGTGCTAGGAGGGAGCCTGCCTCCCTTTATAGGTGGGAGGGTCGGCCAAGGGAGGAGTTCCTCCCAAGTCGGCCTTGGGAGGTGCGCTGGCCAAGGGGAGGAACCTCCTCCAACTCGGCCTCCACCAATCCTCCTCTTTTCCCACTTCCCAAAATTGTTTGACTTTCAAACTAGCCGTTTGACTTTTCAATTTAGGATTTAAATAAATCCTTTATTTGGGACAACAAGAACACTTAGTACATGATGCAATCATTCCAATATGTAATGACACATTCATGTACCTTCCCCTCCGGACATTCGAACCTTCTAGAATGTTCCCGATGAAAACACGGAATCATTCCGCTACTCAAACGGGACTTTCCTTATATGAATCTTATTCTCCGGACCATTCCGGATCTCCTCGTGATATCCGGATCCCATCCGAGACTCCGAACAACATTCGGTCTCTTTCTCATAATACCATAACTACTCAAACAACGTCGAATCCTTAAGTGTGTCTCCACGGTTCGTGAATTATGCGGACATGATCGAGACACTTCCGAACAATAACCAATAGAGGAATCTAGAAATTCATATGGCTCTACATATTTCTACGATTACTTTGCGATCGAATGAACCACTTACATACGATACCAATTTCCCTTTGTCTCATGATATGTTACTTATCCGAGGTTATGATCGTCGGTATCTCCGCATACCTAGTTCAACCTCGCATCTTGATAAGTACTCTTTTCTCGTTCCGTGATATGTGATCCCTTGTGACCCAGTCACATGCTTGCAAGCTAATTGGATGACATTTCACCGAGAGGGCCAGAGAATATCTATCCGTCATATGGATGGACAAATCCCTCTTGATCCATGTGTTTCAACCAATACTTTCCGAACACTCAATGCCACCTTTATAGCCACCCTGTTACGGTGTGGTGTTTGATGACATCAAAGCATCCATCCAGTAAAGGTGATATGCATGATCTCATGGTCGAAGGAATTAGGTTACTATGTATCAGAAAGCATATAGCAATTGAACTATTGAAATGACTTGATCTTTATGCTACGCTTGTCTATAGGAGTATGTCCACCATATCATTCTCCTAACGATATGATCTTGTTGTTGATAACATCTCAATGTTCATGATAGGGAAACCACAATCATCAATCAACCAACAAGCTAGTGAAGTATAGAGGCTATACTAGGGACTTCAAATTAAGTTTACAAATCACACAAGTATTAATGGTTTCCTTGTTAATACTATTACAGCATGAATGTAAACATTTATCATAAACACAAAGATATATAATAATAACTACATTTATTATTGCCTCTAGGGCATATCTCCAACATCTTGGAACCCTTAGAGAGCATCAGTTGTATGCCAAGTTTAGCAAATGTGAATTCTGGTTACAGGAGGTAGGATTCCTCGGCCACATTGTATCAGCAGGAGGAATTGCCGTTGACCCTGCAAAGGTGAAAGATGTCGAAGATTGGCAAGCCCCAACCACTAAAACCCAAGTTCGTGCATTTCTTTGATTGGCGGGATACTACCACAAGTTAGTAGAAGGATTCTCGAGTATCGCCAGACCCATGACCCAATTGCTGAAGAAGGACAATAAGTTTGAATGGACAGACAAATGTGAAGCGAGTTTTCAAGAACTGAAGAGGAGATTGATTTTAGCTTCAATCTTAATCAAGCCGGATATCACAAAGCCCTTCGACGTGTATTGTGATGCATCCAAGATCGGTCTCGGATGTGTGCTAATGCAAGAAGGCAAAGTTATCTCTTATCTATCTCGACAATTGAAACAACATGAGCAAAATTACCCAACCCATGACCTTGAACTCGCAGCCGTAGTTCTAGCCCTGAAGACATGGAGGCACTACCTGATGGGAAACCGTTGTGAGATTTATTCGGATCATAAGAGCCTGAAGTATATATTCACTCAGAAGGAGCTAAATATGAGGAAGATAAGATGGATTGAGCTAATCAAGGATTACGATCTGGACATTCACTATCACCCCGGTAAAGCCAATGTAGTAGCAGATGCCCTTAGCAGATTGTCGTGCCGCTTGAACTCCATGATTTTGAAGGAGCAACCAAGTTTGCACAAAGAGATGGAAGATTTCCGAATGGAATTAGTGAGTGAAGGATTTTTGGCTAGCATAGAACTTCAACCCACTTTGATCTGCCAGATCAAAGAGGCGCAGAAAGTAA
This sequence comes from Avena insularis, assembly GCA_023614405.1. Taxonomy (NCBI): domain Eukaryota; kingdom Viridiplantae; phylum Streptophyta; class Magnoliopsida; order Poales; family Poaceae; genus Avena; species Avena insularis. Next base: position 242,105,079 of record CM042689.1, on the reverse strand, counting down.
ATGCTAGTATTGACGGAATCAAGCGTCAGACGTGCAGCAAAGTACCTGGATTCACCGAAGACGAAGAAGGAGTTCTGTGGTACAAAGGACACCTTTGTGTACCAACAGATTCTGAGTTGAAAGAAGTTATTTTGAAGGAAGCTCATGATACTCTTTATTCTATCCACCCCGGAGGAACTAAAATGTATCAAGATTTGAAAGAGCAATTTTGGTGGCGTAAGATGAAGAGAGAAATCAGAAGCTATATCGCCAAGTGTGATATATGTCAGCGAGTTAAGGCCGGACATCAAAGACCCGCTGGATTGTTGCAACCATTGCAGATTCTGGAATGGAAATGGGATTCCGTTGGAATTGACTTTATCACCGGATTGCCTACTTCGAGTAGGGGAAATGACTCTATCTGGGTCATAGTGGACATATTGTCTAAAGTCGCCCATTTCTTACCCGTCAAGACCACATATCAGAGTTCGAACCTAGCGGAGTTATACATCGCTAGAATCGTCAGTTTGCATGGAGTCTCCAAGAACATCGTATCTGATCGAGGAAATCAGTTTACCTTGAGATTCTGGAAGAAAGTCGAAGAAGGTTTAGGAACCCGACTAGATTTCAGTACCGCTTATCACCCTCAGACCGATGGACAAACGGAGCGAGTAAATCAAATACTAGAAGACATGTTGAGATCATGTGTGTTAGAGTATGGATCTAAGTGGGAAGACTGTCTGCCGTTCGTAGAATTTTCGTACAACAATAGTTATCAAGCTAGTTTGCAAATGGCCCCATTTGAATTCATGTACGGAAGGAAGTGCCGCACCCCTTTGAATTGGTCGGAAGTAGGAGAGAGTCAGATTTTTGGACCCGATATCCTACGAGAAGCAGAAGAGAAGGTTCACAAGATTCGTGAGCACCTCAAGACAGCCCAGTCAAGACAGAAGAGTTACGCCGACAAGAGACGTCGAGACCTCGCCTTCAACATAGGAGATTTTGTATATCTGAAAGTGTCGCCATTGAAGGGAATGCAGCGTTTCCAACTCAAAGGAAAGTTAGCTCCCAGATATATCGATCCCTTCAAGATTCTGAACCGTCGAGCAGAAGTGTCGTATCAATTGGAACTACCCGAAGAGATGTCAGCCATGCACAATGTGTTCCATATCTCATTACTTCGCAAGTGTCTCGAAGTCTCGGAGAAGACTGAAGTATTCAAGAATATTGATCACCGGACTATAGAGATCAATGATGACCTGACCTATCCCGAAGTACCCATCCATATTTTGGAAGAAGCTTTCTGAACTACCAGAACCCGGAGCATCAAGTTTCTCAAAATTCAGTGGAGCAACCACATGGAAGAGGAAGCTACCTGGGAGCGCGAAGATCACATCAGGACGGAGTTTCCCGATCTCTTCAAATCCTAGGTAATCTTTTCATCCTTTTTCAAATCTCGGGACGAGATTTTGTTTAAGGGGGGAAGGTTTGTAACATCCCAAAAATATGAAACTTGGATCATCAAACTCTAATCATCAAAATTTAGGATTTACAAAAACTTTTCTAAATAAAAATATGAAATTAACAGAAACTTGTTTGGATCTTTGCACCCCTTGATAGTACTCATAACAAAGTATCAAGGCCCACCTTGTGATCATCCAGAAACATTCAAATGCATAGTTTAAATGACAGTTTAAAATTGAATCTATATCATATGGGAAGATCCCACTTTTTCAAAAAAAACCCTCAAACAAGCTCAACTTTCAAAACCCAAGCATCTACAGACTCACCGGCACATGCCTAGCACACCCACCAAAAATCTTTTCAAAATTCAAAACTTGAATTCATGCGGCCATTTCATCAAACACCTTGCAGATGCAAATCAAAACACTATAGTGTGCAGTGATTCTGGCCAAACTTGTTCCCTCTCTAGCTCACAGCAACCTCAGTAGATCATCTAGAAAACTTAACTAATCACTAGCCCCACTGTAAGCTAGCCATTGTCATCAATGGTGAACAACCCGAGAGCGCCATGGTCACCCCAGTGTGGACAGCAAGCTATAAGCAGCACTAGCCTCGCCAACCTTGTTTGGGAGCAAGCTAGCACCCCACCACCACTCCCTGTCCCAGCCGCGAGCGATGCCAGCCCCTGGACCACACGCACAGACCATGCCAAGCTGCTCTGCAACCATGCCGAGAGCGCACCCCGTGCGCCATGATCGACAGACGCCCACAGACCGTGTGTCGCCCTCGCCGCGTGCATACGTGATCACCACCGTCCCAGCAACCCCGCAGACACGCCCGTTCGCCGCCGCGCGGACAATGCGAGTTGTGCGTCATTAAAATTTCCGTCAGGCACGTGCAGAGCACCACAACGTTCCGACCAATCCAAACCACCCCACGCCTCGCCACCACGTCGTTGAGCTTCGCCAGGGAGCACAGCACCGCCCCCTACCGTCACCCACGCCGATAGCCCTCTGTGCCGTCGACCACGACGAGCTTAGCTTGCACCCGTCGGTCCCTTCTCGCCACTATAAATAGAGGCCTCCCCCGCTCGAATTATTCACACCATTCCACTCCCCTCTCACCCAGAACCACCCCGCCTCAGTCCCGGAGCAAGGCGAGCAGCGCATCGCCGGAATTTGGCCGGAGCCCACCGCTGCTGGAGAAGAAGGAAGCCATCGATTGGAGTCGCCCCAGGAGAAGCTGCCGGTACCAGGAGGTTCGCCGTCGTCGACTTTGTCGTTCGCCCGCATCGCCGACCCTCGCCTGAGCCCTAGTGAGCCTCCCATGACCCCCACCTGCCGCGTTAGGGTTATGTCTCGCCGGCGCTGCCCGACGTGGACGATGAACCAGAGCCGTTGGATTAGAACTAGATCCAACGCACCACGTTGCCCCGTACCGATTCGCAACCCCCCCCGTCTCACTGACGCGTGGGGATAGCAACTTAACCAGCCCGCGTAAGCGCTGTGCGTAGTAGGCCGGCCCATTAGCAGTTCCCCCGCAGCCCAGTCGTTTGAATTTGGATTTTTCCATTTTCATTCCAACACAGTTCTGTACCTAGTTTCAAAAATCAACCCAGATCGATTCAGTGAACCAAATTGAATGAAACCAATTTTGTAAGAAAGGTCTGGAAATGCTGAATCCAAGCCCGTTGGATTCAAATCATTTGAATCTATAGATCACCCTTGGTAAATATAACAAGGCAGAAGCTTTTCTGCATTCAACCATTTTTCAAATTTAAACCATAATAACTTTTGAATTGATTCCAACTCTCAAAAATCATATTTGATCACACCTTTCAGAATATATAAAAATATATGGGTTTACTTACAGAAATAATGTCCAAGTAATAAAAGGATGCCACATAGGCATTTCTAGTCACTTTATTTAATTAAAATAAAAGGTTAAACCTTATTAAATTGTGACACCACTTTAAATCACATTCCCATGTACTTAAATGTGTGGTGATGACATGTGTCAACATGATCCCATGTTTGGTTTGGAGAATATTAAATCTTAAGTAGTTTTTCAATGAGTAGAAATTACTTTTCTAAAATAAAAGAAATTAAACCAAGCTTTAATCTTGTAATGTTAGTGATGATGCTGGATCATCTATAGGACCCTTTTGTGTGATGATTGAAAATAGTTAAGTATTGTTTGGTGATTGTGTACCTTGTATTTATTTATAGACGCTAGTACCGACCAAGGATACGAGGAAGAAGGAGGATACTACGAAGAAGAAGCCGAGGAGAACTTCAACCACTGCTATGCACAAGGCAAGCTAACACTTGCAATTATGAGAGTTAAATAACCTATGCAATGAACTAAGCATGCTTGGTTAGATACATTTGATGATACCCAATCCTAGTTTTACTTGCAAGCTTTATACTTTATTTCTTTATCAAAGCTCTTACTTAGAGATTACTAGAATAAATTGTAGATATTAGAAAGATAATTGAATGTTGCATAAAGAGCATAAAACTTGGCCTAAACTAGATAATCATTATGTCATCCTAAGGCATGAGATTGAACTTAGTAAAACTTCACTAGTTTATCACACCTCATTAGTACTTACCCCCACTTGTAGATGCTAGTGCTAAGCATAAAACTTGACCAACTTTAGATAGGAATAATTGGTGAAAATGGTTATGAAAACCTTGGAATGATGGATCATTCTATTGAAATGTTTTGGATATGTGTTTCCGAACACCAGATGATTTTTGGTGATGAAAATGTTGAGGCATGAGCCTTAGCCCTTTATAAAACTGATGATTGTATGGATGCGATACCATTCCAATTTTACCGTACAACCACAATACCCGAAAATTGGGTAGGGCTTGACTGGAAACTTATATACCTTAGTATTAGTTCCCTCATGGCCAAGGTCTGAGCTGATGCTACCTTGTGAATATTGTCCACCTGTGCAGTACCCAAGATGACAGTTGGTCATGGTTGGGAGGCCAAACTCACAGGAGAGGTGCTTATACTAGGGCGTGTAATTGAAAGGTTAGGATTGATTATCCGCATACTGAGTATGGTGAATTCAGGATTTGTTCCTGACGGATGTATCGAATGTTGTGGTGAAAGTGTACAATCTCTACAGAGTGTCAAACTATTCGAATATCCGTGTCCGCGGTTACGGACAGTTGGAGTGGCCATACTGTTCCCCCGTCAGATGTTTTCAAAATGACTTGTGAAATGGATTGAGATTTTGACTTGACCACAACAGAGTTGTGATATGAAATACAAGTTCCCACTTAGGTGTTATAAAACTTCAACTCGCTTTCTTCATTTCTAAACTTAGTAGATCTAAATATGGCTTTTTGCAAAACAACCCTAGAGCTTAGTGTCCTACTACAAAAACCCCCCTTCACTTCTTAGTATTAGTTTGCGAGTACTTAAAGAGTACTCATGGCTTTGTCCCTGGCTATTCCCGTGGCCAGACTATGAAGAGGAATACCAGGAGGATGGACCCTAGGAAGGTTACGACAACTAGGATCATCTCCCATCGTCATTGCTGTGACCCGAAGATGGAGCTCAGCCTACGCCACTGTTATTATTACGTATTTCACCGCTTGAGTTGTATTAAGAACTGGATCATGAGATCCTTATTTGTGTAAGACCTTATGTATGGTTTGTAATGGATGATGTACTGTGGTATCCAAATCTATTATGTCTCGCAAAAATGGTAATCCTGGGATTGCGATGTATGGCATAACAGGCATCTGGGATTAAAAATCCGGGTGTTGACATCCGGCTACATGCGAGAGGAAAAAGATACAGCTGACTTCTCTATCCCATTCCAAATCTCATGGCTAACGCGTTATTTACGGTGCTAGAATCACTGATATCATGGGTTATTAAGTCCCTAATTGATCATCATTGTTACAAATAGAACCCTAAGTTCTTTTGCTCCATTATATCATCACTTAGGATGATATCTAAGCTTTCTTTATTTGAGAAAATAATATTTTCTTTCTTTGGAGTATATATGATAACACACAATTTGCAAATACTTTGATAATGACTCTTCAAAGGACATGAGCAAGTGATGAACTTGCCTTGTGATTGCAAGGTAGTGAAGTCAGATGCTTGCACTGGACCTTGAGCTTCTATGTCTACAAAACATCATTATTGCCCGGTAAGGACAATATTTAAAGAAGCAAAATGATTATGCAAAGTAATGTAATGCATTAATTTGCTTTGTGTGTATTCTTCCCCCATTATTTGAATTATAAAAAATTCTTTTTAATAATAAAGAATTTATAAATATTTATTGAATATTGTTGCCCGGTACCTGATCCATTCAAGTTCGCCTTCCACGGCAAAATCTCCTTCCCGGACGCCATGACCGTCTACATGGAACTGAAGGGGCCGAGACCCCGAAGACCGATCCTGAATCCTCGACGAAACCCAAGATGTTCGCAACCCAATGTGTGACCCTTTTTTTTCGAGCCCCATATTTTTATAATATATAATATATACTTGTTGCATACATATTGTGGTTTGGGGTCATTATGCCGATTCACCTAATAATTAAATATGGAGGCCATATGCGGGCGAATCTAGTCCAATATTGGTCCCATTTAAATTTGTGCATCGAATCGGTGATATAATTTTGCCTGTATTACAACATTTAAATTGCGGGGTATCTAAACAACATGAACCTATTAAATAATTGTCGGGATCCCGGTTCCGCTTAATATTGACTAATTGCATCGAATCTTTTCCATGTCATACATCATACATGCATCATGCCCGATCTTCTGCCGTAGTATTAAATAGTGCATCCGGTGTTTTTGCTAGTGTTGTGCTTCTTCATGGATTAGGCCGATGAGTTGATGTGAGTGTCGACCCGATCTCCGGTATATCTTCGGCAATGTTTTTCAGGCGAGCATTCTCCCCTTTGTACCTATTTTACATTTGTAGTCTTTACTTCCTCCTGTTGATCTATTGCTATCTGTGTTGCGATGCTATAGATTCCGTACCCCTTTATACTTTCCTGCAGCCCATATATTGCCATGGACACATACTATTACCTGTTGTTTGGTAGATAGTCGGCCTTGCGAGTCATAGTTGCTTGTGCAGGTGATGCGTCGCGCCATCGATGTTCCACAGTTGTTGGAGTAATGCCGTATTTTTAATATTGGAGATGATCATGGCTTTAATTACCGTTTAATAACTAAAATCAAAGTAGGTAAATAACGAAGAGGCATAGGTGGGCAATAGATGTTATTTGGTTTTTAACCGTCCACTTGTGTCCCGTAGGACCCCGAGTACTTGATACCTGTTCTTAGAATATTCGCACTATCCGCATGTGGGACCATGAATCCCCCTAACCCTAGCTTGAGTCATATTTAATTCCTTGGGGCCACAAAGTAGTTTGGGGCTTTATTACTATCTTGTACTTATGCCATGTTTTACTGTCTTATTTACTATTGCGCGTGGAGCGCCTGTACTGTTTAGGAATAAATGTGGAATGTTTTCGCGGTATCAACAAGCCCTGTCACACTTTCGGGTTTCCAGTCGTTTACAGCCATTGGCACAAACCTCTAGGTCCGTCTCGGAGCCGGCCAACTTCGTCACGGGTAGCTTGGTGGGGTGGCCCCCTGAAATCAAATACGAATCTTGCGAATGTTCTATCATGATGTGTAGCATCCCAATTGTCTAACAATTGTAATGCTACTTGGTCTAGTAATATAATGGCTACTTCCTATATATAATTGTTGCATCATAATTATATCATGCTCATGTCATCATGCCACCTTGCATTTGAGCATCATATAAAACCCTTTTTGTTTTGGTTCTTCTCTCATATGCATTGTTAATTGTATTTGCCTCTTGATATTGTATTTGGTTATTGATATATTGTTTAAATGCCCAAGTTGAGTTGGGGGCATATCTTTTATTCCACTCCACCACCTTTTCTTTCACCACTTTATAATTCCACCATCCCTTTATCCATGAGCTTTTATTTTATTTTCTTTTGGTATTTAATCTAGCTCATGGGAGATAGGATGGATCTACTTCCACAAATTCTTTTGCTTGGCTTTATTCCACTTTTGGGAATGCATAAGAATAATGCCATGTTAATATTATTGTTTTCACAAGAATAAACATGGCATTAATTATTTTGCATGGGCCATGCAAGAACCACCACATTCTAGTCTTTTGGATTTTATTTGAACCTTTGAGTGGATCATCCCCCATCTCTCTCTACCCCTCTTCATGCTTGATCTTGTTTGGGTCATGCTAAAACCCTACACCCATCTCCATCCATCCCATCACCCCATTATCTCACCCATATCTTTTTCTTTAATTAAAACTCTTAGGCATGATCATATGAGGCTTATTCTTTTCTTTCTCTCTTTCTCTCTTAGCCTAGTTCTTCTAAACCCTAATCTCTCTTACCCCTCTCTCTTTTTCTATCTCTTAACCCTAAGACCTCATCTCTCCTCTCTCTAACCTAGCTAACCCTAAACCTAGTCTCCCTCTAATCTAACCCTAGTTACACCATCTCCCCCTCTCACCTCACCTCTCCTCTCACCAACCCGAGCTACCCAACCCCAACCCTAAACCAAACCCTAGCCCGAGCCTTCCTCCCACCCTAGCTCTCTCTCTCTCCCTCTCTTTCTCTCCCTGCCATGAGGGCCCCCCAGCCCGAGCCTCCCCACCGACCCTGCCGTCCCCACCTGGCAGCCTCCAAGACTCCTGCTCCTGCTTCGACCCGAGCACGTGAAGGAGAGGATGAGAAGAGTGGACTAAGCCACCATTTCTCTACCCCACTCCCCCACGGCATCCTCCCCTCTCCCTCTGCTATCTACCACCACCTCCCGTCTCCTCGACCTCTCCCAGATCTCCCCAAGCCGCCTCTTCCTCTCCGTCTACCCCTACCACCACCTACCCATCGCCGGTCACCGTCGGCCTCCACCACATCCCGTCGAACCAGGAGGCGTAGGCGAGCAGGAGATTGCTGGCCAGGACGGGGAGGTCCTCTGCAGCAGCTCGGTGCACGACGTCGAGGAGGAGGAGGTCCGCCGCCAGACACCGACGCGTCGCGACCAAACCCTAGATCTCCGGCCGTGCACGCCGTGCGCCGATCGCCAGCTCTCCGCCCGAACCACCACCGTCAACAGCCCACCGGTGAGCCTCCTCTCTCCCCGACATGTCCGCCTCACCGCCTAGCTCACGGTCTTTTCGTCGAACGGTCTCTGCCACGGCGGAGTTGGCGCATCTGCGCTCGTCGCGTAGCACCTCACCTAGCCGCGTTACCCTCTCCTGTCAACTACCCTCCCACGCGATGGCTGCCGCTTCAAGGCGCAAGCTGTGTCTGGGTTCGATTCCCCCATGGCGCTTTGCCGATCGGCGCACCGATCGTTCGATCGGTGGAGAAGATCCACAGTACGGGTGCCCTTTTTGCAGTTAGCCCCTCCTTTTGTTTCCGTCTCAACCCGCGGTACGCAGAGCCCACCAGTCAGCCTCCCTGGCCCCCTTTTACAAAGAGCCCCCGTAGAACCTTAGCCTTAACCCGCGCTCCCGGGCTTCCCCACGTGTACGTCCCTGGCGCGCTTGGCTGTGGCCCCGAGGTTGCTGTGGCCCACCTGTCGATCCACAGTGACTAGGAAGCGATGCAGAGAAAAACCTGTTCTGCCACTGTGTCACCCAGTCAGCATGTGGCCCACTTGTCATTGTCGGTGGCTAGATCTGCATGAGTGAGAAAAGGATTGCTGTTTTACATTTTAAATCAAACTTTTCAAAATTTGTTTTAAATTCAAATTTAAATCTGTTTTTAAATATCTTATAAATTATAATTTCAAATAATACAAATAATATATGTTTTGAAATCAGAAAAATATGAGGAATTCAAACATGCCCTTCAAAATATATTTTGAACACGTTAATTTTCGAGTTGATCAAAATTACAATAAAATGCCCTTTTGCCTTAATTAATTAATAACTTTTGTTTTATAACTCCAAATTTAACAAATAATATGTCTAAAATGATCAGCTCGACGAGACCTTTCTGTTTATGCATTCCATGTTCTGAATTGCAGCATGCATCATATAAATATAAAGGTTACAGCAACTTATTTGAAGATAAAAGGTGATTAAAACACCATAAAATGATTTATTCTTGTATTCCACACCTCACCCATGCCATGCTACATTATTGCCATGCAAATTGTGCATCATTCATCATGGCATGATTGTTTGCTTGTCGCATTTTTATTCATATGCTTGTGCACTTTATTTATGTTGGCCCTTGTTTGTTTGGTTCTTCTTCGAATAGGCCGAAAGGTGGGGATATATCAAGAGACCCAGGAGCATTACCCAGATCCTTCTCTCGCTTTAACTGAGCTGCCAGACAAGCACTACCACATGCTTGCATACATATAGTACCTATTGCCTCTATCTTATTCTTGCATCATTGAGTCGCGATTGCATTAAATTGAACCCCAAGTACTGCATAGCCTTTACTTTTAAACCCCACCGAAGCTTGTGCCTCCATCCTATGAGCCATTACTACAGGAGTTGTTTGAGCCATGCGGGTCGTAGAACAACATGTGTAGGGCATGTGAGTGTCTGATGGATAACGAGGTACCTAAACAACTTAACCTGAGTAGTAATGGGATAACTAATAAAAGTGGCACCGGTGAGCAATATCTGCTATTTGGTTTTTTATGCCCACTTGTGTCCCGTAGGACCCCGAGTACTAGATTCCTGTTCCTTGAATATTCGCGCTATCCACATCCGGGAGGCTTATGAACCCCCCTGAGCCAGAGCTTGATTCATTCTTATTTCTTGGGGCCACAAAGTAGTTTGGGGCTTTATTACTATTCTGTACTTATGCCATGCTTTATGCTTTATTTAAGATTGTGCGAGGAGCACCTGACTGCTTTTAGAAGCGGAGTGTTTTCGGGTATCGACAAGCCAGTCACACTTTCGGGTTCCCGATCGTTTCGTACCACTAACGCAAACCTTGAGTCCATCTCGAATGCTAACCGTTGCGGGTAGCTTAATAGGGTGGCCCCTGAAATATTTCGAATCCTGTGATCGCTTTGTCGTGAATGCCTCGTTGGGTTTTGATTTGGTTTTTCCGAGGTTGATCGAGTGTGTTGCTATTTGTGCACCTGCAGGTAAAACTTTCAAAGCCGTGTCCGCGTTATGGACGACTTGGAGCAGCTTTCGATCATAGACAAGAATAACTAAAGTACCGCTTTAATTTGACTAAGTGCCTGACTACTAAATAGTGCAACACTCATGGAATGGATAATAAAGCTGCCAACGGATGGGGGTTGTTCGTCCGCTTCCTCGTTGGTAAGCGAGGAGGAGGATGGATCTGTTAACATTACTGTTATAACTGTTGTTATTAATTCACGGACATCCGTGTATCTATGGTTAGGCGGATGGTTAGCAATATCTGAGAATTGTTAGGGTTTATCTTTTGCTGCAATTCGTCACCCTGTGTTGTGTCCCTTTAGAGGCATAAAGACTTGCTGAGTACCCCTAGGGTCTCACCACGATAAATTGTTTGATTCAGATGAGCAGTAAACTCGCAAGATGGATCTTTGGGTGGAGGAGACAGACGATATGGGCAATGATCACTTGGTGTAGAGATTAGGAACGGGATCCGTGAGATCTGTATGGATGTGTTTATTTATGGGGCATCTTATGCCGATTTGCTTCTTATCCGTACTCGGATCTTGTTTTCCGCTCACCGATACTCGATGTTTGATGTATGAGGAGATATCCTAAACTATTATATCTATCTAGGATATTTGGATCTTGCCGTATGGCGTTGCAATATTTCTATTTCTTTTAGATGGAATGGCTCGAGGACTGTATGGTGGCTTGCATACATACTCATTTGTGTATGTAGTTGATCCTTCGCCGATTACGCCCGTTCTTGTCCCGATGTTTGGAAATGGTTAGGACGGCCGAAAGGTCTACCTGTAAGTGGCATTTGGGCCCCACCGTACTATTTTAACCATTTCCGCTCATCCAGGCTTGTAACTAGGAGCGTAATTCACCGAGGTAGTTACATGATGCCTCGTTGGGTTTTCATTTAGTTTTTTCCGAGGTTGATCGTGCGTGTGTTGCTATTTGTGCACCCTTGCAGGGTAAAACTTTCTGAAAGCCGTGTCTGCGGTTATGGACGACTTGGAGCACAGTATCTCGAGCATAGACAACTATAACTAAAGTAGTGCTATAAATTTGACTTTATAATGACTAGTAATCAGCTTCACTACAACGGAATGGCTAAATAAAAGTACCAACAACTGCTGGTATTGGGATTCCTCATGCTATATGTATCTGACTAGTAAGTATTGCAACTACAACAGAATGGTTAACTAAAACTGCCCACTGTTTATAATATCAGGATGACTCATGCTATCTATATCTAACTAGTAATTTCCACAACTATAATGGAATGCATAAAACTGCCAACTGTGTGAGTACCTCGGTTGACTTCCTCGTTTGGTCTCGAGGGGGAAATACCAGGATGGGTATGCTTGGTTATAGTTTCAGGTTGGATCCGAATATGTCTTTCTTATCCCTATCTGATAGCCGCCAGTTGTATTGAGTCTCTATAGGTTGTTTAGTGCATGCTACGCTGCCGCTTCAGTCCACCATACCTATATAGGCGAGGACCGCCGAATTCTAGTCTCGCATGTACTGGCCTCGATCGACCGCTTCTTTTCCTTTGCCCTTTGTCGGCACCCCTTTTGTTTAAGCAGGTTTTGAGAGCGATGTTGTTAGCAGGGTTACCCTTCCGGCTTGGCCTGGGCAGGGTTATGGACGCCATTGGTTATTCCTCAGGGCTCTTAGCCCGATTTGCATCTTGTCCGTATTCGGACGCTGTATCTTTATCAAGGTTATTTGGATCTTTGTACTATATATCTGTATTCTTGACTCATGGAGTCGTTGTTGTATATATCTGTTTTGTGGGTTCCATCGTGGACTATTGTGTAATGATATTACTTCATTTTCCACCCGCACACAAGTGCCTGGTGGACACCTTAGAATCGTTTCTATGCGGGTTTGGCGGGAATCGCTAAGACTTGCATATGGCCGATTCTAAGGGTGTTACAGAGTGGTAGCAAAGCTCAGCAGTTACGATACCCCACTGGTCCAGCCTGTAGGATAACCTAGCTAACAGCCGATGTAGTGTCAAAACTATTTTGCAAAAATCGGTTGGATAGATCTGATTAGGTCTGCTTTTACTTCTTACCTCTGTGCTATTCTACTCGTACCTTCGCGTGTTTTGAATCTGCATTCTTATCTTTTCTTCGAGTCCAGGAATTCTCGTGGTTGGGTTTCCGTCGTACCTTCAGAGTTTCGCTTCCTCCTTCTTGTAATGGTGCTTCGACATCCGGTCTTCATGCTATCCGATGAAGTTATCATCTGTTGTACCTTTAAGTGGATCAAAAATTCATTAAAAAATTCTTTGTATCATCCGGTGTTTTCCTGCACGACGACATCATCTGCATCAGATCCGATGAAGAGATTTTATCCCTCCTTGTTTACCGAGCATTGCTTGAGAAGATCTCCAGTCTGAATTCTGAGAGTTGGCTGCATAATCCGTCTGTTCGTGTACAAAGTAATGCTTTGAGTACGGGATGGAGTCGCGACCATACCACTACTCTTATCATTTGCTTTTGTACCTCGAATGGTGGATCGATGCAATTTTACTCCTTCCAAAGAAGTTAGAGGTGGCCTTATTTTTGAGACCTCGACCTTTATCTTTGTTTATACGGAGTGCTCTCTCTACGAACGGGAGCATCGACTCTTGTTGGTGGTGTCGCCGATTTCAAGATGTAGAAAGAACCCTTGCTAGTGGTGTCGCGAGGGTCTACATGAAGCGAGAAGATTCAGATCATCGGACTTCTTTCCCGTACCATGAGGCGGATCTCGAGGGTGAGATCCATTGTTAGTGGTGTCGAATTATATCATCCCGGTAAAATTCACTACCAAAAAATCGTCTGTTGTTTATATTTTGTGCATCATCATGACATCATGCATATATTTTGCATAAAACTATTTTTGTAAAGGCCTATGTTATTTTCTAAACAGCCCTCTCCTTTAATCTCAAACTAAAACCTCGGTCTGTTCTGATCTTTTATTTATCTAAAAAGTATTTACAATAATGTTTTAAAAATAAAACAAATAATAAAATATTTTGTCTAGGGAAACAACCACCGGCCAGGCCCAAGGCCCAACCAGCAGCCCGTCTACCACACAGACCAAACCCTAGAACCACCCTAACCCTACCACCCCTGCCCTAGTCCCTTACCCCACCCTGCAGCCGCCAGACGCAAGGCACACACACAACACGCGCGGTACACTCCCCAAACCCACCGACCCACCCGACACGTAAATAACACACGCACACACCTCACCCCATCCCCGATCCCCAAACCCTGGCCCACCACCACGCATGACGCGCCCACCCCGGTCGTCGCTCACGACCGCGCGAGGCCCCCCGCTCCCTACCTTTCCCGAATCCCCTCGTCCCCCTCGATCCCCACCTCGCTTGCCTTCCTTCCTCCTCGCCAACCGCCGCCACCGACCGCCTCTCCTTCCTGGCTCTCCCTCGTCGCCGCCAGTCGCCTCCCGTCGTCCTCTCCTTTCAGCCAGCTGCCTTCTTCGCTTCCTCTTCGAGGTCTTGTCGGCTTCGCCCATGGCTACCCGCCTCGCCGGCTTTGTCCTCCAGTGCTGTCGCACCTCTCGCCAAGATCCGATGCCGCCTCCCATTACTGGTCCCCTGCACGCCGATGCCTCGTGCCAGCGCTTCTTCCCTGACCTCGCGCTGCTCTGCCACTAGCAGACCCTATGCCACCTCCAGTCTCCACTGCACCTCGGCCAGGTCCTCGCTGCCGGCGTCCATCTCCACCCCGCGAGCGCCTCTGCTTCTTCCGCCGACGTCCTTCCATCGTCTCCCTCGTCTCTGTCCCGCCCAAAACCAAGTTCCACGCCACCTGAGTCATTTACCTTCGGTGCAGCATGAACTGTGGGTGCTCGATGGTATGTCTGAATGAGACAAGGCTCCTTGCAATGCTCCTTGCGTTCTTCTGCATTTGCACATGTTGGTGCTATCTGATGATGCCACGCATAAATACTGCTTGGCATGATGCTTTGCCTCACCAGGACCAACCATGTGACGTTGGTGTGATGCCCCTCGAAGGTCAAGTTCCGTGTCGATGAATGGAGACGAAGCTAAGTACCGGTACCTGATCCATTCAAGTTCGCCTTTCACGGCAAGATCGTCTTCCCGAACGTCATGACCGTCTACACGGAACTGAAGGCGCCGAGACCCCGAAGACCGATCCTGAATCCTCGGCGAACCCCAAGATCTTCACAACCCAATGTGTGACCTTTTTTTTTCGAGTCCCATATTTTTATAATATATAATATATACTTGTTGCATTTAATTGTTCATGTCGCATACATATTGTGGTTTGGGGGCATTATACCGATTCACCTAATAATTAAATATGGAGGCCATATGCGGATGAATCTAGTCCAATATTCGTCCCATTTAAATTTGTGCATCGAATCGGTGATATAATTTTACCTGTTATTATAACATTTAAATTGCGAGGTATCTAAACAACATGAGCCTATTAAATAATTGTCGGATCCCGGTTCCGCTTAATATTGACTAATTGCATCGTATCTTTGTCATGTCATACATCATACATGCATCATGCCCGATCTTCTGCCGTAGTATTAAATAGTGCATCCGGTGTTTTTGCTAATGTTGTGCTTGTTCATGGATTAGACCGATGAGTTGATGCGAGTGCCGACCCGATCTCCGGTATATCTTCGGCAATATTTTTTAGGCGAGCATTCTTCCCTTTCTACCTATTTTATATTTGTAGTCTTTACTTCCTCCTGTTGATCTATTGCTATCTGTGTTGCGATGCTATAGATTTCGTACCCCTTTATACTTTTCTGCAGCCCATATATTGCTATGGACACATACTATTACCTGTTGTTTGATAGATAGTCGGCCTTGCGAGTCATAGTTGCTTGTGCAGGTGATGCGTCGCACCGTCGATGTTCCACAGTTGTTGGAGTAATGCCGCATGTTTAATATTGGAGATGATCATGGCTTTAATTACCGTTTAATAACTAAAATTGAAGTAGATAAATAATGCAGAGGCATAGGTGGGTAATAGATGTTATTTAGTTTTTAACCGTCCACTTGTGTCCCGTAGGACCCCGAGTACTTGATACCTGTTCTTTGAATATTCGCACTATCCGCATGTGGTACCATGAATCCCCCTAAACCTAGCTTGAGTCATATTTAATTCCTTGGGGCCACAAAGTAGTTTGGGGCTTTATTACTATCCTATACTTATGCCATGTTTTACTGCCTTATTTACTATTGCGAGTGGAGTGCCCGTACTGTTTAGAAACAAATGTGGAATGTTTTCGCGATATCGACAAGCCCAGCCACACTTTTGAATTCCAAGTCGTTTACAGCCATTGGCACAAACCTCTGGGTCCGTCTCGAAGCCGGCCAACTTCGTCGCGGGTAGCTTGGTGGGGTGGCCCCCTAAAATCAAATACGAATCTTGTGAATGTTCTGTCGTGATGCCTCGTTGGGTTTTCATTTGTTTTTTTCCGAGGTTGATCGTGTGTGTGTTGCTATTTGTGCACCCCTGTAGGGTAAACTTTCTGAAAGCCGTGTCTGCGGTTATGGACGACTTGGAGCACAGTATCTCGAGCATAGACAACTATAACTAAAGTAGTGCTATAAATTTAACTTTATAATGACTAGTAATCAGCTTCACTATAACGGAATGGCTAAATAAAAGTACCAACAACTGCTGGTTTTGGGATGCTTCATGCTATATGTATCTGACTAGTAAGTATTGCAACTACAACAGAATGGTTAACTAAAACTGCCTAATGTTTATAATATCAGGATGACTCATGCTATCTATATCTGACTAGTAATTGCCGCAACTATAACGGAATGAATAAAACTGCCAACTGTGTGAGTTCCTCGGTTGACTTTCTCGTTTGGTCTCGAGGGGGAAATATCAGGATGGGTATGCTTGGTTATAGTTTCAGGTTGGATCCGAATAGGTCTTTCTTATCCCTATCTGATAGCCGCCAGTTGTATTGAGTCTCTATAGGTTGTTTAGTGCATCCTACGCTGCCGCTTCAGTCCACCATACCTATGTAGGCGAGGACCGCCGAATTCTAGTCTCGCCGTGTACTGGCCTCAGTACTGACCGCTCTCTTTTTCCTTTGCCCTTTGTCGGCACCCCTTTTGTTTAAGCAGGTTTTGAGATCGACGTCGTTAGCAGGGTTACCCTTCCGGCTTGGCCTGGGCAGGCTTATGGACGCCATTGGTTATTCCTCAGGGCTCTTAGCCCGATTTGCATCTTGTCCATACTCGGACGCTGTATCTTTATCAAGGTGATTTGGATCTTTGTACTATATATCTGTATTCTTGACTTATGGAGTCGTTGTTGTATATATCTGTTTTGTGGGTTCCATTGTGGACTATTGTGTAATGATATTACTTCGTTTTCCACCCGCACGCAAGTGCCTGGTGGGCACCTTTGAATCGTTTATATGCGGTTTTGGCGGGAATCGCTAAGACTTGCATAGGGCCGATTCTGAGGGTGTTACACATGTCATATGAATGTCTGTTTGCATTGTTTTATTCATAACTTGGTATGATATTGTGGTATCCTCTTCTGAATGTTTCATGTGGATCGACTTGACACATGCTCATGCATGCATATGACTGAACAATAGTCAGTAAGCCTTGATGATTTATTTTGCTTCAGAGTTCTTGTATCACTTTCATGCCATAATTAGTCCTGATTTTTGCAAGCATGATTATGACCATTATTGCTCTCTTGTTTGTCGCTCCCTCTCTATTGCTAGCCTTCACTTGCACTGAGTATGAGCTCTAGTTGTGCATCCAACTCTCCAAAACCAATATTGCCAACAGTGTCCACCATACCTACCTATTAGCATCATTTGCTAATTTTTTGCATATTTATTATGCCTTGTTTTCTTCTAGATAAAATGTTTGACTGTTTTGAGAAAGTTAGTTAATAAAGCTCTCATGACCTTGATGACAAACTTTATTTCTTGTACTTAATAAACCTAAACCATTGTGACTGTCTATGAAAGTTATATGCTTGCAAATTATAGTCCGGAAGTTAGCAAAACCGTGCTATCACGGGGAACACTTTCAACACTTGTGAATACATATCCAGTTGATATCATGCTCTTTTGTTTGCGGATGTCGTCGGTGTGAAATAAAAGGGAAGCTTATAAGTTCATGGAATTATATATATATATGTGTTAGAGAAACTTCTAGGCCGCTAGCCTAAGCCATGCATAATCATGGTAGAAACTTGCAGCATAACCATAATGAGCAATATGTGAAGCATCCTTAATAAAAATCTATGCAAATAGCAAATAAAAATATCGCTGAGATGTTCATTGTCTGCTTGCCTTGTTATTTTGATTATGGGATAACTCCTGCATCATGTACAAGGGGTACCGCATTGGCACTAAAAAAATCATCACGTAGAGACGTGATATATGAGACACATTTATTTTCGTCTCTAGGGTAGGAGGACAGCTCAACGTAGGGACGTTCCTTTTGACGTTCCCCTTAATGTCTCGAAAATACTTTGGGATATGCCTCTACCATTTAACCTTTTAAGAGGGGAGAAATCAATTTGTGATGAGAAAAACTATGGTAAATACACCCTGGCTAAAATATATATAGAGGAACTAAAATTCGAAATGATGACTAGAATTATGTTTTGGCACTAACTTTGTTAGATTGCCGCTTAATAAAAATATATTCACTCTTATTTTTTGTTTTGACGCTAAATTTTGTCGTTTACCCATTTAAGAAAATATCCCCGCTTATTTTCTGAGAAAAAACCCGTAATATATACCATTGCCGATATTTTCCCCTCGCGTCCATCTTCTTTTCTTTAGACGTAGGGGGGAACCCTCGCCTGCATCTCTCAGCCGCCACCCTGCCTTGCACACCAAATTGCCCGTTAAAGATCGGATCTGCTGTCGTGTGCTTCCCCCAGGTTCGTGCTCCTCAAATCCATCTTGTTTAGATCTTATTCTTTCCACCATTAAGTCAATCTAGGGCTAGCTGGTGAAGGCAGCGCCGCCGGTACTGTCGCGGTCGACGGAGAGGGGGTAGGGGTTGCTGCAGCGTGCAGTTAATGCGGTGGGTGTGTGCTTGTATGATGGGTGGGGTACTGGGTGCAGGGGTTCCTATGGATCCATCTCGTGTAGAACGCTGGCTGCCTTTGCAATAAGCGATTGGTGCGTGCTTGTGCGATTGGCGATGAGAAAAGCTAGTTGTTTGTCCAGCTTCAGTTGCTCATCTTTTCTATTTCTGCATCGTTTCCAGGGACAGGGGAACTATGATCTGAAATTAGCGGGAAGTATAGGTGCTGGTACTCTTTTCCATCACACGGCTATATCCATCGGATGAATTAAGGTGCTAGTATATTTTGAATCTTTCTTTTCTCATCACACGTATGTATCCATGCATCCCCTCTGATCAATTTAGTTGGTAGTACTCTTTTGCAGGACATACTTCCACATCCTATTTGTAGAGCACAGAGCTGAGTAGGGTTGATGGGAAGACTACAGGACATCGACACAATGAACATTTTTGCTGCTTGCAGGAACTTATTTACTTATCAAAGTGTGTAATATAACCCTACATTAATGATTGCCTTGTAGTTCATTTCCACACCCCCGAACTATAATTATTTTGCTCATAGTATACCAATCTATTGTTATTCTAGACAGATAAAAGCATAATGTTTGATGATAGTATACCAATATGTTTAATGCATTGATCATTTTTCACATGTGATATGCATAACATAACCAAATTGAAGTGTTCCAGTGTCTGCAGTATCATAACCAAAGTGGAGGCCTCTTGAAGTCATTTTTTGTCGAATTGAAAAGGAGGAATGATTATTGTGGGGACTGGTTAAAATGGATATGCATATGTGAGTTTGCATTTGGAATCAGTGTGGTTGTATTGTTTTCATAAAGTAATATTATTGCTTATGTTTGTTCATTAACAATTGCAGTAGTTGTCATCCTAAAAATTATAGCAAAGAGAGTTATGCCAATTCATATTTAGGACGTCGCCGCATAATTTGCTATGGTTGAAAATAATTTTCACTCATTCATTAGTCCTTTTCTAAGTTTTGATTTGTTATGTATATCTCATCTCAACTTTTGCTACAGAAAGCAAATAATGAAAATTCCACTAAATTCAATCAAGGTTCCGATGTATCATCTTTCCTACATAATCAACCTACTAATAAGGTATGTGCACCTACTAATAGATATTAATATCATTTTCATATGTACAAGTTTTCATTCACATGTTAGTTTTGATGCTTGCTTAATTATTTACTTATAAACTTTGTGTATTGTTAGTCAAAAGGACCTCAAACCAGACAAATAACAACCTGGTATGTTACATTATTCTGAATTTTCTGTTTAAAGGAAGACTAAGAAACATGCAGCGATTCGGTTCTAATAGATGTATCCATCTTATTAATTGCTAGAAAACCCAACCATGCCTCTTCCATTTTTTCTCGGTGACAAACATGAAATTGTTGGTAATATTGTCTATCAAATGTACATGTGAGCACCAACAGTCAATCGGTCAATCTATTGAGTACTCTGGTGTAGTTTCTAAGGAACTTCCTCTTGGAAGCATGGATAGAACAGATGTCAACACATATTCAGCAAGTGGGGTTGAGAGTTTTGATAGCTCGAGTGAAGTTCAGGAGTTGAGCATGGAATTGCTAACCTGGGAACACATGTACACAGTCATGCATATACATATGCCATCCATGGTATGTTTTAGACATTTGATCCCGCAGCAAAAGGACACAAGTTGTTGCCAAGAATAGCAGATCTTTGTCATGCAGGATTAGTCTGAGATCCATTTTTTATTTACTCAATTCAACTTGTCATCGTACCCCCTACTAACTTATTCGGCGCATTTTCTCACTTCGGCCATGACTTGCTTTCCGGTTAATTCTGGAGCTTAATAGGATTGAACGAATGAAGATGGAATGGGACAAAGCACTAGTTTCTGTCTAGATAAATCTACTGAGGGATTTGTAGTGTAGTTTTTTTAGAGATAATTGATGCAATATAGGATTTTTTTAAATGATTTTTGTGTTCATGGTCTTTTTTCCTATCTATCTATGAATGGTAAATATGGATATTTGATTGAGTTTGCTCGGTTAGAAAATGGATATATGATTCAGTTTTCGTGTTCAGTTTGATCCATATTAATTAATTTATTTCGGTTGTTTTGATTATAACAGTATTGCCTTGTAATATCAGTAGGTGCATGAACTTAAATATGAAGAAAAAACATTAGTTTTCACTTAAATATCTGACTAAAAATAAAATAAATTATCCTAGTACAGGACGTTATATCCAAAGTAAAATAACAATACGTATATACAATGAGTATAAGACGAGTGCCCCATATATACGTAATGTTATAAAACATCTCAAGCATATATTAAGATGCGAACTTGGTGTGTATATAAAACGTCTCTATATGGGTAGACATGCTTTGGGGCGTCGCTATGAAGCGTCTTTTTGTATTTAGACACGCTTAACAAACGTCTTTGTATCACTTGAGACGGTGCATAAGGAGACACTCCGTTGACGCTTTATAAAAGCGGCTGTAAAACCATTTAGAGATGTAGTATCTCGTCTCTAGCCTTCTAACTTTGCGTCTTTACATGTCTACCGTGTTGTAGTGTGGTGGTTCTCTATGATACGCATGTATTTACCATGACAAGAACTTACAAATAACTAAAGTTGAGTAGCATGAGTAGCGCCCCTCGTACTCAAGGGACATGATCGTACTCAAGGAACATGAGATTTTTAGTTTATGGTCTGTCAAACATATAACTCATATTGGACCTCACTTTCATCTTAACCATTTAAATATGCCTATGATAGGGGCAATGAGAGCTCAAAGCTAATGAGTATCATACTTTCAGCATTTGGGAGTCTTTTAAACTTTTCAAAACCTTTTCACTTTCTTGTTGAGTCATCACTTATTCTATGAGCACCTTCTTGAGAGAATAGTTGTCATTCTTAGTTTAATGTGCTTGTCTCAAAATTTGGTTAATTATGTCATGACTTTGATGCTTGTATCTCTGATATCTTTACTTCTAGTCTTCACTTGAACTTCAGAGGTGCATTGGCATGTGGTGCTCTACAAACAAAGGCAAGCGAGATACCACTCTATCGTACCTTTTTATGAGCATTGCAATATTTCTTATGTTTATGTTTCATGCTACTTATTATTATTGAGTTGGAATCTCTTTATAGCTTGCAATGAATATTGAGTATACTTAGTTTCATACTGCTTATTATGAATTGTCTAAGTATTTACTCCTGTACTAAGAATATATACATCATATGAAGCAATGTGTTCGTGAAAGTTCTTTTATGGCACTCAGTTTTCAACTGAATTGCTTGAGGACAAGCAATAAGCTAAGCTTGGGGGAGTTGATACGTCCAAAACGTATCTACTTTCCTGAACAGTTTTGCTATGGTTTCTCCTCTAAACTTGTGTGATTTGGATACAACTAACGGTGACGTATTTATTTCGAATTACCTTGGTGTCTAGTTTTTATGCAGAAAATTAACTATCAGGAAAAATCCCGAAAAATATGCCAAAAATCTTATTTCACCAGAAGACTCACGGAGCCAGAATACGAGATGGAGTGGAGCTCTGGGGGGCCCACACCCCCTAGCCGCACGGGCCAGGCTTGGCCGCACCTAGAGGGGGCGTGGCCGCCCCAGGCACCCTCTCGGCCTCCCTCTTCGCCTATAAGTTGTCTTCTGATCTAAAAACTCAGGGGGGTCGACGTTTTTTCCAGAAAGAGTTCCGCTGCGTCGCCCCCACCAGAAACTGCGATTCAGAACCAGAAACTCCGTTCTGGCAGCCTGCCGGGACGGGGAATTTGAAGAGGATCATCGTCATCATCATCAACAACGCCTCTCCATCAACCATTCATGTTTCCCTCATCCATGAGTGAGTAATCCCCCGCTGTAGGCTATGGGGATGGTAGGGATTGGATGAATTCTATCATGTAATAGAATAAGATTGTTAGGGCATGGTGCCTAGTATCTCTATTAGTGCTATTTGACTTTGTTGCAACTTTTTATGCTTAATGCTTGTCACTATGGCCCGAGTGCCATGATCTCAGATATGAACTTATTATTGATTCATTATGATAGTATTGTTTGTGATCTTATCTACAAGTTGTGTACACATATTATTGTCCGGATATAAAGGCCCCAAAGTGATAGAAATTGGGACAGCCAGAGGGGATGACTATGGTATGAGGATCACATTGTTCATGGAGTGTTAATGCTTTGCTTCGGTGCTCTATTAAAAGGAGCACCTTAATTGCAGTAGTTCCCTTGAGGCCCCGCTGCAACGGGCTGGCTGGACAAAATATGGTGTGCAAGTTCTCATTGCGAGCACGCATGACTATGTATGGAGCACATGCCTATAATTGTTTAGTACTTGGATGCTTTATCTTATTTATCTGCAATTGCCCTAGATATTGAAGTTACATGTTTAGACTTGTCCATGCAATGGCCGTCCATCCATCCCTATGCCTACCGCACTCATATCCTACTGTTTGCTACTACTATTACTATTGCTCCTGTTTTGCTACTGCTGTTACTTTACTATTTCTATTACAATTTTTTTGCTACTGATAAACTTCTGTGAGCAAGAACTATTTCCAGGTGTAGCTAAATTGACAACTCAGTTGTTAAGGCTTGCAAGTATTCTTTGGCTCCCCTTGTGAAGAATCAATAAATTGGGTAATACTACCCTCAAAGACTGTTGCGATCCTCTATACTTGTGGGTCATCAGCTACCGTTGAGTATTTAATACTAGCACATAATAAGATGCAAAACAGGTATCAACAACATATGTATATTTGTGATATGATATGGTACTTCTTGCGCCTGGATCTCCATAGAGCGCTCCAGCATGATCTCCATCGTGCTACCGGTTTTGACGCCAAGTCCATGACGCCACCAGTAGGTCGTCTGTTGGAACGATGGCTATTACTATACAACTTAGTAACATAAACGTGAACTACTTTACCTTTGTAACGACCATGACCATATCAAATCACATGCCCCTCCTGCAAAATAAAGTTAGACGCCTCTACTTTATCTATTGCAAGTTTTACGTGGTTGTTAGGGCTTTCGTAATAGAACAGTTTCTAATCTACGAACTTTCCAACCACAACAAGGATCCATACAGTTGTCTCTACTACACCCCTTTCAGGGTCCTCCGTTATAAATGCTATATCAACTATTGTAAGAGAGACAGACACCCGCTAGCCACTTATAAAAAACAAGCTATATGTTTAGCCTGGAACTAGTCTCGCGTAAGAGTACGCATGAGGTCGGTCCGGGCCGCTTCATCAAATAATCCCGCGATATAAACAAGTACACGTGAGAGGGTAACAACTATAGCATCAATGCCCGCACAACACATGTCCGTGCTCGCCGTACAACACTACTACGCATAGATCGGCTCTAATACCATTGTTGGGGTTCTGGTGCAGAAAATCAAAAAATTTAGTACGCGGAAACCCCGTTTTCCCAAGATCTATCTATGAGTAATGAAGTACTAGCCGGGAGGTTTCGGATAAATACCCTTGTAGTCCGAAAGCGGTTAACATTCTAAGAGGAACATGGTTGATGTAGTCGTGCTCGTAGCCGACCTCAAGGTCACGAAGCTCCTCGCATGTCACCCCTTGCTCCATCACCATGCAACAGTCCGACTCATGACATCCAAAGTGCCTCAAGTGTTGCACTTCGTGGCTTCGTACATATACAGTGTATGACGAGAAACTCCGTCTTCCCGATCACACCGGGAGTATATTGCGGAAGTAGATATCTGACTATGGAATCCTTGCAGCGCAACGGTGTGCTCCAGATGCATCGTCTCCTGCGTGAACAACCATGGGCCGTGCCAACACGTGGAGACAACTAGAGAGAGAGACATTGGATAGGAGGAGGATGAGAGCTCCCTACTCATGGGATCTGTCGTATTGGTGTGTCCTCCAAAGGGGAGAGGGGGCCTCTTTATATAGAGGGAGGGGCAAGGCTGCCCCTCCCTCGAGGCAACCAGGTGGAGGCCCAAGGGGGAGAGAGGCCGCGGCCAAGGGGGCAGCCCTAGGTGTGACACCCCCGGGATCAGGGCTAAACAAATCCCAGACCTCCGTCTGACATAAGCTTAACCTTGAGCTCGAGGATATCCAGTAAAGAATCGATAACACAACAGTGACCATACAACACAAAATTTATTCTAGCAAGCTCATAACTGAGCGAAGAGCCAAAATATTACAAGCATAGGTCACTGACCACGAACATCAAACAACAGAAGGCAAATTATGCTATTAAGTATATAAAAATTAACAAATGGCCTAAGAGGCCTGAAGCATAACGATGACGTCCCAGCCCATAGATTCCAGGCTGCCGGCTGGGAACCCCAAGCTACTCGTCGGTGTCGATGTAGTAGCAAACCGATCTTTAGGGAATACTTACTATGCCAAAAGTATCAACAAAGCAAGGGTGAGTACAGGGTGTACTCCGCAAGACTTATGGCTGGTGGGTTGTTTTGCATAAAGCCATCTTTGTTTATAAAACACGAGGGAGAAGAAGCTCGTCTAATCAGAATATTTTAAAAGGGAAAAGAGAGAGACATCTCCGAAGTATTGATCATCATCTTTGATATCCACCAAGTCATCATCATCTGAACCCTAACTAGGATCACCCCCTCGTACCCATGAGGAAGCATCCTTAAGCACACGTTGATCTGCCAAGTTTTACGATTAGGTTATAGTTCTCTATGATCTTAGAATCTGGTCACCAAGCGTTCATAACCGTGAACACGACTTTTTGAAAATATTTAATCCTGCAGGGGTGGATAACTTTACCCACATGTACCAACCGACTCTTAATGACAACGTTTTACCCCTCTTCCTTGGAAGGACGACATAGGGTGGTTGTCCACGACCTTTACCTTGCTTTCGCTGATACCATGAGTCACGCAATAAGGATGGTTCCGCTGTAACGGGTCAAGTCCCGAAGCAGGTCCATAAAGATGTGAGGCAAGGTTGGTTTACCAGGGGCTCCATCGACCCCAAGCAAACCGGTCCACGCTTCCCTACCTGTTATGAATGCACCTCCTTCACCCGGCAAATCTTTCAAAAGGTTTTCTATGCATATGTCAAACGGAACGACCGAACTATGTGACTTATGGAATCTACTAGACAAGTTAATCAGGTGAGGGGTTCCCAAGCCCCGTGTGGCTGTACGCTCATCTCGGTTCCAAAGGCAAGAACTCAGGTCCTAGTGGTGGCGAGCATGGGACTAGAAAAACCACATCCCACCGTGGCCTCCCATACAAGCCTTAGCATGTTTAATCTCATATCACCTCTGATCTCATTTCATCATGTTCCCCTGTCATACTAGATTCTCTGTATTTGATACATCATCTGGATGGACCAGCACTAACAGCTAAGCATGGCTAAGCAGGACATAAATAAGCTTTAGCAGTGCACACAAGCCAAACCTAGTTATGCTAGGAGCAGTGGATCAGGTAATATAAGCTCAAATGGAGTAATGCAACAGATAGGATACTCTATCTACCGATAAAAGACCACGTAGAATCGTATGCATCATGGCAGGAATTGAAATGCTTTCGAAAACATAGGATTGTATCATGGTGGGGCTATGCTTGCCTTTGCCAGTTGATAATGGATAAGCAGATCTTCGGACATCTTGTACTTGACTTGGTTATAGTTGGTCAAGTATTTATGTTCGAGCTTCGATGTCTTGATCTTGGTCTTCAATCTCTATCTCGATATCGTATTCTACCGGAGAAGAACCAAACACCGGAAAGAGAGGGAAACAATCAACACATGGCATTGGTGCAATGCTCAAACAAGAATGATGATATGAAAAGTTGAGTCGTATTGAATTTAAACCCTAAAACATGCTCGACAATTTAATCAGGGTTCCGAGGGGTACAAACCCTAACTCGGGAAAACTCCAGATGTATATGAGAGGGGTTTGTTTGTTCTTCTAATTAAACTTGTCATGTAAGTGTATTAACAGTGCATGATTATATCTTAAATATGCAGATCTCATTTTTCTGAACATTTTGATATATTATACATATTTTTCTGACTTATAAATAATTAGATATGAATTTTACAAATTTCATTTATTTTATGGAATTATTAAAACCTTTTATTACCTCAGGCTGACGTCAGCTCAAGCATATAATACTTTTAACAGCGGGCTAGGGTTACCCACTGTGACTGGCTGCTGGGCCCAAGGCCACATCAGCAGCCATGTGAGCAAGCGGGCCCTACAGCGTGTTGACTGGGTTGACCGCGCGCGCACTGATGCACGGGTGACGTTAGCGTGACATCACGCCGGCAGTGACCTATAGGATGGTGACGGGGACGACGATAGGAGGCTCAAGGGGCTACGCGGTTAGGCGGGTTCAACGTAGGTGAGCACGACGAGTCTAAAGGTGGCGGCACCACAAATTTTTGGTCACCGGAGCGGCAGCTCTAGCGAGCGGCGGCGGTGGACCTTGCGGATGATCGGCGTACGACGGCTACGGTGCACGGGAGAGGAAAATGAGAGGTCTAGAGGGACCGGTGGCTCACTCTGAGCACGATGGAGGGGTCGAGGAGGCACGGGGAGGCCGGAATCAATGGCGAGGAGCAGTGGCGGGCATCGGGGACGAGGGTTCGATTGCGGTGATTGGGACCTCGCTTGCTTGCGCTGGCTGGGGAAATCGACGAAGACGAGCGAGGCTAAGCTCAAGGAGGCCTCGGTTGAGCGAGGGGAGGCCGGAGACGGCGGGGCGACGACGAGCTCGTCGGCTAGGGTTTCGGGGCTCGCTGCAGAGAGAGGGAGCATGCAGGGACGGAAGAGAGGATAAGGGCGAGCGAGGGCGTCGACTCGGGGTCTTATCTCCTCCATAAGCGGCGGCGGGGATCGCGATGCGACGATGGCATCGGGCAGCGCCGGCGGTGACATGAACCTGCTCGTCGCTCGCGGGGAAGACGAGAGAGGGTGCGAAGCGGTATGGGCCGCGCTTGGGCCACTGCTGGGCCGCGGCTAGGCTCTGACTGCTGCGCGAGCGGCATACAGAGGGGAGAGGTGATAGGTGGGCTAGCTGGGCTGCGGCCTGGTTAGCTTGCTGGCTCTATTTTTTCATCAAAAACCTTTTTCCTTATCTGTTTTGATTTTCTGTTTTGTATTTCCATTTTGAATCTGTTTTATATATTTCAAAAATACCAGGAGGTTTTATAAAACTAGTAAAATATTGTGGGGCCCTCTTAGTCCATTTGGGCTCCATAATTTTGGCACTTTTCAAAATATTCAAAACCCTTTTGAATGTAGTTCAAAAAGAGAGGGGAGGATTAGGGTTTTAGGGTTTTGTATGTTTATTTCTCGCATGCAATTTTAGATATGATGCTCATGAATGCACAATCAAGCCCTAATGCAGGTTTAGCTAAAACTGGGGTGTTACACTAGGGCACCCCCAAACCTATCCCTAGCCGCCGGCCAGGGATGGGGGCAACCCTAGGCACCAACCCTAGGCCCCAAGGCCCTTCTCCCTTCCGGTTTCCCTCATGGGCCCTTTTCCCCTAAGGAAGTTGGCCCATTAGTGGAGTAACCTTTTAAATTATATTTTAATATTATATTTAATATTAATTACATTAATTAAAATGTAAATACATATTATAAAATCCGATTTAACCCGAAACACCTTTCGGTTCCCCTTCTATATCCGCTGAACAACTTTAGAACTCCCGAAACGATTCTAGTCGTCTCACCGGAACTTTTCCAGTTTCCTTTCTTTCTCCGAACAACTTCAGATCTCTCTCCACAGAAAAATTCTGGCTTTCTCTTTCTCATCTATGATTCCAACTTATGGATGATCTCAAGCTCGTCGCACCCTTAAGTGGATCCCCTCATGGCTCGGGAATGACACAAACATGACCAAGACTCCTCTTGCGTCAATGATCAACATCGGGACCATGATGTCCATAATGATCCCTATGCATTCCAGATTGATGATGTCATTTGAACCATAAACGCCGAGTTAATTTCCCTTTGTTTCTTTGATACTACTTGTTCGAGATCCAATCGTTAGGTATCTCCATACCTTGTTCAATCTCGTTACCTACAAGTACTATTTACTTGTTACAGCGATATTGCATCCCTGAGGCTTCTTTGTGACTTGATCGTGTTGCAATCTTTGAGGAATGTCCATCACATCATTCACCAATGATATGACCTCGTTTTCAACTAGCCGTATCACTTATGATCAGAAAACCTTGATCATCTGTTGCCCAACGAACTAGTATCAATAGAGGCTACTAGGGACTTATGTTTCATATCACACCTGTATGATTAACGTTTCCACTTGATACAGTTATAACACAACATAAAACTATTACGAACTTACTGGGATATGAAAATAATAAAACTTTTATTATTTTCCTCTAGGGCATATTTTCCTCTAGAATATAATGTCAAGATATTGTATCTTATGAGATGGTTATTCGTTTAAATCACAGAATAATGGTTGTTCTATTTATATGAATAATATCTTCTATGCACATGCTCATGTGAAGTATGGGTTGCTTATGATTGATCTTCACTTTAATACACACATCCATAATACTGAGGCTAAACATCGAAAGGGAAATTAATTGAATACCACATATCTGTAGCATAGCAGATTGGGTCACATTGGACATAAATGCATGAAGAATCTCCACAGTGATGGACTTTTGAGTTCACTAGATTTTGAATCTTTTGATACATGTGAAGCATGTTTGATGGGAAAGATGGCCAAATCACCGTTTAATGGTTATTTTGAATGGGAAAGTGACTTAATGGAAATAATACATATTGATGTAAGCGGTCCAATAAGTATACTGCATGCGATGGATTCCTCTACTTTATAACCTTTACCGATGACTTGAGTCGCTATGGTTATATTTATCTTATAAAGCACAAGTTTGAAACATTTGAAAAGTTCAAAGAATTTTAGAAGGAAGTAGAGAATCAACGTGGCAAGAAAATAAAATTTCTGCGGTCAGATCATGGAGGTGAATATTGGAGTCATGAGTTTAGCGAACATATTAGAGCTCATGGAATCGTTTCATAGTTTACGCCTCCGGGAACACCCCAATGCAATGGAGAGTCGGAGTGACGTAATAGAACTTTGTTGGACATGGTGAGATATATGATGTCTTTAATTGATCTCCCTTTGTCATTCTAGGGCTATGGCTTTTACACTTAATAGAGCGCCATCAAAATCCGTTGAGACGACACCATATGAGTTGTGATTTGGCAAGAAACCAAACTTATCATTTCTTAAAATTTGGGGTTGCGAAGCTTCTGTAAAACGTTTGCAGCCGAACTAAGTCGCATAAATGCATATTTGTAGGTTAACCTAAGGAAACTATTGGGTATTACTTCTACCACAAAACAAAAGGCAAGATATTTGTCGCGCAAGGAGGAGCATTTCTTGAGAAGTAATTTCTCGCTAAAAGTTTGAGTGGGAGGACAATAGAGCTTAACGAGGTTATTAAACCTGAGCAAGATGGGAAGAGTAACACAGAACCAAAAGCCATTCTGGAAATGCCTATTGTGCCATCGGATGCTGCCACGCCTACAAGTATTGTAGTCCCAAAAATTAATGCTCCTATTGAACCACGTAGATCTAGTAGACACTACAAGAAATATGCCCTTTTACAACAGACGATTTCATGGTTGAAGGTCCGTTTTTCGTGGTTGAAAACCCTTCTACGACAGATGTTCTTCGTGGTAGAAGCCCCATCACAAATGAATCTACCACGGTTTTTTTTCGACCGTGGCGGATCGCACCCTTTAGCCACGAAAAGTTGTTCCGTCGTAGATCTGTTCACCAGCTGCGTTGACTGCTGACGTCATGCAAACTGCCACGTGGAGAACACCGATAACGGCCAGTTAGCACCATTAACTTTCAATGAAATCGTGGTAGAAGGTAGGCCCAGACAAGGCCTGATAATAATTAAATGGGCGGGCCCATTAAGAGAGCACAGTAGAACCATGGGTCGTTACTGTTTCGTTATGCACTATTACAAATGGGACTGCCATTGCTACCCACAGCGGCCTATAAAATTTTGGCCCCATTACTGTTTCAACCTACACTATTTGATATTGGCCCATTTTATGGCCTGTAAAATAAGGGCCCATTACTGTTTCGCCATGTACTGTTTGAACTGGGCCTATTTGGCTAGCCCGCTTTGTCCTATAGCCATTCTGGCCCGTTAATGTACAGTTATGTATTGTTCAGAATGGGCCCATTTACGCAATCCGTTGCGTCCCATACTTTTGGTCTCGTTACTATTAAGGCCCATAAACATCCTACACATATTCGCACATTTCTTCTTTTTAAATCTGGTTGGTTTCACGGCATGTTATCGTTACGTCCTGCCACGACCACAGCCTTTTTCTCGGCTCACATTCTTGTTTTGGACATTTAAGCTTCTGGTCCTTATTTTTCTGATCCATTACTCTTCTCCGAATATTATTGTTTCGGCATGTTACTGTTTTGGCCTTTTACTTTTTTGGCCGGTTACTGTTTGGGCCATTTACTGTTTCGGCCTATTACTATTTTTTCGGATCCTAATTCCTCCTATTAATTTTTTGGCCATTTACTATTACTTAGAAAGCCTGTGGGTCGGCCCCATTACTTTTATGGTCTTTTACAGTTTCTGCATTTCTGGAGCCCATTCCGATATATCTAAAAGGTGAACAAATTGTGAGCATTTTTACTGTTCATCGTTGGCCTAATACAAGACGGCAAATATAGAGCGTGATACTATACCCTAATCGACCTGGCTAGCGCATGTATGGTATCACCTACCACTATGTGTGGGTGACGTCAACTAAATGCCTACACGGCCTATGCTATTCATCTAGATATTACATCAAATACAAACAATTTAAAATTATTACATATTATCAACTCAAGGGAAAGAAAAATCGGCATTTTAGTTGACAATCGAGTTGATAGTAGTCCTCAATTTGCTTTCTCCATTTATCACCTGCATCTCCCTTTTGAGTGACATCTACATTCGAAAACAACCTTGAGATATGATCTTGTAGCCCCCTCTTTGGTGGCGATAGCAATAATTATAGTCTGAAACTAAGTAATAACAAGTTAATACATCAAACAAGACAAACTACTCATTTAACTGATACGACCGAAGCTATAAACTGGAGTTTACTACTGGTCAATGGTTCAAATATATTGACCATCACATCAAACAAACAAGGCAAGCAAGCATTAAACAAGTGTGCCTATAGTGAAACGAGAAATATAACAATGTGTGTGGTTTAGAATTTAAGCAAATATAAACTAGCTAGGTCATATCAACAAATATATATAGAAGAATAAAGTAGAAGAATAAACTATACAATGTCAAGAAGTTACTGTCGTAGCTAAGAATGAACGAGACATAAATTATAACAGCATCACGCGAGAAGTTTTAGAGTAGGAATGCAAACCACAAATGAACTATATAGTAGATGATAGTTATGTTGTTGCTTAGGACAAACCAGAACCAGATACGAAATATAATGACGTCACTTGGGAACCTATAGAACAGGATAGGCAAGCATTAGACAAGTGTGCCTACAATGAAATGACAAATCAAACAAAGTGTTTCTTAGAATTTCAGCAAATATAAACTAGCCAGGTTATTTCAAGAAATATATATGGAAACAGTTATATATCCTGGAAAGCAAGAGATGTTGGTTGAATCAGAATTTGCAGTGAGATACACAATGGCATGCAGTTACTGTCATACCTAAGAATGAACCAGATAGAAATTGCAATGTCATCATACCAGAACTTGCAGAGCAAGAATGCAAACAACGAATGAACTACACACTAGAGGATAGTTATGTAGTTGCTTAGGATGAATCGGCACCAGATTAGAAATACAATGGCGTCTAACCTATAGAAGAGGACAAGCAAGCATTAGACAAGTGTGCCTACAATGAAATGAGCAATCAATCAAAGTGTTCCTTAGAATTTCAGCAAATATAAACTAGCCAGGTCATTTCAACAAATATATATGAAAGCAGTCGTTTAAAATAAAATGCAAGAGACGTTGGGTGACCCAAAATTTGCGGTGAGCTATACAATGGGCATGCAGTTACTTTTGTAGCTATGAACCGAATATAAATTATAATGTCATCATAAGAGAAATTGTAGAGTAAGAATGCAAATCACTAATGAACTATATATAGAGGATATCTATGTCGTTGCTTAGGACGAACCATTAGATATGAAATATAATGACATTGCTTGTAAACATGTAGAACAAGACAAGCAAGCATTACACAAGTGTGCCTATAAATGAATTGAGCAATCAACCAGAGTGTTTTCTATAATTTCAGCAAATATAAACTAGCCAGGTCATTTTAACAAATATATATGGAAGAAGTAGTATATCCTCGAATGCAAGAGACGTTGGTTGACTCAGAATTTGCGGTGAGCTACACAATGGGCATGTAGTTACTTTTGTAGCTAAGAATGAACGAGATAGAAATTATAATGGCATAATGCGAGAACATGCAGAGCAGGAACACAAACCATGAATGAACCACACAATAGAGGATAGTTATGTCGTTGCTTAGGATGAACCAGCACCAGATTAGAAATATAATGGCGTCTCTTGCGAACCTTTATAAGAGGACAAGCAAGCATTATTCAAGTGTGCCTACAATAAAATGAGCAATCAATCAAAGTGTTTCAAAGAATTTCAGCAAATATAAACTGGCCAGGTCATTTAAACAAATATATATGGAACTAGTAGTTTATCCTGGAATGCAAGAGACGTTGGGTGATCCAGAATTTGCGGTGAGCTACACAATGGGCATGCAGTTACTGTCGTACCTAGAAACCGCATAGAAGTTATAAAGGCATCCTAAGAGAACTTATACATCAAGAGTGCAAACTACGAATGAACTATATATACAGTAGAGGATAGCTATGTCGTTGTTTAGGATGAACCATTAGATATGAAATATAATGGTATTTCTTATGAACCTATAGAACAGGACAAGAAAGCATTAAACAAGTGTGCCAACAAATGAATTGAGCAATCCAACAGAGTGTTTCCTAGAATGTCAGCAAATATAAACTAGACAGGTCATTTCAACAAATATATATGGAAGCAGTAGAATATCCTGGAATGCAAGAGACATTGGGTGACTCAGAATTTGCGGTGAGCTACACAATGGGCATGTAGTTAATTTCGTGTCTAAGAATGAATGAGACGGAAATTCTAATGACATCATGCGAGAACTGGCAGAGTAGGAACGCGAACCACGAATGAACTACATAGTAGATGATAGTTATGTCTTTGCTTAGGATGAAACATCACCAAATTAGAGATATAATGGCATCTCTTGCAAACCTGTAGAAGAGGACAAGCAAGCATTAGACAAGTGTGCCTACAATGAAATAAGCAATCAATCAAAGTGTTTCTTAGAATTTCAGCAAATATAAACTGGTCAGGTCTTTTCAACAAATATATATGGAAGCAGTCGTTTATCATGGAATGCAAGAGACATTGGGTGACCCAGAATTTGCGGTGAGCTACACAATAGGCATGCAGTTACTGTCGTAGCTAGGAACCGCATATAAATTATAAAGGCATCATAAGAGAACTTGTAGAGCAAGAATGCAAACAACGAATGAACTATATATACAGTAGAGGATAGCTATATCGCTGCTTAGGACGAACCATTAAATATTAAATATTATGGCATTGCTTGTAGACCTATAGAATAGGACAAGCAAGAATTACACAAGTGTGTCTACAAATTAATTTAGCAATCGAACAAAGTGTTTCCTAAAATTTCAGCTAATATAAACTAGCCAGGTCTATTTCAACAAATATATATATATATATATGGAAGAATTAGTATATCCTGGAATGCAAGAGAGGTTGGGTGACTCATAATTTACGGTGAGATACATAATGGACATGCAGTTACTTTCATAGCTAATAATGAACGAGACATAAATTATATGGCATCATGCGAGAACTTGTAGAGCAGTAACGCAAACCAGGAATGAACTACACAGTAGAGGATAGTTATGTCGTTGCTTAGGATGAACCAGCACCAGATAAGAAAACAATGAAATCGCGCTTGTGAACCTGTAGAAGAGGTTGTGAAAACCAACATGTTCAGTGTTCCCTTATGAGCTCTATGCAAAGAAAAACTAATAGTCAGCATTGCATCTTTAAAGATCTAGATTTCAACAACAAAATTATAATCAAACTTGTACAATGAGTTTAAACGAGTACTACAGGATAGAAGAACGATGCTAGGGAGGAAATAATAGCAGGAACTTAGCTCCGGACGAACTAAATAGATTGAGTAACTGGGGAGCAAGGTATCCACACTAATATTTCCCACTGACTTTACATTTTGCAAGAAGTACACAATAGCAGCCAATTACTGTTGTAAGGAGTAGCTAAGAACATGTGCATGAGAAAATAACAAACATGTGCATGACTTGAAATTTCTAGAGCAGCGCATGCAAACCAACTTGTCCAGTGACCTTGTATGTAGCACAAAGAACATGCATGCCCAATGACTTGTGTGTACTAGCACGATTACAAAAATGCAGTTCACTTCAACAGGATTTAACCTGCTATACTGCTAAGAAAACAAAAATGGGTTCGATATTTGCTTACCTGGTCGGAGAGGCGTCTAAGAATCGTCGGCACCATGTGGGTGACGTCTAGGTAACCGAGGGTGTTGCGATTGTGGGGAAGCAGATCTTGGGCGGTCGATGCCAGCTTGAGCGTGGTGGATGAGAGCGTCGCTGAGGCAGATACGGTGCAGCAAACAGCAACACCCCTGTAGCTGGTCTGGAGCGGTGGACCGAGACCTTGTTGAACTAGATCCCGTCCGGTGGAAACCGGTGAAGTGGCTCCGTTATAGTTGGGTAGATTTTGACGCTGGGAAGCAGAGCTTGAGCGGTTGACAAATCCATTAGCGCGTTCAGCGAAACCGTAGCTCCGTTGCAGTGGCAGAGAGACTCGGTGAACTAGATCAAGTGGGGTGGGCATCGGTGAAGCGGCTCCACGGCGGTGCACGAGACCGCAGCTCAAGCGGCTCAGGCCGCCGTGGAATTGCCGCCGGCCGGTGCGCGCAGTGGTCGTGGAGCTGAGGGCGTGGGGGAGGAGCCTGAGATTTTTGGGAGGGAGAGCACGAAAAATTGCGCGAATTAGGGACAATGGAGGTGAAAATAAAAATAATTACGACCTTGCCCACAAGCTACCTAATGTAGCTTTCCCATAGGGCATCTGAACAATGGGTAAAATGGTAATTTTAAAGTCAAAAGTTTTTGAAACAGAGGGGAGCGAAATGCTACAAGGTTGGTGTGTGATTTTGCTGCTCGACCGAGATTTTGGATTTGGCTAGCGTCCATCTAATAATAATAGAAAAATGTTACTCCCCAGGTGGGAGATTTGGCCTCAAAGATTTTGAAACGATGGGGCGGTAAATTAAGGTTATAGACCATATGGCTATCTGGTCAGGAATTCATGGCCGTGAGTCACATCAACTAATCATCCATGACCACACTTGAGTAGAGTAGTAGTCACTCCCTCCCGCCCATTTTATTAGGTTCATCCAAATTTTGACAAATCGAAGTCAACTAATATGGGTTAGAGGGAGTAGTTTTTCTAAGAATTCCTATATTGTGTTGCGTATCATGCATAAAATCATTAGTTGGACCCCTTTTTTGCCCATGTGTAGCAACCCTTCGCATTAACTTTCCAGGAACCGAACCAAAGAGAGAGATTTCATGCAGGCTAGGTGAGGAGATCAAAGAGACCATGCACGATGGATGGGAAAGGGTCGTTGGCGGTTGTGCTTACGGTTGCTGTGTGCATGCGGTCGTCTCATTTCCACACGCTTCCCTTGGCATTCCTAGGCCTCCTTTAATAAATGTCCATCTCTGTAACCGCTTCCTCTGCCATTCGACAGGACCAAGACCACACAAACACCATCATCCATGGCCGGTAACAAGTAGCAAGATTCACCGTGGGCTGATCTCCCTGAAGGAGTCGTGCAGAAGATAGGTGACACCTTCCTATCGACGGACGACTTCGACTACTACGTCGCCTTTCGGGCAGTCTGCAACACCTAGCGCGGCTTCACGGAGGAGCGCTTTATGCCAGTCAACTAGATTATTCTAGAGCACCAGTTGTCGGAGGAGTATCGGGTAGACGACACCGACATCACTTTGCTGAACGTGAGAACCACCGCCACCTTGAGAAGAAGATTAGTTGGGTTATTCGCAGGTGCTTTCTTGATATTCATCAGTATATGTGCGACCCTTTTTTTGTTCACCTACTTTATGATATGTTTTTCAAGTTCTGTTTCTCCATATACTTGTTTAACTTGATTGAATCTTTGTATATTTACCTTGACTGAATCTATGCTTCTCCTCTCTCTCCCTCTCCGTGTCTCTGAAAGGTACTTTTACATCGGTAGCACAACCGGCGGCCTCCTTGTGCTTGGACAGAGGTGCAACCGTACAAGACACGTTTGTACAACCCCTTTTGGGGCGCTATCAAGCGCCTGAGGGTGGAGATACCGACCGAGAAGGTGGATTCTATCACTGTGACGATGTTCCCGTCGTTGATGGTGTTTACATCAAACCATCGGAACACCATAATTCGGTGGGCGGATGAGGGCACGGAGGAAGGAAGTCGCCCGGTCTTTGGTGAAGGGTGTTACACGCTGAATGAATCGCGGAAATCTAAAGCATGACTTCTTATGTCGGTGATGTTTTCTTCGCAGACCGATACAGATCTGTCCTCTCGACTATGCCTGGTGCTTCTCATGGAGATGTCCAGATGCAGTGCTCCACACAGACCCTGAAGATGCATGCCACCATCGCAGGCCCTGTTCCGGGCTGCCGGTACTCGGAGAATTATTTTTACCTCGTCGAGTCCGACGGGGAGTTGTTGTTCATTGTGAGTGCACCAGTCTATGGCAGCAATCCTGTTGTTTACCGGGTTGATACACAGAACCGTGTCCTTCAGCCGGTCAGAGGCATCGACAACCGTGCTCTCTTCATTGCTGACAATCAGTGCATCTGCGTCGATAGTGCTAGGGTACCCACGGTGCAGGCCGGCAGCATCTACTATCCAGACGTATCCCAGATTAGATCTTACAACTTTGAGGCTCTTGCGTGGGAAGAGGAGCCAAGGGTTTTCCATGGGTATGGAGTAGGAGGATTATGGATCAATGACCGTCCTTTCGAACTTGATCGATTGCTGGTGGAGTATTGCAGAATCGTCGAGCATTCTGAGCTGCAGATGGTGCCACCTTATGGAGAATATGGTACCACCCACTACGATTACTACGACGGCTACCTGTCAGATTGATGGATAATGTGGGTCTGGTCCTGTTGTATTCTCTGTCTATGAATTATATGCAAGTGCAAGTTGTATGGTGTGCCCGTAATACAATAGATGTTCTATATTTCAAAAAGCTCATGTGTTGTACCTCTTTCAATTTCACTGTTTTTTCTATGTATGTGTAGTAATTTTGATATATGCTTAGTTTGTAACAATCCTCAAACAACTTACGACTGCAAATTATAATCCTCAAACAACTTAAAACTATGAATTTTAGTAGATTATTACAATCCTCAAACAACGTACAATAGTGAATTACTGTATATTATTACATTCCTCAGTAAACTTACAACAGCGAATTAATGTTGCATCAGAGTCCAGCGCAACTGAAAAAACACAATAACTGGTGTTACAGAAAAGGTCTCTATGGAGCTTGCATGGCGAGACATGTAACAACTGGCTTCCCATGAGAGCTGCAGATGAGATTATTAAGTACGTTATACATCAATGTTTGCCTGTTTTCAATTCATTCAAGTCTTTGCATTCTAGGGTGATTACTGAATCTGTTTAGTTGGCTTCTTGCTCAACAATACCAAGTGCATCTTGGATGGTATCC
This sequence comes from Avena insularis, assembly GCA_023614405.1. NCBI lineage: Eukaryota > Viridiplantae > Streptophyta > Magnoliopsida > Poales > Poaceae > Avena > Avena insularis. The sequence goes on along the minus strand of CM042689.1, from coordinate 242,066,379 downwards.
CCGAATAATATTTTGGATGGAATAAGAGGGTCAGTCGAAGCAATGTGCCATGAGGAATAGTTATTGTCATTGCTGTTGTATGAAACAAACTATAAATAGGTATTGCCACTCCAAAGTACCCGATCAAACTAAAATGTGCAGAAAATGAAAAAAAACGAATATGAAAACTAAGCCTAGTTTGGCAGCAAAGTAGTTAGAGAATTCTTCGGTTTTTTAAGTACTGAAGTATTGAATAGTTCAAGGTGTTTGGATCAAACAAATACTAAGGTTTTAAAACTAAAGTATCCTCCAAAACTATGGTTTTTTAAAGAATTTGAGAAGAAGGTCTGAACCTCTTTTTTCCAAAACCGAGAAAAGAGAAAAACTATAGTATTACTTAGTGAGGGGTTGAAATACTTTGGTTTTAGAATACTTCAATTTTAGAAAATTTTTGCTACCAAACTAGGCCTAAGCCATTATGTTTCTCATAAACTAGCCTGGGACTACACAACGAAAGCTGCCACTGTTTTAATCATAGGGTAAAAAAGAGTACCTCAATCAACCAAAATAGACCAATTGTGTGCCTCGAATATACTAGCCAGATCATTCCAAACAAACAATGAAACAAACTATCATACATTGGGTTATTAATGAATAGCCAGATCATTTCAGCGGTTCAGCGGCCTCAGAATAAAACAAACTGAACCATCATGTGCCTCGTATTAAAATGTCCAGTTCATGTATCTATTATACAAAGTAGATACAAGAGTGGGATGAAGGGCACATAGTTCATTATGATACATGTGTATTATATAGGATATAATTGCTAGTGTGGCCTTGTTCTTATTATCAGCCAACTCAGATGCAATACACCTGGTCTCTGCATATCCGGGAAATTGAACTAAGAAGATGGAACAAAAGCAGACCATTCTGGGGCTAAAATGTTTGACGCAAATTTTTGGCCAAAAAAATGAAAACAAGACAGAAAAATGGTAAATTTAAGCAATCAAATGTGGCAAGGACCAAACTTTGGGTGTGTGTGTATGGGGGAGATTACGGTAGGTGTTGCATGAGTTCTACGGTGGCTGCTGTGGATGGACAGACTATGTACTCCACTGTTTCTCCTCTGCATAAAGGTAAGGCCAACTGTAAATACAAACAAGTTCTATCATGATATAAGTAGGCATGAAGTGAAACAAAAATGATGGGGTCTTACAAGATTATAGTAGCCATTCACTCTATGATATTGTATGCAAACTGGGGTTGCTCGTTGCAAACAGTTAGTACAAGATAGCAGGACAATAACAAGATGGAAAATACTCGTAAATCGGCCAACGAGAAAGACATTGTATAATCATATCTCCTGTGGACATGTACGTCAGAGAATGTAAACAAATATGTTAAGTCACTAATAATTCACAAATTAATATACGTAAAAACAGTTCAATGCATAGAGTTTAAGCCTAACCACAACGAGTTAATTTAGTAAATTACAGGTATATCAAGTAAAGAAACTATTGGTTAAGAAATTTAGCACGAATATAGTACATTGTCAAACAAAGAAACTCGTGCAGGGAGATCATGTTACCTCGGTCAGGGCGGTGTCTAGTCCTCCTCCGTATCCTTGCGATTCACGTCGAGGTTGCTGAAGGTGATGCAGTTGTAGTGAGTGTCGACGACAGGGAAGCAGATCTTGAGCGGGCAAGGATAGAAGCAGAGTGCCGAACCAAAGCGTCCATGGAGAGATCTGGGGCGGTCGATGATGTGCTCTACGTGCGGGACGAGAGGGTCGGTTGAGCAGATCAGGTGTGGTGAGTACGCCGGCTTAAGTGCAGTTTGGATGTTCTGGTCGGTGACGTATTCCTGGTGGAGAGAGGGGCTAGGGTTTTTTATGTGTGTGTGTGTGTGTGGGTGGGGGGGGGTGGGGGGGGGGGACTTACCGCGGGGGAACTACACCTACTGCTAGTACTGTACTAGGAAAAATACGAGTGAAGCCCCCAACCTACCGAATTCACTAGGGTTGAAATATAGCCATCCACTTCTACATTTAAATAGATATTATTCATACTTTTTATGAAATATCTCTCTAAAACCTGCCACTAATCCCTAATGATCAAAGGGGTATGCAATCCTGTCTTCCTATTTTTCCCTGCATAGGTAATGACGTTGGATGATGGAAATCACAACATTAAAGTCAAAGATACGAGATTTACAACAACCCAAATAAACCAGGGGTCGTGAAGAGGAAACAAAAGGTTTAACGACCAACTATACAGTGGGAATAAAAGTTCCGGTCGTATAGTTTCCACTGGCACCACTAGATCAAAAAGAACAACTTTCATGAAGGGACCCCCTATATAAAGAGACCTCTCATGATGAGAAAATACCCCCGGAGGGGAGCCAAATCTAGAAACACACAACACCAAAGAGCCGCCAGAGGAATATATCTAGATCCAATATCACAACCCTTCTCCACCACCATAGCCATAGTCCACCACTTGTAATAGTAGATCTCATATCCAATTGGCGACATTGTAAGACTATTTCTATTGATCTCATAATTTCCAATACAATGTTTATGATTGTTGATCTCATCTCTATGTGTGAGTAATTCTCCTTGGGCTAAGGGCTTTGGCCTAGCCATGTAGTTTGTGCATGTTATTTATCATAGATGGGATCGTGTATTAGTTTGTATGGAATGATGATTATTGTATCCTCTCTTGCCTCAATCTAAGGACTTGTCAGGTACCCAAGACCCCGAGGATTGATCCAGGTATAGGGAGTATGAGTAATGACTAATCTGCAGGATGGGAACCCCAGTGACAAAAAGGGTAGTACGGCTGTATGTGAGGGATTTACTTGGGATTAATGGTGACGTCACTATGCATATCATTAGTTCTCTTTCTTCTATGGATGAGACTAATAGGTTATTGCTATAAGAGGTTGTGGAGGCAATAGCAGTTATGGATTCACTGCCCACATATAATTATCTTGCTCTAAGAATTACATGCGTACTTTATTATTATCTTTTATTCCCATCAGATGTTTTGCACAGCTATAGGTGAAATCGAACGCCCTAGGCCCTCTCTCTCCAGCATCAACAACAACAAAAGATCGCAAACTCTTGGTCCTATAAAACACTAAAAGAATTCTAAAACTCTCGAAGGTCTGTTAAAGTAACTTCACCATGCTTTCTACTTCCCAAGGATTCGATAACCTAGGTCTACTAAGGAAAAAAAGCTATAATATATCCGTAATCCGGATCGAAGGTATCAACCCTTTTTCTGACGCCATTGTCGGGGAAGCAATAGCTACCCTGGTAAGGTTATTAGGAACCTTGATAGTTTTAATTCTTATTTTTATTTTTTTACTTTTCTTTCAATATTTATTTGAAAAATCAAAAAAATTAGTTAGCCTTTAAATTCTATTTTTTACTATCTTAAGTTTTGGTTAGAAACCCAAAAAACATAGGTACTATGGCTGAAAAGAAACTTGGGGAGTTTGCAACTCCCAACGATGGTTATTTGCGTACTCCTATTACCCACCCAGCAAATACTGCTGAGGACTATGAAACTAAGCCCACAATTTAAGTTTGGTTCAACAGAATCAATTTGGAGGCTCTACTAATGAGGACGCAGGTATGCACTTGAAAACTTTCACTGAAATATGTGATATGATGCACATTAAAGATGTTGACCCTGATGTGGGCAAGCTGCGTTTATTTCCTTTCTCTCTTAGAGGAAGAGCAAAATAATGGTTGCTATCTTTGTCTAGAAATACTATTGCATCATGGATGGAATATACTTCTTTATACATGACTAAATTTTTCCCACCTGCAAAGACTATGCAACTAAGATCTAATGTTACTAGTTTTAGACATGAAGAGCGTGAGCCACTAGCGCTTCATGGGAGAGAATGAAATAATGCATGAGAAACTGCCAGCCATGGAATGGAAGATTGGTTAATGCTCCATTTATTTTATAATGCTCTTAACCCTATGTCTAAGTCTATTCTTGATACTGCAGCTGGAGGAACATTTATGGGCAAAAAAATTACCGAAGCAAAGCAGCTGCTAGAAAATATGCAAGACAACCATGCCCAATGACATGTGGAAAGATCAAACACAAAGAAGGTGAACTCCGTCACACCGGAGGAAAATGAAGAACTCACTACTAAGCTGGATGAGCTCATATTAGTCATCAAGGGTAAGGAAACCCAGGTAAGAGCAATCCCAGAATCAAATATTGAAGAAATAAACTTCATAGATCGTAATGATTATAACCCTGCTTGGATGAAAAACTATAATCCAAATTCCAAAACCATTATTATAGTCCTGTAGGTAAATCTAATAATAACATTGGATCAAGTAATGGTAGTCTCCAAGAATCACTTAAGTCCTTTATGGACTCACAAAATGAGCAAAATAATATCCTTGTTAAGATAATCGAGAATAATGATAATATGCTTGGAAAATTGTCTAACCAATCTGTGAGTTTGAAGAATGATTGGTAGGCCCTCCAACAAAGAACAAGGATTGTTGAGGCATAACTAGGTAGAGTCGAACTCTCATTCTAGCTAAATTTGCTGGTAAAACTAAGCCTAATCTAGTTCAAGACCTCAAGATGATAAGAATCCAAAGGGAGGAGCCTGAAGAACTTGACTATAGCAATGCCCCTTCACCAAATTACACGGTTGAAGATCTTGTGAAAGGATCAATATCAAGATTCCAGTAAGTGAAGGAAATGATGAAGCTATGTATCAACATTTTGTTAATCAGTTAGTCATAAAGGTACGTGAGCTTGATGATGAATATAAGAAAATTGCTGAAAAACTACCTGTTACGCTTGATGATATATTTGAGCCTAATATTAAAATTAAAATTGGGACTAATGAGATAGCTGCACTTTGTGATCTAGGTGCAAGTGTTTCAAGGATTCCAAAAAGTATTTTTGATAAGTTAAATTTGGCTCTTTTGAAATTACTGAATTAAAATTACATTTAGCAGATTCTACCTACAAACAAGCTATGGGAATTAAGGAGAATAATTTAGTATACATTAAAGGCTGTCCTGCTCTTATTGATTTTGTTATTGTTGACATGCTTGCATATGCTACTGCTCCTATCATATTAGGCCGTACATCCTTAAGAACTATTAAGGCTTTGATTAATCTACATGAAGGGAACATGAAGCTTCAATTGCCTTCACGGGATCGTTTGGTTGTTCATTTCCCCAAGAAGAATAAAGCCAAGCATGATGAGAAGGAGGCCACCACTTTCAAGACCAACTATTTTGGAGTGGGTGTTCCACTCATTTGGCCTAAGTGAGCAACATAATGGTCAAGCTATTGACCATAAAAGAGTGCTTCATGAGAGGCAACCCATGTGAAATAAATGTTTGAGTAAAGTTTTTAAGTTTTAGTTTAAGTATGATGTTGAATAAAGAGTGCTAGAAAACTCCACTTGAGGAGGAGAAGTTCAGTGGTACTGAAATCCTATTTTATACATGTTGTTGTTGGTCGAAAATTTAGTCTGTCATTTTTCTATCAAAACATGGTGTTTCGCTAAGTTTCATGTTAAGAAAGAAATTTCAAAGAAACAGGTAAATTTTGTCAACTCCAGATGGTTTAACAACTAATTATACGACGGGAATAAAAATTCTGGTCGTATAGTTCTGGTCGTATAGTTTTCTCGACATCACCCCTTCAGTTTTCAAAAGGTACCATAGTTTTAACGACCAACTATACGATAGGAATAAAAATTCTGACCATATAGTTGCGGTCGTATAGATATCAATTCCTTTGTTAAATTTCTTTTCCAGGATACCGAATGTTTAATGACCAACTATATGGCAGGAATAAAAATTCTGGCCGTATAGTTCCGGCCATATAGTTTGCGCTACTAGGAAGAAACCCTGAAATATTGCCGTTAGACCAACTATACGGCGGGAATATACATTCTGGCTGTATAGTTCGTGCGACCACAAAAACTCCATGGAAAGGTACCCCTAACACCAAAACTTAAATCCTTTTTCTCTCTTCTACCTCCAAACTCTCTCAAAACCTCAAGAGATCTTCATCTCTACTCCATTTCGTTCGATTTCCTCGCACACAAGTGATCTACGGTATGTTTCTCCTCCAATCCTCCAATTAGTTTTTGCAAATTCATCTCCGATCTGTTGTCATTATCAATCTAGGGTGAGACCTACTATGAACTAATTGCCATGCTTCTCTTGCCTAGATAATTATTTTGAGGAGATTCTTTAGTGTGCTATGATGAGGAATATGTTATGCTTATTACTATTGGATCAAAATTTTTTATTTTTTCTCTTTCTTATTATTTTAGATGATGAATACAAGGATCCAAACGCGTGCTCGTGCTACTGCGAGTTCTTCTCGGGCTGCTGCTGCAGCTCAGGACCGCATGGGGATACAATTTAGGAATGAACTCCAACGTGATCGCTTCAACAGGATCAAGAACCGAGAAGTGAAGACAACCAAGTGGGCTTGTCCCACTATATTAAATCAACTCGTTATTTCTAATGACTTCAATTTACTTTGCAATAGAGTTGGGATTCAAAACTTTGTATTCAATGATGCGCCTACTTATCGCCTGTTAACTCTTGAATTTTTAAATTCTTTGAAAAGCACCATTAAACATGGCATGAAGAGGACATGATTTCTTTCTGACTTATGAACAGTAATTATACATTATCACTTGATGAATGGTACAATTGTTTTAATTTACCAAACAATGATGTTAATGCTTTACGCGCATCTTTTGCCGACATGCACCCTTCCTCGAACTATTATTATAATAGAATGAGTTTCACTTCTAGAGTCGACAAGGGGAAGAATATTCAGCATCCTGCTATTCTCTATTTGTTCCATGTTATTGCTAACACCTTGAAGACACGAACTGAGTTTAGAAGACTCGATGAGGAGGACATCTTGATCCTTGCAAAAGCTGCTTTCAACAACAACAACTTGTCATTCAACTTGGGCGCAATTCTTATGCGCTACTTGGGGCACCAATTGACATGGTTATACCCCACGGGTACAAAACATCGGCATACCTGGTCCAGCCCAAGGAAGGCCCACGACAAGATACATTGCCTGCTGAGGTTTCGGGTGGCCCAAGCCCATGACGCCTTCGGATCCTTGGAGAACAAGACTAGAGTAGATAGAATTTCAAAGGGGCAAACCCTAATCTATAACCGACTCGACCTATGCCCGGGATCTGCCTATCTATATAAAGGCTAGGAGGGAATGGCGAGGAGAACAATCAACACACCTCTCACGCACCTCACGCCAGATTGCATCTGCGTACCCCTGTAACTTTCGGTTCCACCGTAATCAAGAGCAGACAAGCAGGAGTAGGATTTTCCCTCCGGGGGCCTGAACCTGGGTAAACTTCGTGTCCCCATGTTGCTTGTTTGCTAACTGTTCCGTGATCTCCAGCATCCCCATCTTCTCCAACAAGTCCATAACAATGGGCATTGACGAGTCGAAACCTCGTCAATTGGCGCCGTCTATGGGAACTGGGGACGCTGATTGTGCGATCGTGATGGTCCCATCCGGAGCGATCTACAACTCATCAGCGACAGAGAGTCACCTCCTCTTTGGCACCTTCGACTTAACCGCCCACTCGCCAGCCACCGTGAAGGATTTCGAGCCCGTAGGAGACGGGCTCGATATTCTGTTCGGGAGCTTCTGCTTCCAGGTGGGGCAGACCGGCACCCTACGCATCCCAGAGCAGGTGCCACCACCATCCATCAGGCCCGCTTCATGGGTCCCGCCCATCGGCGTGTTACGCACGTCGATGCTGAAGGATGAGTCATATGACAGCAGCAGCTGCAACTCAGATCTGTGCGGCCCTCCCTCAGACGAAGGAATCAATGTTTCCGGATCTGAAAGCTGCGGCAGCAACGACCCAATCCGTGGGCGCTACCAATGCTCCGTGGTTATCCAGGGTGAATCGGAGCTGCCACCAGGTTCGACCGCGTCCAACCCACCACCCAATCCACCGCCCAACCCATAGGCTAGGAACGGATGAAACAGAGGAAACAGAGGAAACCCTCCCCTCCAGCCCAATGAAGGTGACGCCAACACCTATCAAAGGATCAAACTCAACAAGGACGGATGGCGCCAGGCACGCGAAGCCATAGCGGGCAACATCATCCTACCTATGAATGCTTCACGGGATCTGCTGATGGCATACCACCTCCTCCTCATCGGTGAGCATAACCGACAGGTGAAGCTGATGGAGGACCTTGACAAACGCAAGAAGGCAACTTTGGAGTCTAGCGCACGGCGAGCTGCACTCTCTGCCACTAGTGGCTCCCATCTCGCATGGCAACAATGCCAACAAGCATCGCTCCCGCACGGAGCACATGGACCCTGCCGCACGCCGCGATATCACGAGGACCCTCAACATTTCCTTCATGTCCATGGACGTCAATGGCAACGTCATACCGAAGACGCTGCAGGCTGCGATCATGGCAGCTACCACGTACCTCGCGTCCCATCCACCTCTGGTGGGTGACCCGAAGAGTGCCATGCACAAGTCCGCGCTAGCCGGACTCATACTCGTCGGAGCTGCGCTCCACGACGATTCTCTTGCGGAGCCAACGAAAAAGGTTGCGGTCAGATTCAATCGCAGCCCCACATCGTCATCCGACGAGGATGAGCACGATCTACCTCGATGTTGCAAGAGACCAAGGCGTCGCAGCAGCGACTACGACGCTCGAAACGACCTCGCCCAGCGCAAGGTCGACAAGGCTCGCGCCAAACGCGCATGCTCAACCGAATCCAACGAGGATGATGATGAGAGCTGTGTGGAGCCCGATGCTTCAGCAGATCTGTTCGGCGCACATGGATGCTGAAAAATTTCAAGCTCCCTTCGGACACTCCGAAGTTCGAGGGCACGCAAGACCCGAAGGCCTGGCTCAGCGATCACCTCTCGTCCGTCAAGCTGCACGGTGGTACTAGGAACACCGCCCTGCAATGCCTTCAGCTGTAGCTGATAGGTGTATCCCGGATCTGGCTCAACAGCCTATCCTCAGGCTCCATCCGAAGCTACGAGGAGCTAGCGTACATCATCATCCGCAACTTCAAGGGCACCAGCAAGAGGTCAGCGTCGATCGAGGAGTTACGGGCGGCGACGCTCGTACATCCTACGCTGGTCCCACATCAAGAACTCCGCCATGCACATTTCTGATGAAAGGACGATCGATGCCTACAAGGATGGTGTCAAGCGCCCGGACTTCAAGGAGGAACTTGGGCGCGTCAAACCCAAAACACTCGACCACCTCATGGACATCGCCAACAGGTGGGCAGATGGCGAAGATTCCCTCCAACGAATGCATTCGGATGACGAGGACGAATACGGCCATAGGCGTGAAAGCCTCAGCAAGCGAAGATCGCGCGTCTATGACGATCGCGACGGAGTCGACATGGTTGCGGCTGGCTACGCCGACCGTCGCAATGACGACAACCGCAGCAGCAGATACCACGGAGGAAACTCCCGCGACGGAGGGAGCCCTACACAAACATGGCAGCGCCGCAGCCGCGACGACGAGCCCTCGGCATACGACAAGTTATCTGGGCCCTACACCATCCACTTCTACATCGACAATCAGGATGGCAAAAAGAAGGCCATCCACATGCTCAAGGACTGTCGCGAGTTCTAGAAACTCAGCGAAGGTCTCACCCAAATGCGACGACAGATTGTGAACCCCGGGTTTGGGCCCGCACCTGCACCAGGTGATATCACCCATGGAGATCCTCCACCACCACCCGTGGGACCGCCAAATCCAGCAATCGCACCTGCACCAACAATGGTACAGGAGGATACCCACCGCTAATAGGGCCCCTGATGATCCAGAAGTGACGCCCTACCAACAGGGTGCAAAAGAAGATCACCTTGACAGGTCATCCTAGCTGTGACCGCTCCTCCTGCTATCCCTGAGTACCTTAGTGGCTCGGAGTCCTGCATCACGTTTGATCGTTCGGATCACCCTTGCTAGATCCCTCGCCCAGGTCATGCTGCCCTGGTGCTCGAGGCGCAGATCGGAGGATTCGAGATGAGCCGCGTCTTCATGGACGGCGGCAGCGGCATCAACCTGATGTTTGCCAGCACCCTCACAGTGATACAGATCCCGCTGTGCAGCCTGGAACAGTCCGACACAACGTTCCACAGCATAGTCCCAGGGAAAGGCATATACCCCCTGGGAAAGATATGGCTCGACGTCATCTTTAGCCCGCCCGAAAACTTCAGGCGTGAGCGGCTGGAGTTCGAAGTGGTGGACTGGCCATCACCATACCATGCTATCCTCGGGCGCGTGGCATTCACAAGATTCCTGGCAGTACTGCACACGCTGCATTCGCTGCTCAAGATGCCAGGCCTGGGCGCCATCGCCGTGGAAGCTTCACCCGATCTGACCACTGCGATAGAGATTTCAACAGAATCTCCCTGTCGTTCGGCATGTAGGGGGGGGGCTCATGAGGCTTCGAGAGGTGACATACAACGGGCACCCCCAGTCTCTAGGAAAAACGCACCCGATATGTCGTTCGACTCCACGATCAACACGAAAAAGGTGCACGTCCACCCAACGGACGCCTCTAAGACGGCACTGATCGCCAACGACCTTCAGCCCTGCATAGGAAAGCGCGCTCGTCGAATTCCTCTATGAGCACTAGGAAATCTTTGCTTGGTGTCCTGTGGACATGCCAGGAGTTCCCAGGGAATTCGCCGAGCACACACTCAATGTGTTCCCTGACACAAAGCCAATCAAGCAATTGATGCGATGATTGTCCGAACCAAGAGCTGAAGCCATTGGAATCAAATTCAACAGACTGCTCGATGCCAACTTCATCCAAGAAATCAAGGAGAGCGAGTGGCTGGCCAATACAGTGCTAGTCCCCAAGAAGGACACGGACATCCTGTGGATGTGCGTAGACTTCACATCGCTCAAAAGTACTGTCCCAAGGACCACTTCCCTCTGCCACGGATCAATCAGATCATCGATTCGATTGCAGGATGTGAGAAACTCTCCTTCCTCGACGCCTACTCAGGCTACAACTAGATTCGACTGAAGGTTGAAGATTAGGAGAAAATGGCATTCATCACGCCATTCGGAGTGTTCTGCTACAACACCATGCCCTTCGGGCTAAAGAACGCAGGCACCACATACCAGAGGTGCATGCAGGCTTGTCTGAAAAATCAGATTGGTTGCAACATCCAAGTCTATGTCGACGACATAGTCATCAAGACCAAGGAAGCCAAGACATTAATCGACGATCTCCGCGAGACGTTTGATAACCTTGATCACTATAATATCAAGCTGAACCCAGAAAAGTGCGCCTTCGGCGTCCTATCTGGCCAATTACTTGGCTACTTCATCTCTCAGCGGGGGATCAAGGCGAATCTGAAGAAAATCCGGGCCATACTAACCATGGAGAAGCCGAAGAACCTCAGAGGAGTCCAGTGGCTAGCTGGACGCATTGCAGCACTGAGCAGATTCACCAGTCGCATGGTCGAGAAGGCCTTGCCCTTTTACCAGCTGCTGCATAAGGCGGACAAGTTCGAGTGGACACCCGAAGGAGACGACACATTCGAAGACCTCAAGCGCCTGCTCTCCACCTCGCATGTTCTAGTCACGCCAAAGGAACAAGAACCACTGTTGCTGTACATCGCAGCCACGCACCAGGTGGTAAGCACCGTACTCATGGTCGAATGACCCAAAGAAGGCAAGACCCATGGGGTCCAACGCCCAATCTACTACCTTAGCGAGATACTAACACCAACAAAACAGATGTACCCTCACTACCAGAAGCTCGCCTACGGCGTAATCATGACGGCTCGGCGGCTGAGCCACTACTTCCAGGAGCACCAGATAATGGTCGTTAACGAGGCACCATTGTCCAACATCCTGAACAACCCCGAAGCCACGGGACGCGTGGCCTTGTGGGGCATCGAGCTGTCCCCTTTAGACATAGTATATGAGCGGCGCAAGGCCATCAAATTACAGGTCCTCCCTGACTTCGTCGTCCACTGGATGGAGCTCCAACTGCCAGACACTCCGGACATGACGTAGTCGTGGACGATGCACTTCAACGGCTCCAAGCGCGAGGCCGGATCCGAAGTTGGCGTCATACTGACGTCCCCTCAAGGGGACAAGATGAAATAAGTCCTTCGGATGAAATTTTGCGCCTCCAACAATGAGGCTGAATACGAGGCCCTCATCCACGGCATGAGGATGGCCAAGATCTGCGGCCCAGCGCACCTGGTCATCTACGGTGACTTGAACATTGTCGTCCAGCAGACGATCAACGAGTGCGACGCTAACATCGCCAACATGATCGTGTACCGCACGCTCTACAACTCACTCGAAGGTGGCTTTGACGGCTACGAGCTTTGGCACGTCAGAAGGGAAATCAACGAGGAAGCTGATAGACTCGCCAACATCGTCTCCACCTGTGCACGGGTGCCACCATGTGTGTTCCTCGAAAAAATCTGCGTACCTTCTATCAAAAGGAAATTCCCCAAGGGATCACCCGAAGAAGCAGAACACTCGGGGGATGCGCCACCCAAAGGACACGAAGGACCAGAAAAGATCGACACCGAGGCCGAGCTGGTCAGCCTGATGTAGGTCATGGCAATCGAAGAAACATGGACACAGGCGTACCTTTGGTACCTGATAAATAGAGAACTACCTGATGACCTGACAGACGCCCGATGCATATCTCGCCGGTCCAAGGCCTTTACCATAATCAATGACGACCTCTACAAGCGCAACATTTCGGGTGTACTCCAACGGTGCGTCACCATCGGTGACGGCAAAAACATCCTCCAAGACATCCACGAGGGCATCTGTGGGCATCATGCAGGTAGCCGCGCCCTAGTCGCTAAAGCTCTACGAGCTGGATTCTATTGGCCAACGGCCATGAACGATGCCAAATACATCGTCTGAAGATGCAATGTCTGCCAAAGGTACGCGAACAAACCACGCGCACCAGGGTCAGAGCTAAGGCCCATACCAATGGCCTGGCCCTTCGCCCAATGGGGCCTCGACTTGATCGGCAAACTGCCCAAATCTTCAAAGGGAAGCCACATCTACCTCCTAGTCGCAGTCGACAAATTCACCAAGTGGATCGAGGCCATGCCCGTCACCAACCAAAGCGGCAAAACAGCCGTCAAGTTCTTCGAATCCATAGCCTACAGGTTTGGTGTGCCACACAACATCATCACGGACAACGGCTCAAACTTCATCTTGAAGGAATTCCAGGAATTCTGCGAGGGCCTCGGAATCAACATATCGTACGCCTCCGTGGCGCACTCGCAGACCAACAGACAGGTCGAAAAGGCCAATGGCCTCATCGGGAGCGGCATCAAAAAACGCCTGGTATGCCTACTCAAAAGGCTCGCGGGAGCCTGGGTGGAGGAGCTACCCTCCGTACTCTGTAGCCTGCATACAACGCCGAACAGCGCAACTGGCTACACAACTTTCTTTATGGTGCACGGAGCCGAAGCCAAGCTGCCCGCAGAAGTAAGCCACAAAGCCCCACGGGTCATCGCCTACAACGAAGACGAATCAACGGCCACACTCGAAGATGCCATAGACACGCTCGATGAGGCACACGACATCGCCATGGCTCGCTCTACGGTCTACCAGTAGAGCCTCCGCAACTACCATAGCCATCGGCTGCGCCCAAGGTCCTTCGTCGAAGGAGACCTCGTCCTATGACTCAAGCAAGACCGTCCAAAGAAGCTCAAGTCACCTTGGGAAGGACCCTACATCGTCACCAAAGTCATCCCAGGTGGTGCCTACCACCTCATGGACGTCAAGTCAGGAGTCAAATACTCCAACCCATGGAACGTCGCACAGCTACGACGGTTCTACCCCTAGTTACCCCTTTACTTTCAATAAGGCTACTCAGCCGAACAATGTACCTCCTTGTTACGAGATGAATAAAAGCTAAGTTCCTCGACCGAAATTTCTTCTCCTTAATTTTCGCTATAACACGCTCGGGGGCTATGCCTCGCCTCACGACTTTGTCGACTGAGAACAAAAAGCATACAACCTGAGTAGCTGACCGCGTCAGGCTAACAAAAAGGACATGCATAAAACATGGAACAACATGCTCGTACGAATAAACTTTACAAAGGGCGCAACAAGCCCACTCGAACACATACAAATTTTACATCAATTTGTTTTTCTTTGCCGGACCTACTTATTCTGGAGTATCACACTCGCCCGTTGCTCGAACAGATCAACGATCTCTTTGGCATACTGCCTCACAGCCGCATAATGCGGGCGCATATCCCAAAGACTACCATCTGGTCGAAGGGGTGGCCCAGTCGTCAGTGCCGCAAGATCAACATCATGGCGATGCAGCTGAACAAGCGAAAGAGCAGCCTTTACCCCAGCAACCAGCTGATGCTACACCAATTCCTTGACGTGGCTCACGTCCTGAATCTTCGCCAGTAGACCCCAAAGATTGGAAGGTGCCTCGTCCAGGGGAAACATGGCGGCCCAAGTGGACGCCAGGGAAATCCTCGCCTTCCTCAGCACCCGAGAAACCTGGTGTGCGCGATCTTGAATCGTCGCAAGGACGATGGCCCGATCGTGGTCCATCCAGAAGAAGCCGCCAGCCTCGAAGTCTTGTTGGGTCAGGCAATTCATCCGAACAGCAACACGCTCCTTCTCCTCCTTCAGAACAAGATTGACGCCTGCACCAAACACAAGAAGAAGATGACATATAAGAAGAATGCATCCTAAAAGAACAACAGTTCACGAAGACTCACATTGAAGCTTCTCGCTGATCTGCCGCAGCTCCCCGATCAAAAATTCCTCCCTGGCAGTGGCTCACTCAGCTTTCGACTTCCACACGTTCGCGTGGCCTCGAATGCCAAGAATATCCTTCTCCAGGCTGCAAACGCGGCCGCGAAGGAAAACAAGTTGCGACGCATCATCCAGAGATGGTCGCGGCTCAGGGATAGTCGAAGTATCTACGGGAATCTCACCCGAAGGACCCTAAAGGAAAACAAGTAAGGATATGAACATCACATACACCTCTGGCGATAGCTCGAAATATAATTTATAAACATCATAAAGGCCACCTCGTGGCATAAGGCGAGATTGTTCATCAGCAAAAGTGTACATCACAAAAGGAAGAGGATATACTATCCTAAACTACAGCACCAGAGCCTAGGCACCCGCATCCGAAGTGGCCTCAGAGCCAGACCGCCTACTCTTGACCTCCTCCTGTCGCTTCGCCGCGTACTCCGCCAGCAGGTCAATGAGATTTGGCCCATAACGCTTACAGCGGGAGGCAAAGAGAGCAAAAGCTACCTCTGAGCCATCAGCAGCCGTTGGCATCTAGGAGGTCATGTGCGCAGGTACAGCTCCGCTACGGATGCCATGGCCATGGCTAACCCCATGGAGGTATCGATGCCCTTCTGCTTGCGCTTGTAGGCCGCTGGAGCATCCTCCGACAGAGCATCCGCCAGCGTGTCGACATCATCCCGCAGCGCCCTTGGAGATGATCTCCTTGTAGAAGCGTCGGGGCACTCCCTTGGCCTTCGCCAAGGCGCCAGCAGTAGTACCGCAGCGATCTTCGACCGCTGCGGTGGAATCATCCAGAGCATTTCCGTGCTCCAGCACATCGCGATCAAACGTGATGCCTGACGCATCTAAGACAGAGAAGAAAGGACCCGAATAAGAATAGGACAAGGAACAACCAAAAAATACGAGACCAGAGCAAGTGAAAGATAGTCACCGGAGAAAGCCTTGGCCGCAGCCATCAGCCTATTGGCCATCTCCCTCTCGCGAGTAGCAGCCGCAATAGCAAGCGGCTCCTCGGGATCAGCAGACTCCTTCTGCAGGCGCTCCTAAGCTTCGACAGCGTCAGCTACCTCCTTCTATAGGCGCTCCTTCGCCTCCGTGGCATCTGCAACTTTCTTCTACGTGCGACCAAGGATCTTTTCAAGAGCGTCCAGCCGACGGAGAGCCGCATTATTTTCTGCAAACATCAAAAAACAAAACGATCAACAAAGCACAGATGAAAGAGATAGCCAAAAAAGATGATCAAAACACGCACCCTGCAGCTTTCGCATGTTCGCCTCCAGCGCCAGGTGTTGCTGGATAAGGAGATTAGTGCTATGCACGAAGGGTTGTAAAACAAAAGCAAAACAACCATTAGAAAGGGCTCGGGGGCTACGCCCCACAAGAGCAGAAAACGACCAACAGGTCATCCGAAAAAGGGCCCGGGGGCTCCCCCCTACAAGATAAAGATGCAAATTACTTACGTGCTCAGGTGGAGAGTCTGAAATTCCGGGTGCAGTCTTCTGAGTCACAACTACCCGAGCTTCTCACTTGGAGAGGTTCGGCTCATCGTCCTTAGAGTTGGCCACCACCTGAGAGGGATGAACCATAGGCTTCGACTCCCCTACAGCCTCTTGAGTGCCCTCACTAAGAGAACCCTCCGAGGAGTGGATGCAAAGAAATTATTGATCAAGACACGAAGAAACATTGCACATGCAAAATAACATAACAAAAGAAGCCGCAACTACTTACGGGTTAATGTCTGACAAGTTGAAGACCGGCGTTGCCTTTTCTTTCTTGTTCTTGTTCTTCTTCTTGGCCGTCGGCTACGACACCATCGCCCGAAGCGGCACAATGAGGAAGGGCACAGCCGAAGCACCTTCATCCTCATCATGCCTCTCCAGGAAGGAAGGGCCCCGGGGAGTCGGCGGAGTCGACGCATCCTAAGACTCGCTCCGGGAGCGCTTTCGGGTCTGCCCCTCGCTCGGCTCGGCGGCTTCCTGGGTTGGAGATTCCGCCGGTGGAAGTTCAAACTCAGAGTCCACAACCTCGTTGTCAGGCGCAATCGGAAACTTCTTAGGCAGTGGAGGCATCATTCCTTCTACCTTGAGCTCCTACACACCAAAGAAGACAAAGAGCATGATTAGCAACAATATTCATAAGTACATCTCTCGAAAAAAGGCGCAACGCGCATGACGCAATTCTACACCTGAGGAACTGGATTCGAAGCATTGAAGGGGGCGGTCAAGGACTTCTTCGGGAGGTCCTCATCAGCATTGAATTTCAGCAGCGACCGAAGAGCCCTATCGAGGTCGCCCCTGGACAGCTCCTCGGCCGAAACCCTCGTCTGGTCATTCCGGTCAGTGTAAAGAAACATCGGATACGCCCTCACTTGGAGCGGCTGCACCCGACGTTTGAGGAAGGTGCGGATGATATCCACACCATTGACCTCCTTCTTAGCAACCATCTGGAGCGCCTCCACCTGACAGTAGAGCTCCTCCACTTTCGCCACCTCTCCCTCCAAGACGTGGTTCTTCTAGGATTTCTTCAGAAGGATTTCATGGGAGGAGTCGAAGGGAGCAAGGACAAAATCTTGTCCGTACACTGTGGAGTCGCGGATATAAAACCAATTCTTCTACCAGTATTGGACGGACTCACACATGGAAAAGGAAAAGAAAAGAACAGACAAACAGATGGAAATGACGTAGCCGCTGAGCGGATAGACACCGCCGGTGCCAGACTGCCTCTTCACGGAATAGAGCTTCCGGAAGAGTCCAAAGTGCGGCTCGATACCGAGCCAACACTCGCAGAGAGTGATGAAACAAGCGATGTGGAGGAGAGAATTGGGAGAGAGATGATGAAGTTGGATGCCGTAAAAGAAAATAAGTCCACGAAGAAAATCATGGACAGGGAGCGAAAGGCCACGAAGAACAAAGGCGACGAACATCACCCGAAACCCTACGGGTGGACGGGGAGTTACCTCATCGCCAGGGAGCTTGACATCCTCCTTGTTCTACGGGATCAACCCCGCGTCGTGCAGCTTGCGCAGGTCACCATCACGCGCCTCCGTACGCCTCCACCTGCCATCAGTGATGCGATCAGCGGTGGCACCCTTCTTTTTGCTGGTGGCGGCACTCGATCCAGCTCCCGCAGCGCTCTTCCTTGACTTGCCATGGCGCGGCGGTGAGTGCGGCGATGAGCGCCGAGAAACGACGAAGGAAATGAACGAAGAACGTCCAGTGTGCAAGGGAGAAATATGTGGTGCTCGAGGAAAGGGAGAAAATGGCAAAAGCAAATGGTAAAGGGGTGAAAAAGAATCACTGTTTCCCCACGGTTATAAAAGACGAAGAAGATAAACAAGAGCCGTCGATCCAGAAGCCCTAGCGCTAAGGCCAGATCAAACCGTACATGTGTCAGCACAACAACGAATCGTCGCCAGCACGCCGTCCACTATGCACGGAAACCAAGGAGACACCATAGTTCTCGCCACGTCGCGCATGACTAGTCAACTCCAAGTCAGAAAGTGGGACCCACGTTCGTCCTATCACGTCATCTCTTGCGCCGCAGATGGTTGAGATCACCGATCGTCAACACTGATGTCATCAAGACCAACCTAGCAACGGTTGAAAATCTTCGGCAGATGAATAAAGTAATCACTCTAATCTATGATTCGAGCAACTACTCGGGGACTACTCCTATCAGGAGCGCTAGCCGCGCACCTGAAACATGATCAAGGTACTACACTCCTAACCAATCTTCGAATCCTACGTCGAGTCTACGACTCCACTAAGGATTCAGGGGCTACTCCCATAGGGAGGATTGTTCAAAGCATCTAAAAAAATTGTGTCCTTCAAACCTGAAGTTAAAAATAGCTGAACTAAATTCTCTGCTCGAGTCTATGACTCGAACAGACACTCGGGGGCTACTCCCATAGGGAGCTGTCCGCGCGCGCACCCTATGATTTAACCTACTGCGATCTTTCGGATCAAAATACAAACTTTTTCTGGCAACTTTGCCCAAATAAATGCTAAGCAAGAGACCTACTCCTTGGCCACCCAAAACACCTCCGCGGTGATAACATTTCGGATGTTGCGTCTGCGACGCAAGGATAAGACCTGCAGATATCATCTGATGGACTGGTAACGCACCTGACTGCGCTCTTCCAGTAAGATATTGTGTCAACAGGAAAGATGAAAAATCCCGACGGATGCGTTTGGTACATCACTTAAAAACCACTAGGATTCAGCTCCTGTAAGACCTCAATGGCCTGAGTTGAATTACGCCAGCATATGTTCCGGATTTTAGTCCAGGGACTCGAGTCTGAAGAAGATCATGTTGTTTTGTCCTATGATAGTTAACTGACCCTGATCCGTTGGGTGAGTCAGGCACATGCATCAACAATCCCTATGAACTAAATTTACTTTCTCTTATAAACAAGCCTAAAATGCACCTGAAAGACTGAAGAGTGCTCAACCGAATATGCGATTCGGCTGAGCACTTGGGGGCCACTGACATGGTTATACCCCATGGTTACACAACATCGGCATACCTGGTCCAGCCCAAGGAAGGCCCACGACAAGATACGCGGCCTATGGAGGTTTCGGGTGGCCCAAGCCCATGACACATTCGGATCCTTGGAGAACAAGACTAGAGTAGATAGAATTTCGAAGGGGCAAACCCTAATCTGTAACCGACTCGACCTACGCCTAGGACCTTCCTATCTATATAAAGGCTAGGAGGGCACGACGAGGAGGACAATCAACTCACCTCTCACGCACCTCACGCCAGATTGCATCTGCGCACCCCTGTAACCTTCGGTTCTACCGTAATCAAGAGCAGACAAGAAGGAGTAGGGTTCTCCCTCCGGGGGCCTGAACCTGGGTAAACTTCATGTCCCCGCATTGCTTGTTTGCTAACCGTTCCGCGATCTCCAGCATCCCCATCTTCTCCAAAACGCAAGTCCATAACAATGGGCATTGACGATGCAAAACCTTGTCACCAATCCTCCCAAAGCCAAGGGCCAATCACATGTGGAGGCGTTATCACCGTGCTTTCCATTTTCTTGGGCGTCGACCTAGGTGAGTTGCAACCATTTCTAGGTGAGCGACATATCGCTTCCTCTACTTTAAAAGCTTATGGAATTCTCATTAGGAGAGGTGGTAGTTACTACTTGCATATTGCTGGAGTTGGGCATCTCTACCCCGCTCCTTTGCCTAATGGTATTTTCTCTATCGAGGAAGAACGTTTGCTATATGATTTGCAGTTTGAACACCACCAACCCGAGGAGGAGATTCCGGATGAGGATGAAGACCAAGGAGAGGAGCAAGAAGTTCCTAATCAAGAGGAGCAGCCACTCAACCGGTTCGCTACATATCAATATTTCCAAGAACTTGGAGGAACTATGGAGGGGATGCATAATCTTCCCTAAACCTCTGAGAAACCACTAGTAATTTATTAACTCAATTTGCGAACTGGAGCCACAACTTTTTCCCGCCACCACAATGATTTGAAGGGCTTGCAAAAGCCTAAGCTTGGGGAAGTCTCCCTATTATCTTTATTTGGCATTTGTTTTTAATATTTTGAGGTTATGCTTTTAGTTTGATTTTATAAGCACTCATGTTGGTTTCCCCAACACTTTATATTTAGCCATTTTTATTTGTTTCAAGATTTTATAGCAGAGCTTTGTCACCAATTTTCTATTCTATAAATCCCTCTCTTAAAACAATAAAAATATTTTTCCACTTATCTTTATTTTCCCTCTTCCTTTTTTCTATTCTCCTCGTGGTTCTTGCATATTTGCAGGAGAGTGATTGACTTCGAATTTCCAAGAAACAAATCAAAGGGGAAGAGAGAAGTGGAACCAATCATGAGAGGTATGCCTTATGAATCCCCACTTTTGAAGTTTGAGAAACCCATGCTAGTTAGTAGTAAATGTTAAGATATTATATTGGTGGAGTGAGTCTTTATATTGGAGTGAAATTTTGTTTGCATGGGTATTTAGCTGAGTATTTTGTTCCAACTCTTGGTTAACCAAGTCTGGCTTAAAAATTTGCTAAACAATTGTAATAAGAAAAAGTATCACAATTGAAGGCTTTGGTGTTGTAGTGTTTAGTCTTGAAAGCTTATTCCTAGAGACACTCAACATCATAGAAAATAATGATTGTCTCGATAGCTCTCTTTGAAAGGATTTGTTGAATAGAATTAATGTCTAGCGGTTTTTGTGAGCATGCCAAAGTTTGACTTGTGAATAATAAGAATGATATAGCTTTATGTGTGTTAAACTTCATGGAATGCCAACAACTCTGCTAGCCTATGAACGATCTTCATGGGGGAAACTCCTAGATTTCGGCTATGAGTTGATTAAATCTTTGTAGCAGCAATGCTATAATGGGTAAGATTCTTGGCACCCTCGTGTAGCTGTGTTCATGATGGAACCACTCCTCTGGCTGATGTGAGTAATAATTATGAAAAAGGAACAACAACCTTGGTAATGCCACGAGTGTCCATCACAACATGATAAATAATTAAAATTTTGTCATGCTCTTAATTACTTAAGAACTGAAATTCTTGAAGGACAATGAATAGAAAAGTAGTGCTTGAAAAGACTTGACTTATTGATGTGTGAGAATTGAGATACTTCAGTGTATATGCTTTTCATGAAAAACTCTCACACTCTCAATTTTACATGATCATACTTTATTGTTCAAAGGCAAGCTTATGAGTTGATTACATGACTTGGAGTAGAGTTTACTCATTTGAATCATCCACGCTAACAATAATATTGCTGCGCTATAAGGATTCATTAAAACTCGTATGATATGCTTGCCATTACTCTATCTATGCTGAGTTTTTCAGATTAATAAAGTGGAGGAAACATGAGACTACCTATCATGAGTAAGATCATCCTCTCATTATTTCAGTTTAAATGCTGAGTTCCTTTTTGATTTTGTTTTTCTTGCTCGAGGACAATCAAGTTTAAGCTTGGGGAGGTTGATGGTAGCCACCCACATCCACATTTAAACTATATATTATTCATACTCTTGATGAAATATCTCTCTAAAACCTGCCACTAATGCCTAATGATTAAAGGGGTATGCAATCATGTGTTTCTATTTTTCCATGCGTAGGTAATGACGTTTGATGATGGGAATACAAACATTAGAGTTAAAGATACAACATTTCCAACAACCAAAAGAAACCAGGGGCCGTGAAGAGGAAACAGAAGGTTTAACGACCAACTATTGGGTGGGAATAAAAATTCTGTCCATATAGTTCTGACCGTATAGTTTACACCAAACCGCTATGTCAAACATAACAACTTCCATGAAGGGACCCCTATATAAAGAGACCTATCGTACGAGAAAAGGCCACCGGAGAGGAGCTAAAGCCAGAAACGCACAACACCGAAGAGCCACCGGATGAATAAATCAAGATCCAATCTCACAACTTTTCTCCACCACCATAGCCATAGTCCACCACTTGTAATAGTAGATATCATCTCCAATTGGCGACATTGTAAGACTATTTCTATTGATCTCATGATTTCCAATACAATGTTTATGATTGTTGATTTTGTCTCTATGTGTGAGTTATTCTCCTTGGACTAAGGGCTTCGGCCTAGCCATGTAGTTTGTGCATGTTATTTATCATAGATGGGATCGTGTATTAGTTTGTATGACATGATGATTATTGTATCCTATCTTGCCTCAATCTAAGGACTTGTCAGGTACCCAAGACCCTAAGGATTGATCCAGGTATAGGGAGTACGAGTAATGACTAATTTGCAGGATGGGAACCCAGTGACAAAAAGGGTAGTATGACTGTATGTGAGGGATTTACTTGGGATTAACAGTGACGTCATTGTGCATATCATTTGTTCTCTTTCTTCTATGTATGAGACTAATAGGTTATTGCTATAAGCAGTTGCGGAGGTAATAGCAGTTATGGATGCACTACCCACATATAATTATCTTGCTCTAACAATTAAATGCGTACTTTATTATTATATTTTATTCCCATCAGATGTTTTGCACAACTATAGGTGAAACCGAACGCCCCAGGCCCCTCTCCATCATCGACAACAACAAAAGATCGCAAACTCCAGGTTCGGTAAAACACTAAAAGAATTCTAAAACTCTGAAAGGTCCGTTAAAGTAACTTCACCATGCTTTCTGCTTCCCGAGGATTCGTTAACCTAGGTCTACTAGGGAAAAAGATCTATATTACATACGTAATCCAGAGCGAAGGTATCAATGAACACTTCACACCATGCTTCACACTGGTTCGTCAAAACAAAAAAGGCTGCAGAAAATTAACACGTGAGTAAAGCAGGTGTCATGCGGTACTATACCAGACAAATAGATCCATGTGAGAGGCAATAACATCTACTCCTAGAGAGAGACAGAAGAGGCTGCGGCCTGGTGCAGAGTGTATATTGCTGGAGGGGAGAAACCGAGGACTACATGCATGTCTTCGACACCAACCTAAAATTAACTTTTTTGGTACTGAGGGAGCAGTAGCAATACTAGTACACATTATACTATAATGTATCACTACTAGTATACTCCCTCTATTCGAAGTATTGAGAAATTAGTAGAGTAGTAGTACTACTAAGTAGTGGAGTATTGATCAATGTATCCAAGTTACTACACCAATGTATAGAGAGAGTACAATCACTTTGTTTTATTTGTTCTTGTTTACTACTAGTTGTAAAAGATAATTTAGATTATTTTAGAACAAAATTTGGCTCTACGATATGTAGAACACACACTTGATTGCTTAGTTTTAGGTTCCTTGTGCTAAATGCACGGACTTGGATATAATTTTCATTTTTTATGAGGTCCTTGATGTAACTTGTACTTCCACCGACCATGTTAACTAAAGAACCTCCCTCCTACGGGGACCAACACAATTAAAATAAAATGACACTGCCCCAATTATTAGACAAAGTGGACCATGGTTTATTATAATTCCCAAAGTTTTTAGTACTACATCATAATTTTTCAAGCTTCCTAGATAACTTTGCACACAAATGTTGATGTCGAAGCTTCTAATATGTTTTTATTGTGAAGCAACTACAAAGATGATGGCTCAAAATGCCACCGACCCCTTTTTACACACAAAGTATAACCTTTAAATGTATACGCCCTTTCAAGCTTCCAGGCTAAATTTTTGCAATAAATTGATTTTTGGGGCTGGATGTTTGAATGAATGGGCGGGATTTTTGAATGGATGGGAGGGATATTTTGGTGCTATCTTGAAATTTTGAGGATGAAGCTTCTGGGTACGCTACTCCCACTCCCACTTGGGGATGCTATCCCTGTTAGATTGACCCAGATGCCTATACGCTTTCGAGCATTTAATGAGTTGATAGGCATCTACCACCTTTCAAACAAGATGACCAAGGTTACAACCATAGTTGCTTTTTCTAACTTGTACAGCCATAGTTACTGATACTGTGTCCATGTTATGTACTCCGTATATTGGATTTGAAAAAATCTAAATTTTATTACTAAGCTTGGCCAATCAAGCTTTGCTTACGAAGGGAAAATCCAAATTTGATTTAAAAAATCCAAGTGACAACATTGTTTTCGGTTGTGAGTCAACTTCAAAGATTATGGCTCAATTTGACATCGTGCCAATTGTCACATGAAGTAACCTATTTAATGGATAAACCCATTCAATCTTACTGGCTAAATTCTTGCAATAAATTGACAATATGGCAATTACTAAAAACATGTCAATTTTGGTAACATGGTCTAGAGAAATGATGGAACAGACTCTAGAACGATGGAGAAGTATGTTTTGAGGTTTTTGCATAGCGTTTATTGTGCTAAAGACTATATCAATAGTATCTTCTAGATTCAGATGCTAATTGAATGGAAAAGAAGATCCGATGACTGGCAATGTTGGGATTCAAGAGTCTTGATCCAACAGTCAATATTCAAATTTATTCATACATTATATAGTGGTAAGATAACATAATATAAGACACAGAGTTTAGGGAATTTTCAATCATTTTCAAGCTTTATGCTTATATTCGTGGATTAATGGAATATAGTGCTAACTCAATTTAATAAAACTATCTAAATTTTGGATCTATAAGTGCATGATACCAGCTGCTTGGTTATGGTGTATGTGGGTCGAGGGTTAAAGTTTTAGGGGTTGTTTAGGGTTGAGGGTTTAGGGAATTTTAAATAATGTTCAAGCTTTATGCTTATGTTCTTCGAATAGAATAGCGTTACCCAAATTAAAAAAGTGTGTTTAAAATTAGGGTTTAGGGGTATAGGGGTTTAGGGATATAGATTTTGATCTATAAGTGCATGATACCAGCTGCTTGGTTAGGGTTAGGGGTTGAGGGTTTAGGGGTATAGGGGTTAGGGTCTAGGTTTTAGGGGTTAGGGTTTAGTGAATTTTCAATAATGTTTGAGCTATATGCCTATATTCGTGAAATAGAAAGGCCTTAGCGCAACTTAATGAAAGTATCTCAAATTTTGATCTATAAGTGCATGATACGTGCTTGGTCACAGTTTAGTGGTTAGGGGTTTACGGTTTAGGTTTTAGTGCATTTTCAATAATTTTCAAGCTATATGCAAAGATTCCTGGAACGGAATGGCTTTAGCATAATTTAAAGAAAGTACATCTCAATTGTTAATCTATAAGTGGATGATATATACCTGCTTGGCTAGGGTCATTTTGGGTTTTATGGTTACAGGGTTTAAGGTTTAGGTTTTAGGGCATTTTCAATAATGTTCAAACTTTATGCTTAGATCCGTGTTATGGAATGGCATTAGCGTAATTTACAAAAGTATATCTCAAATATTGATCTATAAGTGGATGATATTCCTGCTTGGTTAGTGTCGTTTAGGGGTTTAGGGTTTAGGAAATTTTCAAAATTCAAACTTTTCAATAATTTAAAGAAAGTAAATCTCAAATTTAATCTATAAGTGCATGATACTTGCTTGGTCAGGGTTTAGGGGTTTAGTGTTTAGGGTTTTATGGTTTCAGGTTTTTTCAATAATGTTCAAGCCGCTTTAGGCTTTTAATCGTGGAATAGAATGGCGTTACCATAATTTAATGTAAGTCTCAAATTTGAATCTATAAGTGGATGATACATGCTTGGTTAGGGTTTAATTGTGGGTTGAGGGGTTTAAGGTTTAGGGTTTAGGGATTTTTCAATAATGTTCAAGATTTATGCTTATATTCATGGAATATAATAGCGTTATCGCAATTTAATGAAATTATCTGAAATTTAGATCTATAAGTGCATGATTCATGCTTGGTTATGGTGTAGGTGTTTTGAGGGTTTTAGTATTTATGGGTTTAGGGTTAAAGTTTAAGGGGTTATTTAGGGTTGTGGGTTTATGGATTTGTCAATAATGTTCGAGCTTTCTTCCTATATTCATCGTGTTACCGAAATAATAGAAGTATTTGAAAATTTTATTTATAAGTGTGGATGAAAGCTGCTTGGTCAAGATTAAGGGGTTTAGTGTTTCGGGTTTTAGGGTTAGGGGTTTAGTGTTCACGTTTTAGGGTTTATGGTTTAGGTATTTAGGGGTTTAATTTAGGGTTTAGGGTTTCAGGAATTTTCAATAAAGTTTAAGCTTTATGCATATATTCATGGAATAGAATGACTTAGCAACAATTTAATAATGAAAGTATCTCAAATTTTGATCTATATATAAGTGGAAAATACCTTCTTGGTTTGGGTTGTTTATGGGCCGAGGGTTCTGGGTTTTAGTATTGAGGTTTTAGGGTGTTGGTTTTTTTAGGGGTAGTTTAGGGTTTAAGAATTTTTCAATAATATATATCTTCGAGCTTAGGCTTAGGGGTCGAGGACTTTAGGGTTTTTAGAGGTATAGGGCATAGGGTTAAGGCTTTAGGGGGTTAGGGTTTAGTGTATTTTCAATAATGTTCGAGCTATGTGAATAAAAATGGCGCTAGCGCAATTTAATGAAACTATCTTTAATTTTGATCTATGATGAGTGCATGATACCTGCTTGCTTGGTTAGGGTTATTTATGGGTCGAGGGTTTAGGGTTTTTGTTTTTTAGGGGTAGTTTAGGGTTTAGGAATTTTTCAATAATATGCCCGAGCTTAGGGTCAGGGGTTGAGGGTTTAGGATTTTTAGGGGTATAGGGCTAAGGGTTTATGCTTTAGGTAATTTTCTATAATGCTCGAGCTTTCATGAATTAGAATGGCATTAGTGCAATTTAATGAAAGTAAATCAAATTTTAATCTATAGGTGCATGATACCTGCTTGCTTGGTTAGGGTTTTTTATGGGCTGAGGGTTTTGGGTTTTAGTATTGAGGGTTTACGGTTTTGTTTTTTAGGGGTAGTTTAGGGTTTAGGATTTTTTCAATAATATGTCCGAGCTTAGGGTAAGGGGTTGAGGGTAGGTTTAGGGTTTTTAGGGGTATAGGGCTTAGGGTTTAGGGGTTATGGTTTAGGAAATTTTCAATATTGTTCAAGCTTTATTCCTATATTCGTTGAATAGAATGGTGTTACCGAATTAATATAAGTATCTGAAAATTTTATCTATAAGTGTGCATGACAACTGCTTGGTCAAGATTTAGGGGTTTAGCATTTCAGGTTTCAGGGTTAGGGGTTTAGTGTTCATGTTTTAGGGTTTAGGGTTTCAATTTAGGGTTTAGGGTTTCGAGAATTTTCAATAAAGTTCGAGCTTTATGCATATATTCATTGAATGGAATAACTTAGCAACAATTTAATAATGAAAGTATCTCAAGTTTTTATCTACATATAATTGCATGATACTTGCTTGGTTAGGGTTGTTTATGGGCCGAGGGTTTAGGGTTTTAGTATTGAGGGTTTAGGGTTTTGGTTTCTTTACGGGTAGTTTAGGGTTCAAGAATTTTTCAATAATATATGTTCAAGCTGAGGCTTAGGGGTCGAGGGATTTATTATTTTTAGGGGTATAGGGCTAGGGTTAAGGTGTTAGGGTGTTAGGGTTCAGGGTATTTTCAATAATGTTCGAGCTTTTGTGAATTAGAATGGCATTAGCACAATTTAATGAAATTATCTCAAAATTTTGATCTATTATGAGTGCATGATATCTTCTTGCTTGGTTAGGGTTGTTTATGGGTCGACGGTTTAGGGTTTTAGTAATAAGGGTTTAAGGTTTTGTTTTTTAGGGGTAGTTTAGGGTTTAGGGTTTAGGAATTTTTCAGAAATATTTCCGAGCTTAGGGTCAGGGGTAGAGGGTTTATGGTTTTTAGGGTTATAGGTCTTAGGGTTTAGGCTTTAGGGATTATGGTTTAGAGTTTACGGTTTTAGGGTTTAGGGTTTAAGGGTTTAGGGTTTAGGGTTTTTAGGGTTTAGGGTTTAGGATCTAGGTTTTAGGATTTAGGGTTTATGGTTAAGGTATTTAGGGGTTTAATTTAGGGTTTAGGCTTTCGGGATTTTTCAATAAAGTTCGAGCTTTATGCATATATTCATGGAATAGAATGACTTAGCAACAATTAGTAATGAAAGTATTTCAAATGTTGATCTACATATAAGAACAAGATAGCTGCTTGGTTAGGGTTGTTTATGGGCTGAGGTTTCAGGGTTTAAGTATGGAGGGTTATGGTTTTGGTTTCTTACGGGTAGTTTAGGGTTTAGGGTTTAATTTTTTTCATTAATATATATGTTTGATCTTAGGGTTATGGGTCGAGTGGTTGAAGGTTTTTAGGGGTATAGGGCTTAGGGTTAAGGCTTTAGGGGTTAAGGTTTAGTGTATTTTCAATAATGTTTGCGCTTTTGTGAATTAGAATGGCGTTATCACAATTTAATGAAACTATCTTCAATTTTGATCTATGATGAGTGCATGATACCTGCTTTCTTGGTTAGGGTTGTTTATGGGTCAAGGGTTTAGTGTTTTAGTATTGAGGGTTTAGGGTTTTTGTTTTTTTAGGGGTAGTTTAGGGTTTTGGAATTTTTCAATAATATGTCCGAGCTTAGGGTTAGGGAGGGTTTAGGGTTTTTAGGGGTATATGTTTTAGGTTTTAGGCTTTAGGGAATTTTCAATAATGATCAAGCTTTCATGAATTAGAATGGCGTTAGTGCAATTTAATGAAAGTAAATCAAATTTTGATCTATAAGTGCATGATACCTGCATGCTTGGTTAGGGTTGTTTATGGGCCGAGGGTTTAGGCTTTTAGCATTGAGGGTTTCGGGTTTTGTTTTTTAGGGGTAGTTTAGGGTTTAGGATTTTTTAGTAATATGTCCGAGCTTAGGGTAAAGGGTTGAGGGTATGTCTAATGTTTTTAGGGGTATAGGGCTTAGGGTTTAGGGGGTTATGGTTTAGGGAATTTTCAATGATGTTCAAGTTTTATTCCTATATTTGTTGAATAGAATGGTGTAACCGAATTAATAGAAGTATCTGTAATTTGATCTATAAGTGTGCATGACAACTGCTTGGTTAAGATTTAGGAGTTCAGTGTTTCGGGTTTCAGGGTTAGGGGTTTGGTGTTCAGGTTTTAGGGTTTAGGTATTTAGGGTTTAGGGTTTCGAGAAATTTTAATAAATTTCAAGCTTTATGCATATATTCATCTAATGGAATAACTTAGCAAAAATTTAATAATGAAAGTATCTCAAATTTTGATCTACATATAAGTGCATGATACCTGCTTGTTTAGGGTTTTTTATGGGCCGAGGGTTCAGGGTTTCAGTATTGAGGGTTTTGGTTTTTTTACGGGTAGTTTAGGGTTTAAGAATTTTTCAATAATATATATTCAAGCTAAGGGTTAGGGGTCGAGGGATTTATTGTTTTTAGGGGTATAGGGCTTAGGGTTAAGACGTTAGGGTGTTAGGGTTCAGGGTATTTTCAATAATGTTCGAGCTTTCGTGAATTAGAATGGCGTTAGCACAATTTAATGAAAGTATCTCAAATTTTGATATATTATGAGTGCACGATATGTGCTTGCATGGTTAGGGTTGTTTATGGGTCGAGGGTTTAGGGTTTTAGTATTGAGGGTTTAAGGTTTTGTTTTTAAGGGGTAGTTTATGGTTTAGGGTTTAGGATTTTTTCAGAAATATGTCCGAGCTTAGTGTCAGGGGTTGAGGGTTTAGGGTTCTTAGGGGTATAGGGATTAGGGTTTAGGCTTTAGGGATTATGGTTTAGGGTTTTAGGATTTAGTGTTTAGGGTTTAAGGGTTTAGGGTTTTTAGGGTTTAGGGTTTAGGATCTAGGTTTTAGGTTTAGGGGTTTATGGTTAAGGTATTTAGGGTTTAATTTAGGGTTTAGGCCTTGGGACTTTTCAATAAAGTTCGAGCTTTATGCATATATTCATGGAATAGAATGACTTAGCAACAATTAGTAATGAAAGTATCTCAAATTTTGATCTACATATAAGTACAAGATAGCTGCTTGGTTAGGGTTGTTTATGGGCTGAGGTTTCAGGGTTTTAGTATGGAGGGTTATGGTTTTGGTTTCTTAGGGGAAGTTAGGGTTTAGGGTTTAATTTTTTTCATTAATATATATGTTCGAGCTTAGGGTTATGGGTCGAGTGGTTGAAGGTTTTTAGGGGTATAGGGCTTAGGGTTAAGGCTTTAGGGGTTAAGGTTTAGTGTATTTTCAATAATGTTTGTGCTTTCGTGAATTAGAATGGCGTTATCACAATTTAATGAAACTATCTTCAATTTTGATCTATGATGAGTGCATGATACCTGCTTGCTTGGTTAGGGTTGTTTATTGGTCAAGGTTTTAGTGTTTTAGTATTGAGGGTTTAGGGTTTTTGTTTTTTTAGGGGTAGTTTAGGGTTTAGGAATTTTTCAATAATATGTCCGAGCTTAGGGTTAGGGAGGGTTTAGGGTTTTTAGGGGTATATGGATTAGGTTTTAGGCTTTAGGGAATTTTCAATAATGATCAAGCTTTCAGGAATTAGAATGGCGTTAGTGCAATTTAATGAAAGTAAATGAAATTTTGATCTATAAGTGCATGATACCTGCATGCTTGGTTAGGGTTGTTTATGGGCCGAGGGTTTATGGTTTTGTTTTTTAGGGGTAGTTTAGGGTTTAGGATTTTTTAGTAATATGTCCGAGCTTAGGGTAAGGAGTTGAGGGTATGTCTAATGTTTTTAGGGGTATATGGCTTAGGGTTTAGGGGGTTATGGTTTAGGGAATTTTCAATGATGTTCAAGTTTTATTCCTATATTTGTTGAATAGAATGGTGTAACCGAATTAATAGAAGTATCTGTAATTTGATCTATAAGTGTGCATGACAACTTCTTGGTCAAGATTTAGGGGTTTAGTGTTTCGGGTTTCAGGGTTAGGGGTTTGGTGTTCAGGTTTTTGGGTTTAGGTATTTAGGGTTTAGGTTTTCAAGAAATTTCAATAAAGTTCAAGCTTTATGCATATATTCATCTAATGGAATAACTTAGCAAAAATTTAATAATGAAAGTATCTCAAATTTTGATCTACATATAAGTGCATGATACCTGCTTGTTTAGGGTTTTTTATGGGCCGAGGGTTCAGGGTTTTATTATTGAGGGTTTTGGTTTTTTTACGGGTAGTTTAGGGTTTAAGAATTTTTCAATAATATATATTCAAGCTAAGGGTTAGGGGTCGAGGGATTTATTGTTTTTAGGGGTATAGGGCTTAGGGTTAAGACGTTAGGGTGTTAGGGTTCAGGGTATTTTCAATAATGTTCGAGCTTTCGTGAATTAGAATGGCGTTAGCACAATTTAATGAAAGTGTCTAAAATTTTGATATATTATGAGTGCATGATATCTGCTTGCATGGTTAGGGTTGTTTATGGGTCGAGGGTTTAGGGTTTTAGTATTGAGGGTTTAAGGTTTTGTTTTTAAGGGGTAGTTTAGGGTTTAGGATTTTTTCAGAAATATGTCCGAGCTTAGGGTCAGGGGTTGAGGGTTTAGGGTTTTTAGGGGTATAGGGATTAGGGTTTAGGCTTTAGGGATTATGGTTTAGGTTTTAGGATTTAGGTTTAGGGTTTAGGGTTTTAGGGTTTAGGGTCTAGGTTTTAGGGTTTAGGGTTAGGGGTTTAGTGTTCAGGTTTTAGGGTTTATGGTTTAGGTATTTAGGGGTTTAATTTTGGGTTTAGGGTTTCGGGAATTTTCAATAAAGTTCGAGATTTATGCATATATTCATCGAATGGAATAACTTAGCAACAATTTAATAATGAAAGTATCTCAAAATTTTGATCTACATATAAGTACAAGATACCTGCTTGGTTAGGGTTGTTTATGGGCCGATGGTTCAGGGTTTTATTATTGAGGGTTTAGGGTTTTAATTTTTTTCAATAATATATATGTTCGAGCTTAGGGTTAGAGGTCGATGGGTTTAGTGTTTTTAGGTGTATAGGGATTAGGGTTAAGGCTTTAGTGGTCAGGGTTTAGTGTATTTTCAATAATGTTCGAGCTTTCGTGAATTAGAATGGCGTTAGCGCAATTTAATGAAACTATCTTAAATTTTGATCTATGATGAGTGCATGATACCTGCTTGCTTGGTTAGGGTTATTTATGGGTCGAGGGTTTAGTGTTCTAGTATTGAGGGTTTAGGCTTTTTGTTTTTTTAGGGGTAGTTTAGGGTTCAGGAATTTTACAATAATATGTCCGAGCTTAGGGTCAGGGTGGTTTTAGGGTTTTTAGGGGTATATGGCTTAGGGTTTAGGCTTGACGGAATTTTCTATAATGATCAATATTTCATGAATTAGAATGGCGTTAGTGCAATTAGGATTTAGCGTTTTAGCATTGAGGGTTTAGTGTTTTTTTAGCGGTAGTTTAGGGTTTAGGATTTTTCAGTAATATGTTTGAGCTGAGGGTAAGGGGTTAAGGTGTTAGGGTGTTAGGGTTCAGGGTATTTTCAATAATGTTCGAGCTTTTGTGAATTAGAATGGCGTTATCACAATTTAATGAAAGTATCTCAAAATTTTGATCTATTATGAGTGCATGATATCTTCTTGCTTGGTTAGGGTTGTTTATGGGTCGACGGTTTAGGGTTTTAGTAATAACGGTTTAAGGTTTTGTTTTTTAGGGGTAGTTTAGGGTTTAGGGTTTAGGAATTTTTCAGAAATATGTCCGAGCTTAGGGTCAGGGGGTGAGGGTTTATGGTTTTTAGGGGTATAGGTCTTAGGTTTTAGGCTTTAGGGAATATGGTTTAGAGTTTATGGTTTTAGGGTTTAAGGGTTTAGGGTTTTTAGGGTTTAGGGTTTAGGATCTAGGTTTTAGGGTTTAGGGTTTATGGTTAAGGTATTTAGGGGTTTAATTTAGGGTTTAGGCTTTTGGTACTTTTCAATAAAGTCCGAGATTTATACAAATATTCATGGAATAGAATGACTTAGCAACAATTTAATAATGAAAGTATCTCAAATTTTGATCTACATATAAGTACAAGATAGCTGCTTGGTTAGGGTTATTTATGGGCTGAGGGTTCAGGGTTTTAGTATGGAGGGTTATGGTTTTGGTTTCTTAGGAGTAGTTTAGGGTTTAGGGTTTAATTTTTTTTCATTAATATATATGTTCGAGCTTAGGGTTAGGGGTTGAGGGTTGAATGTTTTTAGGGGTATAGGGCTTAGGGTTAAGGCTTTAGGGGTTAGGGTTTAGTGTATTTTCAATAATGTTGAGCTTTCGTGAATTAGAATGGCGTTATCACAATTTAATGAAACTATCTTCAATTTTGATCTATGATGAGTGCATGATACCTTCTTGCTTGGTTAGGGTTGTTTACGGCTCAAGGGTTTGGTGTTTTAGTATTGAGGGTTTAGGGTTTTTGTTTTTTAGGGGTAATTTAGGGTTTAGGAATTTTTCAATAATATGTCCGAGCTTAGGGTTAGGGAGGGTTTAGGGTTTTTAGGGCTATATGGATTAGGGTTTAGGCTTTAGGGAATTTTCAATAATGATCAAGCTTTCATGAATTAGAATGGCGTTAGTGCAATTTAATGAAAGTAAATCAAATTTTGATCTATAAGTGCATGATACCTGCATGCTTGGTTAGGGTTGTTTATGGGCCGAGGGTTTAGGCTTTTAGCATTGAGGGTTTAGGGTTTTGTTTTTTAGGGGTAGTTTAGGGTTTAGGAATTTTTCAATAATATGTCTGAGCTTAGGGTTAGGGAGGGTTTAGGGTTTTTAGGTGTATATGGATTAGGGTTTAGGCTTTAGGGAATTTTCAATAATGATCAAGCTTTCATGAATTAGAATGGAGTTAGTTCAATTTAATGAAAGTAAATCATATTTTGATCTATAAGTGCATGATACCTGCGTTCTTGGTTAGGGTTGTTTATGGGCCGAGGGTTTAGCCTTTTAGCATTGAGGGTTTAGGTATTTTTTTAGCGGTAGTTTAGGGTTTAGGATTTTTCAGTAATATGTTTGAGCTGAGGGTAAGGGGTTAAGGTGTTAGGGTGTTAGGGTTCAGGGTATTTTCAATAATGTTCGAGCTTTTGTGAATTAGAATGGCGTTAGCACAATTTAATGAAAGTATCTCAAAATTTTGATCTATTATGAATGCATGATATCTTCTTGCTTGGTTAGGGTTGTTTATGGGTCGACGGTTTAGGGTTTTAGTAATAAGGGTTTAAGGTTTTGTTTTTAGGGGTAGTTTAGGGTTTAGGGTTTAGGAATTTTTCACAAATATGTCCGAGCTTAGGGTCAGGGGTTGAGGGTGTATGGTTT
Source organism: Avena insularis (assembly GCA_023614405.1). Classification (NCBI taxonomy): domain Eukaryota; kingdom Viridiplantae; phylum Streptophyta; class Magnoliopsida; order Poales; family Poaceae; genus Avena; species Avena insularis. Next base: position 242,031,952 of record CM042689.1, on the reverse strand, counting down.
TTAGGGGTATAGGTCTTAGGGTTTAGGCTTTAGGGATTATGGTTTAGAGTTTACGGTTTTAGGGTTTAGGGTTTAGGGTTAAGACGTTAGGGTGTTAGGGTTCAGGGTATTTTCAATAATGTTCGAGCTTTCGTGAATTAGAATGGCGTTAGCACAATTTAATGAAAGTATCTCAAATTTTGATATATTATGAGTGCACGATATGTGCTTGCATGGTTAGGGTTGTTTATGGGTCGAGGGTTTAGGGTTTTAGTATTGAGGGTTTAAGGTTTTGTTTTTAAGGGGTAGTTTATGGTTTAGGGTTTAGGATTTTTTCAGAAATATGTCCGAGCTTAGTGTCAGGGGTTGAGGGTTTAGGGTTCTTAGGGGTATAGGGATTAGGGTTTAGGCTTTAGGGATTATGGTTTAGGGTTTTACGATTTAGTGTTTAGGGTTTAAGGGTTTAGGGTTTTTAGGGTTTAGGGTTTAGGATCTAGGTTTTAGGGTTTAGGGTTTATGGTTAAGGTATTTAGGGGTTTAATTTAGGGTTTAGGCCTTCGGGACTTTTCAATAAAGTTCGAGCTTTATGCATATATTCATGGAATAGAATGACTTAGCAACAATTAGTAATGAAAGTATCTCAAATTTTGATCTACATATAAGTACAAGATAGCTGCTTGGTTAGGGTTGTTTATGGGCTGAGGTTTCAGGGTTTTAGTATGGAGGGTTATGGTTTTGGTTTCTTAGGGGAAGTTAGGGTTTAGGGTTTAATTTTTTTCATTAATATATATGTTCGAGCTTAGGGTTATGGGTCGAGTGGTTGAAGGTTTTTAGGGGTATAGGGCTTAGGGTTAAGGCTTTAGGGGTTAAGGTTTAGTGTATTTTCAATAATGTTTGTGCTTTCGTGAATTAGAATGGCGTTATCACAATTTAATGAAACTATCTTCAATTTTGATCTATGATGAGTGCATGATACCTGCTTGCTTGGTTAGGGTTGTTTATTGGTCAAGGTTTTAGTGTTTTAGTATTGAGGGTTTAGGGTTTTTGTTTTTTTAGGGGTAGTTTAGGGTTTAGGAATTTTTCAATAATATGTCCGAGCTTAGGGTTAGGGAGGGTTTAGGGTTTTTAGGGGTATATGGATTAGGTTTTAGGCTTTAGGGAATTTTCAATAATGATCAAGCTTTCAGGAATTAGAATGGCGTTAGTGCAATTTAATGAAAGTAAATGAAATTTTGATCTATAAGTGCATGATACCTGCATGCTTGGTTAGGGTTGTTTATGGGCCGAGGGTTTATGGTTTTGTTTTTTAGGGGTAGTTTAGGGTTTAGGATTTTTTAGTAATATGTCCGAGCTTAGGGTAAGGAGTTGAGGGTATGTCTAATGTTTTTAGGGGTATATGGCTTAGGGTTTAGGGGGTTATGGTTTAGGGAATTTTCAATGATGTTCAAGTTTTATTCCTATATTTGTTGAATAGAATGGTGTAACCGAATTAATAGAAGTATCTGTAATTTGATCTATAAGTGTGCATGACAACTGCTTGGTCAAGATTTAGGGGTTTAGTGTTTCGGGTTTCAGGGTTAGGGGTTTGGTGTTCAGGTTTTTGGGTTTAGGTATTTAGGGTTTAGGTTTTCAAGAAATTTCAATAAAGTTCAAGCTTTATGCATATATTCATCTAATGGAATAACTTAGCAAAAATTTAATAATGAAAGTATCTCAAATTTTGATCTACATATAAGTGCATGATACCTGCTTGTTTAGGGTTTTTTATGGGCCGAGGGTTCAGGGTTTTATTATTGAGGGTTTTGGTTTTTTTACGGGTAGTTTAGGGTTTAAGAATTTTTCAATAATATATATTCAAGCTAAGGGTTAGGGGTCGAGGGATTTATTGTTTTTAGGGGTATAGGGCTTAGGGTTAAGACGTTAGGGTGTTAGGGTTCAGGGTATTTTCAATAATGTTCGAGCTTTCGTGAATTAGAATGGCGTTAGCACAATTTAATGAAAGTGTCTAAAATTTTGATATATTATGAGTGCATGATATCTGCTTGCATGGTTAGGGTTGTTTATGGGTCGAGGGTTTAGGGTTTTAGTATTGAGGGTTTAAGGTTTTGTTTTTAAGGGGTAGTTTAGGGTTTAGGATTTTTTCAGAAATATGTCCGAGCTTAGGGTCAGGGGTTGAGGGTTTAGGGTTTTTAGGGGTATAGGGATTAGGGTTTAGGCTTTAGGGATTATGGTTTAGGGTTTTAGGATTTAGGGTTTAGGGGTTTAGGGGTTTTAGGGTTTAGGGTCTAGGTTTTAGGGTTTAGGGTTAGGGGTTTAGTGTTCAGGTTTTAGGGTTTATGGTTTAGGTATTTAGGGGTTTAATTTTGGGTTTAGGGTTTCGGGAATTTTCAATAAAGTTCGAGATTTATGCATATATTCATCGAATGGAATAACTTAGCAACAATTTAATAATGAAAGTATCTCAAAATTTTGATCTACATATAAGTACAAGATACCTGCTTGGTTAGGGTTGTTTATGGGCCGATGGTTCAGGGTTTTATTATTGAGGGTTTAGGGTTTTAATTTTTTTCAATAATATATATGTTCGAGCTTAGGGTTAGAGGTCGATGGGTTTAGTGTTTTTAGGTGTATAGGGATTAGGGTTAAGGCTTTAGTGGTCAGGGTTTAGTGTATTTTCAATAATGTTCGAGCTTTCGTGAATTAGAATGGCGTTAGCGCAATTTAATGAAACTATCTTAAATTTTGATCTATGATGAGTGCATGATACCTGCTTGCTTGGTTAGGGTTATTTATGGGTCGAGGGTTTAGTGTTCTAGTATTGAGGGTTTAGGCTTTTTGTTTTTTTAGGGGTAGTTTAGGGTTCAGGAATTTTACAATAATATGTCCGAGCTTAGGGTCAGGGTGGTTTTAGGGTTTTTAGGGGTATATGGCTTAGGGTTTAGGCTTGACGGAATTTTCTATAATGATCAAGATTTCATGAATTAGAATGGCGTTAGTGCAATTAGGATTTAGCGTTTTAGCATTGAGGGTTTAGTGTTTTTTTAGCGGTAGTTTAGGGTTTAGGATTTTTCAGTAATATGTTTGAGCTGAGGGTAAGGGGTTAAGGTGTTAGGGTGTTAGGGTTCAGGGTATTTTCAATAATGTTCGAGCTTTTGTGAATTAGAATGGCGTTATCACAATTTAATGAAAGTATCTCAAAATTTTGATCTATTATGAGTGCATGATATCTTCTTGCTTGGTTAGGGTTGTTTATGGGTCGACGGTTTAGGGTTTTAGTAATAACGGTTTAAGGTTTTGTTTTTTAGGGGTAGTTTAGGGTTTAGGGTTTAGGAATTTTTCAGAAATATGTCCGAGCTTAGGGTCAGGGGGTGAGGGTTTATGGTTTTTAGGGGTATAGGTCTTAGGTTTTAGGCTTTAGGGAATATGGTTTAGAGTTTATGGTTTTAGGGTTTAAGGGTTTAGGGTTTTTAGGGTTTAGGGTTTAGGATCTAGGTTTTAGGGTTTAGGGTTTATGGTTAAGGTATTTAGGGGTTTAATTTAGGGTTTAGGCTTTTGGTACTTTTCAATAAAGTCCGAGATTTATACAAATATTCATGGAATAGAATGACTTAGCAACAATTTAATAATGAAAGTATCTCAAATTTTGATCTACATATAAGTACAAGATAGCTGCTTGGTTAGGGTTATTTATGGGCTGAGGGTTCAGGGTTTTAGTATGGAGGGTTATGGTTTTGGTTTCTTAGGAGTAGTTTAGGGTTTAGGGTTTAATTTTTTTTCATTAATATATATGTTCGAGCTTAGGGTTAGGGGTTGAGGGTTGAATGTTTTAGGGTATAGGGCTTAGGGTTAAGGCTTTAGGGGTTAGGGTTTAGTGTATTTTCAATAATGTTGAGCTTTCGTGAATTAGAATGGCGTTATCACAATTTAATGAAACTATCTTCAATTTTGATCTATGATGAGTGCATGATACCTTCTTGCTTGGTTAGGGTTGTTTACGGCTCAAGGGTTTGGTGTTTTAGTATTGAGGGTTTAGGGTTTTTGTTTTTTAGGGGTAATTTAGGGTTTAGGAATTTTTCAATAATATGTCCGAGCTTAGGGTTAGGGAGGGTTTAGGGTTTTTAGGGCTATATGGATTAGGGTTTAGGCTTTAGGGAATTTTCAATAATGATCAAGCTTTCATGAATTAGAATGGCGTTAGTGCAATTTAATGAAAGTAAATCAAATTTTGATCTATAAGTGCATGATACCTGCATGCTTGGTTAGGGTTGTTTATGGGCCGAGGGTTTAGGCTTTTAGCATTGAGGGTTTAGGGTTTTGTTTTTTAGGGGTAGTTTAGGGTTTAGGAATTTTTCAATAATATGTCTGAGCTTAGGGTTAGGGAGGGTTTAGGGTTTTTAGGTGTATATGGATTAGGGTTTAGGCTTTAGGGAATTTTCAATAATGATCAAGCTTTCATGAATTAGAATGGAGTTAGTTCAATTTAATGAAAGTAAATCATATTTTGATCTATAAGTGCATGATACCTGCGTTCTTGGTTAGGGTTGTTTATGGGCCGAGGGTTTAGCCTTTTAGCATTGAGGGTTTAGGTATTTTTTTAGCGGTAGTTTAGGGTTTAGGATTTTTCAGTAATATGTTTGAGCTGAGGGTAAGGGGTTAAGGTGTTAGGGTGTTAGGGTTCAGGGTATTTTCAATAATGTTCGAGCTTTTGTGAATTAGAATGGCGTTAGCACAATTTAATGAAAGTATCTCAAAATTTTGATCTATTATGAATGCATGATATCTTCTTGCTTGGTTAGGGTTGTTTATGGGTCGACGGTTTAGGGTTTTAGTAATAAGGGTTTAAGGTTTTGTTTTTAGGGGTAGTTTAGGGTTTAGGGTTTAGGAATTTTTCACAAATATGTCCGAGCTTAGGGTCAGGGGTTGAGGGTGTATGGTTTTTAGGGGTATAGGTCTTAGGGTTTAGGCTTTAGGGATTATGGTTTAGAGTTTACGGTTTTAGGGTTTAGGGTTTAGGGTTTAGGGTTTAGGATCTAGGTTTTAGGGTTTAGGGTTTATGGTTAAGGTATTTAGGGGTTTAATTTAGGGTTTAGGCTTTCGGTACTTTTCAATAAAGTTTGATCTTTATGCATATATTTATGGAAAAGAATGACTTAGCAACAATTTAATAATGAAAGTATCTCAAATTTTGATCTACATATAAGTTCAAGATAGCTGCTTGGTTAGGGTTGTTTATGGGTGAGGGTTCAGGGTTTTAGTATGGAGGGTTATGGTTTTGGTTTCTTAGGGGTAGTTTAGGGTTTAGGGTTAATTTTTTTCATTAATATATATGTTCGAGCTTAGGGTTAGGGGTCGAGGGGTTGAATGTTTTTAGGGGTATAGGGCTTAGGGTTAAGGCTTTAGGGTTTAGGGTTTAGTGTATTTTCAATAATGTTTGAGCTTTCGTTAATTAGAATGGCGTTATCACAATTTAATGAAACTATCTTAAATTTTGATCTATGATGAGTGCATGATACCTGCTTGCTTGGTTAGGGTTGTTTATGGGTCAAGGGTTTAGTGTTTTAGTATTGAGGGTTTAGGGTTTTTGTTTTTTTAGGGGTAGTTTTTGGGTTTAGGAATTTTTCAATAATATGTCCGAGCTTAGGATTAAGGAGGGTTTAGGGTTTTTAGGGGTATATGGATTAGGGTTTAGGCTTTAGGGAATTTTGAATAATGATGAAGCTTTCATGAATTAGAATGGCGTTAGTGCAATTTAATGAAAGTAAATCAAATTTGATCTATAAGTGTATGATACCTGCATGCTTGGTTAAGGTTGTTTATGGGCCGAGGGTTTAGGCTTTTAGCATTGAGGGTTTAGGGTTTTGTTTTTTAAGGGTAGTTTAGGGTTTAGGATTTTTTAGTAATATATCCGAGCTTAGGGTAAGGGGTTGAGGGTATGTCTAATGTTTTTAGGGGTATAGGGCTTAGGGTTTAGGGGGTTATGGTTTAGGGAATTTTCAATGATGTTCAAGTTTTATTCCTATATTTGTTGAATAGAATGGTGTAACCGAATTAATAGAAGTATCTGTAATTTGACCTATAAGTGTGCATGACAACTGCTTGGTCAAGATTTAGGGGTTTAGTGTTTCGGGTTTCAGGGTTAGGGGTTTAGTGTTCGGGTTTTAGGGTTTAGGTATTTAGGGTTTCGAGAATTTTCAATAAAGTTCAAGCTTTATGCATATATTCATCTAAAGGAATAAATTAGCAAAAATTTAATAATGAAAGTATCTCAAATTTTGATCTACATATAAGTGCATGATACCTGCTTGTTTAGGGTTTTTTATGGGCCGAGGGTTCAGGGTTTTAGTATTGAGGGTTTTGGTTTTTTTACGGGTAGTTTAGGGTTTAAGAATTTTTCAATAACAATAATATGTCCGAGCTTAGGGTCAGGGAGGTTTTAGGGTTTTTAGGGGTATATGGCTTAGGGTTTAGGCTTGACGGAATTTTCTATAATGATCAAGCTTTCATGAATTAGAATGGCGTTAGTGCAATTTAATGAAAGTAAATCAAATTTTGATCTATAAGTGCATCATACCTGCTTGTTTAGGGTTTTTTATGGTCCGAGGGTTCAGGGTTTTAGTATTGAGGGTTTTGGTTTTTTTACGTGTTGTTTAGGATTTAAGAATTTTTGAATAGCAATAATATGTCCGAGCTTAGGGTCAGGGAGGTATTAGGGGTTTTAGGGGTATATGGCTTAGGGTTTAGGCTTGACGGAATTTTCTATAATGATCAAGCTTTCATGAATTAGAATGGCGTTAGTGCAATTTAATGAAAGTAAATCAAATTTTGATCTATAAGTGCATGATACCTGCGTGCTTGGTTAGGGTTGTTTATGGGCCTAGGGTTTAGCGTTTTAGCATTGAGGGTTTAGGGTTTTTTTAGCGGTAGTTTAGCGTTTAGGATTTTTCAGTGATATGTTTGAGCTTAGGGTAAGGGGTTAAGGTGTTAGGGTTCAGGGTATTTTCAATAATGTTCGAGCTTTTTTGAATTAGAATGGCGTTATCACAATTTAATGAAAGTATCTCAAAATTTTGATCTATTATGAGTGCATGATATCTTCTTGCTTGGTTAGGGTTGTTTATGGGTCGATGGTTTAGGGTTTTAGTAATAACGGTTTAAGGTTTTGTTTTTTAGGGGTAGTTTAGGGTTTAGGGTTTAGGAATTTTTCAGAAATATGTCCGAGCTTAGGGTCAGGGGTTGAGGGTTTATGGTTTTTAGGGGTATAGGTCTTAGGGTTTAGGCTTTAGGGATTTTGGTTTAGAGTTTACGGTTTTAGGGTTTAGGGTTTTTAGGGTTTAGGGTTTAGGATCTAGGTTTTAGGGTTTAGGGTTTATGGTTAAGGTATTTAGGGGTTTAATTTAGGGTTTAGGCTTTTGGTACTTTTCAATAAAGTTCGAGCATTATGCATATATTCATGGAATAGAATGACTTAGCAACAATTTAATAATGAAAGTATCTCAAATTTTGATCTACATATAAGTTCAAGATAGCTGCTTGGTTAGGGTTGTTTATGGGCTGAGGGTTCAGGGTTTTAGTATGGAGGGTTATGGTTTTGGTTTCTTAGGGTAGGTTAGGGTTTAGGGTTTAATTTTTTTTCATTAATATATATGTTCGAGCTTAGGGTTAGGGGTCGAGGGGTTGAATGTTTTTAGGGGTATAGGGCTTAGGGTTAAGGCTTTAGGGGTTAGGGTTTAGTGTATTTTCAATAATGTTTGAGCTTTCGTGAATTAGAATGGCGTTATCACAATTTAATGAAACTATCTTAAATTTTGATCTATGATGAGTGCATGATACCTGCTTGCTTGGTTAGGGTTGTTTATGGGTCAAGGGTTTAGTGTTTTAGTATTGAGGGTTTAGGGTTTTTTAGGGGTAGTTTAGGGTTTAGGAATTTTTCAATAATATGTCTGAGCTTAGGGTTAGGGAGGGTTTAGGGTTTTTAGGGGTATGTAGATTAGGGTTTAGGCTTTAGGGAATTTTCAATAATGATCAAGCTTTCATGAATTAGAATGGCGTTAGTGCAATTTAATGAAAGTAAATCAAATTTTGATCTATAAGTGCATGATACCTATATGCTTGGTTAGGGTTCTTTATGGGCCGAGGGTTTAGGCTTTTAGCATTGAGGGTTTAGAGTTTTGTTTTTAGGGGTAGTTTAGGGTTTAGGATTTTTTAGTCATATGTCCGAGCTTAGGGTAAGGGGTTGAGGGTATGTTTAATGTTTTTAGGGGTATAGGGCTTAGGGTTTAGGGGGTTATGGTTTAGGGAATTTTCAATGATGTTCAAGTTTTATTCCTATATTTGTTGAATAGAATGCTGTAATCGAATTAATAGAAGAATCTGTAATTTGATCTATAAGTGTGCATGACAACTGCTTGGTCAAGATTTAGGGGTTTAGTGTTTCGGTTTTCAGGGTTAGGGGTTTGGTGTTCAGGTTTTAGGGTTTAGGTATTTAGAGTTTTAATTTAGGGTTTAGGGTTTCGAGAATTTTCAATAAAGTTCAAGCTTTATGCATATATTCATCTAATGGAATAACTTAGCAAAAATTTAATAATGAAAGTATCTCAAATTTTGATCTACATATAAGTGCATGATACCTGCTTGTTTAGGGTTTTTTATGGGCCGAGGGTTCAGGGTTTTAGTATTGAGAGTTTTGGTTTTTTTACGGGTAGTTTAGGGTTTAAGAATTTTTCAATAACAATAATATGTCCGAGCTTAGGGTCAGGGAGGTTTTAGGGTTTTTAGGGGTATATGGCTTAGGGTTTAGTCTTGACGGAATTTTCTATAATGATAAATCTTTCATGTATTAGAATGGCGTTAGTGCAATTTAATGAAAGTAAATCAAATTTTGATCTATAAGTGCATGATACCTGCGTGCTTGGTTAGGGTTGTTTATGGGCCTAGGGTTTAGCGTTTTAGCATTGAGGGTTTTTTAGCGGTAGTTTAGCGTTTAGGATTTTTCAGTGATATGTTTGAGCTTAGGGTAAGGGGTTAAGGTGTTAGGGTGTTAGGGTTTAGGGTATTTTCAATAATGTTCGAGCTTTTTTGAATTAGAATGGCGTTATCACAATTTAATGAAAGTATCTCAAAATTTTGATCTATGATGAGTGCATTATATCTTCTTGCTTGGTTAGGGTTGTTTATGGGTCGACGGTTTAGGGTTTTAGTAATAAGGGTTTAAGGTTTTGTTTTTTAGGGGTAGTTTATTGTTTAGGGTTTAGGAATTTTTCAGAAATATGTCCGAGCTTAGGGTCAGGGGTTGAGGGTTTATGGTTTTTAGGGGTATAGGTCTTAGGGTTTAGGCTTTAGGGATTTTGGTTTAGAGTTTACGGTTTTAGGGTTTAGGGTTTTTAGGGTTTAGGGTTTAGGATCTAGGTTTTAGGTTTTAGGGTTTATGGTTAAGGTATTTAGGGGTTTAATTTAGGGTTTAGGCTTTTGGTACTTTTCAATAAAGTTCGAGCATTATGCATATATTCATGGAATAGAATGACTTAGCAACAATTTAATAATGAAAGTATCTCAAATTTTGATCTACATATAAGTTCAAGATAGCTGCTTGGTTAGGGTTGTTTATGGGCTGAGGGTTCAGGGTTTTAGTATGGAGGGTTATGGTTTTGGTTTCTTAGGGGTAGGTTAGGGTTTAGGGTTTAATTTTTTTTCATTAATATATATGTTCGAGCTTAGGGTTAGGGGTCGAGGGGTTGAATGTTTTTAGGGGTATAGGGCTTAGGGTTAAGGCTTTAGGGGTTAGGGTTTAGTGTATTTTCAATAATGTTTGAGCTTTCGTGAATTAGAATGGCGTTATCACAATTTAATGAAACTATCTTAAATTTTGATCTATGATGAGTGCATGATACCTGCTTGCTTGGTTAGGGTTGTTTATGGGTCAAGGGTTTAGTGTTTTAGTATTGAGGGTTTAGGGTTTTTTTAGGGGTAGTTTAGGGTTTAGGAATTTTTCAATAATATGTCTGAGCTTAGGGTTAGGGAGGGTTTAGGGTTTTTAGGGGTATATGGATTAGGGTTTAGGCTTTAGGGAATTTTCAATAATGATCAAGCTTTCATGAATTAGAATGGCGTTAGTGCAATTTAATGAAAGTAAATCAAATTTTGATCTATAAGTGCATGATACCTGCATGCTTGGTTAGGGTTGTTTATGGGCCGAGGGTTTAGGCTTTTAGCATTGAGGGTTTAGAGTTTTGTTTTTAGGGGTAGTTTAGGGTTTAGGATTTTTTAGTCATATGTCCGAGCTTAGGGTAAGGGGTTGAGGGTATGTTTAATGTTTTTAGGGGTATAGAGCTTAGGGTTTAGGGGGTTATGGTTTAGGGAATTTTCAATGATATTCAAGTTTTATTCCTTTATTTGTTGAATAGAATGCTGTAACCGAATTAATAGAAGAATCTGTAATTTGATCTATAAGTGTGCATGACAACTGCTTGGTCAAGATTTAGGGGTTTAGTGTTTCGGTTTTCAGGGTTAGGGGTTTGGTGTTCAGGTTTTAGGGTTTAGGTATTTAGAGTTTTAATTTAGGGTTTAGGGTTTCGAGAATTTTCAATAAAGTTCAAGCTTTATGCATATATTCATCTAATGGAATAACTTAGCAAAAATTTAATAATGAAAGTATCTCAAATTTTGATCTACATATAAGTGCATGATACCTGCTTGTTTAGGGTTTTTTATGGGCCGAGGGTTCAGGGTTTTAGTATTGAGGGTTTTGGTTTTTTTACGGGTAGTTTAGGGTTTAAGAATTTTTCAATAACAATAATATGTCCGAGCTTAGGGTCAGGGAGATTTTAGGGTTTTTAGGGGTATATGGCTTAGGGTATAGGCTTGACGGAATTTTCTATAATGATCAAGCTTTCATGAATTAGAATGGCGTTAGTGCAATTTAATGAAAGTAAATCAAATTTTGATCTATAAGTGCATGATACCTGCGTGCTTGGTTAGGGTTGTTTATGGGCCGAGGGTTTAGCGTTTTAGCATTGAGGGTTTAGGGTTTTTTTTAGCGGTAGTTTAGGGTTTAGGATTTTTCAATAATATGTTTGAGCTAAGGGTAATGGGTTAAGGTGTTAGGGTGTTAGGGTTCAGGGTATTTTCAATAATGTTCGAGCTTTTGTGAATTAGAATGGCGTTAGCACAATTTAATGAAAGTATCTCAAAATTTGGATCTATTATGAGTGCATGATATCTTCTTGCTTGGTTAGGGTTGTTTATGGGTCGATGGTTTAGGGTTTTAGTAATAAGGGTTTAAGGTTTTGTTTTTAGGGGTAGTTTAGGGTTTAGGGTTTAGGAATTTTTCAGAAATATGTCCGAGCTTAGGGTCAGGGGTTGAGGGTTTATGGTTTTTAGGGGTATAGGTCTTAGGGTTTAGGCTTTAGGGATTATGGTTTAGAGTTTACGGTTTTAGGGTTTAGGGTTTAGGGTTTTTAGGGTTATGGTTTAGGATCTAGGTTTTAGGGTTTATGGGTTAAGGTATTTACGGGTTTAATTTAGAGTTTAGGCTTTCGGTACTTTTCACTAAAGTTCGAGCTTTATGCATATATTCATGGAATAGAATGACTTAGCAACAATTTAATAATGAAAGTATCTCAAATTTTGATCTACATATAAGTTCAAGATAGCTGCTTGGTTAGGGTTGTTTATGGGCTGAGGGTTCAGGGTTTTAGTATGGAGGGTTATGGTTTTGGTTTCTTAGGGGTAGTTTAGGGTTTAGTGTTTAATTTTTTTTCATTAATATATATTTTCGAGCTTAGGGTTAGGGGTCGAGGGGTTGAATGTTTTTAGGGGTATAGGGCATAGGGTTAAGGCTTTAGGTGTTAGGTTTTAGTGTATTTTCAATAATGTTTGAGCTTTCGTGAATTAGAATGGCGTTATCACAATTTAATGAAACTATCTTAAATTTTGATCTATGATGAGTGCATGATACCTGCTTGCTTGGTTAGGGTTGTTTATGGGTCAAGGGTTTATTGTTTTAGTATTGAGGGTTTAGGGTTTTTGTTTTTTTAGGGGTAGTTTAGGGTTTAGGAATTTTTCAATAATATGTCCGAGCTTAGGGTTAGGGAGGGTTTAGGGTTTTTAGGGGTATATGGATTAGGGTTTAGGCTTTAGGGAATTTTCAATAATGATCAAGCTTTCATGAATTAGAATGGCGTTAGTGCAATTTAATGAAAGTAAATCAAATTTTGATCTATAAGTGCATGATACCTGCATGCTTGGTTAGGGTTGTTTATGGGCCGAGGGTTTAGGCTTTTAGGCTTGATGGTTTAGGGTTTTGTTTTTAGGGGTAGTTTAGTGTTTAGGATTTTTTAGTAATATGTCCGAGCTTACGGTAAGGGGTTGAGGGTATGTCTAATGTTTTTAGGGGTATAGGGCTTAGGGTTTAGGGGGTTATGGTTTAGGGAGTTTTCAATGATGTTTAAGTTTTATTCCTATATTTGTTGAATAGAATGGTGTAACCGAATTAATAGAAGTATCTGTAATTTGATCTATAAGTGTGCATGACAACTGCTTGGTCAAGATTTAGGGGTTTAGTGTTTCGGGTTTCAGGGTTAGGGGTTTGGTGTTCAGGTTTTAGGGTTTAGGTATTTAGGGTTTTAATTTAGGGTTTAGGGTTTCGAGAATTTTCAATAAAGTTCAAGCTTTATGCATATATTCATCTAGTGGAATAACTTAGCAAAAATTTAATAATGAAAGTATCTCAAATTTTGATATACATATAAGTGCATGATACCTGCTTGTTTAGGGTTTTTATGGGCCGAGTGTTAAGGGTTTTAGTATTGAGGGTTTTGGATTTTTTACGGGTAGTTTAGGGTTTAAGAATTTTTCAATAATATATATTCAAGCTAAGGGTTAGGGGTCAAGGGATTTATTGTTTATAGGGGTATAGGGCTTAGGGTTAAGACGCTAGGGTGTTAGGGTTAAGGGTATTTTCAATAATGTTCGAGCTTTCGTGAATTAGAATGGCGTTAGCACAATTTAATGAAAGTATCTCAAATTTTGATATATTATGAGTGCACGATATCTGCTTGCATGGTTAGGGTTGTTTATAGGTCGAGGGTTTAGGGTTTTAGTATTGAGGGTTTAACATTTTGTCTTTTAGGGGTAGTTTAGGGTTTAGGGTTTAGGAATTTTTCAGAAATATGTCCAAGCTTAGGGTCAGGGGTTGAGGGTTTAGGGTTTTTAGGGGTATAGGGATTAGGGTTTAGGCTTTAGGGATTATGGTTTAGGGTTTAGGGTTTTAGGATTTAGGGTTTAGGGGTTTAGGGGTTTAGGGGTTTTAGGGTTTAGGGTCTAGGTTTTAGGGTTTAGGGTTAGGGGTTTAGTGTTCAGGTTTTAGGGTTGATGGTTTAGGTATTTAGGGGTTTAATTTTGGGTTTAGGGTTTCGGGAATTTTCAATAAAGTTCGAGCTTTATGCATATATTCATCGAATGGAATAACTTAGCAACAATTTAATAGTGAAAGTATCTCAAATTTTGATCTACATATAAGTACAAGATACCTGCTTGGTTAGGGTTGTTTATGGGCCGAGGGTTCAGGGTTTTATTATTGAGGGTTTAGGGTTTAATTTTTTTTCAATAATATATATGTTCGAGCTTAGGGTTAGGGGTCGATGGGTTTAGTGTTTTTAGGGGTATAGGGATTAGGGTTAAGGCTTTAGGGGTCAAGGTTTAGTGTATTTTCAATAATGTTCGAACTTTGGTTAATTAGAATGGCGTTAGCGCAATTTAATGAAATTATCTTAAATTTTGATCTATGATGAGAGCATGATACCTGCTTGCTTGGTTAGGGTTGTTTATGGGTCGAGGGTTTAGTGTTCTAGTATTGAGGGTTTAGGGTTTTTGTTTTTTTAGGGGTAGTTTAGGGTTCAGGAATTTTTCAATAATATGTCCGAGCTTAGGGTCAGGGAGGTTTTAGGGTTTTTAGGGGTATATGGCTTAGGGTTTAGGCTTGACGGAATTTTCTATAATGATCAAGCTTTCATGAATTAGAATGGCGTTAGTGCAATTTAATGAAAGTAAATCAAATTTTGATCTATAAGTGCATGATACCTGCGTGCTTGGTTAGGGTTGTTTATGGGCCGAGGGTTTAGCGTTTTAGCATTGAGGGTTTAGGGTTTTGTTTTTTAGCGGTAGTTTAGGGTTTAGGATTTTTCAGTAATATGTTCGAGCTTAGGGTAAGGGGTTGAGGGTATGTTTAATGTTTTTAGGGGTATAGGGCTTAGGATTTAGGGGGTTATGGTTTAGGAAATTTTCAATAATGTTCAAGTTTTATTCCTATATTTGTTGAATAGAATGGTGTTACCAAATTAATAGAAGTATCTGAAAATTTGATCTATAAGTGTGCATGACAACTGCTTGGTCAAGATTTAGGGGTTTAGTGTTTCAGGTTTCAGGGTTAGGGGTTTGGTGTTCAAGTTTTAGGGTTTAGGTATTTAGGGTTGTAATTTAGGGTTTAGGGTTTCGAGAATTTTCAATAAAGTTCGAGCTTTATGCATATATTCATTGAATGGAATAACTTAGCAACAATTTAATAATGAAAGTATCTCAAATTTTGATCTACATATAAGTGCATTTTTGTTTAGGGTTTTTTATGGGCCGAGTGTTCAGGGTTTTAGTATTCAAGGCTTTGATTTTTTAGGGGTAGTTTAGGGTTTAGGGTTTAAGAATTTTTCAATAATATATGTTCGATCTAAGGGTTAGGGGTCGAGGGCTTTATTGTGTTTAGGGGTATAGGGCTTAGGGTTAAGGCATTAGGGGGTTAGGTTTCAGGGTTTTTTCAATAATGTTAGAGCTTTCGTGAATTAGAATGGCGTTAGCGCAATTTAATGAAAGTATCTCAAATTTTGATCTATTATGATTGCACGATACCTACTTGCTTAGTTAGGGTTGTTTATGGGTCGAGAGTTTAGGATTTTAGTATTGAGGGTATAAGGTTTTGTTTTTTAGGGGTAGTTTAGGGTTTAGGGTTTAGGAATTTTCCAGTAATATATTCGAGCTTAGGGTCAGGGGTTGAGGTTTAGGGTTTTTAGGGGTATAGAGCTGAGGGTTTCGGCTTTAGGGATTATGGTTTAGTGTTTAGGGTTTTAGGGTTTAGGGTTTACGGTTTTTAGGTTTTAGGGTTTAGGGTTTAGGTTTTAGGGTTTAGGGTTTAGTGTTCAGGTTTTAGGGTTGAGGTTTAGGTATTTAGGGGTTTAATTTAGGGTTTAGGGTTTCGGGAATTTCAATAAAGTTCGAGCTTTACGCATATATTCATGGAATATAATGACTTTGCAACAATTTAATAATGTAAGTATCTCAAATTTTGATCTACATATAAGTGCAACATAGCTGCTTGGTTAGGGTTGTTTATGGGTCGAGGGTTCGGGGTTTTAGTATTTAGGGTTTAGGGTTTTGGTTTTTTAGGGGTAGTTTAGGATTCAGGGTTTAATTTTTTTCCAGCAATATATATGTTCGAGCTTAGGGTTAGGGGTCGAGGGGTTTAGGGTTTTTAGGGGTATGGTTCTTAGGTTTAAGGCGTTAGGGTGTTAGGGTTCATGGTATTTTCAATAATGTTAGAGCTTTTGTGAATTAGAATGGCGTTAGCACATTTTAATGAAAGTATCTCAAAATTTTGATCTATTATGAGTGCATGATATCTGCTTGCTTGGATAGGGTTGTTTATGGGTCGAGGGTTTATGGTTTTAGTAATAAGGGTTTAAGGTTTTGTTTTATAGGGGTATTTTAGGGTTTAGGATTTAGGAATTTTTCAAAAATATGTCCGAGCTTAGGGTCAGGGGTTGAGGGTTTAGGGTTTTTAGGGGTATAGGTCTTAGCGTTTAGGCTTTAGGGATTATGGTTTAGGGTTTTGGGTTTTATGGTTTAGGGTTTTAGGGTTTAGGGTTTAGTGTTTTTAGGGTTTAGGGTTTAGGTCTAGGTTTTAGGGTTTAGGGTTTATGGTTTAGGTATTTAGGGGTTTAATTTAGGGTTTAGGGTTTCAGGACTTTTCAATAAAGTTCGAGCTTTATGCATATATTCATGGAATAGAATGACTTAGCAACAATTTAATAATGAAAGTATCTCAAATTTTGATCTACATATAAGTACAAGATAGCTTCTTGGTTAGGGTTGTTTATGGGCCGAGGGTTCAGGGTTTTAGTATTGAGGGTTTTGGTTTTGGTTTTTTGGGGGTAGTTTAGGGTTCAGGGTTTAATTTTTTTTATTAATATATATGTTCGAGCTTAGGGTTATGGGTCGAGGGGTTGAAGGTTTTTAGGGGTATAGGGCTTAGGGTTAGGGTTTATTGTATTTTCAATAATGTTCAAGCTTTCGTGAATTAGAATGGCGTTAGCGCAATTTAATGAAACTATATTAAATTTTGATCTATGATGAGTGCATGATACCTGCTTGCTTGGTTAGGGTTGTTTATGGGTCGAGGGTTTAGTGTTTTAGTATTGAGGGTTTAGGGTTTTTGTTTTTTAGGGGTAGTTTAGGGTTTAGGAATTTTTCAATAATATGTCCGAGCTTAGGGTTAGGGAGGGTTAGGGTTTTTAGGGGTATATGGATTAGGGTTTAGGCTTTAGGGAATTTCCAATAATGATCAAGCTTTTATGAATTAGAATGGCGTTAGTGCAATTTAATGAAAGTAAATCAAATTTTGAGGGTTTAGGGTTTCAGCATGATACTTGCGTGCTTGGTTAGGGTTGTTTATGGGACGAGGGTTTAGGGTTTCAGCATTGAGGGTTTAGGGTTTTGTTTTTAGGGGTAGTTTAGGGTTTAGGGGTTCGAGGGATTTATTGTTTTAGGGGTATATGGCTTAGGGTTAAGGCGTTAGGGTGTTAGGGTTCAAGGTATTTTCAATAATGTTCGAGCTTTCGTGAATTAGAATGGCGTTAGCACAATTTAATGAAAGTATCTCAAATTTTGATCTATTATGAGTGCACGATATCTGCTTGCATGGTTAAGGTTTTTTATGGGCATAGGGTTTAGGGTTTTAGTATTGAGGGTTTAAGGTTTTGTTTTTTAGGGGTAGTTTAGGGTTTAGGGTTTAGGAATTTTTCAGAAATATGTCTGAGCTTAGGGTCAGGGGTTGAGGGTTTAGGGTTTTTAGGGGTATAGGGATTAGGGTTTAGGCTTTAGGGATTATGGTTTAGGGTTTAGGGTTTTAGGATTTAGGGTTTAGGGTTTTAGGATTTAGGGTTTAGGGGTTTTAGGGTTCAGGGTCTAGGTTTTAGGGTTTAGGGTTAGGGGTTTAGTATTCAGGTTTTAGGGTTTATGGTTTACGTATTTAGCGGTTTAATTTAGGGTTTAGGGTTTCGGGAATTTTCAATAAAGTTCGAGCTTTATGCTTATATTCATGGAATAGAATGACTTAGCAACAATTTAATAATGAAAGTATCTCAAATTTTGATCTACATATAAGGACAAGATATATGCTTGTTTAGGGTTGTTCAATAATGTTCGAGCTTTCGTGAATTAGAATGGCGTTAGCGCAATTTAATGAAACTATCCTAAATTTTGATCTATGATGAATGCATGATACCTGCTTTCTTGGTTAGGGTTGTTTATGGGTCGAGGAGTATTCTAGTATTGAGGGTTTAGGGTTTTTGTTTTTTAGGGGTAGTTTAGGGTTCATGAATTTTTCAATAATATGTCCAAGCTTAGGGTCAGGGAGGGTTTAGGGTTTTTAGGGGTATATGGCTTAGGGTTTAGGCTTTAGGGAATTTTGAATAATGATCAAGCTTTCATGAATTAGAATGGCGTTAGTGAAATTAAATGAAAGTAAAACAATTTTTGATCTATAAGTGCATGATACCAGCGTGCTTGGTTAGGGTTATTTATGGGCTGAGGGTTTAGCGTTTTAGCATTGAGGGTTTAGGGTTTTGTTTTTTAGGGGTATTATAGGGTTTAGGATTTTTTCAGTAATATGTCCGAGCTTAGGGTAAGGGTTGAGGGTATGTTTAATGTTTCTAGGGGTATAAGGCTTAGGGTTTAGGGGGTTATGGTTTAGGGAATTTTCAATAATGTTCAAGTTTTATTCCTATATTTGTTGAATAGAATGGTGTTACCGAATTAATAGAAGTATCTGGAAATTTGATCTATAAGTGTGCATGACAACTGCTTGGTCAAGATTAGGGGTTTAGTGTTTCGGGTTTCAGGGTTAGGGGTTTGGTGTTCAGGTTTTAAGGTTTAGATATTTCGGGTTGTAATTTAGGGTTTAGGTTTTCGAGAATTTTCAATAAAGTTCGAGCTTTATGCATATATTCATCGAATGGAATAACTTAGAAACAATTTAATAATGAATGTATCTCAAATTTTGATCAAAATATAAGTGCATGATACATGCTTGTGTCGTGGTAGTGGTGGCACGGTAGATGCCATGGGTAGGCTAAAGTATGGGGCCAATGGATGCTAGAGGGATCCCGGGAGGGAAGATGTAGTATTTCTACACTCAACTGACCAATAAGTAGACCTTTATTCCTCTTCTCAGGAACTACAAGTGCTCCTAGAGCTATATCATAGAGAAGAAGAAATTACTACACGAGAATTTCGGTGTGGAATGAATCGATCCCCCTCTTTGGAGCCCGTTCCCCTCCTTATAAAGGGGTTCCTTGACTCCTTCTAGGGATGACGTGGCAAGCATATTCTTGGAATATGCTTGTCCCAAAATGGTAACTCGGCGGCCTCCTTTCTGTGTCCCCCTTCTATCGGTGGCAATGTTCCAGAGACCTTCACATGTGCGCCTCGAGCTTCCTCACTCTCACCTCCGTGACGCTTGTCCTCCCTTCTGCAGCTTTGCTCCTTGTCCTTAGCGCTTGGCTCTGTCTAGATTCTTCCTAGCCAGTAACTAGGGTTTGACTATAGGCACCTTATTCTCCTGCAAGTTTCATGTTACTCGGCCTCATCTCGCATAACTCGGCTCGGCCTTCACCTGCATACAAGTCGATCAGCCTCATTCGGCCGTCATAGCTCATACATCGGCCGAGTAAGGTGTTACTCATTCTATATTTGCCATGGCTCTGCCTATCTCGGCCGGATCTTACATGATTCGGCCGACACAGTCAGTAATTCGGCTTAAGGTAAGGGAGACTCCTTTCTTCTTTCCCCTATCTTGAACCTATCCGGGGTCACCCCCAACATTAGTCCCCGAAGCTGGTGCGGTCCTGCCGAAAACCTCGGCTGGGCCACATTAGTTTCCAGACATTTATCTTCTTTCTTTCTTTCCGAGGTATTTCTCAGCCTATGTTCTTTTTACATTATTCTCTTCCTCATTTCATTCTTTTCTCGCTGTGAGATACGCTCCGAGTTATCTCCTTTCGTTCGAGATATATGCTTGGCTTCCTGGGTAAGCCTCGTCCTACGTGTCCCATTCATCATGGTTCTCTAGTTTTTTGTTCCTCTACAGTGTCCACTGACAAGCTACAGTGATTACTGCGCCCGTCGCATCAGCGTAGTGACGCCTTGAGTACCCCATCAGTCAGAAGGCCCGATCCCCTCCTGCGCCAGGAGGTCTTCGGTGTGGCTCCACTACCTGCGAGCGGTTAAGCCAAACACGCGATTATGCGGTTATAGTGGCACAACCATGATCCCACTACGGTTAACCCTACGCGGTTATAAAGAGGGGAGCGGGGTTGGACGATTCACTTTCCCCCTTTCTTTTCCCTTCATCTTCTTCCTTGCACCGCCGCCTCTGTTCGTGTTCCAGCGGCCGCGCCATCGTCGTCCCCCTCGACGGTCACGCTGCGGTTCTCCGGCTCGCACGACCTCGCCGCAGTGCCTCCGCTTTGGCGTTCTCGCCGGTGAGTTTTTCTACAGCGCCACCGCTAGGTCCCTGTTCTAGGCATCTTTCTAGTTTTTCAAGATTCCCACATGTTCCGCGGCGTGCTCCTCCGCTGTTTCAGCATCGCCGCGACGGGGCCCTGCACCAATATGCCTCTCCCCGCCGCCAGTTTTTCCTCTGTCGATTCCTCCGACGAGCCTATGTCTAGCTCCGCTGGCGGTGCTCTCGTCGGGGAAGATGACCTTGCGGCCGGTCCAGAGCGTGGGTCCTGGCAGGGTTCCACGGTTACTCGCCGTGAGATAGAGTGGCTACTCAAAACACGCCGGATTCCCGCCGAGGTGAGTTGTCGCTTACCCGGCAAAGAATCGTCTCCAGTACTCAATGAGGGCGAGTGCGTAGTTTTTATGTCCCACTTCGCTCTTGGATTCGGCCTCCCACTTAGCGACTTTACTAGGGGCTTCCTTGATTATTTCGGCCTTTAGCCGCATCACCTGCCGGCTAACACCGTTGCCTCTCTGTCGGCCTTTATCTCGGCTTCGGAGGGGTACTTCGGCCTCTGGCCTTCCGTAGATATTTGGTCCAAGTTCTTTCAGATCCGAGCCAACGTAGTGCCGAACAAATCTCTATGTTCCCCCGTGTCGCCGGCCTCGAATCTTGTAAGAAGTGGCATAGATCATTTTTATATGTCAAGAATACTGGGAAAGAGGATAAGGTTCGGCTCCCCGCTTTCTCTATCGGTCCTCCCTCCAAGAAGAATTGGATCTACAATCCTAGGAAAAGCCATGCTCTTGCCGAAGCATTTGAGATCCGGCTTAAAGAACTGATTCGTGCTGGGCTCCGAGGTGAAGATTTGATGACTGCATTCGTCAGTAGCCGAATCTACCCTTTTCAGCTTCGCTCTCATAAGCTCTGTTATATGAGTGGTCCTCTGGATCCCAACCGAGTATCTACAGTTGAGCTTGACGATTATCAAATCTATAAGCGCGTCCAGGCTATTTTCAAGACCGAGATGCCTGAAGAATGGAAATGGGGATTGAAGCCATTTTCTCGCGGGAATCCTCCTCCTCAGGTAAGTTACACACTAATGTTTTCTTCTGAGTTGCTTTTTCAAATATTCTTTTGCTAACTCTTATTTGCTTCTCTCGCAGAGGTTTACGGAGCAGAACACAGAAGATGCCGAGGTTTTGGCTCTTCCCTGGACTGCTGATCGCAATACCCCGGACAATGGGGAACCTGACTCGGAGGAATTTGTCCCTAAGTCGGATGTTGCTCCTGTTCGTACCCGGATAAAGATCTCGACCCGTGCGGATGAAGGTGACTCGGACGACGTCCAAATTCTTGAGGTAGTTGCCGTGGTGCCTATCTCTTACGCATTTCCGGCTCCTTCTTTCCCTGCTAATCAAGCTGGTTAGGTGCACGATGCCGAACCTCTTGCTTCCGAGGCTCCTGTTGCTTCGAAGAAGCGTACTGCTTCGACGGATCCCTCCGGTGCTTTTCCCAAGAAGCGAGTCAAGAAGTCTGCCCAGCATATCCCGAGGCGTAAGACCATGCCTGGGGTTACTAGGTGAGTTTATTTTTATATGTATTTATTGTTTCTCTCTCTGTTTCTGACTCGGCTTTTACTTCCTTGCAGAGCTCCTCTTTCCACAAATCCAAGCGGTCCGAGTATGACAACCCATAGTACTCGGCCGTCTTCTCCCCCACCTCTGGAGGATACTCGGGTTCCCAGTCCCTCTCGTGTTGATTCTCCTCCTGCGCTGACTAACGTATCACCCCAACAAGATGAGCCTATCGCTCCCACCGTTATTGCCGACATAACCCCCACACTGGATCACCCGGCTGAGCCTGCTGTCCCTCTCAAGACCGCCGAGGTTTCCCCCAATGATCCTTTGATCACCGAAGTTCCAGCTCCTACTCCAACTCCTATCGAGGATACCACCACCTCGGCCCCTTTGGAAACTATAGTTCCTCCTGCCACCAAGAACACGGTTCCTAGTGCTGAAGTTATTGCCCCTGCCGAAGTCTCTACTAAGAGCAAGAAAGTCGTTGTCACTAAACCCTCGGCATCTCAAAAGGGTCCAACAAGCTCTTCTCAGCCCAGCATTGCTGATGCACTTCGCAAAGGAGCTCCTACTTCTAAACCACGTGTCGCCCTTGCCACCGACACTCATCTTATTCTTCATAAGAGTCCGGCGGCGACTGCAGTTACTCAGCATGCCCGAGGTAAAGTGCTGACCCGTACTGAGAGCGGGAATAGCCTTGGCTCACTGGTGGAATATGCGAACAACTGGAATGCCGCCGATCAACTTGAGGGCAATCCAAGTAGCCAACCATTTCAACTTTCCGACATCAATAGTCGTTTGCATATGGCAGCTAAAATTGTTCTCGAAAGTGATAAGATGAACTAGGTAAGCGTCTTCGTTGATACTTGGTCTATTATTCAGACGATATTATACATATATATTAGTCCCCGAAGCTTGCAACCGGATAATTTGTTGTTCGTTTGGAAGCTTCATCTTGTTTTAAATGCATTACATGATTTACTTGATCTTGATATATTCTACGTTTGATTATATAACCATCTGTATCCGAGTCAAGTTTTACTTGATTCGGATCTGCTTTACTTTTGAATATCTAGACACCTAGATCCGAGTCAAGTTTTTCTTGATTCGGATCTGCCTTACTTTTGAATATCTAGCCATCTAGATCCGAGTCAATTTTTACTTCATTCGGATCTGCTTTAGTTTTGAATATCTAGCCATCTAGATCCGAGTCAAGTTTTACTTGATTCAGATCTTCTTTAGTTTTGAATATCTAGCCACCTAGATCTGAGTCATGTTTTACTTGATTCGGATTTGCTTTAGTTTTGAATATCTAGCCACCTAGATCCGAGTCAAGTTTTACTTGATTCAGATGTGCCTTAGTTTTGAATATCTAGCCACCTAGATCCGAGTCAAGTTTTACTTGATTCGGATCTGTCTTAGTTTTGAATATCTAGCCATCTAGATCCGAATCCAGTTTACTTGATTCGGATCTGCTTTAGTTTTAAATATCTAGCCATCTAGATCCGAATCCAGTTTACTTGTTTCAGATCTGTCTATTCTTTGCGTAACTTGTTTCCTTTTTTCAGGTTGCCCATGATCGGCAGACAGCTGAATTTCAAAGGTTGCTTTTTGCGCACAAGAAACTACAAGATAAATATGAGCAGATTGTCCCTGTTGTGAAGAAAACTGGTAAATCAATTGGTCCGTGTAATTTCTCTTATCTTTCTAATAGATTTTTTTCGTGTTAATTAGTTTGTTGCTGGTGCGCAGCTGGTATCAACAACCTGAATGCTCGCCTTACCAAGAAAGTTGGCGTTCTTGAAGGTTAGTTACTCCTTATGCCTTTTAATTTGTCTACTGTTTGTTCGAGATAAATCTTGGGTCCCTTACAACCTTCCGGCTTTGGTATAGCCGAGTTACAAACACTTGCAGCGTCGCATCAAGAATGCATATCTATGCCTGATATGATGCTGCATTTTTAGAACAAGCTGCCGCTCATTCGGCGCAACTCAAGGAAAAAGACGACAAGATAACCCGGTTGCGTGCCGAGGTTGAATCTCTCAAGCTTTCCCAGAAATCTGAGTTGGAAAAAGTTGATCAAGAGTTCTCTGAAGAAAAGAACCGACATAGTCTACAGTTGCAGAAAGATAAGGAACTTCTTGATGCTGTCGAATTAAAGAACCGGGCGATGAGCGAGGAAATCATTCTCTTTGAGAAGAGTAGGACCGACTGGTCCCAGGATCTCCATAAAATGCTGAATTACATCCATCGTAAGTTTTTGTCTCTCACCGAGTTATCCTTCCTCTTTTCTTATTCTAACCCATATGTCGTTTTTTCGTGCAGATCATTTTCCAGAAGCTAAACCCGTGAGCTCCAAGGTTGAGATTTCTTCTCGTGAGCACCGAGGTGTTCCCGTTGCTTAAAATCCAGATTATTCCATAGAAGATTTCCCGATTGCCGTCGGTGCTGCTATTGGACCAATGAAGATTATGGGAAGAGATCTGGTGCAAGCAGATATCCGAGCCTACCATGTTCTCTGGCCAAATTCGCCGGATATTGATGAAGTTGAAGTGCTTGTGGCGAGGATAATGACATCTCAAACTCAACTTAACCTCTGGAGGGAATCTGCTGGAAGAGCTGGTGCTGATATGACACTTACGGACGTTTTGTCTTGGTACGAGGATATCTCCCTCGATATTCTGATGAATCTGTGCACCGGCTCTCCTTGGGTTGAGAATCCGGAGTTCGTTGCTCGCCGTCAGGCCCGTGCCTTCCAGCTTATCGAATATGCTGATTTGCATCATTGGATCGAGGGTCCGAGTTTTCTTCCCAACTCGACCGATCAAGATGAATCGGAGGATGGTTCAGATAATGCCAATGATTACAATGACACCTCAGATGAGGATGACGACACGTGATCGATTTCCAAAGGAACTGAAACCTCTCGAGATCAAGTTGGCATCTCCCAGCAGCCAGAGCTTGCCCTAGAGGTTACTATGGCCCCCGTTGATGCCGAGTAACCTCTGCTGAGGCCCACACAACCTCGGAGCGCCCAGTTCCTAGAGATGCCCTTTTGAAGGAGACCGAGGTCATTCCGCCTGCGTCCGAGACACCCAGGTCCAATGCTCCTGATACTGCTACTGCCCCTCCTATGGGTGATTCGGCCTCTGCCGGTGTCTAGTTTCAAAAAACTCTTAGTAGCTTAAGCCCCCGGTATGCCAGGCATATGATGTCATTGAAACAATTGTCCGCCTTTTGGTTTAGTGTGAACCCTTTTGCCTTGTGCCTCTGAGGCACTGATAATGGTAATTGTTGTTAGTTTATCTAACTAACTCTATCATATCTTTGCTTTGCCAAATTTTATCTTCATAGATCCGGATCATATTTTCCCATATGACTGATTTTCGCTCAACATCTAACTTGTGTTCCTTATGTGAACTTGGTTGTATAGTTGTCATTTTCGCAACTTCTCCTTGAAGTACTATGTTCTAAGCCCATCAATTGACTTACCACCCTCTCCGAGGTATTCATTGGTAAAATGATATAGATAGGGTACATCCTTTATTATACCTCGACTTGTTGGGGTTGTCATTCTTGTTACTATGATTTTTAGAAATCGTTGTCTGTTTCCTCCTTGTTATTTCTTTGATGGCCGAGGTAAGCTTACATCGCATCTTGTGATTTATGATTGACAAGTCGGGGAAGTCCCCGAGTTTCTGCTTCAGTTATTGAACTCTTATGTGTATGACAAAAATCAGCGGGCAATATAAGTCAGTCCCCGAGTTACCGCTCGAGTTACTGAAGTTTTACACATGCTCAAAAAATATCAAACAACATGAAGCAGTCCCCGAGTTATTACTCAATTTGTCGAAATATAATTCATAATTCAACACAAAGAACATCATGGGGAAGTCCCCGAGTCACTGCTCTGGGTGCCGAAGTTTAATACATAGTTCAAAACAAGAAATAACATGGTGCAGTCCCCGAGTCACTGTTCTGTCACATCCCAAGATTTTGGAAATTGGGACTAGAAAAAAATTGCATTTGCATGACATTCATGAGCATTGCATTGCATATTTGCATCAAGAAAAATCCCTAAATAAAAATAAAGGACTAAAACCCTAAATAGTATATGCCACTTTGCTCCTAAAGAGAATTAAATTGGTTTTATAAAAACCCACTGTTGCTAAGGCAGTGATTATTGCTAAATTATAGCCTAAAAAGATCCAATGAATATTACAAAATTTTACAAACGAAATTGAGCTCATTTGGACCTATTATGAAAAGTTATGGAATAAATACAAACAAATAAAGATATAAATAAAATGACATATACAATGATTTATAAATCCACCATTTGCAAACTAGTAAAAAGATTACAAATATGATCCTACAATGATCTATTCGATTTTAGAAAATTTTAGAAATAAGTTTGAACTCATTTGGAGTTTGTATGTGAAAGTTATGAGGAAAACAAATAAATAGAAAATGGAAAAAAGAAAAAAAACTAACTGGGCCGTCCAAGCCAGCCGGCGGCCCATCTAGGCATCCGACCGGAGCACCAGGCACGGGCACTGATCGATCCCATGGGTGCTTTAAAAAGCATGCAAAAATCAGGTTTTTAAACCTATCTCTATTCAAACAATTGTATCTTTTAATCTACAACTCCAAATCGACTTCCGTTTGTTTCTACTTGTTCCCTACTCCAAAATCTATCTCTCCACCGTCCTAAACCTCCATATAAACCCATGGAGCCACAGATATATGAGTTTCCCTTATCGAAATCCCGAATCTACACATGCCCGAATCTTATTTCGTTTATTCACCCATCTAGACTTCGTCGTTTGCCTTCGGCCAAAACACGAAAGTTGTAGATCTCGTCGAAATCTTTCAATCCCGAGAAATCTCACCTCTTTTCATCCACCACAGCCAGAGAATTTCGCATCGCAATATTTCAGATATGACGGTGTAAATCCAAGATGTACTCGCGCTCGTTTCTTCAAATCCAAATTCCTTTGGTGAGAAGGTAGGACTAATGATTCCTCACAACTTTCATGTTGTAAGTTTTTAAATTTGACCTATGGATTTGTCTCTCTAACACAGATCTATTTCTTGTCTATTCTGAGCAAAAAATCGGGTCAATCTCCTCTCCTAGCCACTGGATCTCATCCCGACGGTCAAGATTAGAGCTTATCAACGAAGTGCTATGAGCCAACCAGATCTCGCCACGTGTCAATGCCAGGTCAGCCCCGCGTCCTAGTCAGCATAGAATATTCCCAAGGAATATTTCCTATAGATTTGAAATTGAATTTAATTTGCAGAAAATTATGTAAACTTGCAAAAATCATATAAAAAGATTCATAGATCCAAAAATAGCAAATTATATATCAATGGATTCAGAAAAACGTGTAGAATATTAATGTAACATTAGATCTAACCTTTACAGTATGTCTTTACTGTCGTAATTTAATTAGTTTTAATGGTCTTTTAGGTTAATAAATTCATAGGAAATTAAAAATATGAACAATATATCAAATTGAAGATACTATAATGTAGATTAATAATATCTGGTTGGATCCAACCTTTGCAGATTATTTACCCCGTAGTGATTTAATTAGTTTTAATGGCTTTAGAAATTATTAAATTCATAGTAAATTATTTGCATATCACAAAAATATAAATAATATACCATTGTAAAGCTAGTTCCAATTAGATCATCAATTGCAAATGGTTCAGGCAAATACTGTAAGGTTTTGCAGTAATTAAATAAATGGTTTAATGGCTTATTTAGAGTAATAAATTCATAAGAAAATAAATAATGTTCAGAAAATTACAAATAATATGTCCCTGGAATACAATCACGTGAAGTTTACAGATCTGATTTTATTTTGATTTGTAGACAATAGAAACTATTTAAATGATTTAAAACTCATTAAAGACTATTTAAATCATACAAAAAGATCTATAACTCCGATTAGGGTGAATCCAATGCCTACTGGTTCGTATTAATGTCCTCTATCCATTAAACCCAAGAAATAAATTTAATTCGACAGTTAGAATAGGCGTTACAACAGAACTATTCAAAACCCTATATTGTCAAGTAATTATTAATAATAAGTACTCCATTGCATTATTTGGTCTCTTGCATGCATCATAGACTTCAGTATTGTTTAAAGAACTAAAATAGCAACCATTGTGACTTATTAAATTGTCATGCATGCATTTGTTGCATTTGTTTGATCTCTATGTGCTATTGTTTATGTTGTATGCAATTGTTTGATCGATAGATTGCGAGGAGTGCAACGTGTGTGATTGCATTGAACGACTTCAACTACAATCAGGGCAAGTAGATGCTACTTTTTTCCTGATGTTGTCCTACTATTTTTCAATGCATTGTCGTGTATTTTGTAGATGCATGTGTAGGAAATTACTATCGCTATGCTATATCCTATTATGTGGTAGGGATTTCCTGTAGATGAGCCACCGTTGGTAGATGTGCTTAGCTATGCTATGGTATACGAGGGCTGGGTTACATCACTGAAAGTTGTTTCTAAATGTGTTGGTTTGCGAAAACTAAAAACAACTTAATCAATGAATCTCCTGGGTGTGATGGGATTAAAAATTTTGGTGGTATCATTGCGGAAAGTCACCCAGGTATCAAGAGAAAATGATTGGATTCTTTATTTTATAGCTTACGTGTACAACCATGTGCCAATAATGAAATGAGCGGTTGGTTGGACTCAGTAGGTTGTGGTAACTCGAACCCACGTATCCAGAGATGTAGAATTTTTGTAGGTTGGACTGGTACGTGTCGGGTTTGGGGAGCTACTTCCCGAACGGTCCCTTCTTGGACTTATCCCTATCATCACCCAATATGAGAGTGGTGGTACGAGTTGGGCTGGCCAAGTCACATCGGTAAAGTGTACTAACCCCTGCAGGGTGTATAAACTAATCGATTAGCTGTGTCCCCGGTTATGGACATCTGAGTTGCTTGATATTGAGTTCATGACATGTTTCTCGCTCATTCTAATTTCCTAATTGCTTTAATATTGATGGGTTAACTTAATTAGGATCTTTTCAAAGAAAATCAAAAACTGTTTATGAAAGTAGGACAAAGGTGTTTGCAAATGCAAGCTAGCCACATCTCCACTTGCCAAATATGCATGTAGATGCTAGGATTATTGTCTCCTTACTTAGCTCTACTTGCCATACATTCCATGTATTGACCCTTCGGGGCTGCTACGTTTTATGTTGCAGGTTATTATTCCAATTCTGAGTGATCGAATAGGTCGCGATACTCCACTCAACAGTTGTTCGCCTGTGGCACAATTGAAGATGGAGCCTATCAATTGTTTATGCTTCCGTATGCTACTTGATATTGAGCTAGCCTTGAGCTACGCCCTTATTGTAATAATTGCAAATTCTGGATCAATTCGTTATTCATGATGCACTATTAAATTCTTTGGTATTCATCTATACTGTGTGTGCCAGTGAACCGATCCAGGGATTGGCACTATACACATGAACTCAGCCTTATCAGGCGAGGGTGTTACATGCTCGGGGTGCCGATGTTTGATACATTCTTGATATTTTGACTTGGTGCGTCACATCACAATATGCAATATAAGGCTTCTAAGTGTAGAACGGGCTAAGTAAGGCTATGTTCCATGGTCTTTTTGATTCATCTCCAGCCTTGTTTGCCTTGTTCTTTTCTGGTGACTGAGCGTCGATCAGGTAATATGCATCATTGTGCAATGCTTACTCATGATGAATGGTCCTTCCCATGGGGGTGAGATCTTGTGCATGTCGGCTGTGTGTTGCACTAGCCGAAGAACTAAATCTCCTTCTTTAAAAACTCTCGGACTGACTTTTTTGCTATGATATCTTCTGATCTCTTACTGATAAATAGTTGATCTCGATAATGCCAATTCCCTTGCTTCCTCCAGCAGATCCACGTCGTCTTGCCGCGATATTTCGTTTACCTCGGCACTTGTGTACTGGACCACTCTTGGTGTGTCATGCATTATGTCGGATGGAAGTACAGCTTCTGCCCCGTATACTAGAAAGAATGGGGTATACCCCGTTGATCTATTTGGGGTGGTCCTGAGGCTCCATAGTACTGCTGGAAGCTCCTCAATCCAGCATCCTGCCGACCTTTGCAGTGGTTCGATTAGCCGAGGTTTTATTTCTGATAATACCTGTCCATTTGATCTTTCTACTTGCCCATTTGATGCCGGGTGAGCCACCGAGGCAACATCTAGTCTTATGTGTTTCTCTTGGCAGAACCTAGCAAAAGGTCCTTCAGCGAAGTTTGTGCCATTATCCGTGATAACACTGTGTGGGTATCCATATCTCAAGATAATATCTTTGAGGAATTTCACCGCTGTGGGTCCGTCACATTTTCTTATTGGTTTCACTTCGATCCACTTTGTGAAATTGTCCACCATGACCAGTATATGAGTCATTCCGCCTCGGGCAGGCTTGAATGGACCTACCATATCCAAACACCTTACAGAAAAGGGCTAGGTGATTGGTATTGTTTTTAACTCGGACGAAGGCAGATGTATCTTGTTCGCGTATCTCTGGCAACCATTACACCTTTCTACTAATTCTTTTGCTTCCTTCAGCGCAGTCGGCCAATAAAATCCATGCCTAAATTCTTTGGACACTAGGGCTCTGGACGAGGCATGATGCCCACATTCTCCCTGATTTATATCCAAAAGTATTTCCTACCCTTCTACCGAGTCGACACATCGTTGCAGTACGCTCGTGACACTTCTCTTATACAGCTCATTGTTTATGATTGTGTAGGCTTTTGCTCTTCTCACTATCTGTCTAGCTAGGACCTCATCACTCGGCAAGATTTCTTCTTTAAGGGATGAAAATATGGGTTGTGCCCATGTCGGCGTGACTTTCTCCGGGGAAATTATATTGTCAATTTCCATAATTTCCACCGACATAACATCTTTGGGCTTTTCCGTGCTCACTCGTGGGTCGGCTGAATTAGCCTTTAAATGATTCGGGTCATATACTTTGTCTATTTCCATTGGGACATTTCCTTCTATCTGTTCTGCCGAGATACGAATTGACTCGGATTCTGGCGAAGGTGTAATTGAAGGTTTTCTCAGGTGCTCCAGAGCTATGCCCGGGGGAATTGACTGCCTATTCGATCCGAGTTTTGACAGTGTATCTGCATCGTCATTTTCTGCCCGAGGTATGTGATGAAACTCGCACCCGTCAAAATAACCATTGATTTTTTGCACATGAAACCTATACAGGGCCATATTCGCATCTAGCGCGTCCAAATTGCCTGATACTTGCTGTACTTCCAGGTCTGAATCCCCGTAGCACAGGATCCGACGTATACCAATCTCTTTTTCCATTTTTAACCCATGGACGAGCGCTTCATACTCGTCCACATTGTTTGATGCAGCGAAATGTATCTGCATCACCTATTTCAGCTGATCTTTTTTTGGCGAAGTTAGTACTATTCCTGCCCCTAGCCCATTTCTTAGCTTGGACCCGTCAAAATGCATAGTCCAATAGTTCGGATCTGACAATGGGGCTCATATTGTACCTCGGACCAATCCACAAAGAAGTCGGCCACTGCCTGAGATTTGATTGCATCTCGCCTATCAAATTGCGGAGCATAAGGTGATAACTCGATTGCCCATTTTGCTATTCGGCCACTTGCATCTTTGTTTCTTAATATTTCGGCTATGGGTGCTTCACAAATCACTTTTATCGGATGTTCTTCGAAGTAGTGTTTGAGTTTTTTCGCCGACATGTATACTCCATAAGCCATCTTCTGGTAGTGCGAGTAGTTCTGCTTCGAGGACGATAATACCTCACTTAGGTAATATACTGGCCTTTGTATTGATTTCTCCCCTTCATTCCGCTCCACGATGACTACCGCACTTACCACTCTGTTAGTAGCTGCCACATAGAGTAGCATAGGCTCTTTTGACAATGGAGAATCCAAAATCGATGCTGTGACCAACATCTTTTTTAACTCATGAAATGCATTATCGGCCTGTGGTGTCCAGATGAACTTGTCAGATTTTTTCATCTGTTGGTATAGAGGTAATGCCATTTCCCCTAGCCGACATACGAATCGACTCAGAGAAGCCAGACATCCTGTAAATTTTTGTACATTGTTCAGACACCTCGGCAGTTCCATTCTTTCAACTGCTCGGATCTTAGTTCGATTTGCCTCTATACCTTGGCTTGACATGAGGAAACCGAGTAATTTTCCAGCCGGCACACCGAAGGTACACTTTTCCGGGTTAAGTTTCATTCGGAACCTTCTCAGGTTTGCGAATGTCTGCCGAATATCCTCCAGGAGCGTTTTGCTCTCTTTGGTATTTATAACCACATCGCCGAGATACACTTGCACATTCGTTCCTATCTGGTCATGTAGACATTTTTGCATGCATATTTGGTACGTTGCTCCTGCATTACGCAGTCCGAATGGCATGGTGCGATAGCAATAAGCCCCATACGGGGTGATAAACGCAGTCTTTATTTGACCAGCCGGGTTTGACGGTATCTAGTGGAAACTAGAATACGTGTCTATAAATGATAACAGCTCACAACCAGCGGTCGAATCAATGACTTGGTATATCCTAGGTAAAGGAAAAGGATCTTTGGGACACGCCTTATTGAGGTTCGTGTAATCGATGCACATTCGCAATAGGATGGCAACATTTGGGTCATCCTTTTTCTTTTCTACCAACACCGGATTTGATAGCCAATCCGGGTGAAGCACTTCCATGATGAACCCGGCTGCAAGGAGACGAGCTATCTCATCCTCTATTATCTTTCTCCTGTCTTCGGCGAAGCAGCGGAGAGGTTGCTTCACCGGCCTTGCCCCTGGCCTTACATGCAAAGAGTGCTCAGCCAACTCCGTCGGGACACCTTGCAAGTCCTGAGTTGACCACACAAAGATATCCCGATTCTCGCGGAGGAAGTTAGTGAGCTCGCTTTCCTATTTGGCATCTAGGCCAGCACCAATCGTGATGGTGCGCTCTCGGAACTGATCATCTATCTGGATCTTTTTCGTCTCTTTAGTCGGCTGGAAAGATATACTCCCATGCGGGTTGGCTAATGCCGGCATATTAAGCTGTGGCGACTGAACCAGAGCTGCTACTTCTTGTATCCTTCTTTTCTCCCTCGCAATTACCAATGATTCGGCCAGGTTTGACCCGGCTAAAGCACATTCCATTGATTTTCTGTAATCCCCGGCCACTGTTATTACCCCCTAAGGCCCTGGCAACTTCATTTTCAAGTAGTTAATGTGACAGCTGCTCATGAACTTAGCCAGTGCTGGCCGTTCGAGTAAAGCATGATAGCAACTTTCTAGATCAACCACCTCAAACTCCAGATTCTCCACTCTACAATTCTCCCTTGTGCCGAATAACACATCTACTCGGACCTTCCCAATGGGCTCGCACGAGAGCCCCGACACTATCCCATGGAATGTGGTCCTTGTGGGCTGCAGCATATTATGCACTATTCCGAGTTTGTGCGTTGTGTCCTTGTACATAATGTTGATACTAGTTCCATTATCTATGAGTACCTTTGAGAATTTCACATTGGTGTTTGGCCCGACAAATGTCGGATCCAGTACTAATGCATATGACCCTGGGTTCGGCATTATCTTCGGGTGATCCTTTATACTCAAAGTTACCTCTTGATCAGACCATGGCACGTATCTTGGTACTGCCGGCATAACTGCATTCACTTCCAAATGTCGGTGTTGTACACTCTGTCTATCTTGCTGTTCTGTTGTGAACACACAATACGATTGATGATGCTCCCTGTAATCATTACGCCCATTGTTTCCGGGATTTTCCCTTCCATATTGATTCTGATTTACCACTTGATGTGCTGCATCCCTCCGGTCCGAGTTATCATACCTCGGAGGGGGCGGTGGCAACATTAGTTGCTGCGCATTTGCCCCAGTTAGTTGTGGCTGCTGCTGCTGCTGATGTGGTTGATGAGAAGGTGCTTGCATGCCCGCCGGGTTTCCCATTGCACTTTTCATCCAAGCACATTGGCGAGTGGTGTGATTAGCCGGCTTGGCCGGGTTTGGAGTGTGGAACTTACACGGTTGATCCAGCATGGATTCAAATTTGTACTTTGGCCTTTCCTACCATTGCTTCTTCTGTTCTGGTGTCTACCGTCTTTTCCCTTCATTCCTCGGCGTCCACTCTGAGGACCATTCTTCTTTCGCTGATTGTTCCCATGACTTGGCTGATCCTATACAACCGCTGCCACTTGATTGGAAGCATATATGTAATCCCTCCTCTCTTCCCTTCTTCTACCTCGGTATTCATTGCGCCACGATGATCCAGCTCCATCCCCTTGCGTACTGATCTTGGTGCTCCCGATGCTCTGCCGACATTAACTTTGGTTGAGTCGGATCCCCTAAGGCATATGAATCTGCTATCCTGATGGTTTCTTCCAACGTGGTTGGCATATCTCTTTGCAACCTTTGCCATAATACACTTCCATATCGGCAGCCCTGAGAAAACCAAGCTATCGCTTGAGATTCTATGACCCCTTCGCATGAGTTTCTGAGGTTGCACCACCGAGTCAAGAATTCTCTATATGTTTCATTCGGTTTCTGCTTGCACATCGCGAGCTGTTGAGGCCTGTTTGGCCTCTTATAGGTACTAGTGAAATTGCTGACAAACATTTCTTCAAAATCCAACCAACAGTTTATACTTCCTGTTGGCAAATGGTTTAGCCATACTCTCGCCGGTCCTTCCAGCATCTGGGGGACGTATCTTAACGCCCATCGTAAATTTCCGCCAGCTATTTTCACTGCTATGGCATAGTCAATTAGCCAATCTTGTGGCTTTGTACTCCCATTGTACGTTTTCGTCCCCCTTGCCAACTGGAAGTTCGCCACGGGTGGTTCGCCCATTATCCGAGGTCCAAAACATGCCGGGCCAGGTGGACCCTGTTCTTCTAACAGTTTGGACCGATACAGCCTGTCCAGCTTCAATATTGTGTCAATCGATGGCAAGTTCCTGTAGACAACTCTCTCCTGTATTCCATAATGGTTGTGCCCACCATGATCTGCATGCTCCATATCCGAGTAACCATCATTGTATCTATCATTTGCCTGATTATGGTGAGCTGGTCTCACTTCTCGTTCTTGCCGAGGCTCATACCTCGGCTGAGGATCCGGTGGGAGGTTTCTCCTCCCTTCCACCGGGTTATTGTTCTCATGATTTCCCCTTCCGAGGTTTCCATGCTCTTTGCTTGCACAGCCAGGGTTCTATCTCCACTGTTACCTCGTCTCCCATTGCCTCTATTCTCATTGACCTTCCCGGCCATCGCCGGATCATATGGGACAATTTGCTTATTTCTTTTTCCCGAAGCCACCGCCCTATCTTTTCGCGCATTGTTTTCGGGTGAGGACACTGCTGCCGTAGATAGTGCGGGGTCTGCTCCTTCCGAATGAACCATGCGTGCTGGTTCGTGATGCGCACCAGCTCATTTACTCTTTCTTGTTGTTTTTGACGGGCTTCCCCGCTTAATCCTTCCAACTCCAGGGCTGCGGCATTTGCCGCCCTGAGGTTCTTTGTCGGGGTACTATACCTCGGCAAGCCTGGATCGACTGAATCATGTAGACGAGCCTCATGCTCCTTGTTGATATCATTTATGAGATTCTTTCCTCTTAACCTCAACTCATCTACTCGCTCAGGGGCCACATCTAGTTTGTTTGCTCTAGCGTATTCTCGCAGGGTCCTGTTTAAGGACTCCCGCAAGGCCGACACCTTTTTTGCCTCTACTAGCACTTTCTGTCTAGTATCGGCGCCACAGGCGTAGTTAGATTATCTATAGTTGCCTGAAGGATATTTTCTGGCCTCTCCAGAGGTGGCCATCTTACCCTTGCCGCCTTTGGAGTCACCTCCTGCACCTCGGCTGACTTGGTTGCTGGTGGATCTATCTCGGTGGGCTATGGAGCTGCCTGCTTCATGGCCACCTGTCCTCCTGTTGCTGGGTCCCTGCTTGGTCCGGCGCCTACTCCTGCTGCTGGTGCCGGGGCCGTCATCATCACCTCGACGCTGCCAATGGGGCGTACTCCACGTGGACCGCTAGCAGCAAGGAGGGGAGGTTCTCCCACCTCAATGACTCGGTGCGGGTATACACCGACGTAGACCTTGTGAGCGCCCAGGTTGATGAATGATGCCGTTGCGCGGAGGTGCTTTCCTCCTGAAGCTGCCGACGTTATCGCTGACATAGTCCCAGATATCAAATCTTTGGACTAAGCCAGAGACAATCGCTCGCCGGTGTGGATGAAGTTTCCCGTCCGGATCTTGACACCAGCTAGCACCGCTGCTGGCCCCACGGTGGGCGCCAACTGTCGTGGTGGTGGCACGGCAGATGCCATGGGTAGGCTAAAGTATGGGGACAATGGACACTAGAGGGATCCGGGGAGGGAAGATGTAGTGATTTCTACACTCAACTGACCAGTAAGTAGACCTTTATTCCTCTTCTCAGGAACTATAAGTGCTCCTAGAGTTGTATCATAGAGAAGAAGAAAACTACTACACGAGCCTTTCGGTGTGGACTGAATCGATCCCCCTCTATGGAGCCCGTTCCCCTCCTTATAAAGGGGTTCCTTGACTCCTTCTAGGGCTGACGTGGCAAGCATATTCTTGGAATATGCTTGTCCCAAAATGGTAACTCGGCGGCCTCCTTTCCGTGTCCCCCTTCTATCGGTGGCAATGTTCCAGAGACCTTCACATGTGCGCCTCGGGCTTCCTCACTCTCACCTCCGTGACGCTTGTCTGCCCTTCTGTAGCTCTGCTCCTTGTCCTTAGCGCTTGGCTCTATCTAGATTCTTCCTAGACAGCAACTAGGGTTTGACTATAGGCACCTCCTTCTCCTGCAAGTTTCATGTTACTCGGCCTCAACTCGCATAACTCGGCTTGGCCTTCACCTGCATACAAGTCGATCAG
The DNA here is from genome assembly GCA_023614405.1 of Avena insularis. Taxonomy (NCBI): domain Eukaryota; kingdom Viridiplantae; phylum Streptophyta; class Magnoliopsida; order Poales; family Poaceae; genus Avena; species Avena insularis. The sequence goes on along the minus strand of CM042689.1, from coordinate 241,995,668 downwards.
CCTCATTCGGCCGTCCTAGCTAATACGTCGGCCGAGTAAGGTGTTACTCATTCTATATTTGCCATGGCTCTGCCTATCTCAGTCGGATCTTACATGATTCAGCCAACACAGTCAGTAATTCGTCTTAAGGTAAGGGAGACTCCTTTCTTCTTTCCCCTATCTTGACCCTATCCGGGGTCACCCCCCAACAGCTTGTTTAGAGTTTTTTATGGGCCGAGGTTTCAGGGTTTTAGTATTGAGGGTTTCGGGTTTTGGTTTTTTTAGGGTTAGTTTAGGGTCTAGGGTTTAAGAATTTTTCAATAATATATGTTCGAGCTAAGGGTTAGGGGTCGAGGGCTTTATTTTTTTAGGGGTATATGGCTTAGGGTTAAGGCATTAGGGGGTTAGGGTTCAGGGTATTTTCAATAATGTTAAAGCTTTCGTGAATTACAATGGCTTTAGCGCAATTTCATGAAAGTATCTCAAATTTTTATCTATTATGAGTGCACGATACCTGCTTGCTTGGTTAGGGTTGTTTATGGGTCGAGAGTTTAGGGTTTTAGTATTGAGGGTTTAAGGTTTTGTTTTTAGGGGTAGTTTAGGGTTTAGGGTTTAGGAATTATTCAGTAATATGTCCGAGCTTAGGGTCAGGGGTTGAGGGTTTAGGATTTTTATGGGTATAGGGCTTAGAGTTTAGGCTTTAGGGATTATGGTTTAGGGTTTAGGGTTTTAGGGTTTAGGGGTTTAGGCTTTAGGGTTAGGTTTTAGGGTTTAGGGTTTAGGGTTAGGGGTTTACTGTTCAGGTTTTATGGCTTATGGTTTAGGTATAGAGGGGTTTAATTTAGGGTTTAGGGTTTCAGGAATTTTCAATAAAGTTTGAGCTTTATGCATATATTCATGGAATAGAATGACTTAGCAACAATTTAATAATGAAAGTATGTCAAATTTTGATCTACATATAAGTACAAGATATCTGGTTGGTTAGGGTTGTCTATGGGCCGAGGGTTCAGGGTTTTAGTATTAAGGGTTTTGGTTTTTTAGGGGTAGTTTAGGGTTTAGGGTTTAATTTTTTTCAATAATATATATGTTCGAGCTTAGGGTTAGGGGTCGATGGGTTTAGGGTTTTTAGGGTTATAGGCATTAGGGTTAAGGCTTCAAGGGTCAGGGTTTAGTGTATTTTCAATAATGTTCGAGCTTTCGTGAATTAGAATGGTGTTAGCGCAATTTAATGAAACTATCTTAAATTTTGATCTATGATGAGTGCATGATTCCTGCTTTCTTGGTTAGGTTTGTTTACGGGTCGGGGAGTGTTCTAGTATTAAGGGTTTAGGGGTTTTGTTATTTAGGGGTAGTTTAGGGTTCAGGAATTTTCCAATAATATGTCCGAGCTTAGGGTCAGGGAGGGTTTAGGGTTTTTAGTTGTATATGGCTTAGCGTTTAGGCTTTAGGTAATTTTCAATAATGATCAAGCTTTCATGAATTAGAATGGCGTTAGTGAAACTAAATGAAAGTAGAACAAATTTTGATCTATAAGTGCATGATACCTGCGTGCTTGGTTAGGGTTGTTTATGGGCCGAGTGTTTAGGGTTTTAGCATTGAGGGTTTAGGCTTTGTTTTTTAGGGGTAGTTTAGGGTTTAGGATTTTTGCAGTAATATGTCCGAGCTTAGGGTAAGGGTTGAGGTTATGTTTAATGTTTTTAGGTGTATAAGGCTTAGGGTTTAGGGGGTTATGGTTTAGGGAATTTTCAATAATGTTCAAGTTTTATTCCTATATTTATTGAATAGAATGGTGTTACCGAATTAATAGAAGTATCTGAAAATTTGATCTATAAGTGTGCATGACAGCTGCTTGGTAAAGATTAGGGGTTTAGTGTTTCGGGTTTCAGGGTTAGGGGTTTGGTGTTTAGGTTTTAGGGTTTAGGTATTTAGGGTTGTAATTTAGGGTTTAGGGTTTTGTGAATTTTCAATAAAGTTTGAGTTTTATGCATATATTCATCAAATGGAATAACTTAGCAACAATTTAATAATGGAAGTATCCCAAATTTTGATCTAAATATTAGTGCATGATACCTGCTTGTTTAGGGTTTTTAATGGGCCGAGGGTTCAGGGTTTTAGTATTGAGGGTTTCGGGTTTTGTTTTTTTAGGGTTAGTTTAGGGTCTAGGGTTTAAGAATTTTTCAATAATATATGTTCGAGCTAAGGGTTAGGGGTCGAGGGGTTTATTGTTTTTAGGGGTATAGGGCTTAGGGTTATTCGTTAGGGGGTTAGGGTTCAGGGTATTTTCAATAATGTTAGAGCTTTCGTGAATTACAATGGCTTTAGTGCAATTTCATGAAAGTATCTCAAATTTTTATCTATTATGAGTGCATGATACCTGCTTGCTTGGTTAGGGTTGTTTATGGGTCGAGAGTTTAGGGTTTTAGTATTGAGGGTTTAAGGTTTTGTTTTTAGGGGTAGTTTAGGAATTATTCAGTAATATGTCCGAGCTTAGGGTCAGGGGTTGAGGATTTTTATGGGTATAGGGCTTAGAGTTTAGGCTTTAGGGATTATGGTTTAGGGTTTAGGGTTTTAGGGTTTAGGGGTTTAGGCTTTAGGGTTAGGTTTTAGGGTTTAGGGTTTAGGGTTAGGGGTTTACTGTTTAGGTTTTATGGCTTATGGTTTAGGTATAGAGGGGTTTAATTTAGGGTTTAGGGTTTCAGGAATTTTCAATAAAGTTTGAGCTTTATGCATATATTCATGGAATAGAATGACTTAGCAATAATTTAATAATGGAAGTATGTCAAATTTTGATCTACATATAAGTACAAGATATCTGGTTGGTTAGGGTTGTCTATGGGCCGAGGGTTCAGGGTTTTAGTATTAAGGGTTTTGGTTTTTTAGGGGTAGTTTAGGGTTTAATTTTTTTCAATAATATATATGTTCGAGCTTAGGGTTAGGGGTCGATGGGTTTAGGGTTTTTAGGGTTATAGGCATTAGGGTTAAGGCTTCAAGGGTCAGGGTTTAGTGTATTTTCAATAATGTTCGAGCTTTCGTGAATTAGAATGGTGTTAGCGCAATTTAATGAAACTATCTTAAATTTTGATCTATGATGAGTGCATGATTCCTGCTTTCTTGGTTAGGTTTGTTTACGGGTCGGGGAGTGTTCTAGTATTGAGGGTTTAGGGTTTTTGTTATTTAGGGGTAGTTTAGGGTTCAGGAATTTTCCAATAATATGTCCGAGCTTAGGGTCAGGGAGGGTTTAGGGTTTTTAGTGGTATATGGCTTAGCGTTTAGGCTTTAGGTAATTTTCAATAATGATCAAGCTTTCATGAATTAGAATGGCGTTAGTGAAATTAAATGAAAGTAGAACAAATTTTGATCTATAAGTGCATGATACCTGCGTGCTTGGTTAGGGTTGTTTATGGGCCGAGGGTTTAGGGTTTTAGCATTGAGGGTTTAGGGTTTTGTTTTTAGGGGTAGTTTAGGGTTTAGGATTTTTGCAGTAATATGTCCGAGCTTAGGGTAAGGTTTGAGGGTATGTTTAATGTTTTTAGGTGTATAAGGCTTAGGGTTTAGGGGGTTATGGTTTAGGGAATTTTCAATAATGTTCAAGTTTTATTCCTATATTTATTGAATAGAATGGTGTTACCGAATTAATAGAAGTATCTGAAAATTTGATCTATAAGTGTGCATGACAGCTGCTTGGTAAAGATTAGGGGTTTAGTGTTTCGGGTTTCAGGCTTAGGGGTTTGGTGTTTAGGTTTTAGGGTTTAGGTATTTAGGGTTGTAATTTAGGGTTTAGGGTTTTGAGAATTTTCAATAAAGTTCGAGTTTTATGCATATATTCATCAAATGGAATAACTTAGCAACAATTTAATAATGGAAGTATCCCAAATTTTGATCTAAATATAAGTGCATGATACCTGCTTGTTTAGGGTTTTTAATGGGCCGAGGGTTCAGGGTTTTATTATTGAGGGTTTCGGGTTTTGTTTTTTAGGGTTAGTTTAGGGTCTAGGGTTTAAGAATTTTTCAATAATATATGTTCGAGCTAAGGGTTAGGGGTCGAGGGGTTTATTGTTTTTAGGGGTATAGGGCTTAGGTTTATTCGTTAGGGGGTTAGGGTTCAGGGTATTTTCAATAATGTTAGAGCTTTCGTGAATTACAATAGCTTTAGTGCAATTTCATGAAAGTATCTCAAATATTGATCTATTATGAGTGCATGATACCTGCTTGCTTGGTTAGGGTTGTTTATGGGTCGAGAGTTTAGGGTTTTAGTATTGAAGGTTTAAGGTTTTGTTTTTTAGGGGTAGTTTAGGGTTTAGGAATTTTTTAGTAATATGTCCGAGCTTAGGGTCAAGGGTTGAGGATTTAGGGTTTTTAGGGGTATAGGGATTAGGGTTTAGGATTTAGGGATTATGTTTTAGGGTTTCGGGTTGGGTTTAGGGGTTTAGGGTTTAGGGTTAGGTTTTAGGGTTTAGGGTTAGGGGTTTAGTGTTCAGGTTTTAGGGTTTATGGTTTAGGTATATAGGGGTTTAATTTAGGGTTTTGGGTTTCGGGAATTTTCAATAAAGTTCGAGCTTTATGCATATATTCATGGAATAGAATGACTTAGAAACAATTTAATAATGAAACTATCTCAAATTTTGATCTACATATAAGTACAAGATAGCTGGTTGGTTAGGGTTGTTTATGGGCCGAGGGTTCAGGGTTTTAGTATTGAGGGTTTTGGGTTTTGGTTTTTTAGGGGTAGTTTAGGGTTTAGGGTTTAATTTTTTTTCAATAATATATATGTTCGAGCTTAGGGTTAGGGGTCGATGGGTTTACAGTTTTTAGGGGTATAGGGATTAGTGTTAAGGCTTTAGGGGTCAGGGTTTACTGTATTTTCAAAAATGTTCGAGCTTTCGTGAATTAGAATGGCGTAAGCGCAATTTAATGAAACTATCTTAAATTTTGATCAATGATGAGTGCATGATACATGCTTGCTTGGTTAGGGTTGTTTATGGGTCGACGGTTTAGTGTTCTAGTATTGAGGGTTTAGGGTTTTTGTTTTTTAGGGGTAGTTTAGGGTTCAGGAATTTTTCAATAATATGTCCGAGCTTAGGGTCTGGGAGGGTTTAGGGTTTTGATGGGTATATGGCTTAGGGTTTAGGCTTGACGGAATTTGCAATAATGATCAAGCTTTCATGAATTAGAATGGCGTTAGTGCAATTTAATGAAAGTAAATCAAATTTTGATCTATAAGTGCATGATACATTCGAGCTTGGTTAGGGTTGTTTATGCGCCGAGGGTTTAGGGTTTTGTTTTTAGCGGTAGTTTAGGGTTTAGGATTTTTCAGTAATATGTCCGAGCTTAGGGTAAGGGGTTGAGGGTATGTTTAATGTTTTTAGGGGTATAGGGCTTAGGGTTTAGGGGGTTATGGTTTAGGGAATTTTCAATAATGTTCAAGTTTTATTCCTATATTTGTTGAATAGAATGGTGTTACCGAATTAATAGAAGTATCTGAAAATTTGATCTATAAGTGTGCATGACAACTGCTTGGTCAAGATTTAGGGGTTTAGTGTTTTGGGTTTCAGGGATAGGGGTTTGGTGTCCAGGTTTTAGGGTTTAGGTATTTAGGGTTTAGGGTTTCGAGAATTTTCAATAAAGTTCGAGCTTTATGCATATATTCATTGAATGGAATAACTTAGCAACAATTTAATAATGAAAGTATCTCAATTTTTGATCTACATATAAGTGCATGCTTGTTTAGGGTTTTTTATGGGCCGAGGGTTCAGGGTTTTAGTATTTAGGGTTTAGGGTTTTGATTTTTTTAGGGGTAGTTTAGGGTTTAGGGTTTAAGAATGTTTCAATGATATATGTTCAACCTAAGGGTTAGGGGTCGAGGGATTTATTGTTTTTAGGGGTATATGGCTTAGGGTTAAGGCATTAGGGGGTTATTGTTCAGGGTATTTTCAATAATGTTAGAGCTTTCGTGAATTAGAATCGCGTTAGCGCAATTTAATGAAAGTATCTCAAATTTTGATCTATTATGATTGCACGATACCTACTTGCTTGGTTAGGGTTGTTTAAGGGTCGAGAGTATAGGATTTTAGTATTGAGGGTTTAAGGTTTTGTTTTTTAGGGGTAGTTTAGGGTTTAGGAATTTTTTAGTAATATGTTTGAGCTTAGGGTCAGGGGTTGAGGGTTTAGGGTTTTTAGGGGTATAGGGCTTAGGGTTTAGGCTTTAGGGATTATGGTTTAGGGTTTTAGGGTTTTAGGGTTTAGGGTTTTTAGGTTTTAGGGTTTAGGGTCTAGGTTTTAGGGTTTAGTGTTCATGTTTTAGGGTTGAGGATTTAGGTATTTAGGGGTTTAATTTAGGGTTTAGGGTTTCAGGAATTTTCAATAAAGTTCGAACTTTACGCATATATTCATGGAATATAATGACTTTGCAACAATTTAATAATGTAAGTATCTCAAATTTTGATCGACATATAAGTGCAAGATAGCTGCTTGGTTAGGGTTGTTTATGGGTCAAGGGTTCGGGGTTTTAGTATTAAGGGTTTAGGGTTTTGGTGTTTTAGGGGTAGTTTAGGGTTTAGAGTTTAAATTTTTTTCAATAATATATATGTTTGAGCTTAGGGTTAGGGGTCGATGGGTTTAGGGTTTTAGGGGTATTTTGATCTATGATGGGTTAGGGGTCGATGGGTTTATGATTTTTAGGCGTTAGCGCAATTTAATGTAACTATCTTAAATTTTGATCTATGATGAGTGCATGATACCTGCTTTCTTGGTTAGGTTTGTTTACAGGTCGAGGAGTGTTCTAGTATTGAGGGTTTAGGGTTTTTGTTTTTTAGGGGTAGTTTAGGGTTCAGGAAATTTTCAATAATATGTCCGAGCTTAGGGTCAGGGAGGGTTTAGGGTTTTTAGTGGTATATGGCTTAGGGTTTAGGCTTTAGGGAATTTTCAATAATGATCAAGCTTTCATGAATTAGAATTGCGTTAGTGAAATTAAACAAAAATAAAACAAATTTTGATCTATAAGTGCATCATACCTGCGTGCTTGGTTAGGGTTGTTTATGGGCCGAGGGTTTAGGGTTTTAGAATTGAGGGTTTAGGGTTTTGTTTTTTAGGCGTAGTTTAGGGTTTTGGATTTTTTCAGTAATATGTCCGAGCTTAGGGTAAGGGTTGAGGGTATGTTTAATGTTTTTAGGGGTATAAGGCTTAGGGTTTAGGGGGTTATGGTTTAGGGAATTTTCAATAATGTTTAAGTTTTATTCCTATATTTATTGAATAGAATGGTGTTACCGAATTAATAGAAGTATCTGAAAATTTGATCTATAAGTGTGCATGACAACTGCTTGGTCAAGATTTGGGGTTTAGTGTTTCGGGTTTCAGGGTTAGGGGTTTGGTGTTCAAGTTTTAGGGTTTAGGTATTTCGGGTTGTAATTTAGGGATTAGGGTTTTGACAATTTTCAATAAAGTTACAGCTTTCTCCATATATTCATCGAATGGAATAACTTAGCTACAATTTAATAATGAAAGTATCTCAAATTTTGATCTAAATATAAGTGCATGATACCTTCTTGTTTAGGGTTTTTTATGGGCCGAGGGTTCAGGGTTTTAGTATTGAGGGTTTCGGGTTTTGGTTTTTTTAGGGTTAGTTTATGGTCTAGAGTTTAAGAATTTTTCAATAATATATGTTCGAGCTAAGGGTTAGGGGTCGAGGGCTTTATTGTTTTTATGGGTATAAGGCTTAGGGTTAAGGCGTTAGGGGGTTAGGGTTTAGGGTATTTTTAATAATGTTAGAGCTTTCGCGAATTACAATGGCTTTAGCGCAATTTCATGAAAGTATCTCAATTTTTGATCAATTATGAGTGCACGGTACCTGCTTGCTTGGTTAGGGTTGTTTATGGGTCGAGAGTTTAGGGTTTTAGTATTGAGGGTTTAAGGTTTTGTTTTTTAGGGGTAGTTTACGGTTTAGGGTTTAGGAATTGATCATTAATATGTCCGAGCTTAGGGTCAGGGGATGAGGATTTAGGGTTTTTAGGGGTATAGGGCTTAGGGTTTAGGCTTTAGGTATTATGGTTTAGGGTTTCGGGTTTTAGGGTTTAGGGCTTTAGGGTTTAGGGTTAGGGTTTAGGGTTTAGGGTTAGGGGTTTAGTTTTCAGGTTTTAGGGTTTATGGTTTAGGTATATAGGGGTATAATTTAGGGTTTACGGTTTCGGGAATTTTCAATAAAGTTCGAGCTTTATGCATATCTTCATGATATAGAATGACTTAGCAACAATTTAATAATGAAAGTATCTCAAATTTTGATCTACATATAAGTACAAGATAGCTGGTTGGTTAGGGTTGTTTATGGGCCGAGGGTTCAGGGTTTTAGTATTGAGGGTTTAGGGTTTAGGTTTTTGGGGTAGTTTAGGGTTTAATTTTTTTTCAATAATATATATGTTCGAGCTTAGGGTTAGGGGTCGATGGGTTTAGGATTTTTAGCGGTATAGGGATTAGGGTTAAGGCTTTAGGGGTCAGGGTTTACTGTATTTTCCATAATGTTCGAGCTTTCGTGAATTAGAATGGCGTTAGCGCAATTTAATGAAACTATCTTAAATTTTGATCTCTGATGAGTGCATGATACCTGCTTTCTTGGTTAGGTTTGTTTACGAGTCGAGGAGTGTTCTAGTATTGAGGGTTTAGGGTTTTTGTTTTTTAGGGATAGTTTAGGGTTCAGGAATTTTTCAATAATATGTCCGAGCTTAGGGTCAGGGAGGGTTTAGAGTTTTTGGCGGTATATGGCTTAGGGTTTAGGCTTTAGGGAATTTTCAATAATCATCAAGTTTTCATGAATTTGAATGGCGTTAGTGAAATTAAATGATAGTAGAACAAATTTTGATCTATAAGTGTATGATACCTGCGTGCTTGGTTAGGGTTGTTTATGGGCCTAGGGTTTAGGGTTTTAGCATTGAGGGTTTAGAGTTTTGTTTTTTAGCGGTAGTTTAGGGTTTAGGATTATTCAGTAATATGTCCGAGCTTAGGGTAAGGGGTTGAGGGTATGTTTAATCTTTTTAGGGGTATAAGGTTTAGGGATTAGGGGGTTATTGTTTAGGTAATTTTCAATAATGTTGAAGTTTTATTCCTATATTTGTTCAATAGAATGGTGTTACCAAATTAATAGGAGTATCTGAAAATTTGATCTATAAGTGTGCATGACAACTGCTTGGTCAAGATTAGGGGTTTAGTGTTTCGGGTTTCAGGGTTGGGGGTTTGGTGTTCACGTTTTAGGGTTTAGGTATTTCGGGTTGTAATTTAGGGTTTAGGGTTTCGAGAATTTTCAATAAAGTTCGAGCTTTCTGCATATATTCATCGAATAAAATAACTTAGCTATAATTTAATAATGAAAGTATCTCAAATTTTGATCTAAATATAAGTGCATGATACCTGCTTGTTTAGGGTTTTTTATGGGCCGAGGGTTCAGGGTTTTAGTATTGAGGGTTTCGGGTTTTGGTTTTTTTAGGGTTAGTTTAGGGTCTAGGGTTTAAGAATTTTTCAATAATATATGTTCGAGCTAAGGGTTAGGGGTCGAGGGCTTTATTGTTTATAGGGGTATTGGGCTTAGGGTTAAGGCGTTAGGGGGTTAGGGTTCAGGGTATTTTCAATAATGTCAGAGCTTTCGTGAATTACAATGGCTTTAGCGCAATTTCATGAAAGTATCTCAAATTTTGATCTATTATGAGTGCACGATACCTGCTTGCTCGGTTAGGGTTGTTTATGGGTCGAGAGTTTAGGGTTTTAGTATTGAGGGTTTAAGGTTTTTTTAGGGGTAGTTTAGGAATTACGGTATAGGAATTTTTAAGTAATATGTCCGAGCTTAGGGTCAGGGGTTGAGGATTTAGGGTTTTTAGGGGTATAGGGCTTAGGGTTTAGGCTTTAGGGATTATGGTTGAGGGTTTCGGGTTTTAGGGTTTAGGGGTTTAGGGTTTAGGGTTAGGTTTTAGGGTTTAGGGTTTAGGGTTAGGGGTTTAGTGTTCAGGTTTTAGGGTTTATGGTTTAGGTATATAGGGGTTTAATTTAGGGTTTAGGGTTTCGAGAATTTTCAATAAAGTTCGAGCTTTATGCATATATTCATGGAATAGAATGACTTAGCAACAATTTAATAATGAAAGTACCTCAAATTTTTATCTACATATAAGTACAAGATAGCTGGTTGGTTAGGGTTGTTTATGGGCCGAGTGTTCAGGGTTTTAGTATTGAGGGTTTTGGGTTTTGGTTTTTTAGGGGTAGTTTAGGGTTTAAATATTTTTCAATAATATATATGTTCGAGCTTAGGGTTAGGGGTCGATGGGTTTACGGTTTTTAGGGGTATAGGGATTAGGGTTAAGGCTTTAGGGGTCAGGGTTTAGTGTATTTTCAATAATGTTCGAGCTTTCGTGAATTAGAATGGCGTTAGCACAATTTAATGAAACTATCTTAAATTTTGATCTATGATGAGTGCATGATACATGCTTGCTTGGTTAGGGTTGTTTATGGGTCGAGGGTTTAGTGTTCTAGTATTGAGGGTTTAGGGTTTTTGTTTTTTAGGGGTAGTTTAGGGTTCAGGAATTTTTCAATAATATGTCTGAGCTTAGGGTCAGGGAGGGTTTAGGGTTTTGATGGGTATATGGCTTAGGTTTAGGCTTGACGGAATTTGCAATAATGATCAAGCTTTCATGAATTAGAATGGCGTTAGTGCAATTTAATGGAAGTAAATCAAATTTTGATCTATAAGTGCATGATACCTGCGAGCTTGGTTAGGGTTGTTTATGGACCGAGCGTTTAGGGTTTTAGCATTGAGGGTTTAGAGTTTTGTTTTTTAGAGGTAGTTTAGGGTTTAGGATTATTCAGTAATATGTCCGAGCTTAGGGTAAGGGGTTGAGGGTATGTTTAATGTTTTTAGGGGTATAGGGCTTAGGGTTTAGGGGGTTATGGTTTAGGGAATTTTCAATAATGTTCAAGTTTTATTCCTATATTTGTTGAATAGAATGGTGTTACCGAATTAATAGAAGTATCTGACAATTTGATCTATAAGTGTGCATGACAACTGCTTGGTCAAGATTTAGGGGTTTAGTGTTTCGGGTTTCAGGGTTAGGGGTTTGGTGTTCAGGTTTATGGTTTAGGTATTTAGGGTTTAGGGTTTCGAGAATTTTCAATAAAGTTCGATCTTTATGCATATATTCATTGAATGGAATAACTTAGCAACAATTTAATAATGAAAGTATCTCAAATTTTGATCTATTATGATTGCACGATACCTACTTGCTTCGTTAGGGTTGTTTATGGGTCGAGAGTTTAGGATTTTAGTATTGAGGGTTTAAGGTTTTGTTTTTTAGGGGTAGTTTAGGGTTTAGGGTTTAAGAATTTTTCAATAATATATGTTCGAGCTAAGGGTTAGGGTTTTTCGGGTTTAGGGTTTGTACGGGTATAGGTCTTAGGGTGTAGGGTTTAGGGATTATGGTTTAGGGTTTAGGGTTTTAGGGTTTAGGGGTTTAGAGTTTTTAGGTTTTAGGGTTTAGGGTCTAGGTTTTAGGGTTTAGTGTTCACGTTTTAGGGTTGAGGATTTAGGTATCTAGGGGTTTAATTTAGGGTTTAGGGTTTCGGGAATTTTCAATAAACTTCGAGCTTTACGCATATATTCATGGAATATAATGACTTTGCAACAATTTAATAATGTAAGTATCTCAAATTTTGATCAACATATAAGTGCAAGATAGCTGCTTGGTTAGGATTGTTTATGGGTCAAGGGTTCGGGGTTTTAGTATTAAGGGTTTGGGGTTTTGGTTTTTTAGGGGTAGTTTAGGGTTTAGAGTTTAAATTTTTTTCAATAATTTATATGTTCGAGCTTAGGGTTAGGGGTCGATGGGTTTAGGGTTTTTAGGGGTATAGGGATTAGGGTTAAGGCTTTAGGGGTCAGGGTTTAGTGTATTTTCAATAATGTTCGAGCTTTCGTGAATTAGAATGGCATTAGCGCAATTTAATGTAACTATCTTAAATTTTGATCTATGATGAGTGCATGATACCTCCTTTCTTGGTTAGTTTTGTTTACGGGTCGAGGAGTGTTCTACTATTGAGGGTTTAGGGTTTTTGTTTTTTAGGGGTAGTTTAGCGTTCAGCAATTTTTCAATAATATGTTCGAGCTTAGGTCAGGGAGGGTTTAGGGTTTTTAGTGGTATATGGCTTAGGGTTTAGGCTTTAGGGAATTTTCAATAATGATCAAGCCTTCATGAATTAGAATGGCGTTAGTGAAATTAAATGAAAGTAAAAAAAATGATCTATAAGTGCATGATACCTGCGTCCTTGGTTAGGGTTCTTTATGGGCCGAGGGTTTAGGGTTTTAGCATTGAGGGTTTAGGGTTTTGTTTTTTAGGGATAGTTTAGGGTTTAGGATTTTTTCAGTAAAATGTCCGAGCTTAGGGTAAGGGTTGAGGGTATGTTTAATGTTTTTAGGGGTATAAGGCTTAGAGATTAGGGGGTTATGGTTTAGGGAATTTTCAATAATGTTGAAGTTTTATTCCTATATTTGTTCAATAGAATGGTGTTACCAAATTAATAGAAGTATCTGCAAATTTGATCTATAAGTGTGCATGACAACTGCTTACTCAAGATTAGGGGTTTAGTGTTTCGGGTTTCAGGGTTAGGGGTTTGGTGTTCAGGTTTTAGGGTTTAGGTATTTCGGGTTGTAATTTAGGGTTTAGGGTTTCGAGAATTTTCTATAAAGTTTGAGCTTTCTGCATATATTCATCGAATAAAATAACTTAGCTACAATTTAATAATGAAAGTATCTCAAATTTTGATCTAAATATAAGTGCATGATACCTGCTTGATTAGGGTTTTTTATGGGCCGAGGGTTCAGGGTTTTAGTATTAAGGGTTTCGCGTTTTGTTTTTTTAGGTTTAGTTTAGGGTCTAGGGTTTAAGAATTTTTCAATAATATATGTTCGAGCTAAGGGTTAGGGGTCGAGGGCTTTATTGTTTATAGGGGTATAGGGCTTAGGGTTAAGGCTTTAGGGGGTTAGGGTTCAGGGTATTTTCAATAATGTTAGAGCTTTCGTGAATTACAATGGCTTTAGCGCAATTTCATGAAAGTATCTCAAATTTTGATCTATTATGAGTGCACTATACCTGCTTGCTCGGTTAGGGTTGTTTATGGGTCGGGAGTTTAGGGTTTTAGTATTGAGGGTTTAAGATTTTGTTTTTTAGGGGTAGTTTACGATTTAGGGTTTAGGATTTTTTCAGTAATATCTCCGAGCTTAGGGTCAGGGGTTGAGGATTTAGGGTTTTTAGGGGTATAGGGCTTAGGGTTTAGGCTTTAGGGATTATGGTTTAGGGTTTCGGGTTTTAGGGTTTAGGGGTTTAGGGTTTAGGGTTAGGTTTTAGGGTTTAGGGTTTAGGGTTAGGGGTTTAGTGTTCAGGTTTTAGGGTTTATGGTTTAGGTATATAGGGGTTTAATTTAGGGTTTATGGTTTCGGGAATTTTCAATAAAGTTGGAGCTTTATGCATATATTCATGGAATAGAATGACTTAGCAACAATTTAATAATGAAAGTATCTCAAATTTTGATCTACATAAAAGTGCATGATAGCTGGTTGGTTAGGGTTGTTTATGGGCCAAGGGTTCAGGGTTTTAGTATTGACGGTTTTGGGTTTTAGTTTTTTAGGGGTAGTTTAGGGTTTAAATATTTTTCAATAATATATATGTTCGAGCTTAGGGTTAGGGGTCGATGGGTTTAGGGTTTTTAGGTGTATAGGGATTAGGGTTAAGGCTTTAGGGGTCAGGGTTTAGTGTATTTTCAATAATGTTCGAGCTTTCGTGAATTAGAATTGCGTTAGCGCAATTTAATGAAACTATCTTATATTTTGATCTATGATGAGTGCATGATACATGCTTGCTTGGTTAGGGTTATTTATGGGTCGAGGGTTTAGTGTTCTAGTATTGAGGGTTTAGGGGTTTTGGTTTTTAGGGGTAGTTTAGGGTTCAGGAATTTTTCAATAATATGTCCGAACTTAGGGTCAGGGAGGGTTTAGGGTTTTGATGGGTATATGGCTTAGGGTTTAGGCTTGACGGAATTTGCAACAATGATCAAGCTTTCATGAATTAGAATGGCGTTAGTGCAATTTAATGAAAGTAAATCAAATTTTGATCTATAAGTGCATGATACCTGCGAGCTTGGTTAGGGTTGTCTATGGGCCGAATGTTTATGGTTTTAGCATTGAGGGTTTAGGGTTTTGTTTTTAAGCGGTAGTTTAGGGTTTAGGATTTTTTAGTAATATGTCCGAGCTTAGGGTAAGGGGTTGAGGGTATGTTTAATGTTTTTAGGGGTATAGGGCTTAGGGTTTAGGGGGTTATGGTTTAGGGAATTTTCAATAATGTTCAAGTTTTATTCCTATATTTGTTGAATAGAATGGTGTTACCGAATTAATAGAAGTATCTGAAAATTTGATCTATAATTGTGCATGACAACTGTTTGGTCAAGATTTAGGGGTTTAGTGTTTCGGGTTTCAGGGTTAGGGGTTTGGTGTTTAGGTATTAGGGTTTAGGTATTTAGGGTTGTAATTTAGGGTTTAGGGTTTCGAGAATTTTCAATAAAGTTCGAGCTTTATGCATATATTCATTGAATGGAATAACTTAGCAACAATTTAATAATGAAAGTATCTCAAATTTTGATCTACATATAAGTGCATGCTTGTTTAGGGTTTTTTATGGGCCGAGGGTTCAGGGTTTTAGTATTTAGGGTTTAGGGTTTTGATTTTTTTAGGGGTAGTTTAGGGTTTAGGGTTTAAGAATGTTTCAATAATATATGTTCGAGCTAAGGGTGCGGGGTCGAGGGATTTATTGTTTTTAGGGGTATACGGCTTAGGGTTAAGGCATTAGGGGGTTAGGGTTCAGGGTATTTTCAATAATGTTAGAGCTTTCGTGAATTAGAATGGCGTTAGCGCAATTTAATGAAAGTATCTCAAATTTTGATCTATTATGATTACACGATACCTACTTGCTTGGTTAGGGTTGTTTATGGGTCGAGAGTTTAGGATTTTAGTATTGACGGTTTAAGGTTTTGTTTTTTAGGGGTAGTTTAGGGTTTAGGGTTTAGGAATTTTTTAGTAATATGTTTGAGCTTAGGGTCAGGGGTTGAGGATTTGGGTTTTTAGGGGTATATGGCTTAGGGTTTAGGCTTTAGGGATTATGGTTTAGGGTTTAGGGTTTTAGGGTTTAGGGGTTTAGGGTTTTTAGGTTTTAGGGTTTAGGGTCTAGGTTTTAGGGTTTAGTGTTCAGGTTTTAGGGTTGAGGATTTAGGTATTTAGGGTTTTAATTTAGGGTTTAGGGTTTCGGGAAATTTCAATATAGTTCGAGCTTTACGCATATATTCATGGAACAAAATGATTTTGCAACAATTTAATAATGTAAGTATCTAAAATTTTGATCTACATATAAGTGCAAGATAGCTGCTTGGTTAGGGTTGTTTATGGGTCAAGGGTTCGTGGTTCAAGTATTAAGGGTTTAGGGTTTTCGTTTTTAGGGGTAGTTTAGGGTTTAAATTTTTTTCAATAATATATATGTTCGAGCTTAGGGTTAGGGGTCGAGGGGTTTAGGGTTAAGGCTTTAGGGGTTAGGGTTCAGTGTATTTTCAATAATGTTCGACCTTTCGTGAATTAGAATGGCGTTAGTGATACTAAATGAAACTATCTTCAATTTTGATCTATGATGAGTGCATGATACCTACTTGCTTGGTTAGGGTTGTTTATGGGTCGAGGGTTTAGTGTTTTAGTATTGAGGATTTAGGGTTTTTTTTAGCGGTAGTTTTGGGTTTACGATTTTTTCAATAATATGTCCGAGCTTAGGGTAAGGGGTTGAGGGTATGTTTAATGTTTTTAGGGGTATATGGCTCAGGGTTTAGGGGGTTATGGTTTAGGGAATTTTCAATAATGTTCAAGTTATATTCCTAGATTTGTTGAATAGAATGGTGTTACCGAATTAATAGAAGTATCTAAACATTTGATCTATAAGTGTGTATGACAACTGCTTGGTCAAGATTTAGGGGTTTAGTGTTTCAGGTTTTAGGGTTAGGGGTTTGGTTTTCAGGTTTTAGATTTTAGGTATTTAGGGTTTTAATTTAGGGTTTAGGGTTTCGAGAATTTTCAATAGAGTTTGAGCTTTATGCAGATATTCATCGAATCGAATAACTTAGCAACAATTTAATAATGAAAGTATCTCAAATTTTGATCTACATATAAGTGCATGATACGTGCTTGGTTAGGGTTTTTATGGGCATAGGGTTCAGGTTTTTAGTATTTAGGTTTAGGTTTTTGTTTTTTAGGGGTAGTTTAGGGTTTAAGAATTTTTCTATAATATATGTTCGCGCAGAGGGTTAGAGGTCGAGGTCTTTATTGTTTTTAGGGGTATAGGGCTTAGGGTTAAGTCGTTAGGGGGTTAGGGTTCAGGGTATTTTCAATAATGTTCGAGGTTTCGTGAATTAGAATGGCGTTAGCACAATTTAATGAAAGTATCTCAAATTTTGATCTATTATGAGTGTGCGATACCTGCTCTCTTGGTTAGGGTTGTTTATGGGTCGAGAGTTTAGGGTTTTAGTATTGAGGGTTTAAGGTTATGTTTTTTAGGGGTAGTTTAGGGTATAGGTTTTAGGAATTTTTCAGTAATATGTCCGAGCTTAGGGTCAGGGGTTTAGGGTTTAGGGGTATAGGGCTTAGGGTTTAGGCTTTAGGGATTATGGTTTAGGGTTTAGGGTTTTAGGATTTAGTGGTTTAGGGTTTAGGGTTTTTAGGGTTTAGGGTTCAGGGTCTAGGTTTTAGGGTTTAGGCTTTAGAGTTAGGGGTTTAGTGTTCAGGTTTTAGGGTTGAGGGTTTAAGTATTTAGGGGTTTAATTTAGGGTTTAGGGTTTTGGGAATTTTCAATAAAGTTCGAGCTTTACATATATATTCATGGAATAGAATGACTTAGCAACAACTTAATAATGAAAGTATCTCAAATTTTGATTTACATTTAAGTGCAAGATAGCTCCTTGCTTAGGGTTGTTTATGGACCGAGGGTTCAGGGTTTTAGTATTGAGGGTTTAGGGTTTTGTTTTTTAGGGGTAGTTTTGGGTTTAAATTTTTTTCAATAATATATATGTTCGAGCTTAGGGTTAGGGGTCGAGGGGTTTAGGTTTTTAGGTGTATAGGTCTTCGGGTTAAGGCTTTAGGGGTTAGGGTTTAATGTATTTTCAATAATGTTTGAGCTTTCATGAATTAGAATGGCGTTAGCGCAATTTAATGAAACTATCTTAAATTTTGATCTATGATGAGTGCATAATACCTACTTGCTTCGTTAGGGTTATTTTTGGGTCGAAGGTTTAGTGTTTTAGTATTGAGGGTTTAGGGTTTGTGTTTTTTAGGGGTAGTTTTGGGTTTAGGAATTTTTCAATAATATGTCCGAGCTTAGGGTCAGGGGTTAAGAGTTTATGGTTTTTAGGGGTATATGGCTTTGGGTTTAGGCTTTGGGGAATATTCAATAATGATCGAGCTTTCATGAATTAGAATGGCGTTAGTGCAATTTAATGAAAGTAAATCAAATTTTGATCTATAAGTGCTTGATACTTGTGTGCTTGGTTAGGGTTATTTATGGGCCGAGGGTTTACGGTTTTAGTATTGAGGGTTTAGGGTTTTGTGTTTAGGGGTAGTTTAGGGTTTAGGATTTTTTCAATAATATGTCCGATCTTAGGGTAATGGGTTGAGGGTAGGTTTAGGGTTTTTAGGGGTATAGGGCTCAGGGTTTAGGGGGTTACGATTTAGGGAATTTTCAATAATGTTCAGGCTTTATTCCTATATTCGCTGAATAGAATGGTGTTACCGAATTAATAGAAGTGTCTGAAAATTTGATCTATAAGTGTGCATGACAACTGCTTGGTCAAGATTTAGGGGTTTAGTGTTTCGGGTTTCAGGGTTAGGGTTTAGTGTTCAGGTTTTAGGGTTTATGTATTTAGGGTTTAGGGTTTCGAGAATTTTCAATAAAGTTTGAGCTTTATGCATATATTCATCGAATGGAATAACTTAGCAACAATTTAATAATGAAAGTATCTCAAATTTTGATCTACATATAAGTGTACGATACCTGCTTAGTTAGGGTTGTTTATGGGCCGAGGGTTCAGGGTTTTGGTTTTTTTAGGGGTAGTTTAGGGTTTAAGATTTTTTCAATAATATATGATCGAGATCAGGGTTAGGGGTCGTGGGCTTTATTGTTTTTAGGGGTATAGGGCTTAGGGTTAAGGTGTTAGGGGGTTAGGGTTCAGGGTATTTTCTATAATGTTTGAGCTTTCGTGAATATGAATGGCGTTAGCACAATTTAATGAAAGTATCTCAAATTTTGATCAATTATGAGTGCATAATACCTGCTTGTTTGGTTAGGGTTGTTTATGGGTCGATGGGTTAGGGTTTTAATATTGAGGGTTTAAGGTTTTGTTGTTTAGGGGTAGTTTAGGGTTTAGTAATTTTTCAGTAATATGTCTGAGCTTAGGGTCAGGCGTTGAAGGTTTAGGGTTTTTAGGGGTGTAGCGCTTAGGGTTTAGGCTTTAGGGATTATGGTTTAGGGTTTACGGGTTTAGGGTTTAGGGTTTTTACGGTTTAGGGTTTAGGGTCTAGGTTTTAGGGTTTGGGGTTAAGTGTTTAGTGTATAAGTTTTAGGGTTTAGGGTTTAGGTATTTAGGGGTTTAATTTGGGGTTTAGGGTTTCGGGAATTTTCAATAAAGTTCGAGGGTTTAGGGTTTTTAGGGTGATAGGGCTTTAATGAAACTATCTTAAATTTTGATCTATGATGAGTGCAGGATACCTGCTTGCTTGGTTAGGGTTGTTTATGGGTTGGGGGTTTAGGGTTTCAGTATTGAGGGTTTAGGATTTTAATTTTTTAAGGATAGTTTAGGGTTTAGGAATTTTTCAATAATATGTCCGAGCTTAGGGTCAGTGGTTGAGGGGTTAGGGTTATTAGGGTTATGGGGCTTAGGGTTTAGGCTTTAGGGAATTTTCAGTAATGCTTGAGCTTTCATAAATTAGAATGGCGTTAGTGTAATTTAATGAAAGTAAATCAAATTTTAATCTATAAGTGCATGATACCTGCTTGCTTGGTTAGGGTTGTTTACGGGCCGAGGGTTTAGGGTTTTGTTTTTTAGGGATAGTTTAGGGTTTATGATTTTTTCAATAATATGTCTGAACTTAGGGTAAGGGGTTAAGGGTACGTTTAGGGTTTTTAGGGGTATAGGGTTTAGCGGGTTAGGGTTTAGGGTTTAGGGAATTTTCAATAATGTTTGAGCTTTATGCATATATTCGTTTACTGAAAGATGCTAGGAGCTTCTTCCCCGCATATCCATCCTAAGATGAAACATGGAATATAATGACTTACCAACAATTTAGTAATGAAAGTATCTCAAATTTTGATCTATATATAAGTGCATGATACCTACTTGGTTAGGGTTGTTTATGGGCCGAGGGTTCAGGGTTTTAGTATTGAGGGTTTAGGGTTTTGGTTTTTCTAGGGGTAGTTTAGGGTTTAAGAATTTTTCAATAATATATATGTTCGAGCTTAGGGTTAGGGGTCGAGGGGTTTAGGGATTTTAGGGGTATAGGGCTTAGGGTTATGGATTTAAGGGTTAGAGTTTAGGATATTTTCAATAATTTTCGAGCTTTCGTGAATTAGAATGGCGTTAGCGCAATTTAATGAAAGTATCTCAAATTTTGATCTATTATGAGTGCATGATACATGCTTGCTTGGTTAGGGTTTTTTATGGGTTGAGGGTTTAGGGTTTTAGTATTGAGGGTTTAAAGTCTTGTTTTTTTAGGGGTAGTGTAGGGTTTAGGAATTTTTTAATAATATGTCCGAGCTTAGGGTGAGGGGTTAAGGGTTTAGGGTTTTTAGGGGTATAACTCTTAGGGTTTAGGCTTTAGGGATTAAGGTTTAGGGTTTAGGGTTTTAGGGTTTAGGGTTTAGGGGTATAGGGTTTAGGGATTAAGGTTTAGGGTTTAGGGTTTTAGGGTTTAGGCTTTAGGGATTAAGGTTAAGGATTTAGGGGGGTAGGGTTTAGGGTATTTTCAATAATGTTGGAGCTTTCGTGAATTAGAATGGCGTTAGCGCAATTTAATGGAAGTATCTCAAATTTTGATCTATGATGAGTGCATGATACCTGCTTGCTTTGTTAGGGCTGTTTATGGGTCGAGGGTTTAGGCGTTTAGTATTATGGGTTTAGGGTTTTGGTTTTTTAGGTGTAGTTTAGGGTTTAGGTATTTTTCAATAATATGTCTGAGATTTGGGTTAGGGGTTGAGGGATTTGGGTTTTTAGGGGTATAGGGCTTCGGGTTTAGGCTTTAGGGAATTTTCAATAATGCTCGAGATTTCGTGAATTAGAATAGCATTAGTGCAATTTAATGAAAGTATATCAAATTTTGATCTATAAGTGCATGATACGTGCTTACTTGGTTAGGGTTGTTTATGGGCCGAGGGTTTAGGGTTTTAGTATTGAGGGTTTAGTGTTTTTTTAGGTGTAGTTTAGGGTTTAGGATTTGTTCAATAATATGTCTGAGCTTAGGGTAAGGGGTTGAGGGTACATTTAGGGTTTTTAGGGGTATAGGGCTTAGGGTTTAGGGGGTTAGAATTTAGGGAATTTCCAATAATGCTCGAGCTTTATGCGTATATTCGTTTCCTGGAAGATGCTAGGAGCTTCTTCCCCGCATATCCATCCTAAGATGCAACATGGAATAGAATGACTTAGCAACAATTTAATAATGAAAGTATCTCAAATTTTGATCTATATATAAGTGCATGATACGTGCTTGGTTATTGTTGTTTAAGGGCCGAGGGTTCAGGGTTTTAGTATTGAGGGTTTAGGGTGTTGGTTTTTTAGGGGTAGTTTAGTGTTTAGGGTTTAAGAATTTTTCAATAATATATATGTTCGAGCTTAGGGTTAGGTGTCGACGGGTTTAGGTTTTTTAGGGGTATAGGGCTTAAGGTTAAGGCTTTAGGGGGTTAGGGTTTTGGGTATTTTCAATAATGTTCGAGCTTTCGTTAATTAGAATGGCGTTAGCGCAATTTAATGAAAGAATCTTAAATTTTGATCTATAAGTGTGTGATACCCACTTGGTCAGGGTTTAGGGTGGTAGGGTTTAATTTTTAGGTTTTAGGGAATTTTCAATAATTTCCAAGATTTATGCTAAGATTCTTGGAATGGTATGATGTTAGCATAGTTTAATCAAAGTATATCTCAAATGTTGATCTATAAGTCGATGATAAATCTGCTTAGTCCGGGTCATTTAGGGTTTACGGTTCACGGATTTTTCAATAATGTTCAAGCTTTATCCTTATATTTGTGGAACAGAATGGCGTTGCCACAATTTAATGGACATATCTCAAATTTGGATCTATAAGTGCATGCTACCTTTTTTGAGGTGTGCATGATACCTACTTGGTTAGGGTTTAATGATGGGTTGAGGTAGTTAGGGTTTACTGTTTTGTATTTAGGGGTTGAGGGTTTAGGTTTCAGGGGTTGTTTAGGGTTTAGGGTTTTAGTGGTAGCCATGGGATTTGATGAGTTTTTGAAAAAATAGCTTCACAATATTGTCCAACCATGTATGGACATTATTGTGTTTCAACCCGAACGACCAAGGTTTTCAAGGCCATATCGATCGACATCATAGTTTACAACCCGATAGAGTTCCCACACTAGATGGGTGCATCTTTGGGTAGCAAGCATTGTTGTCCGTGGAAGTTTTCACACATATATGATCATGCGTCCTATCTAAGTACGGCAGTTAAATGAATTTTGCAAAACAAATCTAGCGCGGTGGAGACGAGAGTACAAGGAACGCGTGTCTAAGAGCATCCATAATGTTGGACCCACCCGACTTATGGAAATTACCATAATGTATAAGGTAAGCATTTTCCACAAGGTGGGACCCACATAGCTTCTCATATTGCTCCATGACAGGGGAAATTATTTTTCTATACTCTATGCGAAACCCACAAGCTTGAGGTAACTTTATTTTCTCCACAATGTACTACTATATGTCGTAAGGTGTGCTTTTTTACACACTTCGGATGCCCTAAGGAAAACGCAAATAATGGGCCCACTTCGCAGTGTATAACCAAATCTATAAAACTTCTATGCAGACTTATTCAGTTTAGTGGGTTCCACGAATCGTCTCATGTGTACATTGTCTAAACGGCGGAGCTTAGTACTACTACTAGTATATTTATTTTGCTTGGATATATGCTCACCTCTGTCCATGCATTGTACATGCAGAGAGAATAAAATGTAGGTAGGGGAAGAGGGCAACAACAAAGAGAGAAGAGGAGTTGAAGGCTATTCGATGTTAGAGCAAAGTTTATTATGATGGGTTCCTGACATGATGTACTCCTGTAGCCTTTACAGTGTAGACTCTACTAGTAGTAAATTTCAGGACCCATGCATGCAAAAAATTAGAAGTGTGTTTTCTCTCTCCTTCGAGGCCTCTCATCTCTCCACCCCTCTCCCCTCGTGAAACGGTCGGCTGATCTCTGCCTCGTCCACAGTGTGGAGCTGCGCACGTGTGCCTTGTTACGGTGGCTCTTTTTTTGAGGTGGCGGCTCTATTTCTCTGGCGTGTTCGGTAGTCGCGTTGGTGTGAAGTAGGAGTAGTATTGTATATAGTAAGGAAACCGCTTTGGTCCATGGCGGCAAAAAATTCAAAATTTTCTGGTTTAGAAATTTTTACTTGCTTCCCAAACATCGGGAGGGAAGGTTATTCAAAAGATCCACCATTCACATTAAAACTTCTTATCTTATCTTATCTTATCTTTATCTTGTCTTATCTCTTTAAATACCATACCACTACAAGTGGATGATACCCCTGCCTGGTCAGGGTCGTTTAGGGTTTAAGGTTTAGCGAACTTTCAATAATGTTCAAGCTTTATGCTTATAATCGTGGAACATAATGTTCAATAAGTATCTCAAATTTGGATCTATGATTTCTTGATACCCTACTTGGCTAGGATTTAATTATGGGTTGAAGGGTTTAGGGTTTTAGTATTTGGGGATTTAGGGATTAGGGTTTAGGGGTTATTTATAAGAGTTTAGGGAATTTTCAATAATGTTCAAGCTTTATGCTTATATTCATCGAAGAGAATGGCGTTGCCCGATTTATTGTATGTATCTCAAATTTGATCTACAAGTGCATGATACTTGCTTGGTCGGGGTTTAGGGGTTTAGTGTTTAGGGTTTTATGGTTTCTGGATTTCTCAATAATGTTCAAGCCGCTTTATGCTTTTAATCGTGGAATAGAATGGCGTTACCGTAATTTAATGAAAGTATCTCAAATTTAGGGGTTTAGTGTTCAGGTTTTAGGGTTTAGGGTTTAGGTATTTAGGGGTTTAATTTAGGGTTTAGGGTCTCAGGAATTTTCAATAAAGTTCAAGCTTTATGCATATACTCATGGAATAGAATGACTTAGCAACAATTTAATGATGAAAGTATCTCAAATTTTGATCTATATATAAGTGCATGATACCTGCTTGGTTAGGGTTGTTTATGGGCCGAGGGTTCCGGGTTTTAGTATTGAGGGTTTAGCGTTTTGGTTTTTTAGGGGTAGTTTAGGGTTTAAGAATTTTTGAATAATATATATTTTTGAGCATAGGTTTAGGGGTCAAGGGGTTTAGGGTTTTCAGGGGTATAGGGCTTAGGGTTAAGGCTTTAGGGGTTAGGGTTTAGGGTATTTTCAAGAATTTTCGAGCTTTTGTGAATTAGAATGGCGTTAGCGCAATTTAATGAAACTATCTCAAATATTGATCTATTTTGAGTGCATGATACCTGTTTGATTGGTTAGAGTTGTTTATGGGTCGAGGCCTTAAGGTTTTAGTATTGAGGGTTTAGGGTTTTGTTTTTTAGGGGTAGTTTAGGGTTTAGGAATTTTTTAATATTATGTCCGAGCTTAGGGTCAGGGGTTGAGGGTTTAGGGTTTTTAGGGGTATCGGGCTTAGGGTTTAGGCTTTAGGATTTAGGGATTTGGGTTTAGGCTTTAGGGTTTAGAGGTTAGGGTTTTTAGGGTTTACGGGTATAGGGCTTAGGGTTAAGGCTTTAAGTGGTTAGGGTTTATGGTATTTTCAATAATGTTCTAGCTTTCGTGAATTCGGATGGCGTTATCTCAATTTAATGAAAGTATCTCAAATTTTGATCTATGATGAGTGCATGATACCTGCTTGCTTGGTTAGGGTTGTTTATGGGTCCAAGGTTTAGGGTTTTAGTATTAAGGGTTTAAGGTTATTTTTTTAGGGGTAGTTTAGGGTTTAGGAATTTTTCAATAATATGTCCGACCATAGGGTTAGGAGTTGAGGGTTTAGGGTTTTTAGGGGTATAGGGCTTAAGGTTTAGGATTTAGGGAATTTTTAATAATGCTCGAGCTTTCGTGAATTATAATGGCATTAGCACAATTTAATGAAAGTATATCAAATTTTGATCTATAAGTTCATGATATGTGTTTGCTTGTTTAGTGTTGTTTATGGGCCGAGGGTTTATGGTTTTAGTATTGAGGGTTTCTGGTTTTGTTTTTTGGGTAGTTTAGGGTTTAGGATTTTTTTTCAATAATATGTCTGAGCTTAGGGTAAGGGGTTGATGGTACGTTTAGGGGTTTTAGGGGTATAGGGCTTAGGGTTTAGGGTTCAGGGGGTTAGGGGTTAGGGAATTTTCAATAATGTTCGAGCTTTCGTGAATTAGACCGGTGTGAGCGCAATTTAACAGAAGTATCACAAAGTTTTCTCTATATGTGCATGATACCCGGTTGGCCAGGGTTTAGGGTTGTAGGGTTGAAGATTTAGGTTTTCAGAATTTCCAATAATGTTCAAGCTTTATGCTTAGATTCGTGGAATGGAATAACGTTAGCACAATTTAATGAAAGTATATCTCAAATGTTGTTCTATAAGTCAATGATAAATCTGCTTAGTCAGGGTCGTTTAGGTGTTTAGGTTTTAGGGGTTTAGGGTTCAGGCAATTTTCAATAATGTTCAAGCTTTATGCTTATATTGGTCGAATAGAATGGCGTTGCCCAATTTAATGTAAGTAGAGCAAATTTGATCTACAAATGCATGATACTTTCTTGGTCAAGGTTTATGGGTTTAGTGTTTAGGGTTTTATGTTTTTAGGAATTTTCATAATGTTCAAACCGCTTTATGCTTTTAGTCGTTGAATAGAATGGTGTTACCGTAATTTAATGAAAGTTTCTCTCAAATTTGAATCTATAAGTGCATGATACCTGCTTGCTTAGGGTTTAATTGTGGGTTGAGGTTTTAAGGTTTAGGGTTTTAGTAATTATAGATTTAGGGTTTAGGGATTGTTTATTAGTGTTTAGGGTTTAGGGAATTTTCAATAATGTCTAGGAAGCTTTAAGCTTATATTCGCCGAATAGAATGGGGTTTCCCAATTTAATGTAAGTATCTCAAATTTGGATCTATAAGTGCATGATACCTTTTTTGAGGTGTGCATGATACCTACTTGGTTAGGCTTTAATGATGGGTTGAGGAGTTCAGGTTTACTATTTTAGTATTTAGGGGTTGAGGCTTTAGGTTTCAGGGGTTGTTTAGGTTTTAGGGTTTTAGTGGTAGCCATGGGATTTGACGAGTTTTCGAAAAAACAGCTTCACAATATTTTCCTACCATGTATGGACATTATTATGTTTCAACCCGAACGACCAAGGTCGTCAAGGCCATACCGATCGACATCATAGTTTTACGACCTGATAGAGTTCCCACACTAGATGGGGTAGCAAGCATTGTTGTCCGTGGGAGTTTTCACACTTATATGATCATGCGTCCTATCTAAGTACGGTAGTTAAATGCGGTGGAGACGGGAGTACAAGGAACACGTGTCTAAGAGCATCTGTAATGTTGGACCCACCCGACTTATGGAAATTACCACAATGTATAAGGTAAGCATTTTCCACAAGGTGGGACCCACATAGCTTCTCATATTGCTCCATGCAACGGGAAATGATTTTTCTATACACTATGCGAAACCCACAAGCTTGAGGTAACTTTATTTTCTCCACAATGTACTACTATATGCCGTAAGGTGTGCTTTTTTACACATTGTGGATGCCCTAAGGAAAAAAGCAAATAATGGGCCCACTTGGCAGTGTATGACCAAAGCTATAAAACTTCTATGCATACGTCTTCCGTTTATTGGGTCCCACGAATCTTCTTGTTTGGACATTGTCTTCTCGTTTGGACATTGTCTAAACGGCGGAGCTTACTACTATTACTACTAGTATATTTCTTTTGCTTGGACATAGGCCCACCTTTGTCCATGTGTTGTACATGTAGAGAGAATAAATTGTAGGCAGGGGAAGAGGGCAGCAGCAAAGTGAGAAGAGGAGATGAAGGTTGTTCGATGTTAGAGAAAAGTTTATTATGATGTGTTCGTGACATGAGGTACTGCTGCAGACTTTACAGTGTACACTCTACTAGTAGTAAATTTTAGGACCTATGCATGCAAAAAATTGGAAGTGTGTTTTCTCTCTCCTTCGATACCTCTCATCTCTCAATCCCTCTCCCCTTGCGAAATGGCCGGCTGATCTCTCCCTCATCCACAGCATGGAGCTGCGCATGTGTGCCTTGGTACGACGGCTCTTTATTTTGAGGGGGCGTCTTTGTTTCTCTGGCGTGTTCGGTAGTCGTGTTGGTGTGGAGTAGGAGTAGTACTGTATATTGGAAGGAAACCTCTTTGGTCCTTGGTGGAAAAAAATTCGAACTTTTTTGGTTTAAATTTTTTCACTTGCTTCCCAAACATCGGGACGGAAGGTAATTCAAAAGATCTTCCATTCACATTAGTAATTCTTATCTTATCTTTATCTTGTCTTATCTCTTACAATACCATACCACTACAAGTGGATGATACCCCTGCTTGGTCAGGGTCGTTTAGGGGTTTAGGGTTTAAGGTTTAGCGAACTTTCAATAATGTTCAAGCTTTATGCTTATAATCGTGGAACATAATGGTGTTACTGCAATTTAATGAAAGAATCTCAAATTTGGATCTATGAGTGCATGATACCCTACTTGGTTAGCATTTAATTATGGGTTGAAGGGTTTAGGGTTTTAGTATTTGGGGATTTAGGGATTAGGGTTTAGGGGTTCTTTATTAGGTTTTAGGAAATTTTCAATAATGTTCATGCTTTTTGCTTATATTCGTCAAAGAGAATGGCTTTGCCCGATTTAATGTAAGTATCTCAAATTTGACCTACAAGTGCATGATACTTGCTTGGTCAGGGTTTAGGGGTTTAGTGTTTAGCGTTTTATGGTTTTTGGATTTTTCAATAATGTTCAAGCCGTTTTATGCTTTTAATCATGGAATAGAATGGCGTTACCGTAATTTAATGAAAGTATCTCAAATTTACGGGTTTAGTGTTTAGGTATTTAGGGTTTCGGGAATTTTCAATAAAGTTCGAGCTTTATGAATATATTCATGGAATAGAATGACTTAACAACAATTTAATGATGAAAGTATCTCAAATTTTGATCTATATATAAGTGCATGATACCTGCTTGGTTAGGGTTTTTTATGGGCCGAGGGTTCCGGGTTTTATTATTGAGGGTTTAGGGTTTTTGTTTTTTAGGGGTAGTTTACGGTTTAGGGTTTAAGAATTTTTCAATATTATATATGTGCGAGATTAGGGTTAGGGGTCGAGGGGTTTAGGGGTTTTTAGGGGTATAGGGATTAGGGTTAAGGCTTTAGGGGGTTAGGGTTTAGGGTATTTTCAAGAATTTTCGAGTTTTCATGAATTAGAATGGTGTTAGCGCAATTTAATGAAAGTATCTCAAATTTTGATCTATTATGAGTGCATGATACATGCTTGCTTGGTTAGGGTTTTTTATGGGTCGAGGGTTTAGGGTTTTAGTATTGAGGGTTTAAGGTTTTGTTTTTTAGGGGTAGTTTAGGGTTTAGGAATTTTTCAATAATATGTCCGAGCTTAGGGTGAGGGGTTGAGGGTTTAGGGTTTTTAGGGGTATAGCTCTTAGGGTTTAGGGTTTAGGGGTATAGGGCTTGGGGTAAAAATTTAGGGGGTTAGGATTTAGGGTATTTTCAATAATGTTGGAGCTTTCGTGAATTAGAATGGCATTAGTGCAATTTAATGAAAGTATATCACATTTTGATCCATGATGAGTGCATGATACCTGCTTGCTTGGTTAGGGTTGTTTATGGGCCGATGGTTTTGGGTTTTAGTATTGAGGGTTTAGGGTTTTGTTTTTTAGGGGTAGTTTAGGGTTTAGGATTTTTTCAATAATATGTCCGGCCTTAGGGTAGGGGGTTGAGGGTACGTTTAGGGTTTTTAGGGGTATAGGGCTTAGGGTTTAGGGGGTTAGGGTTTAGGGAATTTTCAATAATGCTTGAGCTTTATGCATATATTCGTTTCCTGAAAGATGCTAGGAGCTTCTTCCCCACATATCCATCGTAAGATGAAACATGGAATAGAATGACTTAGCAACAATTTAATTACGAAAGTATCTGAAATTTTTATCTATATATAAGTGCATGATACCTGCTTGGTTAGGGTTGTTTATGGGCTGAGGGTTCAGGGTTTTAGTAATGAGGGTTTAGGTTTTTTGTTTTTTAGGGGTAGTTTAATGTTTAGGGTTGAAGAATTTTTCAATAATATATATGTTCGAGCTTAGGGTTAGGGCTCGAGGGGTTTAGGTTTTTTAGGGTTATAGGGCTTAAGGTTAAGGCTTTAGGGGGTTAGGGTTTAGGGTATTTTCAATAATGTTCGAGCTTTCGTTAATTAGAATGGCGTCAGCACAATTTAATGAAAGTATCTCAAATTTTGAACTATGATGAGTGCATGATACCTGCTTGCTTGGTTATGGTTGTTTATGGGGCGAGGGTTTAGGGTTTTAGTATTGAGGGTTTAGTGTTTTGGTTTTTTTAGGTGTAGTTTAGGGTTTAGGGTTTAGGATTTTTTTTAATAATATGTCCGACCTTAGGGTCAGGGGTTGAGGGTTTATGGTTTTTAGGGGTATATGGCTTAGGGTTTAAGCTTTAGGGAATTTTCAATAATGCTTGAGATTTCGTGAATTAGAATGGCGTTAGCGCAATTTAATGAAAGTATGTCAAATTTTGATCTATAAGTGCAAGATACCTGCTTGCTTGGTTAGGATTTTTTATGGGCCGAGGGTTTAGGCTTTTAGTATTGAGGGTTTAGGGTTTTGTTTTTTAGTGGTAGTTTCGGGTTTATGATTTTTTGAAAAATATGTCCGAGCTTAGGGTAAAGGGTTGATGGTACGTTTAGGGTTTTTAGGGGTATAGGGCTTAGAGTTTAGGGTTTAGGGGGTTAGGATTTAGGGAATTTTCAATAATGTTCGAGCTTTCGTGAATTAGAATGGCGTTAGAGAAATTTAACAAAAGTATCACAAATTTTGATCTATAAGTGCATGATACCCGCTTGGTCAGGGTTTTAGGGGTTTAGGGTTCAGGGTATTTTCAATAATGTTCAAGCTTTATGCTTATATTTGTGGAACAGAATGGCATTGGCGCAATTTAATGGATGTATCTCAAATTTGGATCTATAAGTGCATGATACCTTTTTTGAGGTGTGCATGATACCTACTTGGTTAGGCTTTAATGTTTGGTGGAGGAGTTTAGGGTTTACTATTTTAGTATTTAGGGGTTGAGGTTTTAGGTTTCAGGGGTTGTTTAGGTTTTAGGGTTTTAGTGGTAGCCATGGGATTTGACGAGTTTTCGAAAAAACAGCTTCACAATATTTTCCTACCATGTATGGACATTATTATGTTTCAACCCGAACGACCAAGGTCGTCAAGGCCATATCGATCGACATCATAGTTTTACGACCTGATAGAGTTCCCACACTAGATGGGGTAGCAAGCATGGTTGTCCGTGGGAGTTTTCACACATATATGATCATGCGTCTTATCTAAGTACGGCAGTTAAATGAATTTTGCAAAACAAATCTAGCGTGGTGGAGTCGGGAGTACAAGGAACGCGTGTCTAAGAGCATCCGTAATGTTGGACCCACCCGACTTATGGAAATTACCACAATGTATAAGGTAAGCATTTTCCACATGGTGGGACCCACATAGCTTCTCGTATTGCTCCATGCAAGGGGAAATGATTTTTCTATACTCTATGCGAAACCCACAAGCTTGAGGTAACTTTATTTTCTCCACAATGTACTACTATATGCCGTAAGGTGTGCTTTTTACACACTTCGGATGCCCTAAGGAAAACGCAAATAATGGGCCCACTTCGTAGTGTATGACCAAAGCTATAAAACTTCTATGCAGACTTATTCAGTTTAGTGGGTCCCACGAATCGTCTCATTTGTACATTGTCTAAACGGCGGAGCTTAGTACTACTACTAGTATATTTATTTTGCTTGGATATATGCTCACCTCTGTCCATGCGTTGTACATGTAGAGAGAATAAAATGTAGGTAGGGGAAGAGGGCAACAACAAAGAGAGAAGAGGAGTTGAAGGCTATTCGATGTTAGAGCAAAGTTTATTATGATGGGTTCCTGACATGATGTACTCATGTAGCCTTTACAGTGTAGACTCTACTAGTAGTAAATTTCAGGACCTATGCATGCAAAAAATTGGAAGTGTGTTTCCTATCTCCTTCGAGGCCTCTCATCTCTCCACCCCTCTCCCCTCGCGAAACGGTCGGCTGATCTCTCCCTCGTCCACAGTGTGGAGCTGCGCACGTGTGCCTTGTTACGGCGGCTCTTTTTTTGAGGGGGCGGCCTATTTCTCTGGCGTGTTCGGTAGTCGCGTTGGTGTGAAGTAGGAGTAGTATTGTATATAGGAAGGAAACCGCTTTGGTCCATGGCGGCAAAAAATTCAAAATTTTCCGGTTTAGAAATTTTTACTTGCTTCCCAAACATCGGGAGGGAAGGTTTTTCAAAAGATCCACCATTCACATTAAAACTTCTTATCTTATCTTCTCTTATCTTTATCTTGTCTTATCTCTTACAATACCATACCACTACAAGTGGATGATACCCCTGCCTGGTCAGGGTCGTTCAAGGTTTAAGGTTTAGCGAACATTCAATAATGTTCAAGCTTTATGCTTATAATCGTGGAACATAATGGTGTAACCGCAATTTAATGAAAGTATCTCAAATTTGGATCTATAATTTCATGATACCCTACTTGGTTAGGATTTAATTAAGGGTTGAAGGGTTTAGGGTTTTAGTATTTGGGGATTTAGGGATTAGGGTTTAGGGGTTATTTATAAGAGTTTAGGGAATTTTCAATAATGTTCAAGCTTTATGCTTATATTCGTCAAAGAGAATGGCGTTGCCCAATTTATTGTATGTATCTCAAATTTGATCTACAAGTGCATGATACTTGCTTGGTCAGGGTTTAGGGTTTTATGGTTTCTGGATTTTTCAATAATGTTCAAGATGCTTTATGCTTTTAATCGTGGAATAGAATGGCATTACCGTAATTTAATGAAAGTATCTCAAATTTAGGGGTTAAGTGTTCAGGTTTTAGGGTTTAGGGTTTAGGTATTTAGGGGTTTAATTTAGGGTTTAGGGTTTTAGGAATTTTCAATAAAGTTCGAGCTTTATGCATATACTCATGGAATAGAATGACTTAGCAACAATTTAATGATGAAAGTATCTCAAATTTTGATCTACATATAAGTGCATGATACCTGCTTGGTTAGGGTTGTTTATGGGCCAAGGGTTCCGGCTTTTAGTATTGAGGGTTTAGCGTTTTGGTTTTTTAGGGGTAGTTTAGGGTTTAAGAATTTTTGAATAATATATATTTTTGAGCATAGCTTTAGGGGTCAAGGGGTTTAGGGTTTTCAGGGGTATAAGGCTTAGGGTTAAGGCTTCAGGGGTTAGGGTTTAGGGTATTTTCAAGAATTTTCAAGCTTTTGTGAATTAGAATGGCGTTAGCGCAATTTAATGAAACTATCTCAAATATTGATCTATTTTGAGTGCATGATACCTGCTTGCTTGGTTAGAGTTGTTTATGGGTCGAGGCCTTAGGGTTTTAGTATTGAGGGTTTAGGGTTTTGTTTTTTAGGGGTAGTTTAGGGTTTAGGAATTTTTAATATTATGTCCGAGCTTAGGGTCAGGGGTTGAGGGTTTAGGGTTTTTAGGGGTATCGGGCTTAGGGTTTAGGCTTTAGGATTTAGGGATTTGGGTTTAGGCTTTAGGGTTTAGAGGTTAGGGTTTTTAGGGTTTACGGGTATAGGGCTTAGGGTTAAGGCTTTAAGTGGTTAGGGTTTATGGTATTTTCAATAATGTTCTAGCTTTCGTGAATTCGGATGGCATTATCTCAATTTAATGAAAGTATCTCAAATTTTGATCTATGATGAGTGCATGATACCTGCTTGCTTGGTTATGGTTGTTTATGGGTCCAAGGTTTAGGGTTTTAGTATTGAGGGTTTAAGGTTGTTGTTTTTAGGGGTAGTTTAGGGTTTAGGGTTTAGGAATTTTTCAGTAATATGTCCGAGCATAGGGTCAGGAGTTGAGGGTTTAGGGTTTTTAGGGGTATAGGGCTTAAGGTTTAGGATTTAGGGAATTTTCAATAATGCTCGAGCTTTCGTAAATTATAATGGCGTTAGCGCAATTTAATGAAAGTATATCAAATTTTGATCTATAAGTTCATGATATGTGTTTGCTTGTTTAGTGTTGTTTATGGGCCGAGGGTTTAGGGTTTTAGTATTGAGGGTTTAGTTTTGTTTTTTGGGTAGTTTAGGGTTTAGGATTTTTTTTCAATAATATGTCTGAGCTTAGGGTAAGGGGTTGATGGTACGTTTAGGGGTTTTAGGGATATAGGCCTTAGGGTTTAGGGGTCAGGGGGTTAGGGTTTAGGGAATTTTCAATAATGTTCGAGCTTTCGTGAATTAGACCGACGTTAGCGCAATTTAACAGAAGTATCACAAAGTTTTCTCTATATGTGCATGATACCCGGTTGGCCAGGGTTTAGGGTTGTAGGGTTAAAGATTTAGGTTTTCAGAATTTCCAATAATGTTCAAGCTTTATGCTTAGATTCGTGGAATGGAATAACGTTAGCACAATTTAATGAAAGTATATCTCAAATGTTGTTCTATAAGTCAATGATAAATCTGCTTAGTCAGGGTCATTTAGGTGTTTAGGTTTTAGGGGTTTAGGGTTCAGGGAATTTTCAATAATGTTCAAGCTTTATGCTTATATTCGTCGAATAGAATGGCGTTGCCCAATTTAATGTAAGTAGAGAAAATTTGATCTACAAGTGCATGATACTTTCTTGGTCAGGGTTTATGGGTTTATTGTTTAGGGTTTAATGTTTTTAGGAATTTTCAATAATGTTCAAACCACTTTATGCTTTTAGTCGTTGAATAGAATGGTGTTACCGTAATTTAATGAAAGTTTCTCTCAAATTTGAATCTATAAGTGCATGATACCTGCTTGCTTAGGGTTTAATTGTGGGTTGAGGTTTTAAGGTTTAGGGTTTTAGTAATTATTGATTTAGGGTTTAGGGATTGTTTATTAGTGTTTAGGGTTTAGGGAATTTTCAATAATGTCTAGGAAGCTTTATGCTTATATTCGCCGAATAGAATGGGGTTTCGCAATTTAATGTAAGTATATCATATTTGATCTACAAGTGCATGATACTTTCTTGGTCAGGGTTTAGGTTTTCATGGTTTCGAGATTTTTCTATAATGTTCAAGCTGCTTTATGATTTTAATCGTGGAATAGAATTACGTTACCATAATTTAATGAATGTATCTCAAATTTGAATCTATAAGTTCATGATACCTTCTTGGTTAGGCTTTAATTGTGGGTTAAGGGGTTTTAAGTTTAGGGTTTAGAGAATTTTCAATAATGCTTATATTCATGGAATATAATATCATTACCGCAATTTAATGAAAGTATCTCAGATTTTGATCTATAAGTGCATGATACATGCTTAGTTAGGGTGTATGTGGGTTTAGGGTTTTAATATTTATGGGTTTAGGGTTTAAGTTTTAGGGGTTGTTTATGGTTATGGGTATAGGGAATTTCAAATAATGTTCAAGTTGTATTCCTATATATTCATCGAATAAAATGGTGTTACTTGAATTAATAGATGTATCTCAAAATTTCATTTAGAAGTGTGCATGACAACTGCTTGGTCGAGATTTAGGGGTTTAGTGTTTCGGGTTTTAGGGTTTAGCTTTTCGGTTTTAGGTATTTAGGGGTTTAGGGTTTGGGGTTTGGGGAATTTTCAATAAAGTTCGAGTTTATCCATATATTCATGGAATAGAATGACTTAGCAACAATTTATAATGGAAGTATCTCAAATTTTGATCTCTATATAAGTGCATGATATCTGCTTGCTTAGGGTTGTTTATGGGCCGAGGTTTTAGGGTTTTAGTATTAAGAGTTTAGGGTATTGCTTTTTTAGGGGTAGTTTAGGGTTTATGTTTAAGAATTTTTCAATAATATGTGTCAGCTTAGGGTTACGGGTTGAGGGGTTTAGGGTTTTTAGGGGTATAGGGCTTAGGGTTAAGGCTTAATGGGGTTAGGGTTTAGGGTATTTTCAATAATGTTCGAGCTTTCGTGAATTTGAATGGCATTTGCGCAATTTAATGAAAGTAACTAAAATTTTGATTTATCAGTGCATGATACGTGGTTGGTTAGGGTTGTTTATGGGTCGAGGGTTTAGTGTTTTAGTATTGAGGGTTTATGGCTTGGTTTTTTATGGCTAGTTTAGGATTCAGGTTTTAGGAATTTTTCAATAATATGACCGAGCTTACGGTTACGGTTTGAGGGCACGTTTAAGGTTTTTAGGGGTATAGGGTTTAGGGTTTGGTCTTTAGGGGGTTAGGGGTTAGGGAATTTGCAATAATGTTCGAGATTTTGTGAATTAGAATGGCGTTAGCACAATTTAATGAAAGTATCTCAAATTTTGATCTATGAGTGCATGATACATGCTTGCTTGGTTAGGGTTGTTTACGGGTCGAGGGTTTAGGGTTTTAGTATTGAGGGTTTAGGTTTTTGTTTTTTAGGGTTAGTTTAGGGTTTAGGGTTTAGTAATTTTTCAATAATATGTCCGAGCTTAGGGTTAGGGGTTGAGGGTTTAGTGTTTTTAGGGGTATAGGGCATAGGGTTTAGGCTTTAGGGGGTTAGGGTTTAGGGAATTTTCAATAATGTTCGAGCTTTCATGAATTAGAAGGGAGTTAGCGCAATTTAATGAAAGTATCTCAAATTTTGATCTATAAGTGCATGATACTTACTTGGTTATGGTTGTTTATGGGTCGAGGGTTTTGGGTTTTACTATTGAGGGTTTAGGGTTTTGGTTTTCTAGGGGTAGTTTAGGGTTTAGGAATTTTTCAATAATATGTCCGAGCCTAGCGTCAGGCGTTGAGGGTGGTTTAGGGTTTGGGGTACGTGCAGATGCGCACTAGTGGCGTAGATTTTCCGTTAGGGTGACTGCTTAGCACACACTCGTCCCATTCCTGAGTACTCCTACGCAAATACAATAGGAGGAGTAGATAGATTTTTTTGCTCATCATACTAGATACATTAAGTACAGTACTACCGACACAATTTCTGCTTTTGGCGGTAGAGGATGAATGAATGTGGGACTCTCTGTGTCACATTACTATACTACTACTAGTAGTAGTACTATAGTCCGTATTTTTCGGACGCACGGTAAAGTAGTAAAGTAAAGTCTGTTTGGTCAAGCTGCATGCAAGGAGCAAAGAGATATCCAAATTTCTACTCCAGCTCGATGGATCAATACACGAGACAACTAGTACTCATCGAGGGAAAAAGATTGTCTATCTGGGAAATTTCCATGGCCATTTATTACCTGCAGAGCTTTACATTTTATTCCCTTAGAGGCACCTGCAACTCTAGTAGCTACTCCACTAATAACATGTTGTGATGAGGCCCTATAGCTACTAGACAATAGTACTACTCTAGTAGCTACTCTCGTCACATTGCACCTTCCTTCTCCAAGAGGTGGAGTTCCTTTTTTTCCTATGAGGAAACCTAGTTGGAGCTCCTAGAAACTACGGCTCTAGTATCTGTTGGAGTTTTGTTGAACTATCCTAAATTGGAGTCCCACTGCCCACTCGCCCACTAATGGCTGTGAAATATAGCCATCCATGTCCGCATTTAAACTAGATATTATTCATATATTTAAATATCTCTCTAAACCCTGCCACTAATGCCTAATGATCAAAGGGGTATGCAATCCTTTCTTGCTATTTTTCCCTGCATAGATCATGACGTATGATGATGGTAATTACTATATAAATGCCAAAGATACGAGATTTCCAACACGTCAAAGAAACCAGTAGTCGTGAAGCAGAGGCAGAAGCCTTAACGACCAACTATATGACCAGAAATTTATTCCAGTCGTATAGTTCCGGCCATATAGTTTGCACCGACTTCATTAGGTCAAACAGAACAACTTTTGTGAAAGTACCCCTATATAAAGAGGCTTCGGGCAATGGGAAAAACACTTCTTTTTTTACCTCAACTCTCCCTGCCACCAGAAGCCGCCACACCGGAGGAATAGATCTAGATCTAAACCTCTAAACCCTTCTCCACCACCATAGTAATCTCCCACCACTTGTAATAGTAGATCTCTTCTTCAATTGGCGACATTGTAATACTATTTGCTATCAACCTTATGATCTCTATTACAATGTATATGATTGTTGATTTCATCTCTATGTGTGAGTAATTCTCCTTAGGCTAAGGGCTTTGGCCTAGCCATGTAGGTTTTTGTGCATGTTATTTATCATAGATGGGATCATGTATTAGTTTGTATGACATGATGATTATAGTACCCTCTCTTTCCTAAATATAAGAACTGGTCAGGTACCCAAGACCCCGAGGATTGATCCAGGTAAAGGGAGTGTGAGTAATGACTGGTCTATAGGATGGGAACCCCAGTAATAGAAAGGTTAGTACGACTGTATGTGAGGAATTTACTTGGGATTAATGGTGACATCACTATGCATATAATTACTTCTCTTTCTTCTATGGATGAGACTAGTAGGTTGTTTCTATAAGCGTTTGAGGAGGCGATAACAATTATGGGTGCACTGCCCACATATAATTATCTTGCTCTAACAATTACATGCATACTTTATTATTATATATTATTCCCATCAGATGTTTTGCACAACTACTGGTGAAAACCGAATACCCTAGGCCCTCTCTCTCTCCATCGTCAACAACAACAAAAAGATCGCAAACTCTTGGTCCAATGAAAACACAAAAGGAATTCTAAAATTCTTGAAGGTCCGTTTAAGTAATCTCATTTTGCTTTCTGCTTCCCGAGGATTCGATAAACCTAGGTCTACTAGGGAAAAGGAGCTACACTACATCCGTAATCCGGGTTGAAGGTATCAACCCTTTTTCTAGCGCCGTTGCCGGGGATGCAATAGCTACCTTGGTGAGGTTAGTAGGAACCTTGCTAGTTTTAATTCTTGTTTTTAATTTTGTTAGTTTGCTTTCAGTCTTTATTTGAAAAACCAAAAAAATATAGTCTTTTAATTCTTGATTTTATCATCATTCGTACTTGTTTAAGAAAATCCAAAAACATAGGAAGTATGGTTGAAAATAAACTAGGGGAGTTTGCAACTCCTAACAATGATTATTTGTGTACTCCTATTACTCAGCCAGCAATTGCATCTAAGGATTATGAAATTAAGCCCCACTATTTAAGTTTGGTTCAACAGAACCAATTTGGAGGCTCTACTATTGAAGATTCAGGTATACACTTAAATACTTTCACTGAAATATGTGATATGATGCGCATTAAAGATGTTGACCCCGACGCGGTCAAGTTGCGTTTATTTCCTTTCTCTCTTAGCGGAAGAGCAAAAGAATGGTTTCTATCTTTGCCTAGAAATACTATTGCATCATGGGTGGAATGTACTTCTTTATTTATGACTAAATTCTTTCCACCTGCCGAGACTGTGCAACTAAGATCTAATATTAATGGTTTTAGAAAGGAAGAGCGTGAGCCACTAGCGCTTGCATGGGAGAGAATGAAAGAATGCATGAGAAACTGTCCCAGCCATGGGATGAAAGATTGGTTAATTCTCCATTTATTTTATAATGCTCTTAACCCTGTGTGTAATTCTATTCTAGAAACTATAGCTGGAGGAACATTTATGGGTAAGCAAATTACCGAAGCAAAGCAGCTGCTAGACAATATGCAAGACAACAATGCCCAATGGCGTGTGGAAAGATCAAACACAAAGAAGGTGAACTCCATCACACCTCGAGAAAATGAAGGTATGGAAACCCAGGTAAGAGCTACTCCCGAACCAACTATTGAAGAAGTAAACTTTATAGATCGTAATGATTATAACCCTGCTTGGAAGAAAAACTATAATCCAAATTTTTAGAAACATTATTCTAGTCTTGCAGGTAACTCAAATAATAATATTGCATCAAGTAATAATAGTCTCCAAGAAACTCTTAAATCTTTTATGGACTCGCAAAATGAGCAAAAAAATATTCTAGTTAAAATTACAGAGAATCATGATGCTATGTTGGTAAATTATCTAACCAAGCTGTTAGTTTGAGGAATGATTTGCAGGCCCTCCAAGAAAGAACAAGGATTGTTGAGGCACAGCTAGGTAAGATAACCGAGAGTCAAACTCTCATTCTAGCTAAATTTGCAGGTAAAGCTGAGCCCAATCCAGTTGAAGGCCTCAAGATGAGAAGAATCCAAAGGGAGGAACCCGAAGAACTTGATTATAGCAATGCTCCTTCGCCAAACTACAAAGTTGAAGATATTGTAAAAAGGATGAATGTCAAGATTCCGGTAAGTGAAGGAAATGAGGAAGCCATGTATTAACACTTTGTTAATTAGGTAGCAATAAAGGTACGTGATCTTGAGGAAGATTATCAGAAAATTGCTGAAAAATTACCTGTTAAGCTAGATGATATATTTGAGCCTACTATTAAAATTAAAATTTGCACTAATGAAATAGCTGCACTATGTGATCTAGGTGCAAGTGATTCAACAATTCCAAAGAGTCTTTTTAATAAGTTAAATCTTGGCTCTTTTGAAATCATTGAACTAAAATTGCATCTACTTACAAACAAGCATTAGGCATTAAATAAAATACCTTAGTATACATTAAAGATTGTCCTACTCTTATTGATTTTGTTATTGTCGACATGCCTGAAGATGATACTGCTCCTATCATATTAGGCCATCCTTTCTTAAGAACTATTAAGACTTTGATTAATTTGCATGAAGGGAACATGAAGCTCCAGTTGCCTTCACGGGGTCCTTTTGTTATTCATTTTCCCAGGAAAAATAAAGCCAAGCAAGATGAGAAGGAGGCCATCACTTTGAAGGCCAACTATTTTGGAGTGGGTGTTCCACTCATATGGCCTAAGTGAGCATCATCAAGGTCAGGCTATTGACCATAAAAGAGCGTTGCATGAGAGGAAACCCATGTGAAATAAAGGTTTGAGTAAAGTTTGTAAGTTTTAGTTTTATGTAGAATAAATAGTGCTAGAAAACTCCAGTGAGAAGGAGAAATTCAGAGGTACCAAAAATTCCTATTTTATAGATGCCAAAGTTGGTCGACAATTTAGTCTATCATTTTTCTATCAAAATAAGGTGTTTCGCTAAGTTTTAGTCTAAAAAGTAATTCATGAAGAAATAGATTTTTTTATGTGTACAGAAGCTTTAACAACCAATTATACGGCGGGAATAAAAATTCCCGCCGTATAGCTCCGGCCGTATAGATATTTGACCCATCAACAATTTTTCATCTCGGGATACAGAAGGTTTGACGACCAACTATACGGTGGGAACAAAAGTTCCGGCCGTATAGTTATAGCCGCCAGGAAAAAAACCCTAGAAACCCTAATTTATTCCCGTAAGACCAACTATACAGCGGGAACAAGTGTTCCGATCGTATAGTTGCGTCCTTATAGTTGCATCCGACCACTTAAACGCACGGGGAGGTACCCAAAACATCAAAACATCAATCCTTTTTATCTCTTCTACATCCAAACTCTCTCAAAACCTCAAGGCATCTTCACCCCTACTCAATTTTGTTCAGTTTGCTCGCACACAAGTGATCTACGGTATGTTTCTGCTCCGATCCTCCAATTACTTTTCACAATTCATCTCTAATCTATTGTCATTATCAATCTAGGATGAGACTTATTTTGAACTATTTGCCATGATTTTCTTGCCTAGATTATTATGTTAAGGAGATTCTTTAGTGTGCTACGATGAGGAATATGCTATGACTATTATTGTTGGATGAAAAAGTTTTATATTTGTCTTTCTTATTTATTTTTAGAAGATGAACACGAGGAGCCATACACATGCTCTTACCACCGCTAGTTCTTCTTGGGCTACAGCTCAGGAACGCATGGGGATTTGATTCAAGGACGACTTCCACTGTGATCATTTCAACATGATCAAAAACCGAGAAGTGAAGGCAACCAAGTGGTCTTGCCCCGTCACTTTGAACCAACTCGGTATTTCTGATGAGTTTAATTTACTTTGCAATAGAGTTAGCCTACAAAACTTTGTATTTCATGATGGACCAACCTATCGCCGATTAACCATTGAATTTCTAAGTTCTTTTAAAAGCACCGTTAAGACATGGCATGGGGAGGATAGAATTTCTTTCCGACTTATGAATAACAATTATTCATTTTCACTTGATGAATGGTGCAATTGTTTTGGTTTACCCAACAATGATTATATTGCTCTACGCGCATCTTTTACCAGCATAGAACCTTCCCCAGAACTCTTCTATAATAGAATGAGCTTTACTTCTAGAGTCATCAAAGGGAAGAATATTCAACATCATGATATTCGCTACTTGTTCTATGTTATTACTAACACCTTGCAAGCGCATAATGAGTTTACAAGACTCAATGAGGAGGACATCTTAGTCCCCGCAATAGCTGATTTCAACTACGACAACTTGTCACCTCACTTGGGCGCAATTCTTGTGTGTTACTTGGAGTACCAATCCTCCCAAAGCCAAGGACAAATCACTTGTGGAGGCGTCATCACAGTGCTCTCGAATTACCTAGGCGAGTTACAACCGGTACTAGGTGAGTGACGTGTTGATTTCTCTAATTCAGGGGCTTTTGGAATGCTCACTAGGAGAGGTGGTGTTTATTATCTGCATATTGCTGGAGCTGGGCGTTTCTACCCAATTCCTTTGTCTAATGGTCTTTTCTCTATCAAGGAAGGACGCGTGCTTTATGACTTGCAGGTTGAGCAACACCAATCCCGGCAGATGTCTTTGCATAACACTCACATAGCAATCTGTCTACGGATATCTTTCCGCTCCTTGGAAATGCGAAGTGGACATTCTATAGGGTACATCCATCCATATTGTACTATACCTCTTAAGTACTTCGTCGTCAGGTACATCAACATCCAAATGCTCCATCGTATCAAAGAAGGATGGGGAATATATCAGGTAAAAAGCTTTCATAGGATCTCTGCCAAGTCCTTTTAAGATGTTTTCCAACTCTTTTCCAGAGATTTACTCTAGATTTATCTAGCCAAATCTGCAAAGCACCATGTAAATCTATATGGTCAAAAGTTTTAACTATTTCTAGGAGAGTTGGAGTACAAACCAAAGCCAAGAAGAATGTCCAGTGCCTGAATCTAGTAGGCAAAGCATGGGGATCGCCCATCTGACCGCCCATAGGTGCGTCTCGTCAAGAACGACATGGCCAATCGTGGTAGGCCGACACTGCTGATGGAAAGTCGTCGAGAAGTTTTTTTTAAAAGGCGTGTGGAGAAGTTCGCGTCTTGGTTCTAATCCGGTGCATCTACGACGTAAAATTTGAAGAGACAACGGTTGGTTGATCGATTGAAGGAATTTGGGGTCTCGGCGGAAAGTTTTGGCGGACGCGGGGTGTTTGTCCCAGTTTGTCAACGAATTTTCAAGAAATATCATTGAATATTTATACCTTGTTTTTTCCCTAGTAGACGTTTTTGTTTCGAATCCGTCCGATCCTTAGCACGTACATTTGGATTTTAACTACCGAGCCAAAGAAATTAGCCCATCTGGCCTTATTATAGCCCAAGACATTCTAATTCGGTCTTTTCTGGGTCACTCGGCCGCCGCAAAGAGCCCATGGAATATAGCCCATAAAAAATATCCCATCAACGCCTACCTGGCCCTTTTTTTATTCAATTCGGACTTTTTGAGCATTATCACCCCACCCCTAAAAAACTTCGCATATCCATGTTTTTAAGTAGAAACTACTATGTACTATATTATGTATAGCATTGTTTAGTTGAGCTGCCAATAATCACACGTAGCACATGGACTAGCAAATTTTGGAGACAATAAATAAATTATATACGATGTTAGAATACATTTTTTAATGTTTTATAAAAGCATAACATTTTATTTGCAAAGTGGCAAGGCATGTAGTTTACCTGTGCTGAAGTCTCGAATTTGAAGTTCAAATCCTACACTTATAGTGTTGCTATGTAGATTACCATTTTATCTTTAGCAATATTTCTGTACTGAAAGGCTGACTTGGCCGACCCACCTGCCTACAACTAGCGCCCATCAATCTTACTATACAAGAGGGAGGCTAACACATGAGCCCAGCAGCAAGACCATACACGTCTGCCGCATCGAGCAACATTACCACATTTAAACCGGCAGAGGCGACCAAAAAATGTTCAACACACACATGTTTCCTGTGCAGAGGAGGCGAACATGTGGGACCCAGCAACGAAACCATATACAGTGAAGTCATCGAGCAATGTTGCCAAGTTCAAAATAGGGAGGCGCGAGCGAGAAAACAGTCCAGCATGCACATGTTCCTTCTAATGAGAGGCTGACATGGGGGACCCACTAGCTTGTATAAACGGCTGATGCATCAAGTAACATTGCCAAGTTCGAAACACGGAGGAGCTAGCGAGAAAAAAGTCTAGCACGTACATGTTTATTCTAATGGGAGACTGATATGGGGGACCCACCAGCCTGCATAAACGGCAGATGCATCGAGCAACGTTGCCAAGTTCGAAACATGGAGGCACGAGCGAGAAAAAAGTCCAACATACACACGTTTCTTCTAATGAGATGCTGACATGTGAGACCCAAAGCCTGTATAAACGGCTGATGCATCGAGCAACGTTGCTAAGTTCGAAACACGGAGGCGCGAGCGAGAAAAAAAGTCCAACATATAGACGTTCTTCTAATGGATTTTGACATGTGGGACCCAACTGCGTGACCAAACGGCATATTCGTCGAGAAACTCTATCTAGTTTGGAACAGGGTAGCGCTAGAGAAAAAAATTCAATCATAGACACACGATTCTTCTAATGAGATACTGACATATGGGACCCACCATCCTGAATAAACAGCTGATGCAACGAGCAACTCTATCAAGTTAACATGGAGGCACGACCGAGGGAAAAATTCCATCATATACACATTTCTTCTAATAATAATAGTATGACACGTGGGCCCAGCTGCGTGATTAAATGGCAGCGCAATCAAGTTCATAACAGGGTAGCGGGGGTAAAGGAAAAAATTCCATCATACACACGATTCTTCTAATGAGAGGCTGGTATGTGGGACGAAACGTCATGATTAACGGCAGATAGATCGAGCAACGCTATCGAGTTCATATCAGGGAGGCATGAGGAAAAAACATCCATCATACACGTGTTTCTTCTAGTGTGAGGATGACACCTGGGACCTAGCAGCCTGATTAAATGGTAGATGCATCGAGCGATGCTATCAAGTTCGGAATAGGGAAGGAAAAAACTCCATCATACACATGATTCCTCTAATGTGAGGCAGACATGTGGGACTTAGCAGCCTAACTAAACGGAAGAGGCATCGAACAACGTTATTGAGTTTAAATTAGGGAGGCGCGACCAAAAAGTTTGGTCCGCTAGAGTCACTGACGTTCGGGACCCACATGCAAACAAAAATTTGGCGAGTCGACATCTCGCGAGGAAGCGGAAATCTTACTTCTTCCACGCGTCGGTCGAGCTTCCTCCATGTTTTTAGCAGTTTTGTCGTAGTAGAGGGGTGTGAAACCAGAATTTTTTTTACATCCGCCCCGGTCGAGACGAGATTTTTGTCGCGGAATACGCGCCTTCTACGACGACCGACGGGACAGTCGTTGCGGAAGGAAACATTTCTTGTAGTGAGAGGTCGTCTTTCTGTCGTAAGATTTGAAGATGAATTATTGTTGCTAGATAGCGATGAACCAACTACATGCAAAGAAGCTATGATGGTCCCTGACTCAGTCAAATGGCAAAAAGCCATGAAATTTGAGTTAAAATCCATGCACGAGAATCAAGTTTGGAACTTGATGGACCCTCCTGA
This sequence comes from Avena insularis, assembly GCA_023614405.1. Lineage (NCBI taxonomy): Eukaryota > Viridiplantae > Streptophyta > Magnoliopsida > Poales > Poaceae > Avena > Avena insularis. Next base: position 241,951,385 of record CM042689.1, on the reverse strand, counting down.
AGGCGTAAAGACTAATGAATGTAAATGGATCTATAAGAAGAAATCAGGCGCCGATGGTAATATTGCCATTCATAAAGCTCGACTTGTCGTAAAGGGGTTCTCCCATAGTGATGCTTAAGTCTGTTCAGATTCTTCTAGCAATAGATGCATATTACGATTACAAAATATGGCAGATGGATGTCAAAATAGCGTTCCTAAAGGGGAATCTAACTAAGGATGTGTACATGGTACAACACGAGGGTTTTGTCGATCCTAAAGATGATGGAAAGGTGTTCAAACTTCAAAGATCCATCTATGTACTGAAGCAAGCATCACGGAGTTGAAATCTTTATTTTGATGAAGTAGTAAAGAAAGTAGTAAAGAGTTTCGGCTTCATCAAGAACAGACAAGAGTCTTGTGTATACAAGAAAGAAAGTGGGAGATCGATAGAGTTTCTAATATTATAAGTGGATGACATATTATTGATTGGAAATGATAAAATATTTCTTAACACCATAAAGGAATCATTGAAGAAAAGTTTTTTGATAAAAGATTTGGGTGAAGAAGCTTATATATTAGGCATAAGGATCTATAGAGATAGATCGCGACGCCTAATAGGTCTTACTCAAGATACATATCTAGACAAATTTTTGAAGAGGTTCCAAATGGAAGAATCCAATAAGGGATCACTTCCAATGGTACATGACAAACCACTAAGAAAGAAGCAATGTCCTACGACAGATGCTGAGCGGAATTACATGAGTGAAATTCCATATGCATAGCAATTGGTTTAATCATGTACGCTATGATATATAAAAGACCATATGTATCATATGCTCTAGGTATTACGATCAGATACCAATGTGATCCAGGTGTGAATCACTGGATATTAGTAAAGAATATACTTAGATACTTGAGCAGGAATAAGGATATGTTTATCTTATATGGAGGTGACAAAGAGCTCATTGCAAGAGGTTACACCGATGCAAGCTTTATCACTGATCCTGGTGATTTTAGATCTCAATCCGGTTATGTGTTCACCTTGAACGAGGGAGCAGTGAGTTTGAAAAGTAAGCAAGATTCGGTTGTGGAATCTACAATAGAGACAGAGGACATAGTAGCGTCAGATGCTGCAAAGGATGATGTCTGGGTGAAGAACTTCATCTTATAGCTTGGAGTGGTTCCAAGTGTGCTAGAGCCAATGGAGATTCTTTGTGCCAATAATGGTGCCATCGCTGAAGCAAAGAAACCAAGGTCCCACTAGAAGAACAAGCATGTACAACATCGATTTCATCTCATACGCCTATTGGTGCATGATGGTGACATCAAGATGTATAAAATTCATACAGATCTAAATGTGGCAGATCCGTTGACAACGTTACTCACGCTTGTAAAGCATGAACAACACCGGTATGCCATATGTGTTATAATGCTAAATGTAAACTAGATTATTGACTCTAGTGCAAGTGGGAGACTGATGGAAATATGCCCTAAAGACAATAATAAATGTGTTATTATTTATATTTCTGTTTCATAATTAAGTTTATCATTCTGTGCTATAATTTTATTAGTTTTGAATAATGTGTATTTGGAGGAAAACCCTAATACATGTGTGGGATGATAAACACCATATAAACATATCCTTGTTCATGCCTCTATCACTAGTATGTATGAATATAATAGTTTCGGTTTCCTAACTATGGGTAAAGTGACAATGTTATTGTGGTGTTGCATGTGACATATGTGATCGGCGTTGTTGGAGAACAACGACGATGGATAGACCCAAACATGAGATATCGTGAAAGTCATCGTCAATATAGTTATCGGTTTATTCTCATAAGACATTATATTGCCTTTACTGGAAATTGTTTGACCACAAGACAGTTGTGAACTTGGAAACAATATGGACGCGGCAAGATTCTCCAAATGTTGCTCTTAACGGAGTGATTATAAAGTTGATACTTATTTATATTGGATGATTTGCCAATCATTCACATGGTGTACTTGTGGAAATTGATACTCTTGACGATGAAGAAATACTCTCTGGACCTGCTCATGTACAATGTTGTTCGTCATTGTATGGTTGGACACGTGATTAAGTTGTTGAACATAGCAACATCGATAGTACGGAATGAGTAAAGAGTACATGCCGGTAAATGAGAATAACATAGTGTTTCATCTCGGGCAATGTAAAGGATCGACTAATCAACACGATATGCATCAGACTCAATACTACAGTTCACACGTTAAAGAAACTTCGTGTTACTTCGGGGGTTTCTACTTGTATCAAGACACTAATTAATAGTTATCATTGTCCTCGGAATGAGTTCCGGACAAGTCCTCAAATATCCGAACCTACCGGGTCACACACTTGAAACGTTTACGATATTTTGGAATATGAGTGCTAATGATATAGTTGGATGAAGAAACTCTAAAAGGATGTTTTGGAGTGTCTCAAAATATACCGGAGTCCGAGATGTCACCGACAGTGTACGAAATGGTTCCAGACATTAAAGAGGACGCTAGGAATATTTTAGAAACGTTTCGAATTAATTCAGAGGTGTCAGAAAGTTAATTCAAAAATCTTCAAAATAAATAATTATATTAATAATAAATAAAAATTATTATTTATTAATATCCCAGTGGGTCCCATGGGACGGAGGGCCGAATGGGCCCACTAGGCCACACGTGTGCGAGGGTGGGGAGGAACCCTGGCCGATTTGGCCAGGGAATCTGCTAGGCCGGCACGTGGAGGAGTGGTGGGGTGAGGCTGTGTGTGGGGGGGGAGGGGAGGAGTCCTCCCCAGTCTCAAATTTGCCTCTCAAGATAGTTTTTGGGGAGAACTTCGTATTTGATGTGGACTCCATATTGGATACGGTCTTCCTCTCTCTCTCATATTGGTGGAATAAAGGAAAAGGAGGAGTCCTTGTAGGATACGAATCCTAGTTCTACTCTCCTCTATGGAGGAGGGAATCCGCCTATATAATGAGGGGAGAGGGCCAAGGGCAATACACACTAATCCACGCCCTAGCCTCGAGCCACCGCCACACCACCGCCACCGTCATGGCCCGGTCCTCTTCCACTTCCTCGCGTCATCATCTTCATCGTGTGAAGGAGATCTTCACCAATGCTTGTCGTAGCTCCTTATTCCACCCTGTCTAGATCTAATCCTTATGGATGACGAAGTGCTGCGGATCTTTTATCGACACGTTACAGCTTCATCCGCGAGTTCTTGATCTCGCCTCGATGCGATGCCATCCTGATTGCACGTGTGGATACCAGTGGAGGTGCGACACTTGGAGCACTAGTTCTTTGGAGCCGTCCGTGGGATAATACATCTCCTTGCTACTCGCTAAGGATTGTTCTGGGGATCAACGCACGATCAACCTCATCATCGACAAACTTCCGCTAATACATCATCCGCGAGTTCTTGATCTCGCCTCGATGCGGTGCCGTCCTGATTGCATGTGTGGATACCGGTGGAGGTGCGACATTTGGAGCACTAGTTCTTTGGAGCCGTCCATGGGATAATACATCTCCTCGCGACTCGCTAAGGCTTGTTCCGGGGATTGACGCACGATCAACCTCGTCATCGAAAAACTTCCGCTAGTTCGACCAATGAGGGTATGTTGCATTACATGATCCTTGCCTTGGATCTTGGTTATGCACTAGATTTTTTTTATTTTCGTAGCGCTTTCCCCAACAAATACGACATGCACCAACTGAACTAAAACTTGGGCTCCACCAAACTAACATGCTTACCCGATCACCGACCTGATAGGTGGGACCGACTATCTAATGAGTAAATAGAACTGACGAGTGCAGCCCACCTAACATGAACCGAAATTTCCTAAAATTCGAAATAAAAGGTGCGACAGAGGGGTGACTCGTACCCGCATCGCTCAACCATTCCGTGCTTCATAACTAACCACTAGACCACCCAATTCGACATAGACGGCTGTGATTCTTTGATTTCTTAGACGTGAGCTATTTTGTAAATGGAAAGGCCAATCTAGCTAGTGGACATGTGGATGCAGCACTAGTGTCTCTCCTCTCCCTAACCCTTTCTTCCCTCCCCTTGAGAGTCAGTCGTCACTGCCCGGGCCGCCCCTGTGTCTCCTCGGCCAGACTAGCCGGTCGGAGATGGACAAAGGGGGGTACTGGATCTAGGTCTAGGTGTTGTAGGTTTTTATGGCAGTTTTCCGCGAGTTGGCGTTTTGCGGGGAGTTTGTGGCGAGATCTATGACCCTGGATCTTGCCCTTGCTGTTGTTTTTGCATCTGGTCACGGAGCTCCAGTGGATGGAGTCGAAGGCGATGACGGCGAGGAGGCTAGCAGCTTTGTCAATAAAGGTTCTTTTAGGAGCTCTCTTTCACTGCAGGGTGGTGCTTCTGTGCTCCCTCTCCTTGCCGGCCATGGTGGCGAGGAGGAGAGTGAGTGCAGCATGGTGCTCGCTGAGGTGTTACCTTCCCCGGCCGGCCATGGTGGCGAGGTGGAGTAAGGCGACTCCAACCTCTTTGCCTGTGAACAAGGGTACTGTCCATGGCGCTATGCAGATCTTGCCTCGGCTTGTTCTTGCCATCGAGGAGATGGAAGGTGCGTGGTGGGGTTCTCTGCTGGGCGTCCGGTTTGACAAGCTGCAATCAAGAAGCTTTCCAAGCAACGACGATGAAGCCGAAGCTATCTATGGCTGGAGGAGCCGTCTCGCGCTCAGGTGTTGTGCTCACCGTGAGCTTCCAATCTTCCGCAAGGCCATGGCATTACAAGAGAGCAGGCAAGATCCTATCTGGAAGACTCTCGACGACCTCAGCTCGGGATCCATCATCGGTGGCGCCCCAAGTGGCTTGTTCCCCGGCGGCGGTGGCGATGCCCTGGCGGTGAGGTCCAGAATTTGCAGTGGAGAAGACCCAGGACCGGATTGCTTTTTAATTTGTTGTCCTAGGGTCTGTTGTGTAAAAAGGAATCCCTTATATGCAAGCTTCGTTCTTGCCAGGGACTTCTTTGTTACTAGCACAAAAGCTCATACGTTGCACAGGGAATTAGCTAGGAGTCCGTTTTCATAAGCTTTGATTAGCAAGAACGGTGCACCTTCACGTTCAAAAAAACGACCCCTCACATCAAGATTCATAATGGGGGAATTGCAAAAACAACAAAACTGAGCATCATGTGAAATCTCAGTTGGATCACATCCATGCCGAAATCTGCACGCTCAACCTTAGTTGACTCTCCAAATGTGAGGAAGGTTAGTTACCCCTTACCATCTTGACGCGGGGGTCGACGGAGTGGAGGAAGTTGTGAGGGGAGTCGACAAACTCGCAGATGGGCAAGGGCGCGGACAACATCTTGTAGGCTGATTCAGGCGTCCCGGTCGATTTCGACCGGTGGTAGTCGGGCAGCGCGACACGGCTTCCGGGTTTGATTTGATATGGCCGGAATGTCCAGTTAGTATACGCTGGAGACGGATGGAGAAGGAGGAGGACATGAGGTCCGAGCTCGAAGTTGTTCGGCCTAGATCTGGTGGCCTCTAGGCCTCGGGATACCAGCGTGCCCATCGTCTCGTGAAAGTCGCGACAGAGGTGAAGAGGAGCGAGTTCGGCGAGGCTAGTGGAGCCACAGACGATGGAGCGTGTGGTGGCGCTTTCATGTGTGTGTGTGCATGAGAATGACCAGCATGGGCTTCAGCTTCTCAGGGGATAGACTTGGGGATTTTTCTAATGTTCAAACAAAACAACGACAGAAAAAGGCGAACGGGTTTTTACTCGCGGGTGACAGTGGTGGGTAATTTCCTTAAAAAAGCAGGAGTAAAATGGTCTTTTTCAGATGCACGGTGAACAGAAACCTTATGTTCTTTATTATTAAATATAAATTTGTAACCCACAACACAATTTAATAAAGCAGCTTTGAGGGTCTTGAGGCCCTTATCCGTTCAAATAAAAAGACCATCCAATTCGTTCGGCTAAGTACTGGAATACGAAAGCTTTTCATTACGTGAATTACCTTGTTGGGCCTTGTTCACAGCGGAGAGGACTCATGTCTTTTTTTTCCTTCGGAATTTCTCCTACCAACTAGTCCATCGTCCAATAGACATGGCAGGGGAGGTATTTTTTTGCCAAAATCTGTCCAAATCTAGTAACTTCAATCAAATTTGACCCTTTTTCAAAACTAATTTGAAATCCGATCCCTGGGTTTAAATGACACCGAAGTTGTGCAGGTCGGCGTCAAGTCGTAGTAGTTGGGAGGCGGGCCAGAGGGGTCGGCGCCATTTGATACGGCCCCGTTCATGGCGCCGACCCAAGGGGTCAGATTTCGAATTAGTTTCGGGAAGGGGTCAGAAGTGGAATTAGTTTCGCCAAAAGATCAGGTTGGCAAAAAAAATACGCACGGGAGGCCTTAACTTATTTTTTTATTCATATTTTCTTCTACCGGTCCATAAAGCATTATAAGGCTGAATTTTGGTATGAATTGTGGGATTTTCACAAGTTTGAGTCCACAAAATAGGGGGACATCATTTTTTTAGAAAGTTTAAAATATCATTTCACCATCAAATTTTATATGACCTGAAATTTATATTATAAAAAAATAAATTTTGTTCATCACGAAGAGATGCTTAACTTGCTTCTGGGAAATTTCTCATTTAATGTGATCTCGTGTGCAACATATTTCTCATTTATTTCAAAACATGGTCAAAATGATGGGGGTGAAGGTCCTTGTCTAGGTTATGAGTCTTGCTAAACTTGTATTAGATCTATGAATCTAAAAATAATTTTATAAAAAAATCATAAGTATTAGATCATGTACCTGTAGTTCAAATCGGACCTACTTCCTACTAATTGATAGGAATTTGTATTTTTTGCAAGGGTGGACGACAAGGTTTGAGATATCCTTGTTGGGACATTGTTCATGTGAAAAATAGGGTTGTACTATTTTGAATTATGTCTTTGGTGGTTGCTTCATAAAATGCCCCGTTTTAATACTCGGAAAATAGAAAATGATTTTTTTATGCGGTAAAAAGGAAAACTTCCTTCTACAACATTGTTCGTCATCCCAATATACATATGCATGCACAATATAAGCACATTATCACAAACTATGTCACGATTATGGCCATAACATTGGTATTTTGGGCTGAAAGGCATAAAACCTCGAACATGATTGGTCATTTATGAGAAGGTTTGTCGAGATATTTAAAATATACCATGTTTGGTATTTTTCCTTAAAACTATGTCACATAATAAGACACCACGTGAATTTTTTACATTGTTTAGACCTTTTTGAATTTTTTATAACCGTTTCAAACTATGGTCAAAATAGAGGGTACGAAGGTCCTTATCAATGCAACAAAGTTCTAGCTTACTCACGCACCTTACTTGAGACCGATTGATTGAGTGGTTTTTACTGCTCAGGTTATGCGGAGTATATATGAAAAAGGCACACTGTGCTTAGCGACTTCAGTTATATTGCTATATTCCAGAAAAGGTGCAGGGTGGATACTGTTGAGAATCTAGGCAATATTTTAATTATATTAATTCAAAAATAAAGTATGAGCCAAACATATATGTACTGATATTTGGTAACGATACCATGTAGTACTAGACTAATCATAGAATTATCTACGGAATGCACATAGAAATAAGTAAGAGAGGGATTAGCATGTTGTACCCTTGGGTAGACCAATTGACCATAGAAGCAGCGGAGGCAGCAGCCTCGTCGGCCGCCCTTTTGGACGTAGTGGCGGCCTGTTCGGCTTCGGTAGCCATGGTGATGACGAAGGCATGGAAGTAGTGGATCGAAAGCGAGCAGTCGTGTCGAAGACACTCCCCAAAACCTAATCGCCCCTCTCTCGTACAGGGTCTGGATAGGCGGGGTTTCAGAGGCCTGCTCTTCCGTCAGCCGTGTACGCGGTGGACGGAATGGGATCACCCGCGGCAGCAACAGTAGAGGAAACGGCAGTAGAAATCGCGCATGGAGGCAGTGATTCTGTTCTATCTCTGGAGAGGAGAGAACTCTCCAATATATAGGCACATGCGGATACGAGATGTTTCAACGGAAATAAACAACGGTTGTAATTAATTACTAGAAAAGCCCATAATAAATTACTGAAAACGCACGTACTTAGTAGCACTTAAGACAAAACATTTCAGCTCGTATTCATTCTTATTAACGTTTTAGTCATTTCAGTTGCAACCATTCATATCCCCTTCCTGCATGACAAAAAGAACACATCGGCCCGACGAGATTCCCGCAACCCGCGGCGCGCGCGCGTCGTGACGAGGCAAGCCGAGGCGTGGCGAGACGAGGCGGGTGGTAGAGGAGGAGGAGCGCGCGTGTAGAACACCTCTCCTCACTTGACACCAAGTCATACTAGTGGGAGAAGAGGTCACCTTATATGTTGGTGGAAATATCTCCTAACTAGCAATGTGAGACTAAACTCCCACCACTCGTCTTGCCATAAATGTTCCCTTAGGGATTTTCCTGAAATTGTTAGATGGGCCTAAATTCCACCCTATATTTCAACAATCCTCCATCAAATCCCAAAGGCTCATGGTGTTTCCAACACTATTTTGATATACTGGTATTTTCACTGGAGACCTGTTAAAGTTGAACATCCACCTAGAACAGATGGCTACACTCCTTTACAACTGAACAATGGACTATTCCTTGAATTGTAAGTTTGGCATAAAGATGTTTCACCAAATATCTTACTAGTACTAGGCTGTTGAAAGATGATCCCTCGGGTGGAGAATATTAGTCACACTCCTGGCCTTTTCATGAACTTACTAGAGATCAACCCAATCTCATAGACTGTGACCAGCAGTCGGGCTCATATAGGTGTGTTCCTCCAAAGATTGCTCTGCAGGATAGCATCTTGCTTATAAAATCTTTGGAACACATTAAGACAAAAGTCAACCTCCCATACACAGTTTCCGAGAGTATTGCATCTTCAACAGAGTGGGTTAATAAAACTACTCTCCTTTGTTATCCACTAGCTTATTTTCCAAGGTCCTACTTCATGGGATGTCCGATCACATAGGTTGGGTTACCACCATGGCAACTCATGTGGGTCTCATACCCATCTCCCTCAATGCATTTTCTATCACAACATGGGAAAGCCCTTTAGTAAAGGGATCTTCTAGATTCTTAGCCGACTGGATATAATCCACGCTATCAATTTGGAGTTTCTTAAATGTCTGACAACTTTTAATCTCTTTCTATGTGTTTGTTGGAGTGCATATTGTCCTTTGTACTCTTTACCTTGAAAATTACGGTATGATTGCCACAGTTCATAAGGATAGCCGGTACTGGCTTTTCAACCACAGACAAGTCCATCAAAAGATCTCGAATCCATCCTGCTTCAACACCAGATGTGTCTAATGCTGTTAATTATGCTTCCATTGTCAATCTCGTTAGGATCCTTTGCTTGCAAGACTTTTAGGAAACAACACCACCTCCAAGGGTAAACACATACCCCGTTGTGGCTTTCATCTCATCAGCATCAGAGATCCAATTTGCATCATTATATCCTTCAAGCACCGATGGGTACCCGGTATAGTGAAGTCCATAGTTCACAGTACCTTTCAGATAGCACATAATTCTTTCAACAGCACCCCAATGCACATCACCCGGATTGGAAACAAACTGGCTCAGTTTGCACATGGCAAACATGGTGTCAGGCCTGGTAGCACTCGCTAGGTACATGAGTGAGCGAATGACTTGAGAGTATCTTAGCTGATCCTTAGCTGTGCCTTTGAACTTTTGAATCCGTACACAAGGATCATATGGCGTTGGAGAAATTTTGCAGTCCGGATATCAAAATCGACTCAAAATTTTCTCAACATAATGAATTGTAGAAGTGTAATCCCACCCTCATTATATCTCAATAGTTTGATGTTCAAGATAACATCAGCCACTTCAAGGTCCTTCATCTCAAAATTCAGAGATAAAAATGACTCAACCGCCTCAGTGACTTTGAGGTTGGTCCCGAAAATCAGTATGTCGTCAACATACAAGCACAGTATGACTCCTTCGCCCCTACCATGGCGATAGCATACACATTTTTCAGCTTCATTAACGAAAAATCCAACATATGTTAAAGTTATATTGAACTTCTCATTCCATTTCTTAGGTTCTTGTTTCAGGCCATATAAAGATTTCACTAACTTACACACTTTTCCTTCCTGGCCATCTATCAGAAAGACATCTGGCTGTTGCATGTAGATTTCCTCATCTAACTCTCCATTTAGAAAAGCCATCTTAACATCCATCTGATGGACGAGAGACCATGTGAGGCTGCCAACGAGAGTAATAATTGAATAGTAGTCAGTCTGCCTACAGGTGAATAAGTATCAAAGAAATCTTCCTCTTCTTTGTAGGAATAACCTTTGGCCACAAACCTAGCCTTGTACTTCTCAATTGTACCATCGGGACTAACCTTCTTTTTAAACACCCACTTACATCCCAATGGCTTACAGCCGTACGGATGTTCAGTGACTTCCCATGTACCGTTAGCTATGATGGAATCCATCTCTCTACGGACCGCTTCTTTCTAGTAATCAGCATCCGTGGATGCATAAGCTTCTGAAATAGAAGTGGGAGTGTCATCCACGAGGTACACAAGGAAATTATCGCCAAAGGACTTTGTAGTCCTTTGTCTCTTGTCCCTACCAAGGGTTTCCTCGTCATCCTCCTTAGGATTCTCATCTGTTTCTTCATAATTCTCCATAGAAATGGAGGGTTTAGGAGTCTCCTTGGTTCCGGTCTATAAAAAAGTGCTTTCCATATCTCTCATAGGAAAAATATCCTCAAATAATATAGCATCTTTAGAATCCAGAATTGTACCGGCATTCACGTCAGGTACCTCAAATTTCACTACTAGAAATCTATAGGCGATGCTATTCTTAGCGTAGCCAAAATTAACGCAATCCACGGTCTTTGGTCCAAGCTTATGCTTTTTGGGGATCAGCACATTGACTTTCGCCAAACAGCCCCATATACGTAAGTATGAGAGTGTTGTTCTTCTCTTCTCCCATTGCTCATAGTGAGTAACCTCATTATCCTTTTTCAGAACTTTATTCACATGACATGATGTCAATATAGCCTCCCCCCATCATGCCTTGGATAAACCCGATGTATCTAACATGGCGTTAACCAAATCCGTTAGAGTATGGTTTTTCCGTTCGACAGCCCCATTTGACTGAGGTGAATAGGGAGTCGTCCTCTCATGAATAATACCATGGTTCACACAGAAGGAATCAAAATCATTAGACAAATACTCTCCACCATGATCTGACATGATTCGTTTAATTTTCTTTTAAATTTGATTCTGAACTTTTGCTTTATAGATCTTAAAGTAGTGTAAAGCCTCATATTTAGTTTTTAACAGATATACATAGCAATATCTAGTGGAATCATCTATCAGAGTCACGAAGTATCTTTTTCCACCTATAGTCAACACACCATTCATCTCATAGAGATTAGAATGTATGAGTTCTAAGGGTGTGAAGTGTCTCTCCTATACAGCTTTAGGGTGCTTGCGAGGTTTCTTTTCTTGCACACACGAATGGCACTTAGAACCTTTGGCTAAAGTGAAACTCAGGATTAAATTCAATTTTGCTAGACACGTCATACAACCGAAACCAATGTGACAAAGACATGAATACCAAACTTCTATTTCATTAACACTCGAATGAATATTGTTCACGACTTTATTACAAAAATCCATGAGGGAAAGGCAGAATAGACCTCCGCATTCAGAACCTTTTCCAACAAAAAGTCCATATTTCCTAACAAATACTTTATTAGATTCGAACGAGATTCTTGTTGATTGAGAGGACATGCTGCACATTCTTGAGCACCATGATCCTTCCCCAAGTAAACTTCAGATCGACTGTTCCAACACCATGAACAGAAGCACTCATGCCATTTCCCATCAATACAGACCCGTTCCTTGTGGCCTGATAAGAAGAAAACAATGATATGCCAGCACATACATGAATATTTGCACCTTTGTCAATCCACCAATCGGTAGTCTGACAAATTAAAAATACAGTAAACAAATTACCATACCCAAATGCCCCATTATCATTGTTGCTCACAATCATGTTGACAGTCTTTGAGTCCTGTCCTGCTTTCTTGAACTTGTTTGGGCACTTGTTTGCCCAATGTTCCTCTAAACCACAAGTGAAGCAGCTACCTTTCTTCTTATCTTTCTTGAAGGTCTTATTACCCTTCTTCTTGAAGTCGGTATTATGTTGGACACCAATTGTAACACCCTTAGATCGGCCCTATACAAGTTTCAGCGATTCCCGCCAAACCTGCATAGAAATGATTCAAAGGTGACCAGCAGGAACTTTCGTGCGGGTAGAAAATGAAGTAATATCATTACACACTAGTCCTCGATGGAACCCACGGAACATATATATACAACAAGGACTCAAAGAGTCAAGAATACAAATTTCTGGAACAAAGATCCAAATCACCTTGAGAACAAAATACATCCGAGTATGGATAATATGCAAATTGAGCTAAGAGCCCTGAAGAATAACCAATGGCATCCATAACCCTGCCCAGGCCAAGCCGGAAGGATAACCCTTCTAACGACTTTGATCTCAAAAACCTGCTCCAACAAAAGAGGTTCCAGCAAAGGGCAGAGGAAAAAGAGTGCGGTCAGTACTAAGGCCAGTACGTGGCGAGTCTAGAATTTGACGGCTCTTTCCTACATAGGTATGGTGGACTGAAGCGGCAGCGCAACATGCACTAAACAACCTACAGAGACTCGCTACAATTATTGGCTATCAGAGAGGGATAAGAAGGACCTATTCGGAACCAAGATGATACTACCACCAAACATACCCATCCTGGTATTTCCCCCTCGAGACCAAACAAGGAAGTCCTGCTGAGGAAACTCACACGATTGGAAGTTTTATTCGTTCTTTCTGTGGTGGTTATCCAACTTCCTAGTCATATTAGATACAAGTCAAATTATAATAGTAAACTTTAGTTATAGTTGTCTATGATCGAGAATTGTGCTCCAAGTCGTCCATAACCATGGACAGAGCTTTTCAAAAAGATTAAACCCTGCAGGGGTGCACCAAAGTTTCCACACGCAACTACACCCTTGTTGTCAGATCAGATAGGTACAAGATCACAAAACATACACCCAATGGTATGTCGACGAGGTTTTAGACATGACATTTCCCAGACCCAAAGAGAGCACATGAGGGCCACCCCACTAAGCTACTCGCAACAAAGTCGGTCGGCTCCGCGACGGACACAGGGTGTGTGGCGATGGCTATAAACGACCGGGAACCCAAAAGTGTGACTGGGCTTGTCGATACAGCGGAAACGCGGCACGGGGTTCCTTAACACTACATGCGCTCCACGCGTAATAGTAAATAAAGCAGTAAAGCATGGCATAAGTACAGGATAGAAATAAAGCCCAAAACTAGTTTGTGGCCCCCAGTACAGTATTTTGCAATCAGGTACTAAAATCAATGGGGATACCCACACACCCCACCTATGGTTAGCGCGCTCGATCTCGGAAACAGGTGTTAAGAACTAGGGTCCTAGGTGAACACAGTTGGGCAGTTTAAAACCAAATATTGTATATTACCCACCGGTGCCTCTGTATTATTTACCTACTTTCAATATTAGTTATTAAACGGTAATTAAAGCCATGATCATCTCCACCATGGAGCATGTGCCAACCACCCAACAACACTGGAACATCGACGACACGAAGCAGCACCTGAGCAAGCAACTACGACTCGCAAGGCCGACTGCCTATCAATCAACAGACAATACGAGGTGTCCAAGGCAATATAGAGGTTGCACGGAATATAACTGGTGCATGGAATAAGCATCGCAACACGGATAGAAATATATCAACAGGAGGAAGTAAAGAATATAAAAACAAAATAGGTAGAAAGGGGGAGAATGCTCGGCTGGAAAAAATGCCGAAGATTCATCCGATGATCAGGTCGACACTCGCATCAACTCATCAAGCTAATCCTAGAAGAAGAAAAGCACTAAAGAAACACCGGATGCACTATTTAATAATACGACATAAGATCGGGCATGATGCATGTATGATACGTGACATGGCGAAGATGCGATGCAACTTGGAAATATTAAGCGGAACCGAGGTCCCGACAATTAATTAGATGGCTCATGTTGTTTAGATACCCCGAAATTTAAATATTGTCTTAACAAGGAAAAACATGGAACCGGTTCGCTACACAAATTTAAATGGAGCCAATATAAGACTAGAATAGTCTGCATATGGTCTTCATATTTAATTACGAAGTGAATCGGCATAATACCCAAACAACCACAATATGTATGCGAGTATGAATAATTCATATGCAACAAGTAGATATAGATTTTATAAAAGAAGGGCTCGAAAAGGGGTCACACATTGGTGTTCGGTGATCTTGGGACGAAGGGTTCAGGTTCGGTCTCTGGGATCAGGCTTCGGTTCCAAGAGGGTGATATTGGAGTTCCGGATTCGGTGTCGATGAAGGTCTTGTCCCGGCGACGGTGGTCTTCGGTACTCGAACAAACATCAATCTCGATTGTCCGCGAGTCAGAACTTGTAGTTGCACTCTACTTATCTACATGTAGCTTTGCTCGAGCCGATCTTGGTCACATGGGGACACATCGACAACACATCAACATGGCCACGAGGCAACAAGCAACAAGGTTGCAGATGCTGAGTGTGGACTGGACCGGGTCGGACTCCGAGAGAGTACACCGGGAAAAAAATAACAGCACCCATGGCTTCTAGAGAGGGGTGCGGGGCGCCGTCATGAGCGGCTCCGGCAGCGACGCGGCTTGAGGGCGGAGCTCCTGTACAACAGGCCAGCAACGCCTGCGCGGCCGGTGCTGCAAGGCGGCGACACCGACAGGGAGGAGAGGCGCAAGGGCCAGAGAGAGAGTGGCCGGGATGCGCGAGGCAAGGACGGTGCAGGGAGGCTGGTCCAAGGGCGCCCGAGGCGGCGCCTATGGAAGCAGAGAGAGGCGATGGCGATGATAGTCGGGAGGAAGAAGAGAGGTGAGGTGGTGGCGCCGGTCGACGAGGCGAGAAGGTGAGCTCGCGAGAGCGCTACGGGGGTGGAAGGAGACGAGGGAAGGGCGACAGGGATCAAAGGTTGGTGGACCTGGCGGCAGGATTTGCGGGGCTCATGATAGGGAGGGCGAAGCGGGGGGTGAGCAAGCGGGCAACAAGGTCAGCGAAGCGCGTGACTGCATGAGGAGGGCGTGGTTCATGGGAGTGGGGCCAAGGGAACGCGTCAGAATACAATGTGGGGTTGGGGGTCACAGGCAGGAGCGGATCGTTTCGAGGCTGACGGGCTGCGGTCGTGGGGAGAGGGTGGGACCCGTGTGGGGTCAGGGAGATGCTAGAAGAGGGGAGCGGGGTGGGTAGCTTCGTTCGCGAGGAAGGCGAGCGGGATCAGGGGACGGGGTGGAGAAGTGGCGTGCGCGGGGCCTGGGTTTGTTGACCGTGTCGAGTGCGTGTGTTGTGTTTATGTGCGTGTAGAGAGTATGGAGTGGGTGCGCTGCACAGCGGTTGCGGTGTGGTGGCAGCGGGGTGGATGGAAATGGTAGGTGGTGTAGGGTTTCTAGGAATTAGGGCTAGGGTTTTATATATGGTGTAGTAGGTGCTCCATCTGGTTCGGCCTTTGGGCATGACCAGATGGTCTGCCTCCCCCTAACAAAATATTTAAACTTGTTTTATTGCTTTTGTTTAAAACAAAACATTTGTAAATAGGTTTTTAGACAATAAAATATTCGGAAGGCCCGGACTTTATAGTTTGAAACGAAGAAGAGGATATGTAGAAAACAAAGATGCTTTTTATAAAATAGTTTTTGGCAAAAGATGCATGATGACACGACGATGGACAAATGCAATGTGGCATGATGACATGAGCCGTGCGGTCATGATGATGCACAAAAAATATACATTGGTTTTCTGGTAGTGTTTTTACCCGGGGTGCTACAATTCGATACCACTAACAATGGATCTCGCCCTCGAGATCCGCCTTATGGTTGAAAAAGGCCGACGATTTGGAACCTTCTCGCTTCATGTAGATCTTTGCGACACCACTCACAAAGATTCTTTCTCCATCTTGAAATTGGAGACAACACCAACAAGAGCTCGTTGTCCATGATTGTAGAGAGAACACTCCGGAGAAACAAAGACGAAGGTCGAGGTCTCAAAAGATAAGGCCACCTCTAAATTCTATGCAAGGAGTAAAATTGCTTGATCCACCGATTTAATATACAAGCGGGAATGATAAGAGTAGTCGGATGGTGATCAGTCCATCGTGCTCCGAAAGAATTACTCTGCACATGAATAGAAGAACTATGGAACCAACTCTCAGAATTCAGACTGAACATCTCGACAAGAGAGGTTCCGAAAGCTTCCGAAAACAAAGGGATGATGCAGGATCTTCATCGGATCTGGTGCAGATTATGTCGTCATGATGAAAAACACTAGAAGATACAAAGAAATTCTTTAGTGAATTTTTGGTCCACTCAGAGGTACAACAGACGAAAGATTCCTCAGGTATCATGAAGGTCGGATGTCGAAGCATCGTTACAAGAGGAGGAAGCGAAACCCTGAAGGTACGACGGAAACCCAACCATGAGAATTCCTGGACTCGAAGAAAAGATAAGGGGATAGATTCAAAAGATGCAAAGGTAAGATGAGAAGAGAGGTAAGGAGTAAAAGGAGACCTAATCAGATCTATCCATCCAATTTTTCAAAATAGTTTTGACACTCTATGATGTCCATTAGCTAGGTTATCCTATAGGCTGGACTAGTGGGGTATCGTAACTGCTGAGCTCTGATACCATTCTGTAAAACCCTCAGATCGGCCTTATGCAAGTTTCAACGATTCCCGCCAAACCCGCATAGAAACGATTCAAAGGTTCCCATCAGGCACTTTCATGTGGGTGGAAAACAAAATAATATCATTACATAATAGTCCTCGATGGAACCCACAAAACAGATGTATACAACAACGAATCAAAGATTCAAGAATACAGATTTACAGTACAAAGATCCAAATCACCTTGAGAACAAAACACATCCTAGTACGGATAAGCTGCAAATTGATCTAAGAGACCTGAAGAATAACCAATGGTGTCCATAACCCTGCCAAGGCCAGGCTAGAAGGGTAACCCTGCTAACGACGTTGATATCAAAAACCTTATCCAACAAAATGGGTGCCGGCAAAGGGCAGAGGAAAAAGAGAGCGGTCAGTACTGAGGCCAGTACACGGTGAGTCTAGAATTCGGCGGCTCTCGCCTACATAGGTATGGTGAACTGAAGCGGCAGTGCATCATGCACTAAACAACCTATAGAGAATCGATACAACTGTCCTCTATTAGAGAGGGATAAGAAGGACCTATTCGAAACCAAGCTGATACTAGCACCAAACATACCCATCCTGGTATTTCCCCCGCGAGACCAAACGAGAAAGTCCTACGGAAGAAACTCACACGATTGGTAGTTTTATTCATTCTTTCCGTGGTGGTTATCCAACTTACTTGTCATATCAGATACAAGTCAAATTATAATAGTAAAGTTTAGTTATAGTTGTCTATGATCGAAAACTATGCTCCAAGTCGTCCATAACCGCGGACATGGCTTTTCGAAAAGATTAAACCCTGCAGGGGTGCACCAAAGTTTCCACACGCACCTACAGCCTTGTTGTCAGATCAGGTAGGTACAAGATCACAAAACATACACCCAATGTTTTCCAGACCAAAGCAAGCACATGGGGGCCACCCCACTAAGCTACCCGCAACTAAGTTGGCCGGCTCCGCGATGGACCCAGGGTGTGTATGGGAACCCGAAAGTGTGACTAGGCACTAAAAGGAATCTGAGCTTCTATGACCCTCCATTTTCGTCACAAAATCGTCACAGTAGTTCATCTATGACGATCTTATGACGAAAATAAAATCGTCGAAAGCTGGGCGTCGCAAATGAACTATAACGACGATTTTTGTGAAATCGTCATAACCGTCTATGACGATATTGGATCGTCATAACCTCTATGACGATTCAATATTGTCATGGACCATCTAGCCAGGCCAGGTCAGATCCGACGTGGAAAAATTATGACAAAATAAAATCATCGTAGTCTGAATTCAGTCCAGTCCATTCGGTCATTTATGTGGGCCAAGCCCAATAATTCAAATAAGCTTTTCTAATCAATTCCGTCCAGCTACATGCCTCAAGCCCAGCATATTGGCCTTTTTATTTCTAGGCCCGGGCCTTTTCTACAATGATTTTGTTCTGCATTTTTTGAATTATTCACTACTGCAATTTAATATTGTTTGTGCCACAGCCATTTTAAAGCCCAAAAATTATTTGGATCATTTCTTACTAGCCCAAATATCTTTTGGATCATTTTCTATGACCGAGCAGTCAAGAACCAAAATCA
The DNA here is from genome assembly GCA_023614405.1 of Avena insularis. Classification (NCBI taxonomy): domain Eukaryota; kingdom Viridiplantae; phylum Streptophyta; class Magnoliopsida; order Poales; family Poaceae; genus Avena; species Avena insularis. The sequence goes on along the minus strand of CM042689.1, from coordinate 241,932,958 downwards.
AATAAATTTTCACAAATGACATCGAAAATTATAATGTATATTTCGATCAAGCCGTATTACATAACCTGGAATATAAAACATTTGGGGATATGTAGTATATTACAATCATTCATAGTTCAGACCACCCAAGACCATGTATAACTAGCTAGAAAACAAGACTATCTACTCCACTTTTTTGAGTATGCAATAAAATCTTCCCTTCTTCCAACTTCAACCTTGAGCTCCTGTATAAGAGAGAAAATGATGGCCATCGAGTCAGAATGAAATCATATCTTCTAGCAATAACGTAGAAAATTAGAAACACAATAAATAATAGATTTACAAGAACCCAACTCCAAATCAACAGATTACAGTTCACACACTAATTGCTACTAGCACTCAAATATACACATGTAGTTCATCAAATGCACTACCTAGACACTACAGGTACTAGATAGAAGAAATGTACTAGCACACATTAAGCTCCAGGAAATGCTCTGTGTATACGAAAAGAGCAGCAGCAAGAAAATTAAGCTCCAGGAAATACTCCACAGGTTAAGCGGGCAACAAAAACGGGAACCTAAAAAAACACTATTCAGACAATACCTTTCCACATCACATAGGAACACGACAAAATAATATGTCATGGAACCTTGGCCTATCAACCAAGTAATAAAGGAAGAGGATGGGAGAGATCAGACTTATCTAATCCATAAAGGGAACACCCCTGCCGTGGCAGCGTGCTGATCTCGACGCTGCAAATGTGTTAACATGGCAAAGGATGATGCGCTTCAGCACACAAGCAGTAGGGCTAGCTCCTTTGGGTCTGCGAGAACAATGGTTTGGGTCAGTAAGCATCAAGAATGCTACTCTTGCATGTCAAACTAATGCATTACAGGGTTATTAAATGATTTTGAATCATAGTAGCAGCAGGTGAACTCAGACTGACTAGCAAAAGGCCAACATATTCAAAAATCACATATGGATCTAACATATTCTCAACAGTAGATATTACCAATTGTTTTCGCAGGTTCCATAAACCTATCATCAAAATCACCTACTAGTGCCTTGCATATGGAATTAAGTATGCCTAGATGAGCTTATGTACACTCCAGCACATCATATACATTTCAATTTACTAAAAACAACATGATTATGCTCTAGTTATATATAATAACTCCATATGCATCTACTAGACCACCTAATCTACAACACAATAGGAGCTATAAACCAACCAGAAGAAGTACCACACTCCTAAGTGATCAACGTATCACCAGGAACCTATTTATTAATTCACTCATTTAAGACCAGAACAATTACCACATGATTAGTACCGGAACAGAACTAGAAGTTGAACTCTATAAATTACAGTAGTAGTACACCATATACTCTGTACCACAAACATGGTACAAGTCCAGGATACCACCAATACAACCAAATTGTACAAACACCATGGCTCCACGGCATAGACGTATGATGTAGAATAACACAATCAGAGCTAAGAAGTCAGTGAATAAGCACCAATAGTATATAGTAAACAGATGGTAAGTTTATAATAAATGGAAAGTTTATAATAAATGGCAAACGGATGGTATATAGTAAACGGCAAGCAGAAATAGCTCTGTTGGTTGAGGTTAACGGCAAGCAGAAAAGGCTACACTACATATACAGTAGAAGTTCATAATAGGGAAACACACTCCCATTACTGGATGAGGGTGGCATACTCCAAGTCTACTAAAGTATATTGTCAAATAAAAACAATTCATATAACTGGGCTAGCTTCTTATGCAAGAACCACTGGCTTGGGCGCTTGGCTGGTTTCTGGTTACACCATGCTCTTGTGCAAACAACTATGGTATTACCAATGGTCATGTGAGAACAATACGCCAAGAATTTGAGCACAACGTTCAGGAAGAAATGTAAGCTATTTTTCCTCCCGAGGGATCCTATTTAGCGCACAAATTCTACAGATGTTGGCACTATGAGAAGTACTATATTTACTACATGCCTAGTCACTTTTATCACAACAACTAAATCAATCTTGTATTAATGCTACTTTCATTGATCAGATAAATACCAGAAGCAATGTGTACAAGATATAAAACGAAACAAAAATTAATAGGGATCAGACAGCTAGACATGGGATTTAGGGGCGCCCTTCCATGATCCCGTCCCCTGCCTTTCCCTGTCTAGAATAGAGCACACACGTAACACAACCGTAGGTATTACTATGATGATGGTAGGAGCTAGCCAGCTCCTGGAACTGCTTGGTGCGATCAAAGATGAAAATATATGCATACAACAGATGCAAAAGAAAACACGTTAGAGGATCAGATCGATCAAACAGATCATCCATTAATGCAATAATGGTTAACAAGGAAATAGTAGCACAACATATGAGGGATAGAAAGGTAGGTAAAGGTATCATGAGGTATAACTAGGTAATTGTTTTACTCCCTCCGTCCACTTTTATAAGTCGTGGAATCTATTTCCGACAACCCCAAAAAAGCGGCAAAGTACCAGATTACCCCGATCCAGAATCAATTCCCTCCCATACCGGCCCTCCCAGCAGAAACGATCCAGCAGCGTGCAACCCGCCGGGGGCCGGCCACAGCAGGATCGATCCAGCCGCGCGCACCTCGCCTGCGGCCGGCCACAGTAGAATCGATCCAGCCGCGCGCACCTCGCCGGAGGCCAGCCACAGCAGAATCCCATACCTCGTCGGTGGCTGCCCCAGCAGCGTCGTCGACCAGCAGCAGCACCTCGCTGGCGGCCAACCTCAAAGAGCGTATCTCCAGGTTCCGGCCACCATTAGGCACTCAAGCCTCCACCTCATCGGCTTCTCGTCGTCACCGTATCCTTCTCCACCTGGCTGATCATCAGCAGCCATGGTTCTTTCCGACCTCAATTGAAACACCTGAACAAGAACAAGATAAAAATACATTTCTATTTTCTTTACCAAACTAGAGAAATAGTCTATGTTAGAGTACTCTTGTGCCATTGATAGATTGGAAATAATTGAAAACCGAGAAATCAGTGTAAGTTATAGTCTACATTGGAGTAGCTTATTATGTTTTGCAAAGCCTAAACTAAACCTACTCTCAAGTCTGAACACTAGCAGATTCTTTAGAGAGAGGTAAAAATGAAATTGTTCAGTTTCTTTACAGGTGCATAATGGAGATCAAGAATTAGAATGGGTGTCTACTTCTGATAAAATTCAACAACAAAGTTCCTACCATAGAGTACATGTTGCACACACAAATATGGGCATATACAGCAACAATACCAAAGCAAATTCACTTTAAGAAACAATTCATGAAAAGCTGTAGATGGGCTAGGACTGCTGCCATCTCGGATTCATGTTCCTCCGGCAATTTATGCAAAGGCCCTAGAGATGCTACGACTAGGTGTCCATTGAGAAGAGTGTTGTGTATGTTATCGTGTGTATTTCTAGCAAGTAAATTTGCAACTAAATTTTCTAGCAAGTAAAATTTGCAACTAAATTTGCTTGTTGTATTTCTACTGTAGGTGTTCAGCAATTGCCGAGGCAAAGGAATAGAAGAACTAAACAATTATAATCCAACAACAGAAAAATGCAAGTATTCCTAAATATTGACAGTTTTAGTCTACATGCTGTATTTTTTTCACTCCTATAATTACAAGGAGTACTGAATATTGACTCTGTTGATTAAAAGGAGTACTCAAACACACTGCATTTTTTCACTCCCAGAATTAGGCTCACTCAAACACTTAACTAAAAGTAACTAGTGGCAGCACTAGGAGTGATAATCATCAAACACGATATATAAACACGATATATAAAAGAACTGCAAGGAGGGAATGATATATAAACACGATACAGACATTCCAGCAATACATTCTACTGAACTAGAATACACGTTGGCTAGGCGAAACATACACGAGCGAGTGCAAGCAGGGATCCTCTCTTTCTTCTATTCTTTGTGTTGATACTTCCTCTCCTCTTCATATTATTGTTTCAATATTCTCCAGTCCAAATCTGAAGAGCAAGGCAAGGATGTCAATTTTAGTCTTGGACAGCAATCTGATAGACAGTTTTAGGGAGGAGAAATAAATCTAAAGAACAAAAAGGGCATCAATTGAATATATTAAAGCAACAACACAGATTAGGGAGGAGAAATAAAAGTTCACTGAAACATGTCAACGGAGTAGCCACCCATGGATTTGGACCCCTTTCACATGCGCAGATCTAAGATAGAGAAAGAGCAGGCCTTGACATGGGGAATACTTAACCAAGACGAAGACCAGAACTCGTTGATCGGGGCTGATGCGAGCCTTTATGCCCCCTCTTCTGGATCCGCGTGCATGTCAGGTACCTGCCTCTTGTGGTGGACATCTCGAGCAAGTTCAAGGTAACAGGAGAGGACCCATCGACCGTGGTAGCCCCTACATTGACAGACCAAGGTTAAGGTGTTGGCAGCGTTTCAGACTACAGCTGCGCAAGACTGGTGGTCTGGGTGGAGGAGATTTTAGGGATGCATGATTTTCTGCCGGCCGGCCCCGGAGCAGCGAGCATGAAGAAGCTCATCCGAGGACCAAGCCCCCAACCCCGCGCGGCGCCAATGGAGATCGATCAGACCGACTTCACCACCCCACCAGCCATTAATAAACTAGACAAAAATAAATCTCCCACCCCACAATGGATTCGCGAGACCGGGGACAGGATTCGCTCACATGCACCTGTTGTCAGCGACGGCAGCGTCCGAATAGTGGCAGAGGAGCGCGAGCGCGCGGGCTTGCTCGGCGGAGACTACGAGGTCGGGCCAGGGGAGTGAAGTCGGAGGCACCGCGCGGCCTAGGGTTCAAGATCGAGTGAGGAGAGGCAGGGGAGGTAGTTCTCCACCCCTCTCCACTCCTCCCGACAGAGAGGTGAGGGCGGTGGTGGCCGGAAGTGGGGAGAAGGTGGGCTGCGGCGGGTGATGGGTGGCTGCAGCAGGAAATCTATGATGGCGGCGACGGAGAGAAGAATAGAGTGGGCGGCGGCGGCAGGGAGAGAACTAGGGTTCTTTGGTGGGACTTAACTAAAAAATTTGGTCGATCGCACGTGACTGGGCGCGTGACTAGGCGGTAAAGGGAAATATTTCTCGGGTTCGCGTGCGATGAATTGGTGCCAGGTCATCGATCCATGGAAACTTTCCATCCATTACTATCTCAACCGTTCATTAGGTTCATATCCAATGGCCGATATTGCCCGGTCTTATATCTTGTTGGTTATGACGATTTCAGATATTAAAACTATGACGTTTTTAAGCCAAATCGTCTTTATTATTCAGGGTTTTGACTCTCTCAAACGGCTTATAACCATCTAGTGTGAAATCGTCATAACTCTATGACGATTTTATCTATAGTCACTATCAAAAGGTCATAGGTTGACACATTTCTTGTAGTGAGGCTTGTCGATACAGCGAAAATGTGGCACGGGGTTCCTAAACAGCATAGGCGCTCCACGCGCAATAGTAAATCAAGCAGTAAAGCATGGCATATGTACAGGATAGTAATAAAGCCCCAAACTAGTTTGTGGCGCCTAGTATAGTAGTTTGAAATCAGGTACTAAATCGATGGGGGTGCCCACACACCCCGCCTGTTGTTAGAGCGCTCGATCTCGAAACATGTGTGAAGAACTCGGGTCCTAGATGGACACAAGTGGGCGGTTAAAAACTAAATATTGTCTATTACCCACCGGTGCCTCTGTATTATTTACCTACTCTCAATATTAGTTATTAAACGGTAATTAAACATGTGCCAACCACCCACCGGTGCCTCTGTATTATTTACCATGATCATCTTCACCATTAAGCATGTGCCAACCACCCAACACCGGTGGAACATCAACGACGCGAAGCAGCACCTGAGCAAGCAACTACGACTCGTAAGGCCGGTTATCTATCAGTAAACAAGCAATAGGAGGTGTCCATGGCAATATAGAGGCTGCAAGGAATATAACTGATGCACGGAATCTAAAGCATCACAACACGGATAGCAATAGATCAACAAGAGGAAGTAAAGAATATAACAAAATAGGTAGAAAGGGGGAGAATGCTCGCCTAGAAAAACTGTCGAAGATTCATCCGAAGATCGGGTTAACACTCGCATCAAATCATCGGTCCAATCCGTAAAGAATCAAAGCACTGAAAGAAACACCAGATGCACTATTTAATATTACGACACAAGATCGGGCATGATGCATGTATGATGCGTGACATGGCGAAGATGCGATGCAACTTGGAAATATTAAGCGAAACCGAGGTCCCGACAATTATTAAGATGACTCGTGTTATTTAGATATCCCGCAATTCAAATGTTGTCTTAACAAGGCAAAACATGGAACCGGTTCGCTACACAAATTTAAATAGAGCTAATATAAGACTAGAAAATTCCGCATATGGTATTTATATTTAATTATTAGATGACGGTATAATGCCCCCAAATAACCACAATATGTATGCGAGTATGAATGATTCATATGCAACAATGGAATATAGCATTTATAAAAGAAGTGCTGGGAATGGGGTCACACAATGGTGTTCGGCGATTTCGGGACGAAGAGTTCGGGTTCGGTCTCTGGGATCGGGATTCGGTTCCAAGAGGGCGATCTTGGCGTTCTAGCTTCGGTGTCGATGACGGTCTTGTCCCGGCGACGCTGGTCTTCAGGCACTCGAACAAACATCAATCTCGATTGTCTGCGAGTCAGAACTTGTAGTTGCACTCCACTTATCTGCATGTAGCTTTGCCCGAGCCAATCTTGGTCACATGGGGACACATCGACAACACATAAACATGGCCACGAGGCAACAAGCAACAAGGTTGCAGATGTTGAGCGCGGACTGGACCGGGTCGGACTCCGAGAGAGGACACCGGGAAAATAATAACAACACCCATGGCATGTAGTCATGCGTCACATGTGACAAGATGATGGAAGCTGACGACGGCGGCTTCCTGCAGAGCGTGGCCGGATGTGGATAGCTCGGGCGGAGCGGGCACATGCAGGGAGAAGCTTCTAGACAGGGGTGCAGGGCACCGTCATGAGCGGCTCAGGCAGCGACGCGGCTTGAGGGCGGAGCTCCTATACAGCAGGTCAGCAAGGCGTGCGCGGTCGGTGCTGCAAGGCAGCGACACCGAAGGGGAGGAGGAGAGGAGGCATCGGCTGGAGAGAGTGGCCGGGACGCGCGTGGCGAGGACGACACGGGGAGGCCGGCGGAAGGGTGCCCGTGGCGTCGCCTCCAGAATCAGAGCGAGGCGATGGCGAAGGCGGTCAGGAGGAACAAGAGAGGCGAGGTGGTGGCGCCGGTCGACGAGGCGAGGAGGTGAGCTCGCGAGCATGGTGGCGCCGCTCGTGGTGGAAGGAGACGAGGGAAGGGCGGCAGTGATCGAGGGTTGTTGGCCCTGTCGGCGGGATTTGCGGGGATCATGATAGGGAGGGCGAAGCGGGAGGGGGGGTGGTGTTAGCGAGCGGGCGACAGGGTCAACGAGGCGCGTGACTGCGTGAGAAGGGGGTGGCTTGTGGGTGTGGGGCCAGGGGAACGCGTCTGAATATGAGGTGGGGTTGGGGGTCGTAGGCATGAGTGGATCGTGTCAAGGCCGAGGCGCTGCGATAATGGGAGAGGGTGGGACCCCCGTGCGGCCAGGGAGACGCTAGAAGAGGGGAGCGGGGTGGGTGGCTTCGTTCGCGAGGGAGGCGAGCAGGATCAGGGGTCGAGGTGGAGAAGTGGATTTCGTGGGGCCTGGGTTTGTTGACCGTGTCGAGTGCGTGCGTTGTGTTTATGTGCGTGTAGAGAGTAGGTTGTGGGTGCGCTGCACAACGATTGCGGGGTGGTGGCGGCAGGGTGGATGGAAAGGGTAGGTCGTCTAGGGTTTCTAGGAATTAGGGCTAGGTTTTTATATATGGGGTAATAGGTTGTTTGTCTGGTGGGGCCTTTGGGTCTGACCGGATGGACTGCCTCCCCCTATCAAAATATTTAAACTTTTTTATTTTTTTGTTTAAAACAAAACATTTGTAAATAGGTTTTTAGATAATAAAATATCTGGAAGGCTTGGGCTTTATAATTTAAAACGAAGAAGAGGATAGGTAGAAAACAAAGATGGTTTTTATAAAATAGTTTTTGGCAAAAGATGCATGATGACACGAGATGCACAAATACAATGTAGCATGATGACATGAGCATGCGGTCATGATGATGCACAACACAAATACACATCGATTTTCTGGTAGTTGTTTTACCCGGGGTGCTACGCCAATCTTCCGCTTGGGCTTGTGGAAGTTGAAGTTCTTGTGTATCAGATTGGCAACAAAAGTCCCTTCAGCCCCTTTTCCATGTGAGTCCTTTGCCCTCGAATTCTGCTCGACACTCAGATGGCCGATGACATCCTCTATTGAGAATTCACGCCTCTAGTGTTTTCAGAGTGGTAGCAAAGTTCCTCATGGAATTAGGAAGCTTAGAGATTATGCATTCCGCGACAAATTTGCTCGGTAAATCACACTTAAGAAGCTCAAACTCTTTAGCGATGCATTGTATCTCATGAGGTTGTTCCAATACAGAACAGCCATTTTGTCATCGTGGAACTGCTCAATGGTATACATCTCTCTTCCAGCATCGGTTGCACCGAATTTAGATTCAGCTCCTCCCACAATTCCTTGGTAACCCGCATATGTAAATATGCATCAACCAACTTATGTTTGATCATGCTCAGAACAGCTCCAACAAAGACAACGGTGGCCTCCCTGAATGCCTTCTCCTGTTCAGGAGTAATCGTTCCATTGGGAGTAACACCGGCAACCTAGAACACGTTTATCGCCGTGATCCATACGGTGGTTTTGGTCTGCCAACACTTGAAGTATGTTCCCATAAACAGGGACAGTTTCAGTGCAGCGGCAAAGCCTTGAATCGAAAATGTCCTACATAGATTAGGTTTTTGGATTGTTGAGAATCTAGGAAATATTTCAATTATATAAATCTATAAATAAATAATGAGCCAAACATACGAGTACTGATATTTGGTAACAATACCATGTAGTACTAGACTAATCGTAGAATCATCTACAGAAATTACTAATACTATGCACACAGAAATAAGTAAGACAGGGATTAGCATGTTGTACCCTCTAGTAGACCAATTGGCCATTGCAGCAGCGAAGGCAGCAGCCTCGTCGACCGCCCTCTTGGATGTAGTGGCGGCCTGTTCGGCTTCGATAGCCATGGTGATGAGGAAGGCACGGAAGTAGTGGATCAAAAGCGAGCAGTCGCGTCGAAGACGCTCCCCAAAAACCTAATCTCCCCTCTACCATACAAGATCTGGAGAGGCGGGGTTTCGGAAACCTGCTCTTCCGTCAACCGTGTACGCGGTGGACGGAATGGATCACCCGTGGCAGCAACAGTATAGGAAACGACAGCAGCAATCGCGCGTGGAGGCAGTGATTCTATTCTATCTCTGGAGAAGAGAGAACTCTCCAATATATAGGCACGGGCGGATACGAGATGGTTCAATGGAAAACGCACGTACTTAGTAGCACTTAAGACAAAACGTTCCATCTTGTCTTCATTCTCATTAACGTTTCAGTTGCAACCATTCGTATCCCATTCCTGCGTGATAAAAAGAACACATCGGCTTGGCGAGATACCCGTGACACGTATCTCATAGCGCGCGAGCGCGTCTTGGCGAGGCGGGCGGCAGAGGGGGAGCGCGCGTGTAGAACACCTCTCCTCATTTCACACAAAGTCATACTAGTGGGAGAATAAATCACCTTATATGTTGGTAGAAATCTCTCTGAACTAGCAATGTGGAACTAAACTCCCACCACTTCTTTTGGCATGAATGGGTTCTTAGAGATTTTCCTAAAATTGTTAGATGGGCCTAAAGCCCAAGTATGTTTTTTACTACCATTCGTTCTGAGTTATGCCAAAAATATTTGATGCTTAGCTTCCATGAATATGAGAGTATTCTTAAAGGGTTGTTTACGCTTGCGATCTTGCATCCAGACCTTCGTTCCCTGTTTAAAAAGGTTCCATGTGTTTGCTAGCTAAAGAGCAATCTATGTTATTTAGTCATTGGGATTGTATCATTGCTTGAGAATTATACTTGATCTGCCAACATGCTTATTTAATCAACCATCCACTGGTGGAAAAAGGGCCTCCAGTCTCGGGCCGCAACTAGTTCTAGTTCCGGTTTTGGGTCCGGGACTGCCAAAACGGGACTAGATGCCCCTCCCTATAGTCCGGGCTTGCTACGGCCCGCGACTGATAATATCCACGTGGCTATTTCAACGCCGCGGGGGGCGAAAACCCTCTAGTCCCGGGCCATAACACCACCCAAGACTATAAGGTTTCCTGGCGCGGCAGAGAATTGTGTGTTTCTCTACCGCAGCAGAGATTGTGTATTTCCTTTTTTTTGCCATTTCGTTCTTTTTTCGTTTTGGTGTTTCACTATAATTTGAAACATATATTTCAGTACACATATTCCACGCTAGTACATACACAGTACACGTTGATGCATCTATATAATTAATCGATCCCTTGCAAGCATACATTAATGATATATATATCAAAAGGAAGAAATGTTTTGAAATTACATGGTCATTGATGAATATATATATATCATATCAACTACATAGAGATCACTAGGGCAAATCGAGTTCCACGTCATCCGCATAATGCTCTCCATGTACATCAAGGACCTCCTTCATCATAAATCCCGCCAGCTCCTCTTGAATTGCTCTTATGCGCTGGTCTGGCTCTAGTTTCTCCCGCAAGCCATAAATATAATGTGAGTCAACTTTCAGCTCACTGATCAACTCGCGGATATACTCGCAGACGTAGTATCCACATAAATGAGTTCCTGATGGCTGCTTAAAACTCTTCACCATTTTATAAGTTAGATCCTCTTTGAATGGACCTGGTATTCTCTGTCTGAACCCTGTCCAACACCTGCTCGGCAAAGAAATTGAACAAAGGAGTTATTAGTTACTTGATCTCAGGAAATGAACGAAAGAGGCCGATATAATGCGATAATGATTGAAATTACTTATGGAGCATTGCTTTCATGTCGCTCCACTGCTCTTGGTCCCAACTTAATGAGTCGTGGACTTCAATTAATGATTTGTCAACTTGAATGTTTAGCAAGATCCAGTGAAATCTGCGGACGTTTACATAAGCATACATGCATAGCTCATCGAGTAAGCAAAAATAAAATGTGTACAAGATAGAGACACTCACTTGAAGTTGTAAGAAAATATTATTCCTTAACAAAATTATTCTCGGTTAAGAACCTGCACAGGTCTTCCTCCACGTCCTTGGGGTGATTCTTTAACGTATATTCATTAACGATATATGGGTCAATGAACCCAATATCATATCTTCTATCTCTTTTGCATTCAAGCATCTTCATTCTGCAGAATATAATATCATACAAAAGGATATATAGTTAGGATAATATATTAAATGCAATGAACAAGCTGAGCTTCAAACTTAATATAGAAATAAATCACTTATAGACAGTAGCAACCAATGATAGATTTGTCGAGGGCGCGCTGGTTGTATAATTGAAACAGTTCGGTCATTTGAACATGTATCAAGTATGGTTTGAAGTGATGCTCCTTTCTAACGTCCACCGGAAACCAATCTTTCTGATGCTTTTTTTCTGCATGCGACATGTACCATTCGTGCAGATTTCGCATATGTGTGGATAGACGCACGAGCTCCTCATTACTGACTAGAGGCTCCCCTTGGACATACTTCCGTACTATCTGACCCACTAGCATATCTTCATAGCCTAAATATTGACCAAGAGACATATTTTCTTCGGTTGCAAGTGCTTTGGCCTGCGATACAGTGATGCCCATTAGTGTAACATTATTACGGGGCTCTGGGGTCCATTATTTGCATGTCCATATCCATTTCAGCTCTGAAGGCCTTGTCGAGGTCTAAAATGACTTTGAGCGGGGCGACCGATTGATTCTTCTATGCTCCGAGCTGGGCAACTTGCTTCCCGCTTTTTGCACTTGTGATTTTTTTCTTCTGTGCTTGCTTAATAATCTTCCGGTCATAGTCTGATTCTAGATTCATCTATATCTGGGATGGTTGATCAAGAAAGGACTTAGCCCACTTTTTGGTTTTTTCATCATATACTGTCTTTGGCTCAGGCTTTTTAGGTGCAAAATGCGCCTTAACTTGGGCAGCCACATCCGCGTTAGTTTCCTCATCGGTCTTGTCATAAGGTCTCTTTGGAAGAGCCGTCGGGATGTCGACTATCTTCGCCGTTTGACCTTTCTTCGATGTAGGGCGCGGGGGAGCGTCGACCTTTCGTTTCTTCAACGAGGTAGTAGTACTGCACGGAGGCGGAGGCGGATATCGAGTATTGCGCGGAGGCGGAGATCGAGTTGATGTACTCCTGCTGCGATGATCGTCAGCGGGGCGGGGTGGACTTGGAGGTTGACGATAATCGGGTTGGGATGGACTTGGAGGTTGACAATATTTGATGCGGGGTGGACTTGGATTCCTCGGAGTCGGTGGCCTTGGCACCGAGCCTAGAAACTTGATGTGCTTCTTCTTTCATAGAATAATGTTGCGCTTGACATCTCCTAGTTTCGTAAGGCCTTCAGGCCTAGCGATGTCAATCTCTAGGTTCGCAAAATCCTCCACTATGTCATCCACCGTGACACGAGCATAGCCAGGTGGAATCGGAAGTGAATGATGGAGTGCTCCAGGTAGACAAGGTAAAGAAGTGCCGATCGCCATCTCTTTGACATCATCCACGGGGTAGAGAGGAGCCGGTGCATCATCCAGCAGTGCTTGATCATCAGCCCGGACCTCCGTGGAAGCCACACTGTTTCTCCGCTGGCTAAGATCCAATGCAGGATCATCAGCCTGCGGGTGAGTTGACGACGGTGACCTTTGTCTAATTTCTTGCATGAGGTTCTTCAAATCAGGTAGGTCCTGCTCTACCATGGAGATCCGGTCTGCCTCCCGGTCCTTCTTTCTCTGACGGCCAGATGGCGGCATCGTACTGAGGAAACCCTTTCTTCCACGAGACACCGGCGCCCTTGCCTCGTGTTCGTCCTCCCTTTTCAGGATTCCCTAGGGCGCGTTTCAGCTCGTCGTTCTCTCTCTCGGAACGGAACAATCCCATTTGAGCATCGTTCATTGCTTGAACAAGGTCTTGGGAGGGTTTTAGAATTTTTTCATGAAATAATGTCTTCCTTGTTTCTAGGTCCAACGATCCCCTGTTCCCGTACCACCAATGCTTTGACCTATCGGGCCATCCATCTGTACCAGGAGTGACGCCTCTAGCCCTCATTTCCTTCTCCATAGTTTCCCACCTAGGGACGGCACTCTTGTAGCCACCTGTCCCCATTTTATGATGGTATTTCTTTCGGGCAGCATTTAACGCATTCTGTGCCGACTTTGCCTTTGCTTTATCAGATTGCTTGTACTGTACAAAATCGGTCCACTATTCTCTCAACTTCTCATTTACTCCTTTGAAGTCTGGAGTTTTCTTTTTCGCGACATATTTCGCGTATAAACTTTTGTTGTGGTTCCGGTACAGTTCAGTCATCTTGCTCAGAGCTCACTCCTTGACTTTCGCTCTATTTTCAAGCCCACCCGGCCTTGGGGTAATACCATCTACCTCAAATTCTTCATACTCTGGAGGTAGTATGAAATGCGTTATGAGCTTCTGCCAAAGGTCATCTTTGGCATCATCGGTGACATAGCTGTTGGATTCTTCACCGGTTTCTTTGACTTATTCCATTCTTGGATGGTGATCGGCAGGTTATCCCTAACAAGCACCCCGCATTGATTTATAAAAAATCCTCCGGTTCTTCTCTAGAGCAATCAGTTCACCATCATCATCTATTTCTTTGATGGTGAACCTCTAATTACCATCCAAATTTTTGTTTGGCCCTGTTTCATTCGAGCTGTTGATTGCTTCGATCCGGTGGGCTAAAAGAAGAAGAGAGAGTGATTAATATATATCTAGATCAGTTAATGAATAGAGGTAACATGAGGATTTATATATATATGTACCTCGCCGGATTCTGTCGAGAGGCCATCATTATTGTTGTTATTTGTTTGCCCTTCGTCCATCCGGTCTTCCCCTTGGTACATTAGGTTTTCCTATAGTCCATCACCGGATGGATTCAGATATGAGGATATCTCTTCCTCGAGCAAAATATCTTCACTGGTAGTAATATTAAGAGGAATTTCACCTCTTATCATGCCCTGAAGAAAACCTTCACCAATGCGACCAGGATCTTCGGATGGATCCATGACTTAATTAACTATAACAGAAAGAGAGTTAAACAGGTTAGAAAAAACAATAACCCTAATAACTAAAACAAAAACAATAACCCTAATAACACTAATTAATAACCCTATTATTTGCGGTAAAACAATAATCTTAATAACTAAAACAAAAAAATAACCCTAATATTATTTGTGGTAAAACAATAATCTTAATAACTAAAACAAAACAAACAATAACCCTAATATTATTTGTGGTAAAACAATAATCCTAATAACTAAAACAAAAAAAACCCTAATATTATTTGTGATAAACCAATAATCCTAATTATAATAATCCTAATATTATTTGTGGTAAAACAATATAATCCTAATAACTAAAACAATAATCCTAATCCTAATCCTAATAAATAAACCCTAGCTAATATTTTGTGGTAAAAAACAATATTTCTAATTATAATAACCCTAGCTAATATTTTGTGGTAAAAAACAATATTTCTAATTATAATAACCCTAGCTAATTATAAAAACCCTAATATTATTTGTGATAAAACAATAATCCTAATATTATTTGTGGTAAAACAATATAATCCTAATAACTAAAACGAAATATAACTAAAACAATAATCCTAATCCTAATCCTAATAACTAAACCCTAGCTAATATTTTGTGGTAAAAAAACAATATTTCTAATTATAATAACCCTAGCTAATATTTTGTGGTTAAAAAGAAATATTTGTATTTATAATAACCATAGCTAATATTTTGTGGTAAAAAAAACCACCCGGCCTCGAGCTCACCGACGAGGCGGCACGACACGGCACGGCGAGGCACGCGTGCGGCAGCACGAAACAACGGAGCGCGGCGGCACGTCACAGCATGGCAGAGTGGCGATGGAATCGGCGGCTGGCCGGTGGACAGCACCTCTCCTGCGTCTGTGTGCTTCGTCTTCGATGCGTCTCTGTGCTTCGTCTTTTCTCCATCAAGGAATGCCAAGTTGTCAACACCCGGATTTTTAATCCCAAATGCCTGTTATGCCATACATCGCAATCCCAGGATTACCATTTTTGCGAGACATAACAGATTTGGATATCACAGTACATCATCCATTACAAACCATACATAAGGTCTTACACAAATAAAGATCTCATGATCCAGTTCTTAATACAACTCAAGCAGCGGAATAACGTAATAATAAAGATAGCGTGGGCGAAGCTCCATCTTTGGGGTCAGAGGCAATGCTGATGATGGGAGATGATCCTAGTTGTCGTAACCTTCCTGCGGTCCATCCTCCTGGTACTCTTCTTCATAGTCTGGCCACGGGAATAGCCAGGGACAAAGCCATGAGTACTCTTTAAGTACTCGCAAACTAATACTAACGAGTTAAGGGGGTTTTTGTAGTAGGACACTAAGCTCTATGGTTGTTTTGCAAAAAGCCAGATTTACCTCTACTAAGTTCAGAAGCAAGAAAAACTAGTTGAAGTTTTATAACACCTAAGTGGGAACTTGAATTTCATATCACAAATCTGTTGTGGTCAAGTCAAAATCTCAATTCATTTCACATGTCATTTTGAAAATATCTGACGGGGGAACAGTATGGCCACTCCAACTATCCATAACCGCGGATGCGTATATTCGAATAGTTTGACACTCTGCAGTGATTCTACACTTTCACCACAACATTTGATACATCCGTCAGGAACAAATCCTGAATTCACCATACTCAGTATGCGGATAATCAATCCTAACCTTTCAATTACACACCCTAGTATAGGCACCTCTCTTGTGAGTTTGGCCTCCCAACCATGACCAACTGTCATCTTGGGTACTGCACAGGTGGACAATCTTCACAAGGTAGCCTCAGCTCAGACCTTGGCCGTGAGGGAACCCACACTAAGGTATATAAATTTCTAGTCAAGCCCTACCCAAATTTTCGGGTATTGTGGTTGTATGGTAAAATTGGAATGGTATCGCATCCAGACAACCATCAGTTTTATAAAGGGCTAAGACTCATGCCTCAACATTTTAATCATCAAAATCATCTGGTGTTCGGAAACACATGTCACAACATTTCAGTAGAATGACTCATCATTTCAAGGTTTTCATAACCATTTTCACCAAGTATTCCCATCTAAAGTTGATCAAGTTTTATGCTTAGCACTAGCATCTACAAGTGGGGTAAGTACTAATGAGGGATGGTAAACAAGTGGGGATTAATTAAGTTCAGTCTCATTCCTTAGGATGACATCAAGATTATCTAGCTTAGGCCAAATTTAATGCTCCTTATGCAACCTTCAATTATCTTCCTAGAGTCTACAAGTCACTTAAGTAAAACTCTAAGAGAAAGCTTTGATAAAGAAATAAAGTATAAAGCTTGCAAATAAAGCTAGGATTGGGTATCATCAAATGTGTCTAACCAAGCATGCTTAGTGCATTGCATAGGTTATCTAACTTTCATGATTGCAAGTGTTAGCATGCATAGGTCAACTTGGTTAGTAAGGCTTGCCTTGTGCAGAGAAGTGGTTGAAGTTCTCCTCGGCTTCTTCTTTGTAGTATCCTCCTTCCTCCTCGTATCCTTGGTCGGTACTAGCGTCTATAAATAAATACGAGGTACACAATCACCAAACAATACTTAACTATTTCAATCATCACACAAAGGTGTTCTATAGATGATCTAGCATCATCACCTATCATTACAAGATTAAAGCATTTGTCTTATTTATTTTAATTTGAGAAAAGTAATTTCTACTCATTGAAAAACTAATTAAGATTTAATATTCTCCAACTCAAACATGGGATCATGTTTACACATGTCATCACCACATATTTCAGTACATGGGAATGTGATTTAAAGTGGTGTCACAATTTAATAAGGTTTAACCTTTTTATTTTAAATAATTAAAGTGCCTAGAAATGCCTATGTGGCATTCTTTTATTACTTGAACATTATTTCGATAAGTAAACCCATATGTTTTTATATATTCTGAAAGGTATGATCAAATGTGATTTTTGAGAGTTGGAATCAACTCAAAAACTATTATGGTTGAATTTTGAAAAATGTTTGAATGCAGAAAAGCTTCTGACTTGTTATTTTTACCAAGGTTGATCTACAGATCCAAATGACTTGAATCCAACGAGCTTGGATTAAGCATTTCATTACTTTTCTAACAAAATTGGTTTCATGCAATTTGGTTCACTAAATCGAGCTGGGTCGATTTTTGAAACAAGGTACATAACTGAGTTTGAATTAAAATAGAAGAATCTAAATTCAAATGCTTGGGTTGCGCGGGAAAGATTAATGGGCCGGCCCAGTGTGACTCCGCAGCATGGGGATCAGCTGACAGGGGGTTCCACCCGTTAGTGGCTCATAACACGCGAAGCGGTATAGGGCGATCTCGGCCGCACGATCTAAATCTAATCGAATGACTACGGTTCCTCGTCCACGTCGGGCAGCGCCAGCAAGACAGAACCCTAACGTGGCAGGTGGGGGTCATGGGAGGCTCACCGGAGCTCAGGCGAGGGTCGGAGATGGGGGCACATGACGAAGTCGACAACGACGATTCCCCTGGCACCGGCAGCTCCTCCTGGGGCGGCTCCAATCGACGGCGCCTCTCCTTCTCTGTAGCGGTGAACTCCGGTGCAATTCTGGCCACCTGGTGCTCGCCTTGCTCCGGGGGTGAGTGAGGGTGATCAGTGAGAGGTGGGGAGCGAAATGGTGTGAAGAATTCGAGCGGGGGAGGCCTCTATTTATAGTGACGAGAGGGAACCCGAAGCTGAAGCTGAGCTTCGTGGTCGGCAACACGAGCAGCTATCAGCGTGGGCGATGGTAGGGGCGGTTCTATGTTCCCTGGCGAAGCTCAACGGCGTGGTGGCGAGGCGTGGGGCGGTGCTGATCGGTCGGAACGCTTCGACGCTCTCGGCGGGTCCGACGGGTTTTTTGATGGCGCACAGCGAGCATGGTCCACGCGGCGGCGAACGGGCATGTCTGGCAGGGTGCTGGGGTGCTGGCGATCACTTACGCACGCGGCGAGGGAGGCGCGCGGTCTGAGGGTGCTGGTCTAGCGTGGCGCACGGGGCGCGCTCTCGGCATGGTCGTAGAGAGGTTTGGCATGGCCTGGGCGTGTGGTCCAGTGGCTGACATTGCTCGAGGCTGGGACATGGAGTGGCGGTGGGGTGCTGGCTAGCTCCCAGACAAGGTTGGCGAGGCTAGTGTGGCCTCTAGCTTGCCGGCGACAACGGGGTGGCAAGTTTTCTCTCGGCCTGCTCACCATTGATGACTAGGCTTGCTTATAGTGATGCTAAGGATAATTAAAGGAGCTAGATGATCTACTAAGAACTAGTTGCAACCATAGAGGGAGCAAGTTAGGCAAAATTCACTACACACTATAGTGTTTGTGATTTGTTTGATTTGAATCTGCAAGCTGTTTGATGAAATGGCCGCAAGAAACTTACTTTTGAATTTTGAATATATTTTTGGTGGGTGTGCTAGGCATGTGCTGAGGATTCTGTGGGTGCTTGGATTTTGAAAATTGAACTAGTTTGAGTGGTTTTTTAAATAGTGGGATCTTCCCATATGAGATAGATTCAAATTTAAACTGTCATTTAAACTTGGTTTTTGAATGTTTTTGGATGATCACAAAGTGGGCCTTGGTACCTTACTATGAGTACTAACAAGGGGTGCAAAGATTCACAGATGTTTCTGTTAAGTTCTGAAAGTTAGGGATAGCCAAAGTAGGCATTAGAGTTAATTTGGCCAAAGTGACCATTCACTTCATTTGTTTATTTTGAGTTGTTTGTCTTTGGGAAAAGTTTGGGGATTATTTAGATGATGTTTATTTCACCTAAGAATCATTTTACAAGCAAAGAAACACAGAACCAATGCAATTCAAAAGAATCCAAATTTTAATACACACACATATGAATGCTTTCATATTTTTAGTTGGAAAAGTTTTTGTTAACCCTAATTTTGATGATTAGATTTTTATGATCCATGTTTAATATTTTTGGGATGTTACAAACCTTCCCCCCTTAAACAAAATCTCGTCCTGAGATTTGAAAAAGGACGAAAAAGATTACCTAGGATTTGAAGACATCGGGAAACTCTGTCCTGATGTGATCTTCGCGCTCCCAGGTAGCTTCCTCTTCCGTGTGGTTGCTCTACTGGATCTTGAGAAACTTGATGCTTCGGGTTCTGGTAGTTCTGAAAACTTCTTCCAAAATACGGATGGGTACTTCAGGATAGGTCAGGTCATCGTTGATTTCTATGGTCCGGTGATCAATGTTCTTGAACACTTCCGTCTTCTCCGGAACTTCGAGGCACTTGCGCAGTAATGAGATATGGAACACATTGTGCACGGCTGACATCTCTTCGGGTAGTTCCAATTGATAGGACACTTCTCCTCGATGGTTCAGAATCTTGAAGGGGCCGATATATCTGGGGGCTAACTTTCCTTTCAGTTGGAAACGCTGCATTCCCTTTAACGGCGACACTTTCAGATACACAAAATCTCCGATATTGAAAGTGAGGTCTCAATGTCTCTTGTCGGCGTAACTCTTCTGTCTTGACTGAGCGGTCTTGAGGTGCTCACGAATCTTGTGAACCTTCTCTTCTGATTCTCGTAGGATGTCGGGTCCGAAAATCTGACTCTCTCCTACTTCCGACGAGTTCAAAGGGGTGCGAAACTTCCTTCCATACATGAATTCAAATGGGGCCATTTGCAAACTAGCTTGATAACTGTTGTTGTAAGAAAATTCTGCAAACGGCAGACAGTCTTCCCATTTAGATCCATATTCTAACACACAGGCTCTCAACATGTCTTCGAGTATTTGATTTACTCGCTCCGTTTGTCCGTCGGTCTGGGGGTGATAAGCTGTGCTGAAATCTAGTCGGGTGCCTAAACCTTCTTGGACTTTCTTCCCAAATCTCGAGGTAAACTGAGTTCCTCGATCAGATACGATGTTCTTGGGGACTCCATGCAAACTGATGATTCTAGCGATGTATAACTCCGCTAGCTTCGAACTCTGATACGTGGTTTTGACTGGTAAGAAATGGGCGACTTTGGACAGTCTGTCCACTATGACCCAGATAGAGTCATTTCCCCTACTAGAAGTAGGCAATCCGGTGATAAAGTCCATTCCAACGGAATCCCATTTCCATTCCGGAATCTATAGCGGTTGCAACAATCCAGCGGGTCTTTGATGTCCCGCCTTGACTCTCTGACATATATCACACTTGTCGATATAGCTTCCGATTTCTCTCTTCATCTTATGCCACCAAAATTGCTCTTTCAAATCTTGATACATCTTTGTTCCTCCGGGGTGGATAGAATAAAGAGTATCATGATCTTCCTTCAGAATAAATTCTTTCAACTCTGAATCTGCTGGTACACAAAGGCGTCCTTTGTACCACAAAACTCCTTCTCCGTCTTCGGTAAATCCGGGTACATTGCCTATACCGATACGATGCTTGATTCCATCGATACTAGCATTTCCTTAATGCGCCTCCTTGATCTGACTGATCGAAGTGGGTTGAA
Organism: Avena insularis; assembly: GCA_023614405.1. Taxonomy (NCBI): domain Eukaryota; kingdom Viridiplantae; phylum Streptophyta; class Magnoliopsida; order Poales; family Poaceae; genus Avena; species Avena insularis. The sequence continues at coordinate 241,912,176 of CM042689.1, read as the reverse complement.
GTTCTATGCTAGCCAAAAATCCTTCACTCACTAATTCCATTCGAAAATCTTCCATCTCTTTGTGCAAGCTTGGTTGCTCCTTAAAAATCATGAATTCAAGCGGCACAGCAATCTGCTAAGGGCATCTGCTACCACATTGGCTTTACCGGGGTGATAGTGAATGTCCAGGTCGTAATCCTTGATTAGCTCAATCCATCTTCTCTGTCTCATATTCATCTCCTTCTGAGTGACTATATACTTCAGGCTCTTGTGATCCGAATAGATCTCACAACGGTTTCCCATCAGGTAATGCCTCTATGTCTTCAGGGCTAGAACTACGGCTGCGAGTTCGAGGTCATGGGTTGGATAGTTCTGCTCATGTTGTTTTAGTTGTCGGGATAGATAAGATATAACTTTGCCTTCTTGCATTAGCACACATCCGAGACCGATCTTGGATGCATCACAATACACGTCAAAGGGCTTTGTGATGTCCGGCATGATTAAGATTGGGGCTGAAATCAATCTTCTCTTGAGTTCTTGAAAACTCGCTTCACATTTGTCCGTCCATTCAAACTTCTTGTCCTTCTTCAGCAATTGGGTCATGGGTCTGGCGATACTCGAGAATCCTTCTACGAACTTGCGGTAGTATCCTCCCAATCCGAGAAAGGCACGAACTTGGGTTTGAGTGGTTGGGGCTTGCCAATCTTCGACATCTTTCACCTTTGCGGGGTCAACGGCAATTCCTCCGGCTGATACATTGTGACCGAGGAATCCTACCTCCTGTAACCAGAATTCACATTTTCTAAACTTGGCATACAACTGATGCTCTTTAAGAGTTCCAAGAATGGTCCTTAGGTGTAGCTCATGTTCTTCTTATGATTTTGAATAAATCAGAATGTCATCAATGAAAACAACGACAAACTTATCCAGGAAGTCCATAAAAATCTTATTCATGAGATTCATGAAATAAGCGGGGGCATTGGTTAATCCAAAAGACATGACAGTATACTCATATAATCCATATCTGGTGGTAAAGGTAGTATTGGGAATATGCTCTGCGCGAATCTTGAGTTGATGATAGCCAGTTCTAAGATCAATCTTAGAAAACACTTTGGCACCGGTCAACTGATCAAACAAATCTTCTATCTTGGGCAATGGGTATTTGTTCTTGATAGTGACATCATTCAACTTCCGATAGTCTGTACACAAAGGTTACCTCCATCCTTCTTGTCCACAAACAAGACAGGTGATCTCCATGGTGACGCACTTGGTTGAGTCAATCCAATTTCCAACATGGCATCTAGTTGCTTCTTCAGTTCTGCTAGTTTAGATGGATTCATACTATATGGTCTCTAGGCTATGGGTCCTGTTCCAGGGATTAGTTCAATGATAAACTCGATATCCCGATATGGGGGCATACCGGGCAAAACATCTGGAAAAACATCGGGGTATTCATAGACTATCCGTACTTGGTCAATGGTAGGTTGGGCTATACTCTTGATGCACTTGAATTGATGAGGTAAGGTTTCAGATACATGCTCGACTGATATTCTAGCTGTACTGGTCATGGTTATGGCTTTCTTGGCACAGTCAATTAATCCTTTATGTTTGTACATCCAATCCATTCCTAGTACTACTTCCAAACCTTTAGTTCCGAGTACTATCAGATTAGCATAAAAATCTATGCCATGGATTCGGATATGGACGACTTTGCAAATTTGCCTAGCTTTGGTGGTTGAACCGGGAATTTGAACAATCATAACATGCTTCAGTTTGGTGGGTTGAATCTTACTAGTGCATGCAAATTCTTCGGTGACAAATGAGTGCGATTGACCAGAATCAAACAATACTCTAGCAAGTACTGAATTAACAGAAAACATACCTAGCACGACATCTGGTGCTTCCTGGGCTTCTTCAGCATGCATGAGAAAAAGACGGCCGTTGCAGTTGAGCGAATTCCCTGGGGCAAACCTTCTTCCGGGCTGAACACGACGCTGATGTTGAGCTGGGGCATTTGCATTGGGGGCTGCGACATTCTTCTTGGGGCACTCATTGGAGTAGTGACCCTTATTTCCATAGTCATAACAAGTCACTTGCGACATGTCCTTTGCTGCAACAGGCACATCATTGCTTCCAGTCCTAGGGGCCGTGTTGGTGTTGGCGGCAGCATTGTTGTTGTTGAACTTGGGTGGTGCACAATTGAAATTGTTAGGGTTGCCGGGGTTGTTGTGATTTCCTCCGGGCCTTGGGTTTCCATGGTTGGGATAGGTCGGACGGTTCATAGGGGGTCTGTTGGTTCTCGGGGCAAATCCTGGAGATGGGCTAGGGCGATACTTTGGGGTATGATGGGTTCCTGGCTGATGCATCATGTGATGCTTGCGGTTCTCATTGGCTTGGTTGATCTTTCCTTCCATCTGGATGGCAGAGTCAACTAGGGCTTCAATATCAGCAAAGGGGATATTGACCAACACCGTCTGCATCTCATCGTGCAGACCATTCAGGAATCTTTCTTTCTTCTTGGCTTCAGTGTCGATCTCATCCGGGGCATACCTAGCTAATGATAAGAATTTGTCACGGTATTCCACTATGGTCATCCTTCCTTGCTTCAGTTCTCTGAATTCAGCTCTCATCCTCTTTATCAAACCCGGTGGCACATGGGTTCTGCTGAACTTGACCTTGAATTCCTCCCAGGTCATCATCTATCCTCCGGTCATTGCACGAACGCTGTTCCACCATGCTCTTGCGTCTCCGGCTAGATAGTGGGTGGCAAATAGAACTTTCTCCTTAGATTCCACTCCGGCGACTTCCAGGTTGTTCTCCATGGTTTGCTGCCAATCATCTGCGTCTAAGGGCTCTTCCGACTTAGTGAAAACAGGTGGGTTGGTGTTCTGAAAATTCTTGATCTTAGATCCATGGTTGTCCTGATTTCCTTGGCCTTGATTGTTGTGGGCCAGCTGAGCTATCTCCTCAAGGGTGGCTAACTTGGCTTGATGTTTGGCTCTTTCAGCTTCGCGGTCAGAAACCAACATTTGCAGGATCGGCAACATCGGGTCCGGGGATGAACCACTTCCTCTGCGAGTCATCTGAAGATTGAGATAGATCATGAGAAAAGAGGGAAATTTCTAAGGTTCAGGGACTTTGAAAAGTTTTTAAAGCTTGACTCAGATTTTTTTTACAACTTGCTTTTCATTCATTCATATCACACGATACAACACACACCACAACAAAGGAAAAATAGATGGTTTTAAGAACCATTCTGGAAACTACGATACAGTGGGACCGAATACAACTCACTACGCTAGTGCTCAAGTGCTACTACTCCTTGGAGTCGGTGTAATCATCATCCTCATCGGTGAAGAAGTCCATGGCCTGATCCTCCAGAAAATCATCATCATCACTGAGATAGGAGTAGTGGTCTCCACGAAGATCTTCTCCGGCATTCTCCCTTTCCTCCAACTACATGTCTCTCTCATGGATGGTCTCCTCCAAATCCGAGATATGGTGGCGAAGATGAGAAATGATGCGCTCCTTCTTATCGAGCTAACGGCGGCGAGACTTGCGATCCTTCGCTAGCATGGCGATGGTCTGATCCTTCGTCCTGATGATGGCCGACTTGTGGTTGGAGTAGTCACGGGCATTATCCCGTTCTTGCTGACGATCATACATCATGAAGCTAAGGTGGTCCAACTGAGTCTTCAGCTCATGGTGATATGGGGGTTCCAGTGGCTATCCCATAGCATCACGCCTTGGACAAAACTCAAAGCGGGTACCCTTGATCCGGTTGATACTCTACCCACACAGACGGTCAAGAGCTTCCTGCATGGCCCTGGCAAGTCAATCGAGCCAGTTTTTCTCTCTTAAGGTGAACTGAATTCCCTCTGCAGTGGGAGGTTCAATCTTTCCTTGGAGACCTGCAACAACTAGCCATTGCCGATCTTCTCCTTCCTGATCATTAAGCTGAGATCCGAAGAACTCGGGGTGTGGACGCTCCAGAAGTTCCGAAAGCTGGTCCAAATCCCGCTCAAAGATGAGGTCTTCTCCATTCCCCAGCTGATAAAACTTGCTGTACTTCACGTCCATCTATAAGAATATAGGATGAGTAAGTTAGTAGAGTGATCCAGTGTGTCAAATTTTATGTATTTTGCAAGAGTTTTTGAGGAACATGAATTTTTATGAAAGGAACAAAGTGATAAGAATGGGAATAAGTTTTTGTAAATATTTGCTTCCTTTGGTTTTGAAACTAAGTTTTTGATTCAAACGTCCAGTCTAACAGGGTCTCCTATGGCCAGGATGGCTCTAATACCAACTTGTCAACACCCGGATTTTCAATCCCAGATGCCTGTTATGCCATACATCGCAATCCCAGGATTACATTTTTGCGAGACATAACAGATTTGGATATCACAATACATCATCCATTACAAACCATACATAAGGTCGTACACAAATAATGATCTCATGATCCAGTTCTTAATACAACTCAAGCAGCGGAATAACGTAATAATAAATATAGCGTGGGAGAAGCTCCATCTTCGGGGTCACAGGCAATGCTGACGATGTGAGATGATCCTAGTTGTCGTAACCTTCCTGCGGTCCATCCTCCTTGTACTCTTCTTCATAGTCTGGCCACAGGAATAGCCAGGGACAAAGCCATGAGTACTCTTTAAGTACTCGCAAACTAATACTAATAAGTTAAGGGGGTTTTTGTAGTAGGACACTAAGCTCTAGGGTTGTTTTGCAAAAAGCCAGATTTACCTCTACTAAGCTCAGAAGCAAGAAAAACTAGTTGAAGTTTTATAACACCTAAGTGGGAACTTGAATTTCATATCACAACTCTGTTGTGGTCAAGTCAAAATCTCAATTCATTTTGAAAACATCTGACGGGGGAACAGTATGGACACTCCAACTGTCCATAACCGCGGACGCGGCTATTCGAATAGTTTGACACTCTGCAGAGATTGTACACTTTCAGCACAACATTCGATACATCCGTCATGAACAAATCATGAATTCACCATACTCAGTATGCGGATAATCAACCCTAACCTTTCAATTACACACCCTAGTATAGGCACCTCTCATGTGAGTTTGTCCTCCCAACCATGACCAACTGTCATGTTGGGTACTGCACAGGCGGACAATCTTCACAAGGTAGCCTCAGCTCAGACCTTGGCCGTGAGGGAACTCACACTAATGTATATAAGTTTCCAGTCAAGCCGTACCCAAATTTTCGGGTATTGTGGTTGTACGGTAAAATTGCAATGGTATCGCATCCAGACAACCATCAGTTTTATAAAGGGCTAAGGCTCATGCCTCAACATTTTCATCATCAAAATCATCTGGTGTTCGGAAACACATGTCACAACATTTCAGTAGAATGACTCATCATTCCAAGGTTTTCATAACCATTTTCACAAAGTATTCCCATCTAAAGTTGATCAAGTTTTATGCTTAGCACTAGCATCTACAAGTGGGGTAAGTACTAATGAGGGATGGTAAACAAGTGGGGATTAATTAAGTTCAATCTCATGCCTTAGGATGACATCAAGATTATTTAGCTTAGGCCAAATTTAATGCTCCTTATGCAACCTTCAATTATCTTCCTAGAGTCTACAAGTCACTTAAGTAAAACTCTAAGAGAAAGCTTTGATAAAGAAATAAAGTATAAAGCTTGCAAATAAAGCTAGGATTGGGTATCATCAAATGTGTCTAACCAAGCATGCTTAGTGCATTGCATAGGTTATCTAACTTTCATGATTGCAAGTGTTAGCATGCATAGGTCAACTTGGTTAGTAAGGCTTGCCTTGTGCAGAGAAGTGGTTGAAGTTCTCCTCGGCTTCTTCTTTGTAGTATCCTCCTTCCTCCTCGTATCCTTGGTCGGTACTAGCGTCTATAAATAAATACGAGGTACACAATCACCAAACAATACTTAACTATTTCAATCATCACACAAAGGTGTTCTATAGATGATCTAGCATCATCACCTATCATTACAAGATTAAAGCAATTGTCTTATTTATTTTAATTTGAGAAAAGTAATTTCTACTCATTGAAAAACTAATTAAGATTTAATATTCTCCAACTCAAACATGGGATCATGTTGACACATGTCATCACCACATATTTCAGTACATGGGAATGTGATTTAAAGTGGTGTCACAATTTAATAAGGTTTAACCTTTTTATTTTAAATAATTAAAGTGCCTAGAAATGCCTATGTGGCATTCTTTTATTACTTGAACATTATTTATGTAAGTAAACCCATATGTTTTTATATATTCTGAAAGGTATGATCAAATGTGATTTTTGAGAGTTGGAATCAACTCAAAAGCTATTATGGTTGAATTTTGAAAAATGTTTGAATGCAGAAAAGCTTCTGAATTGTTATTTTTACCAAGGTTGATCTACAGATCCAAATGACTTGAATCCAACAGGCTTGGATTAAGAATTTCTGTACCTATCTAACAAAATTGGTTTCATGCAATTTGGTTCACTGAATCGAGATGGGTTGATTTTTGAAACTAGGTACAGAACTGAGTTTGAATTAAAATAGAAGAATCTAAATTCAAACGCTTGGGCTGCGCGGGAAAGGTTAATGGGTCAGCCCAGTGTCACTCCGCAACGCGGGGCTTAGCTGACAGGGGGTTCCACCCGTCAGTGGCTCATAACACGCGAAGCGGTACAGGGCAATCTCGGCCGCACGATCTAAATCTAATCGAACGGCTACGGTTCATCGTACATGTCGGGCAGCGCCGGCGAGACAAAACCCTAACGCGGTGGTGGGGTCGGGAGGCTCACCGGGCTCAAAGTAGGGTCGGCGATGGGGGCGAACAACAAAGTCGACGACGGCGATTCTCCTGGCACCGGCAGCTCCTCCTGGGGCGGCTCCAATCGACGGCGCCTCTCCTTCTCTGCAGCGGCGAACTCTGGTGCAATTCCGGCCACCTGGTGCTCGCCTTGCTTGGGCGGTGATTGAGGGTGATCAGTGAGAGGTGGGGAGCGAACTGGTGTGAAGAATTCAAGCGGGGGAGGCCTCTATTTATAGTGGCGAGAGGGAACCGACGAGCGCGAGCTGAGCTCGTCGTGGTCGACGGCATAGGCAGCTATCGGCGTGGGCGACGTTAGGGGCGGTTCTATGTTCCCTGGCGAAGCTCAACGGTGTGGTGGCGAGGCGCAGGGCGGTGCTGATCGGTCGGAACGCTTTGACGCTCTAGGCGGGTCCGATGGGGGTTTTGATGGCGCCTGGCGTGGTCAATGGCGAACGGCATGTCTGGCGGTGGTGCTGGCGATCACTTACGCGACGCGCGAAAGGCGCGACAGTCTGGGGTGCTGGCTCTCGGCATGGTCGTAGAGAGGTTTGACATGGCCTGGACGTGTGCTCCAGTGGCTGGCATTGCTCGAGGTTGGGACAGGGAGTGGCGGTGGGGTGCTGGCTAGCTCCCAGACAAGGTTGGCGAGGCTAGTGTGGCCTCTAGCTCGCCGGCGACAACGGGGTGGCTAGTTTGCTCTCGGCCTTCTCACCATTGATGGCTAGGCTTGCTTACAGTGATGCTAAGGATAGTTAAAGAAGCTATATGATCTACTAAGGACTAGTTGCAACCAGAGAGGGAACAAGTTAGGCCAAATTCACTACACACTATAGTGTTTGTGATTTGTTTGATTTGAATCTGCAAGCTGTTTGATGAAATGGCCGCAAGAAACTTACTTTTGAATTTTGAAAAGATTTTTGGTGGGTGTGCTAGGCATGTGCTGAGGATTCTGTGGGTGCTTGGATTTTGAAAATTGAACTAGTTGAGTGGTTTTTGAAATAGTGGGATCTTCCCATATGAGATAGATTCAAATTTAAACTTGGTATTTGAATGTTTTTGGATAATCACAAAGTGGGCCTTGGTACCTTATTATGAGTACTAACAAGGGGTGCAAAGATCCACGGATGTTTTTGTTAAGTTCTGAAAGTTAGGGATAGCCAAAGTAGGCATGAGAGTTAATTTGGCCAAAGTGACCATTCACTTCATTTGTTTATTTTGAGTTGTTTGTCTTTAGGAAAAGTTTGGGGATTGTTTAGATGATGTTTATTTCACCTAAGAATCATTTTACAAGCAAAGAAACACAGAACCATGGAAATTCAAAAGAATCCAAATTTTAATACACACACATATGAATGCTTTCATATTTTTAGTTGGAAAAGTTTTTGTTAACCCTAATTTTGATGATTAGAGTTTGATGATCCATGTTTAATATTTTTGGGATGTTACAGAAGTGCTGGGAAGCACCTCCCCTGGCGCGTGGAATATATAGCCCCCTTTAGTCCCAGGTCCAGCCACCGCCCAGGACTAGAGGGTCTCTAGTCCCGGGCTGTGGCTTAACCCGCGACTAAAGACCCCCCTTTAGTCGCGGGTTAAGCCATGACCCGAGACTAGAGTGTTTTTTCGGCCGCTTTGTTTTCGCGCGCGCAGGCACCCTCTAGTCCCGGGTCGAGCCACGACCCGCGACTAGTTTGTTATTTGTAAATTTTCTTTTTTAATTCAAATCAAATATAAAACTTTGGAAAATCATATCTTCTATTGTAAAAATCCAAATAAAACAAATAATATGTCTATTATTATTTGAAAATATAAAGAATCTTAATATAATACACATACATCTGTTTGCATCATTTATAAATTATTTCATTTGTAAATTTTCTTTTTTTAATTCAAATCAAATATAAAACTTTGGAAAATCATATCTTCTATTGTAAAAATCCAAATAAAACAAATAATATGTCTATTCTTATAAGAAAAATATAAAGAATCTTAATACAATATCCATACATCTGTTTGCATCATTTATAAATTATTTCATTTCTAAATTTTCTTTTTTTAATTCAAATCAAATATAAAACTTTGGAAAATCATATCTTCTATTGTAAAAATCCAAATAAAACAAATAATATGTCTATTATTATCAGAAAAATATAAAGAATCTTAATTTAATATCCATACATCTGTTTGAATCATTTATAAATTATTTCATTTGTAAATGTTCTTTTTTTAATTCAAATAAAATATAAAACTTTGGAAAATCATATCTTCTATTGTAAAAATCCAAATAAAACAAATAATATGTCTATTATTATCAGAAAAATATAAAGAATCTTAATATAATATCCATACATCTGTTTGCATCATTTATAAATTATTTCATTTGTAAATTTTCTTGTTTTAGTTCAAATCAAATATAAAACTTTGGAAAATCATATCTTCTATTGTAAAAATCCAAATAAAACAAATAATATGTATATTATTATCAGAAAAATATAAAGAATATTAATATAATATCCATACATCTGTTTGCATCATTTATGAATTATTTCATTTGTAAATTTTCTTTTTTCATTTGTAAATTTTCTTTTTTCATTTGTAAATTTTCTTTTTTAGTTCAAATCAAATATAAAACTTTGGAAAATCATATCTTCTATTGTAAAAATCCAAATAAAACAAATAATATGTCTAATATCAGAAAAATATAAAGAATCTTAATATAATATCCATACATCTGTTTGCATCATTTATAGATTATTTCATTTGTAAATTTTTTTTTTTATTCAAATCAAATATAAAACTTTGGAAAATCATATCTTCTATTGTAAAAAACCAAATAAAACAAATAATATGTCTATTATTATCACAAAAATATAAAGAATCTTAATATAATATCCATTTAGTCCCGGTTATAGTCACTAACCGGGACTAAAGATATTTCCCGCCATTTCCCACCGCTTCCCGCCAAGTTTTCCCGCCCTTTCCTTTTTACGAGAGCTTTTACTCTCGGTTGTAGTCACTACCCGGGACTAAAGATATTTCCTGCCATTTCCCAAAGCTTCCCGCCAAATTTTACCGCCCTTTCCCTCTATATCTAGGGCGATCGTGCCATGGCTATCCACACATCCACACCTTCCTCTCTTAGAACAATGGACAACGCCATCGGGCCATTCGACCTCGAGGAGACCGAGGCGTGCGCCCAGGCTACCTTGTCCATTGGCTACTGCCAGTGCTGGATGTCGAATCTTTGAGTCTTTGGAGGGTTCATGTCCCTCCTGCCCCTCAAGGTTCCGCACGCCAGGCGGCCATCACGAACCACTTCTACCACGAGCTCACGCCGGAGCAGCGGATGGATCCCCAGTGGGATCCCGACAACTACGACACCTGGGATGCCTTCTTCGCTAATAGGTGAGAAAGGGAGCTCGCCAGGTACGAGGGTGATGGCCCGCCCCGGTGAACCACAACAAAGCCGGCCGCCGTCTGTGGTGGGCGAACCGTACTATCATCGGAGTGATGCGCTACATCGTCGGGGGAGACCATCCTCGCCTGCGATGCCCACAAGTCCACCCGCCACAGAGCCACAAGAAGGCCCCTCCCCCGCCCGGTGGTAGCGGCATCGTCTTCCAGGAGACCCCTCTCCCGCCCGCCGTGAATCCGAGGCCGGAGTCGAAGGTGCCCCTGGTATATACCATGTCTAGGCTGAGGATCCCCAGAGTGGCAGGTGACGATGATGATGATGATGACGAAGAAGACCCTGAAGCTGCGTACTATAGGACTAGGCATGATTATGACTAAAGGGGGCGGCTTTAGTCCTAAGTGTTAGCTAGTCCCAGTTTTTAATATTAATAAATGTCTTGAGTGTTACCTAGTCCCGGGACTAAATATGAAGATGTTGTTGTATTTAGAGGAAAAGGCCTATAAATAGAGCAACCTATAAATAGAGGAAAGGGCAGGCGGGCTGGATCGAGCAGCCTATAAATAGAGGGAAATGCCTATAAAGAGAGGGTTCATCTTTAGTCCTAGTTGGAGAAACCAACCGCGACTGAAGGGATTGCGGCAGACTGGGCCAAGCAGCACTAATAATAGGAGTGAGTGTCAACATTATGTCATGCGGCTTGTACCTTGTACCGGATGGTGTCACCAACCGGGACTAAAGATGAACCTTTAGTCCTGGTTGGAGACACCAACCGGGACAAAACATGAGTCAGCACTAATAATAGGGTGTGAGTGTCGACATTATGTCGTGAGTGTCGACACTATGCCGAGCTGCTTGTACTATAAATAGGCATCCTGGTGAGTCCAGTCCTCCAACCGGTTTGAGGCATCTCCAAGATGGTTTTCGAGAGTAGGGACACCACTATGGCCAGTTTCAGGGAGATGCCGCCGGAGCCCAGTCCTCCGACATCTCCAAGAAACTGGTCATAGAGGCACTCCCTAATATGTGAAATTAGTTAGCTCCCAGGCGTATTGATCTAGTTAGAGAAGTTACAAGCTGCAAAATGGTGTGCGAGAGACGGGACACCACTAAGACCAGTTTGAAGGAGATGCCGCCGGAGCCCAGTCCTCTGGCATCTCCAAGAAACTGGTCATAGAGGCACTCCCTAATATGTGAAATTAGTTAGCTCCCAGGCGTATTGATCTAGTTAAAGTTACAAGTTGGTTTGCATCCACAAAATGGGACTAACACACTCAACATGGTTTGTAGACAACACTATAAAAATGGACACATGGAGCATCTTCACTCATAAAATGTTACAATTATTACACATCATTTCTTCGCGTGTGCTCCTTTCTAATCCCGCCGTATCCATGGAGCGTCTTCATTCATTAACATGATGCTTTGGTCATCCTTCACTGCGAAGGGCGGAATTTCATGAAACTTATCACAATCTTCTGACATGTCTGTCTTGTCCTCCACTCCCACGATGTTTCTTTTTCCTGAAAGAACTATGTGGCACTTTGGCTCATCGTCTGATGTATTCTTTTTCTTATTTTTTCTTTTTCTAGGTTTGGTAGACATGTCCTTCACATAGAAAACCCAAGCCACATCATTGGATAGGACGAATGGTTCATTTAAGTACCCAAGATTGTTGAGATCCAACGATGTCATTCCGTATTTGTTGTCTACCTCAACCCCTCCTCCTGTCAGCTTGATCCATTTGCACTGAAACAAGGGGACCTTAAAAGTAGGTCCATATTCAAGTTCCCATATCTCCTCTATGTAACCATAATATGTGGTCATTGACCCATTGTTTTCTGTTGCATCAAAGCGGACACCACTGTTTTGGTTGGTTCTCTTCTTATCTTGGGCGATCGTGTAAAATGTATACCCATTTATCTTGTACCCTTGGAAAGTTGATATAGTCGAAAATGGTGACCTATACAACAAGTATAGCTGATCTCCAAGAGTGTTGTTTTTGATGAGATTTTGCAACCAACCGCTGAAACTCTTAATGTGTTCATCTCTAATCCAAGAGTCATGCTTTCCAGGGTTGTTGGAGCGTAAGATTTTCTTGTGTTCCTCGATATATGGGGCTGCCAAGATAGAATTCCGTAGAACTGTGTAATGTGCTTCGGTGTAAGAATGTTTGTCCCTACATATTATTGATTTCCTTACTAGAGTACCCTTTCCACTCAGTCTCCCCTCATACCGCGATTGAGGAAGACCAATCGGCCTAAGGTCAGGAACGAAGTCAACACAAAATTCAATGACCTACTCTATTCCATAGCCCTTGGAGATGCTTCCTTCGCCTAACGCATTTAACATATTTCTTTAAGATTCCCATGAACCTCTCAAAGGGAAACATATTGTGTAGAAATACAGGACCGAGAATGAAAATCTCTTCGACTAGGTGAACCAGCAGGTGCGTCATAATATTGAAGACGGATGGTGGGAGCACCAACTCAAAACTGACAAGACATTGGACCACATCATTCTGTAACCGTGGTAGATCTTTAGGATTGAATATATTCTTAGAGATTGCATTGAGGAATGCACATAGCTTCACAATGGGTACTCGAAAATTATCTGGTAGAAGCCCCTTAATGCAATCAGAAGCATTTGCGTCATAATCACATGGCAGTCATGGGACTAGTTTTTGGAACTTTTTTTCTTCCATATTTATTATTCCCTTTATATTCGACGAGAAGCTATACGGGACCTTAATACTGCTCAGGCATTCAAAAAATATTTCCTTCTCTTGTTTGGTAAGAGCGTATCTGGCATGACCTTGAAACCATTCTGGATGTAGGCCATATGGGTCTTTCATACGCTGATGATCCTTTCGTGCTTCCGGTGTATCTTTTGTCTTCCCATACACGCCCAAGAATCCTAGCAGGTTCACACAAAGATTCTTCGTCACATGCATCACATTGATTGCAGAGGGGACCTCTAAGAATTTCCAATATGGTAGCTCCCAAAATATATATTTCTTCTTCCACATGGGTGCGTGTCCTTCAGCGTCCTTCGGAACAGATTTTCCGCTAGGACCCTTTCCAAAGGTTATTATTTGATCCAAATCTTTGACCATATCAAATATATCGGCACCAGTACGCTCCTTAGGCTTCGTCTGGTGACATGCCAGACCGTTGAAATGCTTGCCTTTCTTTCTTAAGGGATGCTTGGCTAAAAGAAATCGATGATGCTCATTGTACACATTCTTCTTACAATGTTCCAAATATATACTTTCAGTCTCATCTAAATAGTGTGTGCATGCATTGTATCCCTTGTTGGACTGTCCTGAAAGGTTACTAAGAGCAGGACAATCATTGATTGTTACGAAAAGCAATGCTCGGAGGTCAAATTCTTCCTGCTTGTGCTCATCCCACACGCGTATGCCGGGTTCGTGCCACAACTATAAAAGTTCTTCAACTAATGGCCTTAGGTACACATCAATGTCGTTTCCAGGTTGCTTCGGACCTTGGATCAACACTAGCATCATAATGAACTTCCGCTTCATGCACAACCAAGGAGGAAGGTTATAGATGCATAGAGTCACATGCCAGGTGCTGTGAATGGAGATCTGCTCCCCAAAGGGATTCATGCCATCTATACTTAGACCAAACCTTAAACTCCTTGCGTCATCTGCAAAGTCCAGGTACTTTTTATCGATTTTTCTCCATTGCGACCCATCAGCGAGGTGTCTCAACATCCCGTCTGACTTACGTTCCTCTTTATGCCATCGCAACAACTTGGCGTGCTCTTTGTTTCTGAATAAGCGTTTCAACCGTGGTATTATAGGAGCATACCACATCACCTTGGCAGGACCCCTCTTCCGGGGGGCGCGCCCTCAACGTCACCAGGGTCATCTTGTCTGATCTTATGCCGAAGTGAAGTGCATACCGGGCATGCATCCAAATTCTCGTACTCCTCACCGTGGTAGAGGATGTAGTCAATAGGGCATGCATGTATCTTCTGAACCTCTAAACCTAGAGGGCAGACAACCTTCTTTGCTTTGTACGTACTGGCGGACAATACTTTATCTTTTGGAAGCATATTTTCATCATTTTCAGCAACTTTTCAAATGAGGAGTCAGGTATAGTACACTCAGCCTTCCATCGCAGCAATTCCAGTGTGCTGCCCAGCTTTTTCAGACCATTTTCGCAATTTGGGTACAACAACTTTTTGTGATCCTCTAACATGTGATTGAACTTCTCCCTCTCCTTTTCAGTTTCACAGTCTCTTCGTGCATCGACAATGGTCCGACCAAGATCATCAGCGGGTTCATCACGTGTCTCTTCTTCATCCTCCCCTTCAGCATCCCCCATGGAAGTATCTCCGTACTCAGAGAAACCATGATAGTTGTCATCCTCCTCCTCTTCTTAAATATCATCCATTATAACCCCTCTCTCTCTCCGTTCTTGGTCTAACAATTATAACTGGGCATGAATCCGGACTTGAACATGTGGCTATGAAGGGTTTTTGAGTCAGAGTAATCCTTCTGATTCCTACATCCACTACATGGACAGAATACAAAACCATTGTGCTTATTTGCATCAGCAACACGGATGAATTCATGCACGCCATTAATGAACTCGCCAGAGCATCGGTCAGTACCGTACATCCATTCCTGGACCGTCTGCATTATAGTAAAATTATATCAAAAACCATTACACAACATGATAAAATTATTACAAGTTATATTGAAAGCTTCTAGAGCATTCATTTTGAGTTTTGAAAAATTTACATGCACCAATTTGTGAATTGGAGAAAATAATCAACATGATAAATGTGGAGTTTTTGATTATTGTTCTATCAGTGAAAACCTCATTCCATTCTAAGCTCTGAAACTCTAAAATTACACATTTCAATTTTTAGTAACTATGTGCCTAATCAAAATTTGTTACACATATATATCAAAATCCTTCTACTTCTAGAGCATGCATGCATTGATCCATATCTATATACTTCTAAAGCATTATAGAGCTAAAGTAGCAATAAGAGATGAAAGAATGAAGTTCTAACCTTTTAAAGCTTTGGATTTAGGGGTTGCAAACTAAATCTTAACAAATCTTGAGAAAAAAATGGCATGAACTCGCTTGCTTCTTTGAGAAAAATGGCCACCATATGCTTTAGGGCAGCTGGACAGGAAGCACAATATATAGTGGTGGACAACTAGTCCTGGGCCGTGATACGACCCGGGACTAATAGTCCACGAAAATACCAGCTGGCCTGCTCCAGGTTATTAGTCCCGGGCTGTATTACGGACCGAGACTAGAGATCTGGTCCAGCCCGGGACTAGTGTCTACGGAGACCTCACGGCCAGGGACTAGTGCTAGCACTAGTCACGGGCTGTGACAGGCCGAGACTACTGGTATTGTTCACATCGAACCGAATAGGGTTTTTCCAGTAGTGATCCGTGTGATTAGATAGCTCTCTGTAGCGCATGGGACCAATTTACTTAAATATCTATGCATATCATTGAATTTGATTGGTTACCTTATTAGTCTGAAAAGATAGTAGTGTTGATGTAAATTGTTTTGCCAACCTTTATAATCGATATACCTCCTCCCCCTCGTGTCGCCCCCTCCTGGCGACCGAGGGGGCCAAACCCTACCCCTCCGCCACCTCCTCCCCCTCCATCCCTCTCCCTCCTCGTCGCCCCCGGAGGGCAGCCGACCTAAGTGCACGGCGCCGGTGATGGGGGCGGCGGGGATCTGGCCTCCCGGCCCCAACGTGGCGATAGGGAGGAGATCGCCGGTGCTGGACGGCCCCCCTCGCTATCGACGTCTCTGCAGCTCCGGCCGGCGGTGGCTTCGTGGGAGCTTGGATCTGGAGGCGGAGGCCTCTACCGGAGTGGTGTGGGTGGAGATCTGGTGGAGGAGGTAGCCGACGATGGGATTCCGTTGGAAGACCTAGATCGGCTCTCTATCCCTAATTGCCTGCTCGATCCGTTGTCCGAAAACCGGCCGGCGGTGTGGGGATCTCTGTGTCGAATCTAATAAAGGAGGTGGTCCTTTGGTTTCTTTTGCATGAAGACGAAGATCTTCTTGATGTCTTCCCTCGTTGATCTGGTCTGGAGAGGCGGGTTCCGGAAGGCTCCGCCGGCGAACTCCCATGGGCGTATCATGCCTGGAGATTGCTGGATTGGAAGGTATTCATTCGTGCGCACCTTGTTTTTCTGGCCGTTTGGTTTTCAGCAGGAGCGTCGCGAAGCTCTGTTGTTTGTTCCCACCAAGTGCCATTTTTAGAGCCATGGTGAAGTCAGATGCGGAGAATGTCAGGAAAGCGGAAATATGAGGGTAGCGATGGTGATTTTTATTCTTGTGGCAACGGAGAACTGGCTGCGTGATCTGGGACTCGGTGCAGCGACTGTTGGTACGAGAAGACAACACAGGGGGAGTTCCCAGTCTTATCTTGCAGGGTGAAAATCCAAGGTCTGGCTTTAACTGGTTGTGCCTGGCAATGACTTTGTTGAATGCATTGTTTTGTAAGCAAGGACTTTCTACAGGATAAAAACTTATGATCTTTGATCGGGCAACGACGACGCTTGGACACTGTTTCCTTTTTGAAGGCGTTGTTATTGGAGTGGAGGACTACTGGTATCGTTCTGATGATGTCAGTGTCGTTGCTTTGAGGATTAGTTCTCTGTAGCGGGACTTTTTTGTAATTCTTTTTTTTTCTGAGCTGTGTGCATCCGTAGGACCACTAGGGCATGCGTTGTTGCAGAGTCTGGGTGTAATTGGTATCCCTGATATTAATATATACATTTTTTTTAAAAAAAAAGCAACACTGCACAACTATTCTACTCATGCAATATACGTCTTTCTTGAAATGAGCGTCTGGATCCTCTCCATGATCTTTAGCAGAAGCAGCAGTAACGCCGGAGTAGCAGCGTAGTCACCGGAGCAACAGTCACGTGGAAGGACAACCTGCAGCGGTGAAAAAGAAACTACAGGGTCAGACCAGCTGTATCCTTAGGAATGCCCAATAAAGCAAATGTTTTGGACGCTATCTAGAATGCTAGATAACAGTACAACTGTCTCGTGGTCTTTAGATTAATCTAGGCATCTATTGTTTGATTAATATCCTTTATGTATGATTAGACCCCACTGTCGTTGCATCTTATTTCTCATGGTGGCTTAGTAGTTTTATGTGCCGATCTTTTAGCATACGGTAACTACTTTGTCAGCTATTATTTGTTCCAGTTCTCTTTATTTCAGCATACCATATGAAGTGAGGATGGTCCGAAGGTATTTCAGTGTTATTTTAAGTGTACCATATGAAATTTACATGGCTCTAAAGTATTATTTCTCGCATTTTTACTTCCAAAACATGTCGTCGTGAGATGCTTATCAAGGATAGTCAAATGATCTCTTTTTGTTTCTGTGTTGCGCATACTAATCTGAAGGACAGATCTAGCAATCTCCTAGGTATGTGTAGTTCCTGTAGTTCATGTAATAATACCTTGGTATGCTCTTGTTATCTTTGGGATAATCCAAATAAGTATCTTGTAGTAATTCCATTCTTTGTAGGTACATTGTTTATTACCTACTAACTTACGGAACCTTACATGTGCATGAGTATCGGTAGATACTCTTCTACCCCCATTATAATTTCAGAGCATTTCATTATGACTTAGGAAATTAAATGATGCTATTATTGATGTGTTGCTTGATAAGGGTATCTTTGTCATTCCATACTTCACTATGTTTCTCTTCTCTACATGTAGGGAAAGTTTATATCAATAAATCAGTATATGGTCTCTACCGTGAACTCGACGAGTGAAAAGGCAGATATATGAGATCACGCTTGCTGTTATAGAGAAAGTAGACACATGGTTGACCTGAAAGTGTGAAGGAGCCAGAAACCCCATTCAACAAAGAGCTGGTTATATGTTGTAATAGTATCTGAGATAAAAACTATGTAAATATTATACTATTAGCCAAGTTTGGCCTACGGATTGATAATATTCATTTGTTTTCTGTTTTTATTGTAATATTTACTATTAGCCAAGTTTGGCCTACAGATTGATAATATTCATTTGTTTTCTGTTTTTATTATAATATTATTTATTTTCTGGCAAAATGTGGAAATTGAAACATGGCTAGTGGTTAATGAGAACGTGAAAATTATATGAGCTCTAAAATGGTACTGGCCCAAGTATGTAGGACCGAGGGTAAAACTATTATCAGAAAATCGCTCAAGGTTGTGCATCATTATAACTGCATGCTTATGTCATCATGCCACATTGCATTTGAGCATTTTTCATATCTGCATTCATATTATTTGCCAAAACTATTTTATGAAAGCCTCCTTTTGTTTTCCAAATAACCCCTCTTTATTCAAATACAAAATCTGGTTGTTCCAGATATTTTATTTGCCTAGAAACTTTTCGCAAAGTCTTTTAAAAATAAAATTAGTAAACAAAATATTCTGACCAGGGGAGGCAGCCCAGCCCATAGGCCAGGCCACCTACCACCCCGGTCAGCCCAACCCAAAACAAACCTAGTCAAAACCCTAACCCTAACCAGTCCCCACCTACCCCAAACCCTAACACCTAGTCCCTACCTAAACTACCCCGCTGCCTGCCTCCAGGAATGTCGTGGTGGTGTCACGGCAGATGCCATGGGTAGGCTTAAGTTGGGGGCCTAATGGACGCTTGTGGTAAGCGGGGAGGAAGTGCACGGTCTAGCCGCGCACGAAGAACACAAAGAACTCTTCACATTTAGGATTTTTATTCCTCCAAGAAGTTTACAACTGATCCTAGAGATGTCCGAGCATAGCCTAAGGGCACTGTTTTCCTACTTGGTCCCACCTCCTCTAAACCCTAGCTATGCCCCTCCTTATATAGGCGATGGACAGCTAGGTTACAACTTTGGGTCCTAAGGTTACTGTTTGGATCTTTGTCCTTACTGTGCTGGACGGGTCATGGGCTAGCCCTGAGCCCTTGACCCATTCCACAAAGCTATATAGCCAACGGTCTTCCCGTATGTAGGCGCCAGCTCTTGGGCGTCACGCGGTGCTTTTGTACGTCAGACCTTGCTTTTGGTGTCACCCGGCTCCTTTTATGTCACCCAGTATCGCCCTTCTCTCTTGACCATGCTTTACCATGGTCCCTCCTGAATCTCACTCGGAAAGTTGCCACGCGTCCTTCCTGACTCGGCCTTCCCTCGTGAGACTCGACTCGTTGCTTCCTGCAAGGTAAACAACTTTGTCCTATGCGGGCTGACATAATTCTTATGTCGGCCACACATAAGCTTCGTATCCCAACCCCCATGACCCGGCCAGTGATTTCTTTGACTCGGCATAAGCCAAGCTGGGTAATATTTTACCCCTTATGTCCCTATCGGGGGTTATTCCCCCGACATTAGTCCCCGAAGCTGGTGAGGCCTAGAAGTTTTTGCTATTAGGCGTCTCCAGGTTCCTTTAACGTATTTGCAACTTATCTTTTCTCTTTGCATTCCTTATGCAGAACGCTCTATTTGGCATAATCTCGATCTTTGTTGAGTCTGTTTTGTTCTTTCCGAGTCTCATCTTTGACTTTCTGCGCCCTCCTTGTCCCGTGCCGAGTCATTTTTGACGTTGTCGAGTCACTCTGGATTTTTATATTCGCCTTAGTCACTGAAAGGTTGTAATCATGATTGCTTGCCTCAAATTCTGTCTCAAATCCTGACTACACAGTGATGGAGGCGCAGTTACTCCCGTCACCGTGGCAGTCCCATCGCTCAGCGCCTCGTGTCCTGCGTAGCGTGACGTGGCTCAGGATTTTCCGTGTATCGTGTACACGTGGCGCTTGCTGATGCGCTTACTCGGACAGGTACACGGCAACACCACGGCCACACGGCGTAGAGGGATCCCACGCCAGGGGTTTTTACTCCCCTTAAGTAGGGGTGCGGGGAACTTAACTGCCCCGCTGGTTCTGTTTCCCCCAAGCCTTTTTCTTCCTTGTACCTCCCAATCTACAACTGCTCCCTTGATGTTCCTCTTTCTTGCTTCACCATTCCAACAATTCTCTCCTCCTTCTTCCAATTCCCCAATGGGTCCATGCCTTTCCAATCCTCTTCCAACAACGAGAGAGCCCGAGCCATGCGAGGTCATGGACGCACGCGATGGCGGCGAGGATGTGGAGGAGCACGAGACCACCGGGGAGCGCGGCGGTTGGTAAGTCTCTGAAGTCACCGAGGAGGAGATCGAGTGGTTGCGCTCCACCAGGGGCATCACCCTCAAAGTCGATTGCCGCCTCCCCATTGGTGAGATTGCTCCCAAACCCGAGCCCAATGAGCGGGTGGTTTTCCTTTCTCATTTTGAGCGCGGCTTCACTCTTCCCGTTAGTGATTTTTTCAAGTCTTTTCTTTTGTACTTATCACCTGCAAACCCATCATCTTCCTGCCAATGCTATTGGCTCTCTTTCGTGTTTCATCTCCGCATGTGAAGTCTATCTCGGTCTTTGGCCCACTGTTCTGCTTTGGGACAAGTACTTCAACTTCCGAATCCAAGTCATTCCTGATCCCGGTGTTCCTCGTTCTGAGAAGAGGCCTACTAGGTTCGGTGCTGCAAGCATTACGCCGAGGAGTGATTCCGTCTTTCCCTAGGTCACCGACATCGATTCTTGCAAGAAGTGGCACATAACCTTCTTCTATGTCAAAAATAGTGGGACCAACGATTACATTCGCCTCCCCCCTTCAAGGACGAGGTTCCCAGCAAGGAGCTTTGGAAGCTTGACCCGCAAGACAAGAACAAAGCGGTGAACGAGGCTCATGGAATCCTTGAGAGGTTGCTCGAACCGGAGGAAAATTTCCATCTGACTGAAGAATACCTCATGTGCACATTCATCTCCCGCCGAGTCAGCCCCATCCAGGCTAGGTGCCAAAAGATGTGGTTCATGAGTGGTTCCCGCGACTCGCCACTCCACCCTCGAGCTCTCCAACAATTCTGTGGCCCGCCGAGTCAGCTCCATCTTCAAGCTGAACTTTGCGGAGGACTGGGCATGGAGTTGTCCTCCTTTCACCCGAGATAGGCTCGTCCCGTGAGTAAGCCTCCGAGTAACTATGCGCTGCTGACATATTTTATCCAGCACCTGCTCGCCATTCTGTTCTTTTACTGACTCTGTTCTCTTGGTATTTCGCAGAACCTTGTGCATCAGGTAGATGATAGCACCGTCCCTCCTGGCCATTATTTTGAGGACCGATCCGACGCCGACAAAGCCGCGTATGACTTGGAATGCTTTATGCCCATTCTTCATTTTGCTGCTGCTCCAGCTCCTGCACCGGGTAAGAATTTCACCCGAAATCATTTGCGGGATTGGTCTGATGATGACGATGACAATTGTGAGGTCCTAAAGGTACTTGTACTTTGTCCTAATCTTTTGGCTTGTCCCATTGAACTTTGAATTTACTGATGCAGCTGGCCAGGTACACGAGGATACTCCTCTTGCTACCGGTGGGTACGCCAAACTCCCTGCTGCCAAGCCGAGTAAGCGGCGCGGGACCTCCTCCAGTACCCAGCCTTGCAAGAAGAGCCGGGTAGAAGCCACATATTCCCAGCCTCGCAAGACTACTACACGCCGGGTCGTTCTTCGCGCTCCGTGCGACCCCACCATCTCCGGGTAACTTTCGCTGCCTCTTACCTTACGTTTTTCTCTTCTGTGTTTGTTTCCTTACAAACTTCTGTTTTTATTTGCAGCGCTGTTATGTATGCTAACCAAGCATCTCCTAGCATGACCTCTTCATTTCGAAGCCTGTTTCTCCTCCCCGCGAAGATCCAGTATTGCAGAGCCCCGTTAGGGTCATTTCCCCCCACAATTGAGGTTCCCGAACCTTAGAGTGAGGCTGATCCGGCGGCGCGTCCTTTAGAGGAGACTCGGCCTCCTTCTCCTGTTGCCTTTTCTGATCCGAGCCTGGGACCCGGCGCCAGCAATGTTGGTGCTGAGTCCACCCAGAACACCCCTATCGTACCTCCTCCTGTTGTTGATCCACCAGTGAATCCAGCTACTTCTCCCCAGCCTATAGTCGAGCCTGCTCATTCGGCTCCCTCGTCTTCACAAACCAGCACCAGATCAGCCCCTTCTGCATCTACGATCAAAATCAAGACCAAGACCGCTCCTCAAGGCTAGACTCGCTCTGCGCCCGTCAGGCCGCCAGTGTCCAAACAACAAACTTTGGTCTTCTCCGCAGATTAGGCCCACGCTATCAACAAAGACACCGGCTCTGGCAGGTCCGTTAGGCTAATCAGCTACTGTTGGGTCTGACGGCGTGCGTAGAGAGAGAACTTTGCATGCCAGTGCTGCCTCTACTCGTGCCGGAGTGGGGGCTACTCTAAAAAGAGGGAAAGTCCTTACTCGGACACTCAGCGGGCTGGGCCTTGGCTCCATAGAGCGCTTTTCCTTAGATTGGAATGCCGCAGGCGACCAAGAGGCAAGCTCGGGCTCTGGTCTGCAGCTATAATTGGGCCCCAAGACCATTTCTGAGATGACCTAGTAGGCCATCGCACTGATGGTCCAAGCAGATCGGGTGAACGAGGTACGTGACCGCATTACTCTTTTGTGTACTGAGTATTTTTATATCTATACATATTCCCTAGTCCCCGAGGTTACTGCCGAGTAAGGGACTTACTCGGCTGTAAGCTCCTAGGCAAAACATGTCTTTTCTTTTTTCCTTGCCAAGACTTTATGCCGAAGTTTTGATCCTTAGCCCCTGAGGTTGTTGCTGAGTAATGGAGTTACTCGGCCGTAAGTTAGCATGCATCTTCTCCATTTTCTACCAGGATAGAATCACTTGATCTACCGAGCATTCTCTTATTAAATCTCTTCCTTTGTAGATTATGCACAATGAACGTACAAAGGTACACCAGGATTTGCTTCTGGAATATCGAAAGATCGAGGTTGCACATCAGGATCTAAAGGCTGAGGCTCAGGGCCAAGGTATTTTTCTTACTCGGCTTGTCCTTTACTTAATATTTTTTTGTGTTGTCATCTTAATTTCCTTGCTATTCTTTCCACAGCTTCTGCCCAATCCACCATTGACATGCTGCATAATCAAATCAGTGATGCTGAAAGTAACGCCCTTATCCTTAGGAATTTTGCAACTGCCTATTCTGTTTCCTTATTTTCCACTTCTATCTTGGCGAGGCCGAGATGCCTTGCTGCTACTGACGAAACACATGTTCCGAATAAGCAGGTCAGCACCAGGTCGAGCTCCAGAAAGGGAGAGACAAGGTGACTCGGCTGAAACAGCAAATGGCGGACATGGAGCAGAAGCACAAGTCCGAATTGGAGGGTCTGCGTCAGGAGCTCGCCGAGAAAAATGGGCAATACGCTGTCAGAGCTGAGAAAACCAATCAGTTGCTCAAGGAGGCCGAGTTAGCGGTGGAGTCGGCTCACCGAAACTTAGACGCTCTTCAGGCCAAGGCAAATATTTGGTTGACCAAGCTGGGCATGATCAACTCTTTCATCGGTAGTGAGTTCTTACCCTTTTTCACTCTGCCGTTGTTCTTACTTTTATCTTTTTTGGTGTTTTTGATGGTCCTTCTCTTTTTCACAGAGAACTTTACTGAGGCTGATATGTTCGCCTTGAGAGCCATGAAGAAAGTGCAAGCCGAGTCTGGGGCCCTAGCAGATGGCGAAGTCACCATCGACGAGCATCTTGCTGCCCTCTCAGAGCGCTGACTACCTTGATGTCATGTGGTGTCGACTTACTTAAGTCAGCTATCCATGCATTCAGGATGCTCTGGCTGGATGAAGATGCTCCTACGCTCGTTGAGCCTCTGGGTGCTAAGCTGTTACTCATCAAGGAAAGACTTGATCAATGGCGTGAGTCGGTTAGCTGTGTCACGGCTAACAAGGACCGGGCCTTTATTCTCTCATGGTATGAGGATATCAATCTTGATGTTCTCCAGCATATGAGGTCCGAAGGCAGGTGGATCCATGACCCCGATCTCATCAAGAAATGCCAAGAGCGATCCTACTCAATGGTGGAGTATGCTCTGGTGCATGTCTGGTGCGACGGGCCAAGCTTCCTTGATCTCGTTGAGCCTCTTGTCGAGATTGCCGATGATGATGGTGCTGACAGCGAGGCCACCACCGAGTCAGATGCGGCAGACTCGGCTGACGTATGTGACTCGGCAGACCCTGATGATGCCCCTAGCTCCAAGCCCACCGATGCTCCTCCGAGTCCAGCTGCCTCTTAAGCTGGTTTAAAAAAACACTTAATTCTCATGAGATCCCTGGTATGCCAGGTGCAGATGTAAGAAATACTGCCGTTTCTTTTGGGTGCGTGCCTTTGTGAAGGCTTAAACTTTATTTTTCTTAAATGCGAATCATCCAGTGGCAAGTCCCCGAGTTTCATTTGCCATTTTCCTTATCCTTGAATTTGGCTCTTGTCTACCTTTTTTGGCGTTCAACATTCGAGTCTGAAAGTTCCAAAGATTAAGTTAGCGGATATGAAACTATACAACTTGACCGAGGGTCATTCGCCATACAAGCCAACATATACTGCAATGGGTTAGTTATAAGCATACATAGGGCCAACTCGCATTTCTTCCCTTACTTATCTGTTGTTCATGTTTACCCGTCCTTTGGTATTTTTCTCTTGCTTTCCATGAAGCCGTGTTTTCGGACAACAGCATAGTCGAAGAGTTGACCTCATACGAGTATACATTACTTATTTCGAGATAAGTTTGGGTGTCAATGCCAACCGACATAAAATATGTAAGAGTAAACATGAGGGGGAGTCCCCAAGTCAGTTTTTCGAGTCATACCATTTTATTATCAGCACATAGCCGGCATAAGTGTCTGACGTATGAGAGTTTGAGAGATACATACATTGCTTCCCCTAAGTGTAAAAAGGATGGAGCAATGCCACATTCCATGGCTTTTTGGTTTCATCACCCGACCTGTCAGCCTTGTTCTTTTGTGCTTTGCGAGCATCTATCAGGTAATATGAATCATTGTGCAATGCTTTGCTTACAATGAATGGTCCTTCCCATGGGGGTGATAACTTGTGCATCCCAGTTGTGCGTTGCACTAGTCTGAGCACCAAATCCCCTTCTCAGAAGACACAAGGTTGGACTTTTCGGCTATGATAGCATCGGGGATTTTGTTGGTATATGGCGGATCTGGACAATGCCAATTCTCTTGCTTCTTCGAGTAAATCAACTCCATCTTCTCGGGCCTCTTTTACTTTGGCTTCTGAGTATTGCCTTACTCTTGGCGAGTCATGTTCTATGTCGGCAGGCAGAACTGCTTCTGCCCCATACACAAGGAAGAATGGCGTATAGCATGTTGATCGATTCGGAGTTGTCCTTAAGCTCCATAGCACTAAGGGTAGTTCCTCTATCCAGCAACCAGGTGATCTCTGGAGTGGTTCCATTAGGCGGGGTTTTATCCCGGATAGAACTAAGCCGTTGGCTCTTTGAATTTGTACATTTGATTCTAGATGGGCGACTGACGTTACGTCGAGTCTTATTCGGCTTTCCCTACAAAATCTAGCAAAGGCTCCTTCGGCAAAGTTTGTGCCATTGTCTA
Source organism: Avena insularis (assembly GCA_023614405.1). Lineage (NCBI taxonomy): Eukaryota > Viridiplantae > Streptophyta > Magnoliopsida > Poales > Poaceae > Avena > Avena insularis. Next base: position 241,886,432 of record CM042689.1, on the reverse strand, counting down.
TAATCACGCTATGCGGGTGACTGTATCTTAAGATTATATCATTTAGGAATGTGACAACTGCTTTTCCATCAAGTTTTTTGATGGGCTTCACCTCTATCCACTGGGTAAACTTGTCAACCGTCACTAATATGTGGGTCATGCCGCCCCGTGCTGGTTTGAATGGTCCCACCATATTCAGGCACCATACCGCAAATGGCCAAGTGACTGGTATAGTTTTTAATTCGGATGTAGGTAATTGTGACTTTGATGCGTAGCGTTGGCACCTGTTGCATTTCCTCACTAGGTCTTGTGCTTCCAGCAACGCACTTGGCCAATAGAGTCCATGTCGGAATGCCTTGGCTACCAATGCTCTTGACGAGGCATGATGCCCACATTCTCCTTGGTGAATATCCAACAATATCTCTTGGCCTTGTTATGAACTTATGCAACATTGCAACACACTTGTCACACTCCTCTTGTACAGCTCCTTGTTAATTATCGTGTATGCTTTTGCTCTTCTTTCTGTTTGTCTTGCCAATATCTCAACGTTAGGAAAAGTTCTATCTCTTAGGTAATTGAATATTGGATATGCCCAAACTGGTATTACTGGTGCTGGATCTGTCTCTCCATCAATTTCCATTGGCTCAAACGACATATTTTATGCCGACATAACCTGAGGAGTCCCCGAGTTTGATTCTCCAACCCATGGGTTAGGCGAAACAGTCCCCGAGTTACTCGAACTTGCCCCTACGTCAATGTCCATTGGTATAGCATCCGACTCCTGGCTTGCCAAGATGAGCCTAAATGACTCGGATTCGGGTGATGGCTTGATTGATGGTTTTCTGAGATGTTCCAATGCTACTCCTGGCGGGATTGCTTGCCAAGATGAGCCTAACTTGTATAACACATCAGCTGCCTTATTTTCTGCTATGGGTATGTGATGAAATTAACTGCCATCAAAGTATCCCGAAATCTGCTGCACATGGAAACAATAAAGATCCATATATGCATCCAGTGTGCCCCAATGCCCAGATACTTGATGGATAACCAAACTTGAGTCACCGAAACACATGATCCTTTTGATGCCAATTTCTTTGGCCACTTTTATCCCATGGAGAAGTGCTTCATATTCGGCAACATTATTGGATGCAGCGAAGTGGATTTGCAAGGAATGTTTGAGCTGGTCCTTCTTAGGTGAGGTAAGAACTATCCCGGCACCCAGACCCATTTTCGTCTTGGACCCGTCAAAGTGCATTCTCCAGTAATTCGGGTCTGGCAAGGGTTGTTCATATTGCATTTCCATCCAGTCCCCGAAAAAATCCACCATAGCTTGAGATTTAATTGCATCTCGCCTATCGTATTATGGAGTATATGGTGCTATCTCTATGGCCCATTTTGCCACTTGGCCGCTGGCATATTTACTGCCCAATATGTCCGAGATAGGTGCCTCGCATATTACCCGGATTGGGTGTTCTTGAAAATAGTGCTTCATCTTCTTTGCTGCCATATACACCCCATATGTCATTTTTTGATAGTGAGGGTAGTTTTGTTTTGGTGTAGAGAGCACTTCGCTCAGGTAATAGACTGGTCTTTGGACTGATTTTCTCTCTTCCTCTTGCTCTACCACTATTACCGCACTGAGAACTCTATTGGTTGTTGCGACATAGAGCAGCACCGGCTCTTTGGATAGTGGTGAGGCTAATATTGGTGTTGTTGCCAACACCTTTTTAAGATCATGGACAACGCTATCAGCTTGCTGTGTCCACGTAAATTTTTCTGATTTTTTCATCAGTTGATATAATGGGAAGGCTTTTTCGCCCAGCCGACTTACAAACCTACTCAGCGAGGCCAGGCATCCTGTAAACTTCTGGACATTGTTAAGGGTTTTCGGCATTCCATTCTTTTGATGGCTCTGATATTTGTCTGGTTAGCTTCAATTCTTCGGCTGGATAAAAGGAATCTGAGTAACTTCGTAGCCGGGACACCAAAGGTGCATTTTTACGGGTTGAGTTTGAAAGGATACGGATGTCGCCTAGAGGGGGGGTGAATAGGCGATTAAAACTTTTCCTAGAGTGGCTCAACAAAGGCGGAATAAAACTAGCGGTTTACTTTGTCAAGCACAACCTAGAACAACTAGGGTTCACCTATGTGCACCAACAACTTATGCTAAGCAATACAAGCAACAAGGTGATAGCAAGATATAGATTACTTCAAGCACGAAGGCTATCACAATGTAAAGTGCATAAGTAAAAGCTCGGGTATAGAGATAACCGAGGCACGCGGGGACGACGAAATTTTACCGAGTTCCTCCCAACATGGAGTACGTCTAGTTTGGAGAGGGGGTGGTATCAAACCACCAACGCCACAAAAGGCCTCCCTTATTCTCCGGTGAATCTCACCCCAATGGGATCGATCCACGCTTCCACTATCGGTGCACTTGTCGGTGGCAACCGGAACCTCTCACAAGGTTGGGGAACAACTCCACAACTTAATTGGAGGCTCCCAACAAATGCCACAAAAGGCCTCAACAAATGCCACCAAGGCTACAATGCCACCAAGGCCACAAAACCGTCTAGGGTTCCAAGAACCCAAGAGGGACAAGCTCCAATGAGCAATTCAAACCAAATCCTCCGAGGAGAACCCAAACCGATGCAACAAATGCAAATGGCAAGAACACCACAAAGATGCTCAAATCCCTCACTCTCAAGTTCCAACAAAGATACCAAAGCTATTGGGGGAACAAGAGAGGAGAAATCAAAGAGAGACACAAAATCCCCCAAAATCTAGATCCCCAAAGATACACTCACAAAGAGATGTTTTGGTTTGGTCAAAACGTAGATCTAGATCTCCTCCAACAACCCCTCAAATATTTGTAATAATCAATGGAGGGGTGTGTAGAAATCAAGCTTAAAGAGTAGAGCAAATGGGGGCAAAGCTTGAGAAAGAAAAGGAGAAAGAAGTAACCCTAAATGAAAATGGACAAAAGACTTATATAGGGCTAGCCAAAATATGGCCGTTGGGGCTATTTTTCTGGACGGTCCGGTACTACCGGAATTTACCGGTAGTACCGCATGTGCCAGGAAAGTCAAACAGCGAGCGAGTTGAGCAGGTCACAATAACTTGGGTCCAACATGCAGCAGCAGCGGCGAGGGCAAAGCAGCAAGCAGCAAATAGCGTACAGCGAGCAGCGGCAGCGACGCGGCGTAGCAATGCAGCTGGGCCCGCGTTGCATGTAAGCGGCTGACGGCAAGTGGCAAGCGAAGCGCAGCGACGCAATAGCAAGCGCAGAAAAGATAGCAGAGCTGCGATGGGCGCGGCTGGCCCCAACAGACAATGAGGCAGCAACAGCGAAGGTAGCGGCTACGAGCAGGCAGCGGGCCCGATGCAGCAACAGTTGGTCAACGCAAGCAAGGCAGATCTTGATCTAAAATAATATCTGGGCCAAAAAAAAACTGGGCCGGCCGGTACTACCGGCCATCTGGCGGTACTACCGGCCGCCGGGCGGCGGTAAAAGATAAAAGATGAAGAGGCGAGGCGTTTTTTAGGCCCGGCGTAGTAGATACCGTCCGTCCCGGTATTACCGCCAGCGAAAAAAAACGGACAGACAGGCAAATATTCAAACGGCAATAACTTTTGACTGGAAGCTCCGATTGACCCGATTCAAATTGCGTTGGAAATATTGATTATCACCAAGTGAGAAAGTATCAAGTAGAATAATGTGAAATACCTCACTTGGTGAGAAACCGAAAAGCCGCATAATTCAAAATCGCAACAAGATATATATGAGAGATCCGATTTTGATGAACAAGAGCTTGTTATGGATATTACCACAAGCTCTATATCCTCACATGGATAAGACCAAATAATCAACCAAATACGATGATGCAAGTATGCAAAGGTTTGAGCTCTCTCCAAACGATGTGACCGAATTACTCATACGAGAGCCCCTCTTGATAGTACGGTTATCTATCCTAAACCCGGTCTCATACACACAATGTGAGACCGGCAAAAGGGAAAACCTATCAAGATTATACCTTTGCCTTGAGCATTCCACTTGAGCTCGATGTAGACGATCTTGACCTTTTCAAGATGGAACGCCTTTCTTAATTCCTCATCATCGACCTGGCATATTGAGCTTGCCCAACATATCTTCTTTGCATTTCATCAACCTTGAAGCCAACACATGCTCCAAGAGATGCCAATGGACAAGTCCTACAAGTATAACTTAATACACACATTAGTCCATAAAGATTGTCATTAATTACCAAAACCACACATGGGGGCCCAACATGTTCTTTCAGAGTTTCATTCGGAATCTTCTTAAGTTTGCGAATGTTTGACGCAAGTCCTCGATTAGAATATGACTTTGTTTGGTTTTTATTATGATGTCATCGACGTATACTCGAACATTTTTGTCAAGTTGATCTTGCAAGCATTTTTGCATGCATCTTTGGTATGCTGCACCTGCATTTCTCAACCTGAACGGCATAGTACGATAGCAATAACCCCCGTACGGGGTGATAAAAGCTGTCTTTATTTGATCATCCAAATTTAGTGGTATTTGGTAGAAACCAGAGTACGCATCCACAAACAACAACAACTCACACCTGGAAGTAGAGTCAATGACTTGATCGATCTGTGGCAGTGGAAATGGATCTTTTGTACACGTCTTATTGAGGTTCGTATAGTCAATACACATGTGACACACCACTTCCACGTTCAGGTTGTCCTTTTTATTTTCAACTAGGACTGGATTCGACAACCAATCTGGATGCAGTAATTCCATGATAAACCCGGCAACCAAGAGCCTAGCTATCTCGGCGGCTATCACTTTCCTCCTATCTTCAGTGAAGCGGCGGAGGGGTTGCTTCACCGGCTTGGCATCTCGGCTTACATGAAGAGAGTGCTCAGCCAGCTCCCACGGAACTCCCTGCAAGTCTTGTGTGGACCATGCAAAGATATCCCGATTCTCAAGGAGGAATCTGGTGAGATCCTTTCCTATTTGTTAGACAACCCGGCGCCAATAGTCACCGTGCGCTCTGGGAAAGCCTCATCAATCTATATCTTCTGTGTTTCCTTGGTGGCTTCAAAATACACGCTGCCATGCGGGTTAGTGAGTGCCGACATAGACATCTGTGCTGCCTTGGCCAATGCCGCAACTTCCATCATTTGCTGTTTTTCCTGCGCTATTACCAGTGACTCGACCAGCGAAGATCCAGCTGAGGCACACACGATAGATCGCTTGTAGTCACCCTCAACTATGATAATTCCACATGGACCTGGCAGCTTCATCTTTAAGTAGACAATGTGAGGAGTGGCCATGAACTTTGCCATAGCTGGCCTGCCGAGTAAGGCATGGTATGAACTGACCAGGTCTAGCACCTCGAACTCTATGGCTTCAGTGCGACAGTTTTCCCTGTTGGCGAATAAGAAATCAACCCAGATCTTCCCAATTGGCTCACATGACAATCTCGGCACAATGTCATGGAAGGTCGTCTTAGTCGGCTCCAACATGTTCCTGGTGATGCCTAACTTGAGCATGTATCCTTGTACATGATGTTGATGCTACTGCCATCGTCTATCAGTACCTTGGAAAACTTCACATTTATATCTGGGCTCATGAAAGTTGGATCCAATACCAAAGCATATCCTCCTAGTGTCGGCATGATCTTGGGGTGATCTTTTATGCTCCAAGTTATTTCCTGCTCAGACCAATGCATGTATTTTGGTATTGCTGGCATTATCTCATTTACTTCCATCATCCGTCTCTGTTGACTTTTCTTATCAGTTGGCTCTGTAACAAACACGACATAACTCTGGTGATGCTCTCTGTACTCGTTTCTGGTCCCATGGCCAACATGAGAGCCATCACCTCTTGGGTCATGCACTTGATGTACAACCTATCTTCTTTCTTGGTTATGATATCTCGGCTGTTGGTTCTCATATCTATGTTCACTTCCAACAACCTGAGCATTTCCACCTGTGAGTGGTGGTGGGGGAGGTGGTGGTAACTACTAAGTTGGCGAGTCTACTCTGTCACCTTTCTGGAACCAAGTGCATTGTCTGGTTGTGTGATTCGCCGGCTTACTCGGACTTAGCGTGTGAAACTTCCAGGGCTGATCCAACATCATCTCATAAGTGTACTTCTGCCTCTCTTGATATGGCTTTCTTTGTTCATATGGCTTTTTCCCATCATTCTTTAGTATCCATTGTTGTTGCCCACTTGTCCTTTGATGATGGTTGCTTCTAGCATCTGGATGATCTTGACTTACGGCTGTGACTTGAGTCGAACTATACCTGTAATCCGGTCTCTCATCTTGTCGTTTTCCTCTGAACTCGCCTCTTTCATGGTGCCACTGCGACCCGGCTGCATCGTAGATCTGAGTCTCGGTCATTCCGTCTGCCGACATGAGCAGAGGCTGAGTCGGATCTCCTAATGAATACGAGTCGGCAATCCTTATCGTTTTGGCTAAGCTTGCCGGCATATCTCTCTGTAACCTTTGCCATAACACACTTCCGTGCCTGCATCCTTGTGCAAACCACGCAATGGCCCGAGACTCGATTACTCCTTCATAAGAGTTGCATAGTGCACCATCTAGCGAGAAACTCCCTGTCTGTTTCATTTGGTATCTGTTTGCACATAGCCAGTTGTTGTGGCCGATACGGCCTCTTGTAGGTGCTCGTGAAGATACTCAAGAAAGCTTCTTGGAAATCAATCCAGATGTTGATGCTTCCGGGTGGCAAATTATTCATCCACACCCTCGCTGGTCCTTCTATCATTTGCGGTACATAGCATACTTCCCATCTCAGATTTCCCTGTGCAATTTTTACCACAATTCCGTAATCGATGAGCCAGCCCTCTTGTTTTGTGCTTCCATCATAGGTTTTTGTTCCTCTTTCTAGCTGAAAGTTTGGCACTGGCGGCTCTCTCATGATCCTTGGGACAAAACAAGGTGGACCCTGTGGACCTTGTGACTCGATAAGCTCTGCCATCTTTATTCTGTCAAGCTTTAGCCTTGCGTCATCCGGCTGAAGATTCCTACCTCCGAGTCTTGATCCTATAGCTTGATACACGTCATCCGGCAATTCATACCTGTCATTCACCATTTTCGAGTAACCATAATTGTACCTGTTGGCGTTTGGGTCTGCGGGTTGCTGCATTACTTTTCCCGCACTTTGCTGTATTTTTTCTGGTTGGGCCAGCGGAGGATTCAGAGCTGGGTTTCGTCCTCTTGTCGAGTGAGTCCCACGCCTAGGTTGATGCGCAAAGTTCTGCCCTCCATTATCATTTTTTGTCCTGCTTGCTTTTCTCGACAACATGTTCTTGGTTTTTATTTCCTTGAGCGGCATTTTTTCTTGTACTGTGGGTTCGAGCTAGGTTTCCTTGAGCCACTGCCGGATCATATAAAACCATCTGCTTGTTTCTTCCTGAGTCCACACTTTTTTATTTTCTCTGTCTCGGTGCAACTCCTAGCGAGGAGTCCGTATGCCCTGCTGATCTCGCCGGGATTGGAGTTGCCGAGTGAACGAGCTATGAACTTCCATATATACCCGGATTTTCCATGTAATATGCTTCATTTAGCTTTCCTTCTGCTCTCACTAACTCGTTTACTCGTTCCTGTTTCTTTTTCTTTGCCTCACCCATCAGGTGGGGTAACTCGGGCATTGCTGCTTCTGCGGCTCTCAAGTTTGCTGCTACCGTATTGTATGTTGTCCGCATGGCTATTTCATTGCTGCACTCTGGTCTTATCTTTAACGTTGAATCCGCCAGCTCTTCATTTAGGTTTCTTCCGCTCATCCTTGTTGCATCAAGTCGGGTCTTAGTGCCCTTGACTTGATTTGCCAAGTTATATTCTTGGATCGTGATATCCATATCCTGCTGCATATGGCTAATTCCTTTCCCTTTTCCAACACTTTTTTCCTGGTTTCCCCTAACTCGGCTTGCACGCGCGCCGGGTCAACTACTGATGCCACTGGCTCTACTAATTTTTCTATCTCTTCCTGTAACTATTTGGCTCTTTTACTCCTAGCTATGTTTTCTGGCTTATCTAGTGGCGCTTTCACAATTCTTGTTGCCCTTGGCGTTGCGTCTAGGTTTTCTTCCTTAGCATTCTCATTCACTACAGGAGCTACTGGAGGTGCTGGGGGGCACGATGGATCAGGAGCTGTCATCATTACCTCGGCGGAGATGAGCTAATGAAGCTTTCTCGCGGCACGAACCGCAAGTGGATCCGGCGCCAGAATGACGCGCTCCGGGTATGCGCGCTCCACGCGCACCGCAACATAGACTTGGTGCTCGCCGAACTTGATGAAGCAACCACCCCTTGGGAACGGCTTGGTACCGAAATAACCCGCGTTGTCGCTGATGAAGTTGAGCGCCCAAAACCTCTGGATGAGGCCGGAGTAGACGCGCTTGCCCGTTGTGACGATGATGTTGCCCGTCCGGATGAAAACTCCAGCAAGCGCCTGATTCTACCCCACGGTGGGTTCCAACTGTCGTGGTGGTGTCATGGCAGATGACATGGGTAGTCTTAAGTTGGGGGCTGAATGGACGCTTGTGGTAACCGGGGAGGGAGTGCACGGTATTGCCGCGCACGAAGAACTCTCCACACTTAGAATTTTTATTCCTCCAAGAAGTTTACAAGTGATCCTAGAGTTGTTCGAGCATAGCTTCAGGGAACTGGTTTCCTACTTGGTCCCACCTCCTCTAAACCCTAGCTATGCCCCTCCTTATATATGCGATGGACGGCTAGGTTACAACTTTGGGTCCTAGGGTTACTTTTTGGATCTTTGTCCGTATTGTGCGGGCCGGGCCATGGGCTAGTCTTGAGCCCTTGACCCAGTTCACAAAGCTATACAACCAACGGTCTTCCCGTATGTAGGCGCCAACACTTGGGCGTCACGCGGTGCTTCTGTATGTTAGCCATTGCTTTTTGCGTCACCCGACTCCTTTTATGTCCCCCGGTGTTGCCCTTCTCTTTTGACCATGCTTTACCATGGTCCCTCCTGAATCTCACTCGGAATGCTGCCACGCGTCCTTCCTAACTCGGCCTTCCCTCGTGAGACTCGGCTCGTCGCTTCCTGCAAGGTAAATAGCTTTGTCCTATGTGGGCCGACATAATTCTTATGTCGGCCACACATAAGATTCATATCCCAGCCCCCAAGACCCAGCCAATGATTTCTTTGACTCGGCATAAGCCAAGGTGGGTAATGTTTTACTCCTTATGACCCTACCGGGGGTTATCCCTCGACAAGGAACCCACTCAAGCACAGGCATGCAGCCACGCACGACACGCCACGTGCACGCGGTACACGCCCTAGTGGCTCCACCTCATGGTCACGCATGCCCGCAGCTTGCCCGCACCTTCCTCACGCGCGTGACGCGCTCGCCCTGCACCTGCCGCTCCCTGGCCCCGCCACACCCTCGTGGTCCACCCAGTCGTCCACGCAAACCGCAACTCGCCATGGACCCTTCCCCGCCTCTCTCTCTCTGCCAGACCCTGCCATCCTTCCTCGACCTCGCCCTAGTCGTCCTTCCTCGCCACTGCTAAGAGCTCGCCCGCCTCCTCGCCACCCTTCCCGCGCACCTTTGTCCATCACCAGACCCCCCCTCCTTGCCTCGTCAAGCTCCCTCGCCGCCACCTGCTACCATCAACCTCGCCCGCCCAATGCCACTCTCCTTCGCCCCACCTCCTCGTCTATGAGCCGCCAAGCTCCGACTTGACTCTGATGCGCACCCGTCTTCCCCGCGAGCAACACCACCGCCCACCTCTCTCTGCCCTGAGCTTGAACACCTCATGTCCAATCTAGGCAAGGCCGCACTGACGCCCTAATGCACTTTGGTCGCGTGGTGCCACGTCCGTCTCCTTCTCCATCAACCTTATTGCATCCTTCCCTGGTAGGTTCTGCCGTCGTTGTGTTGCGCCACGCGGGGGCCTCTTTTATTCAAGCTCGTGTGCGCGTGCCAGAACCATACATGTGTGTGTTACTCATGTATGCCTCTGTGCTCTACAGGTTCCTCACATTAGTCGTTTGTTTCGCGTGCATACTTAGTATATGCCCCTACTGTTATGTGCTGCTACTTAGAAACCAAGCAAATGAGATGGTGGTCATGAGTGGCCCTCCAAGATCTGCCTATTTTGTGTACTTATTGTTGTGGTGATGGTACAATGACTTCGTGATGCTACAAGAAGGACTTCCTCTAATTTAAGAAGACAAGATCGAAAAGTGATGACATGACAATCCCCGACAAAATCAGTCCGATGTAAAGGTCACCATCATGGAACGTGAAGAGCTCCGACCCCAACCCCGGACCCTGAAGACTGAACCCCACACCGGCTTTGTGTTTTCCTTCACGGACTCCAAGACCCTGTTTCCGGATGTGAGAACCGATCCCGCCGAACCTGAACCCCTCCAAACCATGACCTTCGCCCCTAAACGTGTGACCCATTTTCTGATACCCTATTTTGATAATATAATAGAACTTGTGGCATATTAATTTGTTCATGCTTGCATCTCATCATGTGGTTTTGGGGCATTTAGCCGATTCATCTATTAATTAAATGTGGGACTATATGTGGGCTATTAATGTCTTATATAGACTCTATTTAAATTTTTGTAGCAAACCGGTGCCATGTTTTGCCTAGTTAAGTTATCATTTAAATTGTCAGGTATCTAAATAACATGAACCACCTAATTAATTGTCGGGACCCTAGTTCTGCTTAATATTTCCTAATTGCGTCACATCTTTGCCATGTCATGTAGTGGACATGCATCATCCCTGATCTTCCGCCGTAGTATTAAATAGTGCATCGGTGTTTCTTCTAGTGCTTTGCTTCTTCTCGGATTAGGCCGACGAGTTGATGTGAGTGTCTAGCCATTCTCCAGTGTATCTTTGGCAATGTTTCCTAGGCGAGCATTCTCCTCCTTTCTACCTATTTTGCATTTGTAGTCTTTATTTCCTCCTGTTGATCTATTGTTATCCGTGTCGCGTTGCTTCATTTTCCGTACACTATTTACATTCCTTGCAGCCTCTATATTACCTTGGGCACCACCTATTACCTGTTGTTTGGTAGATAGTCGGCCTTACGAGTCATAGTCGCTTTCTCAGGTTTTGCTTCGCATCGTTGATGTTCCTCGTTGTTAGGGGTTGGTACATGCTTAATGGTGGTGATGATCATGGTTTTATTTATAGTCACTACAATAATATAGGCGGTCCATGACGTTTTTTATGACGCGCAGTAAAAACATTGAGGATGCCTAACGTTCTTGCATGTTTCATCACAACTGCCTCGAAGGCCCTCTAGCCCGATTTTCCATGACGTTCTGTAACATTCCAGCATTTAGGAACTAATGAAGGGTAGATTTAGGAATTTGGAATGTTGCATGCATTCATCTGTGAAAATGTGGGTAAAATTTTCGCCACATAAAAACCTAAAGTGATCAAGGTTTCTTTCATACTTGGAGATTAGGTTTAGTCTTAAAGGATGATTGCTATAGACTTTGATATGATCTTTGAGGAATTATGTGTTTTGGAAAATGAATTTGAATTTTAAACTTGAGTGTTTGAATTTTCAAATGAATTAGGAATAAGGTTTGAGTCTTGATTTAATTAAGAGTTAATTAATATAACTCAAACTTTATCCAAAGAAAACAATTAAGAATATGAATACTTATTTCATATTTTCATTTCATAAATAAGTTACAAAAATGTAACTTATTGAAATTATCCACAAACTTCACATTAGCAAATAAATAAAGAATAAGAATATGTCTTCATCGATAATCATATAATCTTTATTACAAAAGAATAAAATGAAGATTACAAAATAATAAAATGAAAATTACAAAAGAATAAAGAAGATTACATTAACTATCCTATAAAGAAAACCTAAACTAAAATCTTCATCTTCAAATCTGTACCTACAAAACAAACACTAATAAAAAAATAAAGGTTAGGGTTAGAATTGTTTTACTCTCAGACATGTCAGTGAGGTGCACTGAACAAGTTTCATCATTGAGAAATTTATAAAAGGGGCAAGTTTCACCAATATGAAAGAATCTATCTTTCATAAATTTTAAGCCAAAAAGTCAAATTGACAGCAAGGAGGGGCAAGTTTCACCAGCCAGGTAAAAGTAATCAGATCAAAGTAACTCTCAAGTCCAAAGCATATCCACAAGTTCATAGCAAGCACATAGGCAGGACACACACCTAAATGCATGGGGTGTGCTGTCAGCTTCACAGCACAGCTCAAACTCATAAAACCATCAGCACAGCCGCGAGAGGCACTAGTGCATCTCTTTACTGCACACACACAAGAATAGCCAGCTTAGCCAGCAGCTAAACCAAGCACAACAACCAGCAACCAAACCCTAGGGTTCGGGACGGCATCGATCCATCGCAGGAGAGCCCCATGCTCAAATCCAATTGGAGAGAATGGAGAGGCATAGTCGATAACCTCCTCCCGCACCACTACGGCGACCAGGACGGCCCACGACGGCGGGAATCGTCGGCGGCGACATCACCAACCACGGGGTCGAGGACAGAGGAGGAGAGAAATGAGCTCGAGGGTGAGAGGCAGCGAGGGAGTGGGCTGAGTTGGGCCAGACCCTTTGGGGTGGCTATTTTGACTATGTCTAATGGGCCACCAGGGACCAATAAGATTAAGCCAGCCCAAAAACCTTTAAGGCCTGTTTTAATAAATAGGAAAAGACTAAAATACCCCTGAACTTAATTAAATTCTAGAAAATAAAATAAAAGTACAAAAATTATAAATAAAATATTTTTGGATTCACAATAATCCACACTATCCAAATAAATGAAGATATAAAATTTTAGACATTTAAATTTTATTAAGAATTTTGTAATTTATATATTCCTTATGGAATTTTACAAAATTATTGAAGGATGATAAAAATAAATAAAAATCACTTTCATTATATATTAATATTGTAGTATTTTTGAAAAATACTAAATAAATATTTAATAACAATTTTTGATATTTAAGTGATAATTCCTAAAAGAATTATTAAATCAATAAAAGTCAAATAAAAGGGAAATATAAAATAATTCAATATATGTTATCAATATTAAAAAGTAATATTTATTAAATACTTTATTATGAAAAAGACTTTTTATAATAATAGGGAGATAACATATCAAGTTAAATGATGCATTACATTACTTGCATAATCATTTTGCTTCTTTAAATATTGTCCTTACCGGGCAATAATGATGTTTTTTGTAGACATAAAAGCTCAAGGTCCAGGGGAAGCATCAGACTTCACTACCTTGCCATCACATGGCAAGTTCATCACTTGCTCATGTCCTTTGAAGAGTCTTTATCAAAGTATTTGCAAATTGTGTGTTATCATATATGCTATAAAAGAAAGAAAATATTATTTTCACAAATAAAGAAATCATAGATATCATCCTAAGTGATGATAAAATGGATCAATAGAACTTAGGGTTCTATTTGCAAGAATGATAATCAATTAGGGACTTAATAACCCCTGACATCAGTGATTCTAGCGCCATAAATTACGCGTTAGCCATGAGATTTGGAATTGGACAGAGAAGTCAGCTGTATCTTCTTCCTCTCGCATGAAGCCGGATGTGCAGGTCGTGGATGTTATCCTCGTAGCGTGTATATTAATTGGTAATTCGTAGAGGACATGCAGCATATGGGTGGGAACCCTCATCATCCCACGATAGTTCTGGCATCTAACGGTTTGTACAAACCATTGCCGTAATTCATTATGTGGGCATGGTTTACACCAAGGAGGCATGCGAGGTCACGAAGGGGGCAGTGATTGGCTTGGACCAACTACTAGGCCCCACATCATGGAATTGTGGACGGGAAAGTTGATCTCTCATGTGTAAAGTAACGAACCTCTATAGAGTGTAAGAATTGTAACTTGTTACTCCCTGTTCCGGGAAGGAGCTACGCACGCGGCAGGAAAGGAACTCCATGAAAGTTCTGGTCAACCTATGAAGGCTGATTGTCATAGTTTTTCATGATAAAATCAATCTTTGAAGAAAGATTTACAAAAATTGCGTAGTTCCAAGGATTTATAATCCGAGGTGGTAGTTAGAGAATCAAACTTCCCACCTTGCATATAATGAACTTGTTGGGTAACGCTGTTACTCATCCTTTCCTTTGATCCCTTGCTTAGACTCTGAGAACCCTGAAGACGTGCCAATGTATGCAGCCGAATGTCAAGAAGATGTGTTCTACGAGGAGCCTGATCTGTCCGGAGGTGTTGAAGGAGTGGATTACGAAATCCACTATGGTGTCGACGATAACGAATCCAACTAAGTATCCTAGTTAGTAGTAACCAACGGAGCCGAGCAGCATGAACTCTATAGAATAAGCTGCTGAGCTCAACTCCTAGTCGGAGTCGCTACTTTTAAATTCCGCTAAAACACTTTATATTTTGGTTTGTAAGTTGAACCTTTTGAAATCTTGAACTTCTGGTGTTGTAATAATAATAATGTGTGAATGTTTGTAATATGGACCCGCAATGTTTCTGTTGTACCACTCTGAGGGATGTGATATTTATGGAACGGTGTTCTGTGAGTGTCATGTCAACCACTATAGTGTACTACACATGCAGTGGTATGCTGGGTCATCGCACGTTCTTTGGATCGTGGTGGCAGATTTCATCGCAGTTTTCGTCCCGAGCCCTAAAACCCAGCTCGCCATTTCGTCTCCTGCTTCATTCGTCATGGATTTCGTCACGGCCCATGGTCGATTTTTTTCATCAACCGCGTCTTCTATGCGTAAATCCCACGTGTCACAGCATCGCTGGGTTTGACGGTGCTTCCTGACGTTTTTGGCTGGCCCGAGCTGTCAGTGCGCGTGTTGTTAATGATTTTAGAAAGTGGACATCGTGCACTAGCTAAGAATGGTCCCACGTCCCCACCCACACATGTCACTCGAGGACTACGAATGGTCCCGCGTATATAAACCCGCTCGGCCTTCTTCTTCCATGATCTCGTGTTATTTTCCCCCAATCTGTCTAGTTACAAAACTCCAATTTGCACCTTCCGCACGCCGAAGATCCTTCGCTTGCACCACCACCCTCCCTAGCTGCACCATAAAGCGTATGTGTGAGGACGAGCCGAAGGTGAAGCCAGTTGAAGGCGCAACAAAAGATGGCTCGGTCGTCGCTGAGAAGGCGGAGGCGGATCCGGGCATGCACACCGCTCGTCGCCGCACCGTGGAGGCTTCGGGCTCCGTGCAGCCAGCAGTCGCCATCGAGTAGCAGGTGGCCGACAATGTCATGGTGCCAGCAGTAAATCTAGAGGAGGGGCATGCGGCACCAGGCGGAGGCAACCGGGTGTTCTACATCAATGACCCCATCCTCCATGAACAAATCCTCGATGCAATCACGGAGAACGACGAGTTCTAGGAGGAGGTCTCCGATGAGGTGTCTGAGGGACTACTTTGCTAGCTAGCTTCTGTATAGTCGTAGCCACAAATTTCACTGTTCATACGTAGGATTTGCTCAATCTTCTATAGATTCATTTGCTCTTGATGTACGGAATATATGTGGTTTTAACCATTCATTGTTTTGAAGATTTGATTTGATCTCATCATCTGCCATCTAGTAAATATACATTTGCTTGGATAATGATTCAATTTTGCCCTAAAAGAGTTCAAGGGGGAGACACAAATGATGGTGTCAGATTTTTTTAGGGATGGTTGTAGTGAACCTAAGGAAATGTACAATAATATAAGTTTTGTAATTGGTACTTTGGTTCGTTAACACCATCTCTAAAAAACTTATGAGGCCCTAGACTTATTCTAAAAACATATGAAATATCATCTTTGAACTGTTTTTTCTACTACATACACACACAAAAAATTATGATTATACTCTGTTATTGCATTCATTATATATTGTGTATAAGAATTACATTTCAATTTCTCACTTAGGCCCATGATTGAAATTTGTGCCATAAGATTGCAGGGGTGACACACATTTTGTTGGTGTCGGTTTTTTAGGGATGGGTGAGTGAACCTAAGGAAATATACACAAATACAATATAGGGTGTGTTGTTGATACTTTGGTTCACGTACTCGGTCTCTAAAAAAACTGATGAGGCCCCCAGATTTATTCTACATTCATATGAACTATGATCTTTAAATTGTTATTGCATGCATTTTAGTCTCTCACTAAGGCCAATGATTGAAATTTGCCCCCAAAAAATTGCAGGAGTGACACACATTTTTTGGTGTCGGTTTTTAGGGATGGGTAAGTGAACCTGAGACAATAAACACAAACAATATAGGTTGTGCTGTTTGTACTTTGGTTTGCTTACTCCGTCTCTGAAAAAATTACGATGCCCCCAAATCTATTCTACATTCATATGAACTATGATATTTGAATTGTTATTGCATGCATTTATAGTGTATAAAAATTACATTTTAGTTTCTCATTAAGGTCGATGATTGAAATTTGACCCAAAAGATTGCAGGGGTGACACACATTCTGTTGGTGTTGGTTTTTTAGGGACGGGAAGTGAACCTGAGGCAATATACACAATAATATAGGTTGTTATATTGGTACTTTGGTTCGCTTACACCATCTCTGAAAAAAATTATGAGGCCCCTAGATTTATTCTACATTTATATAAACTATGATATTTGAATTGTTATTGCATAGTGTATAAATATTATGAGGCACCTAATTTATTCTCATATGGAGCTATATGATGTTTGAATTGTTTCTGCTATATGATCTTTGAATGATTCGTATGATGCATATGTATATGCATGGTTTTGATCATAAGTTTTTTCTACATGCATGTACCTAAATATTGTTTGGTTTTTTTGGTTATAATTAATTACAATATTTTAGGATTGTTTTTATACATGAATATGTGTATCCCTGAATATTGTTTCATAGGATTACATTTCAATTTATGATTGTGGCTAATGATTCAATTTTTCCCCAAAAGAGAGGAAATCACATTGGTGTTAGATTTTTTTAAGGATGAGTTAGCGAACCCGGGTCAATGTACAAGAATAATATGTTGTGCAATTGGTGTCGGGTTCGCAGCAAAGAAAACAAAAAATTTCCTACGATGGAAACAACTATGTACCAAGATCTAACTACTAGATACAAGCAATGTGTGGATATACATCCATAAAATACATACCCTCGAAGACCGAATAGTGTTAACGAGGTTGTACTCGTGGATGATTTAGAGGAACGCTTGCCGATCTCAAGATCGTGATGAAGTCCATCTGGTCCAGCTGGTCCAACACCATCAAGTGCAGCACCGCAAAGAAGTGGTGCATCCGTGATCGCACACACATCCGGGTACCCCGACAACCTCTGCGCCCTCGCTCCAGTGAAGTAGCGAAAGCAAAAAATCCTTCCAGAAAAAGCCACCGGGAACATGTATCTCGCTGATCCGAGACAATGGGGAAATTCTAAAGGGGGGAGAGAGGTCCTTCGCGAGGAGGTGTAAGAGACAAATGAGAGGAGGGGGTCCTTTTATAGGGGAGGGGGGAAGCCCAAGGGGGCATGTCCGCTGGCTATGGAGGGTGCCCCCACCTCTCCCTCATTCATGTGGTGGATGCTCCACTCACATAAAAACACCTCCACTCACAATTCCACTCACATGCATTAATTTTCCACCAAAATTAATGCAAGCTCTCATTTAAATAAAACTCTTTTATTTATTTATTCAGAATTTTGTTAATTACTTTAATTAACAAACATTCACATAAAACCCCTTGCTAGTATTCAATTTCACATGCAGAACCAGTTTCAGCAATTTCAACCGAAACAGTTTTGGTGTCTAGTGAAATAAATTCCCGCGCTTTCCTTTTACTTTCTCTGGCATATTATTTGCTCCAAATGGTGTCGGTATCCCTTAAGTGTGTCACCCTATGGTTCGCGAATAATGTAGACATGATTGAGATCCCTCTCCGATCAATAATCAGCAGCAGGACCTGGAGATCCGTACTGACTCCCACATATTCAATGATGACTTCTGTGATCGTGTGAACCTTATACACATGTAACTCAATTCCTTTGTCTCGCGATATATTACATGTCCGAGATTTGATCATCGGTATCCCCATACCTAGTTTGATCTCGTTGCCGACATGTACTCTTTTCTCGTTCCCGTGATATAACATTCTAGTGATCAAATCACTTGCTTGCAAGCTAACCAATGTGATGTCACCGAGAGGGCCCAGAGTATATATCTCCGTCATCGGGATGTACAAATTCCACTCTTGATCCATGAGCCTCAACATAACACCTTCGTAGGACTGAACCCATCTTTATAATCACCCTGTTACGGTGTGACGTTTGATGTTATCAAGATACTCTTCCCGTGTTAGTGATTGACATGATCTCATGGTCTAAGGTCTAAGATTACTTCGTATGATGTTATAGCAATATAAAATCAATGACTTTGATCGTAGTGCTATACTTAGGATGAATGTTCATCACACCATTACCCTAATGTCGTGACCTCGTTATTAACAACATCCAATGTCCATGATCAAGAAACCTTTGATCATCTTTGTTAATCAACGAACTAGTTTATAAGAGAGGCATAACTAGGAACTTCCTTTTTGTTTATTAAACACACATGTATTAACATTTTCGTATTAATACAATTATAGCATGCAAAATAAACATTTATCATAAACAAGGAATACGATAATAACCACTTTATTATTGCCTCTCGGGCATATTCCCTTCCGTCTCCCACTTGCACTAGAGACAATAATCTAGTTTAGAAACTTTGCGTATTGAACACCTATGGCTTTCTGGTGTTCCATATACGCAACTGCAAGTGGTTACCATAATCTACGGATCAGACGCTTTCAGGTCCATGTGTATTTGCATGTCTTTGCGTCTTCACGCATCACTCATTCTCCAATGAGATGGCATTGTATAAATTTGGTTTTTCGGTGAGATCTTTAGTTCCTTGGGGTTAAATCATGTCGATACTATTGTCATACAATATATCTTTAGTGTTAGCCCGTTGCGAACCACACATTGGTTTGATAACAAACTAATTGACACAAATTCCCTCCTTTGCTGCTACTATAGCAGTCATATACTTAGCCTTTTGTTGTAGTATCCGTCAGAATGTATTACTTTGGACTTCATCCAAATCCGTCATGGAAACTCATTTCCATTTCATTGTGCCACCCATAGTTTAAATTGAGATAAACTTAATTTGTATCTTGTGACAAATCTAGTATCAATGTAACGCTTTACAGTGAACTATTTGTAATTGTTTGTTACCTCTACACAAATATATTCTTAGTTCTTCCAAAAGTTTTTAAGAATATCCCCACTATCATCCAATGATCATTTTATGATTCATTCTGGTATATGCTCATAACACTTAGAGCATAGGACATATCTGGATGTGTACATATCTTGGTATGATTGATCAAATCATTCTTGTGATTTCACTCATCAAGTGTCAAAGCACTTAAATCTTGTTTCACAAGTGTCGATACACTTGAATCTTGATTCAATTCCTTTCCATGCGATAAGAACCGCTTCTTGTCGTTTCTATATTGAACTCCTTCAATATCTCATATATATGTACGTTTGGCACAACCATATTAGCATCAAAATCTATCCTCTATAGACATTCATGCTAAATATTCGGGTTTTTCCTAAGTCTTTCATCAAAATGAAATTCTTAACCTTTGTCAATAAAAGATACATCAATTGCAATCAACAAGATTTCCTCCACATAATGTATTAGAATTATGTCTCAACGCTCCCACTTAATTTCTTGCAAATGCAAGTATCTTCATTGTCTCCTGATGAAAACTCCTTTTCATCACGGTGAATATTCCAACTCCGCGATGCTTACTTAAACTATTGAAGTTTGCATGCCATTTTAGCATCCTTTGAATTAACAAAACCCTTTGGACCGTGTCATGTACACGTCCTAGGTAACCATTCTATTAGAAGAACTTTGTTTTGTTTATTCATCTACCATATAACAAATTATATGTAGTGGTTGCTACTTTAATCCGTCTAGACTAAATATCACTATGAAAGATCAAATCTTGTCATAGTCAACTTCTTGAACATTGTCGTAAAAACTTTACCGACATGTCGACTATTTCATAGATGTGAAACATCCATGTATGTTTCTTTATAGATCCAAATACGACCGATAGGTTTTTACACCTTTCTGGAGGGTCTTCCAAGTTCAAAACTTTATTTCTCGTATATGGAACTATCACGGATTTATGGCTTCAAGCCATTTGACGGAGTCAGGGTCTATCATTGCTTATTTGCATGTAGTCGGTTCATCATTGTCAAACAATAATGATTTACTCTCAAATCTCAAAATTTGATTGTTTATCCGACCTACTTGGTTTAATAAGAACTTAGATCTCCATGACCACAACCTTTCAGGCACATAAGCTATGAGCATTATGGCTGCCTCCGGAACATTTTCCGGCGCTGCACAACTTAGCACATTTAGCTAAGGTTCGTTAACCTTATCAAAGTTCTATTGTCCTCCCACTTAAATTTTGCGAAAAAAATCCTTCTTCAAGAAACTTCACGTTTCAACGATAAACCCTTTTTTCCTTGGTGTTATGAAGGATTAACCAATTGTTATTCGAAATAACTTACAAAGACATGCTCATCCGACTTTGGTTGTAAACATCTTACTTATGCTTAGCATACGAAAATTTAAGAAATGACAATTTGGGTTTTACCCCAAACCATAACTTCCATGGTGTCATTTCAACGGATCAAGATGGAGCTCTTTTTAGTGTAAAATCGGTAGTCTCTAAAGCTTTAATATTTTAAAACATAATGCCAGTTTTATAAATAACACCTTTGATCCAACCATGTCAAACAAGGTATTATTACAAATCTCAAACACTCCATACTCCTATGGTGTTTCGGGAGATGTAAATCTAGGTGTTTTGCTAAACTTGCAACTCAAATAAATACCTTTATGATAAAATCATAATTCATTTATTTTCTTGTTACACTTGTAACTCAAATAAATCCCTTTATGATAAAATCATAAATTATTTATTTTCTTGTTACAATGACTTTCCACTTCATCTTGAAAGTCTTTGAACATTTTCAAATATTTCACACTTCTTTCTCGTTAAGTGAACATTCACTCAAATTTCCGGAGAAAACATATGAAGTTGAAATCCATCGCTTATGACTACACATAATGGACTACATATATCGATATGTATAAATTCCAATATTTTAGTCGTTCTTTCTTCTTTGGCCTTTGAACGAAGTTTTAATTATCCCGAGGAAAGTCTCACAAGCATCACTTGATCAAATCAAAGACTCCAAAAATCCATGAATATGGAGATTCTTCATGTTTTCTTTCCAATATAATTTAAACGACGATGTCACTTCGTAAGTGATCTTTCAATCATTTGTCTTGCGACATTTTAGCATTAGTTTTTATGGATGTGATTTCTCCAACTAGATTTGTAAATGATCCATCTTATATAGAATACGGTAATTATTTGAACAACCTTTGTTCTCATAATACCTGATTTAAATAACTATTATTAAAACAAATCTTGAAGGCAAGCTTTTTGATGTCAACGAGAAATACAAACAACAGTTTGTTTGTTTTCGATGAACATCATCACATATTCTCTTGCTAGTTACTTATGCCATTGTGGTTCATGAATTGCGTCATTCTGTATGAAATTTCATACTAACCAATTCGGTATCCAATACCCAAGAACCAAATTGTTTAAAAAGCAAAGAATACAACCATAACATGTATATCATCTATATACCTAAATTGGATATTTCCAATCTTTTATTTTCTGCCAAATATATTTTATAGATTCTCTTTCAGCATTTCCTTTTCCTTTTTAAAAGAATCTATCAACATCAAAAGTGGCGCCATACACATGACACATAGTCCAAAGCGTGTATATTCAAATAATAATACCTTTGGACTTGCACTTTGAAGTAGATGACCATCATCAAAATGATCGGCATTCTTTCAAAATCCATTTTTTAGTAATCATTTAGTGTAGTAAACACTTTAAATATATCTTCTATTCATCCTTATCATGATGACATTCATGATCAAGCTAATGTAGCTTATAAAGACGAATCATGAGTATAACATTACTTTCCAAAACCCTTTTGGAAGATTAGGATGTCTAGCATCTCCAACCTTTGTAAATTCTCATCCAATATGAGAACATACATTATAATCTATCATATTGCAACTAAAATATTGTTTCGGATATCGTTATATCTGCCACACATGATGGTTTCTGAAACAATTCTTTCATCTCCTAGATAATCTTAATATTTAAATCAAGAATCATGGAGGCAAACATGATACTTAAGATACTAACACTGGAATTGTTACTCTCGATTTAATACTAATTATTAAACTTCATGGAGTAAACAGAGTTTGCTGAAGGTTTGCAATAGGACTTTAAACTTTAGATTGACACTCAACACAATGCGATACTAGTTTGTAAAGTAAATATCCAGAATTCTATAGTTCTATTATCTCAATTACAACTAAGCATAAGGTGGTGAACGAATGCCAATGACTACAACAAATTATGCAAATTCACTTTGATTTAATTTATGATAAATTGAGTTCTACTAATCCAAATTAGAAATGAACTCCCACTCAAAAACGACATCCCTCATGTCTTTTTGGTGATTACATGAACCAAATCCACTACACCAAGTCCGATCATCACGTGAGTCAGTGTAGCTTCAAAGGCGAGCATCCATATGGTCATCATATCAAAACATATGACTCATGCTTAACCTTTCGGTCCGTGTTCTGAGGCCATGTCTGTACATGCTAGGCTCGCCAAGTAAGAACCTTAGTATTCGCGTGTGTAACTGTCTTACACCCGAGATATGCTCGTGGATTCAAGTACACCCGATCATCATGTGATGTCTTGAAGCGACGAAACATTGTCGGTGCATACTTAAGGAAGAACACATTTTTATCTTGATATCTAAATGAGGGATCATCTTATTATGCTAATAAAACGCCAAACAAGCAACATAAGATGCAATCAAACATCACATGTTTCTAAGTGAAATGATATGGTTCTTGCATATGATCTCCATCATGTGCTCCTTGGTATGATCACTATCATACCTCTATGTGTAAGGCCAAGGTCTATGGAACTTACACGTTATGTGTGTTGTAAGAGTATCATCTCATACTTATACTTACAACATCACCATATCATAACACTATGCCAACAACAATCTAAACTAGACGCCTCTAATTTATCCATTGCAAGTTTTACGTGGCTTGGGGATTTCGAAGATAGAACCGTTCTTACCTACGAACATGAACCACAACGAGGATAACCAAATTGTTGACAACTCGTTGCAAATTAGATATTGACTATAGTAGGAGAGACAGACACCCACTAGCCACTTATGCAAACTAGTTGCATGTCAAGCGTGGAACAGGTCTCTGTGCGAGGACATGTAAAGTTTGTCCGGGCCGCTTCATCCCACTATGCCACCAATATCCAAAGTACAACTAAGAAGCAATAAAATGATCATCATCGCCCACATACTCATATGTGTACTACTCGTGCAAAGCATATACGCATAGATCCGGCTCTGATACCACTGTAGGGTTCACAGCATAGAAAACAAAAAATTTCCTACGATGGGAACAACTATGTACCAAGATCTATCTACTAGATACAAGCAACAGGTGGATATACATCCATAGAATACATACCCTCGAATACCGAATAGTGTTAACGAGGTTGTACTCGTGGATTATGTAGATGAACGCTTGCCGATCTCAAGATCGTGATGAAGTCCATATGGTCCAGCACCATCAAGTCCAGCATCGCAAAGAAGTGGTCCATCCGTGATCGCACACACATCCGGGTACCCCGACAACCTCCGCACCCTCGCTCCAGAAAAGCAGCGGAAGCAACAAATCCTTCCAGAAAAAGCCACCGGGAACATGTATCTCGCTGATCCGATACCATGGGGAAATTCTAAAGGGGGGAGAGAGATCCTTCACGAGGAGGTGTAAGAGACAAGTGAGAGGAGGGGGTCCTTTTATAGGGGAGGGGGGAAGCCCAAGGGGGCATGGCCGCCGACCATGGAGGGTGCCCCCACCTCTCCCTCATTCATGTGGTGGATGCTCCACTCACATAAAAACACCTCCACTCACAATTCCACTCACATGCATTAATTTCCCACCAAAATTAATGCAAGATCTCATTTAAATAAAACTCTTTTATTTATTTATTCAGAATTTTGTTAATTACTTTAATTAACAAACATTCACATAAAACCCTTGCTAGTATTCAATTTCACATGCATAACCAGTTTCAGCAATTTCAACCGAAACAGTTTTGGTGTCTAGTGAAATAAATTCCTGCGCTTTCCTTTTTCTTTCTCTGGCATATTATTTGCTACAAATGGTGTCAGTATCCCTTAAGTGTGTCATCCTACCGTTCGCGAATAATGTAGACATGATTGAGATCCCTCTCCGATCAATAATCAGCAACGGACACGAGATCCGTCTCGACTCCACATATTCAACGATGACTTCTGTGATCGTGTGAACCTTATACGCATGTAACTCAATCCCTTTGTCTCGCGATATATTACATGTCCGAGATTCGATCATCGGTATCCCCATACCTAGTTTGATCTCATTGCCGACATGTACTCTTTTCTCGTTCCCGTGATATAACATTCTAGTGATCAAATCACTTGCTTGCAAGCTAACCAATGTGATATCACCGAGAGGGCCCAGAGTATATTTCTCCATCATCGGGATGGACAAATTCCAGTCTTGATCCATGAGCCTCAACATAACACCATCGTAGGACTGAACCCATCTTTATAATCATCCTGTAACGGTGTGACGTTTGATGTTATCAAGATACTCTTCCGGTGTTAGTGATTGACATGATCTCATGGTCTAAGGACTAAGATTACTTCGTATGATGTTATAACAATATAAACTCAATGACTTTGATCGTAATGCTATACTTCGGATGAATGTTCATCACACCATTACCCTAATGTTGTGACCTCATTATTAACAACATCCAATGTCCATGATCAGGAAACCTTTGATCATCTTTGTTAATCAATGAGCTAGGTTATAAGAGAGGCATAACTAGGAACTTCCTTTTTGTTTATTAAACACACATGTATTAACGTTTCCGTATTAATACAATTATAGCATGCAAAATAAACATTTATCATAAACAAGGAATACGATAATAACCACTTTATTATTGCCTCTCAGGCATATTACCTTCAATTGGTACTTGGTTCGCTTATTCCATCCCTGAATAAACTTATGAGGCCGCTGACTTTGTTCTGATCCAATTTATTGTCATTTTGTTTGCATACATGAAATGATATATGAACTGAACAAACTATTGCTAAGATGCATTCTCTTTGATATCAATATAATATTGTCTTACACCATATATGTATGAGTTCTGAGTTATGTTTTTAAAAATCAACAGGAGGATTCTGATGATGTGGACTCTACCAAGTACTCCAGGGACAACAAGAGCCACTATGTGCTGAGGATGCTAAGGTGTGGGCAGATACGTTTCCACCGTAGGGCGAGACTGTTTTGCCCATTCTATGGTATAGTCATCGACTCGGACATCGACAACATGATCTAGCACGCGGTGGATGTTGGGAAATTCCTAGGCAAAAAGCACCAGCCGAAGCCCTTGGCAAGGCACGCAGCCTACAAGAAATTCCTCCGGGAGTATGTCAGGACTGGCCTGTTTCTCCTGGAGTAGGCCGCTACATGCTCCTGCTGCTGCCCTTGCTACGCCGTATTCATGTCCCTCCTACTGCTGCCCCTTCTTACTTTGTCTAAGTTCATTATTACCTGGTTGTATGTAAGACAATTTTACTCTTCCGTGGTGCCTATGGTGGTGGTTGCTCAACTATGAACTCATCTATATATATTAATATACTCCTTTATAAGGAGTTCCTTCAAATTTTTAGTGTTTAATTATATGACTGATCATGCATGCTTATGCACACTACCAAATATTTGTAGTGCTCAATTATATTATAGTTGTCAAGGAATACATCAATCAGATTTTAAATTGGTGGAAAATTTGTATTGAAGTAACTAAATGATCTCGTATCGGAACTAAATATTTGAATTAGTCAAATTGATCGGGCCCGGCTATCAGTCAGTCTGATAGAAATTAAATAGCATAAAACACTACCCTAAATAGAGATCAAACTCACGACCACACTCGATATTAATTCAGCCATTTTTTGTAGTTTTCACTCGAAAAAATAAAAAACAGAGTACCCTAACTAGTATTTGAGCTCGCGACCACACTCGTTGCTCGAGATGCTCAAACCACTGGTCCAGAGGATGCTATTTCTGATAGTTCAACTACTTATCCTTTCTTATAAACATGTGTTGGGGATATCCTTTCGCGGTATACCCACAAGACTAGGGTGGCCCACCAACGGTTTAGATATTTGCTTCACGGGCGGCCAAGTCAGAGAAAGAGGAGGAGCCAGTTCCGGCTATGACAAGGCCCAGAAGATTTACCGACTTAGGCATATAGTATTACTTGTAGTCCAAGCTGTATCTAGTTACCAACTCTGTAATGTAGCCGGATAGGTCTCTCCTGTAACCCTAGGTCCTGGTGACTATATAAACCAGCCCTATGGGAGCCTTTAGGGCAACACAATACCAACAACCACAGTCACAACTTGCACAGGCGAACCTCTCTTGTAATCCGCTGTAACATCCGTCTTACGCCGATATATTATTGTGTTGCTAGCAGGAGTAGGATCCAATCACCACAGTCGGATCTGAACTTGGGTAAATTTGTACTCATCGCTGCTAGAACATCCAATGTTTCACACCCCATCCTCTCAACGCCACTAGGATCCCCTATGGCATACTTGCTGACAATCCGATGATAGTTGGCGCCCACCGTGGGGCAGGTGACCTTTGGAGGTTTGTTCCAGGCAGAATCTACACGTGCAGGAATCGGCAAAACAATCGCCATGGGTCGCGTGGTCTACGCCAGTGATGTCCCTCTCGTCCTTCTTGACGAGACCTAGATTCCATCTAGAAAACCCGTGAAGACCTACACAATCATGTCTATCAGCGAGATTGATATTTATCTTGGTTTCGCTGAACCCGCCCAACCCACCCTTGAAGTGATGACCATGGAGGAAGAAAAATCCGGATCTACTTTGTCCGCAGAGGCAGAAGAGTTCAAGATCCCGGAAGAAATCGAACCCACCCATCCCACTCTTGTAGTGGAAGAAGAGGTGGAGGAAAAATCCGGATCTGATCCCCTGACAAGATCGGATATACGGACGAGGAATATATCCACTACGGATCTGGCCCTGCTGATGTCGTAGAAGAAAAGGAACTCTTGAGGAGCAACATAAAGAAGATGACGAGACGCCCCTACATCAATTATGAAGCAATCGCTGAAAATCAAGGAAAGCTTTGAGATGGAAGAGGAGGAAACCCAGCTATATCACTACCTCAAGAACATAAACAAGAAGAAGCACTATTTCGTGTACCACATAAGCTCTGGATCCGAGTCTATCGAGGCTGGACCCGGCAGCGATTCAGTTCTCGATGCAATAGAAGAAAACGCTGACTTACCTGGCTCCCCTCAGGAGTCAATAACATCGCAGGAACTTCGGGACTTCGAGAAGGAGATGGAGGAGTATGAATAAGAACACAACTCCAATACAATGCATGGTGAGCCAGAAAATCCCCCTAGTCCACATGATAGCATGGATGAAAGCTACACCTTGCAGGATGACATGGACATCGGAGATTCCTTCGAGGTCCACAAGCCAACCACTACGGAAAGTACAGACAGAAGTTTATCCCCCGGTACCGGACCAAAAGTTGTCTTTGCCACCGGTACACACGTTAAGGCTACTAGGTAGTCAAAGAAGAAGAATAACAAGAACAAGAACAAGAATCTAACACCGGTAGAACCGGACGTCGAGGAAACCAACGAAGAAAAAGTTGATGAAGAGATCGAGATGGAGAATCGGGATGGAGATCCGATTAATACCACGCCGATCGACCCTCCCATGGATGGACACGTCGTCACCAAGGGTGCACGTGAAATTTACGGAGATGCTCTCACAATTCCAATCCCAATGGCTTCGGATCTAACTCCGGATGCGCTGGAGAAAAGGGCTGAGGACGTAGAAAAGCACCGTATGTTTTTGCTCGAGGAGGCCGCGCGCATCGTCGAGCTTAAACAGCAGTTAGACAATGATCCTGCCAAATATCAGCCAGATTTCAAGCGACACCCAAACAAGACAAGAGGAGGTCCAGTTCTTGCTAACAAGAACCCGTATATCCACAGAGATCTATTCGACGGAAAAAATGGAGAGAAGATCCGAGTCTACAGCATGCCGTTGGAAAACGCTGCAACAACTCGAGCCATCCTCGCTAACAATCCGTCTCTAGAGCAGGTCCGGCAATGTGTTTTGTTGCTAGACAAAGGATTAAAGCAGTAGAAAACGGCCGTGTCATTCAGTGGGAAGCTGGCCTCAAAGTCGGAATTTTGCCATACTGGCGCTGACCAAAGCACTGACGAAAGACCCTGCAGGGATACGGATCAACACTACCGTCCCCGTGGAGAATAAGAGAATTCAAGGACCGGCTCAAACGACCACTCTCGCAGGCCGGCACGCGACTGGGCAAGAGTTATTCCGGCTGCATCAAAAGATGCCATCAGGGCAATGGTCCCCCATCAGGGCCATAATCCTAAAAACAACCACAAATAGAGAAGACCGGGAAGTGTGCCACCAGCGAGAGCAAGATCGGCTAAGAATGCCACCACCAAGCCATCCAGCTGGGCGGATGAACAGATAATCTGGATCGTCCTGAATCAAGTAGGGACGGAGCCCAAAGAAATCAGCATCAGAGTCATCACAATGAGGCTCCACCACCACCACGTAACCCAACCGGAAATAATCCACCAGGGCCACCATCGCCTCCAGGCAGCGACCATGAAGGATCACACCGTAGCCATGGAAGCCGCAGGGGCGGAGGCGGCAATGGTGAGGGGAGAAGCAGAAATCCGACTGCACCGCATAGAAGCCGTGAGCCTCCAAGGCGCAGATCTCTCTTGCCAAACGACGCTCGCCACCGCATTGAGTGCTTTGGCCCATGCATACGTTAGACAAAATTTCCGGTTGACTTTGGTATCGCCAAACACATCCAGCCCTATGACGGCGCGGCTTGGCCAGATACCTGGCTCAAGGACTTTTTCCGGGCCTGCTGCATCGCTAAAGGAGGAAACAGCCTTCACAGTCCGATATCTCCCGCTTATGCTAAGGAAGACGACTCGATCATGGCTCATTGAACTACCAGAGAACTCAATTCATAACTGGTATGATATGCAAAGTGCGTTCTTTTCAAACTTCGAGGGAACATACAGGATGCCCTGCACAGTCGGAGACTTGCAGCGTTGCACCCAAAGACCCAAAGAAACTTGCCGGGATTACCTCGGATGCTGGATTGACACGAAGAACTCATGTGAAGGAGTAAACGAGCAAATTGTTATTGAAGCTTTCATCGCAGTGCTCCCAGTCGGACTTTTGTGTCATAGATTGAAGCGTGACCATGTCACAGATTTGGGAGAGATGATAGAGACGACAAGCAAATATGCTGATGCCGATGATGATTCAGAAGGGCTGCTAAATATTCTGGCCAATCCCAACGCGGACAAACAGCCAAAACAACTGGCTCAGAAGCCCAAGAACACCTCGGAAGATAAACTGGTTCTAGACAACGCAGCTATCAATGCAACGTTCGGATCTGGAGGACGAGGAGGACGCGGAGGCGGCCAGGGTAGAGGCCGTGGAACTTCCCGAATCTAGGGCAGAGGAGAACAGCAACCCGGAAGAACCTATACCTGGGCCGACATTACCAACAATCCCTGTGTCCACCACTTGGATAGTAACGGAGGATCTACCCACACAAATGCCGAGTGTCATTTTAATGACGACATCAAAAAAGACGAATCCGCTGCCTATATAGCCAAGCGACGAAAAGGAAAGAAAAATTCCGAGAAAGGCAAGGATCCCAAGGAAGATTCCGACATGGAAGAAGCGGATGCCGCAGAGCCCAAGTCGGGTGGAAAGAAGTATTTTCCGCCTAAGAAAGACACATACGTCTGCTTCCTTGGATCTCAACCGGCTAAGGCAAAGAAGGCGGTTCTCCGTGAGCTTAATGCCACGGTTACGGCTGTTCCATAATTTCTGGATTGGTCGGATGTAACCATCACCTTTGATTGCTCAGATTAGCCGAGGAAAACACATCGTCGGGGAAAATACCCTCTGGTCGTCAATCCTCTTATTGATGGCTATGAGTTCTCTAAAACTCTCATGGATGGTGGAAGCATCATTAACATCCTCTACATCGAAACGCTCCACCGCATGACACTACACGAGATCCAGTTGAGTTATAGCAGTGTAACTTTCCATGGCATTGTACCAGGGAGACAGGCGGATTCTCTGGGTGATATTACTCTAGACGTGACGTTCGGAACCCGAGGAAATTACCAGACCGAGCCACTCTCTTTTGAGGTGGTACCATTCAAAATTTCTTACCACGCCATCTTCGGACGTCCGGCTTACTGGGCGTTCATGGCTTGTCCCTGTTACATTTACAATATGATAAAACTTTCATATCCAAAGGGCGTCATCACCATCCAGGGAAATCCGAGGAAAGCGCAAGAATGCGAAAAAGGATCTGCTGCCTTCCCCGGACCCGTGCTACACTCCTAGGAGTACCAGGAGATCAAGAAGACCATCAACCCGTCTGAGATGCCCGCTATGAAGAACGAGGTGCTGAATCCAAGCATGCAGTTCAAGGCATCGGAGGAGACGAAGAAAACGTCGCTGAAGGAAGATGATCCCTCCAAGACGGCAAACATAGGGGTAGGCTTAGACCTCGCATAGGAAAGCACGCTCGTCGAGTTCCTCAAAGCTAATAGTGATATCTTCGCATGACAGCCTTCTGACATGACCAGAGTACCTAGGGAACTTGCCGAGCACTCTATTAATGTGTACCCTGACGATAATACAGTCAACCTGACGACGGTTTGGTGATGAAAAGCGCAAAGGAATAGCCAAGGAATTGTCCCGACTAGAATTAGCCAGATTTATAATAGAGGTCATTCATATAGATTGGGTGGAAAATCCTGTAATCGTCCCTAAAATGGACACTGGTGATTTAAGGATGTGTGTTGATTATACCGCTTTGAACAAGGCATGCCCAGAAGACCCGTTCCCTTTGCAAAGAATTGTTCAAGTTATCGACTCAACGGCAGGGTCGGAATTACTCTGTTTTCTCGACGTATATTCCGGATATCACCAAATACCAATGAAAGAATCATATCAAATTAATACGTCTTTCGTCACTCCTTTCGTAACTTTCTGCTACAAAACTATGTCGTTTGGCTTAAAGAACGCAGGAGCAACATATCAACGTACTATGCAACATTGTCTTAACGATCAAATCGGACGCAACGTCCATGTATACGTAGATGACATAGTAGTTATGTCCAAACAGAAGGAAACCTTAATTTCTGACTTAGAGGAAACATTTTCTAGCCTACGAAAATTCAACATGATGCTAAATCCAAAGAAGTGTTTCTTTGGAATTCCGGCCGGAATTTTTTTAGGTTTCATCGTCTCTGAGCGAGGCATAGAGGTGAACCGAGATAAAATTAAGGCTATACTTGACATTACTAGGCCGACTCGCCTGAAGGATGTGCAACGTCTCACTTGTTGTATCACAGCAGTGAGTCAGTTCGTCAGCCGGCTCGGAGAAAGAGTTGCACCTTTATACAAACTCTTGAAGAAAACCGACAAATTTGTCTGGACCCAGGAAGCTAAGACTGCCCTACAAAGTTTGAAAGACCTACTTTCAAACCTACCTATTCTCGCAGCGCTCCAACCTCAGGAGCCTATGTTACTTTACATTGCAGCGACCAACAAGGCCATAAGTGTGGTAACAGTAGTAGAGCGCGAGGAAGAAGGTCACGAGCATAAGGTGCAACGTCCAACTTATTACCCGAGTGAGGTTCTGAGAGATTCGAAAAAATGGTATCCACACCATCAAAAGCTAGCCTATGGAGTGTTCTTCGCATCTAAAAAGCTATGCCACTACTTTCAAGACCACAAGATCACAGTGGTGAGTATTGCTTCCCTGCGAGATATAATCAGTAATCGCGACGCCATAGGACGTGTCACAAAGTGGGGAATAGAGCTTGCAGCTTTCGATATTGAGTAAAAGCAGCGTACAACAATCAAGTCCCAAATACTTGCCGATTTTGTTGTCGACTGGACAGAGAGGTTCAGAACACAAGTCCTCCAGACTCAGAATTTTGGACCCTTCACTTTGATGGATCAAAAGCACGAAGAGGCTCGGGGGCTGGCGTGGTGCTCAAATCACCCCAAGGAGATAATCTATTCTATGTGTTACAAATACACTTCGCCAAGTATGAAGCATTGTTACATGGAATACGCATGGCCAAGAAGATTGGCGTCACAAGACTCATGTGTTACGGAGACTCAGATTTAGTTGCCCAGCAAGTATTCGACATTTGCAATGCAAATAAACACATGGCAGCCTACAAAGCTGTCGTGGATGAATTATCTAAATCGTTTGAGGGTTTTGAGGTTCAACACATCCCTCGAGCAGAAAATGCGGAAGAAGATGCTCTATCAAGGATAGGCTCTGCGCAGAAACAAGTACCGGATGGCGCTTTTCTAGAGCATTTAAAAGTCCCCTCCATAACCGGAGTTGATGAGGACTATCCGACGAAATCCGACTCACCTTTGATAGCAGTTCTGGATGTAATTCCCAGCTGGAAAAAACTCTATCTGGATTTCCTGATAGACATTACCCTAAGACAAAGTACTCATCTGGAAGATCGTCCGACGATTGAAAGCCTACACAATAATAAAAGGTGAGATCTATAAGCGGAGTGTTTCTGGGATTTTTCAGCGATGTATTTCTTTGGAACAAGGAGTGGAAATCTTACGAGAAATCCACGAGGGCGAGTGTGGTCACCATGATGCAGCCAGATCCTTAGTGGCAAAAGATTTTAGACACGGATTCTTTTGGCTTACAACTAAGAGGATGCCGATAAACTGGTCAAAACATGCAAAGGCTGCCAAAAGAATGCCCGTCAGGCACATGTTCCGGCTGATCAGATGCGAATAATCCCTATTACATGACCATTTGTAGTCTGGGGGCTTGATATGGTAGAGCCGTTTCGCACGGCAAAATGTGGATTTTCTCACCTACTAGTGATGGTGGATAAAGTTAAAAAATGGATTGAGGCTAAAACCATAACAAGTTGCGATGGAGTCACAGCCAGAAAGTTCGTCCAGGACGTGATCATCTGATTCGGATATCCGCACAGTATAATTACTGACAATGAGAGCAATTTTTCCATGGGGGAACTTGCCGAATTCTGCGAAGAACAAGGGATCCGACTCGATATTGCATCAGTTGCACATCCACAAGCTAATGGACAAGTCGAAAGAACTAACGGTCTTATTTTACAAGGACTCTGACCTCGTCTCGAGGCACCACTTCGTCATGCCATGGAGGCTTGGGCGGAAGAATCACCGTCTGTGATATGGAGCTTACGTACAACTCCTAACAGATCAACCGGTTACACTCCTTTCTTCTTGGTCTACGGTGCAGAAGCAGTTCTTCCAAGCGATCTAATTCATCGGTTTCTATGAGTCAAAGTGTATATCGAAGAAGATACAGAAGTTTCTCGACATGATGATCTCAATATAATCGAGAAAGTACACGTCGTTGCTGAGCAGAGATCTACAACCTATCAGCAGAAGTTATGCAAGTATCATAGTCAGAGAGTACAAAACCGTTCTTTCAGAAAGGGCGATTTGGTTCTCTGGATTGTGCAAAAAAGAAAGCACAAACTTTCCCCGACTTGGGAAGGACCTTTTATGATTAGCACAGTTCTGCATAATGGGTCATATTATTTAACCGATATGATACCAGTCAGGGAAAGACCAGATACTCGGAAGAGAAAGAGAGCTGATGGTAGTACATGCCTAGATGAGATAGACCGTCCATGGAATATTCCACAGCTACGTCCCTTCTATTCTTAGTTATATTTCCTTGTAATCATATATGTACATGTTCAAAGTGAAATAAAGTATTGGTTTCCTCATATGTTATCTTTGAGAAGTTTTTTGCCATCTTATTTCCAAAAGAGCATGTCGTTTTTAGAAATCCCAGAATGCTTGAAAGTACTTTATGCTCATGTTCGTTCTGGTTATGATTTTTGAATATCTAAAAAAGTTAACCTTGGGTAAAAAATTCAATTTATTGTTTGTACTTTTGTTTTTTTATCGGATTGCTTAGACGCGAGTATCTTCCGAGTAATGAATTGTTGGTACTGGAAGCCGACTTTGTTTCCGAGTATAAACTAGTTTAGCAATTGAGCTCCGTTTCTCGGCAAAGTTTCCGTGCTAATGGTTGGCCGGATCATGAAAGGGACGAGGCTGAGAGCCAGATAAAACGACAAGTATAAGCATAAAAAATAGTGCTTCAGAAATTTTCAAGAACACACATAAAATATAGACAAAAAAGTTCTATGATAGTAAAAGCATTAGTTCTTACAAACCAGCACAATCAAAATATTGTTTCCATCATTACATGACCAAAGTTCAGAATAATGCATTATAAAATGTTTATGCTGCAGAATCAGGTGGTGGTGATGAAGAGCATGGAGAGCTGGAGTCGACAACATTGTCGCCCTGAATCTCAGACTCGGAAGCTGCTTCAGCGAGGCTGTCTTCTGGCTCTTGAGGCGAGAGAGGCACAGCGACAGATTCAAAGAATGGCGTCGTGTAATTGGTCATCTCTGCCACATGACAAGCATAACCTGCATAGGAATCTTGGATATCCTTGATGTTCTGCGGGTTACCCTCATCGTCCTCCTCGGCAATACCCTTGGTGACATGCCAGATTTCCATCTTGCTATGGTGGCTCATCACCATGGTAGGAGCAGTCTGTGCAGCAGTTCGAGCGTAGGAGATCTTCCAGTCTTCAATAAGCTTCGGAATCTTCTTGGCCTTGTCACTCACCTCTTGCACTGGCATCTTATGCAATTCAGAAAGTTTGACAGACTCGCCAGCCTCCTCAAGAGTCTAGCGGAAGTCGAACAAAATATCTCTGACGAGATTTATGCGCTCAAGGCAAGGTTCGGAGGTAGGAGAGTCGGAAAGGTTCAGGGGGATGGAAAAGAACCAAAAGTCAAAATTTGACTCAACAAGAAAGTTGAAAAATCAATCAAATAAATAAACTAGAAATCTTACCTAGCAAAGAATGATTCCACTAGGCATGCTCCTCGCGGAGGCTATTCAGATCACTCTCTGTGGCCTGGGCTATATCCCTCTGGCTATCAAAGTCCTTCTTGAGATCATCCAATTGCTTATATCGGAGGGCTATCAGCTTCTCGAGCCTCACGGTCTCATGGTTGCTTGACTCCAGGACAACAGCTACGGATTTCTCCGATTCAATAGTAAGCTTCTCAAGCTTGTCTCGGAGCTTAGCATTCTCCATTTCCAAGACCTTGAAGTTATCGCATTGCTCCACCATCTTGTTGGATTCACACAACAATTCTTTAAAGGGAAAAAGATCGGATAGAACAAGTTTGACTATGATAATAGCTAACTGATAAATAAGAAGTCAGAAAAGTTTACCTTCAGCTTCATCTTTTTCAACTTTCAACTTTGAATTCTCAAAGCGCAAGGCTTTGATTTCCTTGCGTTTATTGCATATATTCTTGAGAAATTCCTGGTTGGAAGATGCAATTTTCTATAAGTTTAGAGATGGAATACCGTCAGACGGCTACTAAGACTCGGGCTGCAAATATTAACTAAGTAAAAATATAGCACGAGCCTTGGGGGCTACACTACATTGTTCTTTTTGCATCCTATAAGCATCAACTCGGATCCAATGATGTTTATGCGACTTTATGCTTCGGGGCTAGAGGATATGATAATAAAATAACTATAAGAATCGGAAACTTACAATGTGTTCCAGGTGCAACTTCTCAAATACGAGTTTAGTGTTGTGAAACACTTTCTCGACAAGGGAGAGGGAGGGAACGTCCGTTGCTGGGAGTTCACCAGACTCTATATTTGTGTCCCTGACCCAAATTTGGTCCAGGAAGCAGACCAGCTTCACGTACTCCATCTCCTGGCTTGCTGCCTCTCGGGTGAGGGTTTGCTTCTCAAGGCTGGACTGACCCAGCTTGAGGATCTCCTCCTTCTTCTTCTTTTTCCGTTTTAGGACGGAGGCAGCATAGCCGGCCACTTTATCCAACACTCCTATAGATATTACCATGGGATCATTACCCTTTACGGGTTCACCCTTGTTAGTTGCCTGGTCACCAATGGTGACCAGGGCTTTCGAGATGTTCCCGGCATCAGGAGAGATGGAAACCTCTGGTGCTGATGATGGAGTACTGGTTGGAGTTGGCGGTGGCATTGCAGGGGAGATGAAAAGCTTCTGCTGACGCAGTTGTTTGCCCGACTTGCTGTCTGGCTTTGCTTTACTCTTCAAAACTGCTTTATCTCTAAAGCACACAAATATAATTATCAGGTGTGCTTTGGAAAGAAAGAAATGAACCAAGTACTAAAAACATAGACAAGGTGCTTACTTTTTAACTACTGGTAGCACTTGGCTACCAGCAGTGATAACAACTTCCTTCGCCTTATGCTTCTTGGAGGCGGAGGCAGAAACTTCCTGCACCTCGTGATCCTCCGTCGCC
This sequence comes from Avena insularis, assembly GCA_023614405.1. Taxonomy (NCBI): domain Eukaryota; kingdom Viridiplantae; phylum Streptophyta; class Magnoliopsida; order Poales; family Poaceae; genus Avena; species Avena insularis. The sequence continues at coordinate 241,849,593 of CM042689.1, read as the reverse complement.
TCCGGATCATCTGAGAGATAGCCCTCTAGTGGATCTAGCTCAGACTCGAAGAGTTTCTCGAGCTGACAAAATCAAAAAGCATCAATGAAAAAAGAGTCGGAGAAAGAAATAGAAAAGAACAACAAAACACGAAAGTAGAGTCGAAATATTTACCGGAGTCAGAGGGCAGTTGTACGTGAACATCTTCATGGAGACATCTGGAACATTTCATTCCACTCTCTCCTTGATCAAATACTGCATGAGGGTCCTATAATCCTTCGTCGAAATCTGGTTTGGGCTGACCCACATGCTATCCTTCTTGTCGCCGGTGATGGTGTACATGAGGTGATCTCTAGGGTGATGTAGAGGCTGAATCCGGCGCTCCAGCCAGTAGTGGATCAAGTCGGATCCACGGAGGCCCATGTGCTTCATTAGAAACTCAATCCGCCTCTTGGCGAGGATCAAGATATCTGACAGTTCTAGTGCCTCCGTGTCCCATGACTTTTGTTGGGGAGCGGCACCGTCGATGAAGGCCGGAAGACCTTCCGCCTTTCCAGGAGTCAGAATATCCTTATGATAAAAGAAAGTTCCGGCCCAGTGTTTGACAGATTCACTAGCGTTAATCCTAGGATATACTAGGTTTTCCTAAGGACTAAGCTAAGAGTGCGAGCAGTGTAGGGAACACCGACACTGATGGAGTTCTTCCGGGTACCATAGTAGTACCGGAAAAGGGTGAGACTTGGCCTAATGCCAAGAAACCCCTTGCACAAGGCTGCATAAGTTCTAGCAGGGAGTTGGGAGGAAGATTATGGAGCTGCACACCATAATATTTGAGGACCTCGATGAAGAAGTCTGACGGTGGCATGCTGAGGCTATGGTTGATGTGCGTGCCAAACAACACCTGATCGCCGCTGCGCGGGGCGATAGTGCCGTGTCCTGAGGCTCTCTGCCACGCGTCGGCGATGATGAAGCCCTCATCCTCCATGACCTGGATCTCGGTGTCTTCCATGTCGCTTGGGACCCAGAGGCCCCGCATCTTCTTCTCGTCCACCGCCGATGTACCCGCCGCCACTCCGGAGCCAGATGCAGAAGCCATCGCTCAGGGCAAGATTAAGGATTGTTGGGGGGGAAGAGATTTTTCTCACGGCGTGTAGATGAGAGTGGCTGCTGAGGGCTCGAGGAGTACGAGCAGACAATGAATGAAGCGGTGGAGAGATGAATCTGAGGGAGAAGGGTTTTCTCCTCTCTTTTATTTGCCTCTGCTCCAAGATTCGTGCGACAGTTGCCGTGATTTATGCCACGCGTATAGGAGAGAGGGAGGTGGATTCCTCGCGACTCCTCCGCGCCCTCGATTCTTGTGTGAGCATTAAAACTGTGCTCTATTCCGTAGGGACCGGACCCACCAACGGTCGTGACGATGGGACTCCTATCACTGACAGGACCTGGTCTGAAATGTTGCCAGCCCGCACGCCGCTGTAAAATCCGGCTCATGTTTCAAACTGAGCAAGTAAAAGACTAAGATCAAAACAAAACATATCCGACTCAACGGACTCGGAATCCTACACTATTAAATGAGGTTTTCGGGAATCCGACATTTCACACCCCATCCTCTCAACGCCACTAGGACCCCCTATGGTGTACTTGTCAACAATCCGACGACAACATGTTCAAAATCCGCCGTCTTCCATATTTTACACATGTTTTCACTAACATCCCAACAGCTGGAGAAGACAACTTTGCTTCAAACACAACACTACTTCCTATTTCTTACAATAAATTTCTCAATCACAAGAAGAAGAAAAACTTAAAGTATAGGAAACTATAGAAATAATCAACACACACCATATATCAACATGGAGATAGAACAGAATATTACAAATATATAGAGAACATGGTTCACAGACACTTCGAAACCAACTAGACAACCAGATTCACTTAGAGTTAGAAACCATGTAGACTACCAGGTTCACATACAGTTCCAAACTGACTATGAGTTCACTGATAACACATCCAACTAGCACACAATCAGTACCGTGTTCCCTCATTTCAAGATACTAATATAAGACATGAAGCTAGATATGGGCTCATCAAACAAGGTGAAGATGAACAGATCCCCTTTTTTCATTTGAGCATCCTCGACCATGTTTGACTAGTTGGTTTTCACCTGGGCAACATCATTCTTGCATTTGATGAACTGAACATGCTCACAACCTACATGATCTATGGTTATGATAGGGATCTCCATAGGCAGATATTGGTTGAGGTAGGCATTGATGTACCTAGCTAAAAAGTACTAGACGTGGAGAATAAAGTTAGTTTTCTTACTATAGTTCAATGTGCATAACTAGACTTGGCCTTCCCAGGGATGATATTTGACGTTTTCGTGTTGCACACATAGAGTGGTATAGGTGCCTAGTGTTGTGAAACGACTCTGAGATACACAACTTGGTTGAAGTCAATTCTGTATCGTTTGCAAGCACACAATAATCGCCAAAGTCCTCGCTGACCTTTATCGAGGGACCTAGACAGAAAATATTAGAAAGTAATCTGTAGCTGAGAAAGAATGACTATAATATTAAGCCAATGTATATGACTCTAACCTCTAGTAAGGTCCCTCGGTTTCTCAGCTTTCTTAGCTGAAGGTTGCTTCACCTCATCATCAGATGGAACATTGTAGCCTTACTTTTTAGCCTCAAATAGACATTGCGCTAATTAGAATTTTTGGTTTTGATGCTATACAGTAGGTTTCACTACTATGTTAGTGATGGTGGAAGCAATTTAAGAACTTTCTCATGTATGTTGCTAGCCTTCATGTGGCAGAGCTTGCAATCCTCACATTTTATGATGTTTTGCGGGATGGAGCAATTTCTCGATGCCGTCATCACGATGTTTTGTGCAATGGCTTCTAAATTTGTGGAGTTCAACACCGAGTAGCCCACATGAAATTCATTAAGAAAATTTATGATTACTATGAGTATCTGCGAGTATTACTATGATAGAACGAGGAGGCAATGCGTTGAGACAGTTAGTGCCAGTAGGAAGAATTTAGAACCTACTCGTGTATCTCCCTAACCTTCATACCATAGAACCTTCCATCCTCATAGTTCATCCTACCTTCCTTAGAGAGTAAATACAAAAATTAAATTATAAGCACTACTAGAGAAAAGCCTATCCGAGGCGCACCAAAAAGCCTATCCGAGGCGCATATCACATGCGCCTCTAGCTTCAAGCCTCGGGTATTTTTTATGCGAGGCGCATATGATATGCGCCTCCTATACTTCACATAATGCGAGGCGCATATCGATATGCGCCTCGCATATGTGAAGTATAGGAGGCACATATCATATGCGCCTCGCATATGTTTCACAATGCGCCTCGGATATTTATAGTATATGCGCCTCGTATAGTATCCTATATGCGCCTCCGGTAATATTTTCAAAATTCAAGTTTTATAGACCACTATAAATAATAATATACAGATATTCAAATATACAATATAGTCCAGAATACAGTATAAAGAGCACAGAATTTTTCAGAAACTTGCAATTTGCCAAAGCATAATAGAACCAACATGAATACAATACATTACACATCAATCATGACATACAAGTTCATACATCAAGTGTTTGTGCCACAAGTTCACACCTCTGAGTACAAGTTCACCATCACATTACACCTTCGAGTACAAGTTCACAATCACATTACATCTCCAACGACGTAGCTCTACCTAGATGAAGTAGAACACATAACCTACAATGAAGAGCAACAAGGTGGTGATCACGAGGAAGTTCCTCCACTTCTTCCTTCCATGCCTCCTCCACTTCTCTTCCACCACCTCTCTACTCTCATAGCCTTGGTAGCTGTTGTCCGAGAAGTTGTTCACTTGCTTCTGGCAGTCTTTCCACTCCTCGTACACACCTGGAACCTGACCGACGTACACGACATAACACCTCGGCATCTCCTACACATAATAAAGATGATATTACTTATGTCGGGAAAGCAATAGCAGTTCACAAGATAGAATCATGCATATATATATATGGGTGCAACAAAATGTAAGAAATCACGTTCTAATCATCGGCATTTCGAAGAAAGACCAAAAAAAGCAAACCAAGAATGACATGGATTAGTGCCTCATACTTAGATTGGGCACGGAAATAACAATGCTCGCTGTTTGATCTTGTGCGACAAGTAGAGTATATGCCCAAATTACTAGTCTACTTGGCACACAAGATCGAACAGCGGCATAGTCATACACGTGACACCACAACACGTTCTAATCATCGGCATTTCGAAGAAAGACAAAGAAAGCAAACCACAAGAAAGTAGGGAAGCAATGACAAATGAAAAGCAACAAGCACTTAAAATAGTTCGTAACACAAATAACTAGCTAGTGTCTCTCACAATCAAGTTCAATGGTTGTTAAACATATTCTAGAGGTTTTGCTAGGCAAGTTTAACATAGTGATAAGAGGTTACAACACGAGTTCGGAACTAACAGCTAGGTACCCAGGCAATGCAATCATGAAGTCTTCTTCGGCTCTTGAGTCGGCTTTGGGGGGGCATTGATGAAGCCCGACCGAGTTTTCGCCATTTGCATGAACATCCTGCCGTCACCCTGCTGTGCTAAGCGTTCGTCTATCTCCCTGTTGGACGGTGGATAGCCGTCGTGGAAGGTGCCTCCGGTTTTTATGACTCCCTGGTACACGATTGTCGCGATCTCCTCCTGGATGTTGAAGAAGTGTTGCCTGAGGTTGCGAGCCTGTATGCATGCAAGCTTTTCAGCCCACTTCACGAGGTCAGATGGCAGCGTTTTGGTCTCCATGTCATTGAAGAACGCCTTCATGTGGTAAATGGCGTAGAAGGCATCCTTCCCACTGCTAGGCGGCTGCTTGACGCAGGCAAACTTCGTCGTGTGGCGGAACACGTGCGCGCCGAACTTTACATGTGGCCTTGCCGGTTTGACGCCTCACGCTACGACGTAGCCGGTGAGAGCGCCATCAAGAATTTTCTTGATATTGGTGTAGTTTTTTTGGATCGCACTGTTTGAGTCGAGGTACAAGGCTGTTGAGTGTTTCAAATTCAAGATTATGAGTACACAGCCTGTCCGATCATCCTCTGTGATGGGATGGTAGGGAAGGAGAATCACATCCTTGTCCGAGTATGTTTGCAGGAAGTTTGAGAGGTAGTCGGTCGCCAGATCTATGGCCTCAGCATCTTTCAGGACGGCGTCACGCATGAAGTAGGGATCCACTATCTGGATGCCCGGGATCTTGTCTCTGGTGATCTCCATGGCCATATTGAGGGAGAACAGCCGGACCAGGGTATTGTGCAGTCGAAACCCATTCAACATGTCAAACAGGTCGGTATGCTGCACGTAGAAGATATCCCCGGGGGGTACAGTGACGAAGCACGGCATATAAGAAGGCACCTTAGCCTTGAAAACGAGGTACGACTGATCGTTGTCGTGAATGCGGCACTGCTCAATTGTGAGACATCCATAATGAATACTACGCATATGCGAGCCTGCGACCTCGAGCATCGATTTACACATCATCGGTACACCTGCCACGTGCTGCTGATTCCTGGCTTGCCCCACAGCGCCGTCCCGGAAAAGAGGATTTGGATCCTGGCCCCGATCACCCTTAGGCTTCCTTTTGCGACCCTTCTTGCTCTTTACGGCTTCGGCCACTGCGTTCACCTCACCGACCGTCTTATGGAGGGTGCCGGGGCTGATCAAAGGAACTACTAGCCTTGGAGGCTCGGTGAAGGGGATAGGTGGCGGCGTCTCCTGACTAGTTGGGAAGAGACGCACCTTGCAAGGGGGTTTCGCTGGTGCTGGTTGGGTCTCGGCAACTTGATGTGTGCCTGATAGTCCCGGCTCATACAAATCAGAAAACCTTGTGTTAACAAACTGGTCACCGTAGTTCGGGTCAATTTCTTCATCATCATCGGGATTCTGTGCCATGTTGTCCAAGTCTCCCATCTCGAAGTCTTCATCATGTTCTGGTTGTGCTGCCTCTAGGGTGATGTTGAGCTGGTCCTCTGTCCCCAAACGGACCTGGCTCTTCGGCCATAGGTACAAGTAGCCGAAGCCGGTATTGAGGACCGCTGCCGTGTCCTCCTCATCCCATCCTTGAGGTTGAGAGGGAGGTTCCACTTGCTCGTAGCCCGGAAGCACCATACTGTATTTGACCCTCATCATGTCAGGTGGCATTGTGACATTGTGCATTTTGCGGTTCTCTGGTTGAACAATAGTACCCTTGGCAACATCCATCAACTGGCCTCCCACCCAATGCATTAGAGTACAAGGAGTGTCTCCCTGCGAAAGATCGACATGTAGGCCGAGCGTTAGAAAAACAGAGATCAAGTCATCGGTGTGGTTGAGCCTCCCAACTCTCGCTTTAATTAGTTAGTTACCTTGAGGGCGTCAAACTCGGCCAATGTCGAGGCACCGACGCCGACAGGCTTGACCACGCAAGTGGCGGAGTGGCTGCCTGATGGCATGGTGGTGCGGGCCGGCGCCTTCGCCGCAGTGGGCAAGTTAAGCTCCGGAGCTAGAGGAGTCTCCACCACCACCGGCCCTGCTGGAGGAGTCACCAATGCCTCCGGCCACGCCACATTGTACGATTGGGCGCTGTTGAGGTTGGGAACCGGTGGCGGCCCCCGTTTACCACCCTTCTGCCACTTGTTGTACTTTTCCATGTAGACGGGAAGGATGGTGTTGAGCTTCTCGTTCACTTGTGAATGGACTTGTGACTGGACTTGTGTCTGGACTTGTTCTTGGAACTTTGTCTCGGCAGCCGACATAGCCTTGTTCACGGCATCTTGGACTATATTTGGAAAGGCTTCCACCTGTTCCCTTAGGAGTTTTACCTTGGCGCTTTCGGCCTTCTTTCCCTTCCGCTCCGGGGTGCCATAGTACTCGGACCATGATATGCCGCCAAAGCCGACCACACGACCAGCCGACGGGGACGCCAGGGGATCGACACTCTTGGTCCGGTTCAGCGCCCTATTAAAAGTGGTGTCCCACTTGGCGGCGGTGGCGACCGACCTGGGATGAGGAGCTCCTACACTCCTCGTCCTGCGACAAGGAACGAAGCATTTGATCAGAAAACTGGACTTCATTGATTAATCATGAATGCAATTAATCGACTTGCATGCAAACTACTTACATATTTTTGCATGAAGTCCTTCACCCTCGGAGCAAAGGGGCCGGCGGGCTCTGAAGAATAATCAGAACCCCCTTTCTTCGGCGGGGCAAACCGGGCCCTGACGAAGTTCTTTGCCTGCTCCTCCTTTATGTCGTCAAAGGGACGTGTCAACCCCTTTGCACGAGCGTCGGCGTCCTCCTTATCCCATTTGGGCCTCGCGGCTCTATAACCGCCGGAGCCGAGATGGTGGGTACCAATGTTTCGGGATCTCATATTCTTGCCCTTCTCAGTCCTGGCCTTGCCCAAGGCGGAGTTACATCTGGCCTTGAAAACATTGTAGTCTTCTTCCTTGACCAGAGGCTCCTTCTTGACGAGCTCTGGATAACTTAGCTTCTCCTCGAAAATCAGATTCTTCACCCGAGCCTTCCAATTTGACAAGGCCTTGGTCATCCTCCCGAGGGCATACTTGTTCACCGGATTCCCTTTGAGATTGTCATTATTATACTTGTTTTCCTCATCACCCGGGAACGCATATCTTGCGTGCAGCTTCCGGAAAAGCTGGATGAGGAAACCCTTGTTCTCTTCGGCCTTCAGGTTCTCCATGTTGATCGTGACGGTGTTCCGGAGGATTGCCGCGAGCTGGTTAGAGTAACCCCCAACAAATTCTTCTGGCTCCAAAGGCGCACCTTTAGGGCTCACGCTTGTGATGATGGACCTTTTGAGGTCGACCACGATCGGGGTCCGATCCTTCCGAGACTTCTTTGATGCGCTACCACCGTCTGTAGTAGCTTCACCGCCGCCATCAGTGGTAGTGGCGTCGCCATCGGCGTTGCCATCGGTGTCCCCCATCTCCTCATTGCCCGACGAGGTATCCTCGTCCTCCTCCATCTCGTCGTCCCGCGGAACAAATTCCGGGGCCTCTAGGGATTCCATCTCCGCCTGCTGCTCCCAAAAGGGCTTCTGGCTAGAAGGGCCCGGATCCGACATTTCTAAACACACAAATAAATGAAACTAATAAGCACAAAAATTCACAGAAAATTTTGGCATGAACTTTGCTAATTTTCTATGTCTAGGAGTGCCAGAAATTCGTCGGAACAGAAATGAATCAACATTCCGGCGAAACATTGGCAACTCAAAAAGAAAAACCTGCACAAAAAGGATCAACTGCCATCATCACAGCCATTTTGCTGCCAGCATACACAAACACAGCCATTTTGCTGCCAGCATACACAAACACCATGTATATATATCATGCTCCAGGCCATACATACATAGAGGCACCAACTCTGTATACACAAATTAACCCTGTATACACAGAGGCACCAACCCATACATACACAGATTAACCTGATTAAGTCTGGTTCACTATAGACAATAATTTTACGAGCTAGAACCAACAGATTTTTAGTCATAACAGTTCAAATGCTAGCATGATTTAGAGATCTGGGAATACTACTGACCACCAAATCAGAGATATAATAGTACAACTACCACCAGCCACACATGTATTTTCTAACATATAAAGCTATGTGGTGAGGCCAACTCCTCTTCAAAGGATTGTTTTATTCTCGCTGTGATTTAGTATGTTCTTACCGTATTTACTTTTACTGAAAAATCTCATGATGCCAGATTGGATCTAGGTGTTCTTAATTACACATACAAGCGGCATTAGAACAACAGGTGTATCAGAAAAGGTTCTCGAAATGTACATATTATATTGCTCCAGCAGGCCTAGCACATTTTCTATCTCTTCAGGAAGATCACATATTTACATTCATATTGCATCTATGCACATATTTACATTCATATTGCATCTATGCACATTTTCTATCTCTTCAGGAAGATCACATATTTACATTTTCTATCTCTTCAGGAAGATCTCCAACAGATTGTGGGCTACACATGACCCATATTGCATCTATGCATAGTTAAATCTACTTAGTTGACTCAAAGATGTGAAAGCACTACTGATCACCAAATCAGAGAAAATAGTACAGTTACCAGGAGCCATGTGTATGTTTTCTAACAGATACTTGAAAGAAACATTAATCTAGATTACACCTGTCAAAATGGAAGTCGCTGGAAACTAGGTTGTTCCAATATTTCTATAAACTAGAATCGACTGAATTATAGCTACAACAATTCCTATAGTCCAACCTTGGGCAAGAAAATTAGTCAAACTGATCTGAAATTTTTATGCATTAAATATAGAACAAACAGAAGAACTCAGAATCGATTCATGCATCCATGAACAAGCTCCTAAGGAAGCAGAGGAGCACATACTCTGATGACTGATGTATAACTATCAAAATATAACAGAACAGAGTGAGATTCGTATAACTGAAGAACGGAAGACCGAACTATATCTACATGGTCTACCTTGGAACAGACACACCTTTAGCCAATCTGGGCATGATACAATGACCGTAACCCTCCCTGGTGACACAGATGCAACATTTTGAGTAAAAACTATCCAGCAGATTATTTGCTCAACCGTGCTCGTCTTCATCGATAGGCTGATGTTGAAATGTACTATACAGGTGATCACATATCAATGCGAGCTCAAATCAAATCGGGGGCACTCGAACCACGGCGTGCAAGAACAGGTCATTCTTCCGCCGGACAGTAAGGCCCATCTCCTCCGCCATGTCGAGCTCACCCGGCTTCGCCCCGCCGGGGAGCTCCTAGTCGAAGTGGTAGAGAAACCCTAGAAGGGGAGGAGAGGGGAAGAGGCGTGGGTGGGTGGGGGGCGGGGACTCACCGGAGAGAGGGGAAGAGGCGTGGGTGGGTGGGGGGCGTGGGTGGGTGGGAAGCCGGCGTCGGGCTCCTCCTTCATGGGGCGTCGGTGTCGGGCTCCTCCTTCACGGGGACGGCGGTGTCGGGCTCCTCCTCCACGGGGCCGCGGCGAGCTCCTCCTTCACGGGGACGGCGGCGTCGGGCTCCTCCTCCACGGGGCGGCGGCGAGCTCCTCCTTCACGGGGACGGCAGCGTCGGGCTCCTCCTCCACGGGGCAGCGTCGGGCTCCTCCACGGCGGCGACGGCTTCGATCGATGTGGCGTCGGGCTCTGAGATATGTGAAGTCGTGTATGTAGCTGTGTGACTTGATCGATGTGTGCAGTGCGAGGCGATATCGCAGTGCGCCAGATATTACGCGAGGCGATTCGGCTAAATGCGCCTCGCATAATATGCAATCCTAGATAATTAGGGCAGGCATGAAGTTTCTATCAACTAACACACAGCAGCCTAGTGGTAACATGCCTTGTCCTTCACTGCTGGCCACCCAGGTTCGAATCCTAAGGGGGCCAATTTTTTGGAAATTTTTTTTAAAGGCCAATTTTCATGTAAAAGCATACAAATATGAACTATAAAATATACTACAAATATTTTAAATATTCAAATATTGCTAAAACAACAAAAGTGAGTATTCTCAATGAATGTGTCTTGTCGATACATAATATTCTCAATGTAATATTATTATAATACACACATAATGAAAATTAAGAATGTTTTGATACATAATAGTAGGCCACACACACGATGGTTCTTGACAATGGTCGGAGCGCGCTAGCGTTTCTTGACAATGGTCGTCTTCTTGCCCTTCTTTGTCGCGGTTGCATAGGTTAGGTCCGGGACGTCTTCACTACTTCTCTTGAACAGAAGTCCTTTCTTAGGTAGGGTTGTGGTGTATGGTGTTTGGTTGCCATACCCGTCTTCTATCTTCGGGTCGCCGTTCTGGTCAAAGTCTTGCTCGTTGGCGACTCCGTCCATTCCGATAATGTTCCTTTTGCCTCTCCTGACGACAACCCGGCTAGGCTTTGATGGGTCTTTGATGTACCAGCATTGGTCGACTTTGCTAGCCAAAACCCAAGGCTCATTTCTTGCGGGTGCGTTCGCGCTGGTGGTCTTTGACGGTATAACCATCGTGGTGAAATACCGGTCTTCTTTCTCGACACTCTTGGCCCACCTGACACAGAACATCGGCACCTTCTCTGTAACATAGTCGAGCTCCCAAATCTCGTCGATCCTTCCGTAGTATCTTTCTGGGATGTCGCCGGTGTAGAATATCCCTGTTACCCCTGAGTTCTGGTAATCGCAGTTATTGCCTTTTTCCTCTGTGTAGAACGTGTATCCGTTGATATCGTAAGCCTGATAGGTCATGAGGTTGTGCGAGGCGCCCTGTGACAATGAGAATATGAGTTTATCTTCCTCCGAGTACTCGCCCTGTGGTGGATTAGCTATGACCTTCTCCCTAAACCACCGCGTGAAACCGGAGTTGTGCTCCTTGATAACATCTTCCTCCCTCGGGACTGGCCTACCGATCAGCGTAATTCTTCTTGATAAACTCTTTGTGCTCATGTATGTATGGATCAACCACCTGCAGGTGTTGCAGCGCGACCAGGTTTGCTCTTTCAAAGTCCTTGGTTCGGCCCTCCATGTCGACATGCTTTGCACGTCGACCCTCGCGGTGACCCCATCCAGCGAGCCTCCCGAGGTGCTTGTTGAATAGCATACCAAGAGGGGTCTCGGTTTGTAGAAAGTTCGAGCAGAAAGAGATGCACTCTTCGGCCAGGAAGCCGTTTGCTATGCTTCCATCTGGACGGGACTTGTTCTTAACGTATCCCTTGATGTGTCCATTGAGCCTTTCGAACGGCATCATGTTTCGCAGAAACGCAGGACCGAGCTGGACGATATCCTCCACGACATGGAGAAGCAGATGAAGCATGATGTCGAAGAAAGCGGGGGGGAAATAGATCTCGAGCTCGCACATTATCACCACGATCTCGTCCTGTAGCCTCGTGAGCTGCTTAATGCCTATCGACTTCCGAGAGATGACGTCAAAAAAGTTGCAGAGGCCAAACAGTGTTTCACGGATGTGCTTGTCCATTATACCTCGGATCGCGACCGAGAGTACCTGCGTCATTAGCACGGCGACGTCTTGAGACTTCATCCCGCTGAAGCGCTGCTTCGCCTCGTCTAGCCATCTGCTTATCTTCCCCGCGTAGCCGTTCGGAAATTTGACTCCGAGGAGGCACTTCATAAACTGTATGGCCTCCTTCTTACTCAGAGTGAAGCATGAGGCCTTGAGCTTGACCTCTCCCTTCTTAACCTTTTTCCCCTTGCGACGACGGCTATTCTGTGTTTCTGTCTCCTCCACCTCGTCCTCCTCCTCATCATCGCTAGGTGGTGGTTGAAGTTCATCCCTGATGCCCATATGCTTCAAGTCGTTCCTTGCCTTCAGCCCATATTTGGTCTTGTCGGTGTTAAGGAGGGTGGCAAGCAGACTCTCGCCCACGTTCTTCGTGATATGCGTGAGATCAAGGCTATGAGGCACGCGGAGGATCTTCCAGTATGGCAAGTCGAGCAGACCTCGCCTTCCATACCTTCAAAGCGGCTCTGTCTTCTTCTGGGTCTTTCTGGCGCAGGGCACTCCTTCGAGTTATTCAACAGCTTGTAGATTTCCGCGCCACTCTTCTGGTGTGGGATTCCTCGGAGCTCGATCGTCCCATCGAACAGATGTCCTAGCTTTCTCCAGGCGTGATTCTTGGGAAGCCACCTCCGAGCCCCAAGGAACACGGTTTTCCCGGACCCGGGATCTTTCTGTAGCTGGCGGTACGTTGTATTATCCTTGCACCTAACGCACCCATAGAATGCTTGGACCACCTGCCCCGAGAAGTATCCGTAACCGGGATAGTCTTGCACCATCCTGATCACCGCCGCTCTCATGTCAAAGTACTCTTGTCTCGAGGCGTCCCATGTACAGGCTCCTTCTTCCCATAACATGGCCAAATCCTCTTTCAACAACGTGAGATACAGATTGATGTCTGTACCAGGTTGTTTTGGCCCTTGAACGAGCATACTCATGGTTACGTACTTCTTCTTCATGCACAACCAGGGAGGGAGGTTGTAGATCCATACAAACACGGGCCAGGTGTTGTGTGTGCTGCTCTGGCTTCCAAACGGATTGAGTCCGTCAGTGCTCACGCCCAGCCTGAGGTTCCTTGCTCTTTCCCAAAATGTTGGTAATATTGTAGGTCCAACGCCTTCCACTGGCAAGCATCCGAAGGGTGCCTCAACATTTCCTCCTTCTCCGGATCATCGTCTTCCGGCCTCTTTCTTTCCGCGTGCCAGCGCATGAGCTGTGCTTCCTTAGGGTCTGCGAAATACCGCTGCAAACGAGGAGTTAGAGGAAAGTACCACACCACCTTCCTAGGAGCTTTCTTGGTCCCTCTCTTGTATCGAGAGGTCTTGCACACCGGACACGTGGTCTTCTCTGTGTACTCGCCCCGGTAGATGATGCAATCATTTATGCAGACGTGGTATTTCACGTGCGGTAGATTGAGAGGGCACACGACTTTCTTCGCCTCAGCGATACTAGTCGGACATGTGTTCCCCTTCTTGGGAAGAATATCGTGCCAGAATACAATGTTGTCGTCGAAACATTCGTCGGTCATTTTGTGTTTCGCCTTCATCTCCAGAGCCCTAAGCGTTACATTTAGACGGGTATCCCCGTCGTTGCATCCGTCAAACAATGGAGTGACCGCGTCTTTCTCCATTTGCACCAGTTTAGCCTTCTCTCTACCGGCGGCTCGGGCGTTACTCGTCTCCTTGAGAAGCAGATCTTGGACATGAGGGTCTCGCAACCAGCTCGAATCATGGTCGGCACCACCTTGATCATCTTCGTGTCCATGCCCGACGCCACCTTGATCATCTTCGTGTCCATGTCCAGTGCCACCACCCTGATCTTCGTGATCGTGACTGGCGTCTTGATCTTCGTGATCATCACTGGCATCTTGATCTTCGTGATCATCACGTATCCATCGAGTGTAGCCATCCATGAAACTACGTCGAAGCAGGTGCCACTCCAGCATTCCGGAATCATGCCTTATCAGATACATCAGCTTGCAGTCCCGACATGGACATCTTATCTCTGTCTTGTTTGCACGTTCCATGTCGGCCCTCGCGCATGTCATCCACCTATCCACGCGGGCTTTGTTGATCAGTGGTCGGACCATGGCCGCCTGCGTGGTACAAAGAGCAAGAGAATAATTAGAGCATATATGGACGTGGATCACCGGAAAAATTCGGCATGACCTCCCCTAAAAATAGGACATCTGCGAGTGCCAGAAATTCGCCGGAAAAGAAATAAATCGACATTCCGGCGAAACATTGGCATCTCAAATGAAATCCCTGCACAAAAAGTAGCACCACAACACAATCATATAGTCGGTGTCTCCGACAACGCGCATACATGCAAGCAACGCCTTCACGCTTCCTCCAACAACGACTTGCGCAAGAGAGCCGGAGGAGAAGTAAATGGACATGTTGTAGATCTAGAGGAGCAAGAGACTTCACTTACATATGGGTGTCAACCAATGGATGTTGAGCAAGCTTCTATGGTGAATCAATGGGGGAAATGAGGTGGGGAGGAGGAGGGGGGCGACCAGATTTGTCTTGGTGGAGGAGGAAGAAGTGACACAAGTGAGTGGGGTGGTAGTTGCCTCCATGTGCAAAAAGCTGGAAAAAAGTGGTGCCATCTTATGCGAGGCGCATATTGAACAATATGCGCCTCCTATAATTCAAACTATAGGAGGCGTATATAGCAATATGCGCCTCGCATATGCGGCCACCTACCACCGCCCAGGCCCGCATGAGTTACTTGAGGCGCATATGGCCATATGCGCCTCGCATATTATCAAATATAGGAGGCGCATATAGCCATATGCGCCTCGCATATTCGTGCACCTACCAACATGCGGGCCCACACTGATTATGCGAGGCGCATTCTGTCCATATGCGCCTCGCCTATCTGATATATAGGAGGCGCATATGACTAGAATGCTCCTCGCATAATATGGGGATGCTAGATTCTGTCCGTACAGGGATTATAGGAGGCGCATTCTTGTCATATGCGCCTCGCCTATTTTTATACTAGAGGCGCATATCGCAAAGAGCGCCTCGCCTATTTTTATAGGAGGCGCATATGCTAAATGTGCCTCGCATAAGCATGTCTCCTATAGCCTTTTCTCTAGTAGTGAAGCACAAGCATCAAGTTACTAAGACAAGGCATCGTGGGAGCACTTGATGTTGTATGATATGGATAGACCTAGATCGAGTGTTCACTACTTCGTGGGACCTAGACCTAGATCGAGTGTTTACCGGGGACCTAGACCCATCGCCGGTGACCTAGAGCTAGGTAGCATTGCTGTTGTGGTGACTTAGATTGAGCACAGACGCACAATCGTGTAACATGGAGGAGATGCATTTAGATAGGTCAATGGGCATTACCCATGAACCTGCCGCCACAATCACTGCCCTTGTTTCCAGGGAGGGGAGAGGATAATATGGTCGCTGGGCAGGGGAGCGGATTTGCTGGTTTCCATGGAGGGTTGATACGTCGGAAACGTATCTATAATTTTTGATGTTCCATGCTCGTTTAGTATCTACTTTGCTTTGCTTTGTCTACACTTTGAGGTATTTTTATATGTTTTCTGGTAATAACCTATTAACAAGATGCCATAGTGCTAGTTGCCTGTTTTTCTGTTTTTGGTTCCAGAAAAGGCAAAAAATCAATATTCTTGGAATTGGACGAGACAAAATCCAAAGTTAATATTCTACCGTGGGGAACATGGAGCCAAAGTGCGAGACGGAGGGGAGCCACCAGGGGGGCACACCCCCTGGCCACGCAGCTAACCCTAGCCCACGCATGGGGGGTGCAACCGCCCTGGGTGCCCCCTGCCTCGCCTCTTCGCCTATAAAGATCCCCCGATACCTAAACCATAAGTACCCGATCAATCTTCCACGAAACAGTCTGGAGCCGCCTCCACCATCGTCCCTAGATCGGGGGGATATCGGGGGGATCTGGAGTTCTTCCCAGCAACCTGCCGGAGGGGAGATAATCCTGGAGGCCTTCTTCTTCATCATGCCGGCCTCCGGTATGAAGCGTGAGTAGTTCCACCTTGGACTATGGGTCCATGTAGTAGCTAGATGGTTGTATCTTCTCCTTTGTGCTACCATGTTTAGATCTTCTGAGCTCCTTTCATGATCAAGATCATCTATTTGTAATCATGCATGTTGTGTTTGCGGGGATCCGATGGATATTGAGATAACTATATCAGATTGATTAATTGTTTTTTCTTATTGATTCTATTATGTCTGTGTTGTTTGTGATCTTGCATGCTCTTTAGTAGCTATCTTGGCCAAGTAGATTCTAGTGACTCCAAGAGGGGGTACTTATGCTCGATAGTGGGTTCATGCCTCTATTTAATCTGAGGGAAGTGATAGAAATCTCTAAGGTTGTAGATATGTTGTTGCTACTAGGGAGAAAACAACAGTCTCTTGTTCATGGAACAAGTGGATTTTTTACCTTACAGACTTTGCTTAAAGCAGTTATCCGTTGCTTGCAACTTAATACTGCAGGGGGGTCGGATGATAACCTGAAGGTGGATTACTAGTCATAAATGTAGTTGGATGGCGGTCTATGTATCTTTTTGTATTGCCCAATCGAATCTCCTAGGATCATGAATGTCTAGTATTGCATTGTTATGCCTTGCTCAGTCCTGTCAATTGCCCTGCTGTAATTTGTTTACCCAGCATGCCATGTTTTTTATCTTAAGGAGAACACCTCTAGTGAACTATGGACCTCGGTCCAATCTTTACAATTGATACATCTTCCACTATTATTGTTTACCTTTCTGCAAACCACCATTACCTTCCACACCATACAGTTAATCCTTTGTTTTCAGCAAACCAGTGAGATTGACAACCTCATTGTTCGTTGGGGCAAAGTCTTGAGTTTGTTTTGTGTAGGTTTCCAAGTTGCTAGCAACACCTTTGAGTCGTTTCCTTCCTCATACTGGTTCGATAACCTTGTTTTCTTACTTAGGAAAGACTTGCTGCTGTGCTCAACACACCTTCCTCTTGGGGAGTCCCAATCAAGCTCTACATTTATCTGAGCCACCATCAAGATTTTCTGGCACCATTGTCGGGAATAAAGAAGAAGAGGCTCCCATGTTAACGACGCGCCATCATAGATTTTCTGGCTCCGTTTCCGGGGAGGCTAAGGACGGCTTCACAAGGGGAGTCCTGCATAACCTTTCTCTTTACTTTGTTTTTGTTTTGCTTAGTTTCTTTTGCTTGGTTTTGTTTGCTTCTTTTTATCAAAAACTCCAAAAACTTATTTTAGTTTGGTTTGCTTTCTCTTATAAAACACAAAAAAATTAGTCCCTGCTCTAGTTGTTGCTACTGCTGTTGGCTTGCTCCACTTTTGCCAAAATGAACTCTGCTGAGAACACCAAGTTGTGTGACTTCACTAGCACAAACAACAATGATTTCCTGAGTAAACCTATTGCTCCACCTGCTCCTGATGCTACCCTTTATGAAATTAAGCCTGCTTTGTTGAATCTTGTGATGAGAGAGCAATTTTCTGGTGCTAGTTCTGATGATGCTGCTTCCACCTTAATAACTTTGTTGAACTTTGTGAGATGCAAAAATATAAGGAGGTAGATGGAGATATTTTAAGCTCAAGTTGTTTCCTTTCTCCTTGAGAGGAAAAGCTAAAGAATGGTTGCTTTCCTTGCCTAGAAATAGTATTGATTCTTGGATTAAGTGCAAAGATGCTTTTATTAGAAAATACTATCCTCCTGCTAAGGTTATATCTATGAGAAGTGAAATGATGAAATTTAAACAACTTGATAATGAACATGTTGCTCAAGCTTGGGAAAGAATGAAATCTTTGGTTAATAATTGTGCCACTCATGGACTTATTGCTTGGATAATTATCCAGAATTTTATGCAGGTTTAAACTTCTCCTCAAGAAACCTGTTGGATTCAGCTGCTAGAGGTACCTTTATGACCATTATCTTGGGTGCTGCAACAAAGCTCCTTGATAATATGATGGTTAATTATTATGAATGGCACACTGAGAGAGCTCCACATGGTAAGAAGGTAAATTTTGTTGAAGAAACCTCCTCTTTGAGTGATAAGATTGATGTTATCATGGCTATGCTTGTTAATGGAAAAGCTCCTATTGATCCAAATAATGTTCCCTTAGCCTCTTTGGTTGCTCAAGAAGAGCAATTTGATGTGAACTTCATTAGAAACAACAATTTCAAGAATAATGCCCATAGGTATAATTTTGGTAGTAACAACAATTATAGGCCTTATCCTCCTAATAATCGCAATACATATGGAAACTCCTACAACAATTCTAGAAGTGCTCCCTCTGAACTAGAAGTCATGCTTAAAGACTTTATTAGTAAACAAACCATTTTGAACCAGACTATGGAGGAAAATCTTATGAATCTTGAGAAAAAATATTTCCTCTTAGTCTGAAGCACAGTCCTCTTTGATTAATAAAATGGCCGCTAAACCTAAAACTTTGGAAAGTACCTTTGCTACTACTCATGCTATACAAGTTACTATTAATGAAAATGCTAAACTTTTAGCCCAACTACATGCTAAGTGGGAAAGAGAAGCTCAAATTGCTAGAAATAATAGTGTGTGCACTATCACCACCACCAATATGGATGCCACTAAACCACAAGAAGTCCCTATTGCTCCTACCACAATGCCTAAACCAATGAGTCTACTACTAGTGATGCTAAGTTTGATTTTGATCTTGATGGTTGCAATATTTCTGAAGTGATTATGTTCCTACAAAATCTTGCTAGAAGTCCTGATGCTAGTGATATGAATGTAGCTCTCATCAAACACATTAGCGATACTCTTATTAAAATTAAGGAAGAAAAGTTGAAACACAAAGCCTCTATTCCTTGGAAAGTAAAAGATAGTTGGGAACCCATCATTAATATGCAAGTGAATGACTTTGATCTCAAAGCTTCTTGTGACCATGGTTCTAGTGTCTCTATTATGCCTATAAAGATTTATGAAATGCTTGATTTGCCAGCCTTGGAAGAGTGGGGATGTCCCACTTAATGATAACGATAAAAAGAAACTCATGGGGAGTGTTAATGATGTTCTTATTATGGTTAACAATGCTTATGTCCTTGTTGATTTCTATGTTTTGGATGTTGAATACAATGCTTCTTGTCCTATTACTTTGGGAAAACCTTTTCTTAGAACTGTTGGTTCCATCATTGATATGAAAGAAGGCACCATTAAATATCAATTTACATTCAAGAAAGGTATTGAACACTTCCCTATGAGGAGAGATAAGTTTCTTTTTTATCCTCCTTTGAAATCAAGGTTTGATGTTAATGCTTCTTCATTTGAAAATACTTGATTCTGGCTTCTTTTGCCTAACTTAAAGGCGTTAAATAAAAGTACTTATTGGGAGATAACCCAAAACTTTTCTTTAGTCTTGGAAGTTATTACCTCTGTAGTGACCTCTCCTTATCCTTTTTATTTGCTTTTTGTGCCAAGAACAACCTGTAATGAGAGGGAAGTAAGATTTGTGGAGTTGCTGTCCCGAAACAGATTTTTGTGCTCTACCGTCAAAATTCGTGCAAAATATCTGTAAGTCAGATTGAGCTGATATTTTCTTATTAAATCCCCCAGTATGTTATATAACTTTCGTTAGTTCAACACATTTTGATTCGAGCAACATAAGGTCTTCGAAAAAATCGGTTTCTACCTGCTGCTCTGTTTTAACAGATTTCTGCCATTATTTGCATCTGCTTCTTATTGATTCCTTTTTGTGTTCTTTTTGGGAAATTGAGCTTTTTGATGGAATTTCTACAGTATCTTGTGTTTTTAGTGAAAGTTTTCCTGTTCTAAAACAAAAACCCAAAGGTCTATTATCTTTTGAATACACTAATGTTGCTAATGAAGATTGTGTGAAGTTTTGTATGAAGAAAAATTTTCAGGTGTAGAGAAAGAATGATGTAATGAGATGAAGAATGCACAAAATCTCAAGCTTGGGGATGCCACCCCATGTCACCCCAAGAAATATTCAAGAGGTATAAGCTTCAAAGCTTAGGGATGTCGAAGGCATCAAATTCTTCATCAATAAAGATCTCAGGTCTTTCTAGACACTTCGTTTTTATTGTTTCATGAACTGTTGTGTTGTTCTTGGAGAGTCTTAGTTTTCGTTTTATTTTTCTTAGTTTGCTTCAATAAATTAGTTTGGACCCCCGTTCTCGCTATGTTGTTTCAAAAAAGTTGATTGGTGTTGGAGAGGAGTAGAAAGTTCTTGCTTGAATAGTACAAGAGGAGCTTTCTTTGACTATGAGATAGACTTTAGCATGTCATGCTAGATGTTATTTTGTCTTTATGCTTAGTGATTATTGATATAGCATGACTTGTGCCAAAAAATTAGGACTGCTTAATGTGCCTTGAAGGAATCATGCGTTGTTTTAGCATACAAAAGCATAATATTGTGGTATTCTCCTTTGATGTTTTGTTTGGGTTGACTTGGCACATGCTCACACCATGTTATGACTATGAACAAGTTACCATAGCCTCTATGATCATTTAGTCCTTGACTTGTAGTACCACTTTATGCTTTGATTAGTAATGTTTTTTCGCTCTGCATGATTATGGCCATTATTGCTCTCTTAGTTGGTCGCTCCCAGTCTTTTGCTAGACTCCACTTGTATGAGTAAGCTCTACTCATGCATACAACTCCAAGAAACAAAGTTATTCCAAAGGGTCCACTATAATTTCCTATGCATGGTGTGTTACATCATTCCAAGCATATTCTTGTTTTCATCTATCTTCCAATTAAAAAGTTGTTTTTGTTATGTGAAAACTTAGTGATTAAATATGTCACAAACTTGATGTCACACTTTATTTTTCTTGCCCCTAATAAACTTGAACCATTGTGTCATCTATGTTGTATATGCTTGCACTTATACGTTCGAATTAGCAGAACCGTGCTGTCACGGGGAACGCTTTCAACATTGCACTTGTACTTTGTACATAGTTGATATCATGCTCTTTTGTTTATGGATGTCGTCGATGTGAAATAAAAGGGGATCTTGTAAGTCCATGGAGTTATGTATGTGTGTTAGAGAAACGCCTGGGCCGCTAGCTTAAGCCATGTCTAATCATAGTGGAAACTTGCAGCATCACCATAGTGAGAACTCTGAAGCTTTCTTCTTATAAAAAAAGAGACATATTGAAAAGAGGAAAGAGAGAAAAAAGCACCATTTTCCCATGGTAAATAAGAAGATTGCTGAGATGCACATTGTCTACTTGCCTTGTCATTTTTATTATGGGATAACTCCAATATCATGTGCAAGGGGTACCCCGTTGGCGGTTCTCTATGATACACATGTTCTTACTATGACAAGAACTTACAGGTGAATAAAGTTGAGTAGCATGAGGAGCGGCCCTCGTATTCAAGGGACATGAGATTGCCAACTTATAATTTGTCAAGCATATATTCCATAGTTTGTTCACTTTAACCTTAATCACTTCAAGATGCTTATGATAGGGGCAATGAGAGCTGAAAGCTAACAAGTACCATAATTTTTAGAAGCTATTTATGAGACTTGAAATCCCTGCTTCCCTTATGAAGGGCCTTTCTTCCACTTTTATATTGAGTCTCCAGCTTCTATCCTTAGGCACCAATTAAGAGAGCATAGTTTTCAATCTTATTTCTATGTGCATTGTCCCAAAACTTATTGATTGATTCATATTGTTGATATTGCTTGCTCTTGAACTATTTGTATCTAGTCACTCTTATGAACTTTGAAGGTGTCCTATGCATTTATTTTCTACTCCATGATGACGAAGCTGAATTTCACTATGCTGTGTTTTATATATGTGAAATAAAACAAACATCATTCAATGCATTGTTATTCATGATCTTTGTTTGTAACCTTTCATGTTGCATGCATAGTTACTTTGTCTTACTGTTAGAACTTCTTCTTTCATGATCATGTTTAGAGTACTTTGATACCAACTTTTAATGCTTGCAACTGGTTTGATCTTGATTTTGATGGTGCATGTCACCTAAAAAATTATTTGTTTTTATCACTTACCTACTTGAGGACGAGCAGGAGTTAAGCTTGAGGATGCTTGATACGTCGGAAACGTATCTATAATTTTTGATGTTCCATGCATGTTTAGTATCTACTTTGCTTTGCTTTGTCTACACTTTGAGGTATTTTTATATGTTTTCTGGTACTAACCTATTAACAAGATGCCACAGTGATAGTTGCCTATTTTCATCTATTTTTGGTTCCAGAAAAGGCATAAAATCAATATTCTTGGAATTGGATGGGACAAAAGCTAAAGTCAATATTGTACCGTGCGGAACATGGAGCCAGAGATGAGGAGGGACCACCGGGGGCCACACACACCGCTCACGGCTAAACCTAGCCCGCCTCGGGAAAAGCAAGGTGTGCCCCTGGTGCCTCGCCTCTTCGCCTATAAAGAGCCCCCGATACCTAAACCCTAAGTACCCGATCAATCTTCCACGAAACAGTTTGTAGCCGCCGCCACCATCGTCAATAGATCAGGGGGATCTGAAGTTCTTCCCGACAACCTGCCAGAGGGGCGATCATCCCGGAGGACTTTTTCTTCATCATGCCAGCCTCCAGTATGAAGCGTGAGTAGTTCCACCTTGGGCTACAGGTCCATGTAGTAGCTAGATGGTTGTATCTCCTCCTTTATGCTACCATGTTTAGATCTTGTGAGCTCTGTTCATGATAAAGATCATCTATTTGTAATCATACATGTTGTGTTTGCGGGGATCTGATAGATATTGAGATTACTATGTCAGAGTGATTAATGGTTTTGTCTTATTGATTCTATCATGTCTGTGTTGTTTGTGATCTTGCATGCTCTCCATTTCTAGTAGCTATCTTGGCCAAGTAGATGCTAGTGACTCCAAGAGGGGGTACTTATGCTTGATAGTGGGTTCATGCCTCTATTTAATCTAAGGGAAGTGATAGAAATATCTAAGGTTGTAGATGTGCTGTTGCTACTAGGGAGAAAACAACGGTCTCTTGTTCATGGAACAAGGGGATTGTTTACCTTACACACTTTGCTTAAAGAAGTTATCCGTTGCTTGCAACTTAATACTGTAGGGGGCTTGGATGATAACCTGAAGGTGGATTACTAGTCATAAATGTAGTTGGATGGAGGTCTATGTATCTTGTTGTATTGCCCAATCGAATCTCATAGGATCATGAATGTCTAGTATTGCATTCTTATGCCTTTCTCAGTCCTATCAATTACCCTATTGTAATTTGTTTACCCAGCATGCCATGTTTGTTTATCTTAAGGAGAACACCTCTAGTGAACTATGGATCCCGGTCCAATCTTTACCATTGATATCTTCCAGTGTTACTGTTTCCCTTTCTGCAAACCACCATTACCTTCCACACCATATAGTTAATCCTTTGTTTTCAGCAAACTCGTGAGATTGAAAAGCTCATTGTTCGTTGGTGCAATGTCTTGAGTTTGTCTTGTGCATGTTTCCAAGTTGCTAGCAACACCTTTGAGTCATTTCCTTCCTCCTACTGGTTTGATAACCTTGGTTCCTTACTGAGAGAATACTTGCTACTGTGCTCATCACACCTTCCTATTGGGGACTCCCAATGAAGTTGTACATTGATCTGAGCCACCATCAAGGGTACCGGATTTGGTGGTCGCATGGGATAGTAGAGTGGTGGGACTGCGGATGGTTAAGCAATCAGCACCATGACGATTCGGTCCCACGCAGGATTGTATTTTAGTCAAACTGTTAGTGGTCTCGCCTGAATTTCAAAACCATCCTAAAAAATTCAAATAAAAAATAAAAAATGTGAAGCATCCACCAAGGATGTGATGTGGAAATGCATCATCCCATTTTTAATGAATACTAGAGAGCATTTAGTTGCCAAACCATTTTTAATAAATATTAGAACCTCTTGGTGCAACCCCCGCGATATAAATAAGTTTATGCCGGACTAGCTGGAGGGGGGCCTAAATTTAGCCTGGAGTTACCTCGTAGCTATATCGGGAATTTTCCAAAAAATCATTTCCATGTATAAAGCATGGAATTTATTCACATATCCAACAAGATATTTAGAAGACCCGGCACATAGCCAGGAACCCTAACTGTCGTGATATCGGCTGAATTTTGAAACCGGCCTTAGAAATTCAAAAAAAATCAAAAAATGTGAAACCTTCACACATTGCCATTGTATGTTGGCTAGTTGCATGCAAAAATAATAAACATGGCATATGGAGATTATTCTAAAAAATTGTTCACAAAAATCACCTACTGTCTTCGAGGATTCATGGCTTTCAAGGAAAATGAGCTAGGTCCTGACCACAACCATGGCATAGTTTGTTGGGAATATGCCCTAGAGGCAATCATGTATGATGAGATTTCCCATTGTATTCATAAAGATATTAAGTAGTCCTTGTATAAACATCTGATGTGTATCATTGAATATGTGATTCGGTTGTGGAACTATGCATTCATGTTGTTTGTACTAAATATCCTTGGTCATCGAAGTTGTGCTGGACACACAACTTAGACCAATGTGAAAGATGGCTTGATGACTTGGTTCCACTTGTCATGAGCATGGAGATGCTATTCCAACTTACACAGATTCGGCTAAAGAGTTTAGCGAGTCGGATTGACCCATATTGAGGTACAACGAACAAGTTGTCATTTGTATATCTCAATCAATGTAATACTTAGACCTGAGGTTGTTGCACAGTCCAAGTTGAGGATCACCGACTTAGGTTACATCAACGCTGATCCGTGGCTGGGCGATTATAAAGGCGGGGTTCGATTCGAGAATCAAGCTGCGTGATGTGAATAACGAAGATGGGATTTTTCCTCTTCACTCGGAGAGATATTCTCTGGGCCCTCTCGTGAGATATGATTCGGAAAGCATGGCCATGCACGACTCGGTTAAGTGTTAAACCGAGGCGATCGACTAAGAGTTAGTCGGGTGAATCACTTATCTTGGATCGAGAAGAGAGTTGGACTATTTAATGGATGGAAATTATTCGCCTATAGTCTTACAAGGTATATCGTGAGGCAAAAGGGACTCGGACGTAAGTAGCATTGGAAAGGCAAGTCGTCATAACTCTTTGGTACTTGGGAGTGACGTTACGCTAGGAGCCGCTCTGGATCGATTGAGAGTCGGACTCCAATCGTGTCCAAGTAGCCATGAGCCTGCGGGGTCACACACTTAAGAGCGGGAGCATGTTCGGATTGGATCTGAACCTGTAATCTGGTTGGGTTGGACCTAAACCGGATTAGGAATGAGTTAGTGAGTTAGACTCACGGTGACTAGTGTTATATGGGCTTTAGTGAATGGGTCGCGCGAGCAGAGCCCACGTTCACTCCCTATATATAGTGGAGCACCGTAACCCAGAAAGGTTAATCGTTGTTCGGTTAGGTCATTCCATGTGTTGGAAACCCTAGCTCCACAGCAGTCCTACCGTCGATACGAACCTAGCAGTTCGCCGCTGGTGCTCCTCCTTGTACGTGTGGATACCAGCAGAGGTGCTGTGCGATCAGCACCAGGACGATCGGATCGTGAGGACTGCACTGCATCAACTAACGCGCTTCATCAGTAATCCGCAACTGCGCGTCTAGTGGTAAACCTCGTGGCCTTCTACCTTAGCTAGATCTTGGGATCACCACGTTAGATGAAATTTTTTGTTTTATCTATGCGTGGCCCAACAGTGGTATCAGAGCGATAGCTTCTAGTTTTAGGCTCGAGATCTCGCATATGTGATATGTGGTTGGTTGTAGATGAGATCTATGTGCTGTTTGGTGGTCGATCTATGAGATAGATCGGTTTTGTACGAAGTTTATTGGATCAACTGTGCTCGGGGAATGGTAGATCTGATTTCCGTGATCATATTGCTGAGGTCGTGGAACGACATACCCCTACCGGTCGGCTTCCGCCATCGGGGTAGACTGTGACACGTCAATCCAGAAGCGGTGATCGAAGATCAAAGAGTTTGATCGAATCGGAACGATGGTCGGAATCCATGTTCGGATCGTAGATGGGACCGCCGGCTTCGCCCTGTTGTAGCGCCTTAGATGTCGTTGCGAGTTTCACAACGCCGGTAGATATTGTATCTATGCATAACTTGTTTTTGCAGGAAGTTGTGAATGGTATGGTTCATGTGCATGTGATGTATGTGTGTAATCCATACGTGATCTGCGAATCACGGTTTTGTCGACAATTTGGAGCCTAGGTGCTGTCATTTTTATTGTATAACGACCTGCGTGTCGGATTCTCTATGTAATTTACTTTACTAAGCTAGTGTAGTTGTTTGGGGAACCTGGAAGGCATGCAAGGCGTTGTACATGTCGGCGACATGGTGTAAGACGCCAAGTGACAAGAGTTGGCACGAGTCGGATTACAGGCTTTGTGGAGATGGAGATCGCCATGAAGAGAGCCATACCATTTCACATTATAAATGCTTTATTTTGTGTTATTGTTATGTCTCAGTTTTACCTCTATTAGATAGTCCGTAAAATTTAATCCCTCAAAGAAGGTCTAGTCGATTTTCCCGCCAGTGTTTGCACCATCACAAGTCGGACATTTTTGGTAGTGGGCTCATAAAATTGAGGTGGTTCCAATTCTTTCCAACTAGGTGGATTCGAGTCATACTCTTACTGCGGAAACACTCGGTAAGCTAGACGGGTCTATCACAACGGTTGTGGGGCTTGGGGAAAAGTCGGATGGGAGCCAGGGCATGTGATGCCACCCGTCCAACAGGAGTCACATGAGATGCGATTGAAAAGGAGTTGTCTACCTAGATCACTTGGCGGCTAGCGGTGATGCTAAAGCTCACTAGCCGACTTGCTTATTTAGGATCCTGAATCACTAAGCAACCATCGTAGGGGTGTTGGTTCTAGTGGGAGCATAAAATATTAAAATGTTTAATATGCTTGCTCTTTTATGAATACATGTCTTAAGTGTTTTGCATATTATCTGTTGTAGATCATGGCACCAAGTAGCAGTCACTCTCAGATATCCCGTTTTGTGTTGAGAACCATTCTTGAGAAAGATAAACTGAACGACACTAATTTTACCAACTAGTATCGAAATCTGGGAATTGTTCTCAAACAAGAAAAGAAGGACCATGTCCTATACAACCCACTTCCAGATGAGCCGAATGAGAATGCGACTGTCGCTGCCACCAATGCCTACCGTCGGGCTAAGGATGAGTCCACGAATATTAGCTGTCTTATGCTTGCTCACATGGAACCGGACTTGCAAAAGCAGTTCGAGCATGTTGAGGCCTACGATATGATTGAAAGCCTTAAAAGTATGTTCCAGGCTCAGGCGAAGACTGAGAGGTATCAAGTCTCTCAGGCTTTCCTGAGTTTCAAGCTTAAGGATGGTGATCCACTGAGTCTGCATGTGATCAAAATGGTTGGTTATGTGCAGTCTCTGGAGAGGCTTGGCTACCCCATTAGCGAAGAGTTCGCTACGGATATAATTCTGAACTCTCTTCCTAGTGCATATGGGCAGTTCATTTCGAACTACCACATGCATGGTATGGATAAGAAGCTCACTGAGTTACATGGGATGCTCAAGCAGGCAGAGGCGGATCTCAAGAAGGGCGCCAGTCAAGTGTTGATGGTGCAAAATAAGGATAAGTTCAAGAAGAGTTCTTGGACTAAGAAGAAGGCTAAGTCAGGAGGAAAGCAGGCTCAGGACTCGGTCCCAAGCGCTTCCTCAGGGACTAAACCATCTCCTTCAGCCGGATCCACTTGCTTCTACTGCAAGGCGGATGGCCACTGGAAGAGGAACTGCAGCAAGTACTTGGCCGACAAAGCCAAGAGTGGAGGTATGACATCCGACTAAGGTACACTTGTTTGCAATGTTATAGACATATATCTTGCTGATTCACCTAATAGTTCTTGGGTATATGATACCGGATCAGTTATTCACATCTGCAACTCGTTGCAGGGACTGGTAAGAACTAGGAGCATAGCAATAGGCGAGGTTGATATTCGAGTCGGCAACAAAGCAAGAGTTGCTGCGTTGGAAGTCGGCACGATGCAACTTCATTTACCTTCCGGATTCATTATGGAACTGAATAATTGTTATTATGTTCTAGTGCTTAGTCGAAACATTATTTCTGCTTCATGTTTGATGAGGCAAGGCTATGAGTCAAATATCAAGAATAATGGTTGTTCTTTGTATTTGAATGATATGTTTCATGGCTTTGCACCCGTCTAGGACGGCTTATTTATTTTGAATCTTGATGGTGAGTCGGTTTATAACATAAATGTTAAAAGGTTGAAACCAAATGATCTGAATATGACTTACTTTTGGCACTGTCGGCTTGGTCATATAAGTTGGAAACACATGAAGAAGCTCCATGATGATGGACTCCTAACTTTGTTCGACTTGGAGTCGTTCGAGACATGCGAATCTTGCCTACTCGGCAAAATGACCAATACACCTTTTTCAAAGAGTTGCGAAAGGGCGTCCGAGTTGTTGGGACTAGTACATAGTGATGTATGTGGACCAATGAGCACGACAGCCAGGGGTGGTTATGAGTACTTCATTACCTTCACTGATGATTTGAGTAGGTATGGATATATCTTGATGAAAAACAAGTCGGAAGCCTTTGAAAAGTTCAAAGAATTCTAGAATGAAGCACAGAATCAACTCGGCAAGAAAACAAAGTTTCTTCGGTCGGACCGAGGAGGTGAGTACATGAGCCATGAGTTTGATGACCATCTGAAAAGTTGTGGAATAGTTCCTCAACTTACTCTGCCAGAAACGCCGCAACGGAACGGTGTTTCGGAAAGGCGGAATCGGACCTTGTTGGACATGGTACGATCAATGATGAGTCGGATAGATCTGCCTTTATCATTTTGGGGTTATTGTCTAGAAACAGGGTGTTCACACTAAACAGAGTATCATCAAAATCGGTAGAGAAGACACCGCATGAGATGTGGACAGGCAAAAAGCCGAGTTTGTCTTTTCTTAAGGATTTGGGGTTGTGAAGCATTTGTCAAGCGACTTCAGTCGGACAAGCTTACGGCCAAGTCGGATAAATGTATTTTCGTGGGGTATCCGAGGGAAACCTTGGGTTACTACTTCTCCAACCGAGAAGAGGGCAAAGTGTTTGTCTCACGGAACGGTGTCTTCCTTGAGAAAGAGTTTCTCAATCGGGGAGTAAGTGGGAGCACGGTGCAACTCGAAGAAATTCGAGAGGAACCGGCTAGTAGCGAGTCGGCAAAAACCTTGGAGGTTGAGCCGGTCGTGGCAGCTGAGCTGGCAGCAGCACCTGTACTACGAAGATCGGCAAGATTACGAAGTGTTCATCATGTGTTACTGTTGGACAGTGATGAGCCGGCAAATTATTCGGAAGCGATGGTGGGATCTGATTCCGAGTCATGGCTTGGAGCCATGAGATCCGAGATAAAGTCCATGGATGAAAATCAAGTTTGGAACTTAGTTGATCTGCCAGACGGTGCAAGATCCGTCGAGTGCAAATGGGTCTTTAAGAAGAAAACTGATATGGATGGAAATGTTTCAATCTATAAAGCACGCCTTGTCGCGAAGGGGTTCCGACAAGTTCAAGGAGTTTCTCGCCCGTAGTGATGCTTAAATCAGTTCGGATCATGTTAGCTATAGCGGCCTATTTCGACTACGAGATATGGCAGATGGATGTCAAAACGGCTTTCCTTAACGGAAATTTAACCGAGGACGTGTATATGATACAGCCCGAGGGTTTTGTCGATCCGGCTAATGCTGACAAGGTGTGCAAACTTCAGAAATCCATTTATGGGTTGAAGCAAGCATATCGGAGTTGGAATATTCGCTTTGATGAGGTAGTCAAATTGTTTGGCTTCATCAAGAGTGATCATGATTCTTGTTTGTACAAGAAGTTTAGTGGGAACAAAGTAAATTTTCTAATCTTATATGTGGATGACATATTAATGATTGGAAATGATGTCCAGATGTTGCAAGAAACCAAGGAATCATTGGAAAGGAGTTTCTCAATGAAAGATTTGGGTGAGGCAACATACATCCTCGGAATCCGGATCTATAGAGATAGATCAAGGAGGCTCATTGGATTGAGTCAGAGTACTTATTTGGACAAAGTGTTGAAGAAGTTAATGATGGAATCGTCTAAGAAGGGGTTCTTACCGATGTCCCATGGTGTAAAACATAACAAGACTCAGTGTCCTTCAACAACTGATGAGCGAAGTCGGATGAGTGCGATTCCATATGCTTCTGCAGTCGGATCCATCATGTATGCCATGATTTGTACTAGGCCGGATGTTTCCTATGCTCTATGTGTTGTGAGCAGATACCAGGCTGATCCTGGAGAGATCCACTAGACAGCGGCTAAAAATATCCTAAAGTACTTGAGAAGGACTAAGGATATGTTCTTGGTTTATGGTGGTGAAGATGAACTCCGTGTAAAGGGTTCTCCGGATACGTGTTATCTTACCAGGTTTACGGATGCAAGTTATCTTACCGACTCTGATGATTCTCGTTCGCAATCCGGATACGTGTTTATTATAAACGGAGGTGCTGTGAGCTGGAAGAGTTCCAAACAAGAGACTGTGTCTACGTCTACAACAAAGACTGAGTATATTGCCGCCTCGGAGGCATCAAAGGAAGTTGTTTGGATGAGGAATTTCCTCGTGGATCTTGGTGTGGTTCAGGGCTCGTCCAATCCGTTAGACGTGTATTGTGACAACAATGGTGCTATTGCACAAGCCAAGGAACCTAGACAGCACTAGAAGAACAAGCACATACTCATGTGGTACCACCTGATTCGCCAGTTCGTGGATCAGGGTGATATCAAGTTATGCAAGGTACACATAGATGCAAATATTGCGGATCCATTGACAAAGCCGTTACCACAGCCGAAGCATGAGGCGCACCTGAGAGCCATGGGCATTAGATTCTTAGACATGTGAAGTCAGAAGATTGACTCTAGTGCAAGTGGGAGACTGTTGGGAATATGCCCTAGAGGCAATCATGTATGATGACATTTCCCATTGTATTCATAAAGATATTATGTAGTCCTTGTATAAACATCTGATGTGTATCATTGAATATGTGATTCGGTTGTGGAACTATGCATTCATGTTGTTTGTACTAAATATCCTTGGTCATCGAAGTTATGCTGGACACACAACTTAGACCAATGTGAAAGATGGCTTGATGACTCGGTTCCACTTGTCATGAGCATGGAGATGCTATTCCAACTTACACAGATTCGGCTAAAGAGTTTAGCGAGTCGGATTGACCCATATTGAGATACAACGAACAAGTTTTCATTTGTATATCTCAATCAATGTAATCCTTAGACCTGAGGTTGTTGCATAATCTGAGTTGACGATCACCGACTTAGGTTCTGTCAAACGCTGATCCATAACTGGGCAGTTATAAAGGCAGGGTTCAGGTCGACTGAGAATCAAGCTGCGTGATGTGAATAACCAAGATGGGATTTTGCCCCTCCACTCGGAGAGATATTCTCTGGGCCCTCTCGTGAGATATGATTCGGAAAGCATGGCCATGCATGACTCGGTTAAGTGTTAAACCGAGGCGATCGACTAAGAGTTAGTTGGGTGAAACACTTATCTTGGATCGAGAAGAGAGTCGGATTATTTAAGGGATGACAATTATTCGCCTATAGTCTGACAAGGTATATCGTGAGGCAAAAGGGACTCGGACGTAAGTCGCATTGGAAAGGCAAGTCGTCATGACTCTTTGGTACTTGGGAGTCGGCACGTTCTGCTAGGAGCCGCTACCGACTGATCGATTGAGAGTCCGACTCCAATCGTGTCCAAGTAGCCATGAGCCTGCGGGGTCACACACTTAAGAGCGGGAGCATGTTCGAATTAGATCTGAACCTGTAATCTGGTTGGGTTGGATAAACCGGATTAGGACTGAGTTAGTGAGTTGGACTCACGGTGACTAGTGTTATATGGGCTTTAGTGAATGGGTCGCGCGAGCAGAGCCCATGTTCACTCCCTATATATAGTGGAGCACCATAACCCAGAAAGGTTAATCGTTGTTTGGTTAGGTCATTCCATGTGTTGGAAACCCTAGCTTCACAGCAGTCCTACCATCGATACGAACCTAGCAATTCGCCGCTGGTGCTCCTGCTTGTACGTGTGGATACCAGCAGAGGTGCTGTGCGATCAGCACCAGGACGATCGGATCGTGAGGACTGCACTGCATCAACTAACGCGCTTCATCAGTAATCCGCAACTGCGCGTCTAGTGGTAAACCTCGTGGCCTTCTACCTTAGCTAGATCTTGGGATCACCACGTTAGAGGAAAAGTTTTGTTTTATCTCTGCGTGGCCCAGCACAGTTTTCTTTAATGTGCCCATATTCCCCACATGCGTGTATCTTGTGATGTAAGACAATTTTGATTCATGAAGTTTTCACATTCTCTGTATGAAAAATCCATTTTCCATTTTCCCGGTACTAAAAAGGGCTTATTTTGTGAAGCATCCACCAAGGATGTGATGTGAAAATGCATCACCCCATTTTTAATAAATATTAGAGAGCATTTAGGTACCAAATCATCAATTGGATTCATCTAGAACCTCTTGGCATAACCCCTTAGCATTTAGGTATCGTTCAAATTTTGAAATCGTCCTTAGAATTTATTCCATCCACACATCATGCATCTAGCGGTCAAAAAAATTGGGGTTCGGTCCTCGCCTCGCACCATAGAGAAAATTCTCGTGGCCAAATTTTCCTGGATGCGCACGCAAATTCTCGCGCCACAGAGCGAAATGAAACTTTCACGCGCTGATATTACCGTTCAGCCATCCCTCATAGGCCAACCCAAGCATGCACGCAGAGGGCATGTACGTAATCTATGCAAAAACCTCCTTTATCCCCGCACCACTAGGAGAAAGATCCAACCCCCTACCAACGCCACCACGCCCACCCCACCCATCCACCCCGCAGCCGCCCGTCGTAGCCTCCAACCCTCATCGTTGTCCGTCCGGTGAGTGGTTATCTAGCCGTCGCCCTAGCCCATCCTCACATTTCCGTTTTCCTGCCATGCCTTGAAGCTCGTAGATCTACTGCCTCGCCATGGAGTACCGCAATATCATCGTCTGTTGTGGGAATGACCACGGTAGTCGCTACCAGGGCTAGCGATTGATTCGATGTAGGGCAAGAGCGAGTCGCCATCCGCGGATCGAGATTAGGAAAGACACAATGTTTACCCAGGTTTGGCCCCCATAGGGTAAAGACCTACTTCCTGCTTGTTTGTATTGATGACGTATGAGATTACAAGGTGGGCGAGCTTGGTGTCTGGGTGGCGAGTCATTTGGATGGGGTAACTAATAGCTCGTGATTTCAAGGGGAACCGTAAGGAGGCTTATATAGGGATGAATCGTTAGGGTTTTACAGGATCTCAACCAAAATAGCAAGGGTTTCGTAAGGTTGACCTAATCCCACTGGCCTAGCTACGGTCTTGGGCCTTCGCGTCCAGTCGCCGGTCTTCTTCGAAGCCTCCTTTCAAGTTGTCATCATTGCTGGCCCACTCGACATTGTCTTGGGCCAGTCGCTTCCTACCTTCATGGATACCCCGATTGGCATATTCCCATCAGTAGTCCCGAGTGCATCAGGGGTTCAGCGTAGGAGTCAACTTGGCAGTCAGAGTATGTGAATCAGGGTGGACGCCCAGTCGAATCGGTGACGAACTCCTCCATTGAAGGGAGAAACTTTTATTCTTCAATCATAGGTGTGGATAATCAATTTTCTTCAAGTATCCTCGCTTCGTCGACTGGAGTAAGCCAGTAGTACAGGCGAGTGGTCAATTTGGCCGAAGTTGGACCGTCAACATGGTCAAATAAGCTATTAGATAATTTCTAACGGTAACTTTAGCGATTTTACTGCGAAGTAACGGCTAATCCCATGATTATTGGAGAGGTGGGGCTATAAATGGAGAGAGGTAGAGGAAAATGAGGATCACATTGTGCCCTTCTCATTCTTGGTTTTCTTATCCATTCGCAACCGCTTCCGATCTGCATCTCGGATCTCAGCGAGCTTGTCCTAATGGCGCCCTCTTGGTCCATATCCAAATGGACCATAGACAACCTGATGCGCTTCTAGGACGCAGGGATCCTCACCAAGGGCAACTGGCGAGCTCTGCTGTCCGGCGAGAGCGAGCCCAAGCCATGGCCTGGCGAGTTTATCTCGTTCGTCAACCAATTAGAATGCAACCTAGGCTTTCCCACCTCCCTCTTCTTGAGGCGCTTCCTTCATTTTTATCTTATTAAGCCCTCCGATCGAGGTCCCCACAACATCGAGCAGATCGTGGTCTTCATCGCATTCTACGAGTCGTACCTAGGGTGTCACCCGTACTTACTCCTTTGGCTCGAGTTCCATGCCGGACTAGTCGCGAGGGGAA
This sequence comes from Avena insularis, assembly GCA_023614405.1. NCBI lineage: Eukaryota > Viridiplantae > Streptophyta > Magnoliopsida > Poales > Poaceae > Avena > Avena insularis. The sequence goes on along the minus strand of CM042689.1, from coordinate 241,815,166 downwards.
GGAAGGGCCTCTGCTAGTGGCCGGCGGCATCACCTTCCAAGTGAAGTCCTCCACCAGCTTCTTCAAATTAATGTTGCCAAAGAAGGAAGCCAACAACTAGAAGAAGTCCTGGTTTTATGTCAAGGAGTAAACTCCGTCCGGGGAGGTGGCGATCCCGGCGTACACCATAGAACTAAGTACTCCGCGGTTACTGTAACACCCCAGTTTTCTTTAATCTTTAATCAGGGTTTTGTTTGTGAATTCATGAGCATCATCATTTAAATTGTGCATTGAAGAAAACAAATCAAACCCTAAAACCCTAATCCTTTCCCTCTATTTGAAATCAATTCAAATGGTTTTGTATTTGAAAACTACCAAAACATTGGAACCCAAATTGATTAAAAGGGTCTCTACAATGTTTTGAATATTTGCAAGGTTCTGGTATTTTTGAAATGATCAAAAACAGATTTGAAATGAGTTTACAAAAGAAAGAAATAACAAAACTAAAAAGAAAAAGTTTCTGCAAAATAAAATAGCATCCAACACTCTCTGGGCCGAGCCCAGCTTGCCTCTCTCCCTCTCCCCTTCTCTCTTCCGCACTGTGCAGCAAACTGCAACCGCAGCCGGCCCACGCGCGGCCCACCCAGCCCAGTACCACTTCAGTGCCGCTCCCTGTCGTCTTCCTCCTCCGGCAAGTAGCTGTCTATCGCCGCCTCTGCCGCCCGATGCCGCCTGCCGCGCCGCGATGCCCGCCACCTCTCTCTGAAGGGGATAAGGACCTCGCCATGCCGTGCCCTCTCTTCTCATCTCCATTTCCCTCTCTCCCTTGCTCTATGGCGCTCGCACACAGAAGAAGCCGAAACCCTAGCTGCCAATCTCGCCGACGCTCCATCATCTCTGACTGCCCCGAGGCCAGCCGTGCATGCCAGCACCTCCACCTTGTCCTCCTGGTCCTTGCTAGCCAATCCATGGAAGCACGCGCGCCCTCAATCGAAGAAAACGAGCCGATCTTCCTCGCCACCGATGTCGTTCGCCGTCGCCATTACCGCCGCTTCCGAGCTTCCCCGTCCTCGCCGAGGTTACTCAGGCGTCGAGGGTGAGCCTCTAGTCCTCCTGGACTCATCCTTTCTCTTCCTCCCACTTTGCTTTGATCCCGCGACGTGCGCCGCCGTGCTCTGCTGCCATTAACCGCCACAGACGCTACTCCGGTAACCGTTAGCAAGCGGTGCCGCCGCTATTAGGTAGACCGCGACACCCTGATTCAAACGCACACAACCGCGCTTCCCAGATCCTCCCCTAGCGTGGTTCCCTGCCGCCATCTGATGTGGATTCCGAAAAGCATAGGTGGCGCTCGCGTGTCCTCGACGTGGCGCCCACGTGGCAGTGAGGTGGCGTTCGGCATGGTTTCCACGGTGGCAAGCCTACGTGGCCCCAGGGCCCCAGCAGTCAATGACTGGGGCTAACCTCAGCAAATGTCCCCCCTTGCTAATGTCAGCCCTGCTTCACAGTGATGCAATAATTCAATTTAAAATAGTTTAATAAATCCATAAATTGAATAAAACTTGTAAAATTCATATCTTATTATTTATAAGTCAGAAAAATACAAATAATATATCAAAATGTTTAGAAAAATGAGAACTATCTATCTATGCTACAATAATGCATTTTTAATCAACTTTCATGACAAGTTTAATGAGAAGAACAAATGCACCCCTCTCATATGTTCCGGAGTTTCTCCGAATTAGGGTTTTCACCCCTCAGAACCCCGATTAAATTGTCGAGCATGCTTTAGGGTTTCAATTCAATGCAAATTAACTTGTCATATCATCATTCTTGTTTGATAATTGCATCGATGCCATGTGTTGATTGTTTCCCTCTCTTTCTGGTGTTTGGTTCTTTCCGGTAGAATACGATATCGAGATCAAGATCGAAGACCAAGGTCAACACCATCAAAGATCAAAGATCGAAGATCGATGCACAACACTTGACCAACTATAATCAAGTCAAGTACAAGTCTACCTAAGATCTGCTTATTGTTTACCAACAGGCAAAGGCAAGCATAGCCCCACCATGATATAATCATATGATTTCGAAAGCATTTCAATTCTGCCATGATGCATACGATTCTACTGTGGTCTTTTATCGATATATAAAGTATCCTATCTATTGCATTAATCCCTTTGAGCTTATATTACCTGATCCACTGCTCCTAGCATAACTAGATTTGGCTTGTGTGCACTGCTAGAGCTTATGTCTGTGTCCTGCTTAGCCATGCATAGTTGTTGAGTCTGGTCCATCCAGATGATGTATCCGATGCAGATAATCTCGTATGACAGGAGAACAAGATGAGATGATATTAGATGTGATATGAGTTAAACATGCTAAGACTTGTATGGGAGGCCACGGTGGGATGTGGTTTTTCTAGTCCCATGCTCGCCACCACTAGGACCTGAGTTCTTGCCTTTGGAACCGAGATGAGCGTACAGCCACACGGGGCTTGGGAACCCCTCGCCTGATTAAGTTGCCTAGTAGATTCCATGAGTCACATAGTTTGGGTGTTCCATTCGACATATGCATAGAAAACCTTTTGAAAGATTTGCTAGGTGCAGGTGCATTCATAACAGGTAGGTAAGCATGGACCGGGTTACTTGGGGTCGATGGAGCCCCTGTTAACCAACCTCGCCTCACATCTTTGAGTACCGGCTTCGGGATTTGACCCGTTATGGCGGAACCATAGTTATTGCTTGACTCATGGTCTCGACAAAAGCAAGGTAAAGGTCGTGTCTAACCACCCTCTATCGGCCTTGCAAGGAAGAGGGCTTATCTAGTGGTATTAAGAGAAGGTTAGTACGCGTGGGTAAAGTTGTACACCCCTGCAGGGTTAAATCTTTTCGAAAAGCCGTGTTCACGGTTATGAACGCTTGGTGACTGGATTCTAAGATCATAGAGAACTATAACCTAATCGTAAAACTTGGCAGATCAACGTGTGCTTAAGGATGCTTCCTCATGGGTACGAGGGGGTGATCCTAGTTCAGATGATGATGATTCGGTGGATATCAAAAGATGATCAATATTTTGGATACGTCTCTCTCTTATCCCCTTTTAAAATACTCTGACTAGACGAGCTTCTTCTTCCTCTTGTTTTATAAAAAAAAGTAGCTTTGTGCAAAACAACTCCACCAACCATAAGTCTTGTGGAGTACACCCTATACTCACCCTTGCTTTGTTGATAATTTTGGCAGAGTAAGTGTTCACCTGAAGATCAGTTTGGTACTACTTCGACACCGACGAGTAGCTTGGGGTTCCCGGTCGGCAGCCTGGAATCTATGGGCTGGGACATCATCGTTATGCTTCAGTCCTCTTAGGCCATTCGTTAAGTTTGCTATACTTAATAGCATAATTTTCCTTCCGTTGTTTGATGTTTGTGGTCACTGACCTCTTCTTGTAATAATTTGGTTCTATGCTTAGTTATGAGCTTGCTGTAATAATTTTTGTGTTGTAGTGTCACTGCCGTGTTACCAATTCTTCACTGGATATTCTCGAGCTCAAGGTTAAAATTATTTCAGACGGAGGTCTAGGATTTGTTTAGCCCTGATCCCGGGGGTGTCACAGTTACTATCGGTGAAGGAGCTGTCGTGCTCATAGAAGATTGTGGTAATAGAGATGATCGCCCAAATGATCGAGCTAGAGGATGAAGGGTTGAAAACAATCAACCTCTTCAACTGCTGGCTCGGTCGCTGGCTGGTTCCGCTAATGAACTGGCCAACACTGATGTGCAACTACACCGGGATCATCGACCCGTCAAGGGCGAATTCGGCCCAGTGGAAGGCGGAAGATTATGTCACAACCCTTAGGAAGATTACGGAGGCGGCATATGTCGGCATGGCCGACGGATTCGCTCTGTATAGGCTGTACTACACGCCAGCCCCCATAGTAAGTACTTTCCAATCTCTTTCTTTTCTAGTCGCATTCCACAAATTTTCTTTGACGGGTGTGACTATCTACAGACATTCAGGATCCTAGAGCAGTGGCTACCTCCTCTGGACGAAGAGGTGCCACAAGATCTTCTCCAGGAGGAAGAAGAAGACTCCTCCACCAGGGAGGAGGAATAAGGAGAAGCCGTCAAAGAAGGGCACGAGCCACCTTCGGCGGCCCGCAAAACACGCGGCCAGAAATGCCATGGAGCCGAGGCTAGTCGCAGCCTTGGCAAAGATCACAACAACCTAGAGGTTGTCATGGATGAGAGATCCAAACGGTCTCCGATGCCAACCAAACCCGCCGCCGACCCGAGGGCCCCGCCAAAGATGCAACGTCAGACGAGCCTGCTAGAAATGGGGCTATTGAGGCCCATTGGGCCGGAGCTGGAGAAGCCCACACACATCACCACTAGGCTATGAACAATCTCGGTCGCCAAGTAAGTGTTGACACTGTTGCGTTTTAAACATTTTCACATTTATTTGTGTCACCCAACTTCGGTATCGTCATGTCTTGTAGGGGCGGCCTAAAGAAGATTTAGCATGGCACCGCGACAAAGGTCACAGGCGAGCGTGTCATAGTGGCATAAGATCCTTCCATTAATAGGAAGGATAACACAACAGACGTGCCCGAAGTGGGCGTCAAGAAGAAGAAGTTCGTCGCTTCTGCGATAGGCACGGAGACGGCAACTTAAGCTGGCGTGACGGCGCCTCAAGCAATGGGGTCGCCCGCGAGGAAGTCGAAGTCATGGAGGTAGACCCTCCCGCCAGGTCCAAGCTGATAACGACCGAGTCACCCTCGGTGAAGACTACTTCGTTCCCGCGGTTCATGGCGAAGGCCAGAACATTTAGTCGCTGGTGGCGCCGAATTGGCATCGCAGGCTACGGGTGGTGGAACGGTTCCGACATACTCTGTGGGTGTTGTCGAGCTTTATCGCATGCTGGTCATAGCTATCAAGGTAACCCAGTCCATGAGCTCTCGATCGTGAAGTTTTGGTGATTGGCCGCTTAGAATTTGTATTCCCTAGTCCCCGAGGGTCGGGTTGCCAGGGAATTGGCTGGTCGAGTCTTTGATATCTTTACCGATGATGAATTTGTTTCATTATTTATAGACCAAAACGGTCGACCGACAGTCCACATTGCAGCAAATGGAAAAGGAGTTGGCCGCAGCGCAAGAGGAGGCGCACTAACTAAAAGCTTCAGTTGGTGAGTTCTTATATTTGGAGTTATTCGCAGTCGTTTGGTGATCCAGGTGCTGATGATTGCTCTTTTTATGAAGAGAACGAAACCGCCAAACTGGCGAAGGCTCTTGAAGGCTATGTGCCAGTTACCGAGATGGAGTTGGTGAAGGTGGCCCTTCCGCAGCAGAGGAGAGGGCGAAAGCGGCAGTCGTGGTCGCGAATTCGGACTGCGTCGTGTTTGATTCCGTTATTACGGATCCGCAAACCAAGTTCTCCAATTTGGAGAAGCATGTTAAGGCGAGCTGCCACCACCTCCTTGGTGAGTATGTTGTTTGTATTTCTTAGTAGTGGAGGGAGTCCCCGAGCGGGTCTAGTCCCCGAGTGGGTCGGAGTGACCGCAATCTTGTGTTGGTATAATATGACTTTGTAGATGTTTTATGTCAGGGTGATGCATCTGTGCGGGATTTCACCATTGAGCAGTGCATGAACACAATGCTAAACGCCGCCTCGAAGTTGTCGTCATGTGTTCACACCATTCTCCATAACATTACCTTGACTGAGGTGGTGCCCACACGTTTTATGGGCGTGTGGCATTTATCTAGAGTTGGTGTCCGTGGTGGTGGGGTGGATGTCTCGATCTGCCTTCCACCATCGGGAGACCACGGCGCTGAGCCTTGGGCTTGCCCACTTCCCGGAGGACTTTGACCTCGACGATGTCACCAGCGGGTACCCGTCGATGACTGGGGCAGTGGAGAGTTTCGAGGTCCTTGCACTTCAATCGAAGGAAGCTCCATTTGCGGAGTGGGTGCTGGCGATGAACGACCTCCTGCTGTACCAGGTGACGCGGATGGCACTAGGCGATGCCGATCTTAGAGTATCAGGATTTTCCTTAGGTGTGTCCCTTCCGGTTGGCAAGGGATAAGGTGTAACATCCCAAAAATATTAAACATGGATCATCAAATGCTAATCATCAAAATTAGGGTTAACAAAAACTTTCCTATCTAAAAATATGAGAGCATTCATATGTATGTGTATTTAAAATTAGGATTCTTTTGAATTGCCATGGTTCTGTATTTATTTTCTTGTAAAATGATTCTTAGGTGAAATAAACATCATCTAAATCATTCCCAAACTTTTCCCAAAGAAAAACAACTAAAAATGAATAAATGAAGTGAATGGTCATGTTTGCCAAATTAAATCTCATGCCTACTTTGGCTATTCCAAGCACTCAAAACTTAACAGAAACATTTGTGGATCTTTGCACCCCTTGTTAGTACTCATAATGAGGTACCAAGGACCACTTTGTGATCTTCCAAAAACATTCAAATGCTAAGTTTAAATGACTGTTTAAAATTGAATCTATCTCATATGGGAAGATCCCACTATTTCAAAAACCACTCAAACAAGCTCAATTTTCAAAACCCAAGCATCCACAGAGTCTCCAGCACATGCCTAGCACACCCACCAAAAATATTTTCAAAATTCAAAAGAAAGTTTCTTGCGGCCATTTCATCGAACACCTGGCAGGCAAATTTAAACCAAATCAAATTCACCGGTTTTAATAGTGTTTTGGCCTAACTTGTTCCCTCTCTAGCTAACAACAACCATTTAGTAGATCATATAGCCTAATTGGAAACCCCTAGCCTCACTGTAAGCTGGCCATTGTCATCAATGGTGAGCAAGCCGAGCCACCTCGCCGGCCAACTTGGTCGCCGCCGCAGCAGACCACCTCCCTCTCTCTCGCCATGTCTGGGAGATAGCCAGCACTTCACCGCCACCCATTGTCCCCTCCCCGAGCCAAGGCAAGCCGTGGACCACCGAGCATGCCCCGCGCCCAGTGCCACTGCGACATGCCGAGCATGCCCCAGAGCGCCGCACCCGGCACGCGTGCACACGCCGCCCCTCGACCGCAGCCCGTGCCCACCGCTTCGCCATGACTCAAGGAACACGCCAGACATCACCGTTCGCCGCCCCGTGCCTCACAGCCGCAGCTCGCCGTCGAAGACGCCTCCTCTGCCGCACAGAGCACCGCACGTTCCCGACCGGTTTCCACCGCCCCTAAGCGTGCATTCCAGCCCTAGAGCATCGCTAGGAGACCGCGCGTCGATCGCCACCCTCAGCTATGCCGCTAGCAGCCTGTAGCCATGTCGCCACCGTCACCTGCCATCCCTCTCGGTCTCGCCATCGAGCCTGTAAAAGGAGGCCACCCCCAACCATTTGAAGCACACCATTCCACTCCCCTCACCTCACTGATTGTTCCACCCTCTAGCCAGAGCACGAGGAGCAGCAGCTCGCCGGAATTGCACCGGAGCAGGCCGCCTCTAGAGGAGAAGGGCGCCGCTGATTGCGACCACCCCCGGAGCTGCCTCGACCATCCCTGAGCTCGCCATCGACCACTTGTTCATTTGCCCCTCTCGCCGTCATCGCTAGAGCCCTGGTATGCCCCCTATGCACCCCCACTGAGCCGCTAGGGTTCGAGCTCGCCGGTGACATGTTCATTGCCGACAACAATCCCCAGCCGTCGATCTCCCTTCTAATCCAACGACCCACATAGCCCCGTACCGCTTCGCGTATTATGAGCCGCTGACTGGTAGACCCTCCTGTCAGCTGAGCCCCACGCTGCGGAGTGACACTGGGCCAGCCCATTAACCTATCCCGCGCGACCCAACCGTTTGAATTTAGATTTTTCTATTTTAATTCAAACATAGTTCTATACATACGTTCAAAATTCAACCCAGCTCGATCAGTGAACCAAAATGCATGAAACTAATTTTATTAGAAAGGTACTAAAATGCTTAATCTAAGCCCGTTGGATTCAAATCATTTGGATCTGTGGATCAACCTTGGTAAAAATAACAAGGCAGAAGCTTTTATGCATTCAAACATTTTTCAAAATTAAACCATAATAGCTTTTGAGTTTATTCCAACTCTCAAAAATCACATTTGATCATACCTTTCAGAATATATAAAAACATTTGGGTTTACTTACAAAAATAATGTTCAAGTAACAAAATAATGCCACATAGGCATTTCCAGTCACTTTATTTATTTAAAATAAAAGGTTAAACCTTATTAAATTGTGACACTACTTTAAATCACATTCCCATGTACTGAAATATGTGGTGATGACATGTGTCAACATGATCCCATGGTTGAGTTGGAGAATATTAAATATTAAGTAGTTTTTCAATGAGTAGAAATTACTTTTCTCAAATTAAAATAAATAAGACAAATGTTTTAATCTTGTAATGATAGGTGATGATGCTAGATCATCTATAGTGCACCTTTGTGTGATGAGTGAAAATAGTTAAGTATTGTTTGGTGATTGTGTACCTCGTATTTATGTATAGACACTAGTACCAACCAAGGATACGAGGAGGAAGGAGGATACTACGAGGAAGAAGCCGAGGAGAACTTCAACCACTGCTCTGCACAAGGCAAGCTAATCCTTGCAAGATACCCTACTTATGCAAGATAATACTTGCTTGTTACCATGACCACTAAATGCCTTAAGCATATGTGATCATATCCACTTGATAAACCATCCTAGTTTTACTTGCAAGCTTCATACTTTATTTCTTTATCAAAGCTTTCTCTTCGAGTTTACATAGTAAATTGTAGATGCTAGAAAGATATTTGAAGGTTGCATAAAGAGCATTAAATTGGGCCTAAGTAGATAATCTTGATGTCATCCTAGGGCATGAGATTGAACTTAACTAATCTCCACTTGTTTACCACCCCTCATTAGTACTTACCCCCACCTATAGATGCTAGTGATAAGCATAAAACTTGATCAACTTTAGATGGGAATACTTGGTGAAAATGGTTATGAAAACCTTGGAATGATGAGTCATTCTACTGAAATGTTTTGACATGTGTTTCCGAACACCAGATGATTTTGATGATGAAAATGTTGAGGCATGAGCCTTAGCCCTTTATCAAACTGATGGTTGTCTGGATGCGATACCATTACAATTTTACCGTACAACCATAATACCCTAAAATAGGGTAGGGCTTGACTGGAAACTTATATACCTTAGTATGGATTCCCTCACGGCAAGGGTCTAAGCTGAGGCTACCTTGTGAAGATTATCCACCTGTGCAGTACCCAAGATGATAGTTGGTCATGCTTGGGAGGCCAAACTAACAGGAGAGGTGCCTATACTAGTGCGTGTAATTGAAAGGTTAGGATTGATTTTCCGCATACTGAGTATGGTGAAACCAGGATTTGTTCCTAACGGATGTATCTAATGTTGTGGTGACAGTGTACAATATCTGCAAAGTGTCAAACTATTCGAATAGCCGCGTCCATGGTTATGGACAGTTGGAGTGGCCATAATGTTCCCTCGTCAGATGTTTTCAAAAGGACTTGTGAAATGAATTGAGACTTTGACTTGACCACAACAGAGTTGTGATATGAAATTAAAGTTCCCCCTTAGGTGTTATAAAATTTCAACTAGCTTTCTTTGCTTCTGAACTTAGTAGAGGTAAATCTGGCTTTTTGCAAAACAACCGTAGAGCTTAGTGTCCTACTACAAAAACCCCCTTCACTTGTCAGTATTAGTTTGCGAGTACTTAAAGAGTACTCATGGCTTTGTCCCTGGCTATTCCCGTGGCCAGACTATGAAGAGGAGTACCAGGATGATGGACCGCAGGAAGGTTACGACAACTAGGATCATCTACCATCATCAGCATTGCATGTGACCCTGAAGATGGAGCTTCGCCCCCGCTATCGTTACTATTACGTTATTCCGCTGCTTGAGTTGTATTAAGAACTGGATCATGAGATCCTTATTTGTGTAAGACCTTGTGTATGGTTTGTAATGGATGATGTACTGTGATATCCAAATCTGTTATGTCTCGCAAAAATGTTAATCCTGGGATTGCGATGTATGGCATAACAGGCATCTGGGATTAAAAATCCGGGTGTTGAAAAGTTGGTATCAGAGCCATCCTGACCATAGGAGACCCTAGTTAGACTAGACGTTTGAATCAAAAACTTAGTTTCAAAACCAAGGGAAGTGAGTATTTACAAAAACTTATTCTCATTCTTATCACTTTGATTCTTTCAAAAAAATTCATGTTGCTCAAAAACTCTTGCAAAATACATAAAATTTGACACACTTGAGCACTCTACTAACTTACTCATCCTATATTCTTATAGATATACGTGAAGTACAACAAGTTTTATCAGTTGGGGAATGGAGGAGACCTCATCTTTGAGCGCGACTTGGACCAGCTTTCGGAACTTCTGGAGCGTCCGCACCCTGAGTTCTTCGGAGCTCAGCTCAATAATTAGGAAGGAGAAGATCGGCAGTGGCTAGTTGTTGCAAGTCTCCGAGGAAAGATTGAACCTCCCATTGCCGAGGGAATTCAGTTCCCATTAAGAGAGAACAACTGGCTCGATGGACTTGCCAGGGCCGTGCAGGAAGCTCTTGCCCGTCTATGTGGGTAGAGTATCAACCAGATCAAGGGTACCCGCTTTGAGTTTTGCCCAAGGCGTGATGCTGTGGGACAACCACTGGAAGCCCCATATCACCATGAGCTGAAGACTCAGTTGGACCACCTCAGCTTCATGATGTATGATCGTCAGCAAGAACTGGAAAATGCCCGTGACTACTCCAATGAGAAGTCCGCCATCATCAAGATGAAGGATTAGACCATCGCCATGCTAGTGAAGGATCGCAAGTCTTGTCGCCGTCAGCTCGACAAGAAGGAGCGCATCATTGCATGTCTTCGTCACCGTATCACGGATTTGGAGGAGACCATCCACGAGAGAGACATGCAGTTGGAGAAAAGGGAGAATGCCGGAGAAAATCTTAGTGGAGACCCCTACTCCTATCTCAGCGATGATGATGACTTTCTGGAAGATCAGGCCATGGACTTCTTCACTGATGAGGAGGATTTTGCCTTCATCGATGATGATGAGGATGATGATTACACTGACTTCGAGGAGTAGTAGCACTTGAGCACTAGCGTAGTGAATTGTATTCGGTCCCACTGTATCGTAGTTTCCAGAATGGTTCTTAAAACCATCAGTTTTCCTTTGTTGTGGTGTGTGTTGTATCGTGTGCTATGAATAAATGAATGAAAAACAAGTTTCTAGAAAATCCGAGTCAAACTTTAAAAACTTTTCAAAAGTCCCTGAACCTTAGAAATTTCCCTCTTTTCTCATGATCTATCTCAATCTTCAGATGCCTCGCGGAGGAAGTGGTTCATCCCCGGACCCGATGTTGCAGATCCTGCAAATGTTGGTTTCTGACCGCGAAGATGAAAGAGCAGAACGTCAAACCAACTTAGCCACCCTTTAACACATAGCTCAGATGGCCAACAACAATCAAGGAAAAGGAAATCAGGACAACCATGGATCTAAGCTCAAGATTCTTGAATGGTCTGCACGATGAGATGCAGACAGTATTGGTCAATATCCCCTTTGCTGATATTTAAGCCCTCGTCGACTCTGCCATTCAGATGGAAGGAAAGATCAACCAAGCCAATGAGAACCGCATGCGCCGCATGATGCATCAGCCAGGAACCCATCATACACCAAAGTATCGCCCCAACCCATCTCCAGTATTTGCCCCGAGAACCAACAGACCCCCGATGAACCGTCCGACCTATCCCAACCGTGGAAACCCAAGGCCCGGAGGAAATCACAACAACACCGGCAGCTCTGGTAATTTCAACCGTGCACCACCCAAGTTCAACAACAACAATGCTACCGCCAACACCAACACTGCCCCGAGGACTGGAAGCAATGTTGTGCCTGTTGCAGCAAAGGACAAGTCGCAAGTGACTTGTTATGACTATGGAAATAAGGGTCACTACTCAAATGAGTGCCCCAAGAAGAATGCCGCAGCCCCCAATGCAAATTCCCCAGCTTAGCAGCAGTGTCATGTTCAACCCGGAAGAAAGTTTGCCCCAGGGAACTCGCTCAACCGCAACGGCCGTCTTTTTCTCATGCATGCTGAAGAAGCCCAGGAAGTGCCAGATGTCGTGCTGGGTATGTTTTCTGTTAATTCAGTACTTGCTAGAGTGTCGTTTGATTCTGGTGCATCACACTCATTTTTCACCGAAGAATTTGCATGCACTAGTAAGATTCAACCAACCAAACTGAAGCATGTTATGATTGTTCAAATCCCCGGTTCAACAAACAAAGCTAGGCAAATTTGCAAAGCCGTCCTTATCCGAATCCATGGCATAGATTTTTATGCTAATCTGATAGTACTCAGAACTAAAGGTTTGGAAGTAGTACTAGGAATGGATTGGATGTACAAACATAAAGGATTAATTGACTGTGCCAAGAAAGCCATAACCATGACCAGTACAGCTAGAATATCAGTCGAGCATGTATCTGAAACCTTACCTCATCAATCAAGTGCATCAAGAGTATAGCCCAACCTACCATTGACCAAGTCCGGATAGTTTGTGAATACCGCGATGTATTTCTAGATGTTTTGCCTGGTATGCCCCCAGATCGGGATATCGAGTTTATCATTGAACTGATCCCTAAAACAGGACCCATAGCCCAGAGACCATATAGTATGAACCCGTCTGAACTAGCAGAACTGAAGAAGCAACTGGATGCCATGTTGGAAATTGGATTGATTCAACCAAGTGCGTCACCATGGAGATCACCTGTCTTGTTTGTGGACAAGAAGGATGGAGGTAACCGTTTGTGTACGGATTACCGGAAGTTGAATGATGTCACTATCAAGAACAAGTACCCATTGCCCAAGATAGAAGATTTGTTTGATTAGTTGACTGGTGCCAAAGTGTTTCTAAGATTGATCTTAGAACTGGCTATCATTAACTCAAGATTCGCGTAGAGGATATTCCAAAGACTGCCTTTACTACCAGATATGGATTATACGAGTATACTATCATGTCTTTTGGATTAACCAATGCCCCCGCTTATTTCACGAATCTCCTGAATAAGATTTTTATGGACTTCCTGGATAAGTTTGTCGTTGTTTTCATCGATGACATTCTGATTTATTCCAAATCAGAAGAAGAACATGAGCTACACCTAAGGACCATTCTTGGAACCCTTAGAGAGCATCAGTTGTATGCCAAGTTTAGCAAATGTGAATTCTGGTTACAGGAGGTAGGATTCTTCGGCCACATTCTATCAGCCGGAGGAATTGCCATTGACCCTGCAAAGGTGAAAGATGTCGAAGATTGGCAAGCCCCAACCACTCAAACCCAAGTTCGTGCATTTCTCGGATTGGCGGTTCGTAGAAGGATTCTCGAGTATCGCCAGACCCATGACCCAATTGCTGAAGAAGGACAAGAAGTTTGAATGGACGGACAAATGTGAAGTGAGTTTTCAAGAACTCAAGAGAAGATTGATTTCAGCCCCAATCTTAATCAAGCCGGATATCACGAAGCCCTTTGACGTGTATTGTGACGCATCCAATATCGGTCTCGGATGTGTGCTAATGCAAGAAGGAAAAGTTATATCCTATCTATCCCGACAACTGAAACAACATGAGCAAAACTACCCAACCCATGACCTCGAGCTCGCAGCCGTAGTTCTAGCCCTGAAGACATGGAGGCATTACCTGATGGGAAACCGTTGTGAGATTTATTCAGATCACAAGAGCCTGAAGTATATATTCACTCAGAAGGAGTTGAATATGAGACGGAGAAGATGGATTGAGCTAATCAAGGATTACGATCTGGACATTCACTATCACCCCGGTAAAGCCAATGTGGTAGCAGATGCCCTTAGCATATTGCCGTGCCACTTGAACTCCATGATTTTGATGGAGCAAACAAGCCTGCACAAAGAGATGGAAGATTTCTGAATGGAATTAGTAAGTGAAGGATTTTTGTCTAGCATGGAACTTCAACCCACTTTGATCAGCCAGATCAAGAAGGAGCAGAAAGGAAATGCTAGTATCGACGGAGTCAAGCGTCGTATTGGTACAGGCAAAGTACCCGGATTTACCGAAGACGAAGAAGGAGTGTACAAAGGACGCCTTTGTGTACCAGCAGATTCTGAGTTGAAAGAAGTGATTTTGAAGGAAGCTCATGATACTCTTTATTCTATCCACCCCGGAGGAACGAAGATGTATCAAGATTTGAAAGAGCAATTTTGGTGGCATAAGATGAAGAGAGAAATCGGTAGCTATATCGCCAAGTGTGATATATGTCAGAGAGTCAAGGAGGGACATCAAAGACCCGCTGGATTGTTGCAACCATTGCAGATTCCGGAATGGAAATGGGATTCCGTTGGAATTGACTTTATCACCGGATTGCCTACTTCTAGTAGGGGAAATGACTCTATCTGGGTCATAGTGGACAGATTGTCCAAAGTCGCCCATTTCTTACCAGTCAAGACCACATATCAGAGTTCGAAGCTAGCAGGGTTATACATCACTAGAATCGTCAGTTTGCACGGAGTCCCCAAGAACATCGTATCTGATCGAGGAACTCAGTTTACCTCGAGATTCTGGAAGAAAGTCCAAGAAGGTTTAGGAACCCGACTAGATTTCAGCACAGCTTATCACCCTCAGACCGACAGACAAACAGAGCGAGTAAATCAAATACTCGAAGACATGTTGAGAGCATGTGTGCTAGAGTATGGATCTTAATGGGAAGATTGTCTGCCGTTTGCTGAATTTTCATACAACAATATTTATCAAGCTAGTTTGCAAATGGCCCCATTTGAATTCATGTATGGAAGGAAGTGTCGCACCCCTTTGAACTGGCCGGAAGTAGGAGAGAGTCAGATTTTCGGACCCGACATCCTACGAGAAGCAGAAGAGAAAGTTCACAAGATTCGTGAGCACCTCAAGACAGCCCAGTCAAGATAGAAGAGTTACGCCGACAACAGACGTCGAGACCTCGCCTTCAATGTCGGAGAGTTTGTGTATCTCAAAGTGTCGCCTTTGAAGGGAATGTAGCGTTTCTAACTCAAAGGAAAGTTAGCCCCAGATATATCGGACCTTTCAAGATTCTGAATCGTTGAGGATAAGTATCATATCAATTGGAACTGCCAGAAGAAATGTTAGCCGTGCACAAGGTGTTCCATATCTCATTAGTTCGCAAGTGCCTCGAAGTTCCGGAGAAGACTGAAGTGTTCAAGAACATTGATCACCAGACCATAGAGATCAACGATGACCTGATCTATCCTGAAGTACCCATCTGTATTCTGGAAGAAGCTTTCAGAACTACCAGAACCCGAAGCATCAAGTTTCTCAAGATTTAGTGGAGCAACCACACAGAAGAAGCTACCTGGGAGTGCGAAGATCACATCAGGACGGAGTTTCCCGATCTCTTAAAATCCTAGGTAATCTTTTTCATCCTTTTTCAAATCTCGGGACGAGATTTTTTTAAGGGGGGAAGATTTGTAACATCCCAAAAATATTAAACATGGATCATCAAATGCTAATCATCAAAATTAGGGTTAACAAAAACTTTCCTATCTAAAAATATGAGAGCATTCATATGTATGTGTATTTAAAATTAGGATTCTTTTGAATTGCCATGGTTCTGTGTTTCTTTGCTTGTAAAATGATTCTTAGGTGAAATAAACATCATCTAAATCATTCCCAAACTTTTCCCAAAGAAAAACAACTCAAAATGAATAAATGAAGTGAATGGTCATTTTTGCCAAATTAACTCTCATGCCTACTTTGGCTATTCCAAGCACTCAAAACTTAACAGAAACATTGGTGGATCTTTGCACCCCTTATTAGTACTCATAATGAGGTACCAAGGCCCACTTTGTGATCTTCCAAAAACATTCAAATGCTAAGTTTAAATGACAGTTTAAAATTGAATCTATCTCATATGGGAAGATCCCACTATTTCAAAAACCACTCAAACAAGCTAAATTTTCAAAACCCAAGCACCCACAGAATCTCCAGCACATGCCTAGCACACCCACCAAAAATATTTTCAAAATTAAAAAGAAAGTTTCTTGTGGCCATTCCATCAAACACTTGGCAGGAAAATTTAAACCAAATCAAACTCACTGTTTTTAATAGTGTTTTGCCCTAACTTGTTCCCTCTCTAGCTAATAGCAACCATTTAGTATATCATCTAGCCTAATTGGAAACCCCTAGCCTCACTGTAAGCTGGCCATTGTCATCAATGGTGAGCAAGTCGAGCCACCTCGCCGGCCAACTTGGTCGCCGCCGCAGCAGACCACCTCCCCCTCTCTCGCCATGTCTAGGAGATATCCAGCACTTCACCGCCACCCACTGTCCCCTCCCCGAGCCAAGGCAAGCCATGGACCACCGAGCATGCCCCGTGCCCAGTGCCACTGCGACATGTCGAGAACGCCCCAGAGCGCCGCACCCGGCACGCGTGCACACGCTGCCCCGCAGCCCGTGCCCACCGCTTCGCCATGACCCAAGGAACACGCCAGACATCACAGTTCGCTGCCTCGTGCCTCACAGCCGCAGCTCGCGTCGAAGACGCCGCCTCTGCCGCATAGAGCACCGCACATTCCCGACCGATTGCCACCGCTCCTAAGTGTGCATTCAAGCCCTAGAGCATCGCTAGGAGACCGCACGTCGATCGCCACCCTCAGCCATGCCGCTAGCAGCCCGTAGCCATGTCTCCACCGTTGCCTGCCCATCCCTCTCGGTCTCGCCTTCGAGCCTATAAAAGGAGGCCATCCCCAACCATTTGAAGCACACCATTCCACTCCCCTCACCTCACTGATAGTTCCACCCTCTAGCCGGAGCACGAGGAGCAGCAGCTCGCCGGAATTGCATCGGAGCAGGCCGCCTCTGGAGGAGAAGGGCGCCGCTGATTGCGACCGCCCCCGGAGCTGCCTCGACCGTCCCTGAGCTCGCCGTCGACCACTCGTTCATTTGCCTGCCTCGCCGTTGTCGCTGGAGCCCTGGTATGCCCCTATTCACCCCCCACTGAGCCGCTAGGGTTCGAGCTCGCCGGTGACATGTTCATCATCGACGAAGGTCCCCAGCCGTCGATCTCCCTTCTAATCCAACGACCCACATAGCCCCGTACCGCTTCGCGTGTTATGAGCCGCTAACTGGTAGACCCCCTGTCAGCTGAGCCCTGTGCTACGAACTGACACTGGGCCGGCCCATTAACCTCTCCCGCACGACCCAACCGTTTGAATTTAGATTTTTCTATTTTAATTCAAACACAGTTCTATACATACGTTCAAAATTCAACCCAGCTTGATTTAGTGAACCAAAATGCATGAAACTAATTTTGTTAGAAAGGTACTGAAATGCATAATATAATCCCGTTGGATTCAAATCATTTGGATCTGTGGATCAACCTTGGTAAAAATAACAAGGCAGAAGCTTTTTTGCATTCAAACATTTTTCAAAATTAAACCATAATAGCTTTTGAGTTGATTCCAACTCTCAAAAATCACATTTGATCGTACCTTTCAGAATATATAAAAACATTTGGGTTTACTTACAGAAATAATGTTCAAGTAACGAAAGAATGCCACATAGGCATTTCCAATCACTTTATTTATTTAAAATAAAAAGTTTAAACCTTATTAAATCGTGACAGTACTTTAAATCACATTCCCATGTACTGAAATATGTGGTGATGACATGTGTCAACATGATCCCATGTTTGAGTTGGAGAATATTAAATCTTAAGTAGTTTTTCAATGAGTAGAAATTACTTTTCTCAAATTAAAATAAATAAGACAAATGTTTTAATCTTGTAATGATAGGTGATGATGCTAGATCATATATAGTGCACCTTTGTGTGATGAGTGAAAATAGTTAAGTATTGTTTGGTGATTGTGTACCTCGTATTTATGTATAGACGCTAGTACCGACCAAGGATACGAGGAGGAAGGAGGATACTACGAGGAAGAAGCCGAGGAGAACTTCAACCACTGCTATGCACAAGGCAAGCTAACCATTTCAAGATACCCTACTTATGCAAGCTAATACTTGCTTGTTACCATGACCACTAGATGCCTTAAGCATATGTGATCATATCCACTTGATAAACTATCCTAGTTTTACTTGCAAGCTTTATACTTTATTTCTTTATCAAATCTTTCTCTTTGAGTTTACATAGTAAATTGTAGATGCTAGAAAGATATTTGAAGGTTGCATAAAGAGCATTAAATTTAGCCTAAGTAGATAATCTTGATGTCATCCTAGGGCATGAGATTGAACTTAACTAATCTCCACTTGTTTACCACCCCTCATTAGTACTTACCCCCACCTATAGATGCTAGTGCTAAGCATAAAACTTGATCAACTTTAGATGGGAATACTTGGTGAAAATGGTTATGAAAACCTTGGAATGATGAGTCATTCTACTGAAATGTTTTGACATGTGTTTTCGAACACCAAATGATTTTGATGATGAAAATGTTGAGGCATGAGCCTTAGCCCTTTATAAAACTTATAATTGTCTGGATGCGATACCATTCCTATTTTACCGTACAACCATAATACCCGAAAATTGGGCAGGGCTTGACTAGAAACTTATATACCTTAGTATGGATTCCCTCACGTCCAAGGTCTGAGCTGAGGCTACCTTGTGAAGATTGTCCACCTGTGCAGTACCCAAGATGACAGTTGGTCATGGTTGGGAGGCCAAACTCACAGGAGAGGTGCCTATACTAGGGCGTGCAATTGAAAGGTTAGGATTGATTATCCACATACTGAGTATGGTGAATTCAGAATTTGTTCCTGACGGATGTATTGAATGTTGTGGTGAAAGTGTAGAATCTCTGCAGAGTGTCAAACTATTCGAATAGCCGTGTCCGCAGTTATGGACAGATGGAGTGGCCATACTGTTCCCCCGTCAGATGTTTTCAAAAGGACTTGTGAAATGAATTAAGACTTTGACATGACCACAACAGAGTTGTGATATGAAATTCAAGTTCCCCCTTAGGTGTTATAAAATTTCAACTAGCTTTCTTTGCTTATGAAGTTAGTAGAGGTAAATCTGGATTTTTGCAAAACAACCCTAGAGCTTAGTGTCCTACTAAAAAAACCCCTTCACTTGTCAGTATTAGTTTGCGAGTACTTAAAGAGTACTCATGGCTTTGTCCCTGGCTATTCCCGTGGCCAGACTATGAAGAGTAGTACCAGGATGATGGACCGCAGGAAGGTTACGACAACTAGGATCATCTCCCGTCGTCAGCATTGCCTGTGACCCTGAAGATGGAGCTTCGCCCCTGCTATCGTTACTATTACGTTATTCCGCTGCTTGAGTTGTATTAAGAACTGGATCATGAGATCCTTATTTGTGTAAGACCTTATTTATGGTTTCTAATGGATGATGTACTGTGATATCCAAATCTGTTATGTCTCACAAAAATGGTAATGCTGGGATTGCGATGTATGGCATAACATGCAACTAGGATTAAAAATCCGGGTGTTGACATAAGGAGCAGTTGACTTACCCGACAAAGCTTGTCAAGGTGGCCAGGGCCGCAAGTGGTTCTTCAGGGGTGCAGCCTGCAAAGTAGGAGGTATAACCATGTAATAGGGTTAGTGCCAATTTGGTATTGTAAAAACTTTGAGTTTGTATGAGTGCATTGTTGGAGATATACCCAAGAGGCAATAATAAAGTTGTTATTATCATATCTTTTTGTTTATGATAAATGTTTACATCCCATGCTATAATTTTATTAATCAAAAACATTAATACTTGTGTGATTTGTAAACATGTAAGTGTCCCTAGTAAAGCCTCTTGTTAAACTAGATTGTTGATTGATTGATGATCATGGTTTCCTAATCATGAACATTAGATGTTATTGATAACAAGGTCATATCATTAGGAAAATGATGTGATGGACATGCTTCTATAGTTAAGCGTAGCATAAGATCAAGTGATTTAAATAGTTCACTTGCTATAAGCTTTCAAATACATAGTAACCTAAATCCTTCGACCATGAGTTCATGTTAATCACCATCACCGAATGGATGCTTTGATGACATCAAACACCACTTCATAACTGGGTGGTTATAAAGGTGGCATTTAGTATTCTGAATGTATGTGTTGAGGCACATGGATCAAGAGTGGGATTTTTCCATCCATATGATAGATAGATATACTCTGGGCCCTATGGGTCGAATGTCATCCAATTGGCTTCCAAGCATGTGAATAGCTCACAAGGGATCACATATCACAGGAACAAATAAAGAGTACTTATCGATAACAAGGTTGAACTACGTATGTAGAGATACTGACGATCAAACCTTGGATAAATAAAGTATCATGAGACAAAGGGAAATTGTTATCGTATGTAAATGGTTCATTCAATCATGAAGTAATCGTAGAAATATGTGGGATCCATATGAATTTCTAGATTCCTCTATTGGTTATCGATCATGTCTGCATAATTCATGAACCGTAGGGAGACACACTTAAGGATTCGATGTTGTTTAGTAGATATGGAATGTGATTAAGAGACCGAATGTTGTTCAGAGTCTCGGATATGATCCGGGATATCACGAGGAGATCCGTAGAATAAGATTCATCTAAGGAATTTCCAATTCTGGAGTTCGGGAATGGTTTCGGTGTTTTCACCGGAATGTTCTATAAGGGTCTAGAAGGTCCATCACTCCGGAGTGGGAAGGGTACACGGATGTGTCATACCAAAGTGGAATGGTTGCATCATGTCCTAGGTCACTTGGTTGGGCAATGGGAAGAGAGAAATCAAACTCTAGTTTGAAAGTTAAACACCAATTTCAAAATGTCAAATCCCAACATGGTTGCCTAGTGGAGGGAGGAAGGGAATCCCACTTAGGGAAGTATTCCCTCCTTCCCTTGCTGCCGGCGACAAGGAGGAGTTGGGGGATAATTCTGATGACCCACAAGTATAGGGGATCGCAACAGTCTTCGAGGGAAGTAAAGCCCAAATTTATTGATTCGACACAAGTGGAGCCAAAGAATATTTATAAGCCTTAACATATGAGTTTTCAATTCACCTGCACCTGGAAACAGTCTTGCTCGCAATAGTTTATCAGTAGCAATAGTTTTGTAGCAGCAGTAGAAAAATAACAGCAGTAGTAAAATAAGGACAGTAGTAACAATTGTAGTAAACAACAGGATTAAAGTGCGGTAGGCTTAGGGATGGATGCACGGGCGTTGCATGGACAATACAATTCATGTAACAATCAAGGCAAGGGCATTTGTAGATAGTGAAGATAAAGCATCCAAGTACTAAGTAACCATAGGCATGTATTCCTTATATAGTCATGCGTTCTCGCAATGAGAACTTGCACAACATCTTTTGTCCTGCCAGCCCATTTGCAGCGGAGACTCAAGGGAATATACTGGAAATTAAGGTGCTCCTTTTAATAGAGCACCGGAGCAAAGCATTAACACTCCATGAACACACATGATCCTCACATCACAGCAATCCCCTCCGGTTATCCCAATTTTTGTCACTTCGGGGCCTCGGGTTCTGGACAACGATATGTGTATACAACTTGTAGGTAATATCACAAACAATAATATCATCATGAATCAATAACATGTTCAGATCTGAGATCATGGCACTCGGGCCCTAGTGACAAGCATTAAGCACAACAAGTTGCAACAATGTAAAAAATCACTAACAATAGATATTAGGCACCATGCCCTAACAATCTTATGCAATTACATGAACGATCTCATCCAATCCCTATAATCCCCATAGCCTACTGTGGGGAATTACTCACACATGGATGGGGGAATCATGGATGGTTGATGGAGAGGCGTCGGTGATGATGATGGCGATGATCTCCTCTAATTCCCCGTCCCAGTAGGGTGCCAGAACAGAGTTTTTGGTTCTGAATCACGGTTTTGGTGCTGGCGGCGCAGCGGAACTCTTCTCTGGAAATTGTCGAACTCCCCGGTGGTTTTAGGTCAAAGGATATATGTAGGCGAAAGGAGAGGTCCAGGTGGAGTCTGAGGAGACCACACCATGCCCTGGCACGGCCAGGCCTGGCCCGCATCTAGGGGTGGTGTGGGCCCTCTAGCCTCTTCTCCCCTCCGTCTTCTGCCTCTGTGAGTCTTCTGGGAAAACATGATTTTTGGCATATTTTATGGGATTTTTTCTGAAAGTTGATTTTCTGCACAAAAACGAGACACCAAAGAAATTCTGCTAAAAACAACGTTAGTCCATGTTAGTTGTATCTAAATCACACAACTTAGAGGAGAAACAATAGCAATTTTTTTGCAAAGTAGATACGTTTTGGACGTATCAACTCCCTCCAAACTTATCTTATTGCTTGTCCTCAAGCAATTCAGTTGAAAACTGAGTGCGATAAAAGAAACTCAAGTGAAGCCTAGAAATAAAAATATCAAAGATACAAACATCATAGTTATTTCACAATCAACCGTGTTCTGGGACAAGCACATTACACTAAGAATGACAGCTATGCTGTCGGGAAGGTTATCATAGAAAACATGGTGACTCGACACAAAAGTGGAAGAAAATATTAAAAAGTTTCAAAGGCTTCCAAATGTTGAAAGTATGGTACTCATTAGCTTTGAGCTCTCATTGCCCCTATCATAAGAATCTTTAAATGGTTAAGGTTAAAGTCAAGGCAAATATGAGTTATATGTTTGACAAATCATAAATTGAAAATATCATGCCCCTTGAGTACGAGGGTCGTTCCTCATGCTACTCAACTTTAGTCACAAGAAAGTTCTTGTCATTGTAAGTATATGTGTATCATAGAGAACCACCAATGGGGTACCCCTTGCCCCATAACACAGGAGCTATCCCATATCAAAATGACAAGGCAACAGACAATGAGCATCTCAGCGATCTTTTTATTTACCATGAGCATGGTCACTTTTTCTCTTTTTTTTCTATATTTTTTCTGAGGATGCTTCATAGAATGCTTATTATGGTTATGCTGAAAGCTTCCACCATGATTAGGCATGGCTTAGGCTAGCCGCCCAGGCGTTTCTCTAACACATATACAAAACTCCATGGACTTACAAGCTCCCCTTTTATTTCACACCACCGACATACATAAACAAAAGAACATGATATCAACTGAATAGATTTGTACAGATGTTGAAAGCGTTCCCCATGACAGCATGGTTCTGCTAACTCCCAACTTATAAATTGCAAGCATATAACTACATAAATGGTCACAATGGTTCAGGTTTATTAAGTGCAAGAAATAAAATGTGCCATCAAGTTCGTGGGAGCTTTACTAACTAATTTTCGCATAACAAGCAAACATTTTTATTTGGAAGAAAACAAGGCATAATAAGTATGCAAGGAATAGCAATGATGCTAATAGGTAGATATGGTGGAAACTTATTGACAACTTTGGTTTTGGGGAGTTGGATGCACGAGTAGAGCTTATACTCAGTACAAGTGTAACATCCCTAAAATCATGATTTCAAAGATTGCATATTATTCATGCATGCATATAGTTTTGAGTTCAATTTCAAACCAAATTCAAGAAAACAGAAGCACTTAGTGCTATCATTTTATGTGAGCAAACTTAAATCAAATGCCCATCCTCATTTGAGTGCTTAGTGTTCTAAAAACCAAGTTTGTTTGCTTCTTTATTGATTGGTTTGAGTGTAGAGTTTGAACAAAATTTTACAAAATAAAAAATGGTTTCAAAACCATTTTCAAAACATTTGCAAATCTAGTGCTATGGCACTGTTTATTTTGTTATTTCAAAAGAACCAAGCTTGAAAAGAGAGACCACTTGATTTTATGTCCTGAAATGTGATTGTTGCACACTACAAAAATCCCAAAAAAGATTTGAATTCAAATAGAGTTTAATTCATTTGAAACTCATTTCAGAAACTCAATTTAGAAAAAGAAAAGAGAAAGGAAATGGAAAAGGGCCGGTGCCAGGAATTGAGCCCAGCAACAGACGTAGCCCATTTAGCCCACCCGGCTCCCATCTCTCCCTCGCTCACGCGCAGATGCACCCAGCGAGCCGCTGACACCCGGACCCCACTCCACCTCTGTTCTGTTCGATGACGAGCGGGCCCCGTCCACGTCGTCATCGTCTTCCCCAAATTTCCGCGCATGAACACCACCGCTGGCCGTTGCTGTGTTGATTCCGCGGTGTAATTGGCATTGAATCACTGAGCGTTTCTTGTCTAGCCTCTGCCTACTTAAGCCCCTCCCTCTCGCGGCCATTTCCCCTCACGCAATTTCCTCTCCACGCCACCAGGCTGCTCGCCTTCGACGCCGCTGCCGCTGTTCCGACGACCTCGCCGACGAATTCCGGTGAGCACTGTGTCCCCCTCTGTCCATGACTCATGCTATCAAGCTCAACAACTCCTTGCGCATCTACTGACACACCCCGTTTGTTCTCGCATGGTCTGTAGCCTCGGCAGCGACTTCAACCGAGCGCCGCCACTCTCTGCACGAACTCCGGCGACCTCTCCCCGTAAGTACCAGCCGCCCCTTGCCCTCTCTCTGATACGCCTAAGATCCCCGTCGTCTTGTGCATCTAACGGTGCCCTCCTTTTGACTTAGCACGACGCAGTACCTCGCCAACATCGACCAGCAGCCGTACCTGACGCGTCCATGAACTCCGGCGAGGAATCCCCGACAACTCCGAGCGCCCCTTGCCAAGCCACCGCCACGTTGAGCTTCTCCTCGTCACTGCGATTCTGGTGAGCACACTCTCCCCTCCCCGGGCGACCTAGAACGCCGGCACCGCCACTGGCAGAGCTCTCCCCCGCTTGCCGTCGCCGCGCGCTGCGAGAACTTGGTCGTTTGATCAAGAGCCGTTGGATCTAGATCCAACGCGTGTAGTAGAATCACTTAAACGAAGCAGTACGTTAGATCTGAGCCGCGCGATTAAGTTAGATCTAGCGGCTCAGAAGTGTGATCCGACGCGAAACGGTACACGCCAATCAGTGCGCGACGCGTGGCTAGGGTTTAGTTTAAAAACAGAATTTGAATCAGATTTATATCCAAATTTGATTTGCTTATAACTTTTGATTCCCACGTTAGATTTTGGCAAATTTTATACCGTTGGAATCACGAGAACAAGGCCTTTCTGTTTGTGCAATGTGTTTAATGTTTAGCTTCTGTTAAAATGGTTTCTTTTGCAAAAACATGTGTAGGTCTTATTTAGTTATATGATTTGTTTAAAAATTGTTTTGGTGTTAAATAAAATTTGGTTTGGCAAAGTTTTGACTTGTTTAGAATTCAGTACTATGCACTTGCTTGGTTGAGTTTTAAAAATCATCACTTAGCATCTTGCATGCATGCATATATATTTTTGGTTGAATATATCTTGTATGTGATTGTGGCTATATTCTATGTGTAGATTTTGGTGCTAGTGATTGTGATTGTGAAGAGTGCTACTCTCCCAACTACCAAGGCAAGTGGTACTTCATGAATATTACTATCCCTATATTTTCCTACAAGCATTAGAATTTTTTTGCTAAGTCTTGCATGTTACTATTTTGCCAAATGCCATGTTGGGAAATCCTAAGTAGTTGTAGAATTGCTAGGAAATTTCTAAGTTAAGTTACTATCTATGCCATGCTTAGCCTAGCTAGTAGCAAACAAGGGTTGGTGATATATACATGCTATGATGAAAATATTTCTAAGTCTTTGGACTTATGTTTTTCTTAATAAAACAACTAAGTCAATGAATCACCTGGTTGGAAAGGGACTTGATTGGTGGTTTTTGGTTGAGTGGTTACACAAGGCCCATGGCTATGGTTTACCTTGTGTATCTCACTTGTGGAAAGCCACCCAGGAACAAAGGGATTTTAGAGGCCAAGTGTTGAGAAGCTTCTAGTGCAGCCACTTGGCAATATGGGCTCTGCCTGGATCACATAGGTTGCTAGAACTTAGTCATTTGGACAGTTGGTGGTAGTGGGATGATAGGTTGGAACTCGTCCATTTGACTAAGGGAAGGCTTCTGAAAGGTCCTGTCTTGGTGAAACCAAGTCTGGTGGGGAAAGTGCACAACCTCTGTAGATGGAAAAATCTAAGTACTTAGCCAAGTCCATGGCAATGGACAACTTGAGCATCAAGACATGGAAGCTATCAAGAATCTCATCATTCCAACTTCTAAGTAAAAAAAAACTTGTGGGTGAACAAGGGTGAAGGACCTCAATGTCTATTGGTGGTTCCTTGGGAAAAGTTTTGACAAAGAAAAACTTAGTGATTTCAACTAATAGGAAAAATCTATTTTTGAGCAAAGCAAGCCAAGCTACACTTAGCCAAATTTGCATATAGTATCTAGTCCACTTAAAATATACTAAGGTATCACTTGCCAATACTATTCCAAAGTATTGACCCACTGTGGCTGTAACTTGTGATGTTGCAGGTTACTCTGATGAGGATTAGGTGTCATGAGTCTACACTCAACATGTTTGCCTGTGGCACATGAAGATGAAGACTTATATTTATTTACTTATTCAAACTCTGGTATTAGGCCTGTGGCCTTGAGTTGTAAATACTATGTTTATCTCTGGAATGGATGTAATAAATGACCTTTGTATCTGTGTACTTCATCTTAAACTGTGGATGCTAGCAATGATCCAGGGACTAGCATTGCAATCACAGGGATCCTTTTCCTTTACAAAGGAGGGATCTTACAGATGGTATTAGAGCACTATGTTGCCTGTAGAATTATGACCCTAGGATTGGAAACCACTAAGGAAAAATTTTCAACTTCTACACTTGTCTATTCTTCTCGTAAACTTTTCTAATCTTCTCTCTCATCTCTATTTGTAGATGAAATCCATCAACGAAGCCGTGAGGAAAGGACCACTCATGACAATGACTTTGGAGTGTGAGACAGAATTCCCCAAGGACCTCAAGGACCTCATGGTTGCATTAGAGATACAAGGTGCAGCTGTGTACAAAGGTTTTCTAGTGATGGATGAAGGAGTGGAATACTGGTGGGTGCAACTTCACTTGTATAAAAACAAGGAAGAAAACCATCAGGAAAAAGGATTCTGCATGTTCACTAACTCAGTGGTGCACCCTACATTCTTTGAATCAGCAAGGGATGCAGCTTGGAAGACCATCCAAGAACTTGGTGATAGAGTCAAGTGCAGAATGCTCAACCTCCAAAATGATCCAAGGAAAGAGAAAGAACATACCCAAGAGTTGGAAGCGACCAACCAAACTTTAAGAGGAGACATTATAGACTTAGTGATGGAATCATGTGAGCAAGATAGGCTGATTGCTTCTAGAAACATTGTGTTAGCCAACAGATCCAGTGAGATAGGATTGTAAACGTACTTCGTTAGTTGGACCACCACCTATCACCCTATTTTCCAAAATGTTGCTTTAAAATAAGATTGAACCTTGGTTGATGTAATGGTTTCATGTATGCATGACTTGTGTGCTTTGCTTTCCAAGGTTATGTATGTGATGTTTTGACTTTTGTTTTATCTTGAATTGTGTTGTTCTAACTTTTCTATCTTATAAATAGATGCCTATTACCATCAGCACCATTGAGGAGTTCCAGGTTACCCGCTTTGGTCCTCGTATCGTTG
Organism: Avena insularis; assembly: GCA_023614405.1. Lineage (NCBI taxonomy): Eukaryota > Viridiplantae > Streptophyta > Magnoliopsida > Poales > Poaceae > Avena > Avena insularis. The sequence goes on along the minus strand of CM042689.1, from coordinate 241,787,604 downwards.
AGCTTACTACTTTGCTCAATCTCCCTCTTCCCACCATCATGGTGCATCCCCTCACCAAGTTTGAGAGGAAGGACCTCTGGGGATTCAAGGTGAACCAGCCCGGACGCCAGACAGAGCCTACTACGGAGGCCATCGTCTTCAAGCTCATGCACGATGACAAGGAGAGAGGCATTGAGGTAGTTATGCAGGATCTGATAGGACGTCTCCTAGGGCGACACTCCCGACAGGTTAGAAGCACTGTAACACCCTCAGAATTGGCCCTATGCAAGTTTCAGCGATTTCCGCCAAACCCGCATAGAAACGATTCAAAGGTGCCCACCAGGCACTTTTGTGCGGGTGGAAAACGAAGTAATACCATTACACAAAAGTCCACGATGGAACCCACAGAACAGATATATACAACAACGACTCAAAGAGTCAAGAATACAAATGTTCAGTACAAAGATCCAAATCACCTTGAAAACAATACAGCGCCTGAGTACGGACAAGATGCAAATGGGGCTAAGAGCCCTGAAGAATAACCAATGGCGTCCATAACCCTGCCCAGGCCAAGCCGGAAGGGTAACCCTGCTAACGACGTCGATCTCAAAACCTGCTTAAACAAAAGGGGTGCCGACAAATGGCAAAGGAAAAAGAGAGAGCGGTCGATCGAGGCCAAGACAGCGAGACTAGAATTCGGCGGTCCTCGCCTACATAGGTATGGTGGACTGAAGCGGCAGCGCAGCATGCACTAAACCACGTATAGAGACTCAATATAACTGTCGGCTATCAGAGAGGGATAAGAAAGACCTATTCGGAACCAACCTGATACTACCACCAAACATACCCATCCTGGTATAACCCCCTCGAGAGCAAACGAGGAAGTCAACGAGGAACTCACACAGTTGGCAGTTTTATTTATCCGGTTATCGTTGCAGCAATTACTAGTCAGGTATAGATAGTCATCCTGATATAATAAGCAGTGAGCACTTTTAGTTAACCATTCCGTTGTAGTTGCAACACTTACTAGTCAGATACAATTAACATGAGATATCCCAAACCCAGCAGTTGTTGGTACTTTTATTTAGCCATTCCGTTATGGTGAAGCTGATTACTAGTCATATCGGATACAAGTCAAATTATAACAGTAAACTTTAGTTATAGTTGTCTATGATCGAGAACTGTGCTCCAAGTCGTCCATAACCGCGGAAACGGCTTCTCGAAAAGATTTAACCCTGCAGGGGTGCACCAAAGTTTCCACACGCACCTATGTTGTCAGATCAGGTAGGTACAAGATCACAAAACATACACCCAACGGTATGTCGACGGGGTTTCAGACACGACGTTTCCCTGATCCAAAGCAAGCACATGGGGGCCACCCCACTAGGCTACCCGTAACGAAGTCGGCCGGCTCCGAGACGGACCCAGAGGTTTGTGACAATGGCTGTAAACGACTGGGAACCCGAAAGTGTGACTGGGCTTGTCGATACCGCGAAAACATTCCACGTTGGTTCCAAAACAGTACAGGCGCTCCACGCGCAATCATAAATAAAGAAGTAAATCATGGCATAAGTACAGGATAGTAATAAAGCCCCAAACTACTTTGTGGCCCCCGGTACAGTACTTTGAAATCAGGTACTAATCGATGGGGGTGCCCACACACCCCACCTGTGGTTAGCGCGCTCGATCTCGGAACAGGTATCAAGAACTCGGGGTCCTACGGGACACCAGTGAGCGGTTAAAAACCAATTGTTGTCTATTACCTATCGGTGCCTCTCCATTTACCTACTTTCAATTTTAGTTATTAAACGGTAATTAAATCCATGATCATCTCCAACATTAAACATGCGGCACTACTCCAACAACTGTGGTACTTGTCGACACGCAACATCACTTGAGCAAGCGACTACGACGCGCAAGTCCAACTATCTACCAAACAACAGGTAGTAGGATGTGTCCAAGTCAATATAAGGATGCAAGGGATATCACGGGTACGAAAACTAGAGCATCGCAACACAGATAGCAATAGATCAAAAGGAAGAAATAAAGACTAGAAAGGTAAAATAGGTAGAAAGGGGGAGAATGCTCGCCTGAAAACATTGTCGAAGGTTCATCCGAAGATCGGGTCGACACTCGCATCAACTCATCGGCCTAGTCCATGAAGAAGCAAAGCACTAGAGAAACACCGGATGCAATATTTATTACTACGGCAGAAGATCGGGCATGATGCATGTATGATGTATGACATGTCAAAGGTGCGATGCAATTAGGCCATATTAAACGGAACCGGGGTCCCGACAATTATTTAATAGGTTCAAATTGTTTAGATACCCCGCAATTTAAATGTTGTATTAACAGGGCAAGATAAGTTACCGGTTCGCTACACAAATTTAAATGGGGCCAATATTAGACTGGAAAAGCCCGCATATGGTCTCCATATTGAATTATAAGGTGAATTGCCAAAATAACTCCAAACCACAATAACATGTATGCAAGAATGAATGATTATAAGCCGCAAGATATTTTATATTCATCAAAAACAGGGTCTCGGAAAGAGGGGTCACACATGAGGATCGATGAACTTGGTTTCGCCGAGAGGTTTGGTTCGGTCTTCAGGGTTCCGGTCACCGGATCCATGAGGAAGAACATGGCGTTCCGGGACGGAGACCTTGGTGTTCTGAGCATCTCCGGGTCAGTGATCTCGGCGTTCCACGGTCTTCGGTTCCATGTGGCAGATCTTGGGGATTCGGCGACTTCGGGTCCTAGGAGGAAGCTCTTGTCAACCGATGGACACCACAACCGTAGTCGCGTTCTTCTGTCTTGTTGATGTTGGACCAAAGTGCTCGTGACTGCGAGGGGCACGGTCCGTGCGGCCATGGCCGAAAGAACAACCATCAGGACATCACGTACAAGGGGAAAAACTGCCACAATAGGTAAACACAAAAGCACAACAAGTTGAACCCGTGGCATGGACTTGAACAAACGGTGACAAGGGCGGTGCTGGGGTTTGGGCACCCGACGTTGGCGGCCACACGCAGGGAACGACGTCGAGGAGGAGGGGCTTGCAGGGCAGGTCTCGAGCGCTGGCGACGGTTGGCTGCGTGGTGACGCGGGACCCTGAGGCGGCGCGATGCTATGCAGGAAGGGGAGCCGCGACAGGGCATGGCCGGGGAGCGGCCAGAGGCAGCGGCCGACTCCGGTAAGGTCACGCTGGCAGGAGAAGGAAGACAGGGAGCTGTGGCCGCCTCGGAAGATGGGAAGGATCCCGGCGGCAGGGAGGGCGCCCTGGTGGCGAGCTCAGCCTGCTGGAGGAGGGTGCAGCGGCGGGTCGGGGTAGAACGGGGCAGCGTCGCGGACGGCGGGGCGAGCTGCCAAGGGCGGATGGAGGAGGAGGCAGGGTCGGTCGTAGAACGACGCACCGCGCCGGGGTCATCGAGAGGGGCAGCAAGGAGATGGCTAGGCAGCAACGCGCGCGCCCGACGAAGGGGGAAAACGGGGCTCTGCGGGTGGCGCGGCGGCCGGGCCAGGTCGGGACCTGCAGGGGAGGATACAGCGGTGGTTGCGATGGGGAACGAGGGAGACAGAGGGGATCAAACGGGGTGGGGCCAGGGTACTGCTGGGAGGGTTCGGGAACCGTGGGAGGGGGATGTGTGCTGCACGCGAGAGTGGTTTGGGTTGGTGTGCGTGTGTGGGTGTTGTGCACAGCGGCGGCGGGGTGGGGGAGTTGGGGGTAGGGAAAGGGAATCTAGGGTTTGGTTTTTGGGGGGTAGATGGTTAGGGTTTGATCTAGGGTTTGGTTTAGACGGGCCGGGTGGTCTGTCCAAATGGGCTTTTGGCCAGACCGGTCGGACTGCCTCCCCGAACAAAAGTTTTATTTATTTTATTTAGTTTTAATATCCTTTTGGTTAAATAGTTTAGGCAAACAAAAGATCTAGGTGGACCGAGGGTTTTATTTGAAATAAAAGACAGAGATGTTTATAAAACAAATAGATGCTTTTAGAGAAATAGTTTTAGGTTAAAATATGCATGATGTCATGAAGATGCATAAAGTAGTAAACAACAGGCGATTTTCTAATAGTGGTTTTATCCGGGGTGCTACAATTCGACACCACTAACAATGGATCTCGCCCTCGAGATCCGCCTCATCATACGGGGAAGAAGGCCGGCGATATGAATCTTCTCGCTTTATGTTGATCCTCGCGGCACCACTAACAAAGATTATTTCTTCATCTTGAAATCGGCGACACCACCAAGGACCGTTTCTCACATTCGTCGAGAGAACACTCCGGATAAACAAAAATGAAGGTAGAGGCATCAAACAATAAGGCCACCTCTAACTTCGGCGAACGAAGTAGAATTGCTTGATCCACCGATTCAATGCACAAGAGCGAATGCTAAGAGTAGTCGGATGGTGATCAGTCCATCGTGCACCCAAAGCATTACTCTGCACATGAATAGGAGAATTATGCAACCAACTCTCGGAATTCAGACTGAAGATCTCGACAAGCGAGGTTCGGAAACTAAGGAGGGATGGAGATTCTCATCAGATCTAATATAGATGACTTCTTCGTATCGGAAATCACCGGAGGATAGAAAGAAAAATTTTAGTGACTTTTGGTCCACTGAAAGGTACAACAGATGAAAGATTCATCAGATATCATGAATGCCGGATGTTGAAGCACCGTTACAATAGGATGGAAGCGAAACCCTGAAGGTACGACGGAAACCTAACCACGAGAAATCCTGGACTCGAAGAAAAGATAAGAGAGCAGATTCAAAACACGTCGAGATAAGAGGAGAATAGCAGAGGGGTAAGAAGTAAAAGCAGACCTAGTCAGATCTATCCAACCGATTTTTCAAAAATAGTTTTGACACTCTACAACGTCTGTTAGCTAGGTTATCCTACAGGCTGGACCAGTGGGGTATCGTAACTGCTGAGCTCTGATACCACTCTGTAACACCCTCAGAATCGGCCCTATGCAAGTTTCAGCGATTCCCGCCAAACCCGCATAGAAACGATTCAAAGGTGCCCACCAGGCACTTTTGTGCGGGTGGAAAATGAAGTAATACCATTACACAAAAGTCCACGATGGAACCCACAGAACAGATATATACAACAACGACTCAAAGAGTCAAGAATACAGATGTTCAGTACAAAGATCCAAATCACCTTGAAAACAATACAGTAGAAATCGGACAAGATGCAAATGGGGCTAAGAGCCCTGAAGAATAACCAATGGCGTCCATAACCCTGCCCAGGCCAAGCCGGAAGGGTAACCCTGCTAACGACGTCGATCTCAAAACCTACTTAAACAAAAGGGGTGCCGACAAATGGCAAAGGAAAAAGAGAGAGCGGTCAGTACTGAGGCCAGTACACGGCGAGACTAGAATTCGGCGGTCCTCGCCTACATAGGTATGGTGGACTGAAGCGGCAGCGCAGCATGCACTAAACCACCTATAGAGACTCAATATAACTGTCGGCTATCAGAGAGGGATAAGAAAGACCTATTCGGAACCAACCTGATACTACCACCAAACATACCCATCCTGGTATAACCCCTCGAGACCAAACGAGGAAGTCAACGAGGAACTCACACAGTTGGCAGTTTTATTTATCCGGTTATCGTTGCAGCAATTACTAGTCAGGTATAGATAGTCATCCTGATATAATAAGCAGTGAGCACTTTTAGTTAACCATTCCGTTGTAGTTGCAACACTTACTAGTCAGATACAGTTAACATGAGATATCCCAAACCCAGCAGTTGTTGGTACTTTTATTTAGCCATTCCGTTGTGGTGAAGCTGATTACTAGTCATATCGGATACAAGTCAAATTATAACAGTAAACTTTAGTTATAGTTGTCTATGATCGAGAACTGTGCTCCAAGTCGTCCATAACCGCGGACACGGCTTCTCGAAAAGATTTAACCCTGCAAGGGTGCACCAAAGATTCCACACGCACCTACACCCTTGTTGTCAGATCAGGTAGGTACAAGATCACAAAACATACACCCAACGGTATGTCGACGGGGTTTCGGACACGACGTTTCCCTGATCCAAAGCAAGCACATGGGGGCCACCCCACTAAGCTACCCGTAACGAAGTCGGCCGGCTTCGAGACGGACCCAGAGGTTTGTGACAATGGCTGTAAACGACTGGGAACCCGAAAGTGTGACTGGGCTTGTCGATACCGCGAAAACATTCCACGTTGGTTCCAAAACAGTACAGGCGCTCCACGCGCAATCATAAATAAAGCAGTAAAGCATGGCATAAGTACAGGATAGTAATAAAGCCCCAAACTACTTTGTGGCCCCCGGTACAGTACTTTGAAATCATGTACTAATCGATGGGGGTGCCCACACACCCCACCTGTGGTTAGCGCGCTCGATCTCGAAACAGGTATCAAGAACTAGGGGTCCTACGGGACACCAGTGAGCGGTTAAAAACCAATTATTGTCTATTACCCACCGGTGCCTCTTCATTTACCTACTTTCAATTTTAGTTATTAAACGGTAATTAAATCCATGTTCATCTCCAACATTAAACATGCGGCACTACTCCAACAACTGTGGTACTTGTCGACACGCAACATCACTTGAGCAAGCGACTACGACGCGCAAGTCCAACTATCTACCAAACAACAGGTAGTAGGATGTGTCCAAGTCAATATAAGGCTGCAAGGGATATCACGGGTACGAAAACTAGAGCATCACAACACAGATAGCAATAGATCAAAAGGAAGAAATGAAGACTAGAAAGGTAAAATAGGTAGAAAGGGGGAGAATGCTCGCCTGAAAACATTGTCGAAGGTTCATCCGAAGATCGGGTCGACACTCGCATCAACTCATCGGCCTAGTCCATGAAGAAGCAACGCACTAGAGAAACACCGGATGCAATATTTAATACTACGGCAGAAGATCGGGCATGATGCATGTATGATGTATGACATGTCAAAGGTGCGATGCAATTAGGCCATATTAAACGGAACCGGGGTCCCGACAATTATTTAATAGGTTCAAATTGTTTAGATACCCCGCAATTTAAATGTTGTATTAACAGGGCAAGATAAGTTACCGGTTCGCTACACAAATTTAAATGGGGCCAATATTAGACTGGAAAAGCCCGCATATGGTCTCCATATTTAATTATAAGGTGAATTGCCAAAATAACCCCAAACCACAATAACATGTATGCAAGAATGAATGATTATAAGCCGCAAGATATTTTATATTCATCAAAAATAGGGTCTCGGAAAGAGGGGTCACACATGAGGATCGATGAACTTGGTTCCGCCGAGAGGTTTGGTTTGGTCTTCAGGGTTCCGGTCACCGGATCCATGAGGAAGAACATGGCGTTCCGGGACGGAGACCTTGGTGTTCCGAGCATCTCCGGGTCAGTGATCTCGGCGTTCCACGGTCTTCGGTTCCATGTGGCATATCTTGGGGATTCGGCGACTTCGGGTCCTAGGAGGAAGCTCTTGTCAACCGATGGACACCATAATCCTAGTCGCGTTCTTCCGTCTTGTTGATGTTGGACCAAAGTGCTCGTGACTGCGAGGGGCACGGTCCGTGCGGCCATGGCCGAAAGAACAACCATCAGGACATCACGTACAAGGGGAAAAACTGCCACAATAGGTAAACACAAAAGCACAACAAGTTGAACCCCTGGCATGGACTTGAACAGACGGTGACAAGGGCGGTGCTGGGGTTTGGGCACCCGACGTTGGCGGCCACATGCAGGGAACGACGTCGAGGAGGAGGGGCTTGCAGGGCAGATCTCGAGCGCTGGCGACGGTTGGCTGCGTGGTGATGCGGGACCCTGAGGCGGCGCGATGCTATGCAGGAAGGGGAGCCGCGACAGGGCATGGCCGGGGAGCGTCCAGAGGCAGCGGCCGACTCCGGTAAGGTCACGCAGGCAGGAGAAGGAAGACAGGGAGCTGTGGCTGCCTCGGAAGACGGGAAGGATCCCGGCGGCAGGGAGGGCGCCCTGGTGGCGAGCTCAGCCTGCTGGAGGAGGTGGTGCAGTGGTCGGGTAGAACGGGCAGCGTCAGCAGAGGCGAAGCTGCCAAGGGCGGACGGAGGAGGAGGCATGGTCGGTCGTAGAACGACGCACCGCGGCGGGGTCATCGAGAGGGGCAGCAGGGAGATGGCTAGGCAGCAATGCGCGTGCCCGGCGAAGGGGGAAAACAGGGCTCTGTGGGTGGCGCGGCGGCCGGGCCAGGTCGGGACCTGCAGGGGAGGCGACAGCGGTGGTTGCGATGGGGAACGAGGGAGACAGAGGGGATCGAACGGGGTGGGGCCAGGGTACCGCTGGGAGGGTTCGGGAACCGTGGGTGGGGGATGTGTGCTGCACGCGAGAGTGGTTTGGGTTGGTGTGCGTGTGTAGGTGTTGTGCACAACGGCGGCGGGGTGGGGGAGTTGGGGGTAGGGCAAGGGAATCTAGGGTTTGGTTTTCGGGGGTAGATGGTTAGGGTTTGATCTAGGGTTTGGTTTAGACGGGCCGGGTGGTAGGTGGTCTGTCCGGTTGGGCTTTTGGCCTGACCGGTCGGACTGCCTCCCCGAACAAAAGTTTATTTATTTTATTTAGTTTTGATATCCTTTTGGTTAAATAGTTTAGGCAAACAAAAGATCCAGGTGGACCGAGGGTTTTATTTGAAATAAAAGACAGAGATGTTTATAAAACAAATAGATGCTTTTAGAGAAATAGTTTTAGGTTAAAATATGAATGATGTCATGAAGATGCATAAAGTAGTAAACAACAGGCGATTTTCTAATAGTGGTTTTATCCGGGGTGCTACAGGCACCCACTTCCACGTCTTCGGAAGACGTGATGAGGACGGAGAGTCCATTGACTTCGAGGACGATTCGAGGGACGCAGCAGAGCCGATACGCCTGTATCTCCAGGACTTAGAGTCTCTCATTAGGCACGTGGACACGGACAGGACCAGTATCATGCTCAGTAATGACGAGCTCCAGGTGCAACTTCGCGAGAAGGATAAGCTCTTCGCGCAGCAGGACGAGATAGTCAAGGAAATGGAGGCGAAGTTCGAGACCCAGGACAGGAAGTTCAAGAGTCAGGAGAAGCGTGTCCAAGATAGGAACAAGAAGATCCGGGATATGACTGAAGAACTGCAGTCCAAGGACTTCGAGCTAGAGCAGCAGCAGACGGTGATTGAGAGGCTTCGTTCCCAGAAGAGGGCTCTCAAGACCAAGATAGAGACCTTGACCACTAGCATCGAGGAGAACAAGACCGCGATGGAGAACGCAGGTCTTACCTTTGTCGAGGAGGAGATTGATGCCGATGAGTAGACTTGACTACTCGTTTATCTTTTATTATCATACTTGTTATTTGAGAACTTGTTATTGGACCATCCGACATGTAGATGGCTTGCTACTTGTGTGTTTTACTTTATGATCTTGTTATCTTGTTGTTGAACTTTTATCTTGTGTTGCATGCTTGTGTTTGCTTATGTGATGTAATGTGCATGAAATCATCTATGGGTATCTCATTCTTATCTCTATTTGAACAAACCACAGATGCCTCCCCGTCGTGCAAACCCCAACCCCAACAACAACATCACTCCAGAAATGCAGCAAATGATGACTGCTCAAACACAACTGATGCAGATGATGACAACGTTCATCCAGAACCAAAACAATAACAACAACAACAACAACAACAACAACAATAACAACAAAAACAATAACAACAACAACCCTCCGGGCTTTGATATGCTCACCAGGTTCTTGAGATTGAGGCCAGCAAAGTTCTCTGGAACGACTGATCCCATGGTGGCCAATGACTGGCTACGCTCAGTAAACAAGGACTTGGTAACAGTGGGCTATACGGATGCTGAAAAAGTCAGATTTGCAGCACATCTGCTGGAAGGGCCAGCCGCCACTTGGTGGGACAACTTCTAGATGACCACTCCCATAGATGAAGTGACATGGGCTATCTTTGAGGATGGCTTTCGCACTGCTCATATCTCATCACGAGTGATGAGTCTGAAAAAGAAAGAGTTCCACAATCTGAAGCAGCGCCACCGCAGCGTGGCTGAATACATTGAGGAGTTCAACAATCTGGCGCGTTATGCACTGGATGAAGTTGACACGGATGCCAAGAGAAAGTTAAAATTTCTTGAAGGCTTGAATGATGAGCTGAATCTGCAATTGGCTGTGGCATATGTTCCCTTATCGATTAGCTCAGGACAAGGCTGCTATTTTGGAGAACAAAATAAAGCAAGTTGAGAGTAGAAAGAGGAAGCACTCGGACAAACACAGCTCGGGATCGTCTCACAAACGATCTCATTATGATGACAGTGGAAGCTCAGGATCCCACAAGCATGGGAAATTCAACAAGCACCACAACCACAACCGTCATGACAACAAGCATCACCGTAGTCATGACAATGACAAGTACAAGAACCACAAGAGTGGACATAAGAGCCACCACAGTGGTAATGGTAGTGGAAGTGCAAGTCAGCCTGTTAAGAGAGACATCAGTCAGGTTGAATGCTTCAAATGCAAGAAGATGGGGCATTATGCAAATGAATGCCCAGAAAAGAAGGTTGAAGGACCCAACAAGCCCAACCCTTTCTAGAAGGGATAGGTAAACCACATCAATGTGGAGGAGGTCTATGAGGAGCCTGATACTGTTGCTGGTAAGTTCAGACTCAATTCTATTCCAGCATTTGTACTCTTTGATATTGGTGCATCTCATTCATTCATATCAAGAACATTTGTTGAAAGAAATGAACTACCGGTAGAAACTATTGGGTGTCCTATAAAAATAAGTTCTCCTGGTGGAGAAATGATAGTGAATTTTGGATGTCATGATCTAGTCATAGAATTTGGGAAGTATAAGTTTCCCGTTAACTTGATAATTCTAAACTCCCAAGGATTGGATGTCATTCTGGGAATGGACTGGATGACTAAGTACAAAGGAGTGATAGATTGTGTCAACCATACTTTCTCACTCACAACTCCAGAAAATAAAAGGATCAGAATCAAGACCAACTTTGAAGCAAAAAGGAGTATGCTTAATTCTCTTAAGGGGGTTAGCATGGACAGTGTGGCAATTGTGAGTGAGTATGCGGATGTGTTTCCGGAAGAATTGTCGGGAATGCCACCAGATAGAGATGTGGAATTTCTGATAGATTTGGTACCAGGGTCTGGACCAATAGCAAAGAGACCGTATAAAATGTCAGTTGATGAACTGAAAGAACTCAAGAAGCAACTTGGAGAACAGTTGCAGAAAGGATTCATTCAACCAAGTTCTTCATCTTGGGGAGCCCCAGTTTTGTTCGTGGAGAAGAAGGATAGAAGTCAAAGGTTATGCATAGATTACCGTTCACTCAACGAGGTAACTATCAAGAACAAATATCCTTTGCCTAGAATCAATGACTTGTTTGATCAGCTAGAAGGAGCATGTGTGTTCTCAAAGATTGATCTAAGGTCAGGCTATTTTCAACTCAAGATAAGAGAACAGGACATACCAAAAACAGCCTTCACTACAAGGTATGGATTGTATGAGTATACCGTAATGCCTTTTGGCTTGACAAATGCTCCAGCATACTTCATGAATATGATGAACAAGGTGTTCATGGAATTCCTTGACAAGTTTGTTGTCGTTTTCATCGATGACATCTTAGTCTACTCCAAGAGCAAAGAAGAACATGAAGGACATTTGCGTTTGATACTTGAGAAGTTAAGAGAGCATAAACTTTATGCCAAATTCAGCAAGTGCGAGTTCTGGTTGGAATAAGTTGGTTTTCTTGGTCATGTTATGACAAAGGATGGTGTAGCAGTTGATCCTGCTAAGGTTTCAGCTGTGACTGAATGGGAATCTCCCAAGTCCGTGAAAGAAGTTCGTAGTTTCCTTGGCTTAGCAGGTTACTACAGAAGGTTCATTGAGAATTTCTCTAAGGTAGCTAAGCCCATGACTGAATTGTTAAAGAAAGACAAGAAGTTTGCTTGGTCTGAAGGTTGTGAACTCAGCTTTCAGGAATTAAAGAAGAGACTTGTGACAACACCAGTCTTGTGTCTGCCAGATTTGGAAAAAGATTTCCAAGTATATTGTGATGCATCCCATCAAGGTTTGGGTGCAGTACTTATGCAAGACGGTAAGGTTGTAGCTTATGCCTCGAGACAACTCAAAACTCATGAAGTAAACTATCCTACTCATGATTTAGAGTTAGCCTCTGTCGTCCATGCCCTCAAAACATGGAGACAGTATCTTTTGGGAAAGCGTTGTGAAGTGTTCACAGATCACAAAAGTTTGAAGTATATCTTCACCCAGAAGGAATTCAATATGAGACAAAGAAGATGGTTAGAACTTATCAAGGACTATGACTTAAGTTTGCAATACCACCCCGGTAAAGCAAATGTTGTAGCAAATGCTCTAAGTCGTAAGGTATTTGTGAATGGCCTTACCAAAGGAGAATTGCCAGATGATCTATGTACCCAATTTAGGAAACTCAGATTGGAGATTGTGCCTGAAGGACATCTCATGTCTTTGGATGTTCAACCCACTTTGTTGGACAAGATCAAAGAAGCCCAAAAGATTGATAAAGAAATCAAAGAGATTAAAGAAAAGATTGGCAAAGGAAAAGCCAAAGGGTTCCATGAAGACGAACAGGGTACTTTATGGCATGGGAAACGTATCTGTGTTCCTCAAGACCCGGAGTTACGGAAACTGATTTTGCAGGAAGCACACAACTCACCATATTCTATTCATCCGGGTAACACCAAAATGTACATGGACATGAAAGAAAGATTTCGGTGGAATAATCTCAAGAAGGACATCGCCGAACATATTGCTTTGTGTGATGTGTGTAGTAGAGTGAAAGCGGAGCATCAGAAACCAGCAGGTTTGCTTCAACCACTACCTATTCCTGATTGGAAGTGGGACAAGATTGGTATGGATTTCATTACCGGACTACCAAGGACCAGGTCAAGTTATGATTCCATATGGGTAGTAGTGCATCGCCTAACTAAAGTGGCTCATTTCATACCCGTGAAGACAACCTATACAAGTGCTAAGTTGGCCAAGATCTACATGAGCAGAATTGTATGTCTACATGGAGTTCCCAAGAGTATTGTGTCTGATAGGGGAACTCAACTCACTTCCCATTTTTGGAGACAGCTACATGAGTCATTGGGAACGAGGTTGGAATTCAGTACTGCTTTTCATCCTTAAACCGATGGACAAACAGAAAGGACTAATCAGGTTCTTGAAGACATGTTGAGAGCATGTGCCCTAGACTATGGAGCCAGTTGGGATGAAAGTCTGCCTTGCGCAGAATTTTCTTATAACAACAGCTATCAAGCAATCATTGAGATGGCGCCGTTTGAGTTTCTCTACGGAAGAAAGTGTACCACCCCATTGTTATGGAATGGTGTGGGAGAAAGAAGTTTATTCGGGCCAGATCTTATCAAAGAAGCCGAAGAGAAGGTCAAGTTGGTTAAGGACAGGTTGAAGATAGCACAGTCCCGACAGAAAAGCTACGCGGATCCTAAGCGTAGAGAAGTCACCTACGAAGTGGGTGATAGAGCCTATCTTAGAGTGTCACCACTTCGTGGAGTGAAAAGGTTCGGAGTCAAAGGAAAATTGGCACCAAGATATGTTGGTCCATTCAAGATTCTGAGTCGCAAAGGAGAAGTTGCCTATGAAATAGAACTGCCAGAATCTCTATCAGCTGTCCATAATGTGTTTCATGTGAGTCAGCTTAAGAAATGTCACCCAGAAATGGAAGAAACTTCTTTGAAGGATACTATACCTTTGGAGGAGGTTCAATTGGAAAGTGATCTCACCTATGAAGAGAAACCTATCAAGATTCTTGAGACTGCAGAAAGAGTCACAAGGACTAAGACTATCAAGTTTTGCAAAGTGCAGTGGAATCATCATTCTGAAGAGGAAGCAACATGGGAAAGAGAAGATGATCTTCGGAAAGACCACCCTCACCTATTTGCTAGCCAATCCAAATCTCGAGGGCGAGATTCACCTTAAGGGGGTTAGATTTGTAACATCCCTAAAATCATGATTTCAAAGATTGCATATTATTCATGCATGCATATAGTTTTGAGTTCAATTTCAAACCAAATTCAAGAAAATAGAAGCACTTAGTGCTATCATTTTATGTGAGCAAACTTAAATCAAATGCCCATCCTCATTTGAGAGCTTAGTGTTTTAAAAACCAAGTTTGTTTGCTTCTTTATTGATTGGTTTGAGTGTAGAGTTTGAACAAAATTTTACAAAATAAAAATGGTTTCAAAACCATTTTCAAAACATTTGCAAATCTAGTTCTATGGCACTGTTTATTTTGTTATTTCAAAAGAACCAAGCTTGAACAGAGAGACCACTTGATTTTATGTCCTGAAATGTGATTGTTGCACACTACAAAAATCCCAAAAAAGATTTGAATTCAAATAGAGTTTGAATTCATTTGAAACTCATTTCAGAAATTCAATTTAGAAAAAAAAAGAGAAAGGAAATGGAAAAGGGCCGGCGCCAGGAATTGAGCCCAATGACAGAGCCCATTTAGCCCACCCGGCTCCCTTCTCTCCCTCGCTCACGCGCAGATGCACCCAGCGAGCCGCTGACACCCGGACCCCACTCCCCCTCTGTTCTGTTCGCTGACGAGCGGGCCCCGTCCACGTCGTCATCGTCTTCCCCAAATTTCCGCGCACGAACACCGCCGCTGGCTGTTGCTGCGTTGATTCCGCGGTGTAATTGGCATTGAATCACTGAGCGTTTCTTGTCGAGCCTCTGCCTACTTAAGCCCCTCCCTCTCGCGGCCATTTCCCCTCACCCAATTTCCTCTCCACGCCACCAGGCTGCTCGCAACTCGCCCGACGCTGCCGCTGTTCCGACGACCTCGCCGACGAATTCCGGTGAGCACCGTGTCCCCCTCTGTCCATGACTCATGCTATCAAGCTCAGCAACTCCTTGCGCATCTACTGACACACCCCGTTTGTTCTCGCATGGTCTGTAGCCTCGGCAGCAACTTCAACCGAGCGCCGCCGCTCTCTGCACGAACTCCGGCGACCTCTCCCCGTAAGTACTACCCGCCCCTTGCCCTCTGTCTGATACGCCTAAGATCCCCGTCGTCTTGCGCATCTAACGGTGCCCTCCTTTTGACTTAGCACGACGCAGTACCTCGCCAACGTCGACCAGCAGCCGTACCCGACGCGTCCACGAACTCCGGCGAGGAATCCCCGACGACTCCGAGCGCCCCTTGCCAAGCCACCACCACGTTGAGCTTCGCCTCGTCACTGCGATTCTGGTGAGCACACTCTCCCCTCCTCGGGCGACCTAGAACGCCGGCACCGCCACTGGCAGAGCGCACCGCCGCTCGCCGTTGCCGCGCCCCGCCAGAACTTGGTCGTTTGATCAAGAGCCGTTGGATCTAGATCCAACGCGTGTAATAGAATCACTTAAACGAAGCGGTACGTTAGATCTGAGCCGCGCGATTAAGTTAGATCTAGCGGCTCAGAAGTGTGATCCGACGCGAAATGGTACGCGCCAATCAGAGCGCGACGCGTGGCTAGGGTTTAGTTTAAAAACAGAATTTGAATCAGATTTATATCCAAATTAAATTTGCTTATAACTTTTGATTCCCACGTTAGATTTTGGCAAATTTTATACCGTTGGAATCAAGAGAACAAGGCCTTTTCTGTTTATGCAATGTGTTTAATGTTTAGCTTCTGTTAAAATGGTTTATTTTGCAAAAACATGTGTAGGGCTTATTTAGTTATATGATTTTTTTAGGAATTGTTTTGGTGTTAAATAAAATTTGGTTTGGCAAAGTTTTGACTTGTTTAGAATTAAGTACTATGCACTTGCTTGGTTGAGTTTTAAAAATCATCACTTAGCATCTTGCATGCATGCATATATATTTTTGGTTGAATATATCTTGTATGTGATTGTGGCTATATTCTATGTGTAGATTTTGGTGCTAGTGATTGTGAAGAGTGCTACTCCCCCAACTACCAAGGCAAGTCGTACTTCATGAATATTACTATCCCTATATTTTCCTACAAGCATTAGAATTTTTTTGCTAAGTCTTGCATGTTACTATTTTGCCAAATGCCATGTTGGGAAATCCTAAGTAGTTGTAGAATTGCTAGGAAATTTCTAAGTTAAGTTACTATCTATGCCATGCTTAGCCTAGATAGTAGCAAACAAGGGTTGGTGATATATACATGCTATGATGAAAATATTTCTAAGTCTTTGGACTTATGTTTTTCTTAATAAAACAACTAAGTCAATGAATCATCTGGGTGGAAAGGGACTTGATTGGTGGTTTTTGGTTGAGTGGTTACACAAGGCCCATGGCTATGGTTTACCTTGTGTATCTCACTTGCGGAAAGCCACCCAGGAACAAAGGGATTTTAGAGGCCAAGTGTTGAGAAGCTTCTAGTGCAGCCACTTGGCAATATGGGCTCTGCCTGGATCACATAGGTTGCTAGAACTTAGTCATTTGGATAGTTGGTGGTAGTGGGATGATAGGTTGGAATGCGTCCATTTGACTAAGGGAAGGCTTCTGAAAGGTCCTGTCTTGGTGAAACCAAGTCTGGTGGGGAAAGTGCACAACCTCTGCAGATGGAAAAATCTAAGTACTTAGCCAAGTCCATGGCAATGGACAACTTGAGCATCAAGACATGGAAGCTATCAAGAATCTCATCATTCCAACTTCTAAGTAAAAAAAAACTTCTGGGTGAACAAGGGTGAAGGACCTCAATGTCTATTGGTGGTTCCTTGGGAAAAGTTTTGACAAAGAAAAACTTAGTGATTTCAACTAATAGGCAATACCTATTTTTGAGCAAAGCAAGCCAAGCTACACTTAGCCAAATTTTCATATTGTATCTAGTCCACTTAAAATATACTAAGGTATCACTTGCCAATACTATTCCAAAGTATTGACCCACTGTGGCTGTAACTTGTGATGTTGCAGGTTACTCTGATGAGGATTAGGTGTCATGAGTCTACACTCAACATGTTTTCCTGTGGCACATGAAGATGAAGACTTATATTTATTTACTTATTCAAACTCTTGTATTAGGCCTGTGCCCTTGAGTTGTAAAGACTATGTTTATCTCTGGAATGGATGTAATAAATTACCTTTGTATGTGTGTACTTCATCTTAAACTGTGGATGCTAGCAATGATCCAGGGACTAGCATTGCAATCATAGGGATCCTTTTCCTTTACAAAGGAGGGATCTTACAACAAGTGAAGGCTAGCAATAGAAGGGGAGCAACAATCCAGAGAGCAGTAACTATCATAATCATGCTTGTGACAAAACAAAATTAATTATGGCATAAAAGTGACGCAAGAACTCTGAGGCAAAATAAATCATCGAGAATTAACTGACTTTTGTTTAGTCATATGCATGCGCGAGCATGTGCCAAGTCGATTCAAATAGAACATTTAGAGGACGATACCACAATGTCATACCATGTTATGAATAGAACAATGCAAGAAAATATTTGTATGACATGCGACAAACTATTAGAAAATTGGAAATAATCATAAGAGAGCAAGAACTACTAACATCCATTAAATAAAATACACCTTACATGAACAGACTAAGAATGCCCACAATGATGAGTATATGTACAAAAATGAAAAGAAATAGAGTTCATGCCAGACTCTTACCACACCTCGAGTTGTCATAAATCGTCATTATTGCCTTTCACTTGTGTGGCTTGAATAATAATACAAAACCAAACTCCAAAGGAGTCACTGAGGACTGCTGAACCCTGCAACGAAATTTACAAAACCAAAGAAGAACAACAAATATTTTTGGGTTTTTCGAATGACAAACCAAAGCTAAAAAGGGCAAGCAAACTAAAGATAAAAGCTAAAGAAGAAAACAAAGATAAACAACGAAAATATTTTTGGTCTTTTTGTGTTCTGGAAAGTAGAAACAAAGAAAGAACAAAATCGAAAAAGAAAGAAAGCGAAACATGGATATGCAAAGTACCGATAGAATATGATATGTAGATGAGTGTGATGTCGGTATACCTCCCCCCAATCATAGTATTTTGCCCTAAGTGGAGATCAATCCCAAGATGGCCAAGAAGTGGCGCCTCCATAATATGACGAAGAAGTACCTTTGTTCTGATACGAAATCGAGGACGCCCCAGCATAGTGTGAAGAGTAGTCATAAGAGGGCACGTCCCCCTCCTGGTGCTGTGTAACATCCCTAAAATCATGTTTTCAAAGATTGCATATCATTCATGCATATATATCATATAGGGAACAATTTCAAACTCATTTCAAGAAACAAAAGCTTTGAGTGCTATTATTCAATGTGAGCAAGCATTGATCTAATGCCACTCTCAAATGAGAGTATAATTGTTTTAATCCAAGCTTTGTTTACTCTCAGGTTGGTTTTGTTGAATGTTAAAGTTTGGACAGAAATTTCCAAAACCATTATGGTTTTAAAACTCTTTTCAAATCTTTATCAAACCAAGTGCTAAGGCACTGTTGTTTTAAAAAAATTCAAAGGAACTATGCAAGTCCAGCAAGGCAAGATGGTTTTATACTCAAAATTATATAGGATTCATTTTACAAAAGGCCAGCAAGATTTGAAGTTCAAATGCTTTTGAATTCATTTGAAAGTGATTCCAGAAAATCAAATTAGAAAAATAAAAAGGTTTAGAAAACCCAACTGGGCCTGGCGCCACCAATCCAGCCCATCAGACAAAATAGCCCACCCGGGTTCCCTCTTTCTCCTCTGTTTCTCACCGCGCTCGCGCACACCCCCCTCGCTAACAACTGGGCCCCGCAGCCACGTCACCCCGTTGTCCCCAAATCTACTTGCGACCAAGGTAGCTTCATGACGTTCTTCGACGCAAATGCTTTTCAATCCCATTGATGTCGCTCGTTAATCTCGCCCCTGCTCCGGCTATTTAACCTCCACCCCTCTGCGGCCATTTCCCCTCACCTAGCGCCCCCACTCCGCCACTAGGTTGCCCACAATATCGCTTGCACCGCCGCGGTACCGAGCCACTCTAGCGTGTGATTCCGGTGAGCTCTCATCGCCCCTTGCCTTCTAATCTTGCCAGCATGATCGCAGCAACCTTGCGCATATTCTAACTCCACTGGTACATGCTAGGACTATCGGAGCCTCGCCAACGACGACGACCGCAAGTGCCCGACGCAGCCGCAAACTCCGACGAGCTCTCCTGGTTTGTACTGACTGTGCCTCCCTCTCTCATTCATACTCACATGATCGCCTCGTCTGCACGCATCTAATGCCACCTCTCTCGTGCCTTAGCGTGAACCATAGCGTCGCCATTATCTCCAGCAGCAAACACACCCGACGACAGCAGCGACTCCGGCGACCAATCTCCATCGACCTCGAGCGCCCCTTCGCCAACCAAGCATACCTTGAGCATCAGCAGCGCACGACGAACTCGGTAATCCACCTACCCCTCTCCCGCGCGACCTAGATCGTCGGCAACGTCTCTGGCAGAGCCGCCGCTGCCACTCACCGCCACTCGCCGCCGCTAGCGCCGCCAGTGTTTGGTCGCTTGATCGCGAGCCGTTAGATCCAGATCCAACGCATTAGATAGATCACTTAAACGAAGGGGTACAAGACAGATCTGGCCGTGCGATTTCATTTAGATCGTGCGGTCCACGTTAGTCGATCCGCGTGAATCGGTACCAGCGAATCAGAAAGCGCCGCGTGGCCTCTGTTTGAATTTAAAACAGAAAATTTGATCTATTAGTTAACCAAACTTGTAAAATTCGTAACTTTTGATCCACACGTTCAAATTTTACAAATTTTATATTATTGGAATCAAGAGAGAAAATCCTATCTGTTTATGCAATGTGTTTAATATTTTGCCTCTGTAAAAATGGTTTTCTATGCAGAAACTTCTGTAGGCGTACTTTGATTATATAAATTATATGAAAATGTTTTAAGGATCAAATAAGGTTTATTTTGAATATCTTGAACTTTTTTATGTTTCAGTGTTGTTCAATTGTCTTGTTTGGTGTAGAAAAATCATCACATGGCATTTGCATGCATTCATATATTTTTGTTTGTATATATTTTGTATGTGATTTTGGTGCCATTATTTTATGTGTAGATTTTGGTGCAAATAGTGATTGTGATTGTGAAGATTGTTGCTACTCCCCAAACTACCAAGGCAAGTGGTGCTTCATAATTTCATTCCTATGTTTTTCAACTATGCACTAGAAATATTTTGTATAGGACTTGCATGAATATTTTGATCTATATGCGATGCTTGGGAAATCCTAGTAGTTGTAGAATTTCTAGAAATTTCTAAGTTAAGATGCTTATCAATGCCATGCTTAGCCTAGCTAGTAGCAACCAAGGGTGGTTATATATTCATGCTATGAGAAAATATTTCTAAGTCTTTGGACTTGTGTTTTTGCTTAATAAAACAACTAAGTGAATGAAACACCTGGGTGGAATGGAAAGAATGGTTTGTGTTTAGTGGTTACACAAGGCCCATGTCTATGGTTTACCTTGTGTATCTCACTTGTGGAAAGCCACCCAGGAACAAAGGGATTTGAGATGCCATATGTTAAGAAGCTTCTAGTGCAGCCACATGGCAATATGAGCTCTGCCTGGATCACATAGGTTGCAATAACTTAGCCATTTGGATAGTTGGTGGTAGTGGGATGATAGGTTGGAACGCGTCCATTTGGTCGAAGGGAAGGCTTCTGAAAGGTCCTGTCTTGGTGAAAATCAAGTCTTGTGGGGAAAGTGCACAACCTCTGGAGATGGAAGAATCTAAGTGCTTAGCCATGTCCCTGGTATTGGACAACTTGAGCATCAAGACATGGAAGCTATCAAGAATCTCCTCATCCCAATTTCTAAGTTAAAACTTGTGGTTGAACAAGGGTGAAGGTTCACCAATGTCTATTGGTGGTTCCTTGGGAAAGTTTTGTCAATGAAAAATTTAGTGTTTTCAACTGATAGGTAAAACCTATTTTGAGCAAAGCAAGCCTTAGCTACACTTATCCAAAATGCATATAGTATCTAGACTACTAATATTCTACTAAGGTATCACTTGCCAATACTATTCCAATGTATTGACCCACTGTGGCTGTAACTTGTGATGTTGCAGGTTATTCTGATGGTGATTAGGGGTTATGAGTCTACACTCAACATGCTTGCGTGTGGCACATGAAGATGAAGACTTATTTATCTTATTATATATTTGAACTCTTGTATTAGGCCTGTGGCCATGGAGTTTGTAAAGACTATGTTTTTCTCTGGAATGATATGTAATAACGACCTTTGTTTCTGTGTACTTCATCTTAAACTGTGGATGCTAGCATTGATTCAGGGACTAGCATTGCAATCACATGGATCCTTACCTTTATAAAGGGAGGGATCTTACAGATGGTATCAAAGCACTGTGTTGCCTGTAGGATTATGACCCTAGGATTGGAAACCACTAAGGAAAAAATTTCAACAACTTCCACACTTGTCTTTTCTTCTCATAAACTTTTCTAATCTTCTTTCTCATCTCTATTTGTAGATGAACTCCATCAACGGAGCCGTGAGGAAGGGACCACTCATGACTATGACTTTGGAATGTGAGACAAAATTCCCCAAGGCTCTCAAGGACCTCATGGTTGCCATGGGAATACATGGTGCAACTGTGTACAAAGGTTTTCCCGTGATGGATGAAGGAGTTGAATACTGGTGGGTGCAACTTCACTTGTATAAAAACAAGGAAGACAACCACAAGGAATCAGGATTCTGCATGGTCACCAACTCAGTGATGCACACCACATTCTTTGAGGGATGCAGCTTGGAAGGCCATCAAAGAGCTTGGTGATAGAATCAAGTGCAGAATGCTCAACACCCAGAATGACCTTAGAGAAGAAAAGAAACATACCCAAGAGTTTGAGGCTACCAACCAACGTTTAATAAAGGACATCATAAACGTAGAAATGGAGTCATGTGATCAGGATCGATAGGTTGCCTCTAGGGATGCCCTGTTAGACAACTTGACAAGTGAGACGGGATTGTAACGTACTTCGTTAGTTGGACCACCACACTTATCAATTTATTTTCCCAAATGTTGTCTAAAATAAGTTGAACCTTGGATGCTTGTAATGGTTTTATGTATGCCATGACTTGTATGTTTTGATTTTCAAAGATATGCACGTGATGCCTTGCCTTGTGAATTGTCTTTAATTATGTTGATTTTAACTTTTCTATCTTATAAAATAGATGCCTAATGTTACTATCAGCACGGCTGAAGAGTTCAAGGGAACCCGTTTTGGCACTCGTCTTATTGAGCTCACTAGTGTGATCAATCTTCCGCTTCCTACCATCACGATGCTTCCCTTCACCAAGTTCGAGAGGAAGGACCTTTGGGGCTTCAAGGTTACTCAGCCAGGACGCCAGACTGAGCCGGCCACAGAGGCTATCACCTTCAAGCTCATGCATGATGACAAGGAGAGAGGCCTAGAGGTAGTCATGCAGGATTTGGTTGGACGTTTGCTAGGGAGACACTCTCGGGAGATTAGAGGTACTCACTTCCACACCTTCGGTAGACATGACGAGGATGGTGAGGCCATTAACTTCGAGGATACTGCTAGAGAGACAGCAGAGCCGATTCGTCTATACCTCCAGGACTTAGAGGTTCTTCTTAGGCACCTAGATACTGATAGGAACAACGTCATGCTTAGAAATGACGAACTCCAGGTGCAACTTCGTGAGAAGGACAAGCTCTTCGCGGAGCAAGATGAGATAGTCAAGGAGATGGAGGCCAAGTTCGAGAGTCAGGATAGAAAGTTCAAGAGTCAAGAGAAAAGAGTCCAAGATAGGAACAAGAGGATTCGAGACATGACTGCAGAACTAGAGGCCAAGGACTTTGAGCTCGAGCATCAGCAGGTGGTGATTGAGAGACTTCATTCATAGAAGAGGGCTCTCAAAGACAAAATAGAGGCCTTGACTACCAATGTCGAGGAATACAAGACCGCTATGGAGAATGCATGTCTTACACTTGTCGACGAGGAGGTTGATGCAGAGGATTAGGGATGACTACTCATTATCCTTTTATTTACCATGCTTTGATTATTGAGTCGCAATGACCATCCAACATGTGGATGGCTTGCTATTGGTGTGTTTACCTTTCAAAACTTGTTGTCTATGTTGTTGAACTTTTACTATTATGATGCATGTTTGGTGATTGTTTATGTGATGAATTGTGCATGTTAGCATCTATGGGTATCTCATTCTTATCTCTATTGAAAACCACAGATGCCTCCCCGACGTGCCAATCCCAACCCTAACAACAACAATATCACCCCTGAGATGCAGCATATGATGACAGCTCAGACGCAGCTAATGCAGATGATGACCACGTTCATACAGAATCAGAACAACAACAACAACAATAATAATAATAATAATAATAATAATAATAATAATAATAATGATAACAACAATAACAATTAGAACAATCTACCGGGTTTTGACATGCTTACCAGGTTCTTAAGACTAAGGCCAACAAAGTTTTCAGGAACTACTAATCCTATGGTGGCCAATGATTGGCTACGGTCTGTGAACAAGTATTTGGTAACTGTTGATTGTACTGATGCAGAGAAAGTCAGATTTGCAGCACACTTGTTGGAAGAACCAGCAGCCACTTGGTGGGATAACTTCTAGATCACCACTCCCATTGAGGATGTGACATGGGCTATTTTTGAAGATGGTTTCCGTACTTCTCACATCTCATCCGGAGTGATGAGTTTGAAGAAGAAGGAATTTCATAACTTGAAGCAGCGCCACCGCAGCTTAGCTGAATATATTGAGGAGTTCAACAATCTGGCGCGTTATGCACCGGATGAAGTTGACATTGATGCTAAGAGGAAAGAAAAGTTCCTTGAAGGATTGAACGATGAATTGAAACTGCAGTTAGCTGTGGCCTATGTCCCCACATCTCAGTCTCTTTGTGACAAGGCTGCCATCTTGGAGAGCAAGATGAAACAAGTTGAAAGAAGGAAGAGGAAGCACTCTGACAAGCACAGCTCGGAATGGTCTCACAAGCGTTCCCATTATGATGATAGTGGGAATTCTGGATCCCACAAGCATGGAAAGTACAACAAACACCACAACCACAACCGTCATCATGACAACAAACATTACCGTAGTCATGACAATGACAAGTACAAGAATCATAAGAGTGGGTACAAGAACCACCACAATGGAAGTGGAAGTGGTAGGGGAAGCCAGCCTGTCAAGAAGGATCTTAGTCAGTTTGAATGTTTCAAGTGCAAGAAGATGGGGGCATTATGCACATAAATTCCCAGAAAAGAAAGTTGAAGGCCCCAACAAGCCCAACCCTTTCCAAAAGGGACAAGTGAACCACATCAATGTGGAAGAGATCTATGAGGAACCTGATGCTGTTGCTGGTAAGTTCAAACTCAATTCTGTTCCAGCATTTGTTCTCTTTGATACTAGTGCATCTCATTCGTTCATATCAAGAGCATTTGTTGAAAGGAATGAACTACCGGTAGAAACTATTGGGTGTCCTATAAAAGTAAGTTCTCCTGGCGGAGAAATGATAGTGAACTCAGGATGTCATGATCTATTCATAGAGTTTGGGAAGTATAAGTTTCCCATTAATCTGGTAATCCTAAACTCCCAAGGATTGGATGTCATTTTGGGAATGGACTGGATGACTAAGCACAAGGGAGTGATAGATTGTGCCAACCATACTGTCGCACTCACAACTCCAGAAAACAAAAGGATCAGATTCAAGACCAACTTTGAGTCGAAGAGGAGTAAGCTAAATTCTCTTAAGGGGGTTAGCATAGACAGTGTGCCTATTGTGAGTAAATATCCGCATGTGTTTCCGGAAGAATTGTCGGGAATGCACCAGATAGAGATGTGGAGTTTCTTATTGACTTGCTACCAGGTTCTGGACCAATAGCAAAGAGACCGTACAAGATGTCAGTTGATGAATTGAATGAACTCAAGAAACAACTTGGAGAACAGTTGCAGAAAGGATTTATTCAACCAAGTTCTTCATCTTGGGGAGCACCAGTTTTGTTTGTGGAAAAGAAGGATAGAAGTCAAAGGTTATGCATAGATTACCGTTCACTCAATGAGGTGACTATCAAGAACAAATACCCTTTGCCTAGAATCAATGACTTGTTTGATCATCTAGAAGGACCTTGTGTGTTCTCAAAAATTGATCTCCGATCAGGTTATTTTCAGCTTAAGATAAGGGAACAAGACATACCTAAGACATCTTTCACCACTAGGTATGGATTGTACGAGTATACCGTGATGCCATTTGGTTTGACCAATGCACAAGCATACTTTATGAATATGATGAACAAGGTGTTCATGGAGTTCCTTCACAAGTTTGTTTTCGTATTCATCGATGACATTTTGATCTACTCCAAGAGCAAAGAAGAGCATGAAGGACATTTGCGTTTGATACTTGAGAAGCTTAGAGAGCATAAGCTTTATGCCAAATTTAGCAAGTGTGAGTTTTGGTTGAATGAAGTTGGATTTCTTGGACATGTTGTGTCAGGAGATGGTGTAGCAGTTGATCCTGCTAAAGTTTCATATGTAACTGAATGGGAATCTCCTAAGTCAGTGAAAGAGATTCGTAGTTTCCTTGGCTTGGCAGGATACTACAGGAGGTTCATTGAGAATTTCTCCAAGATAGCTAAGCCAATGAAAGAGTTACTAAAGAAAGACAAGAATTGAAGAAGAGACTAGTGACAGCACCAGTCTTATGTCTGCCAGATTTGGAGAAGGATTTCCAAGTGTATTGTGATGCATCTCATCATGGATTAGGTGCAGTGCTAATGCAGGAAGGGAAAGTTGTGGCTTATGCCTGAGACAACTCAAAACTCATGAGGTAAACTACCCTACTCATGATTTAGAGTTAGCCTCTATTGTCCATGCACTTAAAACATGGAGACATTATCTTTTGGGAAAGCAATGTGAAGTGTTCACAGATCACAAAAGTTTGAAGTATATCTTCACCCAGAAAGAAATTAACATGAGACAAAGAAGATGGCTTGAACTCATCAAGGACTATGACTTGAGTTTGCAATACCACCTCGGTAAAGCAAATGTTGTAGCGGATGCTCTAAGTCGTAAGGTTTTCGTGAATGGCCTTACTAAGGGAGAATTGCCAGATGATCTGTGTGCCTAATTTAGAGATCTCAGATTGGAGATTGTGCCTGAAGGACATCTCATGTCATTGGATGTTCAACCCACTTTGTTGGAAAAAATCAAAGAAGCCCAAAAGACAGATAAGGAAATTGAAGAGATTAAGGAAAAAATTGGTAAGGGAAAAGCCAAAGGATTCCATGAAGACGAACAGGGTACTTTATGGTATGGAAAACGTATCTGTGTTCCACAAGATCTGGAGCTTTGGAAACTGATTTTACAAGAAGCACACAACTCACCGTATTCCATTCATCCGGGTAACACCGAAATGTACATGGATATGAAAGAAAGATTTTGGTGGAATAATCTCAAGAAGGACATCGCCGAACATATTGCTTTGTGTGATGTATGTAGTAGAGTGAAAGCGGAACATCAGAAACCAGCAGGATTGCTACAACCACTACCTATTCCTGATTAGAAGTGGGACAAGATTGGCATGGATTTCATCACCAGATTGCCAAGGATATGATTCTATTTGGGTAGTAGTGGATCTCTTAACTAAAGTGGCTCATTTTATACCCGTAAAGATAACCTATACAAGTGCTAAGTTAGCCAAGATCTATATGAGTAGAATTGTATGTCTACATGGAGTACCCAAGAGTATTGTGTCCGACAGGGGAACTCAATTCACTTCTCATTTTTGGAGGCAACTACATGAGTCATTGGGAACGAGGTTGGAATTCAGTACTGCTTTTCATCCTCAGACTGATGGACAAACAGAAAGGACCAACCAGATTCTTGAAGATATGTTGAGAGCATGTGCCCTAGACTATGGAGCCAGTTGGGATGAAAGTCTGCCTTACGCAGAATTCTCCTACAATAACAGCTATCAAGCCAGTATTGAGATGGCACCATTTGAGTTTCTCTATGGGAGAAAGTGTACCACCCCATTGCTATGGAATGGTGTGGGAGAAAGAAGTTTGTTCAGACCAGAACTAATCAAGGAGGCTGAAGAGAAAGTTAAGCTAGTTAAGGACAGATTGAAGATAGCATAGTCCCGACAGAAGAGCTACGCAGATCCTAAGCATAGAGAAGTCACCTATGAAGTGGGTGATAGAGCCTATCTTAGGGTGTCACCACTTCGTGGAGTGAAGAGATTTGGAGTCAAAGGAAAATTGGCCCCAAGATATGTTGGACCATTCAAGATTCTGATTCATAAAGGATAAGTAGCTTATGAGATCGAATTGCCAGAATCATTGTCTGCTGTTCACAATGTGTTTCATGTGAGTCAGCTAAAGAAATGCCATCCAGAAATGGAAGAGACTTCTTTGAAGGATACTATACCTTTGGAGGAAGTCCAATTGGAAAGTGATCTCACTAATGTTGAAAAACCTATCAAGATTCTTGAGACTGCAGAAAGAGTTACTCGGACTAAGACTATCAAATTCTGCAAAGTTCAATGGAACCATCATTCCGAAGAAGAAGCAACATGGGAAAGAGAAGATGATCTTCGAAAAGACCACCCTCACCTATTTGCTAGCCAACCTGAATCTCGAGGGCGAGATTCACCTTAAGGGGGTTAGATTTGTAACATCCCTAAAATCATGTTTTTAAAGATTGCATATCATTCATGCATATATTTCATATAGGGAACAATTTCAAACTCATTTCAAGAAAACAGAAGCACTGAGTGCTATTATTTCATGTGAGCAAGCATTGATCTAATGCCACTCTCAAATGATAGTATAATTTTTTTAAACCAAGATTTGTTTACTCTTAGGTTGGTTTGGTTGAATGTTAAAGTTTGGACAGAAATTTCCAAAACCATTATGGTTTTAAAACTCTTTTCAAATCTTTATCAAACCAAGTGCTAAGGCACTGTTGTTTTTAAAATTTTCAAAGGAACTATGCAATCCAGCAAGGCAACATGGTTTTATACTCAAAATTATACAAGATTCATTTTACAAAACGCCAGAAAGATTTGAAGTTCAAATGCTTTTGAATTCATTTGAAAATGATTCCAGAAAATCAAATTAGAAAAAAAAATGTTTAGAAAACCCAACTGGACCTGGCGCCACCAATCCAGCCCATCAGACAAAACAGCCCACCCGGGTTCCCTCTTTCTCCTCTGTTTCTCACCGGCTCCTTTACCCCCCCGACAAGCTGGGCCCCAGCACGCCACCCGTCGTCCCAAATCTCGCATGACAGCCGCCATGACGTTTCCTCCCGATGCAAATGCTCTTCAATCCCATTGATGCCGCGCGTTAATCTCGCCCCTGCTCCGGCTATTTAATCTCCACCCCACTGCGGCCATTTCCCCTCACCTAGCGCCCCCACTCCGCCACCAGGCTGCCCACAATATCGCTTGCACCGCCGCGGTACCGAGCCACTCCGGCGTGCGATTCCGGTGAGCTCTCATCGCCCCTTGCCTTATAATCTTGCCAGCATGATCGCATCAACCTTGCGCATCTTCTAACTCCACTGGTATGTGCTAGGACTATCAGGATCCTCACCAACGACGATGACCGCAAGTGCCCGACGCAGCCGCAAACTCTGACGAGCTCTCCTGGTTTGTACTGACCGTGCCTCCCTCTCTCATTCATACTCACACGATCGCCTCGTCTGCACGCATCTAACGCCACCTCTCTCATGCCTTAGCGTGAACCGTAGCGTCGCCACCATCTCCAGCAGCACACACCCGACGACAGTAGCGACTCCGGCGAGCAATCTCCGTCGACCTCGAGCGCCCCTTCGCCAACCAAGCATACCTTGAGCATCAGCAGCGCACGAAGAACTCGGTAAGCCACCTCTCCCTCTCCCACGCGACCTAGATCATCGGCAACGTCTCTGACAGAGCTGCCGCCGCCACTCGCCGCCGCTAGCGCTTCCAGAGTTTGGTCGCTTGATCACGAGCCGTTAGATCCAGATCCAACGCGTTAGATAGATCACTTAAATGAAGGGGTATGGGATAGATCTGGCCGTGCGATTTCATTTAGATCGTGCGGTCCACGTTAGTCGATCCGCGCAAATCGGTCCAGCGAATCAGAAAGCGCCGCGTGGCCTCTGTTTGAATTTAAAACAAAAAATTTGATCTATTAGTTAACCAAACTTGTAAAATTAATAACTTTTGATCCACACGTTCAAATTTTACAAATTTTATATCATTGGAATCAGGAGATAAAATCCTATCTGTTTATGCAATGTGTTTAATATTTTGCCTCTGTAAAAATGGTTGTCTATGCAGAAACTTGTGTAGGCTTACTTTGATTATATAAATTATTTGAAAAATGTTTTAAGGATCAAATAAGGTTTATTTTGAATATCTTGAACTTGTTTATGTTTCAGTGCTGTTCAATTGTCTTGTTTGGTGTAGAAAAATCATCACATGGTATTTGCATGCATTCATATATTTTTGTTTGTATATATTTTGTATGTGATTTTGGTGCCATTATTTTATGTGTAGATTTTGGTGCAAATAGTGATTGTGATTGTGAAGATTGTTGCTACTCCCCAAACTACCAAGGCAAGTGGTGCTTCATAATTTCATTCCTATGTTTTTCAACTATGCACTAGAAATATTTTGTATAGGACTTGCATGAATATTTTGATCTATATAATATGCTTGGGAAATCCTAGTAGTTGTAGAATTGCTAGAAATTACTAAGTTAAGATGCTTATCAATGCCATGCTTAGCCTAGCTAGTAGCAACAAAGGGTGGTTATATATTCATGCTATGAGAAAATATTTCTAAGTCTTTGGACTTGTGTTTTTGCTTAATAAAACAACTAAGTGAATGAAACACCTGGGTGGAATGGAAAGAATGGTTTGTGTTGAGTGGTTACACAAGGACCATGTCTATGGTTTACCTTGTGTATCTCACTTGTGGAAAGCCACCCAGGAACAAAGGGATTTGAGATGCCATATGTTAAGAAGCTTCTAGTGCAGCCACATGGCAATATGGGCTCTGCCTGGATCACATAGGTTGCAATAACTTAGCCATTTGGACAGTTGGTGGTAGTGGGATGATAGGTTGTAATGCGTCCATTTGGTCTAAGGGAAGGCTTCTGAAAGGTCCTGTCTTGGTGAAAATCAAGTCTTGTGGGGAAAGTGCACAACCTCTGCAGATGGAAGAATCTAAGTACTTAGCCATGTCCTTGGTATTGGACAACTGGAGCATCAAGACATGGAAGCTATCAAGAATCTCCTCATCCCAATTTCTAAGTTAAAACTTGTGGGTGAACAAGGGTAAAGGTTCACCACTGTCTATTGGTGGTTCCTTGGGAAAGTTTTGTCAAAGAAAAACTTAGTGTTTTCAACGGATAGGTAAAACCTATTTTGATCAAAGCAAGCCTAAGCTACACTTAGCCAAAATGCATATAGTATCTAGAATACTAATATTCTACTAAGGTATCACTTGCCAATACTATTCCAATGAATTGACCCACTGTGGCTGTAACTTGTGATGTTGCAGGTTATTCTGATGGTGATTAGGGGTTATGAGTCTACACTCAACATGCTTGCGTGTGGCACATGAAGATGAAGACTTATTTATATTATTATATATTTGAACTCTTGTATTAGGCCTGTGGCCATGGAGTTTGTAAAGACTATGTTTGTCTCTGGAATGATATGTGATAATGACCTTTGTTTCTGTGTACTTCATCTTAAACTGTGGATGCTAGCATTGATCCAGGGACTAGCATTGCAATCATAGGGATCCTTACCTTTATAAAGGGAGGGATCTTACATGCTGCTTGTGGAAACCAAGAAAGTGGATCTGCTCGTCCATATCCTCCTTGGAACACGACCACGGCTTCCTAGAAATACTGAACAAAGTAGGTTGTGGCAAGGGAATTTCCCTCTCATCTCTGTCAGTAAACAACATCCTGTAAACTAAACTCTCTATATGAGAGTTATCAGTAACAAAGTGATGTGCTTTTATAACCGCAAGATCAAGTCTTTGTGGGGCGAGCACTGTATCATTAGGATCAACAGAAAGGTCCAAAGAAGCAACCATGCTCGCATCAATAATACCCCCATAAATGGGTCCTCTGTGTAACACCCAAAATTTCATAAAATTCAAAACCATGTCATTGCATTAATATCATCATAGCATGTTTACTTTGGACAAAAACTTTCAAAGCAAAAACCCTAATAAAACCATATTTAAAACCCCTTTTATATTATATGTATGGGGCATGGTTCTATTTTTATTTTTATGACCCAATTTGTTTTTGGAGTGGATTGATGTGTTTGAAAAACTTTTAGATACTATGATCACCTCACAAATATTGGTGAAAGTTTGAATTCAATTGGATTTTAATAGGACATTCAAATCCTATTTAGAAATTCAAATCAGAAAAGAAAAAGAGAAGGAAGAAAAAAAATCAGAAGCCAGAAACCCTTTCGGCCTAACTCCCCTGGCAGCCCACTAAGCCCACCCGGGAAAACCCCTCTCCCCTCTGTTTCTCACCGCCCACGCGCGCACCCACTCTCTAACGTGTGGACCCCACTGCCACCTCACCCGTCGTCGTCAACCCCGTGATAGACCCGTGCCGCCTGCCGTTTCTTCCCCCTCTATCACTGTCGTTGATGCCGTGCGTTATTGCCATTGAATCAGCGAGTAATTTCCTCCCCGGGCTCTGGCTACTTAACCCCTACCTCTCCGCGTCATTTCCCCCCACACTTCAAGCACACAACGCCGCCAGGCTAGTAGAATTTTGCTTTACACCGCTGCAGTACCGAGCAGCTCTGACGAGCTATTCTGGTGAGCCTCGTGCGCCCCTCTGCCTCTCGTTCACGTGAGCGTGTTCCCCTTGGTCTTGCGCATCTGATAATGCTCGTGGATTGTCCAATTGTGCCCCTGGTCATCGCCCCCGTCATCGTCTGCAAACGCCCGAGGCCTAGCTCAACTCTGGCGAGCCAATTCGGTAAACCCCGTGCTCCCCTTAACCTCTAATTCACGCGACCGTGTTCGCCATGTCCTTGCGCGCCTTCTAATGCCAGCTATTTTCCCTCTTACACCCTAGATCATCGTATTTCTCTTCAACCATGAGCACCCGACGCGCGGACGAAATCCGACAAGGATTATCTACTGTGTCTGTGTGCCCCCGCCCCAACCGCGTCCACGTTGAGCTTCGGCATGTTCTCGCGACCTCGGTAAGCGCTAGCACACCCTCCCTACCCCTTGACCTTGTCGGCGCATCACCGTTAGTGGCGTCGCTGCCGCTATGGCCATTGGCGTCGCTGGAGTTTGGTCGGACAGATCTGATCCATTGGATCTGGATCTAGTTGTAAGGTTCCCAACCTTTAATAAGGTAGAGTCCCCTGTGTTTACAATGCTAGTCCCTGGATCAATAGCTAGCATCCACAATTAAGATGTAATATCAAGAAACAAAGGTCATAATACAACTTTATAACCAGGAATAACATAATTTATTACATCTTACATAGCTCTCATTTGGCTATTACATTACATTGCAGCAGAATATCTATAAGCATGGGGTCCTTCATCTTCAAAGTGCCACAGGCAAACATGTTGGTTGTAGACTTTGTAATCCTAATCATCAAACTTTTCTAACATCAATCAAACCTGCAACATACAAGTTATAGCCACAAGGGTCAATACATTTGAATTGTATTGGCAAGTGATACTATGGTAGTATAGTGGAGTCTATCATCTATATGCATTTGGCTAAGTGGAGCTTAGGCTTGCATTGCTCAAAAATATATTTTTCCTTATCATTTGAAAACACTAAGTTTTTTCTTGACAAAATATTTCCCAAGGCAACTCCCAATCAAAGATTGAAGATCCTTTAACCCTTGTTCAACCACAAGTTTTTAACTAAGAAATTTGGATGATGAGATTCTTGATTGCTTCCATGTCTTGATGCTCAAATTGTCCTTTGCCAGGGACATGGCTAAGTACTTAGATTTTACACTGTGCAGAGGTGGTGCACTTTCCCCACAAGACTTGGTTTCACCAAGACAAGATCTTTCAGAAGCCTTCCCTTAGACCAAAATGGACGCGCTCCAACCTATCAAACCCTACCACCAACTGTCCATATGGCTAAGTTCTTGCAACCTATATGATCCAGGCAGAGCCCATATTGCCAAGTGGCTGCACTAGAAGCTTCTCAACATTTGACATCTCAAATCTCTTTATTCCTGGGTGGCAATCCACAAGTGTGATACACAAGGTAAACCATAGCCATGGGCCTTGTGTAACCACTCAACCAAAAACCACCAAGCAATTACCATTCCACCCAGTGATTCATTAGCTTAGTTGTTTTATTAAACAAAAAACAAGTCCTCAGACTTAGAAATTTTTCCATAGTGTGAATATATATTCCACCCTTGTTTTCTATTAGCTAAGCTAAGCATGATAGTAGTAGGAATCTTAACTTAGGAAATTCTACTAAGGTTTCATCTACTAGGTTTTCCCATAGCAAGGTTTATACTTAGCAAAATTCCATGCAAGTTTTACTTAGAGAAATCACTAATGCATAATGAAAGTAATGGGACAAAAGTATGAAGCATCACTTGCCTTTTTGGTAGAGGGTATAAGTTCACTCCTTGTCCTTGCAACAATCACACTCTTCAAGTCACTACAATTCAATCAAGCAAGGCACAAACTCAATCTACCAATCAAGCAAAACAACGCATAAAATCATAGAACCAAGATAATGCATGCAAGCATGCTAAGGATTGTTTTATTTGGAAAAGTGGTTCCTAATGGGACATAAAAATTTGAAAACACCTATTGGTCATTTTATAAATTGGCAAAGTCATTTGCAAAAGATTTCACTTCATAAACCATTTTCAAAACAAGGTATCATTTTATGTGGTGTAGAAATGTTTTTACTAAGGCATTAATCTATAGGGTTCACCAAATATGTTTTCAAACCATAAAACTTGGTGTTTGGGGTCAGAGAGTTTAAAACAAAACATTTCCCAAAGGTTTTCTTCCAAAACTATTTTTAATAAATAAACCACATTTTTATTGGACTAGAATTGGTTTTAAATCAAAGAATCATTCTTTTGTTTCACCAAATACATTTTTGAATCCACAAAGTGTTTCCTATGGTCAGTAGGTTCAAAACAAACCATTTGTCAAAGATTTTATCCCCTAAAATCAATTTTGAACAATTTTTATAATCTAAATAAGCATACAAATGTTTTTGCAAAAACAAACCATTTAAAAGAAACTTTTTACTAAACAAAAGGCATGGTTGGCTAGGGCTTGTCTTGCTGATTCCATTGATATAAAGTTTGCAAAATTTGGACGTGTGGAACTAAAGTTATGGATTTTACAAAATCACAAATCTAATAGATTCAAATCTGTTTTTATAACCAGAGTCTGGCCACGCGTCTTAATACTATTCGTCGAAAACGTTTCGCTCGGATCACGCTCTCTGGTGCGTTGGATCAAGTCAGATCGAGAGGCACAGGTTGCGTACCTCTTCAGTGTTTAGTGATCTATCGTATCCATTGGATCGTCATCTAACGGCCATCGTCGCCTTGACCAAGTTACATGGCGGCCGCATTTATCGGCAATGAAATCGACGCCTTCTGAAGCGAGGAAAGGAATATGCTCACCGTGTTCGCAGAAGCCTGGGGAAGCTCAAGGTGTTCTCGAGGAGTCAAGGGGCGCACGGAGTTCACGGCTATTGCTCACCGGAGTTCTTGCTGGTGTCGGTTGCGCGCGGTCGTGGTCGAGGGCGAGGCTGCAGATCGTCCCGAAGCAAAATAAGTGCACGGTTAGATGAGGGCGAGTGCGGTGAGTGCAGGAGTGTCATCGGGAAGGAGAGGGGCGGACGCATGCTTACGAGGAGGGTCGCCGGAGAGGAAGCAGACGGTGGTGGCGCTTGGAGTCGTCGGTGTCAAGGCTCAGAGGCGCGCGCGAGCGAGCTAGCACTACGGGGAGGTGAGCCTAGGTCTGGAGAACTTGCCCGTGTGCTCGGGGAGGTAAGAGGTGGCGAATACTGGCCGGAATCGGCAAGGAGACTCGTCGGAGACAGAGGTGCTCGGAGAGGAATTAGGGCGGCCTAGGGGCGTGTTGAGGTGGGGCGACAGAGGGGAAAGAGAGAGAAGGTGCTGGCGTTTATCACTGCGTGGTCACGCCGAGGGATTAACGCGACATTAAGCTGTAATCAAGCGAGCGTTTAACGGCAGGAACGGCAGCGGTGTCTAGGGGAAGAACAGGTCGCGGGGTTGAAGACGGTGAGCTGGCGGTGTGGCCGTCTGGCAGCGAGAGAGGGGAAAGGGCAACGGGGTCCATCTGCCAGCGTCCGAGTGGGTAAGTTCCTGAGTGCGAAGCGTTTTTCTGCGGGGTGAAAGGGAGTGGGCTAACTGGGCCTAGTGGGCTGGGCTGGTTGGGTCGAGTCCATTTCTTATTTTTTTCTGTTCTGAATCTTTTCCCTTTTTCCAATTCAATTTCTGTTTTGAAATTCAAACCACAATTCAAACAACCAAATCAAATAAACTTCCACTAAACTTTATGTTGAGTTTAGCTCTGTTTATCAACACAAATCAAAGTCCAAAACAAAATAATATTTTTTAATCTTTTTAGGATCCCTTCATTAATTAAATAAAATGGACCTTAGTTATTAAATCAAATAGGGTTTGATTTATTTATTTTTAAAACTCTATTTGAAATTTAAATAAAACCAAAAGCACTTCGGTAGGTTTTATTTGAGAATATAAAATACTTGGAAAACTTATTTAAAATAAATAAATAAGTTTTAGTGTTTATTTAAAATGGGAAAAGCCTTTACTTAAATAAAAATTGGTTTATTAACAAACTCTCATTATTTTATTTAAATAAACTTTTACTCTTTTAATCAAAGAAAAACATTTTATTTCAAAAAAGCTTGGCCAAGTTTTAATTTGGCTATATAAAATAATCCTTATTTATAAATCTACCTTTTCCTTTGAAAACCAAATCCTTTTATTAAAGATCCAAAAATAGTAATTTTAAATATTTTTAAGTTTATTGTTTATTTATCTTTTTAAATCCCTTTAGGATCCTGCTTGATCCAAATAGGTTTTGAAAGTTTCCAATTGGATTCAAAAAGTTTCTTCTCACCCCAAAAATCAACAAAGTTTTATTTTATTCATTATTTTTCACATTACAAGATTTGGAAAATCTTGGGATGTGACACTAGTGGACCAGATTAGATTCAGTAGCGATCAGGTACGATTAGATCTAGGCCGTGCATCGTCACTTAGATCCTAAAGCTCGCAAGTGTGATCCACCCGAAGCGGTACCGTCCAATAGGATGCTGCCGCGTGGCTAGGTTTTAAATTTAAAATCCAGGATTTTAACTATTAGTTGTTTAAACTTGTAAAATCCATAACTTTTGTTTTGTAAATCCAAAAATTACAAATTTTATATCTATGGATTCAGAAAATTAATATATTTGTATCTATTGGTCATTTGCTTCTGGAAAATTACGATTTTATGTAGAAGCATTTGTAGGTCTATTTTGACTATATAAATTATTTAGAATATTATTTTTCGGTGGTTTTTGTTTTATTTAGACTCTAAAATTTATGCTTTGTCTCTAGTACTGTGGAGTTTGATTTAAAAAAGTATGGGAAAACATCATATTGCATTTTGCATGCATTCATATTATTTTTGTGTGTATATTGATTTGTGATTATTTTGTTGTATAAATTGTTGTGTAGATTTTGTGGATATGGGAGAGTGTGATTGTGAGGATTGTGTCTATTCTACTAGAAACCAAGGCAAGTGATACTTCATCTTTTTCTCCTATTATTTTATCTATGTACTGTGATATTTTGAGTAGGATTTGCATGGTAAATTTCAAAGTATATGATATACTATAGTAGATCCTATAGATGATATCTTTGTAGAAATTTTCCTAAGTTAAGAGACATGTTATGCTAGTATGCTTATCCTAGCTATTAGAATTCAAAGTTGAAAAATTCATGTTATGATATTATGGCAAGTTTATGCCTATGTGTTTTTTGACTAAGAAAACAACTTGTTAATGAAACACCTGGGTGGAGTGGGAAGATGGGTTTGTGTTGAGTGGTTGCACAAGGACCATGTCTATCACACTTGTGGATGGCCACCCAGGAACAAAGAGATTTGAGATGTTTAGTGTTGAGAAGCTTCTAGTGCAACCACATGGCATATGGGCTCTGCCTTGACCAACTAGGTTGCAAGAACTCAGCCAAATGGACAGTTGGTGGTAGGGTTGATAGGATGGAACGCGTCCATGGTGGTCCGAGCGAATTCTTCTAAAAAGTCTCGTCTCGATGCATGTTGAGACTTGTGAGGAAAGTGCACCACCTCTCGAGAGGGTAAACCTACGTACTTAGCCGTGTCCCCGATAATGGACATTTTGAGCATCAAAGACATTGAAATGATCAAGGATCTCCTCATCCCAATTTCTATAAGTTAAAAATGGTGGGTGAACAAGGGTAGTGGGTCACTAATGTTGATTGGTGGTACCTTAGAATTTTTTGTAAAGAAAAACTTAATGTTTCAACTATTAGGACAAAACTACTTTGTGCAAAGCCAGCCTGAAACCACACTTGGCCAAATTCATATAGATGATAGTCTCGACTATATAACTATGATATCACTTGCCAATACAATTAGAAATGTATTGACCCCTTGTGGTTGTAACTTATTATGTTGCAGTTTACTCTGATGGTGAGTAGGGTTATGTGTCTACACTCAACATGTTTGCCTGTGTCACATGAAGATGAAGAATTTATTTGTTTTGTTATGTGTTGAGAACTCTGTGTATTATCCTTGGGATAATGAGTTGTAAGAACTTGTATCTCTGGAATTATGATGTAATAATGACCTTTGTATCTATGTACTTCATCTTAAACCATGGATGCTAGCATTTCGATCCAGGGACTAGCATTGTAATCACAAGGATATCTACCTTATTTGGTGAGATCTTACAGATGGTATCAGAGCTCTGTGTTGCCTGTAGGTTTGTGACCCTAAGATGGATTAGACTAAGGAAACCACTAGGAAAATGCAACCCCTTTGTAAATTTCACACTTGTCTCTTTTCA
Organism: Avena insularis; assembly: GCA_023614405.1. Lineage (NCBI taxonomy): Eukaryota > Viridiplantae > Streptophyta > Magnoliopsida > Poales > Poaceae > Avena > Avena insularis. Next base: position 241,749,428 of record CM042689.1, on the reverse strand, counting down.
TCTCGTAAACCTCTCCTAATCTTCTTTCCCATCTCTATTTGTAGATGGCTGCCATCAACGAAGCCGTCAAAAGGGACCATTGATGACCATGACACTAGAATGTGAGAAGGAGTTTTCCAAGGCACTCAAGAACCTCATGGTTAGCTTGGGGATAAATGGTGAAGCTGTGTACAAGGGATTTATAGTGATGGTTGAAGGAGAAGAATATTGGTGGGTACAACTCTACTTGTATAAAAACAAGGAGGACAACCAGAAAGAGTCAGGATTCTGCATGGTCACCAACTCTGAAATGTATATGTCATTCTTTGAATCTACAAGGAATGCAACATGGAATGGCATCAAGGAGCTTGGAGAAAGACTCAAGTGTAGAATGCTCAACACTCAAAATGATCTTAGAGAGGAGAAGAAGCATACCCAAGACTTAGAGACCACCATAAAACGTCTAAGGGAAGATATCATAGACTTAGCATGGGAGTCCTGTGATCAAGGCAAATAGATTGCCTCCAAGGATGCCCAGATTTATATCTTGACTAGTGAGTGAGAGTTGTGACGTACTCCAATAGTTGGACCACAACCCTTGTCGTTTTCTCACGTTAATAATTTTGATCATACCAACCTATTTGGTATGGCAAAAAAAATTCTAAGTTATGTTGAACCTTGATGCTTGTGATTGGATATTGTATGCCATGAAATGTGTGTTTTGAGAGTTTATGTGTATGTTATTGGTTTTGTTTTGCTACTTTATGTTTTACTCTCTTGTTTCTAATTTTCTTCATCCTATGCAATACATGCCTAGCTTTGTTTTCAGCACCACCGAGGAGTTCAAGGGAACTCGTTTTGGATCCTGTATCGTGGAGCTCGTTAGTGTGCTCAATCTTCCCCTCCCCAACATTAAGGGACTTCATCTCAGGAAGTTCGAGAGGAAGGACCTATGGGGATTTAGAGTCTCACAACCAGGATGCCAGTCAGAGCGTTCCACCGAGGACATCGCCTTTAAGATACTCCATGACGACAAGGAGAAGGGCCTCGACGTCGCCATGCAGGAGATGCTTGGATGCCTCTATGGACGTCACTCTGCCGAGCTCAGGGGCCTCTACTTCCATCCATTTGGGAGACGTGATGATGAGGGAGAGGCTATAGGGTATGATGAGGCCACTAGGGAGACTATTGAGCCAGTGTGCCTCTATCTTCAGGACCTAGAGAGCCTTCTTAGGCACCTCGATACTGATAGGACCGACGTCATGATTAGAAATGATGAGCTACATGTCCAGTTGAGGGAGAAGGACAAGGTCTTCGAGGAGCAGGAGGAAAGCATCAAGGAGATGGAGACTAGGTTCGAGAAGTAAGACAAGAGGTTCAAGAACCAAGAAAAGAGAGTGGAGGATAGGAACAAGAAGATCAATGAGATGAAGGCCGAGATAGAGCTCAAGGTTCTTGAGTTAGAGACATAGCGGGAGGTGATTGAGAGGTTGCGTTCGCGGAAGAGTGAGGTTCAGACGAAGGTTGATGCTTTGACCACCAGCATGGAGGAGTACAAGGCAGGAATTGACGAAGCAGGACTTACTCTAGTGGAGGAGGAACTCGATATGGAGTAGTAGCATTGACTACTTGGATACCTATCAATCTATCATCATTTTATTTATCGAGTCGCATTGATCATCCAACATGTGGATGACTATGCTAGTGTGTTTAATTTGCAAACTTGTTGTTCGTTTTGAGTCCTAAAGTTTATCATGTGTTTGCTTATTTGTGATTGTTGCTATGTGTTGTGTTGTGCATTTTAGTATCTATGGGGTATTTATCCTTTCTTATCCTTATTGAAACCACAAATTCCTCCCCGTCGTGCCAATCCAAACAATAACAACAACAACAACAATGGAAATGAGATGTAGCAACTGATGGCAGCCCAAACTCGGTTGATGCAAATGATGACTCAGTTTATGGCCAATCAGAATCAGAACCAAAACAACAACAACAAAAACAATAACAATAACAACAACAACAACAACAACAACAACAACAATAACCAAAACAACCCACTATCTTTTGATATGCTCACAAGGTTTTTGAGATTGAGGCTTGCTAAGTTTTCTGGAACCACTGATCCCGTGGTATAAAATGATTGGCTATGTTATGTGAATAAGGACTTAGTCACATTTGGTTGCACTGATGAGGAGAAAGTCAGATTTGCAGCACACCTGTTGGAAGGACCAGCAGCTACTTGGTGGGATAATTTCCAAATCACTACTCCTATTGAAGAAGTGACTTGGGCAATGATTGAAGATGGATTCCGCACTGCTCATATCTCTTCAGGAGCGATGAGTTCGAAGAAGAAGGAATTTCACAACCTTAAGCAACGCCATCGCAGTGTTGGAGAATATATTGAGGAGTTCAACAATCTGGCACGCTATGCACTGGATGATGTTGACACTAATGCAAAAAGGAAGGAGAAGTTCCTTGAAGGACTGAATGATGAGATGTGCATGCAACTATCTGTTTCATATGGAATCACTGTGTGAGAACCATTTTGATGAGGTTACCATCTTGGAAAACAAGATGAAGCAGGTGGAGAATAGGAAGAGGAAGAACCATTTTGATAAGCATGGATCTGGATCGTCTCACAAGCGATCTTTTGGTGAAGGAAGTGGAGGTTCTGGATCCCACAAACACGGGAATCATAACAACCACCACAAAAATAACCGTCACCATGATAGAAATAAACATCATGGACACAACAATGGTGATTACCGTAGCAACAAGAGTGGACACAAGAGTCACCATAGTGGAAATGGCAATGGGAGTCAGCCAGCTAAGAGAGACATCAGTCAGGTTGAATGCTTCAAGTGCAAGAAAACTGGGCACTATGCAAATGAATGCCCAGAGAAGAAGACTGATGGAGACAACAAGCCAAACCCTTTTTAGAAGGGTCATGTGAAACATATCAATGTGGAAGAAATCCATGAGGAGTCTGATGCTGTGGCTGGTAAGTTCAAGATTAATTCCTTTCCAGCACTTATCCTTTTTGATACCGGTGCATCACATTCATTCATTTCAAGATCATTTGTAGAAAAAATAGACTCCCAACTGAAACAATTGGATGTCCTATTAAAGTAAGATCGTCAGGTGGAGAGATGATAGTAAATTTTGGATGTCATGATCTAGTAATAGAGTTTGGAAAATAAAAGTTTCCAGTTAGTCTGATAATCCTAGATTCCCATGTATTGGATGTAATTTTGGGCATGGATTGGATCACTAGATATGAGGGAGTAATAGACTATTGCAGAAGAACTGTTACACTCACAACCCCGGATAAGAAACAGATTAGGTTCAAGTCTAACTTCGAACCCAAAGGGAGTAAGCTAAATTTTCTTAAGGGGGTTAGCATAGATGGTGTACCAGTAGTGAATGAGTACCCAGATGTGTTTCTGGAGGAATTACCAGGAATGCCACCAGATAGAGATGTGGAGTTTTTGATTGACTTACTGCCAGGATCTGGACCAATAGCAAAGATACCCTACAAGATGTCAGTTGATGAGTTGAAAGAGCTCAATAAATATCTTGGAGAACAGTTGCAGAAAGGATTTATCCAACCAAGTTCTTCATCTTGGGGTGCACCAGTTCTGTTTGTTGAGAAGAAAGACAGAAGTTAGAGGCTATGCATACATTATCGATCACTTAACGTGTTGGGTTTGCAGCATAGAAAACAAAACATTTTCTACGATGGGAACAACTATGTACCAAGATCTATCTACTAGATACAAACAACGGGCGGATGTATATCCGTACAGAACTGTAAGATCCCTCCTTTATAAAGGAAAAGGATCCATGTGATTGCAATGCTAGTCCCTGGATCAATGCTAGCATCCACAGTTTAAGATGAAGTACACAGAAACAAAGGTCATTATTACAGTCATTCCAGAGACAAACATAGTCTTTACAACTCCATGGCCACAGGCCTAGTACAAGAGTTTAAATAAGTAATAGATAACAAGTCTTCATCTTCATGTGCCACAGGCAAACATGTTGAGTGTAGTCTCATGACTCCTAATCCTCATCAGAGTAACATGCAACATCACAAGTACAGTGGGTCAATACATTGGAATAGTATTGACAAGTGATACCTTAGTATAATTTTGGTGGACTACATACTATATGCAATTTGGCTAAGTGTAGCTTAGGCTTGCTTTGCTCAAAATAGGTTTTACCTATTAGTTGAAATCACTAAGTTTTTCTTTGTCAAAACTTTTCCCAAGGAACCACCAATGGACATTGGGGTCCTTCACCCTTGTTCACCCACAAGTTTTACTTAGAAATTGGGATGAGGATATTCTTGATAGCTTCCATGTCTTGATGCTCAAGTTGTCCAATACCAGGGACATGGCTAAGTACTTAGATTCTTCCATCTGTAGAGGTTGTGCACTTTCCCCACCAGACTTGATTTTCACCAAGACAGGACCTTTCAGAAGCCTTCCCTTAGACCAAATGGACGCATTCCAACCTATCATCCCACTACCACCAACTGTCCAAATGGCTAAGTTCTAGCAACCTATGTGATCCAGGGAGAGCCCATATTGCCAAGTGGCTGCACTAGAAGTTTCTTAACATTTGGCCTGTCAAATCCCTTTGTTCCTGGGTGGCTTTCCACAAGTGAGATACACAAGGTAAACCATAGAAATGGGCCTTGTGTAACCACTCAACATAAACCATTCCTTCCATTCCACCCAGGTGTTTCATTCACTTAGTTGTTTTATTAGGCAAAACACAAGTCCAAAGACTTAGAAATATTTTCATCATAGCATGTATATTTCACCACCCTTGGTTGCTACCAGCTAGGCTAAGCATGGCATAGATAAGCATCTTAACTTAGAAATTTCCTAGCAATTCTACACTACTAGGATTTCCCAACATGGCATATAAGCAAAATATAACATGCAAGACTAGCAAAATATTTCTAATGCTTAGTAGAAAACATAGGCATAAAAATATCATGAAGCACCACTTGCCTTGGTAGTTTGGAGAGTAGCTACACTCCTCACAATCACAATCACTATTGGCACCAAAATCTACACATAGAATCATAGCAACAAATCACATACAAATAAATACAAGCAAAAATATATGGATGCATGCAACATGATATGTGATGATTTTCTAAACTCAACAAAACAAGTGTACAGTACTGGTTCATAAACAAGTTCAAAACTTGCCAAACAACATTTATTTAAACCCTAAAACATTTCTCAAACAATTCATATACTCAAAATAGCCCTACACATGTTTCTGTAAATAAAACCATTTTAATAGAAGAAAAACATTAAACACATTGCATATTTAGAAAGGGCTTGTTCTCCTGATTCAATTGATATAAAATTTATCAAATTTGGACGTGGGAATCAAAAGTTATGGCTAAAACAATTTCAAACAACTAATAGATTCAAATCCTGATTTTAAACCTAAACTCTAGCCATGCGTCATAATCTGATTGGTGCGTACCGGTTCGCACAGGATCGCGCTCACAAGCCGTTAGATCTAACTTAACCTGCACGGTCAAGATCTATTCATACCACTTCGATAAGTGATCTAATTATACGCGTTGGATCTAGATCCAACGGTCATCGACCAAGCAACCACAGATGGGCGGCGCTGGCGGTGGCATCTGGCGGCGGCGCGGCGCTACAGGGGGTTCTGGCGTCGTCGGAGGCGCTTACCAGGTTCGTAGCGATGCACTGATGCTCAACCTGGCGACGGCTTGGCAAGGGGCACACGGACACGGCTGCACGGGCTCGTCGGAGTTGCTGACAGCGTCGGGCTCGGGCGGACGGCGATGTTGGCGACGCTCCTGGTCACCCTAGTACAAATCAAAGGCATCAGGGGGTGCGCAAGACTACGGCAAACACGCTCGTGTGAATCAGAGGCGAAGGGGAACACGGTGCTCACCGAATTTAATCGCCGGAGTTGAGGACGTCGTTGGGACCTTGCTGTGCTTGACGAAGACGACGACCTGGTGCAGTATAGGATGAACCAATGGTGTCAGGAGGTGCGCAAGGAAGTTGCGAAGCTGTCTGCAAGAACTAGAGAAGAAGGGGCGCACGGGGCTCACCGGGATTGGTCGCCGGAGTGAGCTCTGTCTGCGGCGGTGCAAGGGTGTTCACGGGAAGCCTAGGGGCGCTCTGTGCTTGAAGTCTGGGGGAAAATGGAGTGGGGGCATGTAGAGGGAGTGACCCAACCTTTAAATAACATAAGGTGGTGTCCCCTGTGTTTACAATGCTAGTCCCTGGATCAATAGCTAGCATCCACAGTTTAGATGTAATATCAAGAAACAAAGGTCATAATATAACTTTATAACCAGGAATAACATAATTTTATTACATCATACATAGCTCATTTGGCTATTACATTACATTGCAGCGGAATATCTATAGTCATGGGGTCCTTCATCTTCAAAGTGCCACAGGCAGATGTTGGTTGTAGACTTTGTAATCCTAATCAAACAATCTTCACTAAAATCAATCAAACCTGCAACATTACAAGTTACAGCCAAAAGGGTCAATACATTTGAATTGTATTGGCAAGTTTCACTACTATGTAGATTATAAGTAGATTCTATCATTACATGCAATTTTGGCTAAGTAGAGTTTAAGGCTTATTTGCACAAAGCAATATTTTATCCTATCTTTTCAAAATGGTTTAGGTCCTTTGTCAAATCTCTTTTCCAAGAATCCCTTGAACTCCTTGGTAGACAATCAAGTGTTCAAGTCCTTGTCAAAATCCCTTGAGCTCCTGGGTAACCCCAAGTGCATCAAGGTTTATAAAATCTCATGAGTTCTTGGTAACCCCAAGTGTTCATGTTTTCATCAAAATCTCTTGAGCTCCTTGGTAACCCCAAGTGCATCAAGCTTAACAAAATCTCTTTGAATTCCTTGGTAGACACTCAAGTGCATCAAGTTTTTAGTTTTAGAAGTTGGAATGTCGAGATCTCCCATAGTTCAAACTTTAGTTGCTCAGTATTGTCCATAACCGGGGACACGGCTAAGTACTTAGATTTTATTAACTTCTGCAGAAGGAGTACACTTTACCCACATGTCACAATCCCATCCTTTTGCCACCAGTGGCCTACTGGATTAGTGCTCACCAAGATGGAGTACTGGCAGATTGAGAATGTGACGAAGTCTTTCCAAAGGGTCCTCCCATACACCATTACTAGCTTGCCTTCAGCACCCATGTAGGATTCCAGATCCCCATGTCCAATTAACTGAAGACAGTGCATGGGTCTTCCCATTGTAGTTGACTAAGCCAGAGCCATAATAGCATGTGGTTGCACACGAAAGCCACAATTGGAGAAACATGTTCAATCTCTAAGTTTCCTAGGTGGTTTTCTTTTGGAGCACAACACAAAGTGATTCCCATAGACATGGTTCCTTTTGTTGCCACCTTCTCCAAAACTTAAAGTATCCACCACCTAGGTGGTTCATTGTGTCCTTGTTTTATTATGTAAAACACAAGTCCTTTTCTCAACCTTTGTAAAATCTCAACATGTATCTCTCTTCAAAATATAGCATGGCTAAGCATGTATCAACTACATTGTTTTCTCTAAGGAAGGTATAAGGTATCCTATTAGGATTTAGCATAGCATAAGTATAAAATTTGTTTTCATGCATGTTTCAAAATCCACTAAGTATAGAAAATAGTAGGACTTTAGATGATAGTGTAACTTGCCTTTTGGTAGGGAATGATGGTTCACTCCTTGATCCTGCGAGTCTCACACTTTGCTAATATCACTACAATCAATCAAGCAAACACCAAATCAACTAGCATTCCAAACAATCAACCAAACAACAATTCACACACATAATACTATGGGATCTAAGTCATGCATGTAAGTATGCAAGTGATGGTCCTATTTGCAAAGATGGTCTTCACTAGGCTTCTAAACTTTGTAAGTTCCAAATTGGTCATTTTTCCAAAGTGGCAAAGTCATTTGCAAAAGGGTTTTGTCAAAAATCCATTTTTAAATCCAATCCTCATTTTATGTAGTGGAAAATATTTTTATCAAAGTAACAACTTTAAGTTGTTCACCAAATGAGTTGCTATTGCAAAACTTGGTGTTTTGGGTCAGTAGGTTTGATCCAACCATTTTCTCAAAGTTTTCTTTCCATAAACATTTTTATAACAAAAACCATTCTTTTATTTGGCTAGAATTGGGCTAAATCAATTAATCCATCTTAGATATTATCAAACTCATTTTCGAACTATGGGTTGGTTCCTAGGGTCAGTAAGTTCACCATAAACTATTTTGCCAAGGTTTCAAACTCAAAATCATTTTTGAATCATTTTTCTAGTCTTAACAAGCATTCAAAAGTTTCTGCAAAAACCAACAAGCTAACAGATACTATTTGCTAAACCAAAGGCATAGTTGTCTAGGGTTTGTTCCACTGATTCCAACGGTATCAAATATGTAAATTTTGGACGTGTGGATCGAAAGTTACAGAGGTTTTAAAATCACAAACAAATCTGTTTTCAAATTTAGTTTTAAACAGACTGGCGACACGCGGCGCTGTCTAACTGGACAGTACCAGTTCGGCTAGATCGGCAACGTGGTGCGTTGGATAAAATCAAATCGTGCGGTCCAGAGAACGTACCCCTTCGCGGCTTAAGCGATCTATCGCAAGCGTCGGATCGAGATCCTACGGTGCTAGCGTGTTTAACCATATGCGAGCGGCGCCGGCGGTGGCTAGCGGCGGCGACGGTCAGACAGTGGCGGCGCTGGCGAAACAGGAAGCGAGAGAGGGAGGGAGTAGGCTCACCAGATTCGCAGGAGGCTGGGGAAGCTCGTCGTGTGGTCGACGGGGCAAGGGGCACTCTGGTACAGCTGCGATTGCTCGCCGGAGTAGAGAACAACGTCGGGTGGTCCTGGTCGTGGTCGGAGTCGTCGCTACAGGTCACGAGAAGAACAACCGAGGGTATGGTTAGATGCAGGAGATCACGGAGATGCTGTGTGCGTGAACGAGAAGAAGAGGGGCGGCCGGAAACTACCTGTGGGGTTCGTAGGAGTTGGAGCGGACGGCGGCGTCGTTCAGAGCTTGTTGCAGACGTTGCTCTGGGGCGCCCGCGGTGGAATGAAGAGCACAGGGAGATGTGTCTAGGAGTGGAGAATCTGCTAGCGTGTTCAGGGAGGCAAGGGGCGGCGAAGCTCGGTTGGATTTCGTCGAGGAAGGTCGTCGGAGCAGAGGGTGGTTTCTGGGAGAAATTTGGCAGCCTGAGGGCGAGTCGAGGTGGGGCGACAGAGGGGAAAGGAGGAGGAGGTGCTGGCGATTAATAGCGTGCAGACACGGCGAGGTTAAGGCGCGTCATTGCAGCGAATTGAAGCCGCGACATCAACGGCAGAAACGGCCGGCGTGGTCATCGCGAGGAAGAAGGAGGAGTGGAAGAGTGGGGTGTGGGAAAGGAGTGAGGGGAGGGTCCACTGATCATTGGTTCTGCGGGTCAGATACTAGGTGCGAATCGTTTTTCTTCGGGGAGGAATAGCTGGGATGGTTCTGGGCCTGAGTGGGCTGGCCGGCTGGGTTGGTCTGTTTTCATTTTTTTTTCTTCCTGGATGTTTTTCTTTTTTTCCAAAACCTTTTTCTGTTTTGAAATTCAAACAATTAATTCAACAAACAATTCAAGACAACTTCCATCAAACTTTTAAAATAAGTTTTTGGTTCTGTTCATCAACATAAACCAAATCCCAAAATAAAATAATATTTTATTCTTTTAGGATCCATTCATTAATTAAATAAAATGGACCTTTAGTTATTTAATCAAATAGGGTTTGATTTAATTAATAAAATCTCCATTTGAAATCCAAATATTTTAAAAACTAAATCAGTAGGTCTTATTTGAAAATATAGGATACTTGAAATACTTGTTTAAAATAAAATACATTTTATTTTAGGGTCCAATAACAATTAAATGAATAGACCTTATTCATTTAATTCAAATAGGGTTTGTTTTATTGAAATCTTTATTTTGAAATCTAAAATAAAACCAAAATACTTCAGTAGGTTTTATTTGAGAATATAAAATACTTGGAAAACTTATTTAAAATAATTTAATAAGTTTTGAGGTTTTAATTAAAATGGTAAAACCTTTTATTTAAATAAAAATTGGATATTAAATCCTTATTACTTTTATTTTAAGTAATCCTTTGCTATTTTTCTCAAAACAAAATGTTTTATTTTCAAAAGCTTGGCCAAGGTTAAATTTTGGCTCTGTAAAATAATTTCTTATTTCAAACCTTCCTTTTCTTTTGAAAACCAAAACCTTTTATTTGAAAGATTCAAAACTAGCCATTCCTAATATTTTATTTTCCTTTTATAAATGTTTAACCTTTTAAATCCCTTCAGGATTTTATTTAATCCAAATAGGTTTGAAGTTCTATTTGAATTCAAAAAGTTTCTTCTGGCCCGAAAAATCAAACAAAGTTTTATTTTATTCATTTATTTTTCACATTACAAGATTTGGAAAATCTTGGGATGTGACAGGGCAGAGGGGGTTTAAGTAGGCGAGACGGGGGCGTGATTTACTCCTGCAATCAACGCGAATTGACGACGCGAATCAAACCAGGAAACACACAGCATGAATTGGGGAAGAACATGTCGTCGGGGTGGAGACGATGACGCCATGTGGGCCGCGGCTGTCAGCGAGAGAAACAGAGAGGGAGTGGGTTCAGTCTGTCAGCGACCCAGCGGGTGCGGGTGTGAGTGAAGAAAACGTTTCGCGCGGGGGGAGGGGGGTTGCTGGGCTAGTTGGGCCAGATAGGTTGTTTGGCTTATTTTTTTCTCTTTTATCCTTTTTCTTTTTCTGTTTGATTTTTCTGAAATGATTTTCAACTCCAAATCAAATGAGTTTGAATTCAAATCTTCTCTAGGTTTTTATACTGCAAACCTTTCACTTAAATGTGTGTCAAACACTACTGTTTACTCAAAACACTTTGATCAATTGGAAATAAAAATAAAACCAAGCCTTTATGTGATATATACTATAGGCATAATATTGGTTTTATTTACTCATTTTGTTTTGAAAACTTTGCTCAAGCTTTGGAAAGTGCCTAAGTTTGAATTCAAACCTTACTGAACAAAACAAGTACTCTTATCATTGGAAAATAACACTAAGGCTAGAGCAAACTTACATGAAATAATAAGCATATATGCTTCTGTTTTGAAATGATTTGTTTGAAATGAAGTTTATATGATCATGGATGCATGGATGATATGCATGAGTTTGAAACATGATTTTTGGGATGTTACAAGAACATACCCTTGAAGGCCGACAATGCTTAACGAGTTAAACTCGTGGTTGATGTAGATGATCTCTTGTCGATCTCAAGATCGAGAGGAAGTCCTTAGCACCGCAACATAGCGGCGCATCCATGCTCGCACACACGTCCGAGGCACTGAGCAACCTCCGCCTCATCACTCCAGCGATGAAGCGGAAGCACAACTCTTTCGTGCCGAATAGGCACCGGGAACATGTATCTCGCTAGTCCGAGACCATGGGGAATAAATACTAGAGGGGGAGAGAAATCCTTCACGAGGAGGTGTGAGTGAGAAGTGAGGAAGGGGTGCCTTTTATAGGAGAGGGGGGAACCCCAAGGGGGTGGCCGGTGCATGGGGGATTCCCCTTGCCCTCCCCTCATTCATGTGTGTGGACACTCCACTCACAAAAATCCTTTCAATTCCCTCCAATCAAAATCCCACTCAAATTCCCATTAAATTTCCACCAAATTTAATGCAAACTCTCATTAAATAAAACTCCTTTTATTTATTTAGAATTTTTTCAATTACTTTAATGACAAAAATTCACATATAACCCCTTTCTAGTATTTCATTTCACATGCAAAAACACTTTCTACAATTTCACCTGAAAACCTGTTTCGGTATCTAGTGAAATAAATTCCTGCGCTTGTTATTCTTTCTGGCATGAAACCTCTGCTCCAAATGGATGTCGGTGTCTCTTAAGTGTGTCACCCTATGGTTTGCGAATAATGTGGACATGATCGAGACCCTTCTCCGGTCAATAATCAGAAGTGGGATCTGAAGAACCATACTGACTCCCACACATTCAACAATGACTTTCTTGTGATCATCAAAACCTTTAATGCTAGTATCTTAATCCTTTTGTTTCACGATATATTACATTTCCGAGATCCGATCATCGGTATCTCCATACCTAGTTTGATCTTGTTACTGACATGTACTCTTTTCTTGTTCCCGTGATATAACATTCTAGTGATCAAATCACTTGCTTGCAAGCTAATCAATGTGATATCACCGGGAGGGCCCAGAGCATATCTATCCGTCATCGGGATGAACAAATTCCACTCTCGATCCATGGGCCTCAACATAAAACTTTACTAGTTCTGAAACCATCTTTATAATCACCCTGTTACGGTGTGACGTTTGATGTTATCAAAAAACTCTTCCAGTGTTAGTGATTGACATGATCTCATGGTCTAAGGATTATGATCTCAGTTCGTAAGTTGTTATAGCAATATAAACTCAATGACTTTGATCGTAATTCTATACTTTGGATGAATGTTCATCACATCATTACACTAATGTTGTGACCTCGTTATTAACAACATCCAATGTCCATGATCAGGAAATCTTGATCATCTTGTTAATCAACGAGCTAGTTTATGAGAGAGGCATAACTAGGAATTTTCTGTTTGTTTATTAAGCACACATGTATTAAGGTTTCCGTATTAATACAACTATAGAATGCAAAATAAACATCTATCATATACTTGGAATATACATAATAAACACTTTATTATTCCCTCTTAGGGCATATTCCCTTCAGTCTCCCACTTGCACTAGAGACAATAATCTAGTTATATAGTGATGAATCTAACACCCATGGAGTTATGGTGTTGATCATGTTTTGCTCTAGGGAGAGTTTTAATCAACGGATCTGCTACATTGAGATCCATGTGTACTTTACAAATCTTTATATCTCCATCCTTGACATGCTCGCGGATGGAGTGAAACCCGCGCTTAATATGCTTGAAATTCTTGTGAGACCCTGGTTATTTGGCATTGGCAATGACTCCATTGTTGTCACAATAGATCACCATTGGGTCCAACGCGCTCGTAACCACACCTAGTTCGGATATGAACTCCTTCATCCAAACCGCTTCTTGAGCCGCTTCCGAAGAAGCAACATATTCGGCCTCCGTTGTTGATCCCGCCACCAAAGGTTGTCTGGAACTCCTCCAACTAACCGCTCTGCCATTCATGAGAAATACATATCCGGATTGAGACTTAGAGTCATCCTAATTGGTTTCAAAGCTTGCATCGACATAACACTTAGCGACGAGCTCTTCTTCACCTCCGTATACGAGAAACATATCCTTAGTTCTTCGTAAGTACTTAAGGATATTCTTGACCACTATCTAGTGTTCCGAACCTGGATCCGATTGGTACCTACTAGTCAAACTAATAGCATGTGCCACATCCGGTCTTGTACGTAGCATGGCGTACATTATAGAGCCTATGGCCGAAGCATAGGGGACTTTGTCCATTATCTCTCTTTCTTTCGCCGTAGCCGGACTTTGAGTCTTACTCAATGTCTTGCCTTGCAACATAGGTAAGAACCCCTTCTGACTTCCGTCCATTTTAAACTTCTTTAAAATCTTATCAAGGTATGTACTTTACGATAGCCCTATTAGGCGCCTAGATCTATCTCTATAGATATTTATGCCTAATATGTATGAAGCTTCACCTAGGTCCTTCATTGAAAATTTGCTGTTTAGATAACTTTTAACACTGTTTAAAAGATCTATATCATTTCCGATCAATAATATGTCATCCACATATAATATCAGAAATGCCACATTGCTCCCACTCACTTTCTTGTAAATACAAGCCTCTCCATAAGTTTGGACAAATCCAAACTCTTTGATCACCTCATCAAAGCGGAGATTCCAACTCCGTGATGCTTGCTTTAGTCCATAGATGGATCGCTGAATCTTGCACACCTTGTTAGCATCCTTAGGATCGACAAAACCCTTTGGTTGTATCATATACAACTCCTCTTCAATATTACCATGTAGAAACACGGTTTTGACATCCATCTGCCATATCTCATAATCAAAATGTGCAGCAAATGCTAAGATAATCGTAACTAACTTTAGCATCACTACTGGAGAGAATGTCTCATCGTATTCAACTCCTTGAATTTGTCGAAACCCCTTTCAAGTCGAGCTTTATAGACGGTCACATTACCATCAGCATCAGTTTTCCTTTTGAAAATCCATTTATTCTCCACGGCCTTTCGGTCGTGAGGTAAGTCCACCAAGTTCCAAACATGATTTTCATACATCGATTCCATCTCGAATTTCATGGCTTCTAACCATTTGTTGGAATCCTGGCTCATCATCGCTTCTTCATACGTCGTAGGGTCATCAATTTCATCAACCATGAAATTCATAACAGGGTTTCCATACAACTCGGGAGCTGCACGCGTCTTCTAGGCCTGCGAGGTTCGATAGTACTCTCTTTTGGAGTTTCATGATCATTATCATTAGTTCCCTCTTCAACTGGTGAAGCCAACTCTAGAACGACTTCCGGCGCTGCGCTACTCGCCATACTTTAAAGAGAAGGTTCAATAACCTCTTCGAGTTCTACCTTCCGACTACTCACACCTTTCGCGAGAAACTCTCTCTCTAGAAAGGATCCATTATTGGTAATAAAAACCTTGCCCTCAGATCTGTGATAGAAGGAATACCAAATAGTTTCCTTAGGGTATCCTATGAAGACGCATTTTTCTGCTTTGGGTTTGAGTTTATCCGCTTGAAGTTTCTTCACATAAACATCGCATCCCCAAACTTTAAGAAATGACAGCTTAGGTTTCTTTCCAAACCATAATTCATACGGTGTCTTTTCAACGGATTTAGATGGTGCCCGGTTTAAAGTGAATGCAGCAGTTTCTAGTGCATAACCCCAAAATGACAGTGGCAAGTCCGTTAGAGACATCATATATTGAACCATATCCAATAAAGTACGATTACGACATTCCGACACACCATTTCGCTGGGGTGTTCCGGCAGGTGTGAGTTGTGAAACAATTCCGCACTCCTTCATATGAGTGCTAAAATCGTAACTTAGATACTCACCTCCACGGTCGGACCATAGAAATTTGATCTTTCTATTACGATGATTTTCCACTTCACTCTGAAATTCCTTTATCAAGAAACTCTTCTGGTGTTAGTGATTGACATGATCTCATGGTCTAAGGATTAGGATCACTTCGTAAGTTGTTATAGCAATATAAACTCAGTGACTTCGATCGTAATGCTATACTTCGGATGAATGTTCATCACATCATTACACTAATGTTGTGACCTTGTTATTAACAACATCCAATGTCCATGATCAGGAAATCTTGATCATCTTGTTAATCAACGAGCTAGTTTATGAAAGAGACATAACTAGGAACTTTCTATTTGTTTATTAAACACACATGTATTAACGTTTCCGTATTAATACAATTATAGCATGCAAAATAAACATCTATCATATACTTGGAATATACATAATAAACACTTTATTATTGCCTCTTAGGGCATATTCCCTTCATAACGAAGTTACCATAAAGAACAAGTATCCCTTACCTAGAATCAACGATCTCTTTGATCAGCTAGAAGGAGCTCGTGTGTTCTCAAAAATTGATTTTCGATCAGGTTACTTTCAACTAAAGATTAGAGAACAAGATATACCCAAGACTGGTTTACCACTAGGTATGGATTGTATGAGTATACAGTGATGCCATTTGGACTAACAAATGCACCAGCTTATTTCATGAACATGATGAACAAGGTGTTCATGGAGTTTCTTGACAAGTTTGTTGTTGTATTCATCGATGGCATATTGATCTATTCCAAGAGCAATGAAGATCATGGAGAACATTTGCGTTTGATTCTTGAGAAACTCAGGGAGCACAAGTTGTATGCCAAGTTCAGTAAGTGTGAGTTTTGCTTGAATGAAGTTGGATTTCTTGGACATATTGTGTCTGGAGATGGTATAGATGTCGATCCAAAGGTGTCACTTTAACTGAATGGGAATCACCCAAGTCAGTTAAAGAAGTCCGTAGTTTCCTAGGCTTGGTCGGGTACTGTAGAAGGTTCATCGAGAATTTCTCGAAAGTAGGTAAGCCGATGACGGAGCTGCTTAAGAAAGAGAATACGTTTGATTGGACTGAAGGATGTGAAACCAGTTTTCAGGAGTTGAAGAAAAGATTGGTGTCAGCACCAGTTTTATGCTTGCCAAATCTAGAGAAAGATTTTCCTGTATATTGTGATGCATCTCAGCAAGGATTGGGTGGAGTATTGATGCAAGAAGGAAAAGTTGTGGCTTATGCCTTGAGACAACTCAAGACTCAGTAAGTAAATTATCCTACACATGACTTAGAGTTGGCCTCTAGTGTGCATGCACTCAAAACATGGAGACACTACCTTTTGGGAAAGCGTTGTGAAGTGTTCACATATCACAAGAGTTTGAAATATATTTTCACCCAAAAAGAGCTAAACATGAGACAAAGAAGGTGGCTAGAACTTATCAAGGATTATGACTTGAGTTTGCAATACCATCCCGGTAAAGAGAATGTCGTAGCGGATGCATTAAGCCACAAAGTTTATGTGATTGGCCTCACCAAAGTAGAATTGCCAAATGATTTGTGTGCCCAATTTAAAGAGCTAAGATTGGAGATAGTGCCTAAAGGATATATCATGTCTTTCAAAGTTCAACCAACACTGTTGGATAAAATCAAAGAATCCCAAAAGTTGGACAAGGAAATAGAGGAGATTAAGAGTAAAATTAGTAAAGGAAAGGCGAAAGGATTCCATGAATATGAACAAGGAACTTTATGGTATGAAAAGCGTATCTACATTCCACAAGATCCAGAGCTTCGGAAATTGATTCTACAAGAAGCACACAATTCACCATACTCTATTCATCCGGGTAACACCAAAATGTACATGGATGTGGAAGAAAGATTTTGGTGGAACAATCTAAAGAAAGATATTGCAGAGCACATTGCTTTATGTGACGTGTGTAGTAGAGTGAAGGCGGAACATCAGAAACTGGCAGCGTTATTGTAACCACTACCAATACCTGATTGGAAGTGGGATAAGATTGGTATGGATTTTATCACTGGACTGCCAAGGACCAGATATGGATACGATTCTATATGTGTCGTTGTGGATCGCCTAACTAAAGTGGCGCATTTCATACCCGTGAAGAATACATATACCAGTGCTAAGTTAGCCAAAATCTATATGAAAAGAATCGTATGTTGTAAGACCTCACCCTTTAAGGTAAAGGCCCATGTGATTGCAATGCTAGTCCCTGGATCGAAATCCTAGCATCCACAGTTTAAGATCAAGTACACAGATACAAAGGTCATTATTACATCCTAATATCTAGAGATACAATAGTTCTTACAACTCATTAGCCCAAGGCTAATACATAGAGTTCTCAACACAAAGTAAATAAATAAAGTCTTCATCTTCATGTGCCACAGGCAAACATGTTGAGTGTAGACTCATAACCCTAGTCACCATCAGAGTAACCTGCAACATAATAAGTTACAGCCACAGAGGGTCAATACATTTGGAATTGTATTGGCAAGTGATACCATAGTAGTATAGTAACTTCTAATAAGTATATGAATTTGGCTAAGTGTAATTCAGGCTGGCTGTGCTCAAAATAAGGTTTGTCTTATTAGTTTGAAAAAACTAAGTTTTTGTTTGACAATAACACCCAAGGAACCACCAATAGACATTGGTGAACCTTTACCCTTGTTCAACCACAAGTTTTAACTTAGAGAAATTGGGATGACGAGATCCTTGATCATTTCAATGTCTTTAATGCTCAAAATTTCCGTTACCGAGGACACGGATAAGTACTTAGGTTTTACCCTCTTGAGAGGTGGTGCACTTTCCCCACAAGACTCGACATGCATCAATACTAGACTTTTTGGCAGCATTCCCTTAGACCACCATGGATGTGTTCCATCCTATCAACCCTACCACCAACTGTCCATCTGGCTGAGTTCTTGCAACCTAGTTGTTCAAGGCAGAACCCATATTCCATGTGGTTGCACAAGAAGCTTCTCAACACTAAAAATCTCAAATCTCTTTGTTCCTGGGTGGCCAACCACAAGTGTGATACGCAAGGTAAACCATAGACATGGGCCTTCTGTAACCACTCAACACAAACCAATCTTTCCATTCTACCTAGGTGATTCATTAACATGTTGTTTTATTAATCAGAACATAGGCATAAACTTTGCATAGTATCCTATCATGAATATTCCACCCTTGCATTCTAATAGCTATGATAAGCATACTAGAATAACATGTCCCTTAACTTAGGAAAATTCCTACCAAGATATCATCTATAGGATCCACCATGGCATAGCATATATTTATAAAATCACGATGCAAATCCTACTCAAAATATCACTAGTGCATAGATAAAATAATAGGACAAAAATATGAAGCATCACTTGCCTTGGTAGTTAGGGGAATAGACACAATCTTCACAATCACATTCTCCAAATTCCACAAAATCAACACAACAAATTCATACAACAATATTCAATTCAATATACAAACAAAAATAGTTATGAATGCATGAAAAATGCAATATGATGATTTTCCACACTTTACAAATCAAACTTTTCAGTACTGAATACAAAGCATACTTTCTAAGGTCTAAATAAACCAAAATCTACTATGAAACAATTTTCTAAATAATTTTTATAGCCAAAATAGGCCTAAAAGTGCTTCTGCATAAATTCCCAATTTTTCAGAACAAAATGTCCAAACCAAGGCCTTAGATGCAAATTCTCATTTTTCTGAATCCACTGATATAAAATTTGTAATTTTTGGACAAACAGAAGAAAAGTTATTGAATTTACAAGTTTGAATAACTAATAGATCAAAATTCAGATTTTAAATCAAAACCAGGGACACGCGGCATGTTATGATTGGCGCGTACCGCTTTGTGCTAGATCACGCTTCCACACCATTATATCTAAAGGAAATACAGCGGCTCAGATCTACTCATACCGTTTCTCTAAGGGATCTAATCGCAACCCTCAGATGCAGATCCAACGGATCTAACACGCTCGACCATAACGTAGTGGTGGCAATGGCTCTGGCGGCAGTGATGCCACTGGCGGTGACACGCCAACGAGGCTAGATGGGTAGGGGTGAGTGATGGTGCTTACCACGGTCGCGAGAAGGCGGGGAAGCTCAACGTGGACTCGACATGGACAGGGGGGCACGGACACGGCAGAAATTCCTCGTCGGAGCTCGTCCTGGCGTCGAGTGCTCACTGTCGGAGACAAAGACGGAGACTTAGGGCGCAATAAGTCAAGCGGATGGCATTAGAAGGTGCACAAGGTCATGGCGAACACAGTCGTGTGAAGAAGAGGTCAAGGGACGCACGAATTTTACTGCGGTTGCTCGCCGGAGTTGAACAGTGCCTCGGTTGCTTGTAAACGTTGACGGGGACGGTGACCTGTGGCATGATTGGACAAAAAAAAGGCATGAGTAGATGTGTCGGGCCGAGGGGATCATGATCGTGTGAACGAGAGGCAGAGGGGCGCTCTGTCCTTACCAGAATAGCTCGCCGGAGCGGCTCTGTACTGCGGCAGTGCAAGCGATTGGGAGAGCCTGGCGGTGCTTGGTACTGGCTAGGTGATGGGACATGGTCGCAAGGGGGTGGGTATTATGTAGCCGGAGCACAGGTGAGGATTATGCACACATTCATCGGCAATCAACGTGATTTGATTTGACAGTGAAGAGGGGAGAAACGGCAGTGGAGCTGGTCGCGGGCGTGGTGTCTAGGGACAACGAAGTTTACGTGGCAATGGGGCCACTGGTCAGTGAGGTGGAGGGTGCGCGCGCAGGTGGGAATCTGCGGGAAGAAAGGGGGTGGTTCCCGGGTGGGCCATGGGCTGCCAGGGGGAAATGTGCCAGAAGGGTGCCGCTTGTTTTATTTTTTTCCTTTTGCTCTTTCCTTTTTCAGTTTTGATTTTCTAAATAGGATTTGAATGGCCTTTTCAAATCATTTGAATTCAAACTTTCACCAAACTTTTGTGTGGTGCACCTAGTGTCCAAAAGTGTGTCAAACACAACTAGTCTCTCAAAAATCATTTTGAGGTCACAAAATAAAATAAAACCATGCCCCATATATATAATAAGAGGGGGTTTAAATATGGTTCTATTAGGGTGTTTGTTTTGAAATTTTTTGTGCAAGATGAATATGCCATGATGATATGAATGCAACAACATGATTTTGAATTTGATGAAATTTGGGATGTTACATATGTTTACATGGAGTACCTAAGAGCATCGTGTCTGATAGAGGAACTCAGTTCACTTCGCATTTTTGGCGACAACTGCATGAATCATTGGGAACAAGGCTATAATTCAGCACAACTTTGAACCCTCAGACTGATGGACAGACAAAGAGAACCAATAATATTTTAGAAGATATGTTGAGACCTTGTGCGCTAGATTATGTAACTAGTTGGGATGAAAGTCTTCCATATGAAGAATTTTCTTACAATAATAGCTATCAATCGAGCATAGAGATGGCTCCATTTGAATTCCTCTATGGAAGGAATTGTACTACACCATTATTATGGAATGGAGTAGGAGAAATAAATTTATTTGGATCAGATCTGATCAAGGAAGCCGAAGAGAAAGTCAGAATGGTAAAGGAAAGGTTGAAGATAACCCAATCACGACAAAAGAGTTATGCAGATCCAAAACATAGAGAAGTCACCTATGAGGTAGGTGATAGAGCTTATCTTAGAGTCTCACCATTTCGTGGTGTGAAGAGATTTCGAGTCAAAGGAAAATTGGCACCTCGTTATGTAGGACCCTTCAAGATTTTTAGACGCAAAGGAGAAGTGGCTTATGAGTTAGAATTACCAGAATCACTGTCAGCAGTTCACAATGTAATTCATGTAAGCCAGTTGAAGAAGTGTCATCCAGGTATGGAAGAAAGTTCATCAAAAGACACTATACCACTAGAAGATGTTTAGCTAGAGAATGATCTTACTTATGAAGAGAAACCTATAAAGGTTCTTGAGACAGCGGAAATAGTCACTCGTACTAAGACAATCAAATTCTAAAAGTATAGTGGAATCATCATACCGAGGAAGAAGCAACTTGGGAAAGAGAAGATGAACTTCAGAAATATCACCCTCACCTATTTGCTAGCCAATTCGAATCTCGAGGGCGAGATTCATCTTAAGGGGTTAGATTTGTAATATCCCAAATCTCATCAAATTGAAAACCATGTTATTGCATTCATATCAATATGGCATGTTTACTTCGAACAAAAACTTTCAAAGAAAAAACCCTAATAAAACCATATTTAAACCCCCTTTTATATTATAAGTATGGGGCATGGTTCTATTTTTATTTTATGACCCAAATTGTTTTTGCAGTGGATTGATGTGTTTGACACACTTTTAGATACTAGGATCACCTCAAAAATATTGGTGAAAGTTTGAATTCAATTGGATTTGAATAGGCCATTCAAATCCTATTTAGAAATTCAAATCAGAAAAGAAAAAGAGAAGGGAGAAAAAATGAGAAGCCAGCAACCCTTTCGGCCCAACTCCCCTGGCAGCCCACTAAACCCACCCGGGAAAACCGCCCTCCCCTCTGTCTCTCACCACCCGTGCGCGCACCCACTCTCTGACGTGTGGACACCACTGCCACCTCACCCGTCGTCGTCAACCCCGCGCCAGACCCGTGCCGCCTGCCGTTTCTTCCCCCTCTGTCACTACCGTTGATGCCACGTGTTATTGCCATTGAATCAGCGAGTAATTTCCTCCCCCGGCTCTGGCTACTTAACCCCCTCCCTCTCCGCGTCATTTCCTCCCACACAACAAGCACAGAGCGCCGCCAGGCTAGTAGAATTTTGCTTTACATCACCACAGTACCGAGCAACTCCGACGAGCTATTCTGGTGAGCCTCGTGTGCCCCTCTACCTCTCGTTCACGCGAGCATGTTCCCCTTGGTCTTGCGCATCAGCAAATGCCCGCGTCTTGTCCAATTTTGCCCTAGGTCGTCGGTCATCGTCTGCAAACGCCTGAGGCCCAGCTCAACTCCGGTGAGCCAATTCAATAAACCATGTGTTCCCCTTGACCTCTGATTCACGCGACCATGTTCGACATGTCCTTGCATGCCTTGTAATGCCATCCGTTTGCCCTCTTGCACCCTAGGTAGTCGTTTTCGTCTTCGACAGTGAGCACCCGACGCGCGGACGAACTCCGACGAGGATTAGCTGTAGTGTTCGTGCGCCCTTGCCCCAACAGCGTCCACATTGAGCTTCCCCACGTCCTTACGACCTCGGTAAGTTCCAGCACACCCTCCCTACCCCCTGACCTCGCCGGATCATCACTGTCAGTGGTGTTGCCTCCATTGTGGCCATTGGCGCCGCTAGAGTTTGGTCGGGCAGATCTGATCCATTAGATCTGGATCTAGTGGACTAGATTAGATTCAGTAGCGATCAGGTACGATTAGATCTGGGCCATGAATTGCCACTTAGATCCTACGGCTCGCAAGTGTGATCCTCCCTAAGCGGTACCGTCCAATAGGATGCTGCCGCATGGCTAGGTTTTAGATTTAAATCCAGGATTTTAACTATTAGTTGTTTAAACTTGTAAAATCCATAACTTTTGTTCTGTAAATCCAAAAATTACAAATTTTATATCTATGGATTCAGAAAATTTAGCTCTTTGCATATATGGCCTTGGTTTGGTAATTTGCTGCTGGAAAGTTAGGATTTTATGCAGAAGTATTTGTAGGCCTATTTTGACCTTGGTTTGGTCATTTGATTTAGAAGTATTAGGATTTAGAATATTATTTTTAGGTGGTTTTTGTTTTATTTAGACTCTAGAATGTATTATTTGTCTTCAGTACTATGGAGTTTGATTTAAAAAGTATGGCAAAACATCATATTGCATTTTGCATGCATTCATATTATTTTTGTGTGTATATTGATTTGTGATTATTTTGTTGTATAAATTGTTGTATAGATTTTGTGGATTTAGGGGAGTGTGATTGTGAGGATTGTGTCTATTCCCCTAGCTACCAAGGCAAGTGATACTTCATATTTTTGTCCTATTATTTTATCTATGCACTAGTGATATTTTGAGTAGGATTTGCATGGTAAATTTCAAAGTATATGCTATGCTATGGTAGATCCTATAGAGGATATCTTGGTAGAAATTTTCCGAAGTTAAGAGAAATGTTATGCTAGTATGCTTATCCTAGATATTAGAATTCAAGGGTGAAAAATTCATATTATGATATTATGGCAAGTTTATGCCTATGTGTTTTTGGACTAAGAAAACAACTTGTTAATGAAACACCTGGGTGGAATGGGAAGATTGGTTTGTGTTGAGTGGTTACACAAGGCCCATGTCTATGGTTTAACTTGTGTATCACACTTGTGGATGGCCACCCAGGAACAAAGAGAATTCAGATGTTTAGTGTTGAGAAGCTTCTAGTGCAACCACATGGCATATGGGCTCTACCTTCACCAACTAGGTTGCAAGACCTCAGCCAGATGGACAGTTGGTGGTAGGGATGATAGGATGGAATGCGTCCATGGTGGTCTGAGGGAATGCTTCTAAGAAGTCTCGTCTTGATGCATGTCGATTCTTGTGGGGAAAGTGCACCACCTCTAGAGAGGGTAAAACCTAAGTACTTAGCCGTGTCCCCGGTAACAGACATTTTGAGCATCAAAGACATTGAAATGATCAAGGATCTCCTCATCCCAATTTCTCTAAGTTAAAAATGGTGGGTGAACAAGGGTAGTGGTTCTCCAATGTCTATTGGTGGTACCATAGAATGTTTTGTAAAGAAAAACTTAGTGTTTTCCTCTAGTAGGACACAACTACTTTGTGCAAAGCCAGCCTGAAACCACACTTAGCCAAATTCATATAGATGATAGTCTCTACTATATAACTATCATATCACTTGCCAATACAATTCCAAACGTATTAACCCCTTGTGTCTGTAACTTACTATGTTGTAGGTTACTCTGATGGTGAGTAGGGTTATGAGTCTACACTCAACATGTTTGCCTGTGGCACATGAAGATGAAGACTTTATTTATTTTGTTATGTGTTGAGAACTCTATGTATTATCCTTGGGCTAATGAGTTGTAAGAACTTGTATCTCTGGAATTACGATGTAATAATGACCTTCATATCTGTGTACTTCATCTTAAACTGTGGATGCTAGCATTTCGATCCAGGGACTAGCATTGCAATCACAGGGATCTCTACCTTATTTGGTGAGATCTTAAACTCTAGCAGCTAGGCGGCGAGCAATTAGAGAACCAATATTATACTTGGTTTCATTATTAAGCGCAACAGCAAGAAAAGATAAATGATAATTAGAGATATTACTAGTGTTCTCCCTACCAAGTATGATAGTAGAAAGATAGTAAACAAAGTATCTAAGAACTGGGAGCTGAATGTTTCTGATCTTGCCACGCTGGGCTGTGCGGTCATCATCATTCGTTACACCTCGCTGGAGCTCCAGAAAATCAACGGGTCGACCTTGGATCTTCTTTGCCGTCCCAGCCATGCCAATACCTATAATGCTGCAAAATCTTTTCAAGTTCATGGTAATAGGCCTATCATAGATTATAAATGAAATAGTTAGCCTATAAGAAGTGTTAGTGAAAGTGAAGCTCTCAACAAGAGTTTTGCTGAGCAAAGCATGTTTCTCACTCTCATCCTGCATGTAAGCGGTTAGACCAACCCTTCGAACAAGAAGAAAGAATTCATCGAGTATCCATGCAGCTCTCAAAAATATAACAAGGGAAGGTAGATGGATTCGCATCTCCATCATCTCCCTCATAACCAAAGTGCGGCGCAATAAGATCTTCATTATATGATGGCCTAAATAGAGAAGTTGATCTCAAAGGCTTTGCCACCCTTGGTGTGTCTCTCTAAAATACTTCTCCAAAAGTATGGTTGTCCATCTTTCTCTTTTCTGAAATTTTTAGACAAACATCACAAAAAGTAATTTCAAAGCTACTAAATAAAAGGAACTACTATAGGGACTTGCAATAGGACTAAACATGCGTCAAAATAAATTCCCTAAGCATAGAACAAGCATGCAAGCTCACATAACCTGTCACCTACAGTAGAAAAATACTCAAGATATACTCCACTAATCAAAAATCTACTTGGAAAAGTGGAGGAGTCACAAACCGAAGAACAAATGCTCAAAAAATCAGCAGCAAAGAGTGGCTGAGCAAGGAGATCGAAAATCGCGGTGAAGAACAGCTAGAACGCGAGTTTGAAAGAAATTTCGGTGTTTTCTCGAGAGAGAGAGTGTAGTGGTAGTTGGCTGGGTAAGTGGAGGACCATGGTTACCCACACCATGGCAGGCGCGCCCCTAGGGTGGCTGCGCCACCAGGTGGTGTTCTTGCCTGGTGGGCCCCCTGGGTCACTCCAGGTGTCTCCTTTTCCCCTTTTGACGTAAAAATTTAATATGAATTTTCTGAAATTTTTCACGAAACTTTATTTTTGAGAAATTTTCAGGACATGATAAATGATTTTCTCACAGAAAAATGATTTCGGAACGATGGAAAAACAAATCAAAACCAAAACTACAGAAGTTCTACTGCACTCAAATATGGAAGCATCTAGTAATACACAGATGAGCAAGGTGAAAGAAAAAATTGGAATAAAGAAAATAAGAGTAAACAAAGATAATCATGGTGAAAACATTATTTTGTTCATCAAAATCCCTTTGTTAACAAGGTTGATAAGGTCTTGTTACCAAAAAAAAAATTATATGAAGCAAAACATTAGATTTCACTAAATAATTATGTTACCACAACCTTGATAGCAATAGTCCCAATCATAATAATTTCATAATGTTCTTGTGGTATGGGACAATATTTTTCTCCAACTTTGATGCCCTCAATATTTTCAATTGAATTTAGGCCATATTTCTTATCAATCTTCTTGGGGAAATAAACAGCATGCTCCATGTAATTAGCATTAAAAGTCACTTTTCCTTGGTTACAATCAATAACAGCACCTGCAGTATTAAGAAAAGGTCTCCCAAGAATAATGGACATATTATCATCTTCAGGCAATTCAAGCACAAAAGAATCAGTTAATATCAAACAATTATGAGCCACTTCAACATGAACATTCTCACATACACCAACAGGAATAGTAGTAGACTTATCAGCCATTTGCAAAGATATATCAGTTGGTATCAATTTTTCCAGGTTAAGTGTCTTGTACAGAGAAAAAGGCATAACACTAACTCCTGCTCCCAAATCACACAAAGCAGTTCTAACATAATTATTTTTGATAGAGCAAGGAATAATCGGGATTCCTGGATCTCCAAGTTTCTTTGGAACCTTACCATTGAAGGAATAATTACCAAGCAAAGTGGAAAGTTCCTCATTAGAAATCTTCCTTTTATTAGAAACAATATCCTTCATATACTTTGAATAAGAAGGCAATTTAATAGCATCAGTCAAACGAATTTGCAAATACAAAGGTTTCATTCCCTCGCAAAATTTGTTGTAGTGTTCTCCTTCCTTTTATTTGTGTTTCTTATCAGGTTCTTGCAAAAGAACATTGGTTTTTGCACCCAAGGCTCTCTTTCACTACCATGTTTGTTATCAACAAAATCTTACTTAGTGTACTTAGCATTCTTAGTGTGCCTTTCAGGTTATTCTTCAATTTCTTCTTTATCAAGAGCATCATTCTTATCATTACCACTTTCAGTTCAGCATTATAGACAGATATACTATCAGGATCTTTAGCAAGTTTAGAAGATTCTCCAATTGTTTTATGTCTCTTTTTATTTTTCTTAGAAGAAGTACCACTATTTTTAGCTTTTTGAGAATCTTGCTCAATTCTTTTAGGATGTCCCTCAGGATATAGAGGATCCGGAGTAGAAGCACCACTTCTAGTTCTAATTTCATAAGCATGTTTTTCTCTAGAATCATTAACTAATAAATCTTTTTGAACCTTAGTAAGCTGATCAATTTGAGTTTGAACCATTTGGAAATGTTTAACAAGCATGTTAACATCATCGGGGGTTCTCTCCACGATATCATGCAACTTATCAATAGCTCTAGAATTTTCCATTAGATGATTCTGCACTCTCTTATTAAAATTATCTTTCTTACCAACATAAATATGAAATTATTCTAAGCATTTATCAGGAGGTTTAGAGTAAGGAATATCACCATCATCAAAATGCTGGAGAGTGTGTATCTCAATAGTGGATGAGTGAGATATTGGCTTATATAATTCTTCTATAGGAGGTAAATTCTTCACATTTTCAGATTAAATACCCTTTTCCTTAAGACATTTCTTTGCTTTCTTCATCACTTCATCATTTAATTCAATCATTCCTCTCTTCTTTGGTGTTGGTGTTGGGGTTGGCTCAGGTATAGTTGGCTCAGGTGTAATTGGCTCACGTGTAATTGTCTCAGGTATAGTCTAATCATCATAATTCTTGCTTATTTTAGCCAATAATTCCACAGCTTCATCGGGAGTTCTTTTCCTGAAAACACAACCAGCATAACTATCCAGGTATGTCCTAGATTCATCAGTTAGTCCATTATAATATATATCAAGAAGTTCATTTTTAGGTACTAGATATCCAGGCTGTGCTTTAATTAAAGCACAAAACCTTGCCCAAGATTCAGGCAATTTCTCTTCTTCTCCCTGCTTAAAATCAAAGAGTTCCTGCAAAATAACATGTTGAGCACTAGGAGGGAAATATTTCTGAAAGAAAGTATTAACCAAGCAAATAGGACTATCAATAGATCCAGGAGATGAATTTTTAAACCAACCTTTAGATTCACCTTTCAGTGAAAAAGGGAAAAAATAGCAACAAAGTAGGTGCATTTCTTAATATCATCAGAATATAAGCCACTCAAAATAGAGAGCTCTTGCATATGTGCCATAGCACTTTCATTTTTATTCCCACAAAAAGGTTCTTTCTCAATAATGGTTATATAAGATAAATCAAGAGATAAATCATAATCCTTATCTTTAATGTTTATGGGAGATGTGGAAAACTTAACATCAGGAGATAACTTAGGTCTAACAGTTTATCTCTCAAGAAAACTCTTAATAGCACTTGCACCATGAGTGTTTTGACATTCCTCAATAGATTCATCAGTCATTTCAATATAACCATCATCAAGATCATAGCTAAGCTACTCTCTATACTCAGGTGAACTAACAGGTTTAGAAATATCTTCATTAGGAGTTTTAGTGTTTCCAACTATAGTTCTAGCAATTGTAGCATCTAGGAAATGACCTAATGAACCACTCTCATCAAGCACAGTAGAAGTAGCATCATAAGTATCAGAAGCATTTTTAGATTCAGCGGAAGTAGTAGTATGTGTAACATGTGTATGTGGTGGTGGTATAAGGAGCTTACTCATCATAGATGGTGAATCAAGAGCAATAGAGGTGTTCAGGATTGTACCTCTTCTTATAGTGGATGGCAATATAGTAACTTTTCCATCACGAGTTTTACTCATGATGACTGGATAGCAGCGAACAATAATAATTCCAAGTGCACTTATAATTAAATCTATGCTCTCGGCAGCAGCGCTAGAAAATAGTCTTGATGGCCCACAAGTATAGGGGATCGCAACAGTCTTTGAGGGAAGTAAAGCCCAAATTTATTGATTCGACACAAGGGGAGCCAAAGAATATTTATAAGCCTTAACAGATGAGTTGTCAATTCAGCTGCACCTGGAAATAGTCTTGCTCACAATAGTTTATTAGTAGCAACAATTTTGTAGTAGTAGTAGCAAAATAACAGCAGTAGTAAAATAAGAACAGTAGTAACAATTGTAGTAAACAGCAGGATTAAAGTGCGGTAGGCATAGGGATGGATGGACGGGCATTGCATGGACATGACAATTCATGTAAGAATCAAGGCAAGGGCATTTGCAGATAATGAAGATAAAGCATCCAAGTACTAAGTAACCATAGGCATGTGTTTCGTATATAGTCATGCGTGCTCGCAATGAGAACTTGCAAAACATCTTTTGTCCTGCCAGCCCGTTTGCAGCGAGGCCTCCAAGGAATATACTGGCAATGAAGGTACTCCATTTAATAGAGCACCGGAGGAAATCAGTAACATTCCATGAACACACATGATCCTCACATTACAGCCATCCTTTCCGTTTATCCCAATTTCTGTCAGTTCAGGGCCTCGGGTTCCGGACAAAGATATGTGTATACAAATTGCAGGTAAGATCACAAACAATAATATCATCAAGAATCAATAACATTTTTAGATCCGAGATCATGGCACTCAGGCCCTAGTGACAAGCATTAAGCACAACAAGTTGCAACAATGTCAAGAATCACTAACAATAGATATTAGGCACCATGCCCTAACAATCTTATGCAATTACATAAACGATCTCATCCAATCCCTACCATCCCCATAGCCTACTATGGGGAATTACTCACACATATATGGGGGAATCATGGATGGTTGATGGAGAGGCGTTGGTGATGATGATAGCGATGATCTCATCCAATTCCCCATCCCGGCAGGTTGCCAGAACGGACTTTCTAGTTCTGAATCACGGTTTCTGGTGGTGGTGGCACAATGGAACTCTTCTCTGGAAATTGTCGAACTCCCCGGTGTTTTTAAATTAGAGGATATATGTAGGCGAAAGGAGAGGTCGAGGTGGAGTCCGAGGCGGCCACACTATGCCCTAGCGCGACCAGGCCTAGCCCACGTCTGGGGGTGGTGTGGGCCCCTCTGGCCTCTTCTCCCCTCCGTCTTCTGGCTCCGTGAGTTTTCTAGGAAAATAGGATTTTCGGTATATTTTCTGGGATTTTTCCTAAAAGTTGATTTTGTGCACAAAAACGAGACACCAAAGCAATTCTGCTAAAAACGGCGTTAGTCCATGTTAGTTGTATCCAAATCACACAAAATAGAGGAGAAACAATAGCAAAAGTATTCGGGAAAGTAGATATGTTTTGGATGTATCAGACTCCCATCCCCCGAAACCACCTCTCCCACTCATAGATAGAGGGGAGGGGGCGCCCCTTGCCCCTACTTGCAACGCTAGGTTGGCCGCCGCCCCCCTCTAGTTGCAGCCGCCCTAGATCTTCTCTAAACAACAGTAATCTAGGTAAACCCTAGCCGCCGGCTACCTCCAACCCTCGGCCCTCTAAACTCTAGATCATCGAGGCTCTCTCTACTCCACCATACCCGCTCCGGCATAGGAGAAGACCTGCGGGATTTCCCCTCTACCTCCACCACCATGCCTATTGGAGATATGCTATATGGGTATCCTCATAGCATGTCTCCTATCCGGATAACCCGGGTGGCCCACAGTTGGTAGCATGGCCTATGACCTGCTGGGCTGCCCAGTTAGATGGATCCAGAAGGGAGGCCCATGCCGGATAAAGGAAGGTATGGAAGATTCACAGACCTACACAGAGCCTTGGAGTACAAGACACGTTAGACTGATTGTATATTGTGTAGGACTCTGTAACCTGTTCATCTAGGACTTTCCCTGTAACCCTAGGACCTGGTGACTACGTAAGTCGGGCTTATGGGAGCCTTTAGGGAACCAATTAACATACACCTCACATAGCGAACCGATCCCTGTAACTCGGTGTATTGCCAATATAGTGATTTATAGCAGGAGTAGGATTCTGCCATCACTGTGGGATCTGAACCTGGGTAAGTTGTGTTACCTCGTACCCGTCCACTGTTCTCTTTACCCCACGTCTCTAAACACGCACTGTGAGGACACCTCCATGGCGTACTCATCGGCAATACCACGATAGTTGGCGCCCACCGTGTGGAAAGAGGCACCACAGGCTCTACAGCGGGCCAGGTCCAAGATCTTCGCGGGAATCAGCAAAACCGTAGCCATCAGTCGTGTTCTATTCTCCGGAAACGTTCTGATCATCCCTCCTGACGAGTTCTGGATCCCAGCGAAGACGAACCCTATGCGATGCTCGATCGTCCCCATCAGAGACATCCACCTCTTCATCGGCGAAACCGACTCGGGCACTAGTTCCCTAGGTGTCGGAGGAATGTCAAGAGCCGCACGGATCGCCTACGAGTAGGATACGTTCGCGGAAGGATCGATGTTGGATCTCTCTTCGGAGATTGCCGACAAAGATCGGAAAAATTCAAGGCCCACCCAAACCGCCCCTGGGCAGGATATAACGGTGGAAGATCGCTGCAAGTCCACCGGCTTTGCCCGTGCGTCTGGACAGCAGAGATCCATGTTCATCGGAGTGGTGACCATCTTCGATCTAACGCGTTGCATTCAGAGAGAGGGCGAAAATCCCCGCTATTACCTTGCCAGGTGGCCATATTTCGTATACGGGCCAATCTGGCTCATTACCCCAATGATGATGCCATGTATCACTTTGTGGAAGGACTGGACCAAGGTATGCTTCTCCGGCATACGCTAAGGCGGCAGAAGGCCTCAGGACGCCTCACTTTCGAAATCATGGTGACACCGTCAACAGCTACGTGGAGGCTGAGGAGGAAGCTCAGACAGATCTTGCGCTCATTGGCGGAGCCCCTCCGCCTCAGCCACCGCCACCGCCGCCTCCGGTCGTCATCTCCGCAGCTGTACCACAACCTCCAGTCATCGTTGCTGCTGTTGCACATCAACCGCCCGTCATTGAGGAAGCCCCGACACCCTCCGACTCCATTCTTGACGTGCTCTACACCGACATTAGCACTGACTCGGAGGAGATAGACTTCAGCCCGGAGGAGCTAGACTCTGCCATGCAGGAGATGGAGGAGGATTACAAGCGCGACGAACAGGCCAACAACACCGTCACGTCCCGAGAGGTGTTTGTCTCCATCGGGACCGCGATGGATGAAGATCAACCCGGACGAGCTCCGCCTAAAGCGCTGGACAAAGGGAAGGGACCACCTGTTGTTGCCGACAATGATACTGCAAAGGTCATGCCCCCTCCGCCTAACCCAGTGCAGCAGTCGCAGGAACTCGGCACCGGTCCGAGCAACAACACCACAAACCTGCCGCCTCCAGCATCTACGTCTGCTGCTGCCCAAGTCACTCCAGCTGATAGAGTGATGTACAACAATCTCCTCATTGAGCCCATGATCATGGCTCATATTTGCAATGTAGTCCAGCTTGATGAGAAGCGCCAGCAGCTACTGGAGGAAGCATAGGCCATCGCGGAGAAAGTGCTAAGCTGGATCGAGATCTAGCAAACGCGCAGAAGTCAATAGAGAAAGCTAGAGCCGTGGAGACCAAGTACAAGGCTCTGCTACAGAGCAGAAGGCTAAGAAAGCTCCGGCTCGTGTCATCAATGATCCTGGTGTGCTGCGAACCTAGGATGGGCTCCCTCGAAGCCGGCACAAGCCAAGCCATACATTGACAATGAAGGAAAGCAGGTGATGCCCACTCCTATTCTCAACCTCGCCGTCGCCAAGACCCTTCTGGAACAGGATAGATCGCCCGCAGCTATGGATCAGGTCTAAGACCTTGTGGCCAAGGCGGTGAAACAGCAGGAAAAGGCCACCTCTCAGAGCTTGAGTCTGACCCAGCGTTTTGCCAGTCTAGCCAGCATAAGCCACCAAGGGATCGATATCCTCTTGATATCGGGTCCCAGACGGGTTGATCGGAACAAAGACAGAGGGATGCATGCAATAGGAAGGACGCTATCCCATATTCTCCGACCATGGAGGCAAGGCTCAACCTCGTCGCCCATCTCCACCGCCCCGATCTCCCCGACATCGCAAAGACCCCAAGACTCACCGTCGTAAGGATATGCCCCCGCCATGGCAGAGTGGCATCGTCATCCGTGACAACACGGAGCAGACCCATCATGATGGGGAGCGCAACCAAGGACACAAGAGAAGGTCGCGCCATGACCCTCCATGTCCGACAAGCAACCGCGACAAGCGTGAGGCATTGCAGGAGGGTAATAGCAAGAAGGCTAACGCACCGCCACCTCCGCCTCCGTTGCCACCTAGCAGCCACCATGGCGGAGGAGGCCCGCGTCATTCACGTAGCTCGTCCCCTGATGGCAAGAAGAAGAAAAGAAGCCCGGAGACATACGACGCATGTTCACGTCTAGACAAGATCCACGAGGCCCGGGAAGGACCATACCTGGGACCACGTTGCTTTGGACCTATGATACGGTCCGCAACTTACCCTAAAGGTTTCCGGATTGACAAGACCATCAAGCCTATGACGGCACCGCCAAGCCAGCTACATGGTTGCAGGATTACGGCAACGCGGTAGAAATCGCTAGGGGTAACCCCAACGTCACCGTCAAGTACCTCCCTTTGATGTTGGCGGGCACGGCCCGACAATGGATTGATGACTTGTCGGAGAGATCCATCTGCAATTGGTTGGACATGCAAGAAGCGTTCACCAAGAACTTCGAGGGTACATACAAACGTCCCTGTACTGTTGGCGATCTACAGCGGTGCGTGCAGGAAAAGACAAGACATCTCGCGCCTACCTCTCTCGCTGGCTGGATATGAAGAATTCCTGCACAGGAGTGCACGCTCAGACCTCCATGGCCGCCTTCATTGATGGGTTGGAAAGGGGCACGTTGCTCCGACATAAGTTGAAGCGCCTGCAGGACAACCACCAGCTAGACCTCAACCAGATGATTCAGCTAGCCAGTGAGTTCGCAGCTGCCGACGACGATGCTCGCGGCTCCCTGCCGGCAACGGCCGTTCCAACTCCATCTTGGAGGAACAGCAGCACCAAGTGGAAGAACCCGCCAGAAGAAAAGCAAACATCCGACATGGTCGCTATGACATTTGTAGGACAAGGTGATGGCGAACAGCATGGCCGAGGATGGGGAGATAGTCGTGGGCAGCAGCAAGGCAGTGAAACTACCTCGGCAGCGCTCCGTGTTCCCCAAACCTACGAGGAGTACCACAATATGTCGTGCCTCGTACACCTGGATGCCAACGGCAAGGACACCCACACCAATAGCCATTGCAAGTTTGTCAACGATCTCAAGGAGGACCCAGAGTCTTGCGGAAGAACAGACCGCGAGGCAAGGGCAAGGGGAAGAAGAAGGAAGAGGATTCCAAGGATTCAAGTGACATAGATGAGGATGTTGACCCCAAGCACGCCGCCAAGAGCGATGGCAAGGGCAAGAACCCCTTCGAGAAGAAGGCGGCCATTTTCCACACTTTCCTTGGCACCCCCACTGTCCGACAATAGAATACCTCTATGAGGATACTCATGGCCACCCTACCCCCAGTTCCCCAGTACCTGCGCTAGTCGGAGATTCCAATTACTTGGGACAGGAAGGATCACCCATACCTCATCCCTATGGAGAACTAGTACACCATGGTCATCAACCCCCTGATTGACGGCAATGAATTCACCAAATGTATGGTGGATAGTGGAAGCAGCATCAACATCATGTACCTGGATACGCTGCACAATATGAACTTGATGGAGGCTAACCTAAGGTGGACCAGCACCATCTTCCATGGCGTAGTTCCTAGTTGGGAGGCTTGGTCCCTTGGGGCATCACACTTCAGGTTGCTTTTGGCGATGTTAATAATTACCGCCAAGAATGCATGACCTTTCAAATGGTCTCCTTCAAGAGCGTGTACCATGTCATATTCGGACGCGACATCTTCCATGCCTTCATGGCCAAGCCATGCTTTGTCTACAACAATCTCAAGATACCCAGACCAAACGATGTCATCACCATATCCGGAAGCTTTACTAAGGCAAGGGACTGCGAGATTGGAGAAGCAGCCTTTGCGGAAGCTATCCTCTACAGCGAGGAATTCAAGGAGATCCAGAGCAAGGTCGATGCCTCAGAGATGCCGGCGTCGAAGAAGCAGATTTCTGACTCTGCCCCAGCTTTCAAGGCCGCCATCGAAACCAAGCCGGTAGAACTTGTGGTAGGCGATGCCTCCAAGACCACCGCCATTGGGATGGACCTGGATCCCAAATAGGAAAGCGCGCTCGTCGAGTTCCTCCATGAGAATAGGGACATCTTTGCCTGACAACCTGTCGACATGAAAGGTGTACCTAGGGAACTTCCCGAGAACAGCTTGAATATTTATCCAAAATGCAAACCGGTGAAACAAACTCTCTGACGCTTCGGAGACGAGAAGAGACGCGCCATAGGCAAGGAGATAGCTAGTTTACTTAAGGCTAGTTTTATCCAAGAAGTCCTTCACACCCGATGGGTGGCCAATCCGGTACTTGTCCCCAAAAAGGGAACCAAAGAATTAAGAATGTGCGTTGATTACACCGGCTTGAACAAAGCGTGTCCCAAAGATCCGTTTGCTTTGCCTCGCATTGACCAAGTCATTGACTCGATGGCTGGCTCAGAGCTTTTGTGTTTTCTCGATGCATATTCAGGATACCACCAAATTAAGATGAGGAAGTCGGACCAATTGGCCACTTTGTTCACCACACCTTACGGCCTGTTTTGCTATGTCACGATGCCCTTTGGGCTGAAAAACATAGGTGCTACGTACCAGCAGACAATGCAGCGTTTCCGACACGATCAAATTGGTCGGAACGTTCATGCCTATGTGGACGATATAGCGGTCAAACGACTTAATCTCTAACTTAAAAGAAACCTTTGATAATCTCCGGAAATACAACATGATGCTTAACCCTAAGAAGTGCGTCTTCGGGGTTCCAGCCGGCAAATTGTTGGGCTTCAGCGTTTCCCAGTGTGGAATCGGGGTGAACCCGGAGAAAATCAAGGCCATCCTAAACATAAACCGTCTGACATGCCTAAAAGACATACAACGACTGACGGGTTGCGTTGCAGCAGTTAGTCAGTTCGTCAGCCGACTTGGAGAGAAGGCTTTGCCGCTATACAAGTTGCTGAAGAAGGCAGACAAATTTACATGGACGGACGAAGCGGATGTAGCACTGAAGCAGCTAAAGGAGACATTATCCTCGGCGCCTATCCTTGCAGCACCCGAGCCTGGGGTCCTATGTTAATCTACATGGCGGCCATCAACCGGGTAATCAACATCGTCGTTGTGGTAGAGCGGAAAGAACCAGGGCTTGAGTACAGAATTCAACGACCAGTTTACTACGTAAGCGAGGTCTTGACGGAGTCCAAGCAGCATTACCCGCACTGCCAGAAGATAGCTTATGGAGTGTTCCTTGCTTCTCAGAAGCTAAGGCATTACTTCCAGGAGAACCCTATCACAGTGGTGAGCAAGGCTCCACTGTCTGACATCATCAACTACAGCGACGCTACAGGAAGGGTCACGAAGTGGGGCATTGAACTTGCCGCCTTTGAGATCACCTACAAGAGACGTGATGCTATAAAGTCACAAGCCCTGGCGGATTTTATTGCAGGTTGGACGGAGATGCCAGATGCTACACCTATGCTGGAGCCAGAATACTGGGTGATGCACTTTGACGGATCAAAGCTACTCAATCGCTCGGGGGCTGGTGTACTTCTACAGTCACCAACTGGGAAAGCTACACCGCGTTTTGCAGATCCACTTCGAGGCTACAAACAACATGGCGGAGTATGAAGCACTCATTCACGGACTACGCATAGCCAATATTGGCATCAAGCACATAGTTTGCTGTGGAGATTCCAACTTGGTTGCCCAGCAGGTGGCTGGCACCCTATGATGGTGGCATATTGAGACGAAGTAGACAAGATAGCCAAGATATTCTTGGGTTACGAAGTCAAGTATGTACCTAGGGAGCAAAACGAGGTGGCTGGTCTACTGTATAAGCTTGGATTAGGGCACAAACAAATTCCTCCTGGCGTTTCTCTAGAGCATCTACGGACACCATCCGTGAAGGGAGCAGACATCAACAACCTAGATAGACTTGACTCTTTCATTCACATAGTGACAAAGGTCCCTCCGGCTTGGACACAACCGTTCATGGAGTACCTCGTACACGGAACTTTGCCCGATGACAAAGTCGAAAGACGACAAATAGTACGTCGAGCAAAGGGCTATACCATAATCAATGGACAGCTCTACAAAATAAGCACCACTGGTGTATACCTTAAGTGTGTTTCCCAGCAAGAAGGTATTAAAATCCTACGTGAGATCCATCTCGGAGATTGCGGGAATCACGCCGCTCCTCGATCATTGGTCTCCAAAGCCTTCCGGCAAGGGTTCTACTGGCTGACCGCGAAGGCGGACGCCGACAAGCTGGTTGAGACATGCATGGGATGCCTGTATTATGCCCGACAACCCCACGTTCTAGCTGAAGAATTGTGAACAATACCAATAACTTGGCCGTTTGCAGTCTGGGGGCTAGACATGGTTGGTCCATTACAAACATCACCATGTGGGTTTACGCATCTTCTAGTAGCAGTTGATAAATTCACCAAATGGATAGAAGCTAAACCCATTAGAAAGCTTGATGGGGTAACTGCCCTTAGGTTTTTTCGACATCTAGTGGTGAGATTTGGTCTCCCACATAGCATTATCACCGACAACGGCAGCAAACTTGTCACTCGGAGAAGTGGAATCTTATTGTTGGGACAAGGGCATCCGACTTGACCTAGCGTTTGTGGCACACCCACAGTCCAATGGCCAAGTTGAGGGAGCCAATGGATTAATTCTGTAGGGAATCAAGCCACGTCTAGAAGCACCGCTACATAGAGCAGCTGGAGCCTAGGCGGAAGAATTGCCATCTGTGCTGTGGAGTTTACGAACTACACCCAACAGATCTACCGGCTACACCCCTTACTTCATGGTATATGGAGCAGAAGCCATCCTGCCTTCCAACATCCTTCACGATTCACCAAGAGTTGCTGCCTACGACGAAGATGACGCTGAAGAATCCAGACGCCTAGATGTGTACCTTCTCGAGGAAGAGCGCACTTTGGCATTCCAAAGATCCGGCATCTACTAGAAGAAGCTACATAGCTACCATAGTCGCCGCGTTAGGCATCGCTCGTTTAAAGAGGGGGATCTGGTGCTCCGACTTAAGCAGAAGAAGTCACACAAATTATCCCCGCCATGGGAAGGACCGTTCATCATAAGCAAGGCGCTGCTCAATGGGTCTTACTACCTCGTTGACAATCGTGAACTTGAGGATAGACCCAGCATAGATCATAAGCGTAAGTGACGTGACCCGGATGATGACTACCCGGAGCTTGATCGGCCATGGAACATAGCACAACTACGTCCTTTTTTAACTTAGCATATTTTTTATCTACTGTGTACCTCTTATATGATCAATGAAATAAAGCTCTCTGGTTCACTCATTTTTATGAGTCTTTTACCTCCTTTAGTGTTCATTTTTGGATCGTATGAAACCTTTATGCAAGCTTTGCATTTTCACTTGTAAAAATTCTGCCTATGGGCATTAGCTTATGTTTTCTGGTCTACACGTTCTTTGTTGTTTTTATGTGGATTCTGGAGTAGTGACTTTCGGCACTTGTTGTCGGCGATTTTGTGCTTAGGTTTTTTGACGGTGCCAGTGGGCATCATCACCTGAACGCATGGTTCCAATTACGATTCTTCCGACTCACGAAAGGTCAAGCATAAAAACCAGAGTAATGGATAAGCCAGCACTTGATTAAAAAATAATTACATGCTAGAACCAGTTCTTGAGTAGGAGGATAATACAACTATTGTTTTTCCACCTTAAGTTAACAGAGTAGTTTTTCCGCATACACAAATTCCAGAGGAAACAAATATTACATATTGTTTTTTCATTCCTCTGGCACAGAAGACTTGGAAGCAGCATCGTCGGCAACAGGAGAGCCATCCTCTTCGAAGTCGGTGGTCTTGAGGGACTCGGAGGAGCCTTGATGATCGTCGTTAATGATCTCGAGCAGCACGAAGACATTGTAGTCGACCAAGTTGGCAACCCTGGTGTCATAGCCCGCGAGAGATGACCAGATAGCCTTATGGTCAATCTTCTAGCCGTCATCATCTACGTCGGGAAGACATGAGGTTACCACATTGATGTCGGCATCTTCATAGTGTGCCTTGACCATCGATAGTTCCATCCTTGCACCAGCCCGTGTACATGAAGCTTTCCAGCTTAAAATACGCTCGGGGGCTTGGCGCTGGATCTTCGAGAACTTCATCACGGAATCCACCACTTTGATATTGATCTGGAGGGGCTTGGCTATTTCCTTGGCCTGCCTGATGGTGGTGCTGATAAAGTTGCCGGCGAGGACCATGCATTCCTTAGGCGGAGGAGGCGATTGGGTTAAACCAATAGGAGCTGCAATTCCGACAAGGAAGTACATGAGTTCAATAACATAAAAGTTCGAAGTACCTGACTTACAGAAGTACAAGACGGAGAGTCACTTACCAAAGATGCTCGCCTCGGCTTGTTGGAGCGTCTCTGCCATGGAATCCCGCTCTTGTCGGAGGATCTTGTATGCTTCAAGATTGCGTTTCAGCATTGCAATATCCTCCTTCAAACGGTTCATCTCCGTGTTGGCGGACTCTGCAGGGCCTTCATGGAGTCCTCGTTCATCTTCAGCGTATCCTTTCTCTCCTGTTTAAGGATTTTGTTTTCGCTATCTAGCAACTCAATGTGCTTGGATTGCTCGACAGTATCCTTGGCCTTGGCAATGGTTTCTACAAGTTGGAGAAATAACAGTACACAGTGAGTAGTCGGAGAGTGACTCCACAAGACCAAGTCCGAGTACGAAAATGAAAGGAAAAACAGACTCTTGCTCTTGGTGATATATTCCTTCAAGAAGGCAGTTTTACCCTTTTTGGCTTCCAGCTCTGCGCACATCTTTTGGAACTTCTCATTGGCGGCACCTCTCTGAGCATTTTCATTCTGTGGAAAGAAGATCAAAATCACTTAGTCTACTTGAAGCATCTAGCCAGATAACTATCCACCTAGAGGCTTGGGGGCTATAGTGAGAGTTTTAAACTTGGCAATATGTTTTAGTCTTTCTTTAAGCATCTAGTTGGAACTCATTCAGTTTTCAACTAGAAGCTTGGGGGCTACAGTATAAAGTTTTTTAACTCATTCATATTCTTAGTCTTTCTTTAAGCATCTAGTTGGAACTAATTCAGTTACAACTAGAGGATTGGGGGCCATAGTATTGAAGTTTACAAACACTGCGTATGCTACTCTGAAAGTATCTAGTCAGAATAGTTCATCCAAACTATATACTTGGGGGCTACAGTGAGACGTTTTCTAGCTTAGTCACTCTTAGAGCATTGAGATGCAAAGACCTATGGTTTTCCGTCTAAATCCTCAAGGGATATAGTGGGATACTCATATGAAATGAAAAAGGTAAATAAAACTTACAAGTGCGATGATCTTGAGGTTGGTAGCACTCTAGGCAATCAAATTGCTGAAGGAAAGGCTGTTTCCTTGCAAGATATCTGCTTGTCAGAGAAGCTCCTCAAGACCGTAGGTTGGAGATGTCGGTGCTGCACCAGGAGCCATAGTGGAGATACTAGGCGTAAGCGCCGGGTAGACTATCTTCAGGAGCTTTGTGGTTATCCTGGGTGCAGAGGCGCTACCTTTGATGGATGTTCCAGCCACCACCACCGCCTTGCCGCTACCGATGGCATCCTTAGCCGGAGCTTCGGCCATTTTGGTTGCGGTGCTTTCTTGCGTCGCCTGTTCGCCGGCAACGATGAGATCCGTGGAGGCAGCTGAGTCCACTTCCATGGCGGAAGGGCCAGATGCATCCTTAGCCAGAGAGCTTGTCGGAGCAGGTGTGGGCTGGACGCTGGGAGTGACAGGGGCGATGGCGGGAGATGCTTGGTGAGACACGTCACGATGCAGCATGTCTTTTATGTTTTTAGAAGCCCTGATGTTTTGGAGGTCTTCTTCAAACTAATACTGGCCTTCTTCCTGAAACGTGCAAAGAACATAAGTACAGGAATAAGACGAGCAATGGACAATGTCGGAGGATGAGAGACTTACACAACGGTGGGTGCTTTGGTGAAAGGGATCTCGGTGATCTTTCTCTTCTCCGCCTCCAGGGTGGCGGTAGTCTTTTTGGAGGCTCCACCCTCCATCTTCTTCTTCTTGCCTCCATCAGTAGCGTCAGAGGTGGAGTGATGTCTACCCACTTATATTCTTGTAGACAATTGTTGGGCCTCCAAGTGCAGAGGTTTGTAGAACAGCAGCAAGTTTCCCTTAAGTGGATCACCCAAGGTTTATCGAACTCACGGAGGAAGTGGTCAAAGGTATTCCCTCTCAAGAAATCCTGCAATCAAGATACAAGAAGTATCTTGTGTCCCCAACACACCCAATACACTTGTCAGGTCTATAGGTGCACTAGTTCGGCGAAGAGATAGTGAAATACAAGTGGTAATGGTGCCAGAAAAGAGCTGATGGCATGGAGGAACAGACTAAAGGAAAACTGAAGGAAGCAAGAAAACATGCAACAGATCTAGTAGCAAACGGTGTTTCAATGTTTAGAAACAAGGCCTAGGGATCATACTTTCACTAGTGAACACTCTCTCATATAAATATCCTCTCTTCATGATACTACTCTTAACTACTCTCCGGTTGGACACTCTAATCCATGGTAGGGCTATAACAGCACACCGCAAAGTCTGCCTTCCCCAATCTAGATAACCCCACACTATCACCTTGAGCACTAGATGGTTCCAACAAACACCACAATTTCATAGAGACATCCAACTCCAAATATAACTCATAACAAATATTCAATCTAACCAAAGTGCCACACACGGTATGCACGCTGTCACTTTCACACACATGGGGAAAAGCATAGATCTATTAAAGCACAAAGAGTATTTATGTAGACTCAAGCCTAAGTGCGACCATGGCATGCACGTTGTCACTTTCACACACATGGGGAGAGTAGAGATCTAATGAAGTACTTGAGTAGCAAGGTAGATCTACTTGATAACAAAGCTCATGACCACAAGATCATGCATACATAGAGAGATGAACACATAGCTATCGGTAGAGCCCTTAGCCCTGAGGAAGAACTACTCCCTCCTCATCATGAGAATCAGCAACGGTGATGAAGTTGGCGATGGAGATGGCTCTGGGGGCACTTCCCCATCCCAGCAGGGTGCCGGAACAGACACTTTCTGTCCCT
This sequence comes from Avena insularis, assembly GCA_023614405.1. Classification (NCBI taxonomy): domain Eukaryota; kingdom Viridiplantae; phylum Streptophyta; class Magnoliopsida; order Poales; family Poaceae; genus Avena; species Avena insularis. The sequence goes on along the minus strand of CM042689.1, from coordinate 241,707,317 downwards.
CGAATCTCCCCTTCGGTGGCGGCGGCACTGTGGAACTTTTTTTGGATTTTCGCCCGCGTTAGGGTTGGTATCCCAAGGAGACGTATATGTAGGCGAAAGGGGAGGCCGAGGGGGTGCCCGGGGTGGCCACACCCCCTAGGCGTAGGCCAGGCCTGTCCGCGTGGCCAGGGGTGTGGGCCCCCTGAGGCCCTCCTTCGTCTCTGCTTCATGGTTCCGTGTTCCCCTCGGTGAAAAACTGACTTTGGCTTTTGTCCCGTCCAATTCCGAGAATGTTCATTTTCTGCCTTTTCTGGAACCAAAAACAGAAGAAAACAGGCAACTGGCACTGTGGCAACTTGTTAATAGATTAGTACCAGAAAACATATAAAAACACCTCAAAGTGTGGACAAAGAAAAGCAAAGTAGATACTAAACAAGCATGGAACATCAAAAATTATATATACGTTTCCGACGTATCATGGAGATCTTCCGCTTTCGCGCCAACGGGACATCGTCGTCGGACACAACAGTGACTTCCTTTATCTTTGGGTCGTAAATTGGGATAGCCTTGTCGTCCTCCTTTAGACTCTTAAGTTGTTAAGTGAAATCACAAAGTGTTAGATAGGATGATAAAGTCAAGATGGAAGAACTGGAGCAAATGTCATACACGGAAAATAAACAGGTACCTCTAGGCACTTGCCCTCCTCGAACATGTCGTAGGTGATGGTGAAGCCTCGCTTCCTATCCTTCACCTTGGTGATATCCTTTAGATGAAGCTTGAAGGAGTCGCTAGAGAAATTGTCCTCGGAGATGCGGAGGCTATACGTCCTCTCCATGGTGTATTCATGCATCATCTTCGAGCAGTGCTGCAGAGGCTGGATCCGCCTGACGAACCAGCACATGGCCAGGTCCAATCCGGTCAGACCCGTCTCTATGAAGCACTCTATCCGCCTTATAGCGTGGGAAGAGTTGTTGTCAGTGGGGAGGGAGGCTTGGGATCTCCATGTTGGGGCTTAGGCGGCAGCTCCATCGACAAAGTCCAGATATGTTCCTTCTTGGACAGCCAGAGGGATATCTGGGCCGTGGAAGTATGTCCGTTGCCAGTTCTTGTAGGACTCGTGGCCGACGATGTCGGGGAACCGCTGTCCAGGTCGAATCTTAAAACTAATTGTCCCACAATTCCTGAGCTCATCCTTGCTCGCTCCGGCTTCCCGCTTAACGGTGAAGAAATAGATGAACAAGTCTAACCTAGGCCTAATCCCTAGGTACCCCTCGAAAAGCACCACGTAGTTGCTAAGAGCGAGAATACTATTGGGGGAGAGGTTCTGAGGTTGAACCCGGTAATGATTGAGGACAGAAAGGAAAAAGTTGGAGATGGGTAGGGAAACGCCGCGTACCAACTGAGCTTTGAGGTACACCTTCTCTCCGGCTTGGGGATAATGGGTGACCTCGCCTGCCGGCGCCACCCGCCAGACAAGCCCCTCCGTCACGAGGAGGTAGCCTTTGACGACCAGCTCCTTGATATCACTGTCTGTGATATCCGAGCCGCGCCAATCCCCCTTGTGGGAGTCGTCTTCTTCCTCCAGCAGCTCTAGCGCCGCTAGAATTTGGTCACCGCCGGTGGATTCGACCACCGCGGACTTTGGAAGCAACAAAACCTCTAGGGGCACGTGGACGGTGCTCGCCGGCTTCGCCGCAGTATCGGCCGCTGCCGCCATGGATGCGCTAGTGCTGTTGCTCGCCATTGAATGGAAGTGGAGGTGACTGGGGAGATTGGAAAGCTAGGGTTTTTCTCGTGTGCTCGGAGGGCTCGAGGAGATGCTCGCAGGAGGAAGACAATGACGCGGGAGGAGAATGAGGTGAAAAGTAAACATTCATCATAGTTGTAATTTATAACCCCTGGCGTCAAGATTCATGCAAAGTGATCGAATGGTCGCCGCGTGGACGACGTGTGCGGGCGCGTGCGCGGAAATTTCTCCATGTTCCCAACCGTCGTGCGGGAAAAAAGGACATGATTGTGTTCTCTGCATGTGTGAGTTGTGAGGCGTTGCTGACCTATGTCTACGTCGCCCTAGCCGTCACTAGCAGATGAACCATCACATCGAAATATTCTGGCATGGACGGATCTAGTCCGGCTATGAGAAGAAGTACGATGGAAGATTCAGCATTTCTCCGACTTACGAGTTGAAGATGGAGAACATTGCAGGGTTCTTGGGAGGACTACAAGATATTTCTTGACGATTTGCCGACATCCATCTAGACGGAGCATGAAACCTGAAGAGGCAAGACGGTGCAAGATCTTGGAGTTCTCCGGGGCTACTATTGGGGATATTCTATATGGGTATCCTCATAGCATGTCTCATATCCGGATAACCCGGGTGGCCCACAGTTGGTAGCATGGCCTATGGCCTGCTGGGCGGCCCAGTTAGATGGATCCAGAAGGGAGGCCCATGCCGGATAAAGGAAGGCTACGGAGGAGTCACAGACGTACCCAGAGCCTTGGAGTACAAGACACGTTAGACTGATTGTATACTGTGTAGGACTCTGTAACCTGTCTGGCTAGGACTTTCCCTGTAATCCTAGGACTTGGCACTATATAAGTCGGGCCTATGGGAGCCTTTAGGGCACCAATTAACATACACCTCGCATAGCGAACCGATCCCTGTAACTCGGCGTTTTGCCATTATAGTGATTTATAGAAGGAGTAGGATTCTGCCACCATTGTGGGATCTGCACCTGGGTAAGATGTGTTACCTCGTACCCGTCAACCGTCCGCCTTACCCCACGTCTCTAAACACGCACTGTGAGGACCCCTCCATGGCGTACTCGTCGGCAATACCACGACAATGCCGTCGTGCTGCTAGAATTGCGAGGAGAGATCTACAACCTCCACTACCTGCTGGAACAAGGAGAGGAAGGTCTTCATCAAGTACCGAAGATGTGACCGACTGCGAGAGCGCTGCCAGAACACGGTGTCAGAAGGATCGTCTACACGATCTTGATATCGGCAAGTGGACGACTACATCACCCATGAGAATCCAATCTCGTTAACCGCTTTGGATCTTTGAGGGTTAGTACCCTATGAACTCGTTGCAGTGATCTAGTAGATTAGATCTTGGCTTGTGTGAATTTTTTTGTTTTCCATGCTACGAACCCCTGCATGCATTTTGTGTGCATATATGTGATGGTGATTCCTGATTTTTTTTGTTCAAGTGATGACTTGGTGTTTTGGGTGCGTCGGGGGTACCTAGTCCCTGAGCATGCTTATTTATGTTTGCACGCGCATGACTAACTTATTGTGTGTATATACGAGCTGTTCAAGTAGCTCTTAGTCAACTTGCCATGGCTCGGGGATCTAGTCGCATGGCGACCCCAAAGGACCCGCTGTACTTGGCGTTTTTTCCTAGACACGTGTGGGTTCATTTTTTACGACTCCCCGAGAGTGGTAGTTATCCTTTCAAAGAACATATCCTAAGGTAGGTAGGACTTGTGTTATGCTGTTTGATTGTAGTGCATCATCCCTCCTGGCTAGGAAAGCCAGTCGCTAGGCGACTCCTGGGCAAGCTCTTTATTTGGTGTTTTCGCAAGGCGCGTGCGGGTTCGTATCATCACGAGTCCCCGAGCGTGCTACTTAACTATTCGAGTTACTACATCCGAGGAGGGGAGACATGGTGCTGTGAGGAGCATGGCTGGTCGTCTTGGCCCAGTAGGCCAGTCGAGCGAGACGACTCTGATGGGGGATATCGCTTGGCGTTTTTCATGGACATCACAAGGCTTAGATTTTCCTGATGGCATTGTGTTGCACTACTTGACCTTTTCGAGTCGCTCCCAAGGGTTGACGACCAGTGTAACATATAAAAGATTTACGAGTGTGATTTGCACAAGAGATGGCGAGTATACATGATTTGCGGAACATTTGCTTTATTCATTGGAGGGAGGGTACACAATTTGTGTTACAAGGTTGGGCACGAAGTGTAGGACTTGCGACTGGTATGGAGTGTGCCCGGGGTTGTGCCACGTGCGTCTGTTGCGGCTAGGGCAACCTCCGGTCGTGCTTTTTGCCCAGCGAATCGACCCAGCTGTGGGTCTCAGGCGAGTCGTGCTCAAACAAGGTTCTTGTAGTCGATGCACATTCTCCAATTGTTGTTTCTTTTCAGCACCGTGAATGGTTTATTCAACCAGTCAGAGTATTTTTTGGGGGCGTATGAACCCCGTAGCAAAGAAGCGCCATATTGTGTCAGTGAGTGATTGGCCACGCTCTGCATTGAGAGGTAGCAGTGATTGCTTGTCATGCCGACCCTCTGGGTCGGTGTTTTGTGTCTGCTCATCGAGATCCTTCATGACGCCTGGCATGCCGGGTTTGTCTCGAGATGGAACATCGTGGTTCTCATGCTGGGGCTCACTGAGTGTGCCTTCCTATGCGCGGACAAGGTCTGCCTCTGGCGCTGCCTGTTGTTCTAGATCGCCGTGGGCGGGACCGTCTTGAGTGTTCTACACTGGGGCCTGCTCGGAGTCGGGGAGTAAGCGAGTCGTATCTTGTTTCTTCAGGACTATAGGGTCGTCCTAGTAGGCACCAATCACTAATCTGACGAGTTCGTCTACGTGTTGCCTGAATGTATCTAGGTATAGGATGTTGATAGAGAGGCCCTCGTCCATGAGAGTCTTTTGGTAACCAGTAGTATGACACCTTGGGTCTGATGACTAGGGTGACTCACCCTAGCTACTCGATCCTGGGCGCATGGTCCTCGTGGCTCCAGGTGATGCTTTGCTCTGACCAATTTAGCCAGCGCGTAATGTCAACTTCCTGCGCTGCATTAACAACGACAACACGGGCGAGTACTTTCTTCTCGTGTCATGTTCCCACACCAGTGAAGGTGTGGAGTGAACCGACGGAGTTTCCGAATGCGTCACCGTTGCCGTTGTCGCACGGCTGATCGGGGTTTGGGTCCTCCCTGGCTCTCCATGCCTTCTCAATCTCCTTGAGAAAGTGGCACTCGACGGTCGTGTGGGTCGCGAGTTTGCGCTCCCTGCTATGGTAGATGCAGGGTTGGTTCAGGAGGTCGGCGGGGTCGAATTTCGGCTGAGCCATAGTATTTCCACGCGGGTTGTTCCACTCGTGGTGGTAGTTATTTGATTCGCGTGGGCCATAGATGGCGTTAGAGATGAATTCGGTCCTTCCGTTGTTGCGATGCTTCGTCGCTAGATGGGTGTTGCTGTAGCGGAGGTCATGGTTGTGGCCGCTGGTTTGGCCGCCCATGCAGCGCCTTCCGCCCGACTTGACGTCAGACTCCTAGATTGGGTCCTCCTCCCAGTAGAGCTTGGCCATCTCGAGGAGGTAATGGATATTTTCTAGCATCCGGTAAACTCTCTTGATCTTGGTGACCAAGGTCTTGTACCGTCAGGTGTTCTTGAAGAAGTGGATGGTTGTGTTCGGGTGGATTTATCCATAGTTCTTGCCAGCACTGGACCCAGTGGCAGGTCGACTCACTGGGTCCCTGGACGCATCACTCTAGGTCTTCTATCGTGGTGGCGTGTGAGTAGGAGCCTTCGAAGTGCTTGATTAAGGCCGCTTGCATATCTTCCGAGGAGTCGATGCTATTCTCCGGGAGGGTGTTGATCCACTGGAGGGTCAGGCCCTCCATCATCAGGGGGAGGTAGCAAGTGGCCAGTAGCTCGTTGTGGATGACGATCCCCATTGCCATGAGGTAGGTGTTGATCCATACTTTGGGATCGAGCGTGGAGTCGTATTTTTCCATGTCCTTTGGCCGTCGGAAGTTTATAGGGTAATTTTTGCCCTGGACCACTATTCCGAAGCACGGTGGGCCAACTCGACTGAGGTTGCCGCGGTTGGAGAACATGTGGCGGAGGTCATATGGATGACAAGCTCGCCATGCTTGGGTGTTGATAAGGTGGCCTCGCAGGTCGACTGGTTGTGTGGGACCTTGGATTTACCTTCCGAGAATCCCCGTTATTCCTTCAATTCATGTTCCCATAATCAGTGAGCCATGAGCATAACCGACAAGTATCATTACAACATCAATGACTAACAAGTACTTACATTAGTGCCATTATGGCGATACAACATCAAAAGCGGAAGTCTTCAAGCGCAGAGCCCATGTCATGGCTTAACCTACAGGCGATTGACTAGGAAGATGGCCTAGCTCGCATAGACATCAGCATCTCCATTGTTTCTCTCGAACATCTGAAAGTCTGGCCAAGTAGATAGCCAGGGAAAATGCCGGTGAGAACTTTGAATGTACTCGCAAACCACCTTAAGAGAACAATAATAAAGGATATGTGTTGTCTACGCACTTCTATTCTTGTAGACAGTTGTTGGGCCTCCAAGTGCAGAGGTTTGTAGAACAGCAGCAAGTTTCCCTTAAGTGGATTACCCAAGGTTTATCGAACTCAGGGAGGAAGTGGTCAAAGGTATCCCTCTCAAGCAACCCTGCAATCAAGATACAAGAAGTATCTTGTGTCCCCAACACACCCAATACACTTGTCAGGTGTATAGGTGCACTAGTTCGGCGAAGAGATAGTAAAATACAAGTGGTAACGATGCTGTAAAATAGCTTCTGACTTGTTTTTGACATGGGGTAACGTGTGTGAGTGAGAAAAATACTAAAGCAAGCAAACATGCAACAGATCTAGTAGCAAATGGTGTTTCAACGTTTAGAAACAAGGCCTAGGGATCATACTTTCACTAGTGAACACTCTCTCATATAAATATCCTCTATTCATGGTACTACTCTTAACTACTCTCCGATTGGACAATCTAATCCATGGTACGGCTATAACAACACTCCTCAAAGTCCGCCTTTCCCAATCTAGATAACCCCACACTGTCACCTTGAGCGCTAGATGGTTCCAACAAACACCACAATTTCATAGAGACATCCAACTCAAAATATACTCATGATAAATACATATGTAACCTATCTTAAGTGCCACACACGGTGTGCATGCTGTCACTTTCACACACGTGGGGAAAAGCATAAATCTATTAAAGCACGATGAGTATTTATGTAGACTCTAGCCTAAGTGCATGGCATGCACGCTGTCTCTTTCACACACGTGGGAAGAGCAGAGATCTATTGAAGCACTTGAGTAGCAAGGTAGATCTACTATATTACAAAGCTCATGACCACAACAAGATCATGCATAGAGAGAGAAATGAACACATAGATACCGGTAGAGCCCTTCGCCTCGAGGAAGAAGTACTCCCTCCTCATCACGGGAATCAGCAACAGTGATGGAGATGGTGGTGGAGATTGATGGAGATGGCTCCGGGGGCACTTCCCCGTCCCGGCAGGGTGCCGGAACAGAGACTTTCTGTCCCCCGAATCTCCCCTTCGGTGGCGACGGTGTTGCGGAACTTTTTGTGGCTTTTTGGTGGATTCCCTATGGTTTCTGAGTCGGGGGATTCTTATAGGCAAAGAAGGCAAAGTTGGTGGAGGGCCAGGGGGCCCACACCCCCTGTGGGCGCCACCAGGGCTGGCCCGCGCCTAGGGGGTGTGGACACCCTGGTGTCCTCCTCCAACTCTGCTTTGTGGTTCCATGTTGCTCCGAGAAAAATAATGACTTTGGGTTTTGTCCCGTCCAATTCCGAGAATATTGATTTTCTGCCTTTCTGGAACCAAAAACAGAAGAAAATAGGCAACTGGCACTATGGCATCTTGTTAATGGGTCAGTACGAGAAACCATATAAAAACACCTCAAAGTGTAGACAAAGCAAAGAAAAGTAGATACTAAACAACCATGGAACATCAAAAATTATAGATACGTTTACGACATATCAAGCATCCCCAAGATTTGAGTAAGTGATAAAAAGAATAATTTTTGAGGTGACATGCACCATCAAAATCAAGATCAAACCATTTGCCAGCATTGAAATCCGGGATCAAAGAACTCTAAACATGAGCATGAAAGATGGAGTTCTAACAGAAAGACAAAGTAACTATGCATGCAACATGAAAGAGGTACAAACAAAAGATCATGAATAACAATGCATTGAAAGATGTTTGTTTGTTTCACATATAGAAAACATAGCATAGTGGCATTCATCTTGTCCCTCATGAAGTAGCAAATAAATGCATATGCCACCTTCAAAGTTCATAAGAGTGACTAGATACAAATAGTTCAAGAACAAGTAATATGCATCAATCAATAAGTTTTGGGACAATGCACCTAGAACTAAGAATGGCAACTATGCTCTCTTAACTGGTGCCTAAAGGTAGAAGGTGGAGACTCAATATAATGGTGGAAGAAAGGACCTTCATAAGGGAAGCAGGGATTTCAAGTCTCGTAAAGAGCTTCCAAACATTATGGTACTTGTTAGCTTTCAGCCCTCATTGCCCATATCATAAGCATCTTGAAGTGATTAAGGTTAAAGTGAACAAACTATGGAGTATATGCTTGACAAAGTATAAGTTGGCAATCTCATGTCTCTTGAATACGAGGGATGCAACGCATGCTACTCAACTTTAGTCACCTGTAAGTTCTTGTCATAGTAAGTACATGTGTATCATAGAGAACCGCCAACGGGGTACCCCTTGCACATTGTACAGGAGCTATCCCATAACCAAAATGACAAGGCAAGTAGACAATGAGCATCTCATCGATCTTTTTATTTACTATGTGCATAGCCTTTTTATGGAGGATGCTTCACAGAATGCTCATTATGGTGATGCTGCAAGTTTCCACCATGATTAGGCATGGCTTAGGCTAGCAGCCCAAGCGTTTCTCTAACACAAAATACATAACTACGTGTACTTACAAGCTCCCTCTTTATTTAACAACGGCGACATCCATAGACAAAAGAGTATGATATCAACTGTGTACAAAGTACAAGTGCAATGTTGAAAATGTTCCCCATGACAGCATGGTTCTGCTAATTCCGACGTATAAGTGCAAGCATATACAACATAGATGACACAATGGTTCAAGTTTATTAGGGGAAAGGAATATAAAGTGTGCCATCAAGTTTGTGAGGGCTTTAATCACTAAGTTTTCACATTACAAAATACTTTTTTTAATTGGAAGATAGCTGAAAACAAGAATATACTTGGAATGGTGTAACACACCATGCATAGGAATTTATAGTGGACACTTTCGAATAACTTGGTTTCTTGGGAGTTGGAAGCATGAGTAGAGATTACTCATACAAGTGGAGGCTAGCAAAAGACTGGGAGCAACCAACTAAGAGAGCAATAATGGCCATAATCATGTAGAGCGACAAAACATTATTGATCAAAGCATAGAGTTGTACTACCAGTCAAGGACTAAATGATCATAGAGGCTATGGTGACTTGTCATAGTCATAACATGGCGTGAGAATGTGCCAAGTCAACCCAAATAAAGCATTGAAGGAGAATACCACAATACTATGATTTTGTATTCTAAAACAACGCATGGTTCCTTCAAGGCACATTAAGCAATCTCAATTGTTTGGAACAAGCCATGCTACAAAAATAATCACTAAGCATAAGGTCAAAACAACATCTGGCATGACATGATAAAGTCTAAGCCACAGTCAAAACAAGCTCCCTTTTGTACCACTATAAGCATGAAACTTCCTACTCTTTTCCAACAACAATTTACTTCCTTGAAACAACTCACAAAGATAATAATCAGTAAAGATCAATGAGCATGTATAACAAATCCACAAAGAAGAACTAAAAATTTCTAAGGAAAAAGCACAAGAAAACTAAAGCTAAACACAGTGCTAGCAAGAGTGAAAACTCACAGAATAATAAGAGTGAAAACTAGAGCGTTCTAGGCAATGAAAATGGAGTGTGTCTCTCTCCAAAAGAAGTGTGTTGGGATCAAACCAACTTAATCAAGCAAACTAAGAAAACAAAAACTAAAAACGATAACAAGACGCTCTTAGAACAACACAACTGTGCATGAAATAATAAAAACGAAGTGTCTAGAAAGACCTGAGATTTATATTGATGAAGAAGGGGATGCCTTGGGCATCCCCAAGCTTTGACGCTTGTACCTCTTGAATATTTCTTGGGGTGACACGGGGTGGCATCCCCAAGCTTGAGATTTTGTCCATTCTTCATCTCATTAAATCATTCTTTCTCTACACCTGGAAATTTTCCTTCATACAAAACTTCACACAATCTTCATTAGCAACATTAGTGTATTCCAAAGATAATAGACCCTTGGGTTTAGTTTTAGAACAGAAAAACTTTCACTAAAAACACAAGATACTGTATCAATTACCTCAAAAATCTCAATTTCCCAAAAAGAACCCAATAAGGAATCAATAAGAAGCAAATGCAAATAATGGCAGAAATCTGTCAAAACAGACCAGCAGGTAGAAACCGATTTTGTTCGAAGAGCTTCTGTTACTCAAATAAAAAAGTGTTGAACTAACGGAAGTTAGCTAACATACTGGGGGATTTATTCACAAAATATTAGGTCAATCCTACTTACACAGATTCCTCGCAAATTTTTATGGTGGAGCACAAAAATTTGTTTCGGGACAATAACTCCCCAAATCTTAGTTCGCTCTCATTAGAGGTTATTCTTGGCACAAGAATCAAATAAAAGGATAAGGAGAGGTTATTACAGAGTTAATAACTTCCAAGACTCAACTAAAACTTTTGGGTTATCTCCCAATAAGTACTTTTCTTTAACGCCTTTAAGCTAGGCTTGATAGTTTGAGAAGATGCTCACATAAGAAATATGAATTGAAGTAAAAGAGAGCATCAAGAAGCAAATTAAAAACAAATTTAACTTTAACCCACTTCCTATGCATAGGAATATTGTAAAGAAACAAGTCATGAAAGCACAAAGCAATAAGCATATGAAAGCAAAACAAGTGCAACTTCAAAATCTTCAACATAAAGAGGGGAAACTTAATATTGTTGAGATACATAAGACCATGTTTCCCTCTCTCATAATAACTTTCAGTAGCATCATGAATAAAATTAACAATATAACTATCACATAAAACATTCTTATCATGATCCACATGCATATAATAATTATTACTCTCCACATAAGCATGATCACTTTTATTAATTGTAGTGAGAACAAATTCAACAAAATAGCTATCATTATTATTCTCATCACCATAATCATCAAATATAGGAGGCATATTGTAATCACAATTAATTTCCTTCTCAATAGTAGGTGGACTGAAAATATCATATCCCTCATTGTAATCATCATAGATTGGAGGTATGGTATCATCATAAGCAATAGAATAGCTATCTTCCAAAGCTGGGGAACTAAACAGATCATTTTCATAAAAACTAGCTTCCCCAAGCATAGACGTTTCCATAGCATTAGCAATAATGGTGTCCAAAGAGTTCATACTCATAACATTGCTATTAGCATGCAAATAAAGCTCCATAGGTTTTTTAACTTTCTCTTCAAACACTTCATGTCCTAACTCAAGATAGATACTATAAAGCTCTCTAATTTTGTTGTTGTTTTCCATTAAGCCTAACTAGTGAAAACAAGAAACACAAACACAAAAATTCAGAATCTAAAGGAAATAACTTCGAGCACTCACACCGGAGGATGTGAGTACCTTTTACCTTACCTCCCCGGCAAGGGGACCAGAAAATAGCTTGATGTCTACGTACTTATATTCTTGTACACAGTTGTTGGGCCTCCAAGTGTAGATGTTTGTAGAACAGCAGCACGTTTCAATTAAGTGGATTACCCAAGGTTTATCAAACTCAGGGAGGAAGTGGTCAATGATATCCCTCTCAAGCAACCTGCAATCAAGATACAAGAAGTCTCTTGTGTCCCCAACACACCCAATACACTTGTCAGGTGTATAGATGCACTAGTTCGGCGAAGAGATAGTAAAATACAAGTGGTAACGGTGCCAGAAAATAGCTTCTGACTTGTTGTTGACGTCGGGTAACGTGTGTGAGTGAGGAAAAGGCTAAAGCAAGCAAACATGCTACGGATCTAGTAGCAAATGGTGTTTCAATGTTCAGAAACAAGGCCTAGGGTCATACTTTCACTACAGAACACTCTCTCATATAAATATCCTCTCTTCATGATACTACTCTTAACTAGTCTCTGGTTGTACACTCTAATCCATGGTATGGCTATAATAGAACTCCTAAAAGTCCGCCTTTCCCAATCTAGATTACCCCACACTGTCACCTTGAGCGCTAGATGGTTCCAACAAACACCACAATTTCATAGAGACATCCAACTCAAAATATACTCATGATAAATATATATGTAACCTAGTTTAAGTGCCATACATGGTGTGCACGCTGTCACTTTCACACACGTGGGGAAAAGCATAGATCTATTAAAGGATGATGAGTATTTATGTAGACTCTAGCCTAAGTGCCACCATGGCTTGCACGCTGTCACTTTCACACACATGGGGAGAGCAGAGATCTACTGAAGCAATTGATTAGCAAGGTAGATCTACTAGATTAAAAATCTCATGACCACAACAAGATCATGCATATAGAGAGAGATGAACACATAGCTACCGGTAGAGACCTTAGCCTCGAGGAAGAACTACTCCCTCCTTATCATGGGAATCAACAACGGTGATGGAGATGGTGGTGGAGATTGATGTAAATGGATCCGGGGGCACTTCCCTGTCACGCCAGGGTGACGGAACAGAGAAGTTTTGTCCCCTGAATCTCCCCTTTGGTGGCGGCAGCGTTGCGGAACTTTTCGTGGATTTCTGGTGGATTCCCTAGGGTTTCTGAGTTGGGGGCTTCTTATAGGCGAAGGAGGCAAAGTCGGTGGAGGGCCAGGGGGCCCACACCCCCTATGGGCGTCATAAGGGCTGGCCCGCGCTAGGGGGTGCGGCCACCCTAGTGTCCTCCTCCAACTCTGCTTCGTGGTTCCGTGTTGCTCTAGGAAAATAATGACTTTGGCTTTTGTCCCGTCCAATTCCGAGAATATTGATTTTCTGCCTTTCTGGAACCAAAAACAGAAGAAAACAAGCAACTGGCACTATGGCATCTTGTTAATGGGTTAGTACCAGAAAACATATAAAATCACCTCAATGTTTAGACAAATAAAATTAAAGTAGATACTAAACAAGCATGAAACATCAAAAATTATAGATACGTTTACGATGTATCAATATGCAATATGGTTGTGGTAGGATGGCTCCATAAGAGATTCTTTTATAAACAAGTTTCTCTTGTAGATATAGCATGTCTATATCTATTGAAAACGTTTTGTAAACCTTTTTGGAAACCTTTTTGAAAAGTTTTAGAAAAAACTAGGATTGGGTCACCAATTTTTTTTCCTTCTGGTCACCGCATGAACAAACTCCCTTCCTCTTTTTCCGACCATTTCATGGTCAAAACATTTCTAACCCATTTCTTTTCCGAAGTACTTTTTGAAATCAAAACCAGCACCTCTCTACAGTAGTTTTTCCAACCCGTCCATAACCATGGACACGACTATTCGAATAGATTTACACTCTACAGAGGTTGTACACTTAACCCACATCATCCGATTACGCTGCCCTGATCTACACCGATCGTGGGTCGAGTAACCGGTCAAGATTCTCTGGACGCCTACTCCAATATAAGTGCCTACCCTATGAGTGTTTTTCCCCTCAACACTGGGACGCCCTATATAGTTCACAAGCCAACAGGAGCACTTTTTCCACTGCGACGAGTGTGCGCCTTCAATGAGGGGCTCATAGTAACGCCCGGAGGCCATAGACCCTTAGTTCATTCCCCCGGTCGGTGTTTTACATGGACCGTTTTACCGGAGAAGGCCCATCCTCCAGGGAAATTATCTCCCCTTTAGTAGTTGTGAGGCCTCTTATACCAGAGTAAACAAACATCAAATCCAGCCCTGTCTCATTCAAGAGTAATGTGGTTGCACGGGTTAAGTTGTTATAGCTAAAGCTGCAAAGAACCAGGTGCATTTTTGCAAACATTTTTCCTCCTTCTCCACTTCAACACCATATGTAAAACAAAACCTTTTTCTTTCTCAAACTCACTTAGGAGTCCCGACCTCACCAAGGTTTTCTCATAAACATTTTTGTAAACTTTCCGGGGTCTTCCCATCCTATAGTTTTTGCTTCGGCTAAAACGGAGTCTCCAAAGGGGTTATGGTGTTAAACACCATCTACCATACTAGGGTCAAGTAGGTGCCGACAAGGGGGGTCATACTTAGTAGTACAAATGTAATTGTTTGGAGGATCCAAACCACTAGCGGACATCACTCAGCATATAGTAAACATTAGATAAAACATGCATAGGTAAAACAGTAGGACATGTCTTATGAGAAAGAAGGTGGCTTGCCTGTGACTAGAGAGAATTCCCTTGAATTCGTTAGAATACCAGAATACCGATAGCAATAATAATAAACATAAGAAATATCTGATGCTTCCTTTCTCGGCGTCACACAATCGCAACTATCGCTGTTATCGAGCAAACATGCAAGCAAACAACACCACAATCAATACAATGCATAAAATCACCAATACATAAATCAAGCAAATAAGATCTCATGTTTACAAATCAGTAGGTCATAGGAATAAAGGATTTAGGAAGATTGGCCTTGTCTTGGAAGCATGGAAGAAAATCCCTTAGGATTTATAGTCTAGAAACTACCTAAGAGAGGGGTTTTTGGATAAAGGCCATATGCTATATGATATCATTGTATAAAGATGATACCATCAGATGGGTATTGATAAAATGAAACCAACAAAAGTAATTTCACTATTTTATCAATTACCATAGATTTATAATGCCTTTTCTAGTGAATAAAACTCTAGTTTTAGGAAATAAATCACCAGAAAAGTTCCGGAGCTCCAAAAATTATTTCCTTGGTTGATTAATTAGGGTTTGATGGATTGATTCACTAGGAGTTGGAATAAACTTAAAATCTTTAATAGAATGCTCTCGGGAAAATTGCAAAGTCAGTACTGGAGGGTTTTTGTCTTTTTCATCAGATGTATTATATAGGAGATTTTGAGGTGATTCCAACGAGACATGTTAGGTATTCATAATATATTTCTAAAGAAATTATAATCACTCCCTTTGGAGTTGCTAAGCTTATGGAATTATTTATCTAGTTGTAAAACCACATAGAGAAATATTTAATTTATGAAAAATCCTTAGAAGCTCAATAAATCTTGAACTCATGGATTATGGTAGTAGTTTATGTATCTTATTTATGAGAGTTTAAAATATGTCAAAACGAATTAAGTTTTGGCCTAGGGAATTTTCTAAAGGCAGAAATGGATGGATTTTGTTCTTTTTATTACTATCAAACCATGGTTCACCTTGACATGGGGTCAAGCCTAGTGATTGGGTTTTTCAAATAATATACATAGGATGTTGGTTTCACTCCATTTGGCTTTACCAAACTCCCAGAAAGAATTAAGTAGTGAAAATGGCATGTTCTTGTATTATTTTTACTAGAAAATAACTATAGATTATTTGGGTGTAGCACCTGTTCTACATGGTTAAGAAAACTTCCAGAAACCCTAGGATTTTTAGATCTGGCCAGGATATGGTCTTTCCATTTTTATTTCAATTTAAACCAATCTGCAAAATAACATATTTAAAATCCTAGTTTTAGAAAGAAAAGGAATCATGGGCGGGTGGGGGATAGCTCTCCAACACGCGGAGCAGGGCCCGATCATCAGCGGAAGTGAGGGAGAAGGGGTATGGGCACTGGACGACCCTCAGATTAGAGGGGAGATCGACGATGTAGCATTGTCTCCCAGCTCTCGACGCGGCGGCAAAGGACAGAACCATAGAAGCGAGTAAAGGAGGCATAGGAGGGATTACCGAGGCACGAGAAGAGTAGGGAGGGTCTAGGGAGTCATGGTGGTCGACACCGAGTCCGGAGAGGGGCGGCGAGGCCAGGTTCGATGACAGGAGATGGCTCACGCGACTGCTTCTATGACGACCTCGTCAGAGCTTCCTGGCAGCGGGAGAGGGGGTCCTAGGCAAGGAGGAGGGTAGGGTTAGATGCAGCAAGGCGAGGGGGTCACAACAGGGGGACATGTAGGAGGGGAGAGAGCTAAGCTCAACTTTTGAGCAATGGCCGAGAGGCCATTTTCTTCCTCTCTCGGCTAAACCAGATCAAGAATAAGGGAGTGTTGCTCGAGGGGAGTGAGTGAGAGCTAGAGAGGGCAAATGGGGGGGTAGAGGGGGAGGCTGGCTGGCTTGTAGCCTTTTATTTGGAGGAGGGACGGTGTATGGTACACCAAGTGCACAAATGGCTAGGTCTTGTCCATGGCCTTGCCATTGGTTGACAGGGGCGGTGCTAGGGAGTGTGTGGGGCAAGGTATTCGACCAGAGAGGGACAAGGGACTGCTGGGGTGAAGATATTTGCAAAGTTTGAATTAATTAAGTGCCCTCTCTCTCCCTCAAGAACATGATACAAGGGGTAGGGGTGCTACAATTCATGATTAGGAGGGAGTGGAGTTGTGCTTTGCAAGCTTTGCTGCACCAAGTTGATGTGGATTTGATGATTTTTGGTTAGTGGGTTTGCTTACTTTGCAATTATGATTAAGGAGGGGGTTATGAAGGAAGTCTAAAATATTGTATTGATCGTGGTGGGGAAATGGTCCTGGCAGAAGGGTATATCCAATATATACCTCCTCTAATTATTTGCGATTTTTCAGATGATTTTTAGTTTACTTAAAATCATTTATTCCAAAAGCACAAAAGTAGATTATAGAATCTTATTTGATATTTTTACATTGGACAAAGTTGGTTTTTTGTTTGATATGGTCATGAATACCATATCACACACTAGCTATTTTTCCTAGAATTTATTTGGAAGGAAAAATATTTTTAAGCTATTATTTCTTGTTTCTACCATTTAAGAAAATGGCCAAAAAGAAATAGTAAGGAATCTCAAAAATATTTATTTTGGAGGTGAGAGTATAGGATATGATAAATATACATCAAATGTGTCTTGAGTTGGCAAACTGATTAGGAGAAAAAAACTTGCCTTTATAGGAATGGTGTTTAGGTTTTTGCCAAGAGGGGAATTTAAATAGTGTTAGGTTTCAACTAATTATGGAAGATATCTGAGAAATCTTTATAATCAAGGTAGATGATGTCAACATATTGTATCCATCATTTTCAACCTTGGGTTTTGAAGAATTATGATGAAATTGGATGGAAACTAGATTTGGGGGAATCTAGGGTTTTGATAATTTTATGCCATCTAGACATGGTTGGACTAGTGAGCTCAAATCTCACCTTGGAGAAAGGGATAGATGGATAGCTATACCAAGTTATATATATGATCATGGAAGCAAGAGTTTGGCTTGGTTGTATTTGAGGTGATCTGGAAGCGATGACAAACTTTGTTGAAATTAAGGCTGCCATAGCAGATTAGTCATGATGCCTCATAAACCAGGTGGTAAGAAGCACAAAGCTCCAATGGAAAAAAATTTAAGGGTGGATTGATAAACCATGTTTAGTAGATCATAACCATGCAATTATTTGGTCCAAATAGGATAGCATAAGGTTGTGAGCTTGTGCCAAAGTAGGCATGATGAGGTGGTTTGTAGAAAAGATTATTATCTTGTCTACAAGACCATCAAGGATGAGTGGGTATATGAAGAGTTTAGCCAAGGGCAAGAGTAGGATTTGGTAGTACTAATGATGTACTACAAGATGGTTCAAGTACATTTTCAATTATGCACACTGATTGGAGTGGATGAAGGTCCAAAGATTGAATCTAGATAACGATTTCAGACTTAGCCAAATTTGGCAGATTTGGGGATTTGGACTTAGAATGCAAGAGGGAACAATTGAGACAGATGCAAGGGTTTCTCTTTATCATCAAGTTCATGATATTTAAGGATATCTTGTGTATATAAGATTCATGCTTGTATTTGGTATTTGATGGGTTCGAAACTAATGCAAAGGATTAGCCAAGGATTGATCTGGGTAAGTAGATTAGGGATTCCCTTGAGTGACTCAGGATAGATTAAGTTTGGGATACTTAGTTTGAGATTGATGATCTAAACTATTGGTTTGATCCCTAAGGATGAGCTCTAGATTGGCTCATGCTACTTCCTAAGAAAACAAGGCAATCAACAGATCAAGGCAACTCATCTTGCTAAACAATCATGTATTATTGAGGTTACCATCAAGCCTAGCTTAGGGTAAGTATGGGTGTTTTGAAGAGGTTGTGATTTTTGAATTAAGATAAGTACCTCTTGGTATTTCTACCAATATTGGATTAAAATATTTTAGAAAAGATTTTGGAAACCTAGAGATAAGAGTAGTTGAAATTTTTGTCTTGAAAACATAAGGATACTTTATATAGGTCTCCATAGGAACTAGTAAAACATTTTGTTGTGTCAAAGTCATCTTGGCTCAGGTTTGAAATGCCAGAACATTTGAGAATATGGAAGATGATCCAAGACATCTCTTTCGAAAAATAGTTTTTGTCAACTGGGTTGAGGTGAGAAGTATATTATCTATTACATAATCAAATGTATGATCACAAGAAAACAAGTGAGGGGAAATTGCAATCATGTATCAAGAACAAGTTTTTGTTCCCCTGATTTTTTCCTTTTTGACAACAAATCAGAGTTGCTGAAATTGGGATGTTATAGGCTGGCCATTGGCGGGGACTGCGTTGTACTGCGGACGCGGGTCGTTGGTGGATATGGCAGGGTTGGCGACCATGAGTTGTTGCAGCCATGGTTCTAGTGGACGGCAGTTGGCGATGTTTGTGACTGTCCGCTCGCCTAGGCAGTTGGACGATGCTTCTCTAATGTTGGTGGGTCGTGAGTAGACCCACCCCTATGAGTCTCTCCCTGCGTTCTGTTGTTCAACTGCTTTGGCGAGCAGCGCTTGGGAGTATTTGATCTGGATCGCGCCCTCTCCCATGGGGTTCAAGTTGGCGACCATAGCTTGGATTATGATGGCATTGTCCATTGGAGTTAAGTATAGGTGGAGGTCATTGGCATCATACTCCTGTGGAGATATTAGTACTCGCGGTTGCTCTGTAGGAGGTGCGCGGTGGGGTGGTGGTGGACCTCCATGCGTAGTCAACCCGGCAGATGAGCGACTCCCTCCAGGTGGCGCGTTGTTGTAGATTCCGGGGTCAGCCGCGCGCGATGTTGCTCTCGTTGTTGAAGTTCAAGGCGCGGCCCTACGCAGAGAGATTGAGTTGCCGCGCCACCCAGCGCTGGTGGTACGCTGAAAGCTGTTGCACGGTTTGTTGCGATGCTGAATTCCCGGCGCTCGGCCTTTTCTATCTCCCTAGCCTTGTTTAGGGTGACGCGATCCTGCTCAATCTCGTCGACCGTCGTGGTTGGTGGGAGAGGGGTGGAGAAGGGATCCACCGGTGGCTCATTGTTTTCGCCATGTAAATGGCATGGGGGTAGGTCTCATCTGGAGACTCCGACCCCTAGTCATGGTCGAGGAGTTGGAGGATCGAGTCATCCTCATAGTCCCCGACATTGTAGACTTTGGTGATGGAGCTGGTCTTTGCAACAGGGGCGGTAGGTTCCGCGGCTAGTGCTAGTTTTCCTGAATCGGCTTCATCACCGAGGGTGGAATTGGTCTGGACCAAGACATTCTCCTCCGAGTCATACTTGGAGGCGAGGAGCGAGATGGACCAGATCAGCTCCTCCAAGAGAAGATCGTGTGGAGGTAATCCGAGGCTGGCGGAGAATCCGGCGGGGTCCGCCGGGTCGACAGTGTCGGTGAAGCCGACGAAGAGGTTGATGGAGTTGATTGGTATCATGGCGGCATGGGTGACCAGTCGCGAAGCCGACACGTAGCTACTCGGCAGGATATGGAGGAATCCACTGGTAGCAATGATGCGACCGGTAGCGAAGGATCGGCGAGTTGGAGTGAAGGGTCTTGCTGCAGATCTGAGGCTTGACTCACCATGCCCCATGGTGGATGCCACTATCGTGGGAATGGCCATGGCAGTCGCTACCAGGGGTAGTGATTGATTCGATGTACGCCAAGAGCGAGTCGCCATCCACAGATCAAGATTGTCTAAGACATAAGGTTTACCTAGGTTCGTCCCCCCATAGGGTAAAGACCTACTTCCTGCTTGTTTGTACTGATGGCGAATGATATTACAAGGTGGGAGAGCTCGGCGTCTGGGCGGCGAGTCTCTTGGATGGGGTAGCTAATACCTCTTGAGTTCAAGGGGAACCCTAAGGAGGATTATATAGGGGTGCCTCGTTAGGGTTTTACAATATATCAACCGAAATAGCAAGGGTTTCAGGAGGTTGACCTAATCCGAGTGGGCCTAGATACCGTCTTGGGCCTTCGCGTCCAGTCACCTGTCTTCTTCCAAGCCTCCTTTCTAGTCGCCTTCATTGCTAGCCCACTCGACATTGTCTTGGGCCACTCTATTACTTCCTTCGTGGATACCCCGATTGGCATATCCCCATCACCATCAGCCTTACTGGTGAGGTATGCCAAATCACCAACAAGGTCTTCACCCTCTTCGTGAACCTGGGCCAGAAGGTCTTCTATGTTGTCGTCCACCTCACCAACAATGTATGTCTTCTCGGTGTACACCTATCCGTCAAGGTCTACCTGTTCGCCTCTCACCACGCCATCAAGGCACGCCAGATCATCGTCCACCTCGCTGACAAGGTCTGCCACCAAGGTTCCCGGCAAGAAGCACACAAAGAAAAGGTCCTACTGCCTGCAGGCAAGGAAACAATCACCTTGTTTTCTGCTCTTTTAATCCTGCTCGATGCTAATGTGTGTTTGCCTCTTTGAGGCAATAATTTTTTTGCCCATGAAATTGCTTCTCTGAGAGACTGTTCATTATCATGCTCATGTTTTGTCTAGGACAATCAACACCACATGTTATACTTTGTTTAATTTCCTATTTAATTTGTAGCTTACTTAGATTTCTTTATTAATTTTAGAACCTTAAATGCATCCCATGGAAGAAAGTTGGCTGAAAGACATCATGAGAAACAATGAGCAGTTGCAACAACTAGGTATTAGGCCCTTTGCAAGTATTTTCGTATCGCCAACTGTATTCTCTCCTAAAAGAGGAAAAATGAAGGCTCTGGATCTGACTATGATCCTGAAGAGGAGGAAGATGCCACTGAACAATACTCAGATGATGTCAGTGAGGAGGATGAGCTGCAGGTCGACCCCTTACATATCTTGTGTTGAATTGTTTGCTAACTGATTTATCCATATATCTGTTGAATTGAGTGGTACATATGAAATTTGTAGCCAGAGAAGATGAAATGCAAGAAGATATCTACCACCAGGAAAAAGTTGGCTCCTGCTAGTGTAGAAACCGCTCGGAAGCGCGTCTTGGCAGCCCTAGGTGCCGCCAAAGAAACTTCACGAAAAACCAGGTCCAACGGGAGGCAACCAGTTGTCCAAGGCGCCCGAGCAACTCCCCGAGCTGAGCACACACCTCCCCAAGGCTAGCAGTCAAGCCCCTTCCATCCTCCGACACCTCCCCAAGTCCAACAGCCAGGTCCCTGCCTTTCGCGGGCACCTCCCCAAGGACAGTGGCCAGGTCCCTTCCATCCACTAGCACCTCCCCAAGGCCAGCGGCGAGGTCCTTGCATTCGGCGAGCACCTCCCCATGGCTAGCAACCAGGTCCCTTCCATCCACCGCACCTCCCCAAGTCCAGTAGCCAGGTCCCTGCCTTCCGCAGGCACCTCCCCAAGGACAGAAGACAGGTCCCCGCCATCCACCGACACCTCCCCAAGGCCAGCAGCAGCCCCGCACAGCCATGCACTAGCGCCTCTCCAAGGCAACCTTGCACCTGAGGGGTCGGCTACCCTAGGCGAGGGTTCAGATTCTTGTTGTGATGGATGGTTCTTTGGTCATTTTTATTGGGATCAAGAAGGTAACATGTTAAACCGATTGCTTTCTCACACTTATTGCATTTTTTCTGTTGTGGAACACCTACTCATACCCAATATATTCTTGTAGATGAATTTGTCCATAATCATTTTGAAGGCACTGTTATGCTTGATGATCATCAGTTTGTGGATGACAAGATGCCCACAGAAAAAAAACTTCCACTTGTCATTCCTGCAGGAAGAACTAGACTAGTGTCACCATTGATTGCTGCCAAGTTTGCCATTGAGTGTGCATTAACAGTCAGGACTAAGATGCCTATCTTCCCTAATAGGAAAGATTATAGGGATAGACCGGATGTCACATTAGACTTTTATGGCAAAGTTTATGTATGTTTTGTAGCACTCAGTTGTCCCTTTCTTCCATTGTTGTTTATGCAAAGGCTAATGATCTTTGTTTTATTTCAACAAAAGTTTATCATGGACCCCTCTCTACTAGTTGTGTAGTTTTATTGCAACAAGCAGTTCATGAGGCACGCAAGAAATTAATGACATCATATGAAGAAAGTGTTTTTTGACCCCCTCCCAAAGAATAAAGTTACAAGGGTATCTCTTGTGGAATACATGAGCGATGAGGAATGGTGCAGGCTTATCGATTTTTGGTGTGACACCAAGAACCAGGTCATGTCTTATTTACTCAACTTCCCTCATGTTTGAATTATTTAAGTAGGACTAACTGTATGCTCCCTGTTTGTGTAGGCTCTGTCTGAAAAAAAATAAGACTAGCAGACAGTCAGTCAAGTACCATCATGCCACTGGTTCTCGTAGCTAAGAGGTTTTGTGCGACATGGAGGAACATTCCAATGAACTTCTTCTTCCAAATGGCAATGTGAAAGAAATAATGGTAAGTGCTCCATAATACTATCCATCTTTGTAAATTTTATTTCCCTATTCTTCCCTCAAGCGTATACGATGTTTTTATAATTTGCTCGCTACGTTTATCATATTCTCTTTTATTCCTAAAACTGGTAGGTAGTCATGGAAAGCTACATGGCTTCATATGCTTCAGAAGATGGCACAGACGATGAACCAATTACTTCTATTGACAATGTGCACTTTGTGCTGTCACAGGACAAGAGAAAGCCAATTTTCCTGAAGAACATGGTCATCCATGCAAGTACTTCAAGACCAACCAAGTCTCAACTAGAAGTGCAACGCGAGGCTCAAAGAGCAGGTAATATGGAACTACGCTCTAACCTTGATGAGTTAGAGAAGGTGAACGAATCTGGCGAGACAAATAGGCTGAAGACTTTGTAAGACCTACGAGCAATGCGAAAGAAACAAGAAGACCTAAGGAAGAAACAACAAGAGGCAAATGCATTAATTCAATAAGTGTTGGCTCATCTGTCAGAACCAGAAGATGCAAGTTGGTAAGTGAACTGGTACTGTGAATCTTGTGGTGAATCTGTGGAAATTTTTCAGACATTTGGCCAACAAACATTTATGATGTTCAGCAGTATTATGGTGTTGAACCATTTATATGATTTTTTTAAGCTGGTATTAATTTCTGTGAAGTGAAACATCTGTACTGAAACTTATGTAAGCGTAAACATAGTGATTGTTTCTTCACAAAATATTTCCGTCATGTGTAGTTTTTAACGTGGCGTGCGGAGGCTAGCTAACTTCCATGACAACATAGTAACGTCACGAAAAGTTAGTCCACATGCCTCGCTCTGATTAGTCCACGTGTCTCACTCTAATTAGTCCATGCGTTACCCTTCTAGTAACCCACGTCGTATCATTTTAATGGACCACGGGTCGGCTTGGCTACAGGCTGCAACAAACGAAATTCATCACGGCTGGGGAAGACATCCCATATGTCATGATGACATAAGCAACCAGCATTAATGGAATCTAGCCGCGACAAAAACAAAATGTCAGGATGACGATGACATCACTAATGGCCGACATGACATTAGCTAATGTTGCTAACGGCGACCCATGGTGTCATCTTCCAGATGGCATGGACCATGAAGAAAGAAAATCGTCACGACTGATTGGGCCTAGGTCGGGCCGGTCGAGTTGGCCACGACAAAATTCAAGTAACATCACGGTGAGTCGTGACATTTTCAGACTGAAAAAACATCACGGATCAGATTATGATGTGAGGTTCACGACCTTTTTTCGTCGCAAAATTCGTCATGGATGGTGATCTATGACATTCTACCTATCTTCATGTAACATCCAGATTCTTGTAGTGAGTTGGTTAATTAAGTGTTGGAAGTAGATATAATTAAAGTAGAGGCACCGGTGGGTAATAGTTGAGATCTGGTTATTATGCTGCCCCCTGTGTCCACCTAGGACCCGAGTTCCTGACACTTGTTCCCAGATGAGCGTGCTAACCACATGTGTGGTGTATGGGCACCCTTGTCGACTTATTCCCTGATTTCGAAGTACTGTTCTGGGGGCCACAAACTAGTTCAGGCCTTATACATTACCTACTATACTTATGTCATGTATGCCATGTATGAGTGTTTATTTATCTATTGCTCGATGAGCGTTTATTACTATTGCATAGGTGCTAAACTCTATCACGGGAATATATTATCTATGGCCTCAGCTCGCGTGACAAGTACATGCAACATCAGGGTCCGTATGATGATTAGCTATACCTTGTGTGGGTAGCTATTTTGGGTGCCCCTATGTACTTGCTTTGGGTCTGCGAAAGCATCATGTCTGAAGCCATGCCGACATACTGATGGGTTTATGTTAATTGATCTGGCAAAAAGGGTAGAAGTGCGTGTGGAAACTTTGGTGCACCCTTGTAGGGTTAAATCTTTTCGAAAAGCCATGTCCATGGTTGGGGACAAACTGGAGCATAGTTTCTCGATCATAGACAACTTACACTAAAGTTTATTGTTATAAATTTACTTGGATCTGATATGACTAGTAAGTTGGATAACCACCATGGAAAGAATGAATAAAACATCCAACTGTTTGAGTTTCCTCGGCAGGACTTCCTCGTTTGGTATCAAAGGGGAAATACCAGGATGGCTATGTTTGGTGTTAGCATCAGGTTGGTTCCGAGTAGGTCTTTCTTATCCCTCTCTAATAGCCGAAAGTTGTATCGATTCTATCTAGGTTGTTTAGTGCATGCGTCGATGCCGCTTCAGTCCATCGTACCTATGTATGCAAGAGCCGCCGAATTCTAAGACTCGCTGTGTATTGGCCTTAGTACTGATCGCTCTCCTTTTCCTTTGCCCTTTGTCGGCACCCCTATTGTTTTAGCAGGTTTGAGATCATCGTCGTTAGCAGGGTTATCCTTCTGGCTGGGCCTGGGCAGGGTTATGGATGCCATTGGTTATTCTTCAGGGCTCATAGCCCCATTTACATCTTATCCATATTCCGATGTGTATCGTTTTCAGGGTGATTTGGATCTTTTTATTGTATATCTGTATTCTTGACTCGTTGAGTTGTTATTGTATATATATAGATGTTTATATGGGTTCCATTATGAACTATTGTGTAATAATATTAATTTGTTTTCCACCCGCATGCAAGTGCATGGGGGCATCTTTGAATCGTTTCTATGCGGGTTTGGCGGGAAGCGCTGAAATCTGCATAGGGCCAATTTGACGATGTTACAAAGTAATACTGACATGAACATTTAAGAAAAAGTAGAACAAAAAGGCTTAAAAATTATGGATTGTTAAAAGGTCGTGGCCAAACAAAATATCCTGCTTAAAGGCCTTAAAGTCCTAAAGAAAAATAGGATGTAAAAGGCAAAGCCCAAAATAAATTATATTATAAATAGGCTAGCCTAGAAAGTTAAAAAGGCAAAAAAAAAATTGGGCAAGGCCCATTTAAATAGCTGAACTAGACCAGGCTGAATTTGCTGCCATGTTAGATTCCGCGTAGGATAGGCTTACGTGGAAAGGCTAGAATGCCATGACCAAAATTTGGGTCATGGACACTATGACCATCTATGTTGGTTATAGTTGTCCATGACCAATTCAGAAAGGTCGTTAGGTGTCTATAGTGACCCTAAGTATGTGACCTACTACTTTTCATCATAAGAAGTGATGGAAATATGCCCTAGAGGAAATAATAAATTGTATTATTCTATATTTCATATTCATGATTAAGTTTATTATTCCGTGTTGTAATTGTATTAGTTTCGGATAATGATTATTTGGAGAAAAACCCTAATACATGTGTGGAATCATAAACACCATTTAGATATCCCTAGTACCGCCTCTAAGACTAGTTCATGTATCATTGATAGTCTTGGTTTCCTGAATATGGAACATCGTCAATATTGTTATCGGTAGTTTCTCATAAACAATAGATTGCCTTTACTAAAGATCGTTTGACCGCGAGAAACATGTGAACTTTGGTAAAATATGGATGTGGCAAGATTCTTCAAATGTTTCTCTTAACGGAGTAATCATTAAGTTGATACTTGCTCTTACAGGATGGTACACCAATTATACACATGGGGTGCTTGCGGAAATTACTACTCCTGACGATGGAGAGATACACTCTGGACCGGACATGTGATCAAGTTGTTGAACACATAAAAATCAATAGTGCGGTATGAGTAAATAGTACATGCTGGGTAATGAGAATAACTTAGTGTTTCATCTCGGGAAATGTAAATTATATGATATTTATCGTGCATAATACAATGGTTCACACGATAAAGATCTTCGTGTTATTTGAAGGGGTTAATAGGTGTATCAAGACAACAATAGTAATCATTATCGCGGAATGAGTTCCGAACATGTTCACAAATATATAAACCCATAGGGTCAGACACTTAATAGTTCAATGGCATTTAGAATATGAGTGTGAATGAAGATTTATTATAGAAGTAATTCTGAAGGGGTTCAGAGTGTCTCAGAATATATCGGAGGTGTCCGGAATATTGCTAAGAGTGTTCGAAATAAGTTTTGAGCATTAATGAGATAAGAGAAGGGTTTCGAGAGTGTCTAGGATGGTCTCAGAATAGTTTCGAGAGGTCCCAGATGATCTCGGAAGTGTCCGGAATGGTTCTGGGAGTGTCCAGAATGGTTCCAGACATATATGAAAGGTTTTGGAAGGAGCGGAATGTACCGGAAGTTTATGGAAGGATTTGGAATGTACCAGGGTGACCCGGGTCAACTTATGATGTCCGGAAGGTTCCATAATAGGTGCAACCACATTTCCGTAATGGAGAAGTAAAGGTACACTAGTCAAATTCGGACTTGCAAAAGGAAGCCGTTTTTGACTAGGTTTGCATTGACCTACACCTACCAAAACTCGTCCAAAATTTGGGGCTTGGTCAAGGACGACCCAAGGGTACTTTCCACACATAAAATGGAACCAAGGGGCACCCCAAGAGGCCAAGTCAGGTCATATGCCTCCTCCAAGCCATACCCCCACATCCCCCTCGCGCATGCGCGCCGCACGCCGTGCGCTGCTTTGTGTCGCCCACGTCCCGCCACCCTCTCTCTCGTCACCCTTCCTCCATGGTGTGGACTCAAACCCTAGGGTGGGTGTTCCCTATTTCCTTCTTCTACTACGGCACTGGAGCGCTGCTCGAGTTCTACCTCTGTTTGGATCTAATTTAGATGGGACTGCGGAAGCGCTAGGTGCCGGATATTCATCAACATGTTCCCACTTCAACCGTGTGTTCTTGAGCACACCACAATGTGGTGTCACCGATCTTGTACATGTGGATGCCGGTGGAGGTGCGATACTTGGATCAATTGATCATGCGGATCTTCACAAAGAGACATCTTCTTGCGTCAAATCGACTAGCTGAGGGAATTGATGTACCGACTACTTCAATAATGATGTCTTCATCGGTGCATCTTCATGGGATAATACATCTACTTGTGAATCTCTAAAGCTTGTTGCCGGGATCAACGCATGACCAACCTCCTCATTGACAAACTTCTGTTAGATCTATCTCCGATGGTATGATCCATTGCCTCTCCCCTTGCATATGATCATGGTTATGCACTAGAATTTTTTTGTTTTGCGTAGCGCATTACCCAATAGTGGTATCAGAGCGGTTTATGCGTAGGCATAGGTACGGTAGAGGAATCATTGATTTCCGGCATTATTGATCTTGTTATTCTTTCCAATTGTTGCAATTTTGATCTCAGAGGTATTGTGTGATTAGCGGCCTGAGCCAACTTTACCATCTTCAAGTCGAGCCTTGTTTTAAGACTAGATGCAAAAAATTATATGAATGGTTTTCTATTGGTAACATCCCCATTTCTAGGTAGCACCTCGATAATAGCCAATCCAACAGCCACATATTCTTTGTAAATCCAATATCGGCAAGCTTTCATAGATCAGATAATCTAATCATTTCCCTAAAAATCATTCAGGAATCATGTATATATATAAGTCATCTATCATAGGTTATATACAATCAGGTGAGCTAACCATAAAAAATGAATCATTGTTTATCTAGTCTAGTGACTAAGAAACATTGGTAAGATTTACCAAGCATAAACAGATAATACAATCAACAGGCTATCATAGATACCAAACATCATTTAGTATAACCATACCACTTTTTATCACTGCCAGGAGAAGCACCAAGGTCACAAGCAATAAGTGGCATACATATTAAAAAAATCCAGTAGTAATTCACCACTAGGATCATAGTAGGCACATATATCTACAAGATATAAACCACTAGCATTACTTTCAAACAGCCATTGGAACAATTTTGGACTAATGACCAACTACAGTGCTTCAATACTGAAGCATTTAAATCACAAACCAACTAGCATCTGCTAGTCATAGATCATCATAATAGCCTCTAATCTATACATTCAAATAGACAACGGTATGTCTAGATTCAGGCAAATTTTTCAATTTGATAGAAAAAATTATCAAGGCTGCCAAATCAAGTATAGCATCAGGTTCTTCATAGAACATTCATAAGCAAACTACACAGTTAATTATTCAAGCTTTCATTGTTTTCCATCACAAAAGGGATGAACCCTAATCAAAATTCCAACACTACACTTACATAGAGAATAGCATGGGAGACAGAGAACACAACAAGAAGAAGAAAGCATCACTTACTTGAGGTCCTCGCTAAAGGTTAGAAGTAGTGTCCACAGTCGAAGACAAGCACGACGGCACGGTGATTACCCCAAAGGGTGCTACAACCCGCGCCAAGCTGCGGTCGTGGAGGCTCCAAAGGAAGGGGGCGACTGTGGACACTACTTCTAACCACCAAAGCACTAGAGCGGCGCGAGGGTAGTGTCAGCGCACCAAACCACCGGCGGGGTCCGAACCCTAGGAACCTGGAAGGAGGCGGCATGGTCAGGGGAGGGCTCGAGCGTCAAATCGAGCTGGGCCCATCAATGAAGCATCGTCGCCTGCATCATCCTTCACCACAACAGCAGTCGGGGAGGCCATAGGCGGCTAGAATCAGAAGCGGTGACGGCGGCAGCACCACACCGCCAACGAGGAGTAAGATCGAGTCGTGCGAGAGAGAGGAAAAGAGAGAGATGGGGTACTAGGCCAAAATAGTGGCCAACCCAGCACATCACGGGATTTGACCTACTTGTTGGGCTGGGTCGGGCCGAGTCAGCCCAAAGGCTAGGCCAGGTTTAAAGAAAAAGAACCATAAATCTATTTGTTAAAAGGGATGGAGAAGTCAGCTGGATCTTCTTCCTTTAGTATGTTGCCGTATGTGCAGGCCGTGGCTGAACTCCATGTAGAGTGTGAATTCGTAGATGAGTATACAACATATGGGTGGGATCCCTCAACGTCCCACGGTAGTTCTAACGTATGTACTTCCCATTGCGGTAATACTACATGTGGGAATTACGTACACCAAGGGGGCATGCGGGGTTGCGGAGAAGGGCATTGATTGGCCTAGATCATCTACTAGGCCCCACATCAAGGAATTTTGGACGAGAAAGTACACCTGGTTGTGCAACAAGGATTTCATATCTCATGGGTAAAGCAACGCACCTCTGCAGAGTGTATGAATTATGACATGTTACTCCATATTCCGGGAAGGATCTATGAACGCGGCAGGAAAGGAACTCCGTGAAGTTCTGGTCAACCTATGGAGCTAATGGGCATAGTTTTTTATGTTAAAATCAACCTTTGAATAAATATTTATGAAAACTGGATAGTGCCGAGGACTGATACTCTGAGGTGGTAGATAGAGCATCATACTTCCCACCTTGCATATAACGAACTTGCTGGGTAACGTTGTTACTCAGTCTTTCCTTTGATCCCCTGCTTAGACTCTGACGAGCTAGAAGACACTTTGATGTATGCTATTGAAGGTCAGGACAATGTCTACTATGAGGAACCCGATCTGTCCGAAGGAGTGGAACGTGTGGACTACGAGATACGCTACAGAGCTAAATGCAACGAGTCTCAGTAGTTGCCTATAGTTATCTAGTACTTAAGTCGAGCCAAGCAACACAAACCTTATATAATAAGCTACTGAGCTCAAGTTATGATATGTTGTTTGAATATTTGTTCTTCCACAAAAACTTATAAGTATGGTTTGTAAGTTTGAAATACTTCGAAGTACTAATCTTTTGGTATTGTAATAATAATAATGTGTGTATTTATGTAATTTGGACCCACAATATTTCTATTATACCACTCTAAGGGATGTGATATTTGCGGAACGGTGTTTTGTAAGTGTAATGTCAATAAATATAATGTACTACACATGAAGTGGTATGCTGGGTCACCGCAGCTGGTATCAGAGAAATTGCTTTGACCTTAGGTTGGAAACCTAGTAAAGGGTATTACATGTAGGAGTCTAGGAGCAACGAGAAAGAGTTCTCTAAAAATTATGATGATTATTCAATTGAGAATATTTCGTTGTATATTTTTAGTGCGATAATTCTTTATTATGATGTATAGTTATAACTAATGATTACTAATTATAAATATCTTGTATACAGTTAAGATGACACCAAAGTTTCCAAAACAGACTTTGGTAAGGAATGAAGAGACTCTCGAGGATTATTAGGGGACATTAACTGAACAACTTTGACAACTTTTGAGAGTTTTTGGTTGTGCGACCACCATTCCAGTTAGTACCTTGACGTGCTATGATAGGTGCATGATAGCCAAATATCGTGTTAGCATCCATCTACCGGAGAATCTTGGTGTATATCACGATTTACCTATGGGTGAAGGTAGAAGTCATCTAGCAGCATACCATGTTGCTATTCTGGAGGCAATAGGTACTATTCGGGATCATAAAGCCCAAGAGATGGCAGGAAGCACATACGTTGTGATTCCTCATGATTCCATTGACTCAGAGCCAGCACCATATCATCTTACTTTAGTTAAGAAGTATCCCAAACTAGCTTACAAATTCATGGATCGATACCGACTGTTAGTTGGGTCTTTGTATAATACACATCAAGTCATAGTGGAGGACTAGAACAATATGTTGGAGGATCTCACTGATCCCAAGAGGAGAGAGGAGTTGACATCTCAACTAGAGAGTGAAGCAAGAGATGAGGTTAACCCAATATTTAAGGATATCCCCATAGATCTAGCATATTTCACACCATATCCTTATTCACCTATACCAGAACCTGCCTATGACCCTAATCTAGACATGAGATATATAGTACCACAGGGTTCTAAGGAGGCAACTGATTTAGAACTTCCTATTGAGAATTATAATGGGTGGAAAATGGTATCACCTATTGGATTTCATGGAAATCAAATGTCAGTAGATGGTTCTAACAGAGATGTCTGATAGTCTAGCTGAATGGGTGAGAGGTCCAATGCTACTAATAGTAGTAGGGATGCAATGTTTGTAGATGGTCAGGATGAGGAGGAAGATCCTGAATAGAGGATGTTTGAGTCACCTATACATTATTCTACCCTAGAGAATGTACATTATCCAATGATCGCTGAGGACTATCATACCCATAAGAGCACCTGGGACGCGACAGAATTTGAGTATTCTATTGACTACTCTAGGTACGGGGATCATGACATGCAAGTGACTGATGGTGATGAGAATGTTTCTATAGACCTTTCAGCTGAGATGGATGGAATTGGCACACTCAGGATGAGTGATAACTCAAGTCCCGATACTTCAGATACCGAGTACATACCATCTGGGAGTCCAGTTATTCCACAGACCACGTGTCAGACTTCACGTCAACACGGTTAGATTCCAGGCATGTATAATGAGCGTCGCGGCTACTGAGGAATAGGTTCACTCAAGTAGAATAGTAGCTAACTATAATGTGTATTGTAGTTTTTGAGAGACTGTTGTATTTAAATAAGTGAGGTAGTGCTCACATAAGTCTATAGTACTTGTATTGTAGGGGCTTGTAATGGCATTATACCAACTATGTTGTTTGTAATGTATAATCTGTATAATGCATATTTGGTTCTTATTTGGATCTTGATTTCCATTGTGTGACTAGTTCTGTGCATGAAGTTGAGCTCAGAACACATGTGCATGATATAATTATGAGTATTCTCTTTATGTTGCAGGACTAGGGGGTCATGGATATGGGAGTAGGAACCGAGTCTGAACAGTAGCGGTGGAGCGCGAGGAAAAAGAGAAGGCGGATGAAGATGCCAGGAAAAAATGAACAATACCACCACCACCAGTGAGGCCACCGATGGAGAAGAATTTCATGCAGTACATGCAGATGATGCAAGAGTCTTAGAACAAGTTTATGGAGGAGCTAATGGGACGAGTCGGTAATTAGAGAGAACCGGAGGGTCGAGGTGTTAGTCTTTCCGATTTCCAGAATGCAAGGCCATTACCTCTTGCATTGGCTCCTGAACCTATGGATGCGGAGGATTGGTTGGCGGATACAGAGCGAAAGTTGAAGACTGTAGGGTGAAATTATGAGGAGAAATTAAGTTATGCAACCTATCTTCTAACCGGACCTACAACATCTTTGTGGGAGAATCAGCTAGCCATGCAACCTCCAGGTAGGGAGTATACTTGGGAGGAGTTCAAGTAGAGATTCCGTGAATATCATGTTCCGGAAAGTTTGATCGAGATGAAGTGTTGGGAGTTTGAGAAGTTGTAGAAACATTATACCAATGACATGAAGTACATCCGGGAGTTCAGTCAATTGTCTTGCTATGCTGAGGATGAGGTAACACTGAGGAGAAGAGAAAGAAGCGTGTTATTTGTGGTTTGAATCCATTCATGAAAATGCAGTTGAGTCTTGCCAATAAGCATACTTTCTAGCAATTGCTTGATGCAGCCATCACTTTTGAGGATGATTACAAGAACGTTCAGGAGGACAGAAGGAAGAGGGCGTAGAAGGAAACTAAGAGGATCCAAGCAAGTAAGCTAAAACCCAATTTGGAGTTCAAACCTAGAAATAGACCTTAAAACAACAACAACAACAACATCAATAGCAACATCAACAGCAACAGCAACAGCAACAGCAACAACAACAACAATAGCAACAATAACAACAACAGCAGCAGCAGCAACAACAACAACAACAACAACAATCAAGGTCAATTTAACCCTAGGAAGAATATCATATGCAATAATTGTGGACTTCCAGGGCATGTAAGGAGGGAACGCAATAAGCCAATAGTCATTTGTTATGGGTGTGGTAAAAAGGGCATATCAAGACGGATTGCCCAAACAAACCACTAGGTGGTTGGCCCACAATAGGTGGAGGTCAAACTAGTGGAGGAGGTGGACAACCTAATAGGGGTGGAAATTATGCCAGGAACAAAAACGACAAACGGAGCAGACCTACTGGGAAGCTGAACTGTGCAACTTTGGAGGAGGTGGATAACTCAGATTACGTAGTGATAGGTATGCTCAACATTCTTACCAACCTCAAAAAAGTTTTATTTGATACAGGTGCAACTACTTCCTTCATATATGAGCAATTCTATGATCAATTTGGGATTAGCAGGGCACCATTAGAAAGTCCAATGACCGTAATAACAGCTGGGCGTACCGTAGTAGTACGCCACATAAAACAAGATCAAGTTATCTCAATTTTTGGTTGTACCTATTTTGTAGATCTATACGTGATTCTGTTAAAAGGTATAGTAGTAAGGCAGATAAACATAGTCATATCATGGTTGACCTTCAACTAAACTCAATGAAGGAGGTTAAGTTGGAGGATATTCCTGTAGTAAAGGAGTTTCAAGATGTCTTTCCAGCGGAATTACCAGGAATGCCACCTTGAAAGGATCGTATGGGCACCTACAGGGGGGTGAATAGGTGATACTTCAAATTTTACTCTTTTCCAAATTAGGGTTTGACACGAAAGGTAAATTCTCTAGATTATGCAACAAAGGTCAATTTACCTATATGTCAAACTAGCACATACACTAAGCAAGAAAAAGTAAAGTAAAGTGCAGTAAAGGATAGAAGTAACCAAAGTGGAGCACACGGAGACACAAGGGTTTGTTTCCTGTATTTCCTTCCTTTTGAGGGGAAGTACGTCTACGTTTGGAGAGGGGGGTGTTTTCAAACCACCAATGCCACGAGAGGCCTCCCTTGTTCTCCGATGAACCTCACCCCAAAGGGTTCGATTCACCTCTTCCACTATATCGGCAACCTTCGAGGTGGAAGCCGACACCTTTACAACAAGTTTGAGGCACACATCCACAACCTAATTGGAGGCTCCAGAATACAAGCAAGCTGTCAAACAATCGAAGACAAACTTGTAAGAACCAAATCAAAAGCTAGGGTTTCCAAAGAAACACTAGAGCAAGGGGGCCTAAAGTGAATGAGGGGGAAATGAAGATCTGTCTTGGTGAAGCTATGGATCAAGGCCTCCTCCTCGATTCTCCAAAGATCAATGACTTTGGATGGTTGGATGAATAGATCTTGTTGATTTGGTGGCTCAAATGGTGGTGAAGTTCATGAGTGGGTCGAGCAGCTGGAGGAAGGGGATAAGGTCCCCTATTTATAGGCCATTACTCATTGAACCGTTTTTTGACCATTGGAGAACTTGTCAGCCCGGAGACTCTGGTGTGCAGACCGAGCTCCAAACCACCCTTTTTGAATGTCCCAGCACCCCTGGGAAAAACTCCTCCGGAGACTCTTCATAGTTTCTGGACCTTGTGGAACGGAGACTCCGGTCTAGCCACACCAGAGACTCCGGTCTGAGGCTTGGGCCGGAGACTCCGGTCAGTCTCCCGTTGCTCTCCGGACCCCCATACAGAAGCTTTCATATATTGCAGGGATAATTCCGAAAGTCAAGGGTCCTTTTCACTTTGCATTATTGTAAGATCCCTCCTTTTTAAAGGAAAAGGATCCCTGTGATTGCAATGCTAGTCCCTGGATCATTGCTAGCATCCACAGTTTAAGATGAAGTACATAGATACAAAGGTCATTTATTACATCCATTCCAGAGATAAAACATAGTCTTTACAACTCAAGGCCACAGGCCTAATACAAGAGCTTGGAATAAGTAAATAATTATAAGTCTTCATCTTCATGTGCCACAGGCAAACATGTTGAGTGTAGACTCATGACACCTAATCCTCATCAGAGTAACCTGCAACATCACAAGTTACAGCCACAGTGGGTCAATACTTTGGAATAGTATTGGCAAGTGATACCTTAGTAAATTTTAAGTGGACTATATTACTATATGCATTTTGGCTAAGTGTAGCTTGGCTTGCTTTGCTCAAAATAGGTTTTTCCTATTAGTTGAAATCACTAAGTTTTTCTTTGTCAAAAACTTTTTCCCAAGAAACCATCAATAGACATTGAGGTCCTTCACCCTTGTTCACCCACAAGTTTTACTTAGAAGTTGGAGTGATGAGATTCTTGATAGCTTCCATGTCTTGATGCTCAAGTTGTCCATTGCCATGGACTTGGCTAAGTACTTAGATTTTTCCATCTGCAGAGGTTGTGCACTTTCCCCACCAGACTTGGTTTCCCAAGACAGGACCTTTCAGAAGCCTTCCCTTAGCCAAATGGACGCGTTCCAACCTATCATCCCACTACCACCAACTGTCCAAATGACTAAGTTCTAGCAACCTATGTGATCCAGGCAGAGCCCATATTGCCAAGTGGTTGCACTATAACGTTCTCAACACTTGGCGACTAAAATCCCTTTGTTCCTGGGTGGCTTTCCACAAGTGAGATACACAAGGTAAACCATATCCATGGGCCTTGTGTACACAGCTGCACCATGTAATTCCATTGCCACCATGAGGTCCTTGAGAATTTTGGGAAACTCTGTCTCACACTCCAAGGTCATGGTCATGAGTGGTCCTTTCCTTACGGCTTCGTTGATGGAGTTCATCTACAAATAGAGATGAGAAAGAGAAGATTAGAAAAGTTTACGAGAAGAATAGACAAGTGTAGAAGTAGTTGAAAATTTTCCTTAGTGGTTTCCAATCCTAGGGTCATAAATCTACAGGCAACACAGTGCTCTGATACCATCTGTAAGATCCCTCCTTTTAAAGGAAAAGGATCCCTGTGATTGCAATGCTAGTCCCTGGATCATTGCTAGCATCCACAGTTTAAGATCAAGTACACAAATACAAAGGTCATTTATTACATCCATTCCAGAGATAAAACATAGTCTTTACAACTCAAGGCCACAGGCCTAATACAAGAGTTTGGAATAAGTAAATAATTATAAGTCTTCATCTTCATGTGCCACAGGCAAACATGTTGAGTGTAGACTCATGACACCTAATCCTCATCAGAGTAACATGCAACATCACAAGTTACATTCACAGTGGGTCAATACTTTGGAATAGTATTGGCAAGTGATACCTTAGTAAATTTTAAGTGGACTATATTACTATATGCATTTTGGCTAAGTGTAGCTTGGCTTGCTTTGCTCAAAATAGGTTTTTCCTATTAGTTGAAATCACTAAGTTTTTCTTTGTCAAAAACTTTTTCCCAAGAAACCATCAATAGACATTGAGGTCCTTCACCCTTGTTCACCCACAAGTTTTACTTAGAAGTTGGAGTGATGAGATTCTTGATAGCTTCCATGTCTTGATGCTCAAGTTGTCCATTGCCATGGACTTGGCTAAGTACTTAGATTTTTCCATCTGCAGAGGTTGTGCACTTTCCCCACCAGGACCTTTCAGAAGCCTTCCCTTAGCCAAATGGACGCGTTCCAACCTATCATCCCACTACCACCAACTGTCCAAATGACTAAGTTCTAGCAACCTATGTGATCCAGGCAGAGCCCATATTGCCAAGTGGTTGCACTATAAGCTTCTCAACACTTGGCCACTAAAATCCCTTTGTTCCTGGGTGGCTTTCCACAAGTGAGATACACAAGGTAAACCATATCCATGGGCCTTGTGTAACCACTCAACCAAAAACCACCAAGCAATTACCATTCCACCCAGGTGATTCATTAACTTAGTTGTTTTATTAAGAAAAACATAAGTCCATAGACTTAGAAATATTTTTAACATAGAATGTATATACTTTACCAACCCTTGTTTGCTACTAGCTAGGCTAAGCATGTCATAGCAACTTAACTTAGAAATTTCCTAGCAATTCTACAACTACTTAGGATTTCCCAACATGGCATTTGGCAAAAATAGTAACACATCCAAGACTTAGCAAAAATACTTCTAATGCTTGTATGAAATATAGGGATGGAAATATTCATGAAGTACCACTTGCCTTGGTAGTGGGGAGAGTAGCACTCTTCACAATCACAATCACTAGCACCAAAATCTACACATAAAATATAACCACAATCACATACAAGTCATATACAAACAAAAATATATATGCATGCATGCAAAAATGCTAAGTGATGATTTTTAAAACTCCACCAAGCAAGTGCATAGTACTGAATCATAACCAAGTTAAAAACTTGCTAAACCAAGTTTATTTTACACTAAAACAATTTTCTAAACAATTTCTATACTCAAAATAGTCTTAAACAAGTTTCTGCAAATAAAGTCATTTTAACAGAAACTAAACACTAAACACATTACATAAACAGAAAGGTCTTGTCTCCCTGATTCCAACAGTATAAAATTTGTCAAATTCTAACGTGTGGATCAAAAGTTATAGCTATTCCAAAATTGGATCTAAATCTGATTCAAATCTGTTTTTAAACTCAAACCATAGCCACACATCTGTTTCCTATTGGCTCGTACCGGTTCGGACGGATCGAGCTCTGCGAGCTATAGGATTTAAGTCAGATCTGGTGGCTCAGATGTGCGCATACCTCTTCGCTTAAGTTCTAATTTCAGCCGTAGGATCTACATCTAACGTTCCTGAACGCCTTGACCAAAGATGAGCGGCGCTAGCGGCGGCCATCGGCCCAGCGGCGTTCGTCAGCAGTGGCGGTGCTGGCGTTCGGAACCGCGGTGGTGTGCTGAAGCTCAACGTGGCGGTGGCTTGGGAAGGGGCGCACGGGGTCGTCGGAGATTCCTCGCCGGCGCGAATGCGTCGGGTGCGGCTCCTGTCGATGTTGGCGAGGTTCTGCGTCGTGCTAAGTCAAAAGGAGGGCACCGTTAGACGCGTAAGACGATGGGTATCCTAATCGTATCAGACAGAGGGCAAGGTGCGGCTGGTACTTACGGGGAGAGGTCACCGGAGTTCATGCAGAGAGCGGCGGCGCTCGGTCGAAGTCGTTGCAGAGGCTACAGACCATGCGAGAACAAACAGGGCGTGTCAGTAGATGTGCAAGGAGTTGCTGAGCTTGATAGCATGAGTCAGGGATAGAGGGGAACACGGTGCTCACCGGAATTCGTTGGCGCGATCGTCGGAGCAGCGGCGGCGTCTGGCGAGTTTCGAGCAGCCTGGTTGCGTGGAGAAGGAATTGGTTGAGGGGAAATGGCCGCGAGAGAGAGGGGATTAAATAGCCATAGGCTAGACAAGAAACGCCCAGTGATTCAATGCCATTTACCTCGCGGAATCAAAGCAGCAACGCGCAGTGGCGGAGTTCGTGCGCGGGATTTTGGGAAAGACGACGATGATGTGGAGAGGGCCCGCTCGTCAGCGAAATAAGTAGAGAGGGAGTGGGGTCCGAGCATCAGTGACCGCGTGGGTGCGTCTGTGCGTGCGAGAGAGAGAGAGAAAGGAGTCGGGTGGGCTAGTTGGGCTGCGTCTGTTGCTGGGCCAAATTCCTGGCGCCGACCCTTTTCCAATTCTTTTCTCTTTTCCTTTTCTAAATTGATTTTCAGGAATGGTTTTCAAATGATTTCAAAAGCTATTTGATTTCAAATCTTTTTGGGATTTTTGTAGTGTGCAACAGTCACAAAACTTGGCATAAAACCATGTGGTCACTTTGAGTGGGCTTGGTTATTTTTGGAAAAACAAGACAACAAGGACATTGCACTTGGTTTGCAAATGTTTGAAAATGGTTTTTGAAACCATTTCCATGTTGTAAAGTTTGGTTCAAATTCCACACTCAATCCATTCAACAAGGGAGACAAACAATCTTGGTTTAAAACATTCAAGCTCTCAAATGGGGATGGCCATTTGATTTAAGTTTGCTCACATAAAATGATAGCACTATGTGCTTCTGTTTTCCTGAAATGAGTTTGAATTTGATCTCAATTCTATATGCATGCATGAATGATATGCAATCTTTGAAATCATGATTTTAGGGATGTTACAAATCTAACCCCCTTAAGGTGAATCTCGCCCTCGAGATTCGGATTGGCTAGCAAATAGGTGAGGGTGGTCTTTCCGAAGATCATCTTCTCTTTCCGATGTTGCTTCCTCTTCGGAGTGATGATTCCACTGCACTTTGCAAAACTTCATAGTCTTAGTCCTTGTGACTCTTTCTGCAGTCTCAAGAATCTTGATGGGTTTCTCTCCATAAGTGAGATCACTTTCTAGTTGAACCTCCTCCAATGGTATAGTATCCTTCAAAGAAGTTTCCTCCATTTCTGGATGGCATTTCTTAAGCTGACTCACATGAAACACATTATGGACAGCTGATAGAGATTCTGGCAGTTCAATTTCATAGGCAACTTCTCCTTTGCGACTCAAAATCTTGAATGGCCCAACATATCTTGGTGCCAATTTTCCTTTGACTCCGAATCTTTTCACTCCACTAAGTGGTGACACTCTAAGATAGGCTCTATCACCAACTTCGTAGGTGACTTCTTGTCACATCCCAAGATTTTCCAAATCTTGTAATGTGAAAATAAAATAAACAAAATAAACTTTTGTTGAAAATTAGGGTGAAAAGAAACTTTTGTTTCTAAAAGGAGACTTAAAATCCCATCTTGAACAAACTTTGGCAGAAGTTTGAATTCAACAAATTCAAATCAAGGGAAATGCATTCCTCAACGAATGTATCTGGAAATTTGAACATTTGGAAAGAAATCCAAAACCCTAAACCCTGATGGAAGGAAATCATTTTCCAAAGTATCTCCAAATCCATGGATTTGGTCCATACCAAATTTGACTATCAAATATTCTCAAAGGATCAAGAAAGACCTTAGAGATGGTTTCACTTAGTTTGGAACCATAGACAAGATCTTGTGAATATAATGAGTTAAGGAAATTGAATTTCCAAAGTCAATAAAGCCCTTACCAAAAGCCCACACCAATTGGTGATCAAGAAATCCTAAAGGGATCAAAAAGATAAACCTTTGTTAAAGGAAAAATAAATTGTTTTGGAAATACAAATTTAGATCTTTTAATAAAAGACTTTGGTTTCAAATGAAAAGATAAGCCAAATTAATTTTGGCCAAGCTTTTGAAATAAAATATTTTGTTTTGATAAAATGAGTAAAGGTTTATTTAAATAAAATAAAGGATCTAAATATCCAATTTTATTTAAGTAAAAGCTTTTCCCATTTTAAATAAACACCAAGTATTTTATTACTACTTTGAAATCTTTTATTAAAAGGTTTTGCTTTGATTAAAATGAGTAAAGAATTATTTAAATAAAATAATAAGGATTTAAATATCCAATTTTATTTAAGTAAAGGCTTTCCCATTTTAATTAAAACACCAAAACTTATTTATTTATTTAAATAAGTTTCCAAGTATTCTTTATTTTTCAAATTAAACCTTCTGGTTTGATTTTGAAAATAATTGAAATTCAAATGGAAATTTTATTAAATAAATCAAACACTATTAATAAATCAAAGATCCATTTTATTTAATTATTAAATGGATCCTAAAATAAATAAAAATAATATTTCATTTTGAGATTTGGATTATGTTGCCAAACAGAACCAAATTCAAATGAAAAGTTTGCTGTTTGAATTGTTTGAGTGTTGTTTGAAATTGTTTGAATTATTTGTTTGAAAATTCAAAACAGAAAAAGAAATAGAAAAAGAAAAAGGATTAGACAGAAAAAAAAAATAGTGCACAGCAGTCCAGCCCAGCCAGCAGCCCAATAGGCCCAATTCTAGCCCAGTATCCCTCCCCGCAGAGAAAAC
Organism: Avena insularis; assembly: GCA_023614405.1. Taxonomy (NCBI): domain Eukaryota; kingdom Viridiplantae; phylum Streptophyta; class Magnoliopsida; order Poales; family Poaceae; genus Avena; species Avena insularis. Next base: position 241,666,217 of record CM042689.1, on the reverse strand, counting down.
GTTTCGAACCAAATAATTAACCCACGCAGAGACTAACAGGTGGACCCCGTTCCCTCACCATTTCCCACTGACCGCTGGACCCCCTCTCCACTGTTCTCCTTCTTCCCCGCGCGACGACCACGCCCTCTTCCTCGCTGCCGTTGCTGCCTTCAAACCACGGATTAAATTCGTCTTAACACCGAGCCTTTACCGAGCCTTGATCACGCAGATGAAAACGCCTCCCTCTCCTCTATAAATCCCCTCTGTCACCTCGAGCTGGCACGCCCTAGACGCCCCCAATTTCTCTCTGTGCCGCTGCTACTCCGACGACCCTCCTCGCAGCAATTCCGGCCACATCCCGCCGCCTCTCACCTACCTCTGCACGCGAGCACACTCACCGCATCCTAGTGCATCTTTCCTTGCCATCCATTCGCCCGCGGGAGCACCAGAACCCCGACTCCAACAAGCCCCGAGCCAGCGCCGCCGTCTGCTTCAACTACGGCGACATCTCCCCGGTAAACCTGACCTCCCCTCTCATCCTCGTTGACTCGATGATGATCTACAAGCTCATACGAACCTAACGACACCTTCCATTTGACCTAGGGCGCCCCCTATCCTCGCCTCCGTCGTCGACAGTGAGCACCGCCGCCCGCTTCTTCTCCGCAGCGTTTCTGGTAAGAGCCGACCGCCCCGAGCCTCCTCGTTCACGCGCACAGTTTTGTCGTGATCCTGCGCACCTAACCGCATCGATGTTTTGCTTTGAGGTGATCCACAGCGACGTCCACGACGACAAGCCGAGAGCACCGCCGCCCGCAGCAACTCCGACGAGGAATTCCTGCAACCCTAGTGCGCCCCTCGCCCGACCAACACCTCCCCGAGCATCGCCGTAACCTCCTGAGCCTGGTGAGCATCTCCTCCTTCTCCCTTGCCCTCTGCATCGCCGGCACCGTCATCGACCGACGACTCCGCCGCCGGTAGCCACCGCAGCGCCGCTCGCAAATGGTCGAGCACGTTAGATCATCGGCGGTTACGATAGAGAATCACTTAACGAAGGGTATGTCCTGCTGCCGTCGCGATCAAACTTGATCCAACGCTCCACGTTGCCGATCCACACCGAACCGGTACCAGCCAGTCATTTTACGCCACGTGTCTGTTTTTCTGTTTAAAACAGAAATAGAAAACAGAATATTTTGCAAACTTCAAACCCATGTATCTTTTGATCCACACGTCCAAATTTTACAAATTTGATGTCGTTGGAATCAGCAAGACAAGCCCTAACCAACCCTACCCTTAGTTTAGCAAATAGTATCTGTTAACTTGTTTAACTTTGCAGATTCTTTTGTATGCTTGCTAACATTAGAAAAATCATTTAAAAATGATTTTTAGGTTAAAACCTTTGCCAATTAGTTTGTTGTGACCTTGCTGACCATAGGAACCAACCCATAGTTTGGAAAGTGATTTTGGAAAAGAATAGAATGGATTAATTAGTTTAGTCCATTTCTAGCTAACTAAAACTATTTGTTTTGTTTATGAAAATGCTTTCATAAAGAAAACCTTGAGAAAATGTTTGGACCAAACCTACTGACCAAAAGCACCAAGTTTTGCAATAGCAACTCATTTGGTGAACCCTATAGACTAAAACCCTAGTAGACATATTTCTTCACCACATAAAATGACCAAATAGGTGCCTTGTTTTGAAATTGGTTTTGAGGTGAAACCTTTTGCTAACAACTTTGCCACTTTGGTAAATGACCAATTTGGATCTTACAAAGTTTAGGAATCTAATAGAAACCCTTTTGCAAATGACTTTGCCATTTTGGTAAATGACCAATTTGGAACTTACAAAGTTAGAAGCCTAGTGAGGACCATCCCTACATTAGAACCAACCTTTGCATGCCTATGCATGACTTTGCCACTTTACAAAAATGACCATTAGGTGTACCCAAATGTCTATGACCCACTAGGAAGCACTTTTGCAAACAAAGCAAAGCTTGGCATGCTTGCATGCATTTCTTTGACTTTGTTATTTTATGTGTGTTGATTTGCTTGATTGGTAGATTGAGTTTGTGCCTTGCTTGATTGATTGTAGTAACTTGAAGAGTGTGAGTGTTGCAAGGACAAGGAGTGAACTTATACCCTCTACCAAAAAGGCAAGTGATGCTTCATATCTTATGTCCCATTATTTTCACTATGCATTAGAGTTTTTGCTAAAGTAAATTCTTGCATGGTTTTTATTTTGCTAAGTATAGACCTTGCTATAGGAAATCTAGTAGATGAATCCTTAGTAGGATTTTCCTAAGTTAAGAATCCTATTACTACCAAGCTTAGCCTAGCTACTAGAAAACTTGGGTGGGATATACATTCACACTATGAAAAATATTCTAAGTCTGAGGACTTGTGTTTTGTTTAATAAAACAACTAAGATTAATGAATCTCCTGGGTGGAAATGGAAGGAATGGTTTATGTTGAGTGGTTCACAAGGCCCATGTTTATGGTTTACCTTAGTGTATCTCACTTGTGGATGGCCACCCAGGAAACAAAGAGATTTGAGATGTCAAATGTTGAGAAACTTCAAGTGCAACCACTTGGCATTATGGGCTCTGCCATGATCTTAGGATGCTGGAACTTAGTCTTTTGGACAGTGGGTGGTAGTGATTGATAGGTTGGAACGCGTCCATTTGACTAAGGAAAGGCTATTGAAGGATCATTCTTGGGAAACCAAGACTTGTGGGGAAAGTGCACCACCTCTGCAGAGTGAAAAACCTAAGTACTTAGCCATGTCCCTGGTAAAGGACAATTTGAGCATCAAGACATGGAAGCAATCAAGAATCTCATCATTCCAATTTCTAAATTAAAACTTGTGGGTGAACAAGGGTTGTGTGAAATCTTAAATCTTTGATTGGTAGATGCCTTGAGAGGATCTTCAATCATTGGTTGAGAATTTGTTTTGCCAAGTAAATCTTCAGTCTCTGATTGGTAGATGCCCTGAGTGGATCTTCAGTCTTTGATTGGTAGATGCCTTGGAATTTGTTTTTGTCAAACAAAACTTATTTTCAAATGATAGGGAAAAATCTATTTTGAGCAATGCAAAGCCTCAACTCCACTTAGCCAAATGCATATAGATGATAGACTCCACTATACTACCAAAGTATCACTTGCCAATACAATTCAAATGTATTGACCCTTGTGGCTGTAACTTATTATGTTGCAGGTTTGATTGTTTTAGTGAAGATTGATTGATTAGGATTACAAAGTCTACAACCAACATGTCTGCCTGTGGCACTTTGAAGATGAAGGACCCAATGCTTATAGTTATTCCGCTGCAATGTAATGAAAATAGCCAATGAGCTATGTTTGATGTAATAAAATTATGTTATTCCTGGTTATAAAGTTGTATTATGACCTTTGTTTCTCGATATTACATCTGAACTGTGGATGCTAGCTATTGATCCAGGGACTAGCATTGTAAACACAGGGGACTCAATCTTATTTAAGGTTGGGGACGCTACACTTCTCTACGCTTAGGATCTGCGTAGCTTTTCTGTCGGGACTGTGCTATCTTCAACCTGTCCTTAACCAATTTGACTTTCTCTTCGGCTTCTTTGATAAGATCTGGTCCGAATAGACTTCTTTCTCCCACACCATTCCATAACAATGGGGTGGTACACTTTCTTCCGTAGAGAAACTCAAACGGTGCCATCTCAATGCTGGCTTGATAGCTATTGTTATAAGAAAATTCTGTGTAAGGCAGACTTTCATCCCAACTGGCTCCATAGTCTAGGGCATAGGCCCTCAGCATGTCTTCAAGAATTTGATTAGTCCTTTCCGTTTGTCCATCGGTTTGAGGATGAAAAGCAGTACTGAATTCCAACCTCGTTCCCAATGATTCATGTAACTGTCTCCAAAAATGGGAAGTGAATTGAGTTCCCCTATCAGACACAATACTCTTGGGCACTCCATGTAGACATACAATTCTACTCATGTAGATTTTGGCTAACTTAGCACTTGTATAGGTTGTCTTCACGGGTATGAAATGAGCCACTTTAGTTAGGCGATCCACTACTACCCATATGGAATCATACCCTGACTTGGTCCTTGGTAATCCGGTAATGAAATCCATACCAATCTTGTCCCACTTCCAATCAGGAATAGGTAGTGGTTGAAGCAAACCTGCTGGTTTCTGGTGTTCCGCTTTCACTCTACTACACACATCACACAAAGAAATATGTTCCGCAATGTCCTTCTTGAGATTAATCCACCAAAATCTTTCTTTCATGTCCATGTACATTTTGTTGTTACCCGGGTGAATAGAATACGGAGAGTTGTGTGCTTCCTGCAAAATGAGTTTCCGCAACTCCGGGTCTTGTGGAACACAAATACGTTTCCCATGCCATAAAGTACCCTGTTCGTCTTCATGGAAATTTTTGGCTTTTCCTTGGCCAATCTTTTCCTTAATCTCATCAATTTCCTGATCAGTCTTTTGGGCTTCTCGAATCTTGTCCAACAAAGTGGGTTGAACATCCAAAGACATGAGATGTCCTTCAGGCACAATCTCCAATCTGAGTTTTCTGAATTGGGTACACAAATCATATGGCAATTCTCCTTTGGTAAGGCCATTTACAAATACCTTACGACTTAGTGCATCTGCTACAACATTTGCTTTATCGGGGTGGTATTGCAAACTTAAGTCATAGTCTTTGATAAGTTCTAGCCACCTTCTTTGTCTCATATTGATTTCCTTCTGGGTGAAGATATACTTCAAACTTTTGTGATCTGTGAACACTTCACAACGCTTTCCCAAAAGATAGTGTCTCCATGTTTTGAGTGCATGGACGACAGAGGCTAACTCCAAATCATGAGTAGGGTAGTTTACTTCATGAGTTTTGAGTTGTCTCGAGGCATAAGCTACAACTTTACCGTCTTGCATAAGTACTGCACCCAAACCTTGATGAGATGCATCACAATATACTTGGAAATCCTTTTCCAAGTCTGGTAGACATAAAACTGGTGCTGTCACAAGTCTCTTCTTCAACTCCTGAAAGCTGAGTTCACAACCTTCAGACCAAGCAAATTTCTTGTCTTTCTTTAACAATTCAGTCATGGGCTTAGATACCTTAGAGAAATTCTCAATGAACCTTCTGTAGTTACCTGCTAAGCCAAGGAAACTACGAACTTCTTTCACGGACTTGGGTGATTCCCATTCAGTCACAGATGAAACCTTAGCAGGATCAACTGCTACACCATACTTTGTCATAACATGACCAAGAAAACCAACTTCCTCCAACCATAACTCACACTTGCTGAATTTGGCATATAGTTTATGCTCTCTTAACTTCTCAAGTATCAAACGCAAATGTCCTTCATGTTCTTCCTTGCTCTTGGAGTAGACTAAGATGTCATCGAGGAAAACGACAACAAACTTGTCAAGGAATTCCATGAACACTTTGTTCATCATGTTCATGAAGTATGCTGGAGCATTGGTCAAACCAAAAGGCATTACGGTATACTCGTACAATCCATACCTTGTGGTGAACGCTGTTTTGGGTATGTCTTGTTCTCTTATCTTGAGTTGAAAGTAGCCTGACCGGAGATCAATTTTTGAGAACACACATGCTCCTTCTAGCTGATCAAACAAGTCATTAATTCTAGGCAAAGGATATTTGTTCTTGATAGTTACCTCGTTGAGTGAATGGTAATCTATGCATAACCTTTGGCTTCTATCTTTCTTCTCCACGAACAAAACTGGGGCTCCCCAAGATGAGGAACTTGGTTGAATAAATCCTTTATGTAGCTGTTCTCCAAGTTGCTTCTTGAGCTCTTTCAGTTCATCAACTGACATTTTATATGGTCTCTTTGCTATTGGTCCAGAACCTGGTACCAAATCTATCAGAAATTCCACATCTCTATCTGGTGGCATTCCCGGCAATTCTTCCGTAAACACATCCGGATACTCATTTACTATTGGCACACTGTCCATGCTAACCCCCTTAAGAGAATTAAGCATACTCCTTTTTTCTTCAAAGTTGGTCTTGAATCTGATCCTTTTATTTTCTGGAGTTGTGAGTGAGACAGTATGGCTGGCACAATCTATCACTCCTTTGTACTTGGTCATCCAGTCCATTCCCAGAATGACATCCAATCCTTGGGAGTTTAGAATTATCAAGTTAACAGGAAACTTATACTTCCCAAATTCTATGACTAGATCATGACATCCTGAATTCACTATCATTTCTCCACCAGGAGAACATACTTTTATAGGACACCCAATAGTTTCTACCGGTAGTTCATTTCTTTCAACAAATGCTCTTGATATGAATGAATGAGATGCACCAGTATCAAAGAGTACAAACGCTGGAATGGAATTGAGTTTGAACTTACCAGCAACAGCATCAGGCTCCTCATAGACCTCCTCCACATTGATGTGGTTTACCTGTCCCTTCTGTAAAGGTTTGGGCTTGATAGGTCCTTCAATTTTCTTTTCAGGGCACTCATTTGCATAATGCCCCATCTTCTTGCATTTGAAGCATTCAACCTGGCTGATGTCTCTCTTAGCAGGCTGACTTCCACTTCCACTTCCATTACCACTGTGGTGGCTCTTATGTCCACTCTTGTGGTTCTTGTACTTGTCATTGTCATGACTGCGATGATGCTTGTTGTCATGACGGTTGTGGTTGTGGTGCTTATTGAATTTCCCATGCTTGTGGGATCCGGAGCTTCCACTGTCATCATAATGAGATCGTTTGTGAGACGATCCCGAGCTGTGCTTGTCGGAGTGCTTCCTCTTTCTACTCTCAACTTGCTTTATTTTGTTCTACAAAATAGCAGCCTTATCACAGAGCGACTGATAAGTGGGAACATATGCTACAGCCAATTGCAGATTCAGCTCATCATTCAAGCCTTCAAGAAATTTTTCCTTTCTCTTGGCATCTGTGTCAACCTCATCCGGTGCATAACGCGCCAGATTGTTGAACTCCTCAATGTATTCAGCCACGCTGCGGTGGCGCTGCTTCAGATTGTGGAACTCTTTCTTTTTTAGGCTCATTATTCCTGATGAGATATGAGTAGTGCGAAAGCCATCCTCAAAGATAGCCCAAGTCACCTCATCAATGGGGGTGGTGATCTGGAAGTTGTCCCACCAAGTGGCGGCTGGCCCTTCCAGCAGATGTGCTACAAATCTGACCTTTTCAGCATCCGTGCAGCCCACGGTTACTAAGTCCTTGTTCACAGAACATAGCCAATCGTTGGCCACCATGGGATCAGTCGTCCCTGAGAACTTAGCTGGCCTCAATCTCAAGAATCTAGTGAGCATATCAAAGCCCGGAGGGTTGTTGTTGTTGTTGTTATTGTTGTTGTTGTTGGGGTTGTTGTTGTTGTTATTGTTTTGGTTCTGGATGAACGTTGTCATCATCTGCATCAGTTGTATTTGAGCAGTCATCATTGCTGCATTTCTGGAGTGATGTTGTTGTTGTTGTTGTTGGGGTTGGGGTTTGCACGACGGGGAGGCATCTGTGGTTTGTTCAAATAGAGATAAGAATGAGATACCCATAGATGCTTTCATGCACATTACATCACATAAGCAAACACAAGCATGCAACAAAGAGATAAAAAGTTCAACAACAAGATAACAAGTTCACAAAGTAAAACACACAAGTAGCAAGCCATCCACATGTTGGATGGTCCAATAACAAGTTCTCAAATAACAAGTATGATAATGAAAGATAAATGAGTAGTCAAGTCTACTCATCAGCATCAATCTCCTCCTCGACAAAGGTAAGACCTGCGTTCTCCATCGCGGTCTTGTTCTCCTCAATGGTAGTGGTCAAGGACTCTATCTTGGGCTTGAGAGCCTCTTGCAGGAACAAGCCTCTCTATCCTTTGTCTGCTGCTGCTCTAGCTCGAAATCCTTGGACTGCAGTTCTTGGTCATGTCCGGATCTTCTTGTTCCTATCCTGGACACGCTTCTCGACTCTTGAACTTCTGTCTGGGTCTCGAACTTCGCCTCCATTTCCTTGACTATCTCGTCCTGCTTTGCGAAGAGCTTGTCCTTCTCGAAGCTGCACAGGAGCTCATCATTCTTGAGCATGACATTGGTCTGTCCGTGTCCACGTGCCTAATGAGAGACTCTAAGTCACGGAGGTACAGACGTATCGGCTCTGCGTCCCTCGAGTGTCCTCGAAGTCGATGGACTCTCCATCCTCATCCGTCTTAGAAGGCGTGGAAGTGGATGCCTCTAACTTTGTCGGGAGTGTCGACCTAGCGGGCGTCCTCAGGTCTGCATAACTACCTCCATGCCTCTCTCCCTGTCGTCGTGCATAAGATTGAAGACGATGGCCTCCGTAGTAGGCTCTGTCTGGCGTCCGGGTTGGTTCACCTTGAAGCCCCAGAGGTCCTTCCTCTCGAACTTGGTGAGTGGATGCACCATGATGGTGGGAAGAGGGAGACTGAGCAAGGTGGTAAGCTCAACGATACGAGGACCAAAGCGGGTAACCTGGAACTCCTCAACAGTGCTGATGGTAATAGGCATCTATTTATAAGATAGAAAAGTTAGAACAACACAATTCAAGATAAAACAAAAGACAAAACACACATACATATCCTTGGGAAGAAAAACACACAAGTCATGCATACATGAAACCATTACAATAACCAAGGTTCAATCTTGTTTTAAGGCATCATTTTGGAAAATAGGGTGATAGGTGGTGGTCCAACTAACGAAGTACGTTTACAATCCTATCTCCTTTGGATCATTAGCTAACACAATGTTCCTAGAAGCAATCAGCCTATCTTGCTCACATGATTCCATCACTAAGCCTATAATATCTCCTCTTAAGGTTTTGTTGGTAGCTTCCAACTCTTGGGTATGTTCTTTCTCTTTCTTCAGGTCTTTCTGGAGGTTGAGCATTCTGCACTTGACTCTAGCACTAAGTTCTTTGATAGTCCTCCAAGCTGCTTATCTTGCTGACTCAAAGAATGTGGTGTGCACCACAGTGTTGGTGTACATGCAGAATCCTGTTTCCTTGTGGTTGTCTTCCTTGTTTTTGTACAAGTGAAGTTGCACCCACCAGTACTCAACTCCTTCATCCATCACAGGAAAGCCTCTGTACACAGCTGCACCATGTAATTCCATTGCCACCATGAGGTCCTTGAGAATTTTGGGAAACTCTGTCTCACACTCCAAGGTCATGGTCATGAGTGGTCCTTTCCTTACGGCTTCGTTGATGGAGTTCATCTACAAATAGAGATGAGAAAGAGAAGATTAGAAAAGTTTACGAGAAGAATAGACAAGTGTAGAAGTAGTTGAAAATTTTCCTTAGTGGTTTCCAATCCTAGGGTCATAAATCTACAGGCAACACAGTGCTCTGATACCATCTGTAAGATCCCTCCTTTTAAAGGAAAAGGATCCCTGTGATTGCAATGCTAGTCCCTGGATCATTGCTAGCATCCACAGTTTAAGATCAAGTACACAAATACAAAGGTCATTTATTACATCCATTCCAGAGATAAAACATAGTCTTTACAACTCAAGGCCACAGGCCTAATACAAGAGCTTGGAATAAGTAAATAATTATAAGTCTTCATCTTCATGTGCCACAGGCAAACATGTTGAGTGTAGACTCATGACACCTAATCCTCATCAGAGTAACCTGCAACATCACAAGTTCTGACCCAGTGGGTCAATACTTTGGAATAGTATTGGCAAGTGATACCTTAGTAAATTTTATGTGGACTATATTACTATATGCATTTTGGCTAAGTGTAGCTTGGCTTGCTTTGCTCAAAATAGGTTTTTCCTATTAGTTGAAATCACTAAGTTTTTCTTTGTCAAAAACTTTTTCCCAAGAAACCATCAATAGACATTGAGGTCCTTCACCCTTGTTCACCCACAAGTTTTACTTAGAAGTTGGAGTGATGAGATTCTTGATAGCTTCCATGTCTTGATGCTCAAGTTGTCCATTGCCATGGACTTGGCTAAGTACTTAGATTTTTCCATCTGCAGAGGTTGTGCACTTTCCCCACCAGACTTGGTTTCCCAAGACAGGACCTTTCAGAAGCCTTCCCTTAGCCAAATGGACGCGTTCCAACCTATCATCCCACTACCACCAACTGTCCAAATGACTAAGTTCTAGCAACCTATGTGATCCAGGCAGAGCCCATATTGCCAAGTGGTTGCACTATAACGTTCTCAACACTTGGCCACTAAAATCCCTTTGTTCCTGGGTGGCTTTCCACAAGTGAGATACACAAGGTAAACCATATCCATGGGCCTTGTGTAACCACTCAACCAAAAACCACCAAGCAATTACCATTCCACCCAGGTGATTCATTAACTTAGTTGTTTTATTAAGAAAAACATAAGTCCATAGACTTAGAAATATTTTTAACATAGAATGTATATACTTTACCAACCCTTGTTTGCTACTAGCTAGGCTAAGCATGGCATAGCAACTTAACTTAGAAATTTCCTAGCAATTCTACAACTACTTAGGATTTCCCAACATGGCATTTGGCAAAAATAATAACACATGCAAGACTTAGCAAAAATACTTCTAATGCTTGTATGAAATATAGGGATGGAAATATTCATGAAGTACCACTTGCCTTGGTAGTGGGGAGAGTAGCACTCTTCACAATCACAATCACTAGAACCAAAATCTACACATAAAATATAACCACAATCACATACAAGTCATATACAAACAAAAATATATATGCATGCATGCAAAAATGCTACGTGATGATTTTTAAAACTCCACCAAGCAAGTGCATAGTACTGAATCATAACCAAGTTAAAAACTTGCTAAACCAAGTTTATTTTACACTAAAACAATTTTCTAAACAATTTCTATACTCAAAATAGTCTTAAACAAGTTTCTGCAAATAAAGTCATTTTAACAGAAACTAAACACTAAACACATTGCATAAACAGAAAGGTCTTGTCTCCCTAATTCCAACAGTATAAATTTTTTCAAATTCTAACATGTGGATCAAAAGTTATAGCTATTTCAAAATTGGATCTAAATCTGATTCAAATCTGTTTTTAAACTCAAACCCTAGCCACGCATCTGTTTCCTATTGGCCCGTACCGGCTCGGACGGATCGAGCTCTGTGAGCTGTAGGATTTAAGTCAGATCTGGTGGCTCAGATGCGCGCATACCTCTTCGCTTAAGTTCTAATTTCAGCCGTAGGATCTACATCTAACGTTCCTGAACGCATTGACCAAAGATGAGCGGCGCTAGCCCAGCGTCTGTTGGCCTGGCGCTGAGGTCGTCGCGGGAGTGGGGAAGGCTTACCAGAACCAGCGGTGGTGTGCTGAAGCTCAACGTGGCGGTGGCTTGGGAAGGCGCCGAGGGTCGTCGGAGATTCCTCGCCGGAGTTCGCGAATGCGTCGGGTGCGGCTGCTGTCGACGTTGGCGAGGTTCTGCGTCGCGCTAAGTCAAAAGGAGGGCACCGTTAGACGCGTAAGACGATGGGTATCCTAATCGTATCAGACAGAGGGCAAGGGGCGGCTGGTACTTACGGGGAGAGGTCGCTGGAGTTCGTGCAGAGAGCGGCGGCGCTCGGTCGAAGTCGTTGCAGAGGCTACAGACCATGCGAGAACAAACGGGGCATGTCATTAGATGCACAAGGAGTTGCTGAGCTTGATAGCATGAGTCAGGGACAGAGGGGAACACGGTGCTCACCGGAATTCGTTGGCGCGGTCGTTGGAGCAGCGGCAGCGTCTGGCGAGTTTCGAGCAGCCTGGTGGCGTGGAGAAGGAATAGGTTGAGGGGAAATGGCCGCGAGAGAGAGGGGATTAAATAGCCAGAGGCTCGACAAGAAATGCCTAGTGATTCAATGCCATTTACCTCGCGGAATCAAAGCAGCAACGGGCAGTGGCGGAGTTCGTGCGCGGGATTTTGGGGAAGACGACGATGACGTGGAGAGGGCCCGCTCCTCAGCGAAATAAGCAGAGAGGGAGTGGGATCCGAGCGTCAGTGACCGTGTGGGTGCGTCTGTGCGTGCGAGAGAGAGAGAAAGGAGCCGGGTGGGCTAGTTGGGCTGCGTCTGTTGCTGGGCCAAATTCCTGGCGCCGGCCCTTTTCCAATTCTTTTCTCTTTTCCTTTTCTAAATTGATTTTCAGGAATGGTTTTCAAATGATTTCAAAAGCTATTTGATTTCAAATCTTTTTAGGATTTTTGTAGTGTGCAACAGTCACAAAACTTGGCATAAAACCATGTGGTCACTTTGAGTGGGCTTGGTTATTTTTGGAAAAACAAGACAACAAGGACATTGCACTTGGTTTGCAAATGTTTGAAAATGGTTTTTGAAACCATTTCCATGTTGTAAAGTTTGGTTCAAATTCCACACTCAATCCATTCAACAAGGGAGACAAACAATCTTGGTTTAAAACATTCAAGCTCTCAAATGGGGATGGCCATTTGATTTAAGTTTGCTCACATAAAATGATAGCACTATGTGCTTCTGTTTTCCTGAAATGAGTTTGAATTTGATCTCAATTCTATATGCATGCATGAATGATATGCAATCTTTGAAATCATGATTTTAGGGATGTTACAATTATATCAACCTGTAGACATTAACATAATGTAAAGTGATCTACGAGTTTTTAACGAACACAAAAAGTTATTAAGATAGTAAATGTCCTTTCAATCTCCCCTTTTTGGTGTTCGATGACAACAAGTGATTTTGCATGGAATTATTTGCAATAAGATATGACAGTGTATAACAATTCTCCCCCTGACTATGTGCACTAGGATAAACAAGTAAAACATGCACGACAGGTAGTAGATGCTAAACATAGTTCTCACACATGTTACAATAACATAGGAGAAATCATGTCCTCACACACATAGTATCTCACAAACCAAGGCAACATAAAGAAAATAGCGTTTGAGAAATAAAGTTCAAGATTCAAAAAACAAGCATAAAAAGCCAAATCCAAGCCATGCAAATCCTGATGACAATGTCTTCTCCCCCTTTGGCATCGAAACACCGAAAAAGGGAAAAGACCTACGCTAGCGCCCCAAAGGATCAGTAGTCCTCGTTGTCGTCATCCTCATCCATGTCCTAATCCTCGTCATCATCCTCCTCATAATCATCATCCTCATCTGTAGCTGCTGGTCCTTTGCTGTGAGGGCGAGAAGATGTAACCTGGAACCTAAATCCTGAGGTGACATCAGAGAAGGTCTGCCAGTCCACCAAGATGTCATGTTGGGCATTCCATGCCCCAAAGAGAGTGTATAGTCAGACTCTGAAAGGGTGAGCTCCATGATCATCGGTGTACTCATCCTCTCGTTCCTCATCCTCCGCTTCTCCATGAGCCTTGATTTCCTTAAGTAGTTTATCCATATGATGATTGCTCTTGTAGGAGGCATGTTGTTGCTTGCGGATGTCCACATTCATACAATAGAGGGTCCTCTCCTAGAATGAAGCCTTCTTGACCTTCTCATGTACATAATCGTGTGTCATGGGAGGCATGGGTGCATTGGAGGCACTCTTCCTTCGAGCCCTAGGAGGAGAGGGGGCCCTCTTGGTATCAGTGATCTATTCCTCCTCATTGGCATATGAGCTTCTAGGAGGAGGCCCCATGCGTACTTTCTACTACAGTGATACAAGAGTATGATCCATAAGGTTGGGAGCCATAGCAAGTGGAGAGCCATGAGCCTAGGTGTTGATGAGCCTCATGACAAGTGGTGCATATGGAGGAGCCTTCTTGTACATAATGGCATGATACATCTCCTCAAAAATGTAGTCCATCATGTCAATAGGAGCCACGTCTGCCTCGAGGCCAGCCAGGTGAATCTTGTGAGTATGGTATAGTAAGTTTACCAAACCACATCTGATGGCATCATCATTTCCAGCACTGGGGGAAATGGTATGGCAGAAGATCCTCAACATCATATTGTGCAGGGGCTTGAGGCCCTTGGAACCTCCCACAACTCCCTCGGTGCCATGCAAAGGGGAAAGCTTGTCCTTGTTCTCCCCAAGTGATTCTGAGTGCATACGGTGCCCAGTATGAGTGGACACACCTTGAAAAGTCTCGAAGATGACATCAGCAATGTCATAGAAAGTCACAATGCAGTGGTGATTTCTAGTCATCCAAGTCATTGTCCTTGCTTGGTCAGACCCAAACACCACTGTGGCATAGAACTACTGCAGAAGGCTGATGTTGTAATCCTCACGGAGCTCCATCAACTCGAATAACCCTAGCTTATCAGAAATCCATAGTGCATCAGTGAAGTATGTGCTAGTTCGCATCTGCTCTACACTCATGTAATTCAGGGGGAACACAGGTGACTTGGTGACCTTGCTGTAAATGTCTTTCATGAACACATCTTGCTCCTTCCTCCAGTAGAATGGGTCATCGTTGGTCTGTGTTAAGTCATAGAACGGTGTCTTGCGCAGCTCACGGTACTCCTTCTTTGACATGTGGGCCAAAGATTGGAGATTGTCGTACTTTTCCCTCTTGGTATGGTTCTCTTCCTCAATCCTCTCATGCTCCCTCCTCATGTATGCTGCATCATAGGCCTGCTATTTCTGGTTGGACGGGGGCACAACATATTGACCCTCGGACTTATCATATCGCGGATCAACCCTCTTTCAATTGGCCTTGGTGCGAGGGGGACGCAAGAACTAGAACCTGTGAACAACAATGAGGGAGATAGCATGGAGGTAAGCATATATGTCCCAGAAATGCAACACAAGATCCTTGAGACTTTGCTGGACCAGTTTTAGTCACTCCACACCAGAGTCTCTATAGTGCACACCAGAGTTTCCAACTATGACCGGAGTCTCCAGCCTGGACTGGAGTCTCTGGCCCAGGGGACAGGATTCTCCGGTCGGGAGAGTCAGGCATGCACTGGAGGATTCGGGAGGCGATGATTTGAACAGATCGGGCAAGGAAACGAAGCTAATGTGATAGAGTGCATGCATACAAGTGATTCCAGTGGGCAAAATCAGTACAACTCCTCAAAAACAAATCAAGGGATGAACCCTAGGTGAAAAAAGGAGGAGAGGTACCAGATCTGTCCATTGGATCGATTCCACTGATGGGAAGATCCCATAGGTGGAGGGGGGAAGCTAGAGAGCGGCACGGCGGATCCCGGGGGCTTCATGACCTCCGGGAGGAGATTTGGAAGGGGAGGCATCGAGGTTGAGAGGGTAGGTCGGGGTGGAAGAATGAAACTATTAATTTTAGTTCACACCGGCCTCCCTTAAGTGGCCCAAAAACCGTCTAGACCGGAGACTCCAGTCTGCACCGAAGACTCCGGCCTACACCGGAGACTCCGGTGTGAGCACACCGGAGACTCTGGTCCTCCTCGACCAAATGCACCAGTTTTTAGTGTTTAGGGACATATTGTAACATCCAAAAATCATGATTTGTAAATCTTACATAGCATTCATGCATTCATAAGCATTTGATCTTTTTCAAATGAATTCTCAAACATAAGAAACCATATTTTTGCCTAATACTTATTCAATTGAGGCAACATTTATATTTTGCTTTCTAAATATGATTAGTATTTGATCAGGATTGGTTCGAAAGTAAGTACAAAGCCCACACAAAAGTTTTCAAAACAATTCAAATTGAAAACCATTTATATGCATATTACAAATATTTAAAAAAAGGGCATGGTATTATATTTAATTTCAAACTCAAAATGATTTTGAATATAAATAGATGTTTTACACATCCTTGGACACAAGAAATATAGAACAAAATTCTGGAAGAAATTCAAATTGAAACAGATTTGAAACACTCATTCAAATTGAAATCAGAAAATCAAAACAGAAAAAGAAAAGGAGAGAAAGAGAAAAAAAATAAACCTAACTAGCTATCTAACCCAACCCAACCCGCGGCCCATCTAAACAGCCCACCTAGCCCAGCCAGGAAACCCCCTCCCCCTCTCTGTTTCTCATCGCGCCCGCGCTACACCCACTCGCTGACCTCCTGGCCCCACTGCCACGTCGTCTTCTTTGTCCTCAATCAACGCGCGGTGACCAGCTTCGCTGCGGCCCTTTCCTCTGATTAAACATCGAATCAATCCGATTGATTGCGGGCATAATTTCCTCCCCGACCCTGCCTACTTAAACCTCTCCATCCCCCGCATCTTTCCCCTCACTCGCCACTGTCCAAGCGC
This sequence comes from Avena insularis, assembly GCA_023614405.1. NCBI lineage: Eukaryota > Viridiplantae > Streptophyta > Magnoliopsida > Poales > Poaceae > Avena > Avena insularis. Next base: position 241,650,096 of record CM042689.1, on the reverse strand, counting down.
CACCAGGCTGCCCGCAATTAAGCAAACATCGTCGCGGTACCAAGCCCCTCCGACGACCAATCCCGGTGAGCCTCGACCCCCCTTGCTCTCTAGTTCATACGATTTTGTTTGCCATCCTCGTACGCACCTAATGCCACTTGTGGTTTCGTTTCTGGTGGTCTGTAGCGTCGCCTTCGTCAACACCCGTGCGTGCCCGACGGCAAGCTCAACTCTGGTGAGGAATAGCTGTCGAACCCGAGCACCCCGTCCTCGCCTTTGACCTCCACTGCGACCGCCTCAACTCTGCGACCTCGGTAATGCCTTGCACCCGTCCCTTTACGCGTAATGCTGCCAGTTCGTCGCGGGCAGAGCCGCCGCTGCCACTGCTCGCCATTTGCGCCGCCAGTTCATGGCAGAGTAATTAGATATGCTGGATCTAGATCCAGCGGTCAAGATTAGAACCAACAGCGAAGGGGTACGCATAGATCTGAGCCTTAGGATTCGATCTAGCGGTGTAGATTAGATATGACGCGAAGGGATAAGTTTCGATCTGGTGCGTTGGATTAAGTTAGATCCAATGGTGCGGACGCGTGATCCAGAGCGAACCGATATGGGCCAATCAGACGTTGCCGCGTGTCAGGGTTTTCGATTTAAAATTCATATTTGATTCAATAAAATGATTAAACTTGTAAATTCAATAACTTTTGTTCTGCTTATCCAAATTATGCAAATAAGATATCAATCGAATCACAAAAATAAACCCTACACATCTGTATAGTTTTGTGATTTTTTTTGTGTTAAAATAGAATTTTATGCAGAGACATTTGTAGGCCTATTTTGTGTATAAAAATTATTTGGAAAATGTTTTAAAAGCCAAATTAAGTTTATTTGGTGTATAAATGTTTAGTTTATTGTTTAGTACTGTTTTACTTGTCTTGTTTAGTTTAGAAAAATCATCACATGGCATTTTCATGATTCATATATTTTTGTTTGATTATTTGAAATATGAATTTGGTGCTATCATTTTATGTGTAGATTTTGGTGCTAGTGGTGATTGTGACTGTGAGGATTGTTGTTACTCCCCCCAACTACCAAGGCAAGTGGTGCTTCATATTTTTGTCCCAATATTTTGACTATGTATTAGTGATATTTTGTATAGGACTTGCATGATAATTTTTGCTAAGCATCTATATGCCATGGTTGGGAAATCCTAGTAGTTGTATAATTGTTAGAATTTTATCTAAGTTAAGATACTTGCTATTTCCATGCTTAGTCTAGCTAGTAGCAACCAAGGGTGGATTATATACATGCTATGGAAAAATATTGCTAAGTCTTTGACTTGTGTTTTGCTTAATAAAACAACCAAGTGAATGAAACACCTGGGTGGAATGGTATGTTTGGGTTATGTTGAGAGGTTACACAAGGCCCATATCTATGGTCTAACTTGTGTATCACACTTGTGGAAAGACACCCAGGAACAAAGGGATTTGAGATGCCATATGTTAAGAAGCTTCTAGTGCAGCCACATGGCATTATGGGCTCTGCCTGGATCTTATAGGTTGCAATAACTTAGCCAAATGGATAGTTGGTGGTAGGGGTTGATAGGTTCGGAGCGCGTCCATTCTGGTCTAAGGGAAGGCTTCTGAAAGGTCTTGTCTCGATGCATGTCGAGTCTTGTGGGGAAAGTGCACCACCTCTGCAGAAGGAAGAATCTAAGTACTTAGCCGTGTCCCTGGAAATGGACAATTTGAGCATCAAGACATGGAAGCTATCAAGAATCTCCTCATTCAAATTTATAAGTTAAAAACTTGTGGTTGAACAAGGGTAAGGTTCACCAATGTCTATTGGTGGTTCCTTGGGAGTTTTTGCCAAACAAAAACTTAGTGTTTTCAACTGATAGGTAAAACCTATTTTGAGCAAAGCAAGCCTAGCTACACTTAGCCAAATTCATGTAGAAGCTAGATACTATTATTCTACTAAGGTATCACTTGCCAATACTATTCCAATGTATTGACCCACTGCGGCTGTAACTTGTGATGTTGCAGGTTACTCTGATGAGGATTAGGGTTATGAGTCTACACTCAACATGCTTGCCTGTGGCACGTGAAGATGAAGACTTTTATTTATATTGTTAAGTTAAACTCTTGTACTAGACTATGGCTATGGAGTTGTAAAAGACTATGTTATCTCTGGAATGACGATGTAATAATGACCTTTGTTTTTGTGTACTTCATCTTAAACTGTGGATGCTAGCATTTGATCCAGGGACTAGCATTGCAATCATAGGGACCTTTACCTTTATAAAGGTGGGGTCTTACACATATATGAGAGAGTGTGTGTTTAAGACAAGGGACATGCTTGGGTTAAGATGTCACACCGTGAAGAATCAAGAAAAACCATAGAAATCCACTAAAATGTTCAATAAACCTCCAAATAGACATGAATCAAGAACCAACTCTTCAATAAGAAAAGGGCGGTGGCCGAGGCTACCATGTAAGAGTTTGTGGCATGACACCGTGAAGAATTATCCTTGGGTTCATTGCCACTACTCATCAATGAAGCTCACATATCACAAAATGATATTAAGGGAATTGAATTTCTTAATGTTCGCATTATGGGGGAGGGATAGCCCAATGTATTAGGACCTCACTCCCCCTATCTCCATGCTTGCACCTAAACCAAATAAGAGTCAATACATAGGTGAGTATGCATGGTGATCAAGTCAATATCCTTGAATATATGATATTTAGTTCATACCTCAAATAAAAAAACGTTGCTTCATCAAGTGGCTTCGTGAAAATTTTGGCAAGTTGGTCTTTGGTTGACACATAAGATAGCTCAATATCACCTCGAGCAACATGATCTCTAATGAAGTGATGACGAATCTCAATATGCTTTGTCCTTGTGTGATCCACCGGGTAGTAGGCAATCTGGATAGCACTTTCATTGTCACATAGAAGAGGCACTTTGTCACAATGGACACCGTATTCCTTTAAAGTTTGCCTCATCCATAGCAATTGAGTACAAGCACTAGCAACTGCCACATACTCGGCTTCGGCGGTGGAGAGAGATATACAATTTTGCTTCTTAGAAGACCAACACACCAAGGACCTACCAAGGAATTGGCAAGCCCCGGAAGTTGATTTTCCATCATCCTTATCACTAGACCAATCCGAGTCCGTGTATCCACAAAGAGTGAAAGTTGAGCCACGAGGATACCAAATACCATAGTTTGGGGTATGAACCAAATATCGAAAGATTCTCTTGACCGCCATCAAATGGCTTTCTTTAGGAGCCGCTTGATATCTTGCACACTCCTACATTCAACACAATATCGGGTCTAGATGCACAAAGGTAAAGCAAAGAACCAATCATAGACCGGTATACCTTTTGACTTTGTTGACATGGGAGTAGGATCTCCATTTTAATCTTTCATGTTGAATCTTTTGAGCATATCTTGAGTATACTTGGCTTGGTTGAAGAATGTTTCTCATCTTACTTGCTTGATGTCAAAACCAAGAAATACTCTCAACTCTCCCATCATAGACATCCGGAACCTATTAGTCATAAGCATTGAGAATTCATCATTAAAAGCTTTGTTAGATGAGCCAAAGATAATATCATCAACATATATTTGGCATACAAAAAGCTCCCCATTGACCTTCTTAGTAAAAAGAGTGGGATCGATTTTCTCAACCTCAAACCCATGGTCTAAAAACAATTCTATAAGGTGCTCATACCACGTGTGTGGGGCTTGTTTGAGCCCATAGAGCGCCTTATAAAGTTTGTAGACATGGTTTGGGAAGTTGGGATCCTCTAACCCCAGGGGTTGCTTTACATATACCAACTCATGCAATGGACCATTAAAAATGCACTTTCTACATACATTTGTTGTAATTTAAAGTTATGATCTGCCGCATAAGCAAGAAGGATACGGATGGACTCAAGGCGAGCCACAGGTGCATATGTCTCTCCATAATCAATGCCTTCAATTTGGGAGAACCCTTGTGCAACCAATCTTGCCTTGTTCGTTACAACAATTCCATACTCATCTTGCTTGTTCTTGAATATCCACTTGGTGCCTATAACATTGCGGCAATCTTTTGGCTTCAACTAACTTCCACACTTTGTTTCTCTCAAAGTTGTTGAGCTCTTTGTGCATTGCTTCCAACCAATCCGAATCTTCAAGAGCTTCCCATACTTTCTTGGGTTCTATCATGGAAATGTGTGCTTGGTGTTCACTAAACCTCTTCAATTGACCTCTATTGGACATCCCTCTTCTTAGATACCTAACCACATTCTCTAGAGAGTGGTCTCTTAATTCCAACATTCTATCCATTCTAGCTTTGCGATGAGTTTTGATCACCTTATTGTTTATAGGGGGGATCTCTTCATCATTTTGGTCCTCGTCTTGACCATTGACTTGACCTTGATCATCATCAGAATCATTATGTTCATCAAGAGGTAAATATTTACCTTGGTCTTGATTAGGCACACTTCTAGACTGGAGTTGAGCTGCTCTTATGGCAGATTGTACAGATCTTCCTTTTGTAATAGACCGAGGAGCACTAGACATTCTGGAAAATGGTGACTCAAGCTCCTCCTAACTAGAGGTATCTCCCTGATCAACATGTTGAGGGTCCACAACTTTTCTTTGGCTTGGGTCATTGTCCTCATCGATAGAAGGGGCTTGTTGATGTTGTGAAGATGAGGGCTCCACTCGAGTAGAGCATAGTTCTTCTCAATCCACCATAAGGGGTTCCTCAATGGGGCGGATAAATACCACACCCATTCTTCCTATGGCATCCTGAGGCATTTCATCATCTGCATCACAAACATCAACACGCCCACCTTGGGGACCATCATATTCTTAGAAAACCACCCTACAAGATTCTATGACAGTTCCAGAGAGCTTATCAGAGATTCTGTAAGTGTGAGATTCGAGACCATAGCCAACAAAAATACCCTCTAATGCTTTGGAATCAAATTTGTACAAACAAACACCCTTTATGTGATAGAAACACTTATAATCGAACACCCGGAAGTAAGACAAGTTGGGCTTGTTACCGGTAAGTATTTCATATGGAGTCTTGATCAATTCTTTGGGGAGATAGAGTAGGTTTGATGCATGGCAAGCGGTGGAGATTGCTTCGGCCCAAAAATTATATGGAGATTTAAACTCCACCAACATGGTATTTTCCATATCAATAAGAGTCCGGTTCTTCCTCTCGGTTACACCATTTTGTTGAGGGGTATATGCAGCAGAATATTAGTGTTTTATCCCCTCATCACTAAGAAATCCATTCAATGTGTAGTTCTTGAACTCAGTGCCATTGTCACTTCTTATTACCAACATAGGGACATTGTATTGGCGTTGAACCATGTTGATGAAGTCGATGAAGTTCTCCTGGGTTTCACATATTAACTTGAAGAAATATACCCATGTGTATCTTGAATAGTCATCAACAATCACCAAACAATATTTCTTCCCACCAAGACTTGCATGATATGGAGGACCAAAGAGATCCACATGAAGGAGCTCCAAGATCCTCTTGGACTTTATGTAGTTGTTCGGTTTGTGGGGAGAATCATGCATCTTTCCTTCAACACACGCCCTGCAAACACGATCTTTCGCAAAACAAACATTTTCTTTTAGTCCAAAAATATGGCCATCCTTGTGGATACTTTGCAAAGGTTTCATGTTGACATGGGCTAGACGGAGATGCCATAACCAACCCACATCGGCCTTTCCTAATAGGCACATCGCACTTGTAGTGGTTTTCCCCGAAAAGTCCACCACATACAAGTCATTTTCGACATACCCAACAAAAGCGATCTTTAGAGACTTGATCCACATGAGGACCACAATATCATTATCAATAAAGACGCTAAAGCCCATCTTTCCAAGAGCACGGACTAAAAGTAAATTATAGCCAAGGGTCTCAACAAGCATGATGTCCACGAGTGTAATGTCGTGGGTAACCACAACCTTGCCGAAATCCATTACCTTAGACTTAGACTTTTCAGCATATGTCATAGATATTTGATCATCATTTGGTCTCAACTCGTTGACAATAGATGTGCTTCCGGTCATATGACTTGTGCATCCACTATAAAGCACCCACTTTGAACCTCCGGAAGCATAGGTCTACAAAAGATCAAACTAGTTTTTAGGTACCCATTTTTCAATGGGTCCTCTTTTGTTAGCAACAAGGGTCCTGGGAACCCAAATAAACCAAGAAATGTAACCATCAAATGGGCCAACATATTGTGCATACACATCACCATAATAATCACACATTAAAACAAAGTGAGGGTTAGCACTTCCTGCAAAGTATTCACGAGACATAGTTTTGCCACTTGTGATCTTACAACCCACAATGGCCTTGTCTTTTTCTTGTGCGGGCTTTTCCTGCTTCTTCTTGTTGTTCTTCTTCTTGGATTTGGATACATAGCCAATGCCCCCTTTCTCACCATTTGGCATCTGCTTGCTCAAGAGGTCATCAATGGACTTGTTTCCTTTTGGAAAGGTGGCCTTATCTAGCTCCCCCTTCAACCTAGCATTTTCTTCAAGCAGTACAACTAGAAGGAATGAAAGTTAGGTGAAGAAATATTGGTCAATTGAGTTTGAAGCTTTTCACGAGAATTTTTGAGTAACAAGAGTTCACTCTCCAAGGCCTTGTGAGCCTTGTCAAGCATCCTAAAGTCCTCGGCAAGTTTTTCATGAACAACACCAAATTCAATCTTGTCCTTTTAGCCCTTTTATATTTATCAATAGCATGGTCTTGTTCCTTGACGAGTCTATTAACAATTATGTCATTAGCCCCATCAATCCCTTCAAGTTTTAGTTCAAGGGACATCCTAGTCTATTGTTCTTCTTCTAGAGCATTATTTAGAGCTTCTACCTCAATCATGTGTTCTCTCCCTAGTTTACATCTCTCATCAAAAAGCTCTTGTGTGTTAGAAAGTTGATCTAAGAGGTCCACAAAATGTCACTTGTGTTCCCCTTGCAAGTTATTCATGAACTCATCAAAATCAATTATTTCCTTTTTGACCTCAAGAGATATCTCATCATCAATTTAATCATTAACCAAGGAGGAGGGGTGTTTATGATGATAATACCTCCGTTCCTCTTGCCATAAGGCAAGTGACGTTCTTGTTGGAGATATTCTCATTTGGAGAGTTGAAGAGGGAGATTGTGGGTGTAGAAGTAGTGGAAAGAGCAGACACACCACTTGATGTTTCCTCTTCATCATCTTCATCATTTTCATTGTTGGAGGAGAATTCTTCATGGGTGATCAATAGAATTTCACCCGACTTCTTGTTCATGGGATTCTTCTTGATGAAGGGTTTCTTGAAAGGAGCTTTGGAGGTTTTCTTCAACACAAGTTTACCCCCATGATCTTCTCTTTTCTCATAGGGAAAACCTGCCACAAAGTGACAGTGGTCACCATAATTGAAGCAAGTTCTCAATTTAGTGATATTTTCTCTTCTTCCATTTTGGTTTCTTCTTCGTTGCATTTCCATCTTGGCCTTGGCGGGATCTTTCCAAAAAAATTGCATAGAAGGCCATATATTCACCATGAGCAATCTTGACATCATCGGGATGGCTCATAGAAAAGCCTTCATCACCGTCATCTTCATCCACATACTCCACAACTTTGGCCTTTAAAGCAATGTTGACACCATTGCTCATTCCAAGGGCTCGAGCACGGGCATCTTTGGCATTCTTGGCGGCAACCTTGAAAGAGGCCATATATTGCATAACTTCATTGGAGGTCATGAGATGGTAGTTGTGTCTTCCTTGTAGGCTCGTCAAATCAGTGGGCTCAAAAGGCATGAGTGCACTCACATATTTCCTTTTTATCAAAGCATCATCCACATGTGAGGCACCCGCATTCCAAAAGGCGGTGGTAGTGGACTTGATCCTTCAATACTTGTCTTCATGATCTTCACCATCCTTCATATAGAAGCCTTCGGCTTCATTGCTTAGTGCATCATACTAGTTCCTTCTCATGGTCTCATTTCCAACATACAACTCCATGAGAGCATCCCAAGCTTCCTTAGCGGTGTTGAGGTGTTCAATGTGAGGGTAAACTTTTGTACCCAATCCTTGTTGAATCATGTGCAAAGCAGTCGCATTGAGTTGACTATTGACAACTTCTCTTCTTGTCAAGTTGGTTGGATCCACAATATGGAGTCCTTCTTCAATGATATTCCATAACTCAATACAAGAGTTTGACACATGAGATTTCATTAGTGATTGCCATAGAACAAAAGTAGATGCAACAAATCTTAGGTGGGTATCCTCTATTGTTTATATGAGGGTGATGAATTGATGGGTCGGGAGAGTACCATCCTTGAGCCTCATGGTGCTCTCCCTTCCCACCATCCTTTTTGGTGGAGGGATTAGTGTTTTAATTCTCCCCCACCACCACAACCGCGGGTGATGATGAGGCATACACCTTTGGAGGTGGTGGTAGTCCCTCTTGAGGTGAGGGAGGATATGAGGCTTTAACAAATTGCTCGAATAGATCACGCAATTGTTTTATCTAGTTGCCCAAGGTGGAGCTCAAGTTTGCTTCCAAATTCTTGAGGTCCTCCATGGACACCGTGGTACTAGCATCATCCCCTACCTCATCCCCTTTGCTACCCATTTACACTTAGGCGGTAAAGCCCGAATAAAGAGCCAAGGCTCTGATACCAATTGAAAGGATCGTATGGGCACCTAGTGGGGGGGGGGGTGAATAGGTGCTACTTCAAATTTTACTCTTTTTAAAATTAGGGTTTGACACGAAAGGTAAATTCTCTAGATTATGCAACAAATATGAATTTACCTATATGTCAAACTAGAACATACACTAAGCAAGAACAAGTAAAGTAAAGTGCGGTAAAGGATAGAAGTAACCAAAGTGGAGCATGCGGAGACACAAGGGTTTGTTTCCCATAGTTCCTTCCTTTTGAGGGGAAGTACATCTAGGTTTGGAGAGGGGGTGGTTTCAAACCACCAATGCCACGAGAGGCCTCCCTTGTTCTCCCATGAACCTCACCCCAAAGGGTTCGATTCACCTCTTCCACTATATCGGAAACCTTCGAGGTGGAAGTCGTCACCTTTACAACAAGTTCGACGCACACATCCACAACCTAATTGGAGGCTCCCGGATACAAGCAAGCTGTCAAAAAATCAAAGACAAGCTTGTAAGAACCAAATCAAAAGCTAGGTTTTCCAAATAAACACTAGAGCAGTAGGGCCCTCAAGTGAATGAGGGGAAATGAATATCTCTCTTGGTGAAGCTGTGGATCAAGGCCTCCTCCTTCGATTCTCCAAAGATCAATGACTTTGGATGGTTGGATGAAGAAGATCTTGTTGATTTGGTGGCTCAAATGGTGGTGAAGTTCATGAGTGGGTCGAGCAGCTGGAGAAAGGGGATAACATCCCCTATTTACAGGACACTACTCACTGAACCGTTTTCTGATCGTTGGAGAACTTGTCAGACCGGAGACTCCGGTGACTCTGGTCCACACCAGAGACTCCGGACAATCTCTGGACCGAGCTTCGAACCACCCTTCTGAATGTCCCAGTGCCCCTGGGAAAAACTCCTTCGGAGACTCTTCATAGTTTCCGGAACCTATGGACTACAGACTCCGATCTAGCCACACCGGAGACTCTGGTCTAAGGCTTGGGCCGAAGACTCCGGTCAGTCTCCGGTTGATCTCCGGACCCCCATACAGAAGGTACCAAGCTGATTTTTGGAGGCCCCTCCGGAGATTCCTGGGGAAACTCTAGACCAGACTGGAGACTCCGATCTAGTCACACCGGAGACTCCGGTCTAGAGTTCCCAAAAGCTTGCATATGTTGTAGGGATAATTCCACAAGTCAAGGGTCCTTTTCACTTTGCATTATATGAACATTTAGACATTAACATACTGTAAAATGATCTACGAGTTGTTAACGAACACCAAAAGTTATAAAGGAAGTAAATGTCCATGCACACCTGATCAGGAAATAGAATTCACAATTGACCTGATACCTGGTACAACACCTATTGCTCAAGCACCATACAAGATGGGTCCTAAAGGGTTAGAGGACCTTAAAGACCAAATTGATGAGTTAGCAAGAAAATGATTCATTCAACAGGGTGTATCCCCATGGGGAATTCCAGTGATATTTATGGATAAAAGAGATGGAGGATGACGATGTGTGGAGATTATAGATATCTAAACAACATCACCATCAAGAGCAAGTATCCATTACCAAGAATTCAAGATTTATTAGATCAAGTCAAAGGAGATAGAGTGTTTTACAAGATTGATCTGACATCAGGATACCATCAAATCAAAATCAAACCTGAAGATGTTCCAAAAATAGGATTTGTGTCGAGGTATGGTCATCATGAGTACCTAGTTGTACCTTTTGGATTGACCAATGAACTAGCAATATTCATGAATATGATGAACAAAATCTTCATGCCTGTCACATCCCAAAATTTTCCAAATTTTGAAATGTGAAAAATAAATAAACAAAAGAAATAATTGTTGAAATTTATGGGGAAAAGAAACTTTTTTTTCTTCTAATTGGAAACATTAAAACCTTTTAAACTATTACAAAAGTTTTACCCCAAATAAAGGTATTCCTTAAAATAAAAATTAGCATTTAACAAAAACCCTAAAATCAAAGCATCAAGATTATCCATATATCTCCTCTACTTCAAAATTATAATTTGCAAGGTTCCCCTTCAAAATATTTTTCACAAACTTCCTGTATTTGAAAATCTATTTTTAATCTTGAGGAATGTTCTCAACCAAAAACCATCTATACATCTCAACTACTTCATTTACATTTTTCAAACAACCTTTGTTTTGTTTTGAACCAAAAATAAAAGCAAAGAGTCTCGTTTTAAAATAAGCACCATAGCTTATGTGAGCTATTTTAAGATTTTATAAAATTATACTCTCATACTTTCAAACTTTAATTCATGGTTATAAAGTAGGACTAAATCGAATCAAGTTCAAATAAGGAAAGAATCCAAGTCATTCCAAATATATTGCCATGCAACTAGGCCAATATCGCACACGTGCAATCGTACAATAATTGACTAATTAATAATTGAGAAAATTAAATATATCCAAATATATAAAATTTATGTCCTAAAATATTGCCCATAAATTTACGAACCCGCAGAATTTTGAATCAACAAATTCGGAGCTCTAAATCAAAAGTTATAAAAGAATTAAGAAATAGGAAAAAAATATAAAACGAAAAAAATAGAGTGGCCGGCCAGGCCGGCCAAAATGGGCCGGCCCAACTAGGCCGATCGGCCATGAGGGCAGGCATGCACGTACATGGAGCACTTGGTCTTCATTTTCTTTGAATCTAATGCTCCTAAATGACTCTTAATTGCCCTCCTAAATTGCACTAAATGTCCCCTAATTCCTCTCCCTCTTTAATCTCCTTTAATCCAGCCCCCACCCCCCTCCTATATAAACCCCACTATAGTAAAGTTCAAAGTTTTCAACTCATCATACCTCCATTTTCGTCCAAAATTCTTCTCAATCTTCTCCACCAAAATAGACCTTCAAGACGACCTTGGATCGCGGCGGCTTGAAGACGGAAGTTGTTCCCCTCGTCAAGACGGTTCCATTCCCGCTGGTTTCACCTCATTTCGTTCATCAAGCAGAGAGAAAAACACGGTCAAAGATTCAGATCTTAGAAGGTATAATCCATTTTACGCCCAGCTCGTTGTTCCAAACACAATTTCCTTTAAACAGTAGATAAATCTAGTTGTTATCTACAACTTTCATGTAGAAAGTTTTTCCATCCGAGCAACTTTTTCTGTAGTCAAATCTGACATCATCATGACATCAGCGTAGTCAACAGTCAACTTAGTCAGATTAGTGAAAGTCTTCCGAGTTTGACTTTTCCAGATTTTAGTATGAACTTGTATAATTCATAGAAAAAGATTTAGAAGTCCAAAAATTATAAATTTGGTATCCCCGAAAAGCTGAGATTCTGTAGAATCCATTTCTGAAATAATATTACTTATTATCTGTACAAAAATTTGATTTATAAATTAAATGGTTTAATTGGTCATTTTCACCATAAAAATTATATCTTTAGTTCTGTATATCCAAATTTAGCAAATAATATGTCTATGAATTCACAAAAACGAGTAGAACACAGTGGAGCCATAATTCGGTATTTCTGAGTCTGTTAAAATCACATTTTATATAGAACCATTTGTGGACTATTTTGAGTATAAAAATTGTTGTGTAAATTATTTTTAAGTGAATCCTTTTGTAGATGGTTGTATATTGAACCCTCTGTACAGTAAGACCAAAATATAATTTTATTCTAGTATAAATAAGATCGTGGAAATTATTTAGTAAGAACGTACTTTCCAAGTGTTAGAAAATATTGCTAATTGCTACAATTGCACAAATGGTTGCATTTGTAATCTTGAAAATATAAAATGTTCAGAAATCACTTAGTAAATGTTCAGAACCTTGTTATAAAAATTTGTACAATAAAAATTTCCATCTTGCATGTTTGCATACTTTGCATGATTTTTGTGTTGCCATTAGTGTTGATCTTGTGTATGTTTTGTCTTGGTTGTTTTGCTTGATAGATTGTGTTCATTGTCAAGTGTGTTACTGTGAAGAGTGTACCAACACCACCAACTACTAAGGCAAGTGACACTATCATCCAAGTCCTACTATTTTCATTACACTTAGTGGATTTTTGAAACATGCATGATAAGGTTTACTATATTTTATGCTATGCTAAATCCTAATAGGATACCCTTATATATTCCTTAGTGGAAACAATGTAGTTGTAGTATGCTTAGCTCTGCTATATATTGGGATGGGATACATGATATGACTATATGAAGTATTAAAAAGATATATGTTTTATATAATAAAACAAGTATTCAATGAACCACCTGGGTGGACAAGGATACTCAAGATTGGACAAGGTGGAAACAAAAGGAACCATGTTTATATGGCAATCTCTTTTTGTTGTGCACTAGAAGAAAACCACCTAGGGACTTAGAGATTGAACATGTTTCTCGTACAGTGGCTTCCGTGTACAGCCACATGCTAAATGGGCTCTGGCTTAGTCAACTACATAGTGGAAGACCCATGCATTGGCATCTTCAGGTTAACTAGAATTGTGTAAGGGAACTTGAAACCCTACATTGGTGCCTGGATGACAAACTAGCATTGTGTATTGGGAGGACTTCTATGGAAAGACTTTGTCACATTCTCGATCTGCCGGTATTCCATTTGGTGTGTACTTATCCAGCGGCCACTGGTGGCATCAAGACGAGATTGTGTCATGTGGGTAAAGTGTACAACTTCTGCAGAAGATCAAAATTCTAAGTACTTAGCTGTGTCCCCGGTTACGGACAACTCTAAGAAACTAAGGCGTGAAACTATGGAAGATCTCGACATTCCAATTTTTCAAAGTAAAATTTGATGGTGTCAACAAGGGATTAGAAACACTTGGAGTTTTCCAAGGAGTTCAAAAAGATTGTCAAAAGATCAAAACTTTTTTTAAATGATAGGATAAAATTATATTGCTTTCTGCAAATGAGCCTAAACCCTACTTAGCCTAATATGCATGTATTGATAGGATCCACTTATTTCTACATAGTAGTGAAACTTGCCAATAAAATTCAAATGTATTGACCCTTGTGGCTGCAAATTATTATGTTGCAGGTTTGTTTGAAGTTAGTGAAGTGTGTTAAATAGGATTACAACTCTACAACCAACATGACTGCCTGTGGCACTTTGAAGATGAAGGACTCCATGCTATATAGTTATTTCTGCTGCATTGTAATGAGATAGCCAAATGAGCTATGTAAGATGTAATGTATTATTTTATTCCTGGTTATAAGTTGTATTATGACCTTTGTTCCTTGATATTACATCTCAACTATGGATGCTAGCTATTGATCCAGGGACTAGCATTGTAAACACATGGATCTCTACCTTATTAAAGGTTGGGAACTCTACAATGCCTTATCTGGACAAGTTTGTCATAGTATTTATTGGTTATATTTTGATATATTCCAAGGATAAAGAGGAGCATGCAGGTCATTTGAGAATAGCATTGCAAATCCTAAGAGAACATAAGCTATATGCTAAGTTTAGTAAGTGTGAATTCTGGTTGACAAGGTAGAATTTCTTGGTCATGTGATCAGTAAGATGAAATTGCAGTAAATCCATCCAAAGTTAATCAATGTTGGAGTGGAGTGCAACAACTAATGTGAAGAAAATCAGAGGTTTCTTAGGTATGGCAGGTTACTATCGGATGTTCATTTAAGGTTTCTCCAAGATAGCCAGACCAATGATCAAGTTAACAAGAAAGAATACTCCATTTTTATGGGATGTGAAGTGCGAATCTAGTTTCAAGAATTAAAGACCAGATTGACTACAACACTAGTCTTAGCAGTACCTAAAACGGGAAATGATTACATAGTATATTGTGATGCATCCAAGGAGGGGTTAGGTTGTGTACTCATGCAGGATAGCAAGCTAATTGCTTATGGTTCTAGACAACTCAAACCTCATGAAGTCAATTATCCAACCCATGATTTAGAATTAGCAGCAGTAGTCTTTGCTTTAAAAGGTTGGAGGCATTTTATCTATGGAGCAAGATGTGAATTATACACTGATCACTAAAGTATCAAATACTTCTTCACTCAGAAGGAATTGAACATTACAAAAGCGTTGGCTAGAGTTAATCAAGGATTATGACCTAAATATCAATTATACTCATGGAAAAGCCAATGTAGTAGCCGATGCTTTGAGTTGGAAGAGCATAGACACTCAACCAATCAATAGGGAACTTCCAAAAGAGTTACAAATGGATTTGGAAAGGTTAGAAATATGTTTCATAAGAACAAAGGTTATTGGAGGTTTAGCTACCATGAGGGTGGTTGAAGAGCGTAGTAGTGATCTTCGGAATGATATTTTTCAATATCAAGATGAAGATCCTTTCATTGCTAATGAAATACAAAGAATTTCTGAAGTGCAGACATCAACATTTCGCTTGGAAGATTATGGATCTTTATGGTTTCAGAATCTTCTTTGTGTACCTGATATACCTAAGATCAGGGATATAATACTCCGAGAAGCACATGAAACACCATATTCTATTCATTGAGTACAAAAATGTATATGGATCTTAAAGAACTATTTTGGTGGAACAATATGAAGAGAGACATTGCAAAATATGTGTCTGAGTGCCATTCTTGCCAGAGGGTAAAGGAAGAACATCAAAGTCCAGCAGGACCACTACAACCATTGGAGATTCCAGAGTGGAAGTGGGAGGAAATTGGTATGGATTTCATCACAGGATTACCCATGACTCCGAAACTTAAAGATATGATTTGGGTGATTGTGGATAGATTTACCAAAAGTGCACACTTTATTCCAGTAAATCAAAAAGATAATGCTAAGAATCTAGTGGAGATATATGTCAAGGAGATTGTTAGTAAGCACAGAGTACCCAAAAAGATCGTATCAGACAGAGGATTTGTGTTTACTTCAGCATATTGGAAGCAACTACATGAAGCACTTTGGTCGAAATTAGATTTTAGTACACCTTATCATCCAGAGACCAAAGGTCAGACTGAAAGAACTAACCAAATATTGGAAGATATGATTAAGGCATGTGCTTTAGATTTTGGAGGTTCGTGGGAAGAGCATTTACCTTTGGCGGAGTTTTCTTATAATAATAGCTATCAAAGTAGTCTAAAAGCAGCACCATATTAATTACTATATGGTAGAAAGTGAAGATCTCCAATATATTGGTGTGCACCTAGCAGTAGCAAAGAGTTTGCACCAGATTATATTAAGAGAAGCAAGACAACATCGATATCATCAGAGATCATCTAAAGATAACTCAAAGTCGTCAAAAGAGTTATGAAGATCAAAGTCGAAGATCATGGCATCCAGAAGTGGGACATATGGTATATCTCAAAGTTAGTCCCATGAAGGGAGTCAATAGATTCAAAGTAAAAGGAAAATTAAGTCCAAGGTATATCAGACCAATCAAATTACTAACTCATAATAGAACTGTAGCTTATGCTTTAGAGCTACCAAAAATACTTTCACAATTTCACAATGTTTTCCATGTGTCATAACTCTAGAAATGTATCAAAGTTCCAGATGATGCAATCACACATCAAGAGATTGAATTACAAGAAGATTTGACTTATGTCGAGAAACCATGCGAATTTCTGGAAGAGAATTGGAAAATATTAAGAAATGGAGTTATCAAGTACTATAAAGTACAGTGGGAACATCATCCTAAATGAGAAGCAACCTGGGAGAAAGAAGATGATCGACGAGAAGCTTATCCAGAATTATTCAGGTACACATCACCAAACTTCAGGAGGAAGTTTAATTTAAGGGGGCAAGACTGTAACATCCCAGTGTTTAGGTACCAACGAGGGGTAGAAATAGAATTATGTGCATTGCATGCATTCATATGCAAAAGTGGGTTTAATTTTTCACCAAATAAAATACTAGAGAGATCAAAGTGTCCTTCACTATTTTGAGATGGGTTTTAGCTCTTTATAGTGATTGTTATAAATTTTGACATGACCTCTAGGAATTTCAATGATTTTGGGTGAATAATTCAAACTTATGTTCAAATTTGAATCTTTGTTAAAAAGATTTGAAAATTAGAAGTACTTAGTATTTTATTGCTTTATAGATGATTTCTTAATATATTGCATGATTATTTAAATAATATATTAAATATTGTACAAGAGAGAATTGAAAACCACATAAATAGAATAATTCAAATAAGAAAGTACTTCTTATTCTTTTCCTTATTCAATACTCCCTCTGATCCATATTAATTGTCACTTGATTGGATGTATCTAGCACTAAAACATGTCTAGATACATCCATTTTTGTGACAAGTAATATGGATCAGAGGGAGTAATAATAATTCAAATACAAATGAATGATTAAGAAAGAATGGTACAGAAACATCTGTAATAAAAAGAATTAACTTTATTGAATAATAAAGTAGTGTTACATCCAATCTCTTACAAAGAAAAGAAATGTAAAATTACAAAAGTAATTAAAATCAAACCCTACACTACCATATGCCTATTCCCTAATCTAAATTTCTTGATCATCAGATCTTCTGTACCTTCAAAACAAAGAAAATAGAAAAGTAAAGAAATTTATTTTGTTTCGTTTGCTCTCAGTCTTCAAAAGTGAAGTGCACTGTTCATATTACATCACTGAGCAATAAATTACAAAAGGGGGAAATTTCACCAAAGTGAAGTATATGTTCTTTTAAATTCAAAAAGGCTTCAGAGCAACATCATTAGCCAATGAAGAGGCAAGTTTCACCAGGTAAGCTCATAGTAAAAGAAGGGGCAGTAGATATTTCTCACTTGATCTTATCCAAAGGAAAGGAAGCAGTGAAGCAGCTTACTCTTACAACTACATGTTATGTGATGTCGATAGAAGGGAGAGAAGGAGAGAGTTAAAACCACATCCATGTGCACAACAAAGCCACCTTTGCTACACTAGACCACTGATGCGGATCAGATCACTTATAGCTTCGTCGGGAAACCCAAGAGGAAGTTATGATGAGTACAGCAACAAGTTTTTCCCTCAGCAATAAACCAAGGTTATCGAACCACTAGGAGGAAAGAAATGACTCAAAGGTGTTGCTAGCAACTTGGAAACCTGCACAACACAAACTCAAGACTTTTCCCCAACGAACAATGAGGTTGTCAATCTCACCGGTTTGCTAAAAACAAAGGATTAACCGTATGGTGTGGAAGGTAATGGTGGCTTGCAGAAAGTAAACAGTAACAGTGGAAGATGTATCAATGGTAAAGATTGGACCGGGGTCCATAGTTCACTAGAGGTGTTCTCCTTAAGATAAACAACATAACATGTTGGGTAAACAAATTACAGCGGAGCAGTTGACAGGACAGAGCAAGGCATAACAATGAAATAGTAGACACTCATTGTAACATCCCAAAAATACTAAACTTGGATCATCAAACTCTAATCATCAAATTTAGGGTTAACAAAAACTTTTCTAATTAAAAATATGAAAGCATTCATATGAGTGTGTATTAAAATTTGGATTCTTTTAAATTGCCATGGTTCTATGTTTCTTTGCTTGTAAAATGATTCTTAGGTGAAATAAACATCATCTAAACAATCCCCAAACTTTTCCCAAAGACAAACAAGTCAAAATGAATAAATTAAGTGAATGGTCACTTTGGCCAAATTAACTCCCATGCCTACTTTGGCTATCTCTAATTTTCAAAACTCAACAGAAACATGTATGGATCTTTGCACCCCTTTTTAGTACTCATAATAAGGTACCAAGGCCCACTTTGTGATCATCCAAAAACATTCAAATGCTTAGTTTAAATGACAATTTAAAATTGAATCTATTTCATATGGGAAGATCCCACTATTTCAAAACCACTCAAACAAGCTCAATTTTGAAAACCCAAGCATCCACAGAACCTTCAACACATGCCTAGCACATCCACCAAAAATCTTGTCAAAATTCAAAACTTAAGTTCATGCGGCCTTTTCATCAAACAGGTTGCATATTCGAATCCAC
This sequence comes from Avena insularis, assembly GCA_023614405.1. NCBI lineage: Eukaryota > Viridiplantae > Streptophyta > Magnoliopsida > Poales > Poaceae > Avena > Avena insularis. Next base: position 241,631,495 of record CM042689.1, on the reverse strand, counting down.
AAAATCAAAAACACTATGTTGAGCAGTGTTTTGGGCGAACCTTGTTCCCTCTCTGGATGCAACTAGTCCTTAGTAGATCATCTAGCTCATTTAACTATCCTTAGAAGCACTGTAAGCAAGCCTAGCCATCAATGGTGAGCATGCCGAGAGAAAACTTGCCACCCCATTGTCGCCGGCGAGCTAGAGGCCACACTAGCCTCGCCAACCTTATCTGGGAGCTAGGCAGCACCCCACTGCCACTCCCTGTCCCAGCCTCGAGCAATGCCAGCCACTGGACCACACGCACAGGCCATGCCAACCTCTCTGTGAGCATGTCGAGAGCGCGCCAGAGCGCGACCCTCGACACACGCCCATAGACCGCGCGCCGCCCTCGCCGCATGCACGCGTGATCACCACCACCCCAGTAACCCAACAGACATGCCCGTTCAGCGCTGCGCAGACCACGCGCGCTGTGCGCCATCAAAACCTCCGTTGGACCAGCGCAGAGCACCGAAGCGTTCCGACCGATCAGCACCGCCCCACGCCTCGCCACCACGCCGTTGAGCTTCGCCAGGGAGCACATCACCGTCCCCTACCGTCGCCCACGCTGATAGCTACCTGTGCCGTCGACCACGACGAGCTCAGCTCGCGCCCGTCGGTCCCCTCTCGCCACTATAAAAGGAGATGACCCCCGCTTGATTTCTTCACACCAGTTCACCTCCCTCTCACCCAGAACCACCCCACCTCACTCCCGGAGCAAGGCGGGCAGTGCATCTCCGGAATTTCACTGGAGCCCGCCGCTGTTGGAGAAGAAGGAAGCCATCGATTGGAGCCGCCCCAGTAGGAGCTGCCGGTGCCAGGAGAATCGCCGTAGTCAACTTCGTTGTTCGCCCGAATCTCTGACCCTCTCCTGAGCCTCGGTGAGCCTCCCACGACCCCCACTAAGCCGCTAGGGTTCGAGCTCGCCGGTGACTTGTTCATCATCGACGACGACCCTCAGCCTTCGATCTTCATTCTAATCCAACGCACTATCGCTTCCATACCGCTTATTTTATGATCCTTGACCAAGAGACCCTGCTGTCTTGTGCCTCAGCCACGGAGTGACACTGGGCCGGCCCAATAACCCTTCCCGCGCAGCCCAATCGTTTGAATTTAGCTTTTTCTATTTATATTCAAACTCAGTTCTGTACCTAGTTTCAAAAATCCACCAGCTCAATTCAGTGAACCGAATTGCATGAAACCAATTTTTTTAGAAAGGTATTGAAATGCTTAATCCAAGACCGTTAGATTCAAATCATTTGGATCTGTCTATCAACCCTGGTAAAAATAACAAGTCAGAAGCTTTTATGCATTCAAACATTTTTCAAATTTCAACCATAATAGCTTTTGAGTTGATTCCAACTCTCAAAAATCACATTTAACCATACCTTTCAGAATATATAAAAACATATGGGTTTACTTACAGAAATGATGTTCAAGTAATAAAAGCATGCCACATAGGCATTTCTAGTCACTTTAATTATTTAAAATAAAAAGGTTAAACCTTATTAAATTGTGACACCACTTTAAATCACATTCCCATGTACTAAAATATGTGTTGATGACATGTGTCAACATGATCCCATGTTTGAGTTGGAGAATATTAAATCTTAAGTAGTTTTTCAATGAGTAGAAATTACTTTTCTAAAAATAAATAAATAATGCAAATGCTTTAATCTTGAATGTTAGTGATGATGATAGATCATCTATAGAACCCCTTTGTGTAATGATTGAAAGTAGTTAAGTATTGTTTGGTGATTGTGTACCTCGTATTTATTTATAGATGCTAGTACCGACCAAGGATATGAGGAGGAAGGAGGATACTACGAAGAAGAAGCCGAGGAGAACTTCAACCACTGCTCTGCACAAGGCAAGCCAATACTTGCAAGCTGTTAACTTAGCAAGCCTAATACTACTAGTTGATTGAGCAAGCTAACACTTGCAATTATGAAAGTTAGATAACCTATGCAATGCACTAAGCATGCTTGGTTAGACATATTTGAGGATACCCCCTCCTAGTCTTACTTGCAAGCTTTCTACTTTATTTCCTTATTAAAGCTATTTCTTAGAGTTTACTTAAGTAACTTTTAGATTCTAGGAAGATAATTGAAGGTTGCATAAAGAGCATTAAATTTGGCCTAAGCTAGATAATCTTGATGTCATCCTAAGGCATGAGATTGTACTTAGTTAAACTCCACTTGTTTACCACCCCTCATTAGTACTCACCCCCCCCCACTTATAGATGCTAGTGCTAAGCATAAAACTTGATCAACTTTAGATGGGAATACTTGGTGAAAATGGTTATGAAAACCTTAGAATGATGAGTCATTCTACTGAGATGTTTTGACATGTGTTCCCGAACATTAGATGATTCTGATGATGAAAATGTTGAGGCATGAGCCTTAGCCCCTTTATAAAACTGATGGTTGTCTGGATGCGATACCATTCCAATTTTACCGTACAACCACAATACCCGAAGATTGGGTAGGGCTTGACTGGAAACTTATATACTGTAGTATTGGTTCCCTCACGGCCAAGGTCTGAGTTGAGGCTACCTTGTGAAGATTGTTCACCTGTGTAGTACCCAAGATGACAGTTGGTCATGGTTGGGAGGCCAAACTCACATGAGAGGTGCTTATACTAGGGCGTGTAATTGAAAGGTTAGGATTGATTATCCGCATACTGAGTATGGTAAATTCAGGATTTGTTCCTGACGGATATATCGAATGTTGTGGTGAACGTGTACAATCTCTGCAGAGTGTCAAACTATTCGAATAGACGCGTCAGCGGTTATGGACAGTTGGAGTGGCTATACTGTTCCCCCGTCAGATGTTTTCAAAATGACTTATGAAATGAATTGAGATTTTGACTTGACCACAACAGAGTTGTGATATGAAATTCAAGTTCCCAATTAGGTGATATAGAACTTCAACCAGCTTTATTGCTTCTGAACTTAGTAGAAGTAAATCTGGCTTTTTGCAAAACAACCCTAGAGCTTAGTGTCCTATTACAAAAAAAACCTTCACTTGTTAGTATTAGTTTGCGAGTACTTAAAGAGTACTCATGGCTTTGTCCCTGGCTATTCTGTGGCCAGACTATGAAGAGGAGTACCCGGACGAAGGACCCCAGGAAGGTTACGACCACTAGGATCATCTCCCATTGTCAGCATTGCCTGTGACCCCGAAGATGGAGCTTCGCCTACGCTACCTTTATTATTACGTATTTCCGCTGCTTGAATTGTATTAAGAACTAGATCATGAGATCCTTATTTTTGTAAGACATTATGTATGGTTTGTAATGGATAATGTACTGTGATATCCAAATCTGTTATGTCTCGCAAAAATGGTAATCCTAGGATTGCGATGTATGGCATAACAGGCATATGGGATTAAAAATCCGGGTGTTGACAAGTTGATATTAGAGCCAGGTTGACCATAGGAGACCCTAGTTAGACTGGACGTTTGAATCAAAAACTTAGTTTCAAAACCAAAGGAAGCAAATATTTACAAAAACTTATTCCCATTCTTACCACCTTGATTCTTTCATGAAAATTCATATTCCTCAAAAACTCTTGCAAAATACCTAAAATTTGACACACTTGATCACTCTACTAACTTACTCATCCTATATTCTTATAGATGGACGTGAAGTACAGCAAATTTTATCAGTTGGGGAATGGAGGAGGCCTCATCTTTGAGCGGGATTTGGACCAGCTTTCGGAACTTCTAGAGCGTCCACACCCCTAGTTCTTCAGAGCTCAGCTCAATGATCAGGAAGGAGAAGATCGGCAGTGGCTAGTTGTTGCAAATCTCAGAGGAAAGATTGAACCTCCCACTGCCGAGGGAATTCAGTTCACCTTAAGAGAGAACAACTGGCTCGATAGACTTGCCAGGGCCATGCAGGAAGCTCTTGCCCGTCTGTGTGGGCAGAGTATCAACCAGATCAAGGGTACCCGCTTTGAGTTTTGTCCAAGGCATGATGCTATGGGACAACCACTGGAAGCCCCCTACCACGCCGAGCTGAAGACTCAGTTGAACCACCTTAGCTTCATGATGTATGATCGTCAGCAGGAATTGGACAATTGCCATGACTACTCCAACCACAAGTCCGCCATCATCAAGACGAAGTATCAGACCATCTCCATGCTAGCAAAGGATCGCAAGTCTCGCCGCCGTCAGCTCGACAAGAAGGAGCGCATCATTGCCCGTCTTCGCCATCGTATCTCGGATTTGGAGGAGACCATCCACGAGAGAGACATGCAGTTGGAGGAAAGGGAGATTGCCAGAGAGGATCTTTGTGGAGACCCCTACTCCTATCTCAGCGATGACGATGATTTTCTGGAGGATCAGGCTATGGACTTCTTCACCGATGAGGATGATTTCGCCTTCATCGAGGACGACGAGGATGATGAGGATGACGACTACACCGACTCTGAGGAGTAGTAGCACTTGACCACTAGTGTAGTGAGTTGTATTCGGTCCCACTGTATCGTAGTTTCCAGAATGGTTCTTAAAACCATCTGTTTTCCTTGTTTGTGGTGTGTGTTGTATCTTGTGCTATGGATAAATGAATGAAAAGCAAGTTGCAAAAAAAATCCGAGTCAAACTTTAAAAACTTTCCAAAATCCCTGAACCTTAGAAATTTCCCTCTTTTCTCATGATCTATCTCAATCTTCATATGGCACGCGGAGGAAGTGGTTCATCCCCGGACCCGATGTTGCAGATCCTGCAAATGTTGGTTTCTGACCGCGAAGCTGAAAGAGCCGAACATCAAGCCAACCTAGCCACCCTTCAGCAGATAGCCCAGCTAGCCCACAACAATCAAGGCCAAGGAAATCAGCACAACCATGGATCTAAGCTCAAGAATTTCTAGAACACCAACCCACCCGTTTTCACTAAGTCAGAAGAGCCCTTAGACACCGATGATTGGCTGCAAACCATGGAAAACAACCTGGAAGTCGCCGGAGTGGAAGCCAACGAGAAAGTCCTGTTCGCCACCCACTATCTAGCCGGAGATGCCAGAGCATGGTGGAACAGTGTTCGTGCAATGACCGTAGGACAGATGATGACCTGGGAGGAATTCAAGGTCAAGTTCAGCAGAACCCATGTGCCCCCGGGTTTGATCAAGAGAATGAGAGATGAATTCAGAGAACTGAAGCAAGGAAGGATGACCGTAGTGGAATACCGTGACAAATTATTTTCATTAGCTAGGTATGCCCCGGATGAGATCGACACCGAAGCCAAGAAGAAAGAAAGATTCTTGAATGGTCTGCACGATGAGATGCGCATCAGGTCAATATATCCCTTTGCTCATATTGAAGCCCTTGTCGACTCTGCCATCCAGATGGAAGGAAAGATCAACCAAGCCAATGAGAACCGCAAGCGTCGCATGATGCATCAGCCAGGAACCCATCATACCCCAAAGTATCGCCCCAACCCATCTCCCGGATTTGCCCCGAGAACCAACAGACCCCCGATGAACCGTCCGACCTATCCCAACCGTGGAAACCCAAGGCCCGGAGGAAATCACCACAACCCCGGCAACTCTAACAATTTCAACCGTGCACCACCAAGTTCAACACTGCCCCGAGGACTGGAAATAATGTTGTGCCTGTTGCAGCAAAGGACATGTCGTAAGTGACTTGTTATGACTGTGTAAATAAGGGTCACTACTCCAATGAGTGCCCCAAGAAGAATGCCGCAGACCCCAATGCAAATGCCCCAGCTCAGCAGCAGCGTCGTGTTCAGCCTGGAAGAAGGTTTGCCCCAGGGAATTCGCTCAACTGCAACGGCCATCTTTTTCTCATGCATGCTGAAGAAGCCCAGGAAGCGCCAGACGTCGTGCTGGGTATGTTTTATGTTAATTCAGTACTTGCTAGAGTGTTGTTTGATTCTGGTGCATCGCACTCTTTTGTCACCGAAGAATTTGCATGCACTAGTTAGATTCAACCAACCAAACTGAAGAATGTTATGATTGTTCAAATCCTCGGTTCAACCACCAAAGCTAGGCAAATTTGCAAAGCCGTCCCTATCCGAATCCATGGCATAGATTTTTAGGCTAATCTGATAGTACTTGGAACTAAAGGTTTGGAAATAGTACTAGGAATGGACTGGATGTCCAAACATAAAGGATTAATTGACTGTTCCAAGAAAGCCATAACCATGACCAGTACAGCCGGAATACCAGTCGAGCATGTATCTGAAACCTTACCTCGTCAATTCAAGTGCAACAAGAGTATAGCCCAACCTACCATTGACCAAGTCCAAAAAGTCTGTGAATACCCCGATGTATTTCCAAATGTTTTGCCCGGTATGCCCCAGATCGGGATATCGAGTTTATCATCGAACTAATCCCCGGAACCGGACCCATAGCCCAGATACCATATAGTATGAACCCGTATGAACTAGCGGAAATGAAGAAGCAACTGAATGCCATGTTGGAAATTGGATTGATTCAACCAAGTGCATCACCATGGAGATCACCTATTTTGTTCGTGGACAAGAAGGATGGAGGTAACCGTTTGTGTACGGATTACCGGAAGTTGAATGATCTCACTATCAAGAACAAGTACCCCTTGCCAAAGAGAGAAGATTTGTTTGATCAGTTGATTGGTGCCAAAGTGTTTTCTAAGATTGATCTTAGAACATGCTATCATCAACTCAAGATTCGTGCAGAGGATATTCCCAAGACTGCCTTTACCACCAGATATGGATTATACGAGTATACTGTCATGTCTTTTGGATTAACCAATGCCCCCGCTTATTTCATGAATCTCATGAATAAGATTTTTATGGACTTCCTGGATATGTTTGTCGTTGTTTTCATCGATGACATACTGATTTATTCCAAATTAGAAGAAGAACATGAGCTACATCTAAGGACCATTCTTGGAACCCTTAGAGAGCATCAGTTGTATGCCAAGTTTAGCAAATGTGAATTCTGGTTACAGGAGGTAGGATTCCTCGGCCACATTGTATCAGCCGAAGGAATTGCCGTTGACCCTGCAAAGGTGAAAGATGTCGAAGATTGGCAAGCCCTAACCACTCAAACCCAAGTTCGTGCATTTCTCGGATTGGCGGGATACAACCGCAAGTTCGAAGAAGGATTCTCGAGTATCGCCAGACCCATGACCCAATTGCTGAAGAAGGACAAGAAGTTTGAATGGACGGACAAATGTGAAGCGAGTTTTCAAGAACTCTAGAGAAGATTGATTTCAGCCCCAATCTTAATCATGCCGGATATCACGAAGCCCTTTGACGTGTATTGTGACGCATCCAAGATCGGTCTCAGATGTGTGCTAATGCAAGAAGGCAAAGTTATATCTTATCTATCTCGACAACTGAAACAACATGAGCAAAAATTACCCAACCCATGACCTCGAACTCGCAGCCGTAGTTCTAGCCCTGAAGACATGGAGGCATTACTTGATGGGAAACCATTTTGAGATTTATTCAGATCACAAGAGCCTGAAGTATATATTCACTCAGAAGAAGCTGAATATGAGACAAAGAAGATGGATTGAGCTAATCAAGGATTACGACCTGGACATTCACTATCACCCCGATAAAGCCAATGTGGTAGAATATGCCCTTAGCAGATTGCCATGCCGCTTGAACTCCATGATTTTGAAGGAGCAACCAAGCTTGCACAAAGAAATGGAAGATTTCCGAATGGAATTAGTGAGTGAAGGATTTTTGGCTAGCATAGAACTTCAACCCACTTTGATCAGCTAGATCAAACAGGCGCAGAAAGGAAATGCTAGTATCACTAGAATCAAGCGTCGTATCGGTACAGGCAAAGTACCCGGATTTACGGAAGACGAAGAAGGAGTTCTATGGTACAAAGGACGACTTTGTGTACCAGCAGATTCTGAGTTGAAAGAAGTGATTCTGAAGGAAGCTCATGATACTCTATATTCTATCCATCCCGGAGGAACGAAGATGTATCAAGATTTGAAGGAGCAATTTTGGTGGCATAAGATGAAGAGAGAAATCGGAAGCTATATCGCCAAGTGTGATATATGTCAGAGAGTCAAGGCGGGACATCAAAGACCCGCTGGATTGTTGCAACCATTGCAGATTCCGGATTGGAAATGGGATTCCATTGGAATGGACTTTATCACCGGATTGTCTACTTCTAGTAGGGGAAATGACTCTATTTGGGTCATAGTGGACAGATTGTCCAAAGTCTCCCATTTCTTACCAGTCGAGACCACATATTAGAGTTCGAAGCTAGCGGAGTTATACATCGCTAGAATTGTCAGTTTGCACGGAGTCCCAAGAACATCGTATCGGATTGAGGAACTCAGTTTACCTAGAGATTCTGGAAGAAAGTCCAGGAAGGTTTAGGAACCCGACTAGATTTCAGCACCGCGTATCTCCCTCAGACCGATAAACAAATGGAGCGAGTAAATCAAATACTCGAAGACATGTTGAGAGCATGTGTGTTAGAGTATGGATCAAAATGGGAAGACTGTCCGCCGTTCGCAGAATTTTCATACAACAACAATTATCAAGCCAGTTTACAAATGGCCCAATTTGAATTCATGTATGGAAGGAAGTGTCGCACCCCTTTTAATTGGTCGTAAGTAGGAGAGAGTCAGATTTTTGGAGCCGACATCCTACGAGAAGCAGAAGAGAAGGTTCACAAGATCCGTGAGCACCTCAAGACCGCCCAGTCTAGACAGAAGAGTTACGCCGAGAAGAGACGTCGAGACCTCTCCTTCAATATAGGAGATTTTGTGTATATAAAAGTGTCGCCATTGAAGGGAATGCAATGTTTCCAGCTGAAAGGAAAGTTAGCCCCCAGATATATCGGCCCTTTCAAGATTCTGAACCGTCGAGGAGAAGTGTCGTATCAATTGGAACTACTCGAAGAGATGTCGGCCGTGCACAATGTGTTCCATATCTCATTACTTCGCAAGTGCCTCGAAGTTCCGGAGAAGACTGAAATGTTCAAGAATATTGATCACCAGACCATAGAAATCAACGATGACATGACCTATCCCGAATTACCCATCCATATTTTGGAAGAAGCTTTCAGAACTACCAGAACCCGAAGCATCAAGTTTCTCAAGATTCAGTGGAGCCACCACACAGAAGAGGAACCTACCTGGGAGCGTGAAGATCACATCAGGACGGAGTTTCCCGATCTCTTCAAATCCTAGGTAATCTTTTCGTCCTTTTTCAAATCTCAGGACGAGATTTTGTTTAAGGGGGAAGGTTTGTACCATCCCAAAAATACTAAACTTGGATCATCAAACTCTAATCATCAAATTTAGGGTTAACAAAAACTTTTCTAATTAAAAATATGAAAGCATTCATATGAGTGTGTATTAAAATTTGGATTCTTTTGAATTGCCATGGTTCTATGTTTCTTTGCTTGTAAAATGATTCTTAGGTGAAATAAACATCATCTAAACAATCCCCAAACTTTTCCCAAAGAAAAACAAGTCAAAATGAATAAATTAAGTGAATGGTCACTTTGGCCAAATTAACTCCCATGCCTACTTTGGCTATCTCTAATTTTCAAAACTCAACAGAAACATGTATGGATCTTTGCACCCCTTGTTAGTACTCATAATAAGGTACCAAGGCCCACTTTGTGATCATCCAAAAACATTCAAATGCTTAGTTTAAATGACAGTTTAATATTGAATCTATTTCATATGGGAAGATCCCACTATTTCAAAAACCACTCAAACAAGCTCAATTTTCAAAACCCAAGCATCCACAGAACCCTCAACACATGCCTAGCACACCCACCAAAAATCTTTTCAAAATTAAAAACTTAAGTTCATGCGGCCATTTCATCAAACAGATTGCAGATTCAAATCCACAAAATCAAAAACACTATGTTGAGCAGTGTTTTGGGCCAACCTTGTTCCCTCTCTAGATGCAACTAGTCCTTAGTAGATCATCTAGCTCATTTAACTATCCTTAGAAGAACTCTAAGCAAGCCTAGCCATCACTGGTGAGCATGCCGAGAGCAAACTTGCCACCCCGTTGTCGTTAGCGAGCTAGAGGCCACACTAGCCTCACCAACCTTGTCTAGGAGCTAGCCAGCACCCCACCGCCACTCCCTATCCCAGCCTCGAACAATGCTAGCCACTGGACCACACGCCCAGGCCATGCCAAACCTCTCTGCGAGCATGCCGAGAGCACGCCAGAGCGCCACCCTCGACACATGCCCACAGACCGCGCGCCTCCCTCGCCGCGTGCACGCGTGATCACCACCACCCCAGCAACCCAGCAGACACGCCCGTTCACCGCTGCGCAGACCACGCGCGCTGTGCGCAATCAAAACCTCCGTCGGACCAGCGCAGAGCACCGAAGCGTTCCGACCAATTAGTACCGCCCTCGCCTCGCCACCACGCCGTTGAGCTTCGCCAGGGAGCACATCATCGCCCCCTACCGTCGCCCACACCGATAGCTACCTATGCCGTCGAGCACAACGAGCTCATCTCACGCCCGTCGGTCCCCTCTCGCCACTATAAAAGGAGACAACCCCCGCTCGATTTATTCACACCAGTTCACTCCCCTCTCACCCAGAACCACCCCACCTCACTCCCGAAGCAAGGCGAGCAGCGCGTCGCCGGAATTTCACCGGAGCCCGCCGCTGCTGGAGAAGAAGGAAGCCATCGATCTGAGCCGCCCCAGGAGGAGCTGCCGGTGCTAGGAGAATCGCTGTAGTCGACTTCGTCGTTCGCCCGCATCGACGACCCTCACCTGAGCCCCGGTGAGGCTCCCACGACCCCCACTGAGCCGCTAGGGTTCGAGCTCGTCGGTGACTTGTTCATCGTCGACGACGACCCTCAGCCGTCGATCTTCATTCTAATCCAACGCACCACATCGCCCCATACCGCTTCGTGTTTTATGATCCACTGACCAGTAGACCCCCTGCTTGCGCCATGCATGGAGTGAGACTGGCCGCCCAATAACCCTTCCTCACAAGAGCCCAATCGTTTGAATTTAGCTTTTTCTATTTATATTCAAACTCAGTTCTGTACCTAGTTTCAAAAATCAACCCAGCTCAATTCAGTGAACCAAATTGCATGAAACCAATTTTGTTAGAAAGGTATTGAAATGCTTAATCCAAGCCCGTTGGATTCAAATCATTTGGATCTGTATATCAACCCTGGTAAAAATAACAAGTCAGAAGCTTTTCTGCATTCAAACATTTTTCAAATTTCAACCATAATAGATTTTGAGTTGATTCTAACTCTCAAAAATCACATTTAACCATACCTTTGAGAATATATAAAAACATATGGGTTACTTACATAAGTGTTCAAGTAATAAAAGCATGCCACATAGGCATTTCTAGTCACTTTAATTATTTAAAATAAAAAGGTTAAACCTTATTAAATTGTGACACCACTTTAAATCACATTCCCATGTACTGAAATATGTGGTGATGACATGTGTCAACATGATCCCATGTTTGAGTTGGAGAATATTAAATCTTAAGTAGATTTTCAATGAGTAGAAATTACTTTTCTAAAAATAAATAAATAATGCAAATGCTTTAATCTTGAATGTTAGTGATGATGGTAGATCATCTATAGAACCCCTTTGTGTGATGATTGAAAGTAGTTAAGTATTGTTTGGTGATTGTGTACCTCGTATTTATTTATAGACGCTAGTACCGACCAAGGATACGAGGAGGAAGGAGGATACTACGAAGAAGAAGCCGATGATAACTTCAACCACTGCTCTGCACAAGGCAAGACAATACTTGCAAGCTATTAACTTAGCAAGCCTAATACTACTAGTTGATTGAGCAAGCTAACACTTGCAATTATGAAAGTTAGATAACCTATGCAATGCACTAAGCATGCTTGGTTATTCATATTTGAGGATACCCCCTCCTAGTCTTACTTGCAAGATTTCTACTTTATTTCCTTATCAAAGTTATTTCTTAGAGTTTACTTAAGTAACTTGTAGATTCTAGGAAGATAATTGAAGGTTGCATAAAGAGCATTAAATTTGGCCTAAGCTAGATAATCTTGATGTCATCCTAAGGCATGAGATTGTACTTAGTTAAACTCCACTTGTTTACCACCCCTCATTAGTACTCACCCCCCCACACACTTGTATATGCTAGTGCTAAGCATAAAACTTGATCAACTTTAGATGGGAATACTTGGTGAAAATGGTTATGAAAACCTTAGAATGATGAGTCATTCTACTGAGATGTTTTGACATGTGTTCCCGAACATCAGATGATTCTGATGATGAAAATGTTGAGGCATGAACCTTAGCCCCTTTATAAAACTGATGGTTGTCTAGATGCGATAACATTCCAATTTTACCGTACAACCACAATACCCGAAGATTGGGTAGGGCTTGACTGGAAACTTATATACTTTAGTATGGGTTCCCTCATGGCCAAGGTCTGAGCTGAGGCTACCTTGTGAAGATTGTACACATGTGCAGTACCTAAGATGACAGTTGGTCATGGTTGGGAGGCCAAACTCATAGGAAAGGTGCTTATATTAGGGCGTGTAATTGAAAGGTTAGGATTGATTATCCGCATACTGAGTATGGTAAATTCAGGATTTGTTCCTGACGGATGTATCGAATGTTGTGGTGAAAGTGTACAATCTCTGCAGAGTGTCAAACTATTCGAATAGCCGCGTCCGCGGTTATGGACAGTTGGAGTGGCCATAGTGTTCCCCCATCAGATGTTTTCAAAATGACTTATGAAATGAATTGAGATTTTGACTTGACCACAACAGATTTGTGATATGAAATTCAAGTCCCAATTAGGTGATATAGAACTTCAACTAGCTTTCTTGCTTCTGAACTTAGTAGAGGTAATTCTGGCTTTTTGCAAAACAACCCTAGAGCTTAGTGTCATATTACAAAAACCCCCCTTCACTTGTTAGTATTAGTTTGCGAGTACTTAAAGAGTACTCATGGCTTTTTCCCTGGCTATTCCGTGGCCAGACTATGAAGAGGAGTACCAGAATGAAGGACCCCAGGAAGGTTACGACCACTAGGATCATCTCCCATCGTCAGCATTGCCTGTGACCCCGAAGATGGAGTTCACCTACGCTACCTTTATTATTACGTATTTCCGCTGCTTGAATTGTATTAAGAACTGGATCATGAGATCCTTATTTGTGTAAGACCTTATGTATGGTTTGTAATGGATGATGTAGTGTGATATCCAAATCTGTTATGTCTCGCAAAAATGGTAATCCTGGGATTGCGATGTATGGCATAACAGGCATCTGGGATTAAAAATCTGGGTGTTGACACTCATGATCCTACGAGATTTGAATGGGCATTACAACAATATACATAGACCGCCATCCAACTGCATCTATGACTATTGATCCACCTTCAGGTTATCATCCGAACCCCCTCCAGTATTAAGTTGCAAGCAACGGATAACTGCTTTAAGCAAGGTGTGTAAAGTAAATAATACACTTCCATGAACAAGAGATCGTTGTTTTCTCCCTAGTAGCAAGAGCACATATACAACCTTAGAGATTTCTGTCACTTCCCAGATTAAATAGAGGCATGAACCCACTATCGATCATAAATACTCCCTCTTGAAGTCACTAGCATCTACCTGGCCAAGATAGCTACTAGAAACGAAGAGCATGCAACATCTCAAACAACATAGACGTGATAGAATCAATAAGATAGAATCATTAACCAATCTGACATAGTAATCTTAATTTCCATCAGATCCCCACAAACACAACATGCATGATTATAAATAGATGATCTTGATCATGAACAGAGCTCACAAGATCTAAACATGGTAGCACAAAAGAGGAGAAACAACCATCTAGCTACTACATGGACCCGTAGTCCAAGGTGGAACTACTCACGCATCATACCAGAGGCTGGCATGGTGATGAAGAAAGCCTCCAGGATGATCTCTCCCCTCCAGCAGGGTGCCAGAAAGAGCTTCAGATCCCCCTAATCTAGGGACGATGGTGGCGGCGGATACGAATTGTTTCGTGGAATATTGATCGGCTACTTAAGGTTTATGTATCGGGGGCTTCTTATAGGCGAAGAGGGAGGCCAAGGCCTGGCCGGCAGCGGCCAGGGTGTGGCCCCCTCGAGGCCCTCCTCTGTCTCGTCTTCTGGCTCCGTGTTCCCCACGGTAAAATATTGACTTTGGCTTTTGTCTCGTCCAATTCTGAGAATATTCATTTTCTGACCTTTCTGGAACCAAAAACAACAGAAAACAGGCAACTGGCACTATGGCAACTTGTTAATAGGTTAGTCCTAGAAAACGAATAAAAAACACCTCAAGGTGTAGACAAAGCAAAGCAAAGTAGATACTAAACAAGTATGGAATATAAAAAATTATAGTTACATTTACAACGTATCAAGCATCCTCAAGCTTAACTCCTTCTCATCCTCAAGTAGGTAAGTGATAAAAAGGAATAATTTTTTAGGTGACATGTTGTAGAGGTCCCAACCTTTAATAAGGTAGAGATCCCTGTGTTTACAATGCTAGTCCCTGGATCAATAGCTAGCATCCACAATTAAGATGTAATATCAAGAAACAAAGTCATATTACAACTTTATAACCAGGAGTAAAATAATCCATTACATCTTACATAGCTCATTTAGCTGTCTCATTTCAATGCAGCAGAAATAACAATAGCATGGAGTCCTTCATATTCAAAGTGCCACAGGCAAACATGTTGGTTGTAGACTTGTAATCCTAATCAACATACTTCACTAACATCAAACAAACCTGCAACATAATAAGTTACAGGCACAAGGGTCAATACATTTGAATTGTATTGGCAAGTGATACTATGGTAGTATAGTGGAGTCTATCATCTATATGCATTTGGCTAAGTGGAGTTTAGGCTTGCTTTGCTCAAAATAGATTTTTCCTTATCATTTGAAAACACTAAGTTTTTGCTTTTCAAAAACACCTAAGGAACCACCAATAGAAATTGGTGAACCTTCACCCTTGTTCAACCACAAGTTTTAACTTAGAAAATTGGGATGAGGAGATTCTTGATAGCTTCTATGTCTTGATGCTCAAATTGTCCAATACCAGGGACATGGCTAAGTACTTAGATTCTTCCATTTTCAGAGGTTGTGCACTTTCCCCACAAGACATGATTTTCACCAAGACAAGACCTTTCAGAAGCCTTCCCTTAGACCAAAATGGACGCGCTCCAAACCTATCATTCCCCTACCACCAACTATCCATTTGGCTAAGTTATTGCAACCTATATGATCCAGGTAGATCCCATAATGCCATGTGGCTGCACTAGAAGCTTCTTAACATTTGGCATCTCAAATCCCTTTGTTCCTGGGTGGCAATCCACAAGTGAGATACACAAGGTAAACCATAGAAATAGGCCTTGTGTAACCACTCAACCAAAAACTACCAAGCAATTACCATTCCACCCAGGTGTTTCATTAACTTAGTTGTTTTATTAAACAAAACCATAAGTCAAAGAATTAACAATATTTTCCATAGTGTGATTATATTCCACCCTTGGTTGCTATTAGCTATGCTAAGCATGGCAATGAAAATTATCCTAACTTAAAGGAAATTTTAACATTTCTACAACTATTAGGATTTCCCAAGCATAGCATATAGATACTTAGCAAAATAATCATGCAAGTCCTATACAAAATATTTCTAATGCATAGGTAAAAATATTGGGATAAAAACATGAAGCACCACTTGACTTTTTGGTAGAGATTATAAGTTCACTCCTTGATCTTTGCAATAGTCACACTATTCAAATGTCACTACAATTCAATCAAGCAGGGTACAATTTCAATCTACCATTCAAGCAATCATCACATGGAATAATAAAGCAAAGCAATGCATGCAAGCATGCAAAAGATTGTTTTATTTGGAAAAGTGGTTTCTAATGGGTTATAAACATTTGAAAACACCTATTGGTCATTTACAAAAGTGGTAGAACCATTTGATATCAAGTTAATGAAAAATGGCCACTTTAAGTCATTTTTGTTTGTTAGAAATGGTTCAAACCAAAGTAATATTTTCTAGTGTTTAACAAATACAATTTAAACACAAATGTTAGTGTTTTTTGGTCAAGTGTTCAATATTAAAACCATTTGCAAAAGTTTTCACCGTAAACCATTTTTATACCAAAACAATATTTTATGTTGTTTGAAAATGCCTTTAGCAAAGCAATAATTTTTTATAGGGTTCACCAAATATATTTTTAAATCTCAAAACTTGGCGTTTAGGGTCAGAGAGTTTAATCCAAATCATTTCCCAAAGGTTTTTCTCCAAAAAGCATTTTTAACTTATAAACAATATTTTCATTTGACTAGAAATGCTCTAATTCAAAGATATATTTTTTTTAACTTCAAAAAATACAATTTTAAATCCACAAGTTGGTTTCTATGGTCAGTAGGTTCAAAACAATCCATTTGCCAAAGATTTTACCATAAAAATATTGTTAGAATAATTTTTATATTCAAAATATACCTACACAAGTTTCTGCAAAAACGACCACTTTAACAGAAGCAATGTACTAAAAAAATGCATAGTTGGAAAGTACTTGTTTTGCTGATTCCATTGATATAAAATTTGCAAAATTTGGACGTGTAGAATTAAAGTTACGAATTTTACAAGTTTGCATATCTAATAGATCAAATTCTTGTTTTCAAAACAAATCGCAGGCCACGCGTCGTGTTCTGATTGGTTGGTACCGCTTCGGTTGGATCGGCCTCTCCAGTGTGTTGGATTAAATTGAAATCATGCGGCTCAGGTTCAACCATACCTCTTCGAGTTATGATCAATCGTAAGAAATGGATCAAGATCCAACGGCCTAAAACAACTAACCCTAAACTGGCGGTGCTAGCGGCGGTGGTTGTCAGCGGTGCGGTCAGACAGCGACAGAGCCAGCGATTTAGGAAGCAAGGGAGACAGAGGAGTAGCTCACCAGAATCGCCGTGGCGAGTAGATGCTCAAGGTGGTCTTCACCGTCGAAGGGGTGCTCGGGGTGGACGACAATTGCTTGCCGGAGTTGCCTTCGGGCTCGGGCGCGGTCAGACAGTGTCGGCGGCAACGCTACAGTGTGCGCTAAAAAAACATAGGCGTCGTTAGGTGCGCACGAGGGTCGCGAGACTGGGAGCATCAGAGAGAGGGAAGGGCTCGGTCGGGGTTTACATGGAGAGCTCGTCGGAAAAGTGACAGACGGCGGCGACATGCTGTCGTCATGGTTGCCGTCGATGTGGAGCACGCGCGGGCGAGTGGAGGCTATGGAGAGGTTCGCCAGGTGACGGGGAATGCGTTCGTGTGGTCGAGGGGGAGAGGGGCGACGGTGGCTGGCCGGAATCTTCGCCGGAGGGCGTCGGAGGCAGTGGCGGTGCGATCCATAATGGGAGCAGCCTGGGGGCGGAAAGAAATTGGGGATTGAGGGGAAAGCAGCGGAGAGGATAGGCGATTAAGTACGCATGGTTGCGGGGAGGATTAACGGAGGAATTAACGCGAATTGATGTTGTCTTCATTGGCCAGAAATGGCGAAGGAGGAACTGGGGGCGGGGTCATCGCGCGGGTGAGGAAGAGAAGACTGGCAGGTGGGGCAACATCGTCAGCGAGTGAGAGAGAGGGGAGGTGGGGTCCGATCATCATCAACTCTGCGGGTGGAAATCTGGGTGCGAAACGTTTTTCCTCCGGGAGGGGGAGATGGGCTAGCTGGGCCAGTGGGCTGGGCTTGCTTGCTGGCCGGGCTGGCTGCTTTCTTTTTTTTGTTCTGTTTCTTTTTCTTTTTCCATTTCTATTATTCTGTTTTGATTTTTATTTAAATAATTCAAACACTAATTGAATTCAAACTTTTGCCAAACCATGAATATATTTTAATAATGTTTAATAACATATTCCAAAGTCCATTTTGGAATAATTCTTTTATTCTTTTAGGTTCTATTATTAAATTTAAAAATAGTTATTTGTTTTTATTTCAAATAGGATTTAATTATGTTTTAAAACTCTATTTGAATTCCAAATTTTACCAAACCTTTTTTAGTAGGCTTTATTTATACAAAATAATTTTACTTTGAAATATTATTTTTAAAACACTTTAATATGTTTTAATGTTTATTTAAGAAGGAAAATGCTTTTACTTAAATGAAATTGGATATAATAAATCCTCAAAATTTTATTTAAATAATCCTTTACTCTTTTATTTAACAAAAATATTTTATTTTATTTTCTTGGCTAAGTTTTAATTTGGCTCTTTAAAATAGTCCTTATTTATTATTTCTTCCTTTTTCTTATAAAATCCATATCTTTTTATTTAAGGATCCAAAAAATGGTGATTCCTACTTGTAAAATTTTTATTTAATATTTGTTTATCCTTTTAAATCTCTTTAGGATTATTTACTCACCATTTGGTATGGATTTTAGATAGGAGCTTTATTAGCTTTGGAAATTTAATTTCCTGGTCTTACTAAATTCATAAGATTTTATCTATGGTCCCAAATTGAATGAAATCAATTTATATGGTTTATAATATTTCTATTTATCATTCTTGATCATTTATAAATGTTTGTTGACAAATCTTTATATGGATCAAATCCATAATCTTAGAGATAACTTGGAAATGTATTTCTTCCATTAGGGTTTTAGGGTTTTGGTTTATTTTCCAAATGTTTAAATTTCAAGATGCATTTATGAAGAATGCATTTCACTTGATTTGAATTTAGTTGGATTCAAACATTATTCAAAGATTGTTCAAGATGGGATTTTAAGTTTCCACTTAGAAACAAAAAGTTTCTTTTCACCCTAAATTTCAACAATTATTTATTTCGTTTATTTATTTTTGAAATTCCAAAATTTGGAAAAATTTGGGATGTGACAGGCTACCACCCTTAAAAGAAATCTCGTTCCGAGATTTCAGAAAGATAGGGGTTACAAGTTGGCTCAAAGCAACTAGGGTACTACCACCCTTAAACTTTTTCCACTAGATTACTTCTTGGCTTGCTTGGGATCTTGATGAAACTTCTCTGGGCAAACATCTGCATAGTGTCCTTTGTTTCCACACTTGAAATAGGTGACAAGGCTGAGATCCTTCATAGGCTTGTTTACTCTGTGCTTCATCTTTTCTGGACAATTGCTTGCATAATGTCCTTGGTCACCACAATTGTAACATGTGACAAGGTTGAGTTCTTCACGTATCTTCTATGGACAAGTTGATACATAATGGCCTAGCTCTTTGCAGTTGTTGCACCACACTTGGCTAATTTCCTTATACTTCTTCTTCTCTGGACATTCATTGGCATAGTGTCCCATCTCTTTGCAATGGCCACACTGCACTTGGCTTTTGTCCTTCTTCTTCTTCTTCTTGGGTTTCTCCAAAGCTAGGAGTTCTTCTAGTTCATGCTCTTCATATCTCACCTCAAAGGTGGGAAAGTCTCCTGGTCTCCTTAATCTTTTTCTTGGATAATACATATGTTTCCTCTTTTGTCCATCAAGGTGAGTCATATTGCATGGAGGTGCAAGCTGAGATTTTCCTTTGTCTTCATCCTTCTTGGTAGAAGTTGTTCCCCCATGGGGGTTTACAAACTGTTGATGCACTCCACCTTGTTTCCTTTGTTGAACTATGGAATAGATGGGGCATTGGATAGGGACATGATTATTTCCTTCATATAGGAAACAAGTAGCTTGAGATGTGGGGCATTGATTAGTTGGATGTTTCTCTTCACAATTTGGGCATTGGTGTTCATGCTCTTTGGAAGTGTGATCCATGTCTCCACAAATATTGCAAGCTTTAGTTCCTTCTATAATATCATCCTTGACATCGTTGTTGTCACAAACTCCTTGGAAAGGGTTGTCTCCCATGTTGATCATTTAACTTGTCACCTTTTGCATCAATTGGGTTTGTGTTTCCAAAAACCTTTGCATGGTTGGGTCTAACTCATTGTTGTTGGGTAAAAACTGAGTTGTCACTTGGTTCAACTGGGTTTGGGTTACTATGAGTTCTCTCATGTGCATCTCTTGGCTGTTGTTGTCACCATCCTTGACGTGGGAGTTTCTTGGAGTAGTCATCTGTTTGGGTTGGATTGAGATTAGAATAGGCAAAAGATTTTTAAGGAAGAATTCTAATCACACACATCACAATTCACACAAGAAATGTGCAAGCAATCACAAACAAACAATCCACTCAAACAACAAGTTTCAAGCACATTTTTAGGCAACAAAATATTTTTGATACACCACATAAGTTGGTGGGTTTGATCTAAACTAAATATGGTGGTCCAACTATATGGTTCATTTGAGATTCATTCCATTCGTCTTGGTTGCTTCTTCATGAACAAGATCTTTATATCCTTGGAGAATTTTGTGTCTTGGTCACAACTTCAAAGGTGATGATGGTTTCTTCTAAGTTGTGTTTCCTTAGTCTTCAAGTCTTAAGTAATATTTCTTGTTTCACTTGTAGTCCTTTAGTGATATCCAAATTGAAGTCCTTGGTGAAGATAAAGTTGAGGCCTTTGATGGTGTTGAAGTTGAATTTATTTGAGTTGGTGAAGTCCTTTGCTCATGGTTGAGGTCTTGTCCATGGTTGAGGTCCTTTTCCATCAAGTTGAAATAGAAGAGATGTAGAATCAAAACCAAAATGGTTGAGGAAAGAGTTTACAAGATTGTTTGTAAATAAGTTTTGGAACAAATACAACTCCTATTTTTCTAAGGGGTTTTGTCCAATCCTAGGGTTACAATCCTACAGGCAACACAGTGCTCTGATACCATCTATAGAGGTCCCAACCTTTAATAAGGTAGAGATCCATGTGTTTACAATGCTAGTCCCTGGATCAATAGCTAGCATCCATAGTTAAGATGTAATATCAAGAAACAAGGTCATATTACAACTTTATAACCAGGAATAAAATAATTCATTACATCTTACATAGCTCATTTAGCTATCTCATTTCAATGCAGCAGAAATAACAATATCATGGAGTCCTTCATCTTCAAAGTGCCACAGGCGAACATGTTGGTTGTATACTTGTAATCCTAATCAACATACTTCACTAACATCAAACAAACCTGCAACATAATAAGTTACAGCCACAAGGGTCAATACATTTGAATTGTATTGGCAAGTGATACTATGGTAGTATAGTGGACTCTATCATCTATATGCATTTGGCTAAGTGGAGTTTAGGCTTGCTTTGCTCAAAATAGATTTTTCCTTATCATTTGAAAACACTAAGTTTTTGCTTTTCAAAAACACCCAAGGAACCACCAATAGAAATTGGTGAACCTTCACCCTTGTTGAACCACATGTTTTAACTTAGAAAATTGGGATGAGGAGATTCTTGATAGCTTCTATGTCTTGATGCTCAAATTTTCCAATACCAGGGACATGGCTAAGTACTTAGATTCTTCCATCTACAGAGGTTGTGCACTTTCCCCACAAGACTTGATTTTCACCAAGACGGGACCTTTCAGAAGCCTTCACTTAGAACAAAATGGACGCGCTCCAAACCTATCATTCCCCTACCACCAACTGTCCATTTGGCTAAGTTATTGCAACCTATATGATCCAAGCAGAGCCCATAATGCCATGTGGATGCACTAGAAGCTTCTTAACATTTGGCATATCAAATCCCTTTGTTCCTGGGTGGCAATCCACAAGTGAGATACACAAGGTAAACCATAGAAATGGGCCTTGTGTAACCACTCAACCAAAAACCACCAAGCAATTACCATTCCACCCAGGTGTTTCATTCACTTAGTTGTTTTATTAAACAAAACCATAAGTCAAAGACTTAACAATATTTTCCATAGCGTGATTATATTCCACCCTTTGTTGCTATTAGCTAGGCTAAGCATGGCAATGAAAATTATCCTAACTTAAAGGAAATTCTAACATTTCTACAACTACTAGGATTTCCCAAGCATAGCGTATAGATACTTAGCAAAATAATCATGCAAGTCCTATACAAAATATTTCAAATGCATAGGTACAAATATTGGGATAAAAACATGAAGCACCACTTGATCTTTGCAATAGTCACACTCTTCAAATGTCACTACAATTCAATCAAGCAAGGTGCAATTTCAATCTACCATTCAAGCAATCATCCCATGGAATAATAAAGCAAAGCAATGCATGCAAGCATGCCAAAGATTGTCTTATTTGGAAAAGTGGTTTCTAATGGGTTATAAACATTTGAAAACACCTATTGGTTATTTACAAAAGTGGTAGAACCATTTGATATCAAGTTAGTGAAAAATGGCCACTTTAAGTCATTTTTGTTTGTTAGAAATGGTTCAAACCAAAGTAATATTTTCTAGTGTTTTACAAATACACTTTAAACACAAATGTTAGTGTTTTATGGTCAAGTGTTCAATAGTAAAACCATTTGCAAAAGGTTTCACCTATAAACCATTTTTATACCAAAACAATATTTTTTGTTGTTTGAAAATTCCTTTAGCAAAGCAATAATTTTTTATAGGGTTCACCAAATGTATTTTTAAATCTCAAAACTTGGTGTTTAGGGTCAGAGATTTTAATCCAAATCATTTCCCAAAGGTTTTTCTCCAAAAAGAAATTTTAACTTATAAACAATATTTTCATTTGACTAGAAATGCCCTAATTCAAAGATATATTTTTTTTAACTTCACAAAATACAATTTTAAATCCACAAGTTGGTTTCTATGGTCAGTAGGTTCAAAACAATCCAGTTGCCAAAGATTTTACCATAAAATATTGTTAGAATAATTTTTATATTCAAAATATACCTACACAAGTTTCTACAAAAACAACCACTTTAACAGAACCAATTTACTAAAAAAATGCATAGTTGGAAGGTACTTGTTTTGCTGATTCCATTGATATAAAATTTGCAAAATTTGGACGTGTAGAATTAAAGTTATGAATTTTACAAGTTTGCATATCTAATAGATCAAATTCTGGTTTTTAAAACAAATAGCAGGCCACGTGTCGTGTTCAGATTGGTTGGTACCGCTTCGGTTGGATCGTCCTCTCTGGTGCGTTGGATTAAAGTGAAATCGTGCGGCTCAGGTGGCGGTGCTAGCGGCGGTGGTTGGCAGCGGCGCGGTCAGACGGCGGCGGAGCCGGCGATTTAGGAAGCAAGGGAGATAGAGGAGTAGCTCACCAGAATTGCCGTGGCGAGTAGATGCTCAAGGTGGTCTTCACCATTGAAGGGGTGCTCGGGGTGGACGGCAATTGCTCGCCGGAGTTGCCTTCGGGCTCGAGCGCGGTCAGACGGTGTCAGCGGCAACGCTACGGTGTGCGCTAAAACAAAAGAGAGGCGTCGTTAGGTGCGCACGAGGGTCGCGAGCCTGGGAGCATCAGAGAGAGGGAAGGGCTCGGTCAGGGTTTACCTAGAGAGCTCGTCGGAAAATTGACAGACGACGGCGACGTGCTGTCGTCGTGGTTGTCGACGATGTGGAGCACGCGCGGGCGAGTGGAGGCTACGGATAGGTTCGCCAGGTGACGGGGAATCCGCTCGTGTGGTAGAGGGGGAGAGGGGCGATGGTGGCTGGCCGGAATCTTCGCCGGAGGGCGTCGGAGGCAGTGGCAGTGCGAGCCAGAATGGGAGTAGCCTGGGGGCGGAAAGAAACTAGGGATTAAGGGGAAAGGAGCGGAGATGAGAGGCGATTAAGTACGCGTGGTCGCGGGGACGAATAATGGAGGAATTAACGCGAATTGATGCTATCTTCATTAGCCAGAAACGACGAAGGAGGAACTGGGGGTGGGGTCGTCGCGCGGGTGAGGAAGAGAAGACTGGCAGGTGGGGCAACGTCGTCAGCGAGTGAGAGAGATGGGAGGTGGGGTCCGGTCATCATCGACTCTGCGGGTCGAAATCTGGGTGCGAAACGTTTTTCCTGCGGGAGGGGGAGATGGGCTAGCTGGTCCAGTGGGCCAGGCTTGCTGCTTTCATTTTTTTTGTTCTGTTTCTTTTTCTTTTTCCATTTCTATTATTCTATTTTGATTTTTATTTAAATAATTCAAACACTAATTGAATTCAAACTTTTGCCAAACCATGAATATATTTTAATAATGTTTAATAACATATTCCAAAGTCCATTTTGGAATAATTCTTTTATTCTTTTAGGGTCTATTATTAAACTTAAAAATAGATATTTGTTTTTATTTCAAATAGGATTTAATTATGTTTTAAAACTCTATTTGAATTCCAAATTTTACCAAACCTTTTTCAGTAGGCTTTATTTATACAAAATAATTTTACTTTGAAATATTATTTTTAAAACACTTTAATATGTTTTAATATTTATTTAAGAAGGAAAATGCTTTTACTTGAATGAAATTGGATATAATAAATCCTCAAAATTTTATTTTAATAATTCTTTACTCTTTTATTTAACAAAAATATTTTATTTTATTTGCTTGGCTAAGTTTTAATTTGGCTCTTTAAAATAGTCCTTATTTATTATTTCTTCCTTTTTCTTATAAAATCCATATCTTTTTATTTAAGGATCCAAAAATGGTGATTCCTACTTGTAAAAAATTTATTTAATATTTGTTTATCCTTTTAAATCTCTTTACGATTATTTACTCACCATTTGGTATGGATTTTAGATAGGAGCTTTATTAGTTTTGTAAATTCAATCTCCTGGTCTTACTAAATTCATAAGATTTTATCTATGGTCCCAAATTGAATGAAATCAATTTCTATGGTTTATAATATTTCTATTTATCATTCTTGATCATTTATAAATGTTTGTTGACAAATATTTATATGGATCAAATCCATAATCTTAGAGATAACTTGGAAATGTATTTCTTCCATTAGGGTTTTAGGGTTTTGGTTTATTTTCCAAATGTTTAAATTTCAAGATGCATTTATGAAGAATGCATTTCACTTGATTTGAATTTAGTTCGATTCAAACATTATTCAAAGTTTGTTCAAGATGGGATTTTAAGTTTCCACTTAGAAACAAAAAGTTTCTTTTCACCCTAAATTTCAACAATTATTTATTTCATTTATTTATTTTTCACATTCCAAAATTTGGAAAATTTTGGGATGTGACACATGCACCATCAAAATCAAGATCAAAACAGTTGCAAGCATTGAAAGCTGGGATCAAAGTACTCTAAACATGATCATGAAAGAAGAAGTTCTAACAGTAAGACAAAGTAACTATGCATGCAACATGAAAGGTTACAAACAAAGATCATGAATAACAATGCATTGAAAGATGTTTGTTTTATTTCACATATAAAAAACATAGAGTGACATTCAGCTTGTCCATCATGGAGTAGCAAATAAATGCATAGGACACCTTCAAAGTTCATAAGAGTGACTAGATACAAATAGTTCAAGAGCAAGCAATATCAACAATATGAATCAATCAATAAGTTTTGGGACAATGCACATAGAAATAAGAATGAAAACTATGCTCTCTTAATTGGTGCCTAAGGATAGAAGCTGGAGACTCAATATAAAAGTGGAAGAAAGGCCCTTCATAAGGGAAGCAGGGATTTTAAGTCTCATAAAGAGCTTCTAAAAATTATGGTACTTGTTAGCTTTCAGCTCTCATTGCCCATATAATAAGCATCTTTAAGTGATTAAGGTTAAAGTGAACAAACTATGGAATATATGCTTGACAAAGTATAAGTTGGCAATCTCATGATCCTTGAGTACGAGGGCCACTCCTCATGCTACTCAACTTTAGTCACCGGTAAGTTCGTGTCATAGTAAGTACATGTGTATCATAGATAACCGCCAACAAGGTACCCCTTGCACATGATACAGGAGCTATCCCATATCAAAATGACAAGGCAAGCAGACCGTGATTAGGCATGGCTTAGGCTAGCATCCTAGGCATTTCTATAACACACATACATAACTCCATGGACTTACAAGCTCCCCTTTTATTTCACACCGACAACATCCGCAAACAAAAGAGCATGATATCAACTGGGTACAATGTACAAGTGCAATGTTGAAAGCATTCCCCATGATAGCATGGTTCTGCAAATCCCAACGTATAAGTGCAAGCATATACAACATAGATGACACAATGGTTCAAGTTTATTTCGGGACAATAAAAAAAAGTGAGTGAGACCTTTAATCACTAATTTTCACATAACAAAATGACTTTTTAATTGGAAGGTAGATAAAACAAGAATATAATTGGAATGGTGTAACACGCCATGCATAGGAATTTATAGTGGACACTTTGGAATAATTTGGTTTCTTTGAATTAGGTGGAGGCTAGCAAAAGACTGGGAGCGACCAACTAAGAGAGCAATAATGGCCATAATCATGCAAAGCGACAAAACATTACTAATCAAAGCATAATATGGTAACACAAGTCAAAAACTAAATGATCATAGAGGCTATGGTGACTGGTTCATAGTCATAACATGATGTGAGCATGTGCCAAGTCAACCCAAACAAAGCATCAAACGAGAATACCACAATACTATGCTTTTGTATGCTAAAACAACGCATGATTCTTTCAAGGTACATTAATCAATCCTAATTGTTTGGAAGAAGTCATGCTATAGAAATAATCACTAAGCATAAGGTCAAAACAACATCTAGTATAACATGATAAAGTCTAAGTCACAGTCAAAGCAAGCTCCTCCTGTACTACTCAAGCAAGAACTTTCTAATCCTTTCCAACACCAATCAACTTATTTGAAACAACATGGAGAAAATGGGGGTCCAACTAATTTATTCAAGAAAACTAAGCAAACGAAAACCAAAAACGAAAACTAAGACGCTCCCAGAACAACACAACTGCGCTTTAAACAATAAAAACAAAGTGTCTAGAAAGACCTGAGATTTTTATTGATGAAGAAGGGGATGCCTTGGGCATCCCCAAGCTTTGACGCTTGTACCTCTTGAATATTTCTTGGGGTGGCACGAGGTGGCATTCCCCAAGCTTGATCTTTTGTCCATTCTTCATCTCATTACATCATTCTTTCCTTACACCTAAAAATTTTCCTTAATACAAAACTTCACACAATCTTCATTAGCAACATTAGTGCATTCAAAAGATAATAGACCTTTGGGTTTAGTTTCAAAACAGCAAAACTTTCACTAAAGACACAAGATACTGTAGCAATTCCCTCAAAAAGCTCAATTTCCCAAAAATAACCCAAAAAGGAATCAATAAGAAGCAAATGCAAATAATGGCAGAAATCTGTCAAAACAGACCAGCAGGTAGAAACCGATTTTTTCGAAGACCTTATGTTGCTCAAATCAAAATGTGTTAAACTAAAAAAATTATCTAACAACCTGGGGGACTTATTCAAAACATTACAGCTCAATCCGACTTACAGAGATTTTCCCAGAATTTTTACAGTGGAGCACAAAAATCTGTTTCGGGACAGCAACTCCCCAAATCTTACTTCCCTCTCATTAGAGCTTATTCTTGTCACAAAAATCAAACAAAAAGGATAAGCAGAGGTTATTATAGAAGTAATAACTTCCAAAACTCAATAAAACTATTGGGTTATCTCCCAAGAAATACTTTTCTATAACGCCTTTAAGTTAGGAACAAGAAGCAAGAATCAAGTATTTTCAAATGAAGAAGCATTAACATCAAACCTTGCTTTCAAAGGAGGAGAAAAAGGCAACTTATCTGTCCTCATAGGGAAGTGTTCAATACCTTTCATGAATGGAAATTGATATTTAATGGTGCCTTCTTTCATATCAGTGATGGCACCAACAGTTCTAAGAAAAGGTCTTCCCAAAGGAATAGGACAAGAAGCATTGTATTCAACATCCAAGATGTAGAAATGAATAGGGACATATGCATTGTTAACCATAATAAGAACATAATTAACACTCCCCATGAGTTTCTTTTTAGCATTATCATCAAGTGGGACATCCAAATAGCAATCCTGCAGAGGTGGCAAGTCAAGCTTTTCATAAATCTTTCTAGGCATAATAGAGACACTAGAACCAAGGTCACATGAAGCTTTGAGATCAAAGTCATTCACTTTCATATTAATGATGGATTCCCAACTATCTTTTACTTTCCTATGAATAGAGGCTTTGTGTTTCAACTTCTCTTCCTTAATTTTAATAAGAGCATTTGTAATGTGTTTGGTGAAAGCCAAATTCATACCACTAACATTAGGACTTCTAGCAAGATTTTGTAGGAACATAATCACTTCACCAATATTGCAACCATCAAGATCAAAATCAAACTTAGCATTACTGGTACTAGACTCATTGGGTTTAGGAATTGTGGTAGGAGGAATAGGGACTTATTGTGGTTTGGTGGCATCCATATTGGTAGTGGTAATAGTACACACACTATTGTTTCTAGCAATTTCAGCATCTCTTTCCCATTTAGCATGTAGTTGATCTAACAATCTAACATTTTCATCAATAGTAACTTGTATGGCATGGGTGGCAGCAAAGGTACTTTCCAAGGTTCCAGGTTAATTAGCCATTTTATTAATTAAAGAGGACTGTGATTCAGACAAAGATAAAATATTTTTCTCAGCACTCAAATTTTTTGATTGTAAACTAGGAATTTCCATATTCAAATTTTCAAGTTGATGACTAATATTTTTCAAGATAACATATTGTTCTTCCATAGTTTTAGTGGATATTTTTTTCTTCTCATATTTTATTTGCATGAAGTTTTTAGTGGATCTTTCAACTTCTAGAATCCTATCTTCACTAGGCATTCCAGATCTACCATGATAAGTATTGGCATTATTAGGAGGATAAGGCCTATAGTTATTAACATAAGTGTTGTTGCCAAAATTATTATTCCTAATGAAGTTCATATCAACTTGCTCTTGTTGAGCAACCAAAGAGGCTAAGGGAACATTATTTGGATCTATATGAGCTTTTCCATTAACAAGCATAGCCATGATAACATAAATCTTATCACTCAAAGAGGAGGTTTCTTCAACAGAATTTACCTTCTTACCATGTGGAGCTCTCTCAGTGTGACATTCAGAATAGTTAACCATCGTATTATCAAGGAGCTTTGTTGAAGCACCCAAAGTAATGGTCATAAAGGTACCTCCAGCAGCTGAATCCAATAGATTTCGTGAAGAGAAGTTTAAACCTGCATAAAAAGTCGGGATGCTCATCCAAGCAGTCAGTCCATGAGTGGGACAATTCTTAACCAAAGATTTCATTCTTTCCCAAGCTTGAGCAACATGTTCATTATCAAGTTGTTTAAATTTCATTATTTCACTTCTCATAGATATAATCTTAGGAGGAGGATAGTATTTTCCAATAAAAGCATCTTTACACTTAATCCAAGAATCAATACTATTTCTAGGCAAGGATAGCAACCATTCTTTAGATTTTCCTCTCAAGGATAAAGGAAACAATTTGAGCTTAATAATATCTCCATCTACATCCTTATATTTTTTCATATCACAAGTTCAACTAAGTTATTAAGGTGGGCAGCAGCATCATCAGAACTAGCACCAGAAAATTGCTCTTTCATCACAAGATTCAACAAAGTAGGCTTAATTTCATATAAGGTAGCATCAGGAGCAGGTGGAGCAATAGGTGTACTCAGGAAATTGTTGTTGTTTGTGCTAGTGAAGTCACATGTAACATCCCAAAAATATTAATCAAGGTTATCAAATTCCAATCACCCAAAATTAGGTTTAACAAAAACTTTTGTTAATTAAATTCAATATGAATGCATGTGTGTATGTGATGAATGCATGAATGCTTGTATGGACTTGTGTGATTGTTATGAATTGCAAGGATTGGTTTAAACATGAAAACAACATCATATAAATCATTTGCAAGCAGAATCAAATAAAGAGAAATTCAAAAATAAGATATATAAGCAAATGGTCACTTTTGCCAATCTTGCTCACTAGACCACTTTGAGTGTTTCTAGTCCAAGATTTCTAACAGAAACAAATCCAATTCTTTTCACCCCTTCCTAGACCAAGTAAAAGTGAACCCAATCCCACCTTGCAAACTCACAGAAACATTTTGCAAATCTATGCCAAGGACAATTCAAAATTGAATCTAGCTCATATGGTAAGATCACCATTTCTCAAAACCCAACCAAACCAGTTCACCTTGACAAATCCAAGCAACCAGAGACTACCTAGTATGTTCCCAGTACACTCATCAAATTTCATCCAAAAATTCAAATATAAATCTCTTGCTGCCATTTCATCAAACACCTTCTGAGCACAAATCAAATAAAACAACAAACACTATTGTGAGCAGTGTTCTTGCCAAACTTGTTCCCTCTCTAGCCCTCACCCCACTCCCAGTAGGTCATCAACCTTGTATAAGCAGATCTAGCCCACTATGTACACGACCATGCTATCAATGGCCACCATGGCTGATGTCAACACCCGGATTTTTAATCCCAGATGCCTGTTATGCCATACATCGCAATCCCAGGATTACCATTTTTGCGAGACATAACAGAATTGGATACCACGGTACATCATCCATTACAAACCATACATAAGGTATTACAAAAATAAGGATCTCATGATCCAGTTCTTAATACAACTCAAGAAGCGGAATAACGTAATAATAATGGTAGCGTAGGTGAAGCTCCATCTTCGGGGTCACAGGCAATGCTGATGATGGGAGATGATCCTAGTTGTCGTAACCTTCCTGGGGTCCTTCGTCCTGGTACTCCTCTTCATAGTCTGGCCACGGGAATAGCCAGGGACAAAGCCATGAGTACTCTTTAAGTACTCGCAAACTAGTACTAACAAGTGAAGGGGGTTTTGTAGTAGGACACTAAGCTCTAGGGTTGTTTTGCAAAAAACTAGATTTATCTCTACTAAGTTCAGAAGCAAGAAAGCTGGTTGAAGTTTTATATCACCTAAGTGGGAACTTGAATTTCATATCACAACTCTGTTGTGGTCAAGTCAAATTCTCAATTCATTTCACAAGTCATTTTGAAAACATCTGACGGGGGAACAGTATGGCCACTCCAACTGTCCATAACCGTGGACGCGGCTATTCGAATAGTTTGACACTCTACAGAGATTGTACACTTTCACCACAACATTCGATACATCCGTCAGGAACAAATCCTAAATTCACCATACTCAATATGCGGATAATCAATCCTAACCTTTCAATTACACGCCCTAGTATAAGCACCTCTCCTGTGAGTTTGACCTCCCAACCATGACCAACTGTCATCTTGGGTACTGCACAGATGGAAAATCTTCACAAGGTAGCCTCAGCTCAGACCTTGGCCGTGAGGGAACCCATACTAAGGTATATAAGTTTCCAGTCAAGCCCTACCCAAATTTCGGGTATTGTGGATGTACGGTAAAATTGGAATGGTATCGCATCCAAACAACCATCAGTTTTATAAAGGGCTAAGGCTCATGCCTCAACATTTTCATCATCAAAATCATCTAGTGTTTGGAAACACATGTCAAAACATCTCAGTAGAATGACTCATCATTCTAAGGTTTTCATAACCATTTTCCACCAAGTATTCCCATCTAAAGTTGATCAAGTTTTATGCTTAGCACTAGCATCTACAAATGGGGGGCGGGGGTGAGTACTAATGAGGGGTGGTAAACAAGTGTAGTTTAACTAGGTTCAATCTCATGCCTTAGGATGACATCAAGATTATCTAGCTTAGGCCAAATTTAATGCTCTTTATGCAACCTTCAATTATCTTTCTAGTATCTACAATTTACTCAAGTAAACTCTAAGTAATAGCTTTGATAAAGAAATAAAGTAGAAAGCTTGCAAGTAAACCTAGGAATGGGGTTATCAAGTGGGTATGATCACATATGCTTAAGGCATATATTTGATAACAAGCAAGTATTAGCTGGCATAGGTCAAGTTGATTAGTAAGGCTTGCTAAAGTAGAGTATCTTGCAAGTGTTAGCTTGATCAATCAACTAGTAGTATTAGGCTTGCCTTGTACAGAGCAGTGGTTGAAGTTTTCCTCGGCTTCTTGTTTGTAGTATCCTCCTTCCTCCTCGTATCCTTGGTCGGTACTAGCGTCTATGAATAAATACGAGGTACATAATCACCAAACAATACTTAACTACTTTCAATCATCACACAAAAAGTTACTATAGATGATCTAGCATCATCACTAACCTTACAAGAATAAAGCATTTGCATTATTTATTTATTTTTAGAAAAGTAATTTCTACTCATTGAAAAACTACTTACGATTTAATATTCTCCAAACAAAACATGGGATCATGTTGACACATGTCATCACCACATATTTCAGTACATGGGAATGTGATTTAAAGTGGTGTCACGATTTAATAAGGTTTAACCTTTTTATTTTAAATAATTAAAGTGGCTAGAAATGCCTATGTGGCATTCTTTTATTACTTGAACATTATTTCTATAAGTAAGCCCATATGTTTTTATAGATTCTGAAAGGTATGATCAAACGTGATTTTTGAGAGTTGGAATCAACTCAAAAGCTAATATGGTTGAATTTTGAAAAATGTTTGAATGCTGAAAAGCTTCTGACTTGTTATTTTTACCAAGGTTGATCTATAGATCCAAATGATTTAAATCCAACGGGCTTGGATTAAGAATTTCAATACCTTTCTAACGAAATTGGTTTCATTCAATTTGGTTCACTGAATCGAGTTGGGTTGATTTTTGAAACTAGGTACAAAACTGAGTTTGAATATAAATATAAAAAGCTAAATTCAAACGAGTGGGCTGTGCGGGAAAGGTTATTGGGCCGGCCCGGTGTCACTCCGCAGTGCGGGGTGCAACTGTCAAGGGGGTTCTACCAGTCAGTGGCTCATAACACGCGAAGCGGTACGGGGCGATCTCGGCCGCACGATCTAAGTCTAATCGAACGGCTACGGCTCATCGTCCACGTCGGGCAGCGCCGGCGAGACAAAACCCTAACGCAGAAGGTGGGGGTCGTGGGAGGCTCACCGGGGCTCGGGCGAGGGTCGGCGATGGGGGCAAATGACGAAGTCGACGACGGCGATTCTCTTGGCACCGGCAGCTCCTCCTGGGGCGGTTCCAATCGATGGCTTCCTTCTTCTCCAGCAGCAACGGGCTCTGGTGAAATTCCGGAGATGCGCTGCTCGCCTTGCTCCGGGAGTGAGGTCGGTTGGTTCTGGGTGAGAGGGGAGTGGAATGGTGTGAAGAAATCGAGCGGGGGATGCCTCTATTTATAGTGGCGAGAGGGGACCGACGGGCGCGGGCTGAGCTCGTCGTGGTCGACGGCACAGGGGGCTATCAGCGTGGGCGACGGTAGGGGGCGGTGTTGTGCTCCCTGGCGAAGCTCAACGGCATGGTGGTGAGGTGTGGGGCGGTAATGATCGGTCGGAACGCTTCGGCGCTCTAAGCGTGTCCGATGGAGGTTTTGATGGCGCACAGCGCGCGTGGTCCGCGCGGTAGCTAACAGGCGTGTCTGTGGGGTTGCTGGGGTGGTGGTGATCACGCGTGCACGCGATGAAGGCGGCGCGCGGTCTGTGGGCATGTGTCGAGTGTGGCGCACGGGCGCGCTCTCGGCATGCTCGCAAAGAGGCTTGGCATGGATTGGGCGTGTGGTCCAGTGGCTGGCATTGCTCGAGGCTGGGACAGGGAGTGGCGGTGGGGTGCTGGCTAGCTCCCAGACATGGTTGGCGAGGCTAGTGTTGCTCGTAGCTTGCTGTCGACCATGGGGTGGCAATGGTGCTCTCGGCCTGCTCACCATTGATGACAATGGCCAGCTTACAGTGGTGCTAGAGATTATTTAAGGTTGCTAGATGATCTACTAAGGCTAGTTATAACCAGAGAGGGAACAAGTTAGGCCCAAAACACTGCTCAACATAGTGTTTTTGATTTTGTTGATTTGAATCTGCAACCTGTTTGATGAAATGGCCGCATGAGCTTAAGTTTTGAATTTTGAAAAGATTTTTGGTGGGTGTGCTAGGCATGTGTTGAGGGTTCTGTGGATGCTTGGGTTTTGAAAATTGAGCTTGTTTGAGTGGTTTTTGAAATAGTGGGATCTTCCCATATGAAATAGATTCAATTTTAAGTTGTCATTTAAACTAAGCATTTAAATGTTGTTGGATGATCACAAAATGGGCCTTGGTACCTTGTTATGAGTACTATCAAGGGTTGCAAAGAACCATACATTTTTCTGTAAAGTTCTGAAAGTTAGGGATAGCCAAAGTAGGCATGGGAGTTAAATTGGCCAAAGTGACCATTCACTTAATTTGTTTGTTTTGACTTGTTTGTCTTTGGGAAAAGTTTGGGGATTGTTTAGATGATGTTTATTTCACCTAAGAATCATTTTACAAGCAAAGAAACACAGAACCATGGCAATTCAAAAGAATCCAAATTTTAATACATACACATGTGAATGCTTTCATATTTTTAATTGGAAAAGTTTTTGTTAACCCTAAATTTGATGATTAGAGTTTGATGATCCAAGTTTAGTATTTTTGGGATGTTACAGCCGAGCACACTTGCCACCCCCACCGTCGACAGCAAGCTACAAGCGTAACCAGCCTTGCCAACCTTGTCTACAATGTTGCCCGTGTCTCACTGTCCCCTCTAGACCAGCCCTAGCTCGAAGACAGAGAGAGGAACCGCCGGAAACGCCGTGATCATGCCGATGTCGACCATGCCGACACGCACCGCAGTGTACGCCCCATTCCCACTCAACCCGACCACCTCGAGCCCTCTTTGCCCGTCAGCACGATCACCACCATCCCAGGAGACCACCGGACATGCTCGTTTCCTCTACCGTGCCCCATAGCCTCCACACGCCGCGAAGTTCGCCGTCGGTACCGAGCAGAGCACCGCACGTTCCCGACCAAACCCCACCACCCCATGCCTCACCTTTAAGCTAGCAATGATCACCAGGAGACCGCGCCCATCCCCTAGCCTCAGCCACGCCGATAGCCGCCTGTACCGACGCCTCCGACGACTTCTGCCCACGACGTGATGTCCCTCTCGCTCGCCTATAAAAGGAGGCCTCCCCGGCTCGATTCCTCCACACCATCTCACTGCCCACCTCTCACTGATCCTTCCCACTTCTTCTCGGAGCAAGGCGAGCTCTCTCTCACCATAATTTGGCCGGAGCCTGCCGCTGCTAGAGGAGAAGGGCGCCGTCGATTGCGACCACCCCAGGAGACGCCGCTAGTACCAGGAGAACCTCCGTCGTCGACAACCTCATCCGCCCACGTCACCGACCCTCGCCTGAGCCCTGGTGAGCCTCCCCAGACCCCCACTGGCCGTGTTAGGGTTAGTTCCTCGCAAAAGTAGCTCGTCATCTGTTGGGGATATGCTATATGGGTATCCTCATAGCATGTCTCTTATCCGACTAACCTGGGTGGCCTATAGTAGGTAGCATGTCCTGTGGCCTGCTGGGCGGCCCAGTTAGCTGGATCCAGAAGGGAGGCCCATGCCGGATAAGGGAAGGCTACGATGGAGTCACCAGCGTACCCGGAGCCTTGGAGTGCAAGACTAGTGATAGACGGTGTAGGACTCTATAACCTGTCCGGCTAGGACTTTTCCCTGTAACCCTAGCACAATCTCATACACAACTTAGTACAGATTCATACAACCTCGCACAGCGAACCTATCTCTATAACTCGGCGTATTGCCCTTATAGTGATTTATAGCAGGAGTAGGATTCCGCCACCGTCATGGGATCTGAACCTGGGTAAGCTGTGTTACCTCGTACCCGTCAACCGTCCGCCTTACCCCACGTCTCTAAACACGCACTGTGAGGACCCCTCAATGGCGTACTCGTCGGCAATACCACGACAGTTGGCGCCCACTATGGGGCAAGAGGCGCTTCAGGTTCTTCAGCGGGCGAGGATCAAGATCTTCGCGGGAATCGGCAAAACCGTAGCCATTGGCCGTGTTCTCTTCTCCGGCAACGTTCCGATCTTCCCCCTGACGAGTTCTGGATCCCGGCAAAGACGAACCCTACGCGGTGTTCAATCGTTCCTATCGGAGACATCCGCCTCTTCATCGGCGAAACCGACTCGGGCACTAGTTCCCTGGGAGTCGGAGAAGCATCAAGACCCGCACGGACCGCCTACGGGCAGGATACGTTCGCGGAAGGATCAATGTCGGATCTCTCCTCGGAGTTTGCCGGCAAAGATCGGAAAGCATCAAGACCCGCACGGACCGCCTACGGGCAGGATACGTTCACGGAAGGACCGATGTCGGATCTCTCCTTGGAGTTTGCCGGCAAAGATCGGAAAAATTCAAGACCCACCCAAACCTCCCCTGTGCGGGATATAAAGGTGGAAGATCACTGCAAATCCGCCGGCTTTATCCGCGCGTCTGGACAGCAGAGATCCAAGTTCATCGGCGTGGTTGCCATCTTCGACCTGGCGCGCTGTGTTCAGAGAGAGGGCGAAAACCCCCGCGACTACCTCGCCAGGTGGCTCCGTATACGGGCCGACCTGGCCAATTACCTCGATGATAACGCTTTGTATCACTTCGTGGAAGGACTGGACCGCGGCACACTTCTCCGACATTCTTTACGTCGGCAGCAGGCAACAGGACGCCTTACCCTCGAAGAGATGGTGAGCACCGTCAATAGCTAGCGGTAGCTGACGCGGCAGCCCAGATGGAGCTTGCGCTAAGAGACGGAGAACCTCCGGTTCCGCAGCCGCCGCCATCGTCGTAGCAGCACCACCACCTCCAGTCATCGTCGAGGCCGTTGCGCCTCCACCGCCCGTCATCGAGGAAGTCCTGGCACCCTCCGACTCTGTCATTGACGCGCTTTATGCTGATTTCAGTGCAGATTCAGAAGAGGTAGACTTCAGTCCAGAAGAGCTAGACTCTGCTATGCAGGAGATGGAGGAGGAGTACTCGCGCGACGAGCAAGCTAACAACACCGTCATGTCTCGAGGGGTGTTCGTCACCATTGGGACAGCGATGGATGAAGATCAACACGGGCAAGCTCCGCCTACGGCGCTGGAAAAGGGGAAGGGGCCACTAATTGCTGCCGGCGATGATCGTGCAAAGGTCATGCGTCCTCCGCCTAACCTAGTGCAGCAGCCGCAGGAACTCGGCACCGGTCCGAGCAACAACAACACCGCAAACTTGCCGCCTCCAGCATCTACGTCGGCAGCAGCCCATGTTACTCCAGCTGATAGAGTGATGTATGGCAATCTCCTCATCGAGCCACTAACCGTTGATCATATTCGGAACGTGACTCATCTTGACGAGAAGTGCCAGCAGCTGCTGGAGGAGGCGCAAGCCATCGCGGAGCAAGGCGCTAAGCTAGATCGAGATCTGGTCAACACGCAGAAGTCCATAGAGAAAGCTAGAGCAATGGAGGCCGAGTACAAGAGTCTGTTGTAGCAGCAGAAGGCTAAGAAGGCTCCGGCTCGCGTCATCAACGATCCTGGTGTACGGCGCAACCTAGGATGGGCTCCCTCGAAGCCGGCACAGGCCAAGCCATACATTGATAGTGAAGGCAAGCAGGTGATGCCCACCCCACTCCTTAACCTCGCCGTCGCCAAGACCCTTCTGGAGCAGGATAGATTGCCTGAGGCACTAGAACATGTCGATGACCTAGTGGCCAAGGCGGTAAAGCAGCAGGAAAAGGCCACCTCTTAGAGGCTTGAGTCTGACCCAGCGCTCTGCCGATCTAGCCAGGACAAACTGCCAAGGGACAAATCTCCTCAGGATGTCGGATCACAGACGGGTTCATCAGAACGAAGACGGAGGGATGCGTGCAACAGGAAGGATGCTATCCCCATATCCTCCAACCACGGAGAAAAAGCCCAACCTCGCCGCCCATCGCCACCACCCTGATCCCCCCGACGTCAGGAAGACTACAAGGCTCACCATCGCACGGATATGCCCCCTCCAAAGCAGTGTGGCATCGTCATCCGCGACAACGCGGCGCAGACCCGTCATGATGAAGAGCGCCACCAAGGACACAAGAGCAGGTCACACCACGACCCTCCGCGTCTGACAAGCAACCATGACAGGCGCGAGGCGTCGCATGAGGTTAACAACAAGAAGGCTAACCCACCGCCACCTCCGCCTCCGTCGCTACCAAGCAGTCACCATGGCGGAAGAGGCCCGTGTCATTCACGCAGCCCATCCCCTGTTGACAACAAGAAGAAGAACCCAGAGCCGTACGATGCATGTTCGCGGATCGATAAGATCCACGAGGCCCGGGAAGGACCATACCTGGGACCACGTTGCTTTGGACCTGCAATACGGTCCGCAACTTACCCCAAAGGTTTCCGGATTGACAAGACCATCAAGCCCTATGACGGCACCGCCAAGTCCGCCACATGGTTGCAGGACTACGACAACACGGTGGAGATTGCCGGAGGCAACCCCAACGTCGCCGTTAAGGACCTCCCGTTAATGTTGGCGGGTACGGCCCGTCAATGGATCGACGACTTGCCAGAGAAATCTATCTACAATTGGTTGGATATGCAAGAAGCATTCACCAAGAACTTTGAAGGTACATACAAACATCCCTGCACTGTGGGCGATCTATAGTGGTGCGTGCAAGAGAAAGACGAGACGTCTCGCGCCTACCTCTCCCGCTGGCTGGATATGAAAAATTCCTGCGCAGGAGTGCACGCTCAAACCACCATGTCTGCCTTCATCGATGGGTTGGAAAGGGGTACGTTGCTCCGACATAAGCTAAAGCGCTTGCAGGACAATCATCAGCTTGACTTGAATCAGATGATTCAGTTAGCTAGTGAGTTCGCAGCTGCCAACGATTATGCTCGTGGCTCTTTGCCGGCAACGGCCGTTCCAACCCAAGCTCGGAGGAACAGCAGTACAAAGCGGAAAACCACTCCAGAAGAAAAGCAATCTACCGACATGTTCGCTATGACTTTTGCAGGACGAGGAGAAGGCAAACAACGTGGCCGAGGAAGCGGAGAGGGCCGCGGGCAGCAGCGAGGAAGTGAAACCACCTCGGCGCCGCTCCGCGTTCCCCAAACCTACTAGGAGTACCGCGCAATGCCGTGCCTCGTACACCTCGACGCCAACGGCAAGGCCACCCATACCAATCGACACTACAAGTTCGTCAACGACCTCAAGGAAGACCCGGAGTCTGGCTACAAGCAAAGTCGGAAGAACAGACCGTGAGGCAAGGGCAAGGGGAAGAAGAAGGAGGAGGAGTCCAAGGATTCAAGTGACATGGACGAAGACGTTGACCCCAAGCATGCTGCCAAGAGCGACGACAAGGGCAAGAACCCCTTCGCAAACAAGGCCCCAGTCTACCACACTTTCCTTGGAACCCCCACCGTCCGACAACAGAAGACCTCTCTAAGGATCTTGATGGCCACTCTCCCCCTAGTTCCCCAATACCTGCGCTGGTTGGAGGTTCCAATAACTTGGGACAGGACGGACCACCCAGACCTTGTGCCCACGGAGAACCAGTACGCCATGGTCATCAACCCATTGATTGACGGCGTGGAGTTCACCAAGTGCATGGTGGATAGTGGAAGCAGCATCAACATCATGTATTTGGATACACTGCAGAAGATGAACTTGATGGAGGCAAACCTAAGGCAGACCAACACCATGTTCCATGGCATAGTTCCTGATCAGGAGGCTCGGTCCCTTGGGTGCATTACGCTTCAGGTAGCCTATGGCGACGTTAATAATTACCGCCAAGAGTGCATGACCTTTGAGGTGGTCCCCTTCAACAGCGTGTACCATGTCATATTCGGCCGTGACATATTCCACACGTTCATGGCCAAGCCATGCTTCGTATACAACAAACTCAAGATACCCGGGCCAAACGGTGTCATCACAGCAAGGCAAGGGACTGCGAGATCAATGAAGCAGTCGTTGCAGAAGCTGTCCTCTACAGCGAAGAATTCAAGGAGATCCAGAGCAAGGTCAATGACTCAGAGATGCCCGCGCCGAAGAAGCAGATCTCCGACTCCGCTCCTGTGTTCAAGGCCGCCATCGAGACCAAGCCGGTGGAACTTGTGGTAGGCGATGCCTCCAAGACCGTCGCCATTCGGACGAACCTGTATCCCAAATAGGAAAGAGCGCTCGTCGAGTTCCTCCGTGAGAATAGGGACATCTTTGCCTGGCAACCTGCCGACATGAAAGGTGTACCTAGGGAACTTGCCGATCACAGCTTAAACATAGATCCAAAATGTAAACCAGTGAAACAACCTCTATGACGCTTCGGAGATGAGAAGAGACGCGCCATTGGCAAAGAGATAGCTAGGTTACTTAAGGCTGGGTTTATCCGAGAAGTCCTTCACACCCGATGGGTGGCCAATCTTGTACTTGTCCCTAAAAAGGGAACCAATGAATTAAGAATGTGCGTTGATTACACCGGCTTAAACAAAGCATGTCCCAAAGATCTGTTTGCTTTGCCTCGCATTGACCAAGTCATTGACTCGACGGCTGCTTCAGAACTTTTGTGTTTTCTCGATGCATACTCAGGATACCACCAGATCAAGATGAGGAAGTCATACCAATTGGCCACTTCG
The DNA here is from genome assembly GCA_023614405.1 of Avena insularis. Lineage (NCBI taxonomy): Eukaryota > Viridiplantae > Streptophyta > Magnoliopsida > Poales > Poaceae > Avena > Avena insularis. Next base: position 241,591,132 of record CM042689.1, on the reverse strand, counting down.
TTCACTACCCCATACGACACGTTTTGCTATGTCACGATGCCCTTTGGGCTGAAAAACGCAGGTGCTACCTACCAGCGGACAATGCAGCGTTGCCTTCACGACCAAATTGGTCGGAACGTTCACGCCTATGTGGACGATATCGCGGTGATGTCTAAAAAGTCAGACGACTTAATATCCGACTTAAAAGAAACCTTTGATAATCTCCGAAAATATAACATGATGCTCAACCCTAAGAAGTGCGTCTTTGGGGTTCCAGCCGGCAAATTGTTGGGCTTCATCGTTTCCCAGCGCGGAATCAAGGTCAACCGGCGAAAATCAAGGCCATCTTAAACATAAACCTTCCGACATGCCTAAAGGACATTCAACGACTAACAGGTTGTGTTGCAGCAGTTAGTCGGTTTGTCAGCCGACTTGGAGAGAAGGCTTTGCTCATACAAGTTCTTGAAGAAGGCGGACAAATTCACATGGATGACGGGCAGATGCGACATTGAAGCAGCTCAAGGAGATTCTTTCCTCGGCGCCCATCCTTGCGACTCGAGCCTGGAGAGCCCCTGTTAATTTACATGGCGGCAACCAACCGGGTTATTAGCATCGTCGTCATGGTAGAGCGGAAGGAACCAGGCTACGAGCACGGAGTTCAACGACCAGTTTACTATGTGAGCGAGGTCTTGATGGAGTCCAAGCAGCATTACCCGCACTACCAAAAGATATCTTATGGAGTATTCCTCGCTTCTCGGAAGCTGAGGCATTACTTTCAGGAGCACCCAATCACAGTAGTGAGCAAGACTCCACTGTCCGACATTATCAATAACAGCGACGCTACAGGAAGGGTCGCCAAGTGGGGCATTGAACTTGCCGCCTTCGATATCACCTACAAGAGACGCGACGCTATCAAGTCACAAGCTTTGGCGGATTTTATTGTAGATTGGACGGAGATGCCAGATGCTACTCCGCTGCCAGAACCAGAGTACTGGGTGATGCACTTTGATGGATCAAAGTTGCTCAACGGCTCGGGGGCTGGTGTACTGCTACAGTCACCAAAAGGAGACAAGCTACACTACGTTCTACAGATCCACTTCGAGGCTACAAACAACATGGCGGAGTATGAAGCACTCATTCACGGACTACGTGTAGCCAAGGATATTGGCATCAAGCGCATAGTTTGCTGTGGAGATTCCGACTTGGTTGCCCAGCAGGTGGCTGGCACCTGGAATGCGCGGAACCCTATGATGGTGGCATATCGACACGAAGTGGGCGAGATAGCCAAGAGCTTCTTGGGCTACGAAGTCAAGTATGTACCTAGGGAACAAAACGAGGCGGCTGATCTGCTGTCTAAACTTGGATCAGGGCGCAAGCGGATTCTGCCAGGAGTTTTCCTAGAGCATCTACGCACACCATCTGTGAAGGGCGCCGATATCAACAACCCGGATAGAGCTGACTCTTTCATCAACATGGTGACATAGATCCCTCCGGCTTGGAAAAAACCGTTCATGGAGTATCTCGAGCACGGAACTTTGCCCGACGACGAAGTCGAAAGACGGCAAATAGTATGACGAGAAAAGGGTTATACCATAATCAATGGGCAACTCTACAAGAGGAGCACTACTGGTGTATACCTAAAGTGCGTTTCCCGGCTAGAAGTTATGGAAATCCTACGCGAAATCCATCTCGGAGATTGCGGGCATCACGTCGCTCCTCGATCATTGGTCGCGAAAGCCTTCCGGCAAGGATTCTACTGGCCGACCGCGAAGGCGGACGCCGACAAGCTGGTTGAGACATGCACGGGATGCCAGTATTATGCCCGACAACCACATGTTCCTGCTGAAGAATGGGAACAATACCAATAACTTGGCCGTTTGCAGTCTGGGGGCTAGACATGGTGGGACCGTTACAGACGGCACCGTGTGGATTTACGCATCTGCTTGTAGCAGTTGAAAAATTCACCAAATGGATAGAAGCTAAACCCATTAGAAAGCTTGATGGGGCAACTGCCCTCAGGTTTGTCCGGGATCTAGTGGTGAGATTTGGTCTCCCACATAGCATCATCACCGACAATGGAAGCAACTTGTCACTCGGAGAAGTGGAGGCCTATTGCTGGGACAAAGGCATCCGACTTGACCTTGCATCTGTGGCACACCCACAATCCAATGGTTAGGTTGAGCGAGCCAATGGATTAATTCTGCAGGGAATCAAGCCACGTCTTGAGGCACCGCTACATAGAGCAGCTAGAGCCTAGGCGGAAGAATTGCTGTCTGTGCTGTGGAGCTTACGAACTACACCCAACAGATCCACCGGCTACACCCCTTACTTCATGGTATATGGAGCAGAAGCCATCCTACCTTCCGACATCCTCCACAATGCACTAAGAGTTGCCGCCTACAACGAAGATGACGCTGAAGAATCCAGACGCCTAGATGTGGACCTTCTCGAGGAGGAGCGCGTTTTGGCATGCCAAAGATCCGCCATCTACCAGCAGAAGCTACGCAGCTACCATAGTCGCCGCGTTCGGCATCGCTCATTTAAAGAGGGGGATTTGGTGCTCCAACTTAAGCAGAAGAAGTCACACAAATTATCCCCGTCATGGGAAGGACCGTTCATCATAAGCAAGGCGCTTCTCAATGGGTCTTACTACCTTGTTGACAATCGTGAACTCAAGGATAGACCCAACGAGGATCATAAGCGTAAGCGACGTGACCCGGATGATCACTACCCGGAGCTTGATCAGCCATGGAACATAGCAGAGCTACGTCCTTTCTACACCTAGCATTTTTTATCTAATTGTGTACCTCTTATATGATCAATGAAATAAATCTCTTTGGTTCACTCATATTGCTGAGTCTTTTACCTCCTTTAGTGTTAATTTTTGGATCATATAAAACCTTTATGCACAAGTCTCGCGATTGCACTTGAGAAAATTCCGCCTACGGGCGTTAGCTTAAGTTTTCTGGTCTACACATTCTTTGTCGTTTTTATGTGGATTCTGGAGTAGTGACTTTTGGCACTTATTGTCGGCGATTTTGTGCTCAGGTTATTGACGGTGCCATTGGGCATCATCACCTAAGCGCATGGTTCCGACAACGAGTCTTCCGACTCACGAAAAGTCTAGCATAAGAACCAGACCAATGGATAAGCCAGCACTTGCTTAAAAATATATACATACTGGGAATTAGTTCTTAAGTCACAAGACTTAACAATCATTGTTTTCCGCCTTAAGATTACATCAACAAGTTTTTCCCGTGCACACACCAAAGGTGAAACAGAAATTACAAAGTTTTTTTCATTCTTTGGGCGCAGGAAACTTGGAGGCCGCATCATCACCAGCCGGAAAATCACCCTCAACATCTGCGCTGTGATGAGACTAGGAGGAATCTTGGTTGATGCTATCAACGGTGTTCCTGGGCACGAAGACGTCAACGTCCACCAACTCGGCAACCCTGGTGTCATAACCCGCGAGTGATGATAGGATGGCTTCGTGATCGATCTCCTTGCCGTCATCATCCACGTCGGGGATACCAGAGGTCACCGTGTCGATGTCGGCATCTTCATAGTGTGCCTTCACCATAGACAGCGCCATCCTTGCGCCAGCCCGTGCGCATGAAGCCTTCCAGTTCGCGACACGCTCGGGGGCTCGGCGCAGGATCTCCGAGTACTTCGTCACGGAGTCCGATGCCTTGATATATATTTGGAGGGGCTTGGCAATCTCCTTGGCTTGGGAGATGGCGGTGTTGATAAAGTTGCCGGCAAGAACCATGCATTCCTTGTCCGAAGGAGGCGAGAGGGTTAAACCCATAGGCGCTAAAAATTCCGACAAGGATCGCATGAGTTAAATAAACTCTAAGTATCCAGACTACAGAAATACAAGGCGGAGGACACTTACTGAAGATGATGGCCTTAGCCTGCCAGACGGTGTCCGCCAAGGATTCCTTCTCTTGTTGGAGGAGCATAAACGCCTCGCTATGGCGAAGGTTTTGCTCATCAGCAGCTTGCTTCTGATCCTTTAGGATCGCAAGCTCCTCCTTCAAGCGATTGATCTCCACGGAGGTGGAATCCTGCAGGGCTTTCATGGAATCCTCGTGCATATTCAGCATCTCCTTCCTCTCCTCCTTCAGAATCTTGTTCTCGCTGTCCAGCTGCTGGATATGCTTGGACTGCTCGACAATGTCCTTGGCCTTGGCAACATGTTCTGCAAGTCGGAGAAAACAAAGTACACAGTGAGTACTCGGAGATTATGGGCACAAAAGTAAGACGGAAATGCGCAAAAATAAAACAGACTCTTGTTTTTGATGATCTGTTCCTTCAAGATGGCAGTTTTACCCTTTTCGGCTTCAAGATCTGCGCGCATCTTCTGATACTTGTCGTTGGCCATGCCCCTCCGAGCATTCTCATTCTGTGGAAACAAATACAAAGTTAAGTCATTGTTTGGTCTGCTTGGAGCCCCTAGTCGGAGATTTTCCACCTAGATGCTCGGGGGCTACAGCGAGAGTTTTTAACTTATCAATATGCTTAGCTTTTCTTTAAGCATCTATTCGGAACTAATTCAGTTACAACTAGAGGCTTGGGGGCTACAGCATTGAAAATTATGAACACTGTGTATGCTACTCCTAAAGCATCTATTCGGAGTAATTCATTCCATCTAAATGCTTGGGGGCTACAGTGAGAGTTTTTTCTAACTTAGTCACTCTTAGAGCATATAGATGCAAAACCTATGGTTTTCCGTCTACATCCTCGGGGGCTATAGTGGAATACTCATATGAAATGCAAAAGGCAAAGTAAAACTTACAAGTGCAATAATCTTGAGGTTTGTAGCACTCTCGGCCAGCAGCTTGGCAAAGGAAATGCTATTTCCCTGCAAGATATCTGCTTGTCGGAGCAGTTCCTCAATACCACACGTCGGAGATGACGACACTCCTCTAGGAACCATAGTTGTGTTACTCGGAAGGAGCGCGGGGTAAACTATCTTTGGGAACTCGAAGGGTTTCTGGGGAGTAGGAGCGCCGCCTTCGGCAGAGGTACCAGCTCCCACCACCGCCTTGCCGCTACCGATGGCATCCTTAGCCGGAGCTTCAGCCATTTGAAGAGCAGCGCTCTCCTGCGTCGCCGGCACGACAATGAGTTGTAGAGGCGCCAGAATCCACTTCCATGGCGGAAGGGTCTGGTGCCTCCTGGACTTGAGAGCTTGTCGGAGCAGAGGAGGGCTTGACGACAGGAGTAGTAGGGGCGATGGCGGGGGAGGAGTCGCGATGCAGCATATCTTTGATATTTCTAGAATCCCCAAGAGTCTTGGAGGACTTCTTGAGGCTGGTTGTGGCTTTCTTCCTGAAACGTGCAAAATGCATAAGTACAGGAATAAGACAGATAAATAAGACAATGTCGGAGAATGAGAGGCTTACACTAGGGTGGGGCGCTTTGGCAAAAACCCCGGTGGCTTTTCTCTTTTCCGCCTCTAGGGCGGCAGTACTCTTTTTGGAGGCTCCACCCTCCGTCTTCTTCTTCTTGCCTCCATCGGCAGCGTCAGAGGTGGAGCTCTTCCGCTTTCGCACCAATGGGACATCGTCATCGGACACGACCGTGACTTCCTTCATCTTTGGATCGTAGATTTGGGCAGCCAGGTTGTCCTCATCTAGATCGCTAAGCTGTTAAGTGAGAAATCACTGTGTTAAAAAAGATGGCACTGGCAAGATGGAGAAACTGGAGCAATGTCATACACAGAAAATAGATACCTACCTTTGGGCACTTGCCGTCTACGTACATGTCGCAGGTGATGGTGAAGCCGCGCTTCTTATCCTTCACCTTGACGATGTCCTTCAGACGGAGCTTGACGGAGTCGCTCGAGAAGTTATCCACGGAGATCCGGAGGGTATCCCTTCGATCACTAGTTTACTCGTGCATGAACTTCATGCGGTGCTGCAGAGGTTGGATTCGCCTGATGAACCAGCACATGGCTAGGTCCAAGCCGGTCAAACCCGTTCCTACGAACCACTCGATCCCCCTTATTGCGCGTGAAGCGTCGAGGTCGGAGGGAAGAGAGGCATGGGATATCCATGTGGAAACTTCAGCGGCGGCTCCCTCCACGAAGTCCGGATACATCACTTCTCGGCCCGCCAAAGGAATGTCGGGGCCGTAGAAGTACGCCCGCTGCCAGTTTTTGCACGACTCATGGCCGACGATGTCGGGGAACCGCCGGCCAGGTAGGATCTTGAAGCTTATGGTGCCGCAGTTCCTAAGCTCCTCCCTACTATGTCCAGCTTCACGTTTGACGGTGAAGAAGTACACGAACAAGTCTAACCTAGGCCTAATCCCTAGGTAACCCTCACAAAGTGCCGCGAAGTTGCTAAGCACTAAGATACTATTGGGGGAGAGGTTATGGGGTTGAACCTTGAAGTGGTTCAAGACGGACAAAAAGAAGTGGGAGATGGGCAGGGAAACGCCGCGTACCAGCTGAGCCTTGAGTTACACCTTTTCTCCGGCTTGGGGAGAAGGTGTCACCTCGCCGGCCGGCACCGCCCGCCAGGCGAGCCCCTCCGTCACGGGGAGGTAGCCTTCAGCGACCATCTCTTGGATGTCGTGGCCGGTGATGTCCGAGCCGCGCCAGTCGCCCTTGTGTGAGTCTGGCTCTTCTTCCAGAGGCTCTAGCGCCGCCATATTGTGGTCACCGCTGGTGGTTTCAATCACCGCCGACGCGGGGATGATGATGCCATCTGGGGGCACGACGACGGAGCTCGCCGTCTTCGCCGTAGCTTCACTCGACGCTGCCATCGACGGGGAGGAGCTGCTGCTGGCCATGGAGGACTGGGAGGATGCGACTAATGCAAAGAGAGGCTAGGGTTTCTTCGAGGTTTTCCACGGAGAGCTCGAGGAGGCGTGCGGCTGGAGGAAGAAGATGACGACGCGAGAGAATGGGGTAAAAAAGTGGCAAGTGTCCCACGGTTACTATTTATCTTACTCTGCGTCAAGATTCGTGCAGCTAATCGGACGGTTGCCGCGTAGACGACGTGTTCGTGGACGTGCGCGGTAATTTTGCCACGTCTCCAACCGCCGCCGCCAACGGTTCGTATCGCTCGCGCAGAAAAATCGGATATGATTGCGTTCTCTGCATGTGTGAGTTACGAGGCATCGCTGACCTAAGCCTACGTCATCATAACTGACATGGTAGATGAGCCGTCGCATCGAAGATTCCGGCATGGACGGATTTAATCCGACTACGGAAGAGTACGATGGAAGATTCAGCATTTCTCCGACTTACTCATAGAAGACGGAGAAACCTTTGCAGGGTTCTTTGGGAGGCAATACGGCGCAAGATCTCGGAGTTCTCTGGGGGCTACTGTTGGGGATATGCTATATGGGTATCCTCATAGCATGTCTCTTATCTGACTAACCCGGGTGGCCCATAGTCGGTAGCATGGCTGTGGCCTGCTGGGCGGCCCAGTTAGGTGGATCCAGAAGGGAGGCCCATGCCGGAAAAAGGAAGGCTACGGTGGAGTCACCAGCGTACCCGGAGCCTTGGAGTGCAAGATACACAAGACTAGTGATAGACGGTGTAGGACTCTGTAACCTGTCCGGCTAGGACTTTTCCCTGTAACCCTAGGATCTGGCGACTATATAAGTTGGGCCTATGTGATCCTTTAGGGCACAATATCATACACAACTTAGTACATATTCATACAACCTCGCACAGCGAACCTATCTCTGTAACTCAGCGTATTGCCCTTATAATGATTTATAGCAGGAGTAGGATTCCGCCACCGTCGTGGGATCTGAACCTGAGTAAGCTGTGTTACCTTATACCCGTCAACCGTCTGCCTTACCCCACGTCTCTAAACATGCACTGTGAGGACCCCTCCATGGCGTACTCGTCGGCAATACCACGACATCATCGACAACGACCCTCAGCCGTTAGATTAGAATAAGATCGAAGGCTCAGATTCATAGATACAGTTTCATTAGTTAGTTCCGCTGACTAGTGGACCCCATCTGTGAGCTGCCCGCATGCAAACAGTGGGACAGCCCAGTAACTCTCCCGCGCAACCCAGTTAGTTCAAATTAGATTTTTTCATTTAGTTTCAAACCTAGTTCTGTCTGTTGATTCAAAAATCAATTCAGAGAGATTCACTGAACAAAATTGCATGAAACCAATTTTGTTAGAAATGTATTGAAATTCTTAATCCAAGCCCGTTGGATACAAACCATTTGGAATTATAGATCACCTATAGTAAAAATAACAAGGTAGAGACTTTTCTGTATTTCAAACATTTTTCAAAATTCAACCATAACTACTTTTGAGTTAACTCCAACTCTCAAAAATCACATTTTACAAGACCTTTCTGAATATATAAAAATATCTAGGTTTAGTTCCACCAATATTGGACAAGTAATAAAAGAATGCCCCATAGGCATTTCTAGTCACTTTAATTAATTAAAATAATAAGGTTAAACATTATTAAATTGTGACACCACTTTAAATCACATTCCCAAGTATTAAAATATGTGGTGATGACATGTGTCAACATGATCCCATATTTTAATTAGAGAATATTAAATCTTAAGTAGTTTTTCAATGAGTAGAAATTACTTCTCTAAAATAAAATGAATAAGACTATTGCTTTAATCCTTGTGATGATTGTGATGATGCTAGATCATCTAGTGTAAACCTTTGTGTGCTAAATAGAAGTAGTTAAGTATTTTTTGGTGATTGTGTACTTCGTATTTATTTATAGATGCTACTACCGACCAAGGATACGAAGAGGAACGAAACTACTACGAAGAGGAAGCAGAGGAGAACTTGAACCACTTCACTGCACAAGGCAAGCTAAGCTAAAATCATGCAAGTCTTACTTGCAAGCCTAAAACCACTAGTTAACCTATGCAAGATGAATTAGGCATATTTGAATATACCACTTGATCTACCAAATCCCAGTTTTACTTGCAAGCTTTATTCTCTTATTTCTTTATCAAAGCTTTTTATTTATGTTTACATAGTGACTTGTAAATTTTGGAAAGATATTAGAGGTAGCATAAAGAGCATAAAACTTGTCCTAAGTTAGATAGAATTAGATGTCATCCTGAGGCATGAGATTAGATTTGATAGTCACACTTGATTAGCACCTTCATTAGTGATTACCCCCAACTTTAGTGGCTAGTGCTAAGCATAAAACTTTATCGCTTTAGATGGGAATACTTAGTGAAAAGGGTTATGAAAACCTTAGAATGATGAGTCATTCTAATGATATGTTTTGACATGTGTTATGAACACCAGATGATTTTGATGATGAAAATGTTGAGGCATGAGCCTTAGCCCTTTTATAAAACTGATGGTTGTGTTCGGATGCGATACCATTCCAAATTTACCGTACAACCACAATACCCGAAATTGGGTAGGGCTTGACTGGAAGTTTATATATCTTAGTATGGGTTCCCTTGCGGCCGAGGTTTGAGATGAGGTTACCTCGTGATGATTGACCACCTGTGCAGTTCCCAAGATGACAGATGGTCATTGTTGGGAGGCCAAACTCATAGGAGAGGTGCCTATACTAGGGTGTGTAATTGAAAGGTTAGGATTGATTATCTACATACTGAGTATGGTGAATCAGGATTGTTCCTGACGGATGTATCGAATATTGTGGTGAAAGTGTACCACCTCTGCAGAGTGTCAAACTATTCGAATAGCCACGTCCGCGGTTATGGACAGTTGGAGTGGCCATATTGTTCCGTCATAAGATGTTTTCAAAATGACTTGTGAAATGAATCATGACTTTGACTTGACCACAACAGGGTTGTGAACATGAAAACTAAGTTCCCACTTAGGTGTTATAAAACCTTAAACTAGTTTTCTTTACTTCTGAACTTAGCTAGAGATAAACCTAGCTTTTTGCAAAACAACCTAGAGCTTAGTATTCCTACTTGAAACCTCTTTACTTGTTAGTCTTAGTTTGCGATTACTTAAAGAGTACTCATGGCTTTGTCCCTGGCTATTCCCATGGCCAGACTATGAGGAGGACTATCAGGATGATGGACAGCAGGAAGTATACGATAACTAGGATCATCTCCCATCGTCAGCATTGCATGTGACCTTGAAGATGGAGCTTCGCCCATGCTACTGTTATTATATTATTCTGTTGCGTTGATTGTATTAAGACTGGATCATGAGATCCTCTATTTGTAAGACCTTTATTATGGTTTGTAATAGATGATGAACTATGGTACCAATCTATTATGTCTCGCAAAAATGGTAATCCTGGGATTGCGATGTATGGCATAACAGGCATCTGGGATTAAAAATATGGGCGTTGGCAAGTTGGTATCAAAGTCATCCTGACCATAGGAGACCCTAGTTAGAATGGACGCTTGAATCAAAAACTTAGTTTCAAAACAAAAGAAGTGAGTATTTATAAAAACCTATCCTCATTCTTATCACTTAGATTCTTTCATGAAAATTCATGTTCCTCAAAAATTCTTGCAAACTTACATAAAATTTGACACACTTGATCACTCTACTAACTTACTCATCCTATATTCTTATAGATGGACGTGAAGTATAGCAAGTTCTATCAGTTGGGCAATGGAGGAGATCTCATCTTTGAGCGTGATTTGGACCAACTCTCGGAACTTCTAGAGCACCCGCACCCCGAGTTCTTCGGAGCCCAGCTCAACGATCATCAAGGGGGAGAATTGCAATGGCTGATTGTTGCAAGTCTTAGAGGGAAGATTGAAGCCCCCACCTTAGAGGGAATCCAGTTCATCTTAAGAGAGAACAACTGGCTAGATGGACTCGCCAGGGCCATGCAGGAAGCTCTTGCCTATCTGTGTGGGCAAGGCATCAATCAGATCAAGGGAACGTGCTTTGAGTATTACCCAAGGTGTGATGCTATGGGACAGCCATTGGAGGTACCACATCACCCAGAGCTGAAGCGTCAAGTGGACCATCTCATCTTCATGATGTATGACAGGCAGAAAGAGTTGGACAATGACCGCTCCTACGCCAACCACAACTATGCCATCACAGTCAAGAAGTACCAGACAATCGCCATGCTGGTGAAGGATCGCCAGTCACGTCGCCGTCAGCTTGACAAGAAGGATCGCATTATTTCTCACCTTTGGCATAAAGTGATAGACTTAGAGGAGACCATCCACGAGCGGGACATGCGGCTTGGGGAGAGGGAGAATGCAGGGGAAGATATCCGTGGAGATCCTTACTCCTACCTCAGTGATGATGATGACTTCCTGGAGGACCAAGCCATGGACTTCCACACCGATGATGATGACTCCGCCTTGATTGATGATGATGATGATGAAGCCACTGATTCCGAGGAGTAGTAGCACTTTATCACTAGCGTTAGTGAGTTGTATCTAGTCCCATTGTATCGTAGTTTCACAGAATGGTTCTTAAGACCATCTCTTTCCTTGTTGTGGTGTGTGTTTGTATTGTGTGCTATGAATGAATGAAAAGAAAGTTACTAGTAGAAAAACCTGAGTCAAGCTTAAAATTTAAAAACTTTTCAAAAACAAACCCCTAAACCTTAGAAATTTCCCTATTTTCTCATGATCTATCTCAATCTTCGGATGCCTCGCGGAGGAAGCAGTTCATCCCCGGTCAAAATGTTGCAAATCTTGCAAATGTTGGTTTCTGACCAAGAAGCTGAGAGAGCCGAATGTCAAGCCAACTTATCCACCCTTCAACACATAGCTCAGATGGCCAATAATAATGAAGGCCATGGAAACCAGGACAACCATGGATCCAAGCTCAAGAACTTTCAGACAACCATGGCCAATAATAATCAAGGTAATGATGACGATTGGAGATGATCCTAGTTGTCGTAACCTTCCTGCTGTCTGTCCTCCTGATACTCCTCTTCATAGTTTGGCCATGGACAAAGCCATGAGTACTCTTTAAGTACTCGCAAACTAATACTAACAAGTGAAGTGGTTTTGAGTAGGATACTAAGCTCTAGGGTTGTTTTGCAAAAAGCCAGATTTATCTCTACTGAGTTCAGAAGAAAAGAAAGCTAGTTGAAAGTTTCAGAACACCTAAGTGGGAACTTGAATTTCATATCACAACTCTGTTGTGGTCAAGTCAAAATCATGCATCATTTCACAAATCATTTTGAAAGCATCTGACGACGGAACAGTATGGCCACTCCAACTGTCCATAACCGCGGGCGTGGCTATTCGAATAGTTTGACACTCTGCAGAGGTGGTAAACTTTCACCACAACATTCGATACATCCGTCAGGAACAATCCTGAATTCACCATACTTAGTATGCGGATAATCAATCCTAACCTTTCAATTACACGCCCTAGTATAGGCACCTCTCCTGTGAGTTTGGCCTCCCAACCATGACCAACTATCATCTTAGGAACTGCATAGGTGGACAATCTTCACAAGGTAGCCTAAGCTCAAACCTTGGCCGCAAGGGAACCCATACTAAGGTATATAAATTTCCAGTCAAGCCCTACCCAAATGTTGGGTATTATGGTTGTACGGTAAAATTGGAATGGTATCGCATCTAGACAACCATCAGTTTTCTAAAGGGCTAAGGCTCAGGCCTTAACATTTCCATCATCAAAATCATCTAGTGTTCGGGAAAAAATGTCAAAACATTTCAGTAGAATGACTCATCATTCTAAGGTTTTCATAACCATTTTCACCAAGTGGGGGTAAATACTAGTGAGGGGTGATAAACAAGTGTATCTTATCTAAGTTCAATCTCATGCCTCAGGATGACATCAAGATTAACTAACTTAGGTCAAGTTTTGTGCTCTTTATGCTACCTTCATATATCTTTCTAAAATCTACAAGTCACTAAGTAAACTCTAAGATAAAGCTTTGATAAATAAATAAAATACTAAGCTTGCAAGCAAAACTAGGATTTGGTATCATCAAGGGGTATAATCACATATGCTTAAGGTATCTAGTTTGCATAGTTGTCATGCAAGGGTTAACTTGGAAAGTTAATAGCTTGCTTAGATAGCTTGCCTTGTGCAGAGCAGTGGTTGAAGTTCTCCTCGGCTTCTTCCTCGTAGTATCCTTCTTCCTCCTCGTATCCTTGGTCGGTACTAGCGTCTATAAATAAATACGGGGTACATAATCACCAAACAATACTTAGCTAGTTCTATTCATCACACTAAGGTTTTCACTAGATGATCTAGTATCATCACAAACATTACAATCATTAAAGTAATTAGTTTTATTTCCTTTATTTTAGAAAAGTAATTTCTACTCATTGGAAAACTACTTAAGATTTAATATTCTCCAACTAAAACATGGGATGATGTTGACACATGTCATCACCACTTATTTCAGTACTTGGGAATTTGATAAAGTGGTGTCTCAATTTAATAAGGTTTAACCTTTTATTTTAATTAAATAAATTGACTAGAATGTCCTATGAGGCATTCTTTTATTGCTTGACCATTATTTCTGCAAGTAAACCTATATATTTTTATATATTCTGAAAGGTATTGTTAAATGTGATTTTTGAGAGTTGGAATCAACTCAAAATCTTTTGTGGTTGAATTTTGAAAAATGTTTGAATGCGGAAGAGCTTCTGCCTTGTTATTTTTACTATAGATGATCTACAAATCCAATTGGTTTGAAACAAACGGACTTGGCTTAAGGATTCCAGTAACTTTCTAACAAAATTGGTTTTATGCAATTTGGTTCGGTAAATCGACCTAGGTTGATTTTTGAATCTAGTGTAGAGGTCCTAACCTTTATAAGGTAGAGATCCCTGTGTTTACAATGCTAGTCCCTAGATCAATAGCTAGCATCCATAGTTTAAGATGTAATGTCAAGAAACAAAGGTCATAGTACAACTTTATAACCAGGAATAAAATATTACATTACATCTTACATAGGTCATTTGGCTATCTCATTACAATGCAGCAGAAATAACTATAGCATGGAGTCCTTCATATTCAAAGTGCCACAGGGCAATCATGTTGGTTATATACTTGTAATCCTATTCAACACACTTCACTAACATCAAACAAACCTACAACATAATAAGTTATAGCCACAAGGGTCAATACATTTGAATTGTATTGGCAAGTGATACTATGGTAGAATAGTGGTATCTAACATCTATATGCATTTGGCTAACTGGAGCTTAGGCTTGCTTTCCTCAAAATAAGGTTTTCCTTATAAGTTGAAAACACTAAGTTTTTGTTTGTCAAATCACCCAAGGAACAACCAATAGGAATTGGTTAACCTTAAACCCTTGTTCAACCCCAAGCTTTTAACTTAGATATTGGGATGAGGAGATCCTTGATATCTTCCATGTCTTGATGCTCAAATTGTCCATTGCTGGGGACACGGCTAAGTACTTAGATTTTACTCTCTCGAGAGGTGGTGCACTTTCCCCACAAGACTCGACATGCATCGAGACAAGATCTTTTAGAAGCCTTCCCTTAGACCAAATGGACGCATTCCATCCTATCACCCCCTACCACCTTCTATCCATATGGCTAAGTTATTGCAACCTATATGATCCAGGCAGAGCCCATAATGCCATGTGGCTGCACTTGAAGCTTCTCAACATTTGACATCTCAAATCTCTTTGTTCCTGGGTGGCTTTCCACAAGTGTGATACACAAGTTTTCCCCAATTTACTAGACTTGTGATACACAAGCTTTCCCCAGTATACTGGACTTGTGTAACCACTAAACATATCCCATTCTCACCATTCCACCCAGGTGATTCATTCAGTTAGTAGTTTTATTAAGCAAAAACATAAGTCAACAGACTTAGCAAAATTTCCATAGCATGTATATAAAGCACCCTTGTTTGATACTATCTAGGCTAAGCATGATAGTAGAAGGAATCTTAACTTGGGGAAAATTCTACTAAGGCATCATCTACTAGGATTTCCCAAGGCATAGTATACTTAGTAAAAATTCCATGCAAGTCCTACTCAAAATATCACTAATGCATAGTGAAAATATTAGAACAATATGTATGAAGCACCACTTGACTTTTTCATAGAGAAACTAGATTCACACCTTGATCTTGCAATTGTCACTCTCTTCAAAGTTCACTACAATTCAATCAAGCAAGGCACAAATTCAATCTAGCATTCAAAAAATTCATCACAGAAAATAAATAAAACAAGGAAATGCATGCAAGCATGCAAAAGGTTGTTTTATTGGACAAGTGGTTTCTAATAAGGTTCTAAACATTTTAAATCAACTAATGGTCATTTATAAAAGTGGCAAAACCATTTAAAATCAAGTTAATGAAAATGGGCCATTTAAATCATTTTTGTTTTGCTATAAATGATTTAAATCAAAGTAATAATTTCTAATGTTTGCCAAATATATTTTTAAACACAAATGTTAGTATTTAATGTCAAAGTGTTTAAAACCAATTTCTTTGCAAAAGGTTTCAGTCAAAAACCATTTTCAAATAATAATAACATTTTGGTTTTACTAGAAATGCCTTTATTCAAAGAATAATTTTTTAGGGTTAATCAAATACATTTTTAAATCCAAAACTTAGTGTTTATGTTCAGAGAGTTTAAATCAAAACATTTTCAAAAGGTTTTACTCAAAAATCAATTTTAGAATAAATTTTATACACAAAATAGGCCTAGACATTTTTCTACAAAAACACTCAATTTTCCAGAAGAAAAATACTAAAATAAGGGCATGGTTGGAAATTTCACATTTTTGTGAATCCATTGATATAAAATTTGCAAAATTTGGACGTGTGGATCAAAATTTATGAATTTTGCAAAATCATTCATCTAATAGAAATGTTTCTGTTTTTAAAACACAGACTGGGCCACGCGTCTTATTCTTATTGGTATGTACCGATTCGTATGGATAGAGTGATGTGGAGCATTGGATCTAATTAGAATCGTGCGGCAAAGATCAAGCGATAACGGTTCGTTATGTCATCTAACTTAAACCTTACGATTAAGATCTAACAGACACGAGCTAGCTGGTCAAGATTTGGCAGGGCTGGCAACGGCGAGCGGAGGTGGCGCGTTCCCTCTATGGCGGTCTGGCATTCCAGGAAGCAAGAGAGGAAATGGAGGTGCTTACCGTGCTCACGTGGTTGCATTATAGCTCAAGGTGGTTGCCGTTCGTCGAGGGGCACATGGATTCACTGTCAATTGCTCGCCGATGTTCACGACGGCGTCATGCATGCACGGTTCTTGTCGGAGACGGAGCTAAAAAACCACGAAAAATACCAAAGGAGGGCGGAGTTAGACGCGGGTAAGTGAGGCGAGTACATGAGTGTCATCGAGAGGAGAGGCGAGGTCAGAAAGTACCAGGGGGCTCGACGGAGTTGCAGCAGACAGCAGCGGCACTCTGATGTTGTCCTTGCCGATGTTCCGAAGCGTGCGCGGGCTTGTAGAGGGTACTAGAAGGTGCGTGAGATGATGGGGAGCAGGCTCGAGGAAACTAGGGGAAGTGGGGAGGTCGGGGCTGGCCGGAATTGAACGGAGAAGCTCGTCGGAACAGTGGTGTTCACGCGAGCAATTTGCGCAGCCTGGTCGCTCCAGTGGAATGAGGGCTGAGGGGAAAAGAAGTGGGGAGCGAGGCGATTATGTACGCATGGTCGTGGGGCGAGATTAACGCGGCGTTTAAGCGAATTTAAGCAAGGCATTGATCGGCAGAAACGACAGAGGGATTTGGGGACGGGGTCAGCGCGAGGTTGATGACGATGACGGGGCAGATGTGGGGTCGCCAAGTCAGTGAGAGGAGAGGTAGGGTTGCGAGTGATAAAGAACAGCCAGGAGAGAGGGTTTCCCACGTGGGCTTCTGCTAGGCTCGTTGGGCTAGCTGGGCCAGGTGGGTTGGGTAGGTTAGCTAGGCTGGTTTGTTTTTCATTTTTTCCTTTCTGATTTTTTTCTTTTCCTTTTCTATTTTCTGTTTTCAATTCAAAAATTCATTTGAATTCAGATTTATTTATCAAACCTTTTCTATACTTTTCAGTAGATTTTTATACTATTTATTAATGTATTTAAATAATCCATTTTAGAATATTTCCTTATATTCTCTTATGGTTTATTATCTATTTAAAATAGACATTTTGTATTTATTTAAATAAGGTTTAAATATGTTTCCAATTCCATATTATTTTATTCAAATGATTCAAACATCTGTTTGTAATGTGTTTAAAATTCCATTTTAGAATATTCAAATATTCTTTTATGGTTTTAATATTTATTTAGATGAGGTTTATGTCTTTATTCAACCATTGATTCAAGAATGCATTTGATTTCAAATTTGCATCAAACCTTTTCAGTAGGTTTTATTTATTCATTAGTGTGATTAAATAATTCACTTTGAATTATTTAAAATATTTTAATAAGATTTAATATTTACTTAAATGAGGATTTTGTCTTTATTTAAATGAATTTGGATATGGTTCCAAACCATATAATTCTATTTAATTAATCCTTTATTATTTTTAAGTTAATTAGATAACTTTAAAATCCTCTTTGGAAAATTCCAATTTATTATTTTCTCATGATTTAATTAATCATATACATTAGGGATTTTGTCTCCATTTAAATTTGAAGATGGTTTAATCCCATATACTTTTATTTGAATATTCTTTATCCCTATATTTTATTTGGATTTATATTTCTTTATTACATTTGCTTATGGATTTAATTCAAGTTTTAAATTGTCTTCTAAATAATTTTCTTGGGATTTATTATTTAGTTTAGGCAATTTGTCTTTATTTCAATAAAATTGGACATTGTTCAATCCTTATGATTTTATTTAAATAATCTTTTACTCCTTTTTATTATTCAATATACTTTCATTTGTTTATGGATTTGGCCAAGTTTTAATTTGACTTTGAAATATTCCTTATTTATTTATTTTCTTCCGTTGTTGTAGAGGTCCCAACCTTTAATAAGGTAGAGATCCCTGTGTTTACAATACTAGTCCCTGGATCAATAGCTAGCATCCACAGTTAAGATGTAATATCAAGAAACAAAGGTCATAATACAATTTTATAACCAGGAATAAAATAATTCATTACATCTTACATAGCTCATTTGGCTATCTCATTACAATGCAGCAGAAATAACTATAGCATGGAGTCCTTCATATTCAAAGTGCCACAGACAATCATGTTGGTTGTAGTGAAATCCTATTCAACACACTTCACTAACATCAAACAAACCTGCAACATAATAAGTTGCAGCCACAAGGGTCAATACATTTGAATTGTATTGGCAAGCTTCACTACTATGTAGAAATAAGTGGATCCTATCATTACATGCATATTTGGCTAAGTAGGGTTTAGGCTTATTTGTAGAAAGCAATATAGTTTTATCCTATCTTTTCAAAATAGTTTTGATCTTTTGACAAATCTTTCTGAACTCCTTGGAAAACTCCAAGTGCTTCTAATCCCTTGTTGTCACCATCAAGTTTTACTTTGAGAAATTGGAATGTCGAGATCTTCCATAGCTTCAGGCCTTAGTTGCTCAGAGTTGTCCGTAACCGGGGACACGGCTAAGTACTTAGAATTTTGATCTTCTGCATAAGTTGTACACTTTACCCACATGACACAATCTCGTCTTGACGCCACCAGTGGATGTTGGATAAGTACTCACCAAATGGAGTACCGGCAGATCGAGAATGTGACAAAGTCTTTCCATAGAAGTCCTCCCAATACACAATGCTAGCTTGTCTACCAGGCACCAATGTAGGGATAAATTTCCATACACAATTCTAGTTAACCTGAAGATGCCAATGCATGGGTCTTCCACTATGTAGTTGACTAAGCCAGAGCCCATTTAGCATGTGGCTGTACAAGGAAGCCACTATACGAGAAACATGTTCAATCTCTAAGTCCCCGGGTGGTTTTCTTCTAGTGCACATACAAAAAGATAGCCACATATAAACATGGTTCCCTTTGTTTCCACCTTGTCCAAAACTTGAGTATCCTCTTTCCACCCAGGCGGTTCATTGAGTACTTGTTTTATTATATAAAACATATAATTTTTCCAACACTTCATATAATCATATCATGTATCCCATCCCAAATATATAGTAGGGCTAAGCATACTACAACTACATTGTTTTCACTAAGGAAGATATAAGGATATCCTAATAGGATATAGCATAGCATAGAAATACAATAGTCCTATCATGCATGTTACAAAAATCCACTAAGTGTAATGAAAATAGTAGGACATGGATGATAGTGTCACTTGCCTTTTTAGTAGGGAATATTGGTTCACTCCTTGATCTTGCAAATATCACACTCTTCTAACTTCACTACAATTCAATCAAGCAAACATATATTCAACTAGCATTCAACAATTCACCACATAAAATAACAAAAACAAGGCAATGCATGCAAGCATGCAAAAGATGGATTTATTTGGAAAAGTGGTTTCTATTAGGCTCTAAACATTTTAAATCTCATATTGGTCATTTACAAAAGTGGTAAAATCCTTTGAATTCAAGTTAGTGAAAATGGCCACTTAAATCATTTTGTTTTGCTAGGATGATTTATATCAAAGTAATAATTTTTAGGCTGAGCCAAATATATTCTTTAAACCCAAATGTTAGTGTTTATGGTTAAATGGTTTGATATTAACTCATTTGCAAAAAGGTTCCACCTAAATTCTATTTTTAAATCAAATAATATTTCTATTTGCTAGAAATGTTTTTGACAAGTAATAATTTACTAAGTTTCATCAAATATGTTCTTAAGTCCCAAGACTTGGTGTTTAGGGTCAGAGAGTTTAACTCAAATCATTTTCCAAAGATTTTACTCAGAAAGTATTTTTAACACATAAATAATATTTTTATTTGACTAGAAATGCTCTTATTCAAAGATTTATTCTTTGGCTTCACAAAATACAATTTTTAAATCCATAAGTTGGTTTCTATGGTCAGTAGGTTCAAAACAATCCATTTGCCAAAGATTTTACCATAAAAATATTTCTAGAATAATTTTTATATTCAAATTATGCCTACACAAGTTTCTGCAAAAACAACTAAGTTTCCGGAAGAAAATCATTAAACAAAGTGCATGGTTGCAAAGTACTTGTTCTTCTGATTCCAATGATATAAAATTTGCAAAATTTGGACATGTAGATTAAAAGTTATGAATTTTGCAAGTTTGTATATCTAATAGATCAAAATTTCTATTTTAAATCAAACTCTGGACACGTGGCCCATTCTTACTGGACGATACCACTTCGGCTGGATCGAGCTGCGTAGGCCGCAGGATTTCATTTAAATCGCACGGCATAGATCGTCTGATACCGCTTCGTTAAGTTCTAATCTGAGCCACGCGATGAGGATCCAATGGCTACAACGCACCTGCCAGGAACTGGTGGCGCTAGACGGCGGCTGCGCGGCGGCGCGGATCTGGCGGTGGCATTGGCGATGAACCAAGAAGCACGGGAGGGAGTGATGATCCTCACCAGACTCTTCGTGAAGCACTGATTCTCGTCGTTGCCTCAGTTGGCCAAGGGGAGCACGGACGCATTGACGATTGCTCGCCGGAGACGGTGTTGGCGTCAGGCACGCTCAGTCGTTGACAAAGGTGAAGATTGCGGGCGCGCTAAGGCAAACAGGGAGTGGCGTTAGATGCGTGCGAGAGAGGCGAGTGCGAGAGCATCAACGAGAGGGTCCGGGGCGGTCTGTACTCACCGGGAGGACTCGCCGGAGTCGAGGCAGGAGGCGGCGACGCTCTGATGTTGATGTTTCCGAGCCTCTAGTGAACGCACGGGTTAGCGAGCGTCACTGGGAGATGCAGGGGGCGATGGGGAGCACGCATGTGTGGACTGGTAGGAAAGGGGTGGTCAGACGGCGCCGGATTTCGCCGGAAAGGCTCGTCGGAGACAGTGGGTTTGAGTTTGCGATTCGTGCAGCCTCGAGGCAGAGGGGAAGCGGTGTCAGGGGGAAATGGAAGAGGGACCAGGCGTTTAAGATGGGGTCGTCGCAGCGAGGGATTACTGCAGAATTATGGAGAATTAAGCGATGGTTTCAAAACCAGAAACGGCGACGGGGTTGGGGGAGAAAAGGTCGCGGCGGGTGAAGAAGAAGGACTGGCAGGTGTGTCCTGGTTGTTTGCGAGAGAGAGAGAGAGAGAGAGAGAGAGAGAGAGAGTGGGGTCCGCTGCTCAGCGACTTTGCGAGTAAGCTACTGGGTGAAAAACGTTTCGCGGGGGGGGGGGGGGGAGGAGTGGGCTATGTTTGCTGGGCTGGGTTCGTTTCATTTTTTTATACAGAATGTTTTTCCTTTTTCTTTTTCTATTTATCTGATTTGATTTTTATTCAAACAATTCAAGCACTATTTGAATTCAAACTTCTACCAAACTTTGTGTAGATTTTAATATTGTTATTTAACATATTCTAAAGTCGAATTTAGAATAATTTCTTTAATCTTTTTAGGGTCTATTATTTATTTTAAAAATAGACATTTGTCTTCATTTCAAATAGGATTTAAATATGTTTTAAAACTATATTTGAAATCTAAATTTTTACCAAACCTTTTCAGTAGGTTTTCTTTAAAATTAATTCACTTTGAATTATAATTTAAAATACTAATGTTCATTTAAATTGGGAAATGTATTTACTTAAATAAAAATGGATATTAATAAATCCTTATGATTTTATTTAAATAATCCTTTACTCTCTTTATTAAACAAAAAATATTTTATTTCAATTGTTTGGCCAAGATTTAATTTGGCTTTTTAAAATATTCCTTATTTATTTATTTCTTCCTTTGCTTATAAAATCCATATCTTTTTCTTTAAAGATCCAGAAATGGTGATTCCAACTTTTATAACTTTATTTATTATTTGTTTATCTTTTTAAATCCCTTTATGATTCAATTTGATCAAAATAGGTTTTGATGTTTCCAGAATCTAAAAGTTTCTTTTTACCCTAAATTTCAACAATTACTTATTTTGTTTATTTATTTTTCACATTTCAAAATTTGGAAAATTTTGGGATGTGACATTTGTCTTTATAAAATCCATATCATTTTATTTATATTTCCAAAATTGGTTATTCCAATTTGTATAATTTTATTGGATATTTGTTTATACTTTTAAATCATTTTAAGATTATTTTGCTCACAATTTGGCATGGATTTTGGTTAGGAGCTTTATTAGCCTTGGAATATTTCCTTTTATCTTATTAAATTCATAAGTTTTTATCTATGGCTCCAAATTAAATGAAACCAATTTCCATGGTTTTATAATATTTTTGTTTATAATTTTTGATCATTTATAAATGTTTGTTGACAAATTTTTTATATGGATCAAATCCATAGTCTTAGAGAGATCTTGGAAATGATTTTCTTCCATTAGAGTTTTAGGGTTTTGGTTTATTTTCCCAAGTGTTTATATTCAAGATTCTTTCCATGCATAAAATGCATTTGATCTTTGGAAGTGTTTTCTTTCATTAAGATTTGGAGTTTTGGTTTAACTTTTCCGAATGTTTTAAATTTCAAGATACATTCATTGATGAATGCATTTCACTTACTTGAAATTTTGTGGGATTCCCTTTTCATTCAAATTTGTTCAACAAGGGTTTTTTGATGTTTCCATTTAGAAGAAAAAAGTTTCCTTTTACACTAAATTTCAACAATTTTTTCTTTTGTTTATTTATTTTTCACATTTCAAAATTTGTAAAATTTTAGGATGTGACAGGCTACCACCCTTAAAAGAAATCTCGTCTCGAGATTTGGGAAGGCTAGAGGTTACAAGTTGGCTTCAAGACAACTAGAGTACTACCACCCTTAAAAAGGTTTTCAACTAGATTACATCTTGGCTCACTTGGGGTCTTGATGTAGCTTCTCTGGAGAGTTGTTTGCAAAATGGCCTAGATCTTTGAATTTGAAACACATCACTTGGATAATATCCTTCTTCTTATTTGGTATCATTGCATCTTGTTTGTTTCCTTGACTCTTCTTCTTTTCAGGACATTCTTTGACATAGTGTCCCATCTCCTTGCAATTGTAACATTGCACCTGGATATTGTCCTTCTTGCTGGGGTTGGGGCATTTCTTCTTTTTAGGTCTTTCCAAAGCTAGGAGTTATCTTAGTTCATGTTATTCATACTTCACATCAAAGGTGGGAAATCTTTCTCTCTTCTTGGGGCAGTCACTAGAGATATGACTGTCAACACCCGGATTTTTCATCCCAGATGCCTGTTATGCCATACATCGCAATCCTAGGATTACCATTTTTGCGAGACATAACAGAATTGGATACCATAGTACATCATCCATTACGAACCATACATAAGGTCTTACACAAATAAGGATCTCATGATCTAGTTCTTAATACAACTCAAGCAGCGGAAATACGTAGTAATAACGGTAGCATAGGCGAAGCTCCCTCTTCGGGGTCACAGGCAATGCTGACGATGGGATATGATCCTAGTTGTCATAACCTTCCTGGGGTCCATCCTCCAGGTACTCCTCTTCATAATCTAGCCATGGGAATAGCCAGGGACAAAGGCATGAGTATTCTTTAAGTACTCGCAAACTAATAGTAACAAGGGAAAGGGTTTTTGTAATAGGACACTAAGCTCTAGGGTTGTTTTTCAAAAAGTCAGATTTACATCTACTAAGTTCAGAAATGAAGAAAGCTAGTGGAAGTTGTATAACATCTAAGTGGGAGCTTGTATTTCATATCACAACTCTGTTGTGGTCAAGTCAAAATCTCAATTAATTTCACAAGTCATTTTGAAAACATCTGACGGGGGAACAGTATGGCCACTCCAACTTTCCATAAC
Organism: Avena insularis; assembly: GCA_023614405.1. Lineage (NCBI taxonomy): Eukaryota > Viridiplantae > Streptophyta > Magnoliopsida > Poales > Poaceae > Avena > Avena insularis. The sequence goes on along the minus strand of CM042689.1, from coordinate 241,567,405 downwards.
CCTGTTGTGGTCAAGTCAAGGTCTCACTTCCTTTCACAAATCATTTTGAAAAGTCTGACGGGGGAATAGTATGGCCACTCCAACTGTCCATAACCGCGGACGCGGCTATTCGAATAGTTTGACACTCTGCAGAGATTGTACACTTTCACCACAACATTCGATACATCCGTCAGGAACAAATCCTGAATTCACCATACTCAGTATGCGGATAATCAATCCTAACCTTTCAATTACACGCCCTAGTATAAGCACCTCTCCGGTGAGTTTGGCGTCCCAACCATGACCTACTGTCATCTTGGGTACTGCACAGGTGGACAATCTTCACAAGGTAGCCTCATCTCAGACCTTGGCCATGAGGGAACCAATACTAGGGTATATAAGTTTCCAGTCAAGCCCTGCCCAATTCTCGGGTATTGTGGTTGTACGGTAAAATTGGAATGGTATCGCATCCAGACAACCATCAGTTTTATAAAGGGCTAAGGCTCATGCCTCAACAATTTCATCACCAAAATCATCTGGTGTTCGGAAACACATGTCCAATACATTTCAATAGAATGATCCATCATTCCAATGTTTTCATAACCATTTTCACCAAGTATTCCCATCTAAAGTTGATCAAGTTTTATGCTTAGCACTAGCATCTACAAGTGGGAGTAAGAACTACTGAGGGGTGGTAAACTAGTGGAGTTTAACTAAGTTCAATCTCATGCCTTAGGAGGACATAAAGATTATCTAGCTTAGGCCAAGATTTATGCTCTTTATGCAACCTTCAGTTATCTTCCTAGAATCTACAATTCACTTAAGTAATCTCTAAGTAATAGCTTTGATAAAGAAATAAAGTAGAAGCTTGCAAATAAAACTAGGATTGGGTATCATCAAATGTGTCTAACCAAGCATGCTTAGTGCATTGCATAGGTTATTTCACTCTCATAATTGCAAGTGTTAGCTTGCCTTGTGCAGAGCAGTGGTTGAAGTTCTCCTCGGCTTCTTCTTTGTAGTATCCTCCTTCTTCCTCGTATCCTTGGTCGGTACTGGCGTCTATAAATAAATACGCGGTACACAATCACCAAACAATACTTAACAATTTTCAATCATCACACAAAGGGGTTCTATAGATGACCTAGCATCATCACTAACATTACAAGATTAAAGCTTGGTTTAATTTCTTTTATTTTTAGAAAAGTAATTTCTACTCATTGAAAAAGATACTTAAGATTTAATATTCTCCAAACCAAACATGGGATCATGTTGACACATGTCATCACCACACATTTCAGTACATGGGAATGTGATTTAAAGTGGTGTCACTATTTAATAAGGTTTAACCTTTTATTTTAAATAAAAATAAATGACTAGAAATGCCTATGTGGCATCCTTTTATTACTTGAACATTATTTCTGTAAGTAAACCCATATATTTTTATATATTCTGAAAGGTATGATCAAATGTGATTTTTGAGAGTTGGAATCAACTCAAAAGATATTATGGTTTAAATTTGAAAAATGTTTGAATGCAGAAAAGGTTCTGCCTTGTTATTTTTACCAAGGATGATCTACAGATCCAAATGATTTGAATCCAACGGGCTTCGATTCAGCATTTCCAGACATTTCTAACAAAATTGGTTTTATTCAATTTGGTTCACTGAATCGAGCTGGGTTGATTTTTGAAACTAGGTATAGAACTGTGTTTGAATGAAAATAGAAAAATCCAAATTCAAACGAGTGCGCTGCGCGGGAACTACTAATGGGCCGGCCCAGTATCACGCCGCGGCGCGGGGCACAACTGACAGGGGGTTCCACCAGTCTGTGGCTCATAACACGTGAAGCGGTACAGGGCGATATCGGCCACACGATCTAAGTCTAATCGAACGGCTACGGCTCATCGTCCACGTTGGGCAGCGCTGGCGAGACAGAACACTAACGCCGCAGGTGGGGGTCGTCGGGGGCTCACCGAGGCTCAGGCGAAGGTCGGCGATGCGGGCGAACGACGAAGTCGACGATGGTGAACCTCCTGGTACCGGCAGCTTCTCCTGGGGCGGCTCCAATCACTGGCTTCCTTCTTCTCCAGCAGCGGCGGGTTCCGGCCAAATTCTGGCGATGCGCTGCTCGCCTTGCTCCGGGAACGGGGTGGAATGATCAGTGAGGAGAGGGGAGTGAGATGGTGTGAAGAGTTTGAGCGAGGGAGGCCTCTGTTTATAGTCTCGACGGTGAGACCGAACGGGATGGGCAGGCGACGGTGGCGACATGGCTACGGGCAGCTAGAGGCATGGCCGAGGGTGGCGATCGATCTGTGGTCTCCTGGCGATGCTCTATGGCTTTAATGCATTTGTAGGGGTGGTGAAAAACGGTCTGGAACGCTCGACGTTCTGCACAGCAGAGGCGGCGTCTTCGACGATGAGCGGTGGCTACGGGGTACGGGCGGTGAAATGGGCATGTCTGGCGGTCTCCTGGGACGGTGGGGAGCATGCTGGCGGGTGGCGAGGGCTCGAGGTGGTCGGGTTGCGTGGGAACGGTGCATGCTCTACGACGCACGTCGGCATGGTCGACAGCGGCATGGGTGCGGCGTTCCTGGCGGTTCTGGCTGTTGTCTGCGAGGCAGGGCTAGTCGAGAGGGGGCGGTGAGGCATGGGCTACCTCCCAGACATGCTGGCTAGGCTTGGTGCTTCTCCTAGCTTGCTGTCGACATGTGGGTGGCAAGGTGAGGCTCGGCCTGCTCACCATTGATGACAATGGCTAGCTTACAGTGGTTCTAGAGATTAGTTTAGGTTGTTAGATGATCTACTAAGTCTAGTGGTGTCCAGAGAGGGAACAAGTTAGGCCCAAAACACTGCACACTATAGTGTTTTGATTTTGTTTGATTTGAATCAGCAAGGTGTTTGATGAAATGGCCGCATGAATTCAAGTTTTGAATTTTGAAAAGATTTTTGGTGGGTGTGCTAGGCATGTGCTGGTGAGTCTGTAGATGCTTGGGTTTTGAAAGTTGAGCTTGTTTGAGTGGTTTTTAAAAAAGTGGGATCTTCCCATATGATATAGATTCAATTTTAAACTTTCATTTAAACTATGCATTTGAATGTTTCTGGATGATCACAAGGTGGGCCTTGATACTTTGTTAGGAGTACTATCAAGGGGTGCAAAGATCCAAACAAGTTTCTATTAAGTTCTGAAAGTTAGAGATTGCCAAAGTAGGCATGGGAGTTAATTTGGCAAAAGTGACCATTCACTTAATTTGTTTGTTTTGATTTATTTGTCTTTGGGAAAAGTTTGGGAAATGTTTAGATGATGTTTATTTCACCTAAGAATCATTTTACAAGAAAATAAACACACAATCAAGGTAATTCAAAAGAATTCAAATTGGAATGCATACACACATGCATGCTTTCATATTTTTATTTAGAAGAGTTTTTGTTAACCCTAATTTTGATGATTAGAGTTTGATGATTCTAGTTCAATATTTTTGGGATGCTACAAACCTTCCCCCCTTAAACAAAATCTCGTCCCGAGGTTTCAAAAAGGACGAAAAGATTACCTAGGATTTGAAGAGATCGGGAAACTCCGTCCTGATGTGATCTTCGCGCTCCCAGGTAGCTTCCTCTTCCGTGTGGTTGCTCCACTGAATTTTGGGAAACTTGATGCTTCGGGTTCTGGTAGTTCGGAAAGCTTCTTCCAAAATACGGATGGGTACTTTTGGATCAGTCAGGTCATCATTGATCTCTATAGTCCGGTGATCAATATTCTTGAATACTTCAGTCTTCTCCGGGACTTCGAGACACTTGTGAAATAATGAGATATGGAACACATTGTGCACGGCTGACATCTCTTTGGGTAGTTCCAATTGATACGACACTTCTCCTCGACGGTTCAGAATCTTGAAGGGTCCGATATATCCGGGGGTTAACTTTCCTTTGAGTTAGAAACGCTGCATTCCCTTCAATGGCAACACTTTCAGGTATAGAAAATCTCCTATGTTGAAGGCGAGGTCTCGGCGTCTCTTGTCGGTGTAACTCTTCTGTCGGGACTGGGCTATCTTGAGGTGCTCACCAATCTTGTGAACCTTCTCTTCTGCTTCTCGTAGGATGTCGGGTCCGAAAATCTGACTCTCTCCTACTTCCGACCAGTTCAAAGGGGTGCGACACTTTCTTCCGTACATAAATTCAAAGGGGGCCATTTGCAAACTAGCTTGATAACTATTGTTGTATGAAAATTCTACGAACGGCAGATAGTCTTCCCACTTAGATCCATATTATAACACACATGCTCTCAGCATATCTTCGAGTATTTGATTTACTCGCTCGTTTGTCCATCGGTCTAGGGGTGATAAGCGGTACTGAAATCTAGTCGGGTTCCTAAACCTTCTTGGACTTTCTTACAGAATCTCGAGGTAAACTGAGTTCCTCGATCCGATACGATGTTCTTGGAGACTCCATGCAAACTGACGATTCTAGCGATGTATAACTCTGCTAGCTTCGAACTCTGATATGTGGTCTTGACGGGTAAGAAATGGGCGACTTTGGACAATCTGTCCACTATGACCCAGATAGAGTCATTTCCCCTACTAGAAGTAGGCAATCCGGTGATAAAGTCCATTCCAACGGAATCCCATTTCCATTCTGGAATCTGTAATGGTTGCAACAATCCAGCATGTCTTTGATGTCCGGCCTTGACTCGCTGACATATATCACACTTGGCGATATAGCTTCCGATTTCTCTCTTCATCTTATACCACCAAAATTGCTCTTTCAAATCTTGACACATCTTAGTTCCTCTGGGGTGGATATAATAAAGAGTATCATGAGCTTCCTTCAGAATAACTTCTTTCAACTCAGAATCTGCTGGTACACAAAGGCGTCCTTTGTACCACAGAACTCCTTCTTCGTCTTCGGTGAATCCAGGTACTTTGCATGTACCGATACGATGCTTGATTCCGTCAATACTAGCATTTCCTTTCTGCGCCTCTTTGATCTGGCTGATCAAAGTGGGTTGAAGTTCTATGCTAGACAAAAATCCTTCACTCACTAATTCCATTCGAAAATCTTCCATCTCTTTGTGCAAACTTGGTTGCTCCTTCAAAATCATGGAGTTCAAGCGGCACGGCAATCTGCTAAGGGAATCTGCTACTACGTTGGCTTTACCGGGGTGATAGTGAATGTCCAGATCGTAATCCTTGATTAGCTCAATCCATCTTCTTTGCCTCATATTCATCTCCTTCTGAGTGAATATATACTTCAAGCTCTTGTGATCCGAATAAATCTCAAAACGGTTTCCCATCAGGTAATGCCTCCATGTCTTTAGGGCTAGAACTATGGCTGCGAGTTCAAGGTCATGGGTTGGGTAATTTTGCTCATGTTGTTTCAGTTGTCGAGATAGATAAGAGATAGCTTTGCCTTCTTGCATTAGCACACATCCGAGACCGATCTTGGATGCGTCACAATACACGTCGAAGGGCTTTGTGATATCCGGCATGATTAAGATTGGGGCTGAAATCAATCTCCTCTTCATTTCTTGAAAACTCGCTTCACATTTGTCGGTCCATTCAAACTTCTTGTCCTTCTTTAGCAATTGGGTCATGGGTCTGGCAATACACGAGAACCCTTCTACGAACTTGCGGTAATATCCCGCCTATCCGAGAAATGCACGAACTTGGGTTTGAGTGGTTGGGGCTTGCCAATGTTCGACATCTTTCACCTTTGCAGAGTCAACGGAAATTCCTCCGGTGGAGACAATGTGGCCGAGAAATCCTACCTCCTATAACCAGAATTCACATTTGCTAAACTTGGCATACAATTGATGCTCTCTAAGGGTTCCAAGAATGGTCCTTAGGTGTAGCTCATGTTCTTCTTCCGATTTGGAATAAATCAGAATGTCGTCGATGAAAACAATGACAAACTTATCCAGGAAGTCCATAAAAATCTTATTCATGAGATTCATGAAATAAGCAGGGGCATTGGTTAATCCAAAAGACATGACAGTATACTCGTATAATCCATATCTAGTGGTAAAGGCAGTCTTTGGAATATCCTCTATGTGAATCTTGAGTTGATGATAGCCAGTCCTAAGATCAATCTTAGAAAACACTTTGGCACCGGTCAACTGATCAAACAAATCTTCTATCTTGGGCAAGGGGTACTTGTTTTGATGATGACATCATTCAACTTCCGATAATCCGTACACAAACGGTTACCTCCATCCTTCTTGTCCACGAATAAGACAGGTGATCTCCATGGTGACGCACTTGGTTGAATCAATCCAATTTCCAACATGGAATCCAGTTGCTTCTTTAGTTCTGCTAGTTCAGACGGGTTCATACTATAGGGTCTCTGGGCTATGGGTCCTGTTCCGGGGATTAGTTCAATGATAAACTCGATATCCCGATCTAGGGGCATACCGGGCAAAACATCTGGAAATACATCGGGGTATTTGCAGACTATCCGGACTTGGTCAATGGTAGGTTGGGCTATACTCTTGTTGCACTTGAATTGACGAGGTAAGGTTTTAGATATATGCTCGACTGATATTCCGGCTGTACTGGTCATGGTGATGGATTTCTTGGCACAGTCAATCAATCCTTTATGTTTGGACATCCAATCCATTCCTAGTACTACTTCCAAACCTTTAGTTCCGAGTACTATCAGGTTAGCATAAAAATCTATGCCATGGATTCGGATAGGGACGACTTTGCAAATTTGCCTAGCCTTGGTGGTTGATCCGGGGATTTGAACAATCCTAACATGCTTCAGTTTGGTTGGTTGAATCTTACTAGTGCAGGCAAATTCTTCGGTGACAAATGAATGCGATGCACCCGAATCAAACAACACTCTTGCAAGTACTGAATTAACAGAAAACATACCCAGCACCACGTCTGGTGCTTCCTGAGCTTCTTCAGCATGCATGAGAAAAAGACGGCCGTTGCGGTTGAGCGAATTCCCTGGGGCAAACCTTCTTCCTGGCTAAACAGGACGCTGCTGCTGATCTGGGGCATTTGCATTGGGGGCTGCGGTATTCTTCTTGTTGGGGCACTCGTTGGAGTAGTGACCCTTATTTCCAGTCATAACAAGTCACTTGCGACTTGTCCTTTGTTGCAACAGGCAGAACATTTCTTCTAGTCCTCGGGGCAGTGTTGGTATTGGCGGCAGCATTGTTGTTGTTGAACTTGGGTGGGGCATGGTTGAAATTGCTAGAGTTGCCAGGGTTGTTGTGTTTTCCTCCGGGCCTAGGGTTTCCACGGTTGGGATAGGTCGGACGGTTCATCGGGGGTCTGTTGGTTCTCAGGGCAAATCCTGGAGATGGGTTGGGGCGGTACTTTGGGGTGTGATGGGTTCCTGGTTGATGCATCATGCGACGCTTGCGGTTCTCATTGGCTTGGTTGATATTTCCTTCCATCTGGATGGCAGAGTCGACAAGGGCTTCAATATCAACAAAGGGGATATTGCCTAACACAGTCTGCATCTCATCGTGCAGACCATTCAGGAATCTTTCTTTCTTCTTGGCTTTGGTGTCGATCTCATCCGGGGCATACCTAGCTAATGACAAGAATTTTCACGATATTCCACTACAGTCATCCTTCCTTGCTTCAGTTCTCTGAAGTCATCTCTCATCCTCTTGATCAAACCTGGTGGCACATGGGTTCTGCTGAACTTGACCTTGAATTCCTCCCAGGTCATCATCTGTCCTCCAGTCATCGCACGAACGCTGTTCCACCATGCTCTGGCATCTCCGGCTAGATAGTGGGTGGCGAACAGAACTTTCTCGTTACCTTCCACTCCGGTGACTTCTAGGGTGTTTTCCATGGTTTGCAGCCAATCATCGGCATCTAGGGGCTCTTCTGACTTAGTGAAAACAGGTGGGTTGGTGTTCTGGAAATTCTTGAGCTTAGTTCCATGGTTGTCCTGATTTCCGTGGCCTTGATTGTTGTGGGCTAGCTGGGCTATCTGTTGAAGGGTGGATAGGTTGGCTTGACGTTCAGATCTTTCAGCTTCGCGGTCAGAAACCAACATTTGCAGGATCTGTAACATCGGGTCCAGGGATGAACCACTTCCTCCGCGTGGCATCTGAATATTGAGATAGATCATGAGAAAAGAGGGAAATTTCTAAGGTTCCGGGCTTTGAAAAGTTTTTAAAGTTTGACTCAGATTTTCTACCAACTTGCTTTTCATTCATTTATTCATAGCACCCGATACAAACACACACCACAAAACAAGAAAAACAGATGGTTTTAAGAACCATTCTGGAAACTACGATCCAGTGGGACCGAATACTACTCCCTACGCTAGTGCTTAAGTGCTACTACTCCTCAGAGTCGGTTTAGTCATCATCCTCATCATCCTCATCATCATTGATGAAGGCGAAATCCTCCTCATCTGTCAAGAAGTCCATAGCCTGATCCTCTAGAAAATCATCATCATCGCTGAGATAGGAGTAGGGGTCTCCACGAAGATCCTCTCTGGCATTCTCCCTTTCCTCCAACTGCATGTCTCTCTCATGGATGGTCTCCTCCAAGTCCGATATACGGTGGCAAAGAAGGGCAATGATGCGCTCCTTCTTATCGAGCTAACGGCGACGAGACTTGCGATCCTTCGCTAGCATGGCGATGGTCTGATCCTTTGTCTTGATGATGGCGGATTTGTGGTTGGAATAGTCACGACAATTATCCAACTCCTACTGACGATCATACATCATGAAGCTAAGGTGGTCCAACTGAGTCTTCAGCTCGTGGTGGTATGGGTCTTCCAGTGGCTGTCCATTAGCGTCACGCCTTGGACAAAACTCAAAGTGAGTACCCTTGATCTGGTTGATACTCTGCCCACACAGACGGGCAAGAGCTTCCTGCATGGCCCTGGCAAGTCCGTCGAGCCAGTTGTTCTCTCTTAAGGTGAATTGAATTCCCTCGGCAGTGGGAGGTTCAATCTTTCCGCGGAGACTTGCAACAATTAGCCACTTCAAATCTTCTCCTCCTTGATCATTGAGCTGAGCTCCAAAGAACTCGAGGCAGACGCTCGGAAGTTCAGCTGGTCCAAATCCCGCTCAAAGATAAGGTCTCCTCCATTCCCCAACTGATAAAACTTGTTGTACTTCACGTCCATCTATAAGAATATAGGATGAGTAAGTTAGTAGAGTGATCAAGTGTGTCAAATTTTATGTATTTTGCAAGAGTTTTTGAGGAACATGAATTTTTATGAAAGAATCAAGGTGATAAGAATGGGAATAAGTTTTTGTAAATATTTGCTTCCTTTGGTTTTGAAACTAAGTGTTTGGTTCAAACGTCCAGTCTAACTAGGGTCTCCTCTGGTCAGGATGGCTCTGATACCAACTTGTCAACACCCGGATTTTTAATCCTAGATGCCTGTTATGCCATACATCGCAATCCCGGGATTACCATTTTTGTGAGACATAACATAATTGGATACCATAGTACATCATCCATTACAAACCATACATAAGGTCTTACACAAATAAGGATCTCATGATCCAGTTATTAATACAACTCAAGCAGCGGAAATACGTAATAATAACGGTAGCGTATGCGAAGCTCCATCTTCGGGGTCATAGGCAATGCTGACGATGGGAGATGATCCTAGTTGTCATCACAGTCCTGGGGTCCATCCTCCAGGTACTCCTCTTCATAGTCTGGCCATGGGAATAGCCAGGGATAAAGCCATGAGTACTCTTTAAGTACTCGCAATCTAATACTAACAAGGGAAAGAGTTTTTGTAATAGGACACTAAGCTCTAGGGTTGTTTTGCAAAAAGTCAGATTTACATCTACTAAGTTCAGAAATGAAGAAAGCTAGTGGAAGTTGTATAACACCTAAGTGGGAGCTTGTATTTCATATCACAACTCTATTGTGGTCAAGTCAAAATCTCAATTCATTTCACAAGTATGGCCACTCCAACTGTCCATAACCGCGGACGCGGCTATTCGAATAGTTTGACACTCTGCAGGGATTGTACACTTTGACCACAACATTCGATACATCCGTCAGGAACAAATCCTGAATTCACCATACTCAGTATGCAGATAATCAATCCTAACCTTTCAATTACACACCCTAGTATAAGCACCTCTCCTGTGAGTTTGTCCTCCCAACCATGACCAATTGTCATCTTGGGTACTGCACAGGTGGACAATCTTCACAAGGTAGCCTCAGCTCAGACCTTGGCCGTGAGGGAACCAATACTAGGGTATATAGGTTTCTAGTCAAGCCCTACCCAATTCTCGGGTATTGTGGTTGTACGGTAAAATTGGAATGGTATCGCATCCAGACAACCATCAGTTTTATAAAGGGCTAAGGCTCATGCCTCAACAATTTCATCACCAAAATCATCTGGTGTTCGGAAACACATGTCCAAAACATTTCAATAGAATGATCCATCATTCCAAGGTTTTCATAACCATTTTCACCAAGTATTCCCATCTATAGTTGATCAAGTTTTATGCTTAGCACTAGCATCTACAAGTGGGAGTAAGTACTACTGAGGGGTGGTAAACTAGTGGAGTTTAACTAAGTTCAATCTCATGCCTTAGGAGGACATAAATATTATCTAGATTAGGCCAAGTTTTATGCTCTTTATGAAACCTTCAGTTATCTTCCTAGAATCTACAATTCACTTAAGTAATCTCTAAGTAATAGCTTTGATAAAGAAATAAAGTAGAAGCTTGCAAATAAAACTAGGATTGGGTATCATCAAATGTGTCTAACCAAGCATGCTTAGTGCATTGCATAGGTTATTTCACTCTCATAATTGCAAGTGTTAGCTTGCCTTGTGCAGAGCAGTGGTTGAAGTTCTCCTCGGCTTCTTCTTTGTAGTATCCTCCTTCTTCCTCGTATCCTTGGTGAATCAAGGCGTCTATAAATAAATACGCGGTACACAATCACCAAACAATACTTAACTACTTTCAATCATCACACAAAGGGGTTCTATAGATGATCTAGCATCATCACTAACATTACAAGATTAAAGCTTGGTTTAATCTCTTTTATTTTTAGAAAAGTAATTTCTACTCATTGAAAAAGATACTTAAGATTTAATATTCTCCAAACCAAACATGGGATCATGTTGACACATGTCATCACCACACATTTCAGTACATGGGAATGTGATTTAAAGTGGTGTCACAATTTAATAATGTTTATCCTTTTATTTTAAATAAAAATAAATGACTAGAAATGCCTATGTGGCATCCTTTTATTACTTGAACATTAGTTCTGTAAGTAAACCCATATATTTTTATATATTCTGAAAGGTATGATCAAATGTGATTTTTGAGAGTTGGAATCAACTCAAAAGCTATTATGGTTTAAATTTGAAAAATGTTTGAATGCAGAAAAGGTTCTGCCTTGTTATTTTTACCAAGGATGATCTACAGATCCAAATGATTTGAATCCAACGGGCTTCGATTCAGCATTTCCAGACCTTTCTAAAAAAATAGTTTTATTCAATTTGGTTCACTGAATCGAGCTGGGTTGATTTTTGAAACTAGGTACAGAACTGTGTTTGAATGAAAATAGAAAAATCCAAATTCAAACGAGTGGGCTGCGCGGGAACTACTAATGGGCCGGCCCGATCATCATGGCCATGGCACTTGACAGGGGGTTCCACAGTCGGTGGCTCATCTGCTGTGACGATGCAGGCGATATCGGCCACACGATCTAAGTCTAATCGAACGGCTACGGCTCATCGTCCATGTTGGGCAGCGCTGGCGAGACAGAACCCTAACGCGGCAGGTGGGGGTCGTCGGGGGCTCACCGAGGCTCAGGCGAAGGTCGGCGATGCGGGCGAACGACAAAGTCGACAACGGTGAACCTCCTGGTACCGGCAGCTTCTCCTGGGGCGGCTCCAATCACTGGCTTCCTTCTTCTCCAGCAGCGGCGGGTTCCGGCCAAATTCTGGCGATGCGCTGCTCGCCTTGCTCCGGGAACAGGGTGGAACGATCAGTGAGGAGAGGGGAGTGAGATGGTGTGAAGAGTTTGAGCGAGGGAGGCCTCTGTTTATAGTCTCGACGGTGAGACCGAATGGGATGGGCAGGCGACGGTGGCGACATGGCTACGGGCAGCTAGAGGCATGGCCGAGGGTAGCGATCGATCGGTGGTCTCCTGGCGATGCTCTATGGCTTTAATGCGCGTGTAGGGCGGTGGCAAATGGTTTGGAACGCTCGACGTTCTACGAGGAAGAGGCGGCGTCTTCGACGGCGAGCGGTGGCTACGGGGTACGGGCGGTGAAATGGGCATGTCTGGCGGTCTCCTGGGACGGTGGGGAGCATGCTGGTGGGCGGCCAGGGCTCGAGGTGGCCAGGTTGCGTGGGAACGGTGCGTGCTATGCGGCGCACGTCGGCATGGTCGACAGCAGCACGGGCGCGGCGTTCCTGGCGGTTCTGGCTGTTGTCTGCGAGGCAGGGCTGGTTGAGTGGGGGCGGTGAGGCATGGGGTACCTCCGAGACATGCTGGCTAGGCTTGGTGCTTCTCCTAGCTTGCTATCGACATGTGGGTGGCAAGGTGAGGCTCGACCTGCTCACCATTGATGACAATGGCCAGCTTACATTGATGCTAGAGATTAGTTTAGGTTGTTAGATGATCTACTAAGGCTAGTGGTGTCCAGAGAGGGAATAAGTTAGGCCCAAAACACTGCACACTATAGTGTTTTGATTTTGTTTGATTTGAATCAGCAAGGTGTTTGATGAAACGGCCACATGAATTCAAGTTTTGAATTTTGAAAAGATTTTTGGTGGGTGTGCTAGGCATGTGCTGGTGAGTCTGTAGTTGCTTGGGTTTTGAAAGTTGAGCTTGTTTGAGTGGTTTTTGAAAAAGTGAGATCTTCCCATATGATATAGATTCAATTTTAAACTGTCATTTAAACTATGCATTTGAATGTTTCTTGATGATCACAAGGTGGGCCTTGATACTTTGTTAGGATTACTATCAAGGGGTGCAAAGATCCAGAAAAGTTTCTGTTAGGATCTGAAAGTTTGAGACAGCCAAAGTAGGCATGGGAGTTAAATTGGTCAAGTGACCATTCACTCATTTAACTTTGTTTTGATTTATTTGTTTTTGGGAAAAGTGTGGGGATTGTTTAGATGATATTTATTTCACCTAAGAAACATTTTACAAGCAATGGAACACACAAACAAGTTGGTTCCAAAGAATTTCAAATGAAATGCATACACATATGCATGCTTTCATTAATTTATTTAGAAAAGTTTTTGTTAACCCTAATTTTGAGGATTAGAGTTTGACGATCTAAGTTTAGTATTTTTGGGATGTTACAAACCTTCCCCCCTTAAACAAAATCTCGTCCCGAGATTTGAAAAAGGACAAAAAAAAGATTACCTAGGATTTGAAGAGATCGGGAAACTCTGTCCTGATGTGATCTTCGCGCTCCCAGGTAGCTTTCTCTTCTGTGTGGTTGCTCCACTGAATCTTGAGAAACTTGATGCTTCGGGTTCGGGTAGTTCGAAAAGCTTCTTCCAAAATACGGATGGGTACTTCGGGATAGGTCAGGTCATCGTTGATCTCTATGGTCCGGTGATCGATATTTTTGAACATTGCGAGACACTTGCGAAGTAATGAGATATGGAACACATTGTGCACGGCTGACATCTCTTCGGGTAGTTCCAATTGATATGATACTTCTCCTCGACGGTTCAAAATCTTGAAAGGTCCGACATATCTGGGGGCTAACTTTCCTTTGAGTTGGAAACGCTGCATTCCCTTCAATGGTGACACTTTTAGATAAACAAAATCTCCTATGTCGAAGGCGAGGTCTCGACATCTCTTGTCGGCGTAACTCTTATGTCTGGACTGGGAGATCTTGAGGTGCTCACGAATCTTGTGAACCTTCTCTTCTGCTTCTCGTAGGATGTCGGGTCCAAAAATCTGACTCTCTCCTACTTCCGACCAGTTCAAAGGGGCGCGACACTTCCTTACGTACATGAATTCAAATAGGGCCATTTGCAAACTGGCTTGATAACTGTTGTTGTATGAGAATTCTGCAAACGGCAGACAGTCTTCCCACTTGGATCCATATTCTAACACACATAGTCTCAGCATATCTTCGAGTATTTGGTTTACTCGCTCCGTTTGTCCATCGGTCTGTGGGTGATACGCGGTACTGAAATCTAGGCGGGTTCCTAAACCTTCTTGGACTTTCTTCCAGAATCTCGAGGTAAACTGAGTTCCTCGATCTGATACGATGTTCTTGGGGACTCCATGCAAACTAACTATCCTAGCGATGTACAACTCCGCTAGCTATGAACTCTGATATGTGGTCTTGACGGGTAAGAAATGGGCGACTTTGGACAATCTGTCCACTATGACCCAAATAGAGTCATTTCCCCTACTAGAAGTGGGCAGTCCAGTGATAAAGTCCATTCCAACGGAATCCCATTTCCATTCCGGAATCTGCAAGGGTTGCAACAATCCAGCGGGTCTTTGATGTCCTGCCTTGACTCGCTGACATATATCACACTTGGCGATATTGCTTCCGATTTCTCTCTTCATCTTATGCCACCAAAATTGCTCTTTTAAATCTTGATACATCTTAGTTCCTCCGGGATGGATAGAATAAAGAGTATCATGAGCCTCGTTCAGAATCACTTCTTTCAACTCAGAATCTGCGGGTACACAAAGGCGTCCTTTGTACCACAGAATTCCTTCTTCGTCTTCGGTGAATCCAGGTACTTTGCTTGTACCGATACGACGCTTGATTCCATCAATACTAGCATTTCCCTTATGCGCCTCTTTAATCTGACTGATTAAAGTGGGATGGAGTTCTATGCTAGCCAAAAATCCTTCACTTACTAATTCCATTCGAAAATCTTCCATCTCTTTGTGCAGGCTTGGTTGCTCCTTTAAAATCATGGAGTTCAAGCGGCACGGCAATCTACTAAGGGCATCGGCTACCACATTGGCTTTACCAGGGTGATAGTGAATGTCCAGATCGTAATCCTTGATTAGCTCAATCCATCTCCTCTGTCTCATATTCAGCTCCTTCTGAGTGAATATATACTTCAGACTCTTGTGATTCGTATAGATCTCACAACGGTTTCCCATCATGTAACGTCTCCATGTCTTCAGGGCTAGAACTACGGCTGCGAGTTCGAGGTCATGGGTTGGGTAATTTTGCTCATGTTGCTTCAGTTGTCGAGATAGATAAGATATAACTTTTCCTTCTTACATTAGCACACATCCGAGACCGATCTTGGATGCATCACAATACACATCGAAGGGCTTCGTGATATCCGGCATGATCAAGATTGGGGCTAAAATCAATCTTCTCTTGAGTTCTTGAAAACTCGCTTCACATTTGTCGGTCCATTCAAACTTCTTGTCCTTCTTCAGCAATTGGGTCATGGGTCTGGCGATACTCGAGAATCCTTCTACGAATTTGCGATAATATCCCGCCAATCCGAGAAATGCACGAACTTTGGTTTGAGTGGTTGGGGCTTGCCAATCTTCTACATCTTTCACTTTGGCAGGGTCAACGGCAATTCCTCCGGCTGATACAATGTGACTGAGGAATCCTACCTCCTGTAACCAGAATTCACATTTGCTAAACTTGGCATACAGCTGATGCTCTCTAAGGGTTCCAAGAATGGTCCTTGTCGTGGTATTGCACAACAGATGCTACTGGGGGTAGATTACGTAGAGGGAGCAAGGCGACTTAGGAGAATCCGGGAGTGAGATTGGCACATGATGTACCCAGGTTCACGTCCCCTCGGTGGAGGATCGCTACGTCCTGCTGTAAATCCAGTATATGATCATAGATTGGTTTACAATGGAGCTGCCATAGGCGGAGGGAGACTAGATCTAATGCGATGTGGAAGAAGATGCAATATGACCTACCCCATGGGGTGCCCCTGGTGGCTCTATATATGCAACCAGTTAGGGTTTACAAGTATTTGGTGGGCTTTGTATTCAAGTTGCCGTCTTGGGCCTCCAGTCGGCGCCAGTTGTTTGGGTCCAGCATGCGCCAGCCGATTCGCCAGTAGTCGACCCCTGGGCTTGGCTTCGATACCGGATGGCGAAACCAGATGGGTATACCCCATTTGGTATTCCCCCATCAGTAGTCCCCGAGCGCATTGTCGATTCGACGCGGGCTTGAGGCAGGACGCGGAGAGTCTTGACGATGGGTCATGGCGAATCGGCGACGAGCTCATGAATAGAGAAAATAACCGTGAAGCGGGAGGAGGTCGGTGTAAGCCAGTCGGTGATGGCGATTGGCGATGAAGCGAGGTGTCGATAAACCGCGATTCTGGCGAGTCCCGAGCGTGGGCGCCGAGCCCCAGCGCGGCAGTGGCGAGAATCAGCGACCGCAGTGGCGCTGTCTGTGGCCGAGTCCGGCGTGGAAATACTGGCGAGTCATGATGGCGATACCGGCGTGTTAAGTCTGCGAGCGAGTCATGATGGCGAAGTTCGGCGTGGAGAGTACACGAGGGCGAGTTCGCGGTGGCAATTCCCCGAGCGTGTTGAGTACGCGAGGGTGAGTCCGCGGTGGCGAGTCCCTGAGCGTGGAGAGTACGAGAGGGCGAGTCCGCGGTGCCGAGTCCCCGAGCGTGTTGAGTACGCGAGGGCGAGTCAACGGTGGCGAGTCGACGAGGGCAAGCCGCGGTCGTGGAACCATGCGTACACGTAGCATGCCTAGGTTTAGTCCCCGAGGCTCGAGTTGGCTTGTAGAGGCGACTTGAGGCTCTTTAGAGATGCATATTCTGAAAATAGTAGTGGTTGCTGCCGAGCATAGAGAGTGGCGAGGTCGAGCGACCGCTCAGCGAAGTCCGGTCCCGGGCAGCGAAAGGTCGAGCAGAACGAGCGAAAGGCCGAGGCAGCGACCGACGTCCGGGTACCAGCGGCGAGCGAGAGAGAGCGAGGTAGCGGCGCGGTGCCGAAAGGCGCCGAAGCGAAGTCCCGAAGCGCGGCGCCCAGCGAGGTCGAGCAACCGTGAGTGAGTCCCGCGAGTGGGGCAGCCGGCGTCGAGCGGCGGGCGCGAGTGCCGAATCCCCGAGCGTGGCGAGTGGCGAGAAATACATCGTTTTGCTGAGAAGGAGAAAAAGATATAATTGTATTAAGGTGTACTTGAATAATATATTGAATAATTGTAAGACGTGCGAATTGTAGACGTTGAAATAAATGCACGTTTGTTATGTGGATCGATGGGCAGTATGTAAGGTTTATGCGTGTCTTTTCATGAGTAGGCAGACCTCCAGCATCAAACGCTTGTCGGGTAACAGGGACGCGATGCCAGACTGTTGAACCCGGAGACAAGGTCGGCCTTTTGGTACCCAGCCTCACTACTTCGACGGACGCGAATAAACAATAGACAAAACTGAAACCGATCCCAAGTATGATTTTGGAAATTGAACGAAAGAATGAATATGTTTTGGACTTATAGCATGTACGGATATAAAAGAACTTAGCTGTCAAATGCGGACAGAGTCGACCCGGCGGGGGAGTCGCCGAGCATGGCGAGCCGACGTGGGCGTGGTGATCCGGCGATGGGAGAGTCGCTGAACATGGTGAGTACGCGGCTATGGCGAGTTCGGGGCGGGCGAGTCCCCGAGCGTGGCGATTCGACGTCAGCGTGGCGAGCCAGCGATGGGCGAGTCGCCGAACATGGCGAGTCCGTGATGACGAGTTCATGGCGAGCGAGTTAATTCGCACCGGATGAATATGGGACAGACAAGTCCCTGAATCTAACGAGTCCGCGTTTAAGCGTGTTCACGTTTAGACAAGTTCCAAAACATGATGAATCCGTGAGGGAAGAATCCCGAGCATGGACTCCGCGACCGAGGAAAACGCATCACGGCGGCCTATGCTGAGATCGGGCTGATGGAGCATCCATGTTGAAGACCATCTCGTTTCCGTGACCCAATCCAAGTCGCATGGTACATGTATGCCAAGAGAAATAAAGCATTACCTGATCTATATCGTAGTCAACATACAGAAATATAATAATGAATATAAAAGGCTTTTAGCCACGTCCGCGTGCGCCTGTATGCGTTCCCTTGATGAAAACTCAATGCGCACGTGAGGAAAATCTGATTTGATTTCTTCACGCTCGATTGAAACGCAACCGCTGAACCACCTGGCCGTGAGTGAGACGCCATGCGCCGCCGTACATGCAATCGCGGTTAAACTTTGTTAGACACCAAACGAATTCGCCAGATGCGATCTGGCCGCCGGTGACGTAAAGGGATCCCGCCCGGATTATCATCTCCATGCATCGCTTGCCCCACGGTGGGCGCCAACTGTCGTGGTATTGCACGGAAGATTCTACTGGTGGTAGCTTACGTAGAGGGAGCAAGGCGACGTAGGAGAATCCGAGAGCGAGATTGGCACACGATATACCCAGGTTCACGTCCCCTCGATGGAGGATCGCTACGTCCTGCTGTCAATCCAGTATATGATCATAGATTGGTTTACAATGGAGCCGCCGTAGGCGGAGGGAGACTAGATCTAATTAGATGTGGAAGAAGATGCAATATGACCTACCCCGTGGGGGTGCCCCTGGTGGCTTTATATATGCAACCAGTTAGGGTTTACAAGTATTTGGTGGGCTTTGTATTGAAGTCGCCGTCTTGGGCCTCCAGTCGGCGCCAGTCGTTTGGGTCCAGCATGCGCCAGTCGCCATATTCGGCGAGTCGACCCGCTCTGGGCTTGGCTTCAGTCGGCTCGATACCAGATGGCAAAACCGCTTCGTGGGTATACCCCATTTGGTATTCCCCCATCAGTCCTTAGGTGTAGCTCATGTTCTTCTTCCGATTTGGAATAAATCAGAATGTCATCGATGAAAACAACGACAAACTTATCCAGGAAGTCCATAAAAATCTTATTCATGAAATTCATGAAATAAGCGGGGGCATTGTTTAATCCAAAAGACATGACTGTATACTCATACAATCCATATCTAGTGATAAAGGCATTCTTTGGAATATCCTCTGCATGAATCTTGAGTTGATGATAGCCAGTCCTAAGATCAATCTTAGAAAACACTTTGGCATCGGTCAACTGATCAAACAAATCTTCTATCTTGGGCAAGGGGTATTTGTTCTTGATAGTGACATCATTCAACTTTCGGTAATCCGTACACAAACGGTTACCTCCATCCTTCTTGTCCACAAATAAGACAGGGGATCTCCATGGTGACGCACTTGGTTGAATTAATCCAATTTCCAACATGGAATCCAGTTGCTTCTTCAGTTCTGCTAGCTCAGACAGGTTCATACTATATGGTCTCTCGGCTATGAGTCATGTTCCGGGGATTAGTTCAATGATAAACTCGATATCCCGATCTGGGGGCATACCGGGCAAAATATCTGGAAATATATCGGGGTATTCACAGACTATCTGGACTTGGTCAATGGTAGGTTGGGCTATACTCTTGTTGCACTTCAATTGACGAGGTAAGGTTTCAGATATATGCTCGACTGATATTCCGGCTGTACTGGTCATGGTTATGGCTTTCTTGGCACAGTCAATCAATCCTTTATGTTTGGATATCCAATCCATTCCTAGTACTACTTCCAAACCTTTAGTTCCGAGTACTATCAGATTAGCATAAAAATCTATGACATGGATTCGGATAGGGACGGCTTTGCAAATTTGCCTAGCCTTGGTGGTTGATCCGGGAATTTGAACAATCATGACATTCTTCAATTTGGTTGGTTGAATTTTACTAGTGCATGCAAATTCTTCGGTGACAAATGAGTGCGATGCACCAGAATCAAACAACACTCTTGCAAGTACTGAATTAACAGAAAACATACCCAGCACGACGTCTGGCGCTTCCTGAGCTTCTTCAGCATGCATGAGAAAAAGACGGCCATTGCGGTTGAGCGAATTCCCTGGGGCAAATCTTCTTCCGGGCTGAACACGACGCTGTTGCTGAGCTGGGGCATTGGCATTGGGTGCTGCGGCATTCTTCTTGTTGGGGCACTCGTTGGAGTAGTGACCCTTATTTCCACAGTCATAACAGGTCACTTGCGACTTGTCCTTTGCTGCTACAGGCACAACATTGCTTCTAGTCCTCGGGGCAGTGTTGGTGTTGGTGGCAGCATTGTTGGTGTTGAACTTTGGTGGGGCACGATTGAAATTGCTAGAGTTACCGGGGTTGTTGTGATTTCCTCAGGGTCTAGGTTTTCCACGGTTGGGATAGGTCGAACGGTTCATTGGGGGTCTGTTGGTTCTCGGGGCAAATCCTGGAGATGGGTTGGGGTGGTACTTTGGGGTCTGATGGGTTCCTGGTTGATGCAGCATGCGACGCTTACGATTCTCATTGGCTTGGTTGATCTTTCCTTCCATCTGGATAGCAGAGTCGACAAGGGCTTCAATATCAGCAAAGGGGATATTGTCTAACACCGTCTTCATCTCATCATGCAGACCATTGAAGAATCTCTCCTTCTTCTTGGCTTCGGTGTCAATCTCATCCGGGGCATACCTTGCTAATGACAAGAATTTGTCACGGTATTCCACTACGGTCATCCTTCCTTGCTTCATCTCTCTGAACTCGTCTCTCATCCTCTTGATCAGACCCAGCGGCACATGGGTTCTGCTAAACTTGACCTTGAATTCCTCCCAGGTCATCATCTGGCCTCCGGTCATTGCGCGAACACTGTTCCACCATGCCCTGGCATCTGCGGCTAGATAGTGGGTGGCGAACAGAACTTTCTCATTGGCTTCCACTCCGGCGAATTCTAGGTTATTTTCCATGGTTTGCAACCAATCATCGGCGTCTAGGGGCTCTTCTGACTTAGTGAAAACAGGTGGGTTGGTATTCTGGAAATTCTTGAGTTTAGATCCATGGTTGTCCTGATTTCCGTGGCCTTGGTTGTTGTGGGCTAGCTGAGCTATCTGTTGCAGGGTGGCTAGGTTGGCTTGACGTTCGGCTCTTTCAGCTTCGCGGTCAGAAGTCAACATTTGCAGAATCTGCAACATCAGGTCCAGGGATGAACCACTTCCTCCACGTGGCATCTGAAGATTGAGATAGATCATGAGAAAAGAGGGAAATTTCTAAGGTTTTGGGTCTTTGAAAAGTTTTTAAAGTTTGACTCAGATTTTTCTAGCAACTTGCTTTTTCATTCATTTATTCATTCATAGCACACGATACAACACACACCACAACAAAGAAAAGCAGATGGTTTTAAGAACCATTCTGAAAACTACGATACAGTGGGACCGAATACTACTCACTACGCTAGTGCTCAAGTGGTACTACTCCTCGGAATCCGTGGCTTCATCATCCTCATCATCATCAATGAAGGCGAAATCATCCTCATCGGTGAAGAAATCCATAGCCTGATCCTCTAGAAAATCATCATCATCGCTGAGATAGGAGTAAGGGTCTCCACGAAGATCCTCTCCGGCATTCTCCTTTTCCTCCAACTGCATGTCTCTCTCGTGGATGGTCTCCTCCAAAGATGAAATACGGTGGCGAAGACGGGCAATAATGCGCTCCTTCTTGTCGAGCTGACAGCGGCAAGACTTGTGATCCTTTGACAGCATGGCGATGGTCTGATCCTTCGTCTTGATGATGGCAGACTTGTGGTTGGAGTAGTCACGGCAGTTATCCAACTCCTGCTGACGATCGTACATCATGAAGCTAAGGTGGTCCAATTGAGTCTTCAGCTCAGGGGGTATGGTGCTTCTAGTGGTTGTCCATTTGCATCACGCCTCGGGCAAAACTCAAAGCGAGTACCCTTGATCTGATTGATGCTCTGCCCACATAGATGGGAAAGAGCTTCCTGCATGGCCCTGGCAAGTCCGTCGAGCTAGTTGTTCTCTCTTAAGGTAAATTGAATTCCCTCAGCAGTAGGAGGTTCAATCTTTCCTCGGAGACTTGCAACAATTAGCCACTGCAGATCTTCTCCTCCTTGATCATTGAGCTGAGCTCCAAAGAACTCGGGGTGCGGACACTCCAGAAATTCCGAAAGCTGGTCCAAATCCCTCTCAAAGATAAGGTCTCCTCCATTCCCCAACTGATAAAACTTGCTGTACTTCACGTCCATCTATAAGAATATATGATGATTAAGTTATTAGAGTGATCACGTGTTTCAAATTTTATGTATGTTGCAAGAGTTTTTGAGGAACATGAATTTTTATGAAAGAATCAAGTGATAAGAATGGGAATAAGTTTTTGTAAATATTTGTTTTCTTTGGTTTTGAAACTAAGTTTTTGATTCAAACGTCCAGTCTAACTAGGGTCTCCTATAGTCAGGATGGCTCTGATACCAACTTGTCAACACCTGGATTTTGAATCCCAGATGCCTGTTATGCCATACATCACAATCCCAGGATTACCATTTTTGCGAGACAAAACAGAATTGGATAGCACAGTACATCATCCATTACAAACGATACATAAGGTCTTACACAAATAGGGATCTCATGATCCAGTTCTTAATACAACTTCAAGCAGCAGAATACGTAATGATAACGGTAGCATAGGCGAAGCTCCATCTTCGGGGTCACAGGCAATGCTGACGATGGGAGATGATCCTAGTTGTCGTAACCTTCCTGGGATCCATCCTCCAGGTACTCCTGTTCATAGTCTGGCCACGGGAATATCCAGGGACAAAGCCATGAGTACTCTTTAAGTACTCGCAAACTAATACTAACAAGTGAAAGGGGTTTTTGATAATAGGACACTAGGCTCTAGGGTTCTTTTGCAAAAGCCAGATTTATCTCTACTAAGTTTTTAAGCAACGAATGCTAGTTGAAGTTTTATAACACCTAAGTGGGAACTTGTATTTCATATCACAACCCTGTTGTGGTCAAGTCAAAGTTTCAAATCATTTCACAAGTCTTTTTGAAAAGTCTGACGGGGGAACAGTATGGCCACTCCAACTATCCATAACCGCGGATGCGGCTATTTGAATAGTTTGACACTCTGCAGAGATTGTACACTCTCACCACAACATTCGATACATCCGTCAGGAACAAATCCTGAATTCACCATACTCAGTATGTGGATAATCAATCCTAACCTTTCAATTACACGCCCTAGTATAAGCACCTCTCCTGTGAGTTTGGCCTCCCAACTATGACCAACTTTCAGCTTGGGTACTGCATAGGTGGACAATCTTCACAAGGTAGCCTCAGCTCAGACCTTGGCCGTGAGGGAACTAATACTAAGGTATATAAGTTTCCAGTCAAGCCCTACCCAATCTTCAGGTATTGTGGTTGTACGATAAAATTTGAATGGTATCGCATCCAGACAACCATCAGTTTTATAAAGGGATAAGGCTCATGGCTCAACATTTTCATCACCAAAATCATCTGGTGTTCGGAAACACATGTCCAAAACATTTCAGTAGAATGATCCATCATTCTAAGGTTTTCATAACCATTTTCACCAAGTGTTCCCATCTAAAGTTGGTCAAGTTTTATGCTTAGCACTAGCATCTACAAGTGGGGGTGAGTACTAATGAGGGGTGGTACACTAGTGGGGTTTCAACTAAGTTCAATCTCATGCCTTAGGATGTCAGCAAGATTATCTAGCTTAGGCCAAATTTTATGCTCTTTATGCAACCTTCAATTATCCTTCTAGTATCTACCATTTATTCCAGTAAACTCTAAGTAAGAGCTTTGATAAAGAAATAAAGTAATAAACTTGCAAATAAAACTAGGATTGGTTTATCAAGTGGTTATGATCATATATGCTTTAAGGCATATAGTGGGCATTGTAACAAGTAGTGGTTTGTTTGCATCAGTAGAGTATCTTGCAAGTGTTAGCTTTCACATTCAACTAGTAGTATTAGGCTTGCCTTGTGCAAAGCAGTGGTTGAAGTTCTCTCCGGCTTCTTCTTCGTAGTATCCTCCTTCCTCCGCGTATCCTTGGTCGGTACTAGCGTCTATAAATAAATACGATGTACATAATCACCAAACAATACTTAACTACTTGCAATCATCACACAAAAGGGTCCTATAGATGATCTAACATCATCACTAACATTACAAGATTAAAGCTTGGTTTAATTCCTTTTATTTTTAGAAAATTAATTTCTACTCATTGAAAAACTACTTAAGATTTAATATTCTCCAAACCAAATATGGGATCATGTTGACACATGTCATCACCACATATTGTAGTCCATGGGAATGTGATTTAAGGTGGTGTCACAATTTAATAAGGTTTTACGCTTTTATTTTAATTAATTAAAGTGGCTAGAAATGCCTATGGGGCATTCTTTTATTTACTTGAACATTATTTCTAAAAGGTATGGTTAAATGTGATTTTTGAGAGTTGGAATCAACTGAAAATCTATTATGGTTTAAATTTGAAAAATGTTTGAATGCAGAATAGCTTCTGCCTTGTTATTTTTACCATGGATGATCTATAGATCCAAATGACTTGAATCCAACAGGCTTGGATTCAGCATTCCCAGACCTTTCTAACAAAATTGGTTTCATTCAATTTGGTGCACTAAATCGACCTGGGTTGATTTTTGAAACTGGGTACAGAAGTGTGTTTGAAATAAAATGGAAAAGGTTTAATTCAAATAACTGGGCTACGCGGGAAACGGTACTGGGCCGGCCTGCTAAGCGCAGCGTTTCCGCGGGTTGTTTAAGTGGCTGTCCCCATGCGTCAGTGAGACAGGGGGTGCGAAGCGGTACGGGGCAACGTGGTGCGTTCGATCTGGTTCTAATCCAACGGCTGAGAGTCATCGTCGATGTTTGGCAACGCCGGCAAGACAGAAACCTAGCGCGGCCAGTGGGGGTCGTTGGAGGCTCACCGGGGTTCGGGCGAGGGTCGGCGAGGCGGGCGAACGATGAAGTCGACAACGGCGAACCTCCTGGTACCGGTAGCTTCTCCTGGGGCGGCTCCAATCGCTGGCTTCCTTCTGCTCCAGAGGCGGCAGACTCCAGTGAAATTCTGGCGATGCGCTGCTCGCCTTGCTCCGAGACTACGGCGGGGTGGTTCTAGGTGAGAGGGGAGTGGAATGGTGTGAAGAATTCGAGCGGGGGAGGCCTCTATTTATAGTCGCGACGGTGAGACCGAACGGCATGGGCAGGCAACGGTGGCGACACGGCTACGGGCTGCTAGAGGCATGGCCGGCGGTGGCGATCGCTTGGTGGTCTCTTGGCGATGATCTACGGCTTTCATGCGCTAGTAGGGGCGGTGTGGTTTGGTCTGGAACACGCGACGCTCTGTGCGGCAGAGGCGGAGTCTTCAACGGCGAGCGGTGGATGTGCGGGATGGGGCGGCGAATGGGGATGTCTGGTGGTCTCCTGGGTCAGTGGCGATCATGTATGCACGCGGCGAGGGCGGCGCGCGGTCTGTGGGCTTCGGTCGAGTGTGGCGCTCTGGCGCATGCTCGGCATGGTTGCTGGCAAGCTGGGCGCGGTCCGTGCGTGTGGTCCAGTGGTTGGCAAGGTTCGAGCGTTGGACAAGGAGTGGCGGTGGACGGTGGGCTGCCTCCCAGACATGCTGGCTAGGCTTGGTTCTCCTCCTATCTTGCTGTCGACATGGGGGTGACATGGGTGGCTTTGGCTGTTCACCATTGATGGTATTGGCAAGCTCACATTGAGGCTAGTGATTAGTTAAGATGGTTAGATGATCTACTAAGGCAAGTGGTTCCCATAGAGGGAACAAGTTAGGCTCATTTCACTGCTCAAAACAGTGTTTGGATTTTGTTTGATTTGTGTCTGCAATGTGTTTGGTGAAATGGCCGCAAGAATTCAAGTTTTGAATTTTAAAAAGATTTTTGGTGGGTGTGCTAGGTTGGTGCTGGTGAGCCTGCAGATGCTTGGGTTTTGAAAGTTGAGCTTGTTTGAGTGGTTTTTGAAAAAGTGGGATCTTCTCATATGATAAAGATTCAATTTTGAATTGTCATTTAAACCATGCATTTGAAAGTTTCTGGATGATCACAAAGTGGGCCTTGATACTTTGTTATGAGTACAATCAAGGGGTGCAAAGATCTAGAAAAGTTTCTGTTAGGTTCTGAAAGATTGAGACAGCCAAAGTAGGCATGGGAGTTAAATTGGTCAAAGTGACCATTCACACATTTAACTTTGTTTTGATTTATTTGTTTTTGGGAAAAGTGTGGGGATTGTTTAGATGATGTTTATTTCACCTAAGAAACATTTTACTCGCAAAGGAACACATAAACAAGTTGGTTCAAAAGAATTTCAAATGAAATGCACACACATATGCATGCTTTCATAATTTTATTTAGAAAAGTTTTTGTTAACCCTAATTTTGAGGATTAGCGTTTGATGATCTAAGTTTAGTATTTTTGGGATGTTACAAGTGGTGTTCACGCGAGCAATTTGCGCAGCCTGGTGGCTCCGGTGGAATGAGGGCTGAGGGGAAAAGTAGAGGGGAGCGAGGCGATTAATTACCCGTGGTCACGGGGCGAGATTAACGCGGTGTGTAAGCGAATTTAAGCGAGGCATTGATCGGCACAAACGGTAGAGGGATTTGGGGACGGGGTAAGCGTAAGGTTGATGATGATGACGACGCAGATGTGGGGTCACCAAGTCAGTGAGAGGAGGGGTAGGGTTGCGGGTGAGAAACAACAACTAGGGAGAGAGAGTTTCCCGCGTGGGCTTCTGTTGGGCTTGTTGGGCTAGCTGGGCCAGGTGGGTTGGGTAGGTTAGCTGGGCTAGTTTGTTTTTCATTTTTTTCCTTTCTGATTTTTTCTTTTCCTTTTCTATTTTCTGTTTTCAATTCAAAAATTCATTTGAATTCAGATTTATTTATCAAACCTTTTCTATACTTTTCAATAGATTTTTATACTGTTTATTAATGTATTTAAATAATCCATTTTAGAATATTTCCTTATATTCTCTTATGGTTTATTATCTATTTAAAATAGACATTTTTTCTTTATTTAAATAAGGTTTAAATATGTTTCCAATTACATATTATTTTATTCAAATGATTTAAACATCTGTTTAAATTCAAAATGTTTCTCAAACCTTTTTAGTAAGTTTGTAATGTGTTACAAATTCCATTTTAGAATATTCAAATATTCTTTTATGGTTTTAATATTTATTTAGATGAGGTTTGTGTCTTTATTCAAACCATTGATTCAAGCCTCCATTTGATTTCAAATTTTCATCAAACCTTTTTAGTAGGTTTTATTTATTCAAATTTAATAAGATTTAATATTTTTTAAATGAGGATTTTGTCTTTATTTAAATGAATTTGGATATGGTTCCAAACCATGTAATTCTATTTAATTAATCCTTTATTATTTTTAAGTTAATTAGATAACTTTTAAATCCTCTTTGGAAAATTCTAATTTATTATCTTCTCATGGTTTAATTAATCATTTACATTAGGGATTTTGTCTCCGTTTAACAAAGTAACTATGCATGCAACATGAAAGGTTACAAACAAAGATCATGAATAACAATGCATTGAAAGACGTTTGTTTTATTTCACATATAGAAAACATAGAGTGACATTTAGCTTGTCCATCATGGAGTAGCAAATAAATGCATAGGACACCTTCAAAGTTCATAAGAGTGACTAGATACAAATAGTTCAAGAGCAAGCAATTTCAAAAATATGAATCAATCAATAAGTTTTGGGACAATGCACATAGAAATAAGAATGAAAAGTATGCTCTCTTAATTGGTGCCTAAGGATAGAAGCCGGAGACTCAATATAAAAGTGGAAGAAAGGCCCTTCATAAGGGAAGCAGGGATTTCAAGTCTCATAAAGAGCTTCTATAAATTATGGTACTTGTTAGCTTTCAGCTCTCATTGCCCATATCATAAGAATCTTGAAGTGATTGAGGTTAAAGTGAACAAACTATAGAATATATGCTTGACAAAGTATAAGTTGGCAATCTCATGTCCCTTGAGTACGAGGGCCACTCCTCATGCTACTCAACTTTAGTCACCGGTAAGTTCGTGTCATAGTAAGTACATGTGTATCATAGAGAACCGCTAACGGGGTACCCCTTGCACATGATACAGGAGCTATCCCATATCAAAATGACATGGCAAGCAGACCATGATTAGGCATGGCTTAGGCTAGCAGCCCAGGCGTTTCTCTAACACACATACATAACTCCATGGACTTACAAGCTCCCCTTTTATTTCACACCGACGACATGCGCAAACAAAAGATCCTGATATCAACTGGGTACAATGTACAAGTGCAATGTTGAAAGCATTCCCCATGATAGCATGGTTCTGCAAATCCCAACATATAAGTGCAAGCATATACAACATAGATGACACAATGGTTCAAGTTTATTTAGGGGCAAGAAAAATAAAGTGTGTGTGAGAGCTTTAATCACTAATTTTCACATAACAAAATGACTTTTTAATTGGAAGGTAGATAAAACAAGAATATACCTGGAATGGTGTAACACGCCATGCATAGGAATTTATAGTGGACACTTTAGAATAATTTGGTTTCTTGGGAGTTGGATGCATGAGTAGAGCTTACTCATACAAGTGGAGGCTAGCAAAAGACTGGGAGCGACCAACTAAGAGAGCAATAATGGCCATAATCATGCAAAGCGACAAAACATTACTAATCAAAGCATAATATGGTAACACAAGTCAAAAACTAAATGATAATAGAGGCTATGGTGACTGGTTCATAGTCATAACATGGTGTGAGCATGTGCCAAGTCAACCCAAACAAAGCATCAAACGAGAATACCACAATACTATGATTTTGTATGCTAAAACAACGCATGATTCTTTCAAGTTACATTAATCAATCCTAATTGTTTGGAACAAGTCATGCTACAGAAATAATCACTAAGCATAAGGTCAGAACAACATCTAGTATAACATGATAAATTCTAAGTCACAGTCAAAGCAAGCTCCTCTTGTACTACTCAAGCAAGAACTTTCTAATCTTTTCCAACACCAGTCAACTTATTTGAAACAACACGGAGAAAACGGGGGTCCAACTACTTTATTCAAGAAAAATAAGCAAACGAAAAAAAAAACAAAAACTAAGACGCTCCAAGAGCAACACAACTGTGCTTTAAACAATAAAAACGATGTGTCTAGAAAGACCTGAGATTTTTATTGATGAAGAAGGGGATGCCTTGGGCATCCCCAAGCTTTTACGCTTGTACCTCTTGAATATTTCTTGGGGTGGCACGGGGTGGCATCCCCAAGCTTGATCTTTTGTCCATTCTTCATCTCATTACATCATTCTTTCCTTACACCTATAATTTTCCTTAATACAAAACTTCACACAATCTTCATTAGCAACATTAGTGCATTCAAAAGATAATAGACCTTTGGGTTTAGTTTCAAAACAGCAAAACTTTCACTAAAGACACAAGATACTGTAGCAATTTCCTCAAAAAGCTCAATTTCCCAAAAAGAACCCAAAAAGGAATCAATAAGAAGCAAATGCAAATAATGGCAGAAATCTGTCAAAACAGACCAGCAGGTAGAAACCGATTTTTTCGAAGACCTTATGTTGCTCAAATCAAAATGTGTTGAACTAACTAAAGTTATCTAACAACCTAGGGGATTTATTCAAAACATTACATCTCAATGCGACTTACATAGATTTTTCAAGAATTTTGATAGTGGAGCATAAAAATCTGTTTCGGGACAGCAACTCCCCAAATCTTACTTCCCTCTCATTAGAGGTTATTCTTGGCACAAAAATCAAACAAAAAGGATAAGGAGAGGTTATTATAGAAGTAATAACTTCCAAAACTCAAGAAAACTATTGGGTTATCTCCCAAGAAATACTTTTCTTTAACGCCTTTAAGTTAGGCACAAGAAGCAAGAATCAAGTATTTTCAAATGAAGAAGCATTAACATCAAACCTTGCTTTCAAAGGAGGAGCAAAAGGCAACTTATATGTCCTCATAGGGAAGTGTTCAATACCTTTCTTGAATGGAAATTGATATTTAATGGTGCCTTCTTTCATATCAGTGATGACACCAACAGTTCTAAGAAAAGGTATTCCCAAAGGAATAGGACAAGAAGCATTGTATTCAACATCCAAGACATAGAAATCAACTGGGACATATGCATTGTTAACCATAATAAGAACATCATTAACACTCCCCATGAGTTTATTTTTAGCATTATCATCAAGTGGGACATCCAAATAGCAATCCTCCAGAGGTGGCAAATCAAGCATTTCATAAATCTTTCTAGGCATAATAGAGACACTAGAACCAAGGTCACATGAAGCTTTGAGATCAAAGTCATTCACTTGCATATTAATGATGGGTGCCCAACTATCTTTTACTTTCCTAGGAATAGAGCCTTTGTGTTTCAACTTCTCTTCCTTAATTTTAATAAGAGCATTTGTAATGTGTTTAGTGAAAGCCACATTCATACCACTAACATTAGGACTTCTAGCAAGCTTTTGTAGGAACATAATCACTTCAGAAATATTGCAACCATCAAGATCAAAATCAAACATAGCATTACTGGTAGTAGACTCATTGGGTTTAGGCATTGTGGTAGGTGGAATAGGGACTTATTGTGGTTTGGTGGCATCCATATTGGTAGTGGTAATAGTAAACACATTATTGTTTCTAGCAATTTCAGCATCTCTTTCCCATTTAGCATGTAGTTGAGCTAACAGTCTAACATTTTCATCAATAGTAACTTGTATGGCATGGGTGGCAGCAAAGGTACTTTCCAAGGTTCTAGGTTAATTAGCCATTTTATTAATTAAAGAGGACTGTGCTTCAGACAAAGATGAAATATTTTTCTCAGCACTCAAAATTTTTGACTGTAAACTAGGAATTTCCATATTCAAATTCTCAAGTTGATGACTAATATTTTTCAAGATAACATATTGTTCTTCCATAGTTTTAGTGGATATTTTTTGCTGCTCATATTTTATTTGCATGAAGTTTTTAGTGGATCTTTCAACTTCTAGAATCCTATCTTCACTAGGCATTCCAGATCTACCATGATAAGTATTGGCACTATTAGGAGGATAAGGCCTATAGTTATTAACATAAGTGTTGTTGCCAAAATTATTATTCCTAATGAAGTTCACATCAACTTGCTCTTGTTAAGCAACCAAAGAGTCTAAGGGAACATTATTTGGATCTATATGAGCTTTTCCATTAACAAGCATAGCCATGATAACATCAATCTTATCACTCAAAGAGGAGGTTTCTTCAACAGAATTTACCTTCTTACCATGTGGAGCTCTCTCAGTGTGCCATTCAGAATAGTTAACCATCGTATTATCAAGGAGCTTTGTTGCAGCACCCAAAGTAATGGTCATAAAGGTACCTCCAGCAGCTGAATCCAACAGATTTCTTGAAGAGAAGTTTAAACCTGCATAAAAAGTCTGGATGATCATCCAAGCAGTCAGTCCATGAGTGGGACAATTCTTAACCAAAGATTTCATTCTTTCCCAAGCTTGAGCAACATGTTCATTATAAAGTTGTTTAAATTTCATTATTTCACTTCTCATAGATATAATCTTAGGAGGAGGATAGTATTTTCCAATAAAAGCATCTTTACACTTAATCCAAGAATCAATACTATTTCTAGGCAAGGATAATAACCATTCTTTAGCTTTTCCTCTCAAGGATAAAGGAAACAATTTGAGATTAATAATATCTCCATCTACATCCTTATATTTTTGCATATCACAAGTTCAACAAAGTTATTAAGGTGTGCAGCAGCATCATCAGAACTAGCACCATAAAATTGCTCTTTCATCACAAGATTCAACAAAGCAGGCTTAATTTCATATAAGGTAGCATCAGGAGCAGGTGGATCAATAGGTGTACTCAGGAAATTATTGTTGTTTATGCTAGTGAAGTCACATGTAACATCCCAAAAATATTAATCAAGGTTATCAAATTCCAATCACCCAAAATTAGGGTTAACAAAAACTTTTGCTAATTAAATTCAATATGAATGCATGTGTGTATGTGATGAATGCATGAATACTTGTATGGACTTGTGTGATTGTTATGAATTGCAAGGATTGGTTTAAAGATGAAAACAACATCATATAAATCATTTCCAAGCAGAATCAAATAAAGATAAATTCAAAAATAAGATATATAAGCAAATGGTCACTTTTGCCAATCTTGCTCACTAGACCACTTTGAGTGTTTCTAGTCCAAGATTTCTAACAGAAACAAATCCAATTCTTTTCACCCCTTGCTAGACCAAGTGAAAGTGAACCCAAGCCCACCTTGCAAACTCACAGAAACATTTTGCAAATCTATGCCAAGGACAATTCAAAATTGAATCTAGTTCATATGGTAAGATCACCATTTCTCAAAACCCAACCAAACCAGTTCACCTTGACAAATCCAAGCAACCAGAGACTACCTAGTATGTGTCCAGTACACTCACCAAATTTCATCCAAAAATTCAAATATAAATCTCTTGATGCCATTTCATCAAACACCTTCTGAGCACAAATAAAATAAAACAACAAACACTATTGTGAGCAGTGTTCTTGCCAAACTTGTTCCCTCTCTAGCCCTCACCCCACTCCCAGTAGGTCATCAACCTTGTATAAGAAGATCTAGCCCACTATGTACACGACCATGCTATCAATGGCCACCATGGCCGAGCACACTTGCCACCCCCACCGTCGACAGCAAGCTACAAGCGTAACCAGCCTCGCCAACCTTGTCTACCATGTTTCCCGTGTCTCACTGTCCCCTCTAGAGCATCCCTAGCTCGAAGACAGAGAGAGGAACCACTGGAAACGCCGTGATCGTGCCGCTGTCGACCATGCCGACATGCACCGCAGTGTATGCCCTGTTCCCACTCAACCCGACCACCTCGAGCCCTCTCCGCCCGTCATCACGATCACCACCATCCCAGGAGACCACCGGACATGCTCGTTTCCTCGACCATGCCCCGTAGCCGCCACACGCCGCGAAGTTCGCCGTCGATACCGAGCAGAGCATCGTATGTTCCCAACCAAACTCCACCGCCCCATGCCTCTCCTTTAAGCTAGCAATGATCACCAGGAGACCGCGCACCATCCCCTAGCCTCAGCCATGCCGATAGCCGCCTGTACCGACGCCTCCGATGACCTCTGCCCACGACGTGTTGTCCCTCTCGCTCGCCTATAAAAGGAGGCCTCCCCGACTCGATTTCTCCACACCATATCACTCCCCACCTCTCACTGATCCTTCCCACTTATTCCCGGAGCAAGGCGAGCTCTCTCTCGCCAGAATTTGGCCGAAGCCTTCCGCTGCTAGAGGAGAAGGGCGTTGTCGATTGCGACAACCCCAGGAGATGCCGCCAGTACCAGGAGAACCTCCGTCATCGACAACCTCATCCGCCCTCGTCACCGACCCTCGCCTGAGCCCTGGTGAGCCTCCCCAGACCCCCACTGGCCGTGTTAGGGTTAGTTCCTCGCCGGAGTAGCTCGTCATCGACAACGACCCTCAGCCATTAGATTAGAATAAGATCGAAGGCTCAGATTCATAGATACCATTTCATTAGTTAGTTCCGCTGACTAGTGGACCCCATATGTGAGCAGCCCGCGCGCGCATAGTGGGATGGGCCAGTAACTCTCCCGCACAACCCAGTTAGTTCAAATTAGATTTTTTCATTTAGTTTCAAACCTAGTTCTGTCTGTTGATTCAAAAATCAATTCAGAGAGATTCACTGAACCAAATTTCATGAAACCAATTTTGTTAGAAATGTATTGAAATTCTTAATCCAATCCCGTTGGATACAAACCATTTGGAATTATAGATCAGCTATAGTAAAAATAACAAGGTAGAGACTTTTCTGCATTCAAACATTTTTCTAAATTCAACCATAACTACTTTTGAGTTGACTCCAACTCTCAAAAATCACATTTTACAAGACCTTTCTGAATATATAAAAATATCTAGGTTTAGTTCCAGCAATATTGGACAAGTAATAAAAGAATGCCCCATAGGCATTTCTAGTAACTTTAATCAATTAAAATAATAAGGTTAAACATTATTAAATTGTGACACCACTTTAAATCACATTCCCAAGTATTAAAATATGTGGTGATGACATGTGTCGACATGATCCCATATTTTAATTAGAGAATATTAAATCTTAAGTAGTTTTTCAATGAGTAGAAATTACTTCTCTAAAATAAAATGAATAAGACTATTGCTTTAATCCTTGTGATGATTGTGATGATGCTAGATCATCTAGTGTAAACCTTTGTGTGCTAAATAGAAGTAGTTAAGTATTTTTTTGGTGATTGTGTACTTCGTATTTATTTATAGACGTTAGTACCGACCAAGGATACGGAGAGGAAGGAGACTACTACGAAGAGAAGCAGAGGAGAACTTCAACCACTACACTGCACAAGGCAAGCTAAGCTAAAACCATGCAAGTCTTACTTGCAAGCCTAAAACCACTAGTTAACCTATGCAAGATGAATTAGGCATATTTGATTATACCACTTGATCATACCAAATCCTAGTTTTACTTGCAAGCTTTATTCTCTTATTTCTTTATCAAAGCTTTTTATTTATGTTTACATAGTGACTTGTAAATTTTGGAAAGATATTAGAGGTTGCATAAAGAGCATAAAACATGGCCTAAGTTAGAAAGAATTAGATGTTATCCTGAGGCATGAGATTAGATTTGATAGTCACACTTGATTAGCACCTGCATTAGTGATTACCCCCAAATTTAGTGGCTAGTGCTAAGCATAAAACTTGATTGCTTTAGATGGGAATAGTTAGTGAAAAGGGTTATGAAAACCTTAGAATGATGAGTCATTATAATGATATGTTTTGACATGTGTTATGAACACCAGATGATTTTGATGATGAAAATGTTGAGGCATAAGCCTTAGCCCTTTTATAAAACTGATGGTTGTGTTCGGATGCGATACCATCCCAATTTTACCGTACAACCACAATAGTCGAAATTGGGTAGGGCTTGACTGGAAGTTTATATATCTTAGTATGGGTTCCCTTGCGGCCGAGGTTTGAGATGAGTCTACCTCGTGATGATTAACCACCTGTGTAGTTCCCAAGATGACAGGTGGTCATGGTTGGGGGGCCAAACTCATAGGAGAGGTGCCTATACTAGGGTGTGTAATTGAAAGGTTAGGATTGATTATCCGCATACTGAGTATAGTGAATCAGGATTGTTCCTGATGGATGTATCGAATATTATGGTGAAAGTGTACCACCTCTGCAGAGTGTCAAACTATTCGAATAGCCGCGTCCGTGGTTATGGACAGTTGGAGTGGCCATATTGTTCCGTCGTCAGATGTTTTCAAAATGACTTGTGAAATGAATCATGACTTTGACTTGACCACAACAGGGTTGTGAACATGAAAACTAAGTTCCCACTTAGGTGTTATAAAACCTTAAACTAGTTTTCTTTACTTCTGAACTCAGCTAGAGATAAACCTAGATTTTTGCAAAACAACCTAGAGCTTAGTATTCCTACTTGAAACCTCTTTACTTGTTAGTCTTAGTTTGCGATTACTTAAAGAGTACTCATGGCTTTGTCCCTGGCTATTCCCATGGCCAGACTATGAGGAGGACTATCAGGATGATGGACAGCAGGAAGTATACAATAACTAGGATCATCTCCCATCGTCAGCATTGCCTGTGACCCTGAAGATGGAGCTTCGCCCATGCTACTGTTATTATATTATTCCGCTGCGTTGATTGTATTAAGACTGGATCATGAGATCCTTTATTTGTAAGACCTTTATTATGGTTTGTAATGGATGATGAACTATGGTACCAATCTGTTATGTCTCGCAAAAATGGTAATCATGGGATTGCGATGTATGGCATAACAGGCATCTGGGATTAAAAATATGGGTGTTGACAAGTTGGTATCTGTAACACCCTCAGAATCGGCCCTATGCAAGTTTCAGCGATTCCCGCCAAACCCGCATAGAAACGATTCGAAGGTGCCCACCAGGCACTTTCGTGCGGGTGGAAAACGAAGTAATAACATTACACAACAGTCCTCGATGGGACCCACAGAACGGATATATATACAGCACGACTCCAAGAGTCAAGAATACAGATATAATATACAAAGATCCAAATCACCTTAAAAAGATAGAGCGTCCGACTACGGACAAGATGCAAATGGGGCTAAGAGCCCTGAAGAATAACCAATGGCGTCCATAACCCTGCCCAGGCCAAGCCGGAAGGGTAACCCTGCTAACGGCGTCGATCTCAAAACCTGCTTAAACAAAAGGGGTGCCGACAAAGGGCAAAGGAAAAAGAGGAGCGTCAGTACTGAGGCCAGTACACGGCGAGGCTAGAATTCGGCGGTCCTCGCCTACATAGGTATGGTGGACTGAAGCGGCAGCGGCAGCATGCACTAAACAACCTATAGAGACTCGATACAACTGGCGACTATTAGAGAGGGGTAAGAAAGACCTATTCGGATCCAGCCTGATACTACCATCAAACAAACCCATCCTGGTATTTCCCCCTCGAGACCAAACGAGGAAGTCAACCGAGGAACTCACACCGTTGGCAGTTTTATTTATTCGGTTATCGTTGCAGCAATTACTAGTCAGGTGTAGATAATCATCCTGATAAAAGAAACAGTGGGCCATTTTAGTTAACCATTCCGTTGTAGTTGCGGCACTTACTAGTCAGATACAAATAGCATGAGATAACCCAAAAACCCAGCAGTTGTTGGTACTTTTATTTAGCCATTCCGTTATAGTTACAATATTTACTAGTCAGGTACAATGGTCGCAAGCGACACTCCAAACAAGCAATTGTGGGCAGTATTATTTAGCCATTCCATTATAGTAAAGCTGATTACTAGTCATTATAAAATCAAATTTATAGTACTACTTTAGTTATGCTTGTCTATGGTCGAGATACTGTGCTCCAAGTCGTCCATAACCGCGGACACGGCTTCGAAAGTTTTAACCCGGGTGCACAAATAGCAACACACACTCGATCAACCTCGGAAAAACCAAATCAAAACCCAACGAGGCCTTCACGACAAAGCAATCACAAGATTCAGAAATATTTCAGGGGGCTACCCCTTAAAGTAGACCCGCAATGAAGTTAGCTGACTTCGAGACGGCCTCAAGGTTTGTGGGGCGGTACAGCATTGGGAACCGAAAGTGTGGTGGGCTTGTCGATACAGCAGCGGTCACAATTCCTAAACAGCAGTGTGCTCCTGTCGCACAATACAGAAGTAGCATGGCATAAGTACAGGATAGTAAATAAAACCTCAAACTAGTTTGTGGCCCCAAGAAATAAGACTGAATCAAGCTCTGGCTAAGGGGGGTCCCACCATCCTCCCGGGTGTGGATAGCGCGATAAATCAAGGAACAGGTATCAAGTACTCGGGGTCCTACGGGACACAAGTGGTGATCGAAACCAAATATTTTCTATCACCCACCGATGCCTCTGCTTACTTACTTCAATTTTAGTTGTTAAACAGGAATTAAAGTGAACGATAATTAAAGCCAAGATCATCTCCAACATCAACATGCGGCAATACTCCAACAACTGCGGTTCATGGCGACACGCAACAGCACTTGAGCAAGCGACTACGACGCACAAGTCCGACTATCTACCAAACAACAGGTAACAGGGTGTGTCCAAGGCAATATAAGGCTGCAGGGGATATCACGGGTACGAAATCTAGAGCATCGCAACACAGATAGCAATAGATCAACAGGAGGGAAATAAATACTATAAAAGTAAGATAGGTAGAAAGGGGGAGATGCTCGCCTGAAAACATTGTCGAAGGTTCAACCGAAGATCGGGGCGAAGCTCACATCAACTCAACGACCTTATCATGAAGAAGCAAAACACTAGAAGAACACCGGATGCAATATTTAATACAACGACAGAAGATCGGCATGATGCATGTATGATGCATGACATGGCAAAGGATGCGATGCAATTAGGTCATATTAAGCAGAACCGGGGTCCCGACATTAATTAAATAGTTCAAGTTATTTATCTACCCCGCAAATTAAATGTTGCATTACCAAGACAAAAGATGGCACCGGTTCGCTACACAAAGTTAAATGAGGCCAATATAAGGCTAGATTTGCCCGCATATGGGCCCCATATTTAATTATATGGTGAATCGGCATAAGGCCCCCAAACCACACGACAATATGCATGCATGAACATTCAATATGCGACAAGTTGTATTATATTATAAAATAGGGTTTCGGGAAGGGGTTCACACATTAGGGTTCGGAAGATCTTGGGGTTCCGGTTTGAGGTCCAAGCAGGTTCAGGGTTCGACGGGATCGGTCTCGGACAACAGAAGTAGATCTTGTCGCATCCGCGGTTGTCGGGCCATGTTGTCGGTCTTGACGTCTCACGCGGAGTTCTTGGCGTTCCGGGAGGAAGTACTTGTCCTGGCGTCGGGGCATCGGATTCGCCCCGATTGGTGTCGATCTTGTCGGGTCCGCGTTTCAGGTCGGTCTTGGCGCCCGGGATGAAGAACTTGGCGTTCTGCGTCGGTGTCCTTACCGTCCGGGTTCTCGAGCATCGCATCCGGGAAGGAGAACTTGTCGCATCGCGGCCTTCGGGGTTCCGTCGGGGTTCTATCTTGTTGTCGCACTCCGGTGGTCTAGGTTGGGGTTGTTCCAAAGATCTTGCCATGCGGCGCATAGACGATGTATTACCCACCCCATCGGTACAACCTCGGGTAGATCTTGAAGAGCTCTTATCACCAACGTGACACCCTGATCTCATAGAACGTGGTACCAACAGCAACTTTCGAGATGGTCCTGTGAACGGCAGCGGGCCCACGAGCAGCTCGAGACGGTGCAGACCACAGAGAGGGGACGGCTGGCGGCAGGCCTGCGCGGCCGGGAGGGGATTGAGCGGGCGCCGGACGGGTGGAGGAGCCCGGTGACGGCGGCTCGGGCAGAGCGCGCCTGGCGGAGGGGAAGGTGAGGAAGGCCGACGAGGAGGGGTCCGGGAGAGGGCGAAGCACGGGAGGAGGAGCAGAGGTGAGGCGGGGGCGAGGCGCGGAGGAGGCGGGCTCCTGGGCGGCGGGCGGTTGCGGGGAAGGCAGCCTGGCCGACGAAGCTGGCTCGGGCGGGAGGCGAGGCCCATGGAGGCGCCTGACGGCGGCGGTGGCCAGGTGACGGCAGGAGCAGGAGGAGCCAAGGCTCCACAGTTAGAGGGAGGAGCGGCTGAGCGCCGGGGCGGAGGTGGAGAGGACCAAGGAGGCGGTGGCTTCAGGGAGAGGAGGGAGGAGGGAGACTGAGAGAGGAGGGTAGGTGGGGAGCGGGGCGGGGCAGGTGGGACCCGCGGGGCGGGGCCCGGGGTCCAGGGAGAGGGGTGCGGTAGAGGGGTGGAGCAACCGGTGGGTGTGGGTGTGGCAGGGCGCTTGGGGTGAGTGCTGGGCCAGGGTGTGGGACCAGTGATCGGTGAGGAAGAGAGAGGGGTAGGAGGGACTGGGTGAGAGAGGGAGAGGAGTGGGGGGCTGGCATGTGGGTGGTGAGGTGCAAGCAGATGTGTGGTGGGGAGGAGGGAGAGAGGTGAGGTGGCGAGAGAGGATTGGGTGGGGTGAGGTGGCTGGAGGGGTGGGTAGACTAGGTTGGGTAGTTTTAGGATTTCGGGTAGGCTGGTTTAGGTGGACCGTTTTAATACTGGGGTGGTCGACTGGGTCAAATCGGCCCGTTTGAATGCCCCACTAAAAATAATTGAATATTTTAATTATTTCAAACAGTGCTTTTGCAACCCGATAGCAGGCAAAACAAAATAATCCGGAGACCCGGGTTTTGTGTTTGAATAAAGACGGGGCGTTTAGAAACAAACTAGGTTTTTCCGAAATCAGTTTTATGCAAGCAAATGCAAGATGATGACGATGCTCAAATGCAATGTGGCATGATGACATGAGCATGCGGTCATGATGATGCAATGCACAAAAACAACGCGATTTTCTAGTAGTGGTTTTGCGGGATGCCACAATTCGACACCACTAACAATGGATCTCGCCCTCGAGATCCGCCTCATGGTACCGGAAAGAAGGCGGCGATCTGAATCTTCTCGCTTCGTGTAGATCCTCGCGACACCACTAACAAGAGGTCGTTGTCCGTGATCGTCGAGAGAACACTGCGGAAACAAAAGGTCGAAGGTAGAGGTATCCACAAATAAAGCCACCCCTAACTTCCGTGGATGGAGTAAAACTGCTGGATCCACTGATTCGATGTACAAGAGCGAATGATAAGGGTAGTGGTATGGTAGCTACTCCATCCCGCACTCAAACCATTACTCTGCACACGAATAGGCGGATTATGCAACCAACTCTCGGAATTAGACTGAAGATCTCGACAAGCGAGGTTCAGAAACAGAGGAGTGATGCAGACTCTGCATCGGATCTGGCGTAGAGGATGTCGTCGCGTCGGAAAACACCGGATGGCACAAACAGGGAACAAAGAATGGTACCACAGATAGAGGATCACTCAGATAGCATGAAGTCCGGATGGTAGAACACCGTTATCAAAGGAGGAAGCGAAACCCTGAAGGTACGACGGAAACCCACCCACGAGAATTCCTGGACTCGAAGAAAGAGACGAGAGCGGATTCAAAACACGTAGAGGTAAGAGGAGAATAGCAGAGGGGTAAGGAGTAAAAGCAGACCTAACCAGAACTATCCAACCGGTTTTGCAAAATAGTTTCGACACTCTACTTCGGCCGTTAGCTAGGTTATCCTACAGGCTGGACTTGTGGGGTATCGCAACTGCTGAGCTCTGATACCACTCTGTAACACCCTCAGAATCGGCCCTATGCAAGTTTCAGTGATTCCCGCCAAACCCGCATAGAAACGATTCGAAGGTGCCCACCAGGCACTTTCGTGCGGGTGGAAAACGAAGTAATAACATTACACAACAGTCCTCGATGGGACCCACAGAACGGATATATATACAGCACGACTCCAAGAGTCAAGAATACAGATATAATATACAAAGATCCAAATCACCTTAAAAAGATAGAGCGTCCGACTACGGACAAGATGCAAATGGGGCTAAGAGCCCTGAAGAATAACCAATGGCGTCCATAACCCTGCCCAGGCCAAGCCGGAAGGGTAACCCTGCTAACGACGTCGATCTCAAAACCTGCTTAAACAAAAGGGGTGCCGACAAAGGGCAAAGGAAAAAGAGGAGCGTCAGTACTGAGGCCAGTACACGGCGAGGCTAGAATTCGGCGGTCCTCGCCTACATAGGTATGGTGGACTTAAGCGGCAGCGGCAGCATGCACTAAACAACCTATAGAGACTCGATACAACTGGCGACTATTAGAGAGGGTTAAGAAAGACCTATTCGGATCCAGCCTGATACTACCATCAAACAAACCCATCCTGGTATTTCCCCCTCGAGACCAAACGAGGAAGTCAACCGAGGAACTCACACCGTTGGCAGTTTTATTTATTCGGTTATCGTTGCAGCAATTACTAGTCAGGTGTAGATAATCATCCTGATAAAAGAAACAGTGGGCCATTTTAGTTAACCATTCCGTTGTAGTTGCACTTACTAGTCAGATACAAATAGCATGAGATAACCCAAAAACCCAGCAGTTGTTGGTACTTTTATTTAGCCATTCCGTTATAGTTACAATATTTACTAGTCAGGTACAATGGTCGCAAGCGACACTCCAAACAAGCAATTGTGGGCAGTATTATTTAGCCATTCCATTATAGTAAAGCTGATTACTAGTCATTATAAAATCAAATTTATAGTACTACTTTAGTTATGCTTGTCTATGGTCGAGATACTGTGCTCCAAGTCGTCCATAACCGCGGACACGGCTTTCAGAAAGTTTTAACCCGGCCGGGGTGCACAAATAGCAACACACACTCGATCAACCTCGGAAAAACCAAATCAAAACCCAACGAGGCCTTCACGACAAAGCAATCACAAGATTCAGAAATATTTCAGGGGGCCACCCCTTAAAGTAGACCCGCAACAAAGTTAGCTGACTTTGAGACGGCCTCAAGGTTTGTGGGGCGGTCATGTAAACGATCGGGAACCCGAAGTGTGACTGGCTTGTCGATACCCAAGCAGGTCACAATTCCTAAACAGACAAAGTGTGCTCCTCGCAATCGTAAATACAGAAGTAGCATGGCATAAGTACAGGATAGTAAATAAAACCTCAAACTAGTTTGTGGCCCCAAGAAATAAGACTGAATCAAGCTCTGGCTAAGGGGGGTCCCACCATCCTCCCGGGTGTGGATAGCGCGATAAATCAAGGAACAGGTATCAAGTACTCGGGGTCCTACGGGACACAAGTGGGCGGTCGGAAACCAAATATTTTCTATCACCCACCGATGCCTCTGCTTACTTACTTCAATTTTAGTTGTTAAACAGGAATTAAAGTGAACGATAATTAAAGCCAAGATCATCTCCAACATCAACATGCGGCAATACTCCAACAACTGCGGTTCATGGCGACACGCAACAGCACTTGAGCAAGCGACTACGACGCACAAGTCCGACTATCTACCAAACAATGTAACAGGTGTGTCCAAGGCAATATAAGGCTGCGA
This sequence comes from Avena insularis, assembly GCA_023614405.1. Classification (NCBI taxonomy): domain Eukaryota; kingdom Viridiplantae; phylum Streptophyta; class Magnoliopsida; order Poales; family Poaceae; genus Avena; species Avena insularis. The sequence goes on along the minus strand of CM042689.1, from coordinate 241,525,012 downwards.
GGGATATCACGGGTACGAAATCTAGAGCATCGCAACACAGATAGCAATAGATCAACAGGAGGGAAATAAATACTATAAAAGTAAGATAGGTAGAAAGGGGGAGATGCTCGCCTGAAAACATTGTCGAAGGTTCAACCGAAGATCGGGGCGAAGCTCACATCAACTCAACGACCTTATCCGCGAAGAAGCAAAACACTAGAAGAACACCGGATGCAATATTTAATACAACGACAGAAGATCGGCATGATGCATGTATGATGCATGACATGGCAAAGGATGCGATGCAATTAGGTCATATTAAGCAGAACCGGGGTCCCGACATTAATTAAATAGTTCAAGTTATTTATCTACCCCGCAAATTAAATGTTGCATTACCAAGACAAAAGATGGCACCGGTTCGCTACACAAAGTTAAATGAGGCCAATATAAGGCTAGATTTGCCCGCATATGGGCCCCATATTTAATTATATGGTGAATCGGCATAAGGCCCCCAAACCACACGACAATATGCATGCATGAACATTTAATATGCGACAAGTTGTATTATATTATAAAATAGGGTTTCGGGAAGGGGTTCACACATTAGGGTTCGGAAGATCTTGGGGTTCCGGGGTTTCGGGGTCCGACAGGGTTCAGGGTTCGACGGGATCGGTCTCGGACAACAGAAGTAGATCTTCGTGATCCGCATCTTGTTGTCGGGCCATGTTGTCGTTCTTGACGTCTCACGCGGAGTTCTTGGCGTTCCGGGAGGAAGTACTTGTCCTGGCGTCGGGGCATCGGATTCGCCCCGATTGGTGTCGATCTTGTCGGGTCCGCGTTTCAGGTCGGTCTTGGCGCCCGGGATGAAGAACTTGGCGTTCTGCGTCGGTGTCCTTACCGTCCGGGTTCTCGAGCATCGCATCCGGGAAGGAGAACTTGTCGCATCGCGGCCTTCGGGGTTCCGTCGGGGTTCTATCTTGTTGTCGCACTCCGGTGGTCTAGGTTGGGGTTGTTCCGAAGATCTTGCCATGCGGCGCATAGACGATGTATTACCCACCCCATCGGTACAACCTCGGGTAGATCTTGAAGAGCTCTTATCACCAACGTGACACCCTGATCTCATAGAACGTGGTACCAACAGCAACTTTCGAGATGGTCCTGTGAACGGCAGCGGGCCCACGAGCAGCTCGAGACGGTGCAGACCACAGAGAGGGGACGGCTTCTGCTGGCGGCGCGGCCGGGAGGGGCTTGCGAGGGCGCCAGGGGTGGAGGACGCCTTGGGCGGGCGTCGGCTCGGGGCAGAGCGCGCCTGGCCGGAGGGGAAGGTGAGGCGGGGCGTCGACGGAGGAGGGGTCCGCGGGAGAGGGGCGGCGAGCGCGGGGAGGAGGAGCAGAGGGCGGGGCGAGCGCGCGAGAGAGGTGAGGCGGGGGCGAGGCGCGGAGGAGGCGGGCTCCTGGGCGGCGGGCGGTTGCGGGGAAGGCAGCTCGGGCCGACGAGCTCGCTGCGGCGGCGGGAGGCGAGGCCCGGCGGAGGCGCACGGCGACGGCGGTCGCGCCGGGTGACGGCGGGGCAGGAGGAGCCGGCGGCTCCACGGTTAGAGGGAGGAGCGGCCGGAGCGCGCCGGGGGCGGGAGGTGGAGAGGACCAAGGGAGGCGGTGGCTTCGGTGCGGGAGAGGAGGGAGGAGGGAGACGCTGGGAGAGAGGAGGGTAGGTGGGGAGCGGGGCGCGGCAGGTGGGACCAAGGGGCCCGGGTTCCAGGGAGAGGGGTGAGGAAGAGGGGTGGAGCAACCGGTGGGTGTGGGTGTGGCCGGGGCGTGCGGGGTGAGTGCTGGGGCCAGGCGGGTGTGGGACCCGGCGGTCGGTGAGGAAGAGAGAGAGGGGTAGGAGGGACTGGGGTGAGAGAGGGGGAGAGGAGTGGGGGGGCTGGCATGTGGGAGGTGAGGTGGCAGCAGATGAGTGGTGGGGAGGAGGGAGAGAGGTGAGGTGGCGAGAGAGGATTGGGTGGGGTGAGGTGGCTGGAGGGGTGGGTAGACTAGGTTGGGTAGTTTTAGGATTTCGGGTAGGCTGGTTTAGGTGGACCGTTTTAATACTGGGGTGGTCGACTGGGTCAAATCGTCCCGTTCGAATGCCCCACTAAAAATAATGGAATATTTTAATTATTTCAAACAGTGCTTTTGCAACCCGATAGCAGGCAAAACAAAATAATCCGGAGACCCGGGTTTTGTGTTTGAATAAAGACGGGGCGTTTAGAAACAAACTAGGTTTTTCCGAAATCAGTTTTACGCAAGCAAATGCAAGATGATGACGATGCTCAAATGCAATGTGGCATGATGACATGAGCATGCGGTCATGATGATGCAATGCACAAAAACAACGCGATTTTCTAGTAGTGGTTTTGCGGGATGCCACAGTATCAAAGTCATCCTGACCATAGGAGACCCTAGTTAGAATGGACGCTTGAATCAAAAACTTAGTTTCAAAACAAAAGAAGTGAGTATTTATAAAAACCTATCCTCATTCTTATCACTTAGATTCTTTCATGAAAATTCATGTTCCTCAAAAATTCTTGCAAACTTACATTAAATTTGACACACTTGATCACTCTACTAACTTACTCATCCTACATTTTTATAGATGGACGTGAAGTATAGCAAGTTCTATCAGTTGGGCAATGGAGGAGATCTCATCTTTGAGCGTGATTTGGACCAACTCTCAGAACTTCTAGAGCACCCGCACCCCGAGTTCTTTGGAGCCCAGATCAACAATCAGCAAGGGGGAGAATTGCAATGGCTGATTGTTGCAAGTCTTAGAGGGAAGATTGAAGCCCTCACCTTAGAGGGAATCCATTTCACCTTAAGAGAGAACAACTGGGTAGATGGACTCGCCAGGGCCATGCAGGAAGCTCTTGCCTATCTGTGTGGGCAAAGCATCAATCAGATCAAGGGAACGCGCTTTGAGTATTACCCAAGGTGTGATGCTATGGGACAGCCATTGGAAGTACCGCGTCACCCAGAGATGAAGTGTCAAGTGGACCATCTCATATTCATGATGTATCACAGGCAGAAAGAGTTGGACAATGCCTGCTCCTACGCCAACCACAACTATGCCATCACAGTCAAGAAGGACCAGACAATCGCCATGCTGGTTAAGGATCGCCAGTCACGTCGCCGTCAGCTTGACAAGAAGGATCGCATTATTGCTCACCTTCGGCACAAAGTGACAGACTTAGAGGAGACCATCCACGAGTGGGACATGCAGCTTGGGGAGAGGGAGAATGTAGGGGAAGATATCCGTGGAGATCCTTACTCCTACCTCAGTGATGATGATGACTTCCTGGAGGACCAAGCCATGGACTTCCACACCGATGATTATGACTATGCCTTGATTGATGATGATGATGATGATGATGATGATGATGATGATGAAGCCACTGATTCTGAGGAGTAGTAGCACTTGAGCACTAGCGTTAGTGAGTTGTATCTGGTCCCATTGTATCGTAGTTTCACAGAATGGTTCTTAAGACCATCTCTTTCCTTGTTGTGGTGTGTGTTTGTATTGTGTGCTATGAATGAATGAAAAGCAAGTTGCTAGTAGAAAAACCTGAGTCAAGATTAAAATTTAAAAACTTTTCAAAAATAAACCCCTAAACCTTAGAAATTTCCCTATTTTCTCATTATCTATCTCAATCTTCAGATGCCTCGTGGAGGAAGCAGTTCATCCCCGGTACCAATGTTTCAAATCTTGCAAATGTTGGTTTCTGACCACGAAGCTGTCAAGCCAACTTAGCCACCCTTCAACACATAGCTCGGATGGCCAATAATAATCAAGGCCACGGAAACCAGGACAACCATGGATCCAAGCTCAAGAACTTTCAGAACACCAATCCACCCATTTTTAGTAAGTCTAAAGAGCCATTAGATGTTGATGACTGGCTGCAAACTACGGAGAACAACTTAAAAGTCACAGGAGTGGAGGCCAATGAGAAAGTACTGTTTGCCACCCACTATCTGGCAGGAGATGCAAGAGCTTGGTGGAACTGTGTTCGCGCCATGAATGAAGGACAAATGATGACTTAGGAGGAATTCAAACTCAAGTTCAGCAGGACCCATGTGCCACCCGGTTTAATCAAGAGGATGAGAGATGAATTCAGAGAATTGAAGAAAGGGAGGGTGACAGTAGTTGAGTACCATGACAAATTTCTATCATTAGCTAGGTATGCACCAGATGAGATTGACACTGAAGCCAAGAAGAAGGAGAGATTCTTGAATGGTTTACATGATGACATGCAGACGGTATTAGTCAATACTCCATTTGCTTATATTGCAGCCTTAGTGGATTCTGCCATTCAGATGGAAGGCAAAATCAACCAATCCAATGAGAACCGCAAGCGTCGAGTGATGCATCAACTAGGAACACACCATACCCCCAAAGTATCGCCCCAACCCGTCTACAGGATTTGCCCCAAGAAACAATAGACCCCCGATGAACCATCCGAACTATCCCAACCGTGGAGGAGCAAACCCAAGGACCGGAGGAAACCACAACATCAACCCCGACAACTCCAACAACTTCAATCGTGCACCGCCCAAGTTCAACAACAACAATGTCGCCAACAACACCAGTACTGCCCCAAGGACTGGAAGCAATGCTATGCCTATTACCGGAAAAGACAAGTCTCAGGTGACTTGTTATGAATGCGGAACCAAGGGTCACTACTCCAAAGAAGCTTGCAGCAGCCCCCAACGTGAATGCTCCAGCTCAGCAGCAGCGCCGTGTTCAGCCTGGAAGAAGATTTGCCCCAGGGAATTTTCTTATCCGCAACGGCCGTATGTTCCTCATGAACGTTGAAGAATCCCAAGAAGCTCCGGATGTCGTGTTGGGTATGTTTTCTGTTAACTCAGTACTTGCAAGAGTGTTGTTTGATTCTGGAGCATCGCACTCGTTTGTTACAGAAGAATTTGCATGCACTAGTAAGATTCAACCAACAAAATTGAAGCATGTTATGATAGTTCAAATACCTGGTTCAACCACGAAAGCTAGACAAATTTGCAAGGTCGTACCTATCAGAATCCATGGCATATATTTTTATGCTAATCTTATAGTACTTGGAACCAAAGGTTTGGAAGTAGTACTAGGAATGGATTGGATGTCGAAACATAAAGGATTAATCGACTGTGCCAAGAAATCCATAACCATGACTAGTACCACTAGAGTCTCAGTAGAGCATGTATCTGAAACCTTGCCTCGTCAATTCAAGTGCAACAAGAGTCTAGCCCAACCAACCATTGACCAAGTCAGAGTAGTCTGTGAATAGCCCGACATATTTCCAAATTTTTTGCCCGGTATGCCCCTAGATAGGGATATCGAGTTTATCATTGAACTAATCCCTGGAACCGAACCCATGGCCAGAGACCTTATAGTATGAACCTGTTTGAATTAGTGGAGCTGAAGAAGCAACTAGATGTTATGCTGGAGATAGGCTTGATTCAACCAAGCGCGTCGCCATGGAGATCACCTGTCTTGTTTGTGGACAATAAAGATGGAGGTAACCGTTTGTGTATGGATTATCGGAAGCTGAATGATGTCACCATTAAGAATAAGTACCCATTGCCGAAGATAGAAGACCTGTTTGACTAGTTGACCGGTGCCAAAGTGTTTTCTAAGATTGATCTTAGGACTGGTTATCATCATCTCAAGATTCGCGCAGAGGATATGTAACTACCTCGGTGAATTACGCTCCTAGTACAAGCCTGGATGATCAGAAATGGTTGAAATAGTACGGTGGGGCCCAAATGCCACTCACGGGTAGACCTTTCGGCCGTCCCAACCATTTCCAAACATCGGGACCAGAACGGGTGGCGTAATCGGCAGGCGAAGGGATCAACTACATACACAAATGAGTATGTATGCAAGCCACCATACAATAGTACATCAGAGCCATTCCATCTAAAAAGAAAGGAAATATAGCAACGCCATACGGCAAGATCCAAATATCCTAGATAGATATAATAGTTTGGGATATCTCCTCATACATCAATCAACAGAGTATCAAGCGGAAGCGGAAGACAAAATCCGATTACGGATAAGAAGCAAATCGGCATAAGATGCCCCATAAATAAGCACATCCCGCCCACAGATCTCACGGATCCCCGTTCCCGGAATCTCTACACCGAATGATCGTTGCCCACATCGTCCGTTTCTTCCACCCAGTATCCATCTTGCGAGTGTACCTGTTCATCTGAACCAATAATTTATCGTGTGAGACCCTAGGGTACTCAAGAAGTCTTTATGCCTCTAAAGGGGACACAACCTGGGTGACGAATTGCAGCAAAAGATAAACCCTAACAATTCTCTGATACGCTAACCATCCGCCTAACGAGATAGAGCGGATGTCCGTGAATTAATAACAACTTATAATAAAGAATAAAGGTAATCTTAACAGATCCATCCTCCTCCTCGCTTACCGACGAGGAAGCGGACGAACGACCCCCCATCCGTTGGCAGTTTTATTATCCATTCCGTGAGTATTGCACTATTTACTAGTCAGGTACCTAGTCTAGTCAAATTCGAAGCGGTACTTTAGTTATGCTTGTCTATGATCGAGAAACTGTGCTCCAAGTCGTCCATAACCGTGGACACGGCTTTCAGAAAGTTTTACCGCAGGGTGCACAAATAGCAACACACACGATATGCCTCGAAAAACCAAATCAAAACCCAACGAGACACCACGACAAAGCAATTACAGGATTCAGAAATATTTCAGGGGCCACCCCATTAAGCTACCATAGAACGGTTAGTGACTCGAGACGGACTCAAGGTTTGCGCCAATGGCTGTAAACGACAGATCCCAAGCTGGACTGCTGACATGAAAACACTCCGCTTCAAGACAACAGCGTGCTCCTCACACAATCGTAAATAAAGCAAGAAAGCATGGCATAAGTACAGGATAGTAAATAAAACCTCAAACTAGTTGTGGCCCCAAGAAATAAGAATGAATCAAGCTCGCCTCAGGGGTCCATAAGCCTCCGGATGTGGATAGCGAATATTCTTGGAACAGAATCAAGTACTCGGGGTCTTACGGACACAAGTGAGCCTGAAAAACCAAATAGCGAATATGGCTCGCCGATGCCACTTTCATTAGTTATCCCATTACTACTCAGGTTAAGTTGTTTAGGTACCTCGTTATCCATCGACACTCACATACCCTACACATGTTCACGACTCGCATGGCTCAAACAACTCCTGTAGTAATGGCTCATGGGGTGGAGGAACAAGCTTCGGTGGGGTTTAAAAATAAAGGCTATGCAATACTTGGGATTCAATTTAATGCAATCGCGACTCAATGATGCAAGAATAAGATAGAGGCAATAGGTCTTGTATGTATGCAAGCATGTGGTAGTGCTTGCCTGGCAGCTCATTGAAGCAAGGAATGGATCTGGTAGTGCTCTGGTTCTCTTGATATATCCCCGTCAAGGCCTATTCGAGGAAGAACCAAACAAACAAGGGCCAACATAAATAAAGTGCACAAGCATATGAATAAATGCGACAAGCAAACAATCATGCCATGATGAATGATGCACAATTTGCATGTCAATAAGGTAGCATGGCAAGGGTGAGGTGTGAAACACAAGAATAAGCCATTTTATTTAGTTTTGGCCCCATTTTATTCACAATTAAGTTGCTGTCCATAATATATTTATATGATGCATGCTTCAAATCAAACCATGGAATGCATAAACAGAAAGGTCTCGTCGAGCTAATCATTTTAGACATATCATTTGTTAAATTTGGATTTATAAATCAAAAGTTATTAATTATTTGAGAAAAAGGGGCATTTATTGTAATTTAAATAAACTTGGAAATTTAAGTGTTCAAAATATATTTTGGATTGCATATTTGAAATCCTCACATTTTTCTTATTTGAAAACATATATTATTTGTATTATTTGGGTTTATATTTTGAAAATTATTTAAAAACAGAATTATATTTGAATTTGAAATAATTAGAAAAGGATTTGAATTTAAAACAGAAACAGGCAATACTTTTTATACTCAGATTAACCTAGCCGCAGACGCTGACAGGTGGGGTCACGCGCTGACTCAGCACACACGCGCACGGAAAAGCTTTTTACACCGAGGCTCGATCTAGCCAGCGAGGCTGACAGGCGGGTCCAGGCACCAAAGAGCCCACATCGCTGCGCGCAATACCGGCGATGCACGTGGGCAAACCAGGATCGCGGCGGAAAACACAAGGAGCTGAGGACCCTTTTTGCAAAAAGCCCGCAGGCGCTGGTAGGTGGGGTCGTGGGGCTGCGGGTTTAGGCGGGAAAAAGGGGGAGGGCTTCTTTGCAAAACGCGCAGGCTGTCGCTGTCTGCTGCTGAACGCGGCGCTGCGGCGGTGGATCTGGCCGGACTTTCGGACGACGATGTCGAGCGAACCACGGCGTCTCCGGCCAAGCCGCAAAAACCAAAAACGAAGAGGGCGCTACCGGCTACAGTTCTCGTTCAGGGGGCTAGCTCGGAGGAGGGCTGCAGCGCGCGGGTTTCATCGAGGAACAGAGGCAAGGTGCACGCCACAGCTGCTGCTGACGCACACGCAGGCGGTGACCGTGGCGACGAGCGCGCCCGCAGGGTGTTCGACGGAGGCCGGCGTAGCTATGGAGAACTAGAGAGGGGAAGGGGGTGTCTAGGGGCTGCAGGAGCTCACCGCGGTGTTGTTGGCGTGGCCGGGGGCGTTGAGGTGGCGGGGATCGGCGAGGAGGCAGCAGGCCGGAGGCGTCCTGGCGGTCACGGGCACGGCGGCGGCGGGCTTCTCCGGCGAACTTCGGGGCGATCTCCGGTACCGCACGATGCAGGGGAACGAGAGGGAACTCCTGGACGCCTTGGGCACCCTCTAGCACGGCTCCTCCCGCTCTCCTGCTGACCTGGCCGAGCTAGGGTTTAGAGGGACATGGGGGACATGGCTTTGCTTGGGAAGGGAGGAAGGAGGGAGGAGGGTTCCTGGGGTGGACAGGGAGTATCTGGGCGAGGCAGAGACGGAGGGGGGTGGATAAGAACAGGAGGGGGCAGGTAGATGGCGTGGGGGGAGGGGAAGGTGGCTTCGGCCATTTTTTGTACCCTCCCTCACGTGCATGGTTCGGCCAGGGGATAGCTGGGCACGGGCTGGCAGCCAGGTAGGGCCAGGGGGAGGAGAAGGGAGGCACATGGGGTGGTGGTGGTAGCTTTAGCAAAAAGGGAGGAGGGGTGGTCGGGTCTCCCTCTTTCTTGTCTTGAAGCTAAAGAAAGAGGTGGGGCAGGGGAGGGTGTGCCATGGTGGGGCCTGCCTGGTAGGAAGAGAGGGGGAGCCGAGAGAGAGGGGAAGGAAAGGGGTAGCTCGGGTTAGCTAGGGATAGGGTTAGGTGAGGGGGGGGTGTGGTTTAGATTGAAAGGTGAAGAGAGGTGGTGAGATGAGAGAGAGATGAGGGGGAGGTTTATTGTTTTGTCAAGCTCAAGCAAGTTCAAGCAAAGAGCAAGCAAGAACTAGACAAGGAAAGGAGAGGGTGAGGTGGTTTAAGCATGATCAAACTAGATCACACCAAAAGAGAGAGATGGAGAGAGATGACCCATTCAAAATCAAATAAAATCCAAATGGCAAGCTAAAGGGGTACTTGCATGGCCCATGCAAAATATTTAATGCCATGATAATTCTTGTGAAAACAATATTATTCCATGGCATTATTATTATGCAACCCAAAATTGGAGTAAGGCCCAAGCAAAAGAATTGTAGAATAAGTTCCAAGTGGAGTAGATGGGGATGATCACATTTGATTATAATTGGGACTTGCTAGTGTGTATATTCCACTAGATGTTTAATAGTCCCAAAAATGTTCCCACATGAGCATAAATCCATAATAATCCATAAGGAAGCTAGGGAAAAGGGTTCCACTCACAAGGCATGCAAAGGTGGCCATGTGGCTCTCATATTTCAATATTGTGAAAACAACATGATGCTAAGATGAGAGCATGTGGAAAGAATTGATCCATCCCAACCCACATGAGCTAGAGGTAAACTCAATTAAAGTGCAAAGCTCATATTTAGTTGGATGGTGGAATTATAAGGTGGTGAAAGAAAAGGTGGTGGAGTTAATAAGAGATATGCCCCCAACTCAACTTGGGCATTTAAACAATATATCAAGAACCAAATACAATATCAAGAGGCAAATACAATTAATGATGCATATGAGACAAGAACCAAATGAAAAGGGTTTTATATGATGCTCAAATGCAAGGTGGCATGATGACATGAGCATGATATAATTATGATGCAACAATTATATGTAGGAAGTAGCATCTATATAGACTAGGCTAGTAGCATTGCAATTGTTAGACAATTGGGATGCTACAACTCTCCCCCACTAAACAAGAATCTCGCCCCGAGATTCCTAGGAAAAGAAAACAACACAAGGAGAGACGGGTGTTCGGAACGAAGGTGATCCTTGCGTTCCCAAGATGATGAAGAACTGAATGGTGCGACCACTACACCTTGCAAACTTGCTAGACTTGTTGCGAGTCTTGCGTTTTGCTTGAGAAACGACGGGTCAGAAGAGTTGAAGAATTGTCGTGAGACAAGAAGGATAGGATGGACATAGCTCCGGTTTTCGAGAACAAGATAAAAGACTAGAACCACTTTCGAAAGAAAAGGAAAAGATGATGGATCATGAATAAGAGAAACACGCCGTTAAGATTAAAGATTTACCGATACAAGAGAGGATGAATCTTTGTCTCGTCGGAAGAAAAGAGCTAGATTGGAGAGGTTTTGAAGCACTATGACAATAGCATCGTATTCTCTCTCGGATTGAAGAAATGAAGTACGGAAACAATATTGCCTTCAAACAATAGAGTCCCTTGATATCAACAGAAAGATTTAGATAGACATCGTCGGATTAGATTCTTGTTGCGCCGGTAAGACCCAAGGATCACGCAATTGAGGTGCGCGGATATCACTTCCAGAGACGGATGTGAAGCCAGATTACCACAGAAAAGAATTGATGGCACAGAGAGAGAGATAGCTTCCTTTCATCTTGTTTGGGGATGTAGAGCTCCGGTAGAAAGACGAGGACAGAAAAGAGTTTGCATTTGTTTTCCACCAGATAATTCAAGATTTGCTCCGTGTAGGAAAGATAGATCACCAACAAGAGGTTATCGATTACTTTCTTCGAGAGAGCACTCCGGAAAAACAAGGACGGAAGTAAAAGTATCGAGGGATAAAGGCCACTTCTAACTTCCGTGGGATGAGCGAAATCACATGAATTCCCCAATTCATTGTACAAGAGCGAATGATAAGAGTAGTGGTATGGTAGCTACTCCATCCCGCACTCAAAGCATTACTCCGCACATGAATAAGAAAACCATGCAATCCAACTACCGAAACAGACTGAAGGTATTGATAAGAAGAGCTCCTGGAACTCCGTTAGAAAACAAGGAAAGATGCAAACGATACGCCGGATTCAAGATAGATAAGGGTGATGATGTTGTCGTCGTACCTGATGTAACAAGCCACCGGAAAGATATGAAGGAAGATTACGGAGAACAACTGCCAGATTCCACAGGTAAAGAAGAAGATAACACCAACTGATCACGAAAGATCTGAAAAGTCTTCATGGCCTCCGGTGGATTGAGAACAGATGATAGAACGAGAGAGTTTCAAAAGATCACTTGACGATACTGGGGTGAAAGAACTCCATGTTGTTCTTGAAAAGATTGAGAGAGATCTAGCAGCCTTGAGGAAAACCTTCGGCGGAACGACGATGATAACTTGCTAACAAGGAACAACTCCGGATTTGATTGAAGATGAAGGATGGAATTAACAATGGACTTGCTAATTCCAGAATTGAAGAAGATGCACGGAAAGAATAGATTATCTGGTCCCTCGGAAGAAAAAGAGATGTCACCTGGTTCACATTGCCGATTGGGTCACCGGTTACAAAGATAAGGAGATCTTGGATAAGAACCGATGATATAGCTTTGCTTATGGTATGAGCTATCAGAGATGAAAAAGAGGTGCAGATATGGAGTTCAAAAAGATGTGAAGCATGATAAACAGATGATAGACCGCCGTAGTGCTTTGAGAAACTCCGGATTTCCAAGGATGCTTGAATAAGCATAGATAGGATCACGGTTTACCCAAAATCACAGAAGATAACCTTATCCTCCAGATGGTGACGGTTGATAGCATTTTTCCATATTCCAATCGACACTTATCATGAGTGGAATATAGCTATGCCGAGAGCCAAATTACAATCATCAGCATCGGATCGACACATGTTATGTAATTAGCCCAAGAGAAAAGGAGATGAAAAGAAACTCTGGGATTAAGCGCCGGTGACAAAAGAATGAGTTAGCATGGACATGCTGATAAAAGAGAGATAGATAATGTTTCACACACGACTGGAAAGGAGTGTGGAAACATGATATCAAAGAAAATTTTCCGCAATTTTCGCATTAAAATACCAATAGATGCATAAAATCACTTAGCAGATAGGGATTAGCATCGATGCCCGCATGTAAGAACACCCTTTAAGAAGATGGCACCGTTAACAAGGAGCCGATAGATCGCGACGTTTGCAAAAGCCCCAAGATAGAATGTACCAACAGTTGATAACCAAAAGGCAGATAAAGATAACATGTTGGATGCAACAGGTAGACAAGGAATTACACACACACACACACACTTTCTATGGTACTACGGAAACCCAGAACACGTGAATCCTAGTTTGAATTTTAAGAAGAGGATTGAAAACGTTGCACTTCCTTACCAGAAAAGGATGGGTGGTTGGGTAAGAAGAAAAATGGAAGCAGTCCTACTCTCGCGTTTTGTTTTTCCCTAGTATACATAACTACCAAAATATTTGCTAGATGACAACGACCATTTGGCTGAGACCACGAAGGTCGGGATGGCTCGATACCAATTGTAACTACCTCGGTGAATTACGCCCTAGTACAAGCCTCGATGATCGTAAATGGTTGAAATAGTACGGTGGGGCCCAAATGCCACTCACGGTAGACCTTTCGCCGTCCCAACCATTTCCAAACATCGGGACCAGAACGGCGTGAATCGGCGAAGAAGGATCAACTACATACACAAATGAGTATGTATGCAAGCCACCATACAATAGTACATCGAGCCATTCCATCTAAAAAGAAAGGAATATAGCAACGCCATACCAAGAAGATCCAAATATCCTAGATAGATATAATAGTTTGGGATATCTCCTCATACATCAATCAACAGTATCAAGCGAAGCGGAAGACAAAATCCGATTACGGATAAGAAGCAAATCGGCATAAGATGCCCCATAAATAAGCACATCCCCCACGATCTCACGGATCCCTGCTCCGAATCTCTACACGAATGATCGTTGCCCACATCGTCCGCTTCTTCCACCCAGATCCATCTTGCAGTGTACATGTTCATCCGAACCAATAATTTATCGTGTGAGACCCTAGGGTACTCAAGTCTTTATGCCTCTAAAGGGACACAACCGGGTGACGAATTGCAGCAAAAGATAAACCCTAACAATTCTACAGATACGCTAACCATCCGCCTAACCAGAGATGACGGATGTCCGTGAATTAATAACAACAGTTATATAACAGTAATAAAGGTAATCTTAACAGATCCATCCTCCTCCTCGCCACCGACGAGGAAGCGATTTAACGACCCCCATCCGCTGGCGCTTTTATTATCCATTCCGTGAGTATTGCACTATTTACTAGTCAGGTACCTAGTCTAGTCAAATTCGAAGCGGTACTTTAGTTATGCTTGTCTATGATCGAGAAACTGTGCTCCAAGTCGTCCATAACCGCGGACACGGCTTTCAGAAAGTTTTACCCTGCAGGGGTGCACAAATAGCAACACACACTGATATGCCTCGAAAACCAAATCAAACCCAACGAGACAGTCACGACAAAGCAATTACAGGATTCAGAAATATTTCAGGGGCCACCCCATTAAGCTACCATAGCGAACGGTTAGCGACTCGAGACGGACTCAAGGTTTGCGCCAATGGCTGTAAACGATGCCAGATCCCAAAGCTGGGACTGCCGATACTGCTAAAACACTCCGCTTCGAACAAAGACAGCGTGCTCCTCACACAATCGTAAATAAAGCAAGAAGCATGGCATAAGTACAGGATAGTAAATAAAACCTCAAACTAGTTGTGGCCCCAAGAAATAAGAATGAATCAAGCTCTGGCTCAGGGGGGTCCATAAGCCTCCCGGATGTGGATAGCGCGAATATTCTTGGAACAGGAATCAAGTACTCGGGGTCTTACGGGACACAAGTGAGCCTGAAAACCAAATAGCGAATATGGCTCGCGATGCCACTTTCATTAGTTATCCCATTACTACTCAGTTAAGTTGTTTAGGTACCTCGTTATCCATCGACACTCACATACCCTACACATGTCGTTTCACGACTGCATGGCTCAAACAACTCCTGTAGTAATGGCTCATGGGGTGGAGGAACAAGCTTCGGTGGGGTTTAAAAATAAAGGCTATGCAATACTTGGGATTCAATTTAATGCAATCGCGACTCAATGATGCAAGAATAAGATAGAGGCAATAGGTACTGTATGTATGCAAGCATGTGGTAGTGCTTGCCTGGCAGCTCAGTTGAAGCAAGGAATGGATCTGGGTAGTGCTCCTGGTTCTCTTGATATATCCCCTGCTCAGCGTCTATTCGAGGAAGAACCAAACAAACAAGGGCCAACATAAATAAAGTGCACAAGCATATGAATAAATGCGACAAGCAAACAATCATGCCATGATGAATGATGCACAATTTGCATGTCAATAAGGTAGCATGGCAAGGGTGAGGTGTGAAACACAAGAATAAGCCATTTTATTTAGTTTTGGCCCCATTTTATTCACAATTAAGTTGCTGTCCATAATATATTTATATGATGCATGCTTCAAATCAAACCATGGAATGCATAAACAGAAAGGTCTCGTCGAGCTAATCATTTTAGACATATCATTTGTTAAATTTGGATTTATAAATCAAAAGTTATTAATTATTTGAGAAAAAGGGGCATTTATTGTAATTTAAATAAACTTGGAAATTTAAGTGTTCAAAATATATTTTGGATTGCATATTTGAAATCCTCACATTTTTCTTATTTGAAAACATATATTATTTGTATTATTTGGGTTTATATTTTGAAAATTATTTAAAAACAGAATTATATTTGAATTTGAAATAATTAGAAAAGGATTTGAATTTAAAACAGAAACAGGCAATACTTTTTATACTCAGATTAAACAAGCAGCAGACGACAGGTGGGGTCGCTTTCAGCACACAAAGACACACGGAAAAGCTTTTTACACCGAGGCTCGATCTAGCCGAGGTCGACAAAGTGTCTGTGCACCAAAGCATCGCTGCGGCGCAGCCGTCTTGGCATGGCGACACGTGGGCGAACCAGGGACTGCGGGCGGAAAACACAAGGAGCTGAGGACCCTTTTTGCAAAAAGCCCGCAGGCGCTGGTAGGTGGGGTCGTGGGGCTGCGGGTTTAGGCGGGAAAAAGGGGGAGGGCTTCTTTGCAAAACGCGCAGGCTGTCGCTGTCTGCTGCTGAACGCGGCGCTGCGGCGGTGGATCTGGCCGGACTTTCGGACGACGATGTCGAGCGAACCACGGCGTCTCCGGCCAAGCCGCAAAAACCAAAAACGAAGAGGGCGCCACTGCTGATTCTCGTTCAGGGGGCTAGCTCGGAGGAGGGCTGCAGCGCGCGGGTTTCATCGAGGAACAGAGGCAAGGTGCACGCCACAGCTGCTGCTGACGCACACGCAGGCGGTGACCGTGGCGACGAGCGCGCCCGCAGGGTGTTCGACGGAGGCCGGCGGAGCTATGGCGAACTAGAGAGGGGAAGGGGGTGTCTAGGGGCTGCAGGAGCTCACCGCGGTGTTGTTGGCGTGGCCGGGGGCGTTGAGGTGGCGGGGATCGGCGAGGAGGCAGCAGGCCGGAGGCGTCCTGGCGGTCACGGGCACGGCGGCGGCGGGCTTCTCCGGCGAACTTCGGGGCGATCTCCGGTACCGCACGATGCAGGGGAACGAGAGGGAACTCCTGGACGCCTTGGGCACCCTCTAGCACGGCTCCTCCCGCTCTCCTGCTGACCTGGCCGAGCTAGGGTTTAGAGGGACATGGGGGACATGGCTTTGCTTGGGAAGGGAGGAAGGAGGGAGGAGGGTTCCTGGGGTGGACAGGGAGTATCTGGGCGAGGCAGAGACGGAGGGGGGTGGATAAGAACAGGAGGGGGCAGGTAGATGGCGTGGGGGGAGAGGAAGGTGGCTTCGGCCATTTTTTGCACCCTCCCTCACGTGCATGGTTCGGCCAGGGGATAGCTGGGCACGGGCTGGCAGCCAGGTAGGGCCAGGGGGAGGAGAAGGGAGGCACATGGGGTGGTGGTGGTAGCTTTAGCAAAAAGGGAGGAGGGGTGGTCGGGTCTCCCTCTTTCTTTTCTTGTCTTGAAGCTAAAGAAAGAGGTGGGGCAGGGGAGGGTGTGCCATGGTGGGGCCTGCCTGGTAGGAAGAGAGGGGGAGCCGAGAGAGAGGGGAAGGAAAGGGGTAGCTCGGGTTAGCTAGGGCTAGGGTTAGGTGAGGGGGGGTGTGGTTTAGATTGAAAGGTGAAGAGAGGTGGTGAGATGAGAGAGAGATGAGGGGGAGGTTTATTGTTTTGTCAAGCTCAAGCAAGTTCAAGCAAAGAGCAAGCAAGAACTAGACAAGGAAAGGAGAGGGTGAGGTGGTTTAAGCATGATCAAACTAGATCACACCAAAAGAGAGAGATGGAGAGAGATGACCCATTCAAAATCAAATAAAATCCAAATGGCAAGCTAAAGGGGTACTTGCATGGCCCATGCAAAATATTTAATGCCATGATAATTCTTGTGAAAACAATATTATTTCATGGCATTATTATTATGCAACCCAAAATTGGAGTAAGGCCCAAGCAAAAGAATTGTAGAATAAGTTCCAAGTGGAGTAGATGGGGATGATCACATTTGATTATAATTGGGACTTGCTAGTGTGTATATTCCACTAGATGTTTAATAGTCCCAAAAATGTTCCCACATGAGCATAAATCCATAATAATCCATAAGGAAGCTAGGGAAAAGGGTTCCACTCACAAGGCATGCAAAGGTGGCCATGTGGCTCTCATATTTCAATATTGTGAAAACAACATGATGCTAAGATGAGAGCATGTGGAAAAGAATTGGATCCATCCCAACCCACATGAGCTAGAGGTAAACTCAATTAAAGTGCAAAGCTCATATTTAGTTGGATGGTGGAATTATAAGGTGGTGAAAGAAAAGGTGGTGGAGTTAATAAGAGATATGCCCCCAACTCAACTTGGGCATTTAAACAATATATCAAGAACCAAATACAATATCAAGAGGCAAATACAATTAATGATGCATATGAGACAAGAACCAAATGAAAAGGGTTTTATATGATGCTCAAATGCAAGGTGGCATGATGACATGAGCATGATATAATTATGATGCAACAATTATATGTAGGAAGTAGCATCTATATAGACTAGGCTAGTAGCATTGCAATTGTTAGACAATTGGGATGCTACAGGATATTCCAAAGACTACCTTCACCACCAGATATGGACTGTATGAGTACACTGTCGTGTCCTTTGGATTAATCAATGCCCCCGCTTATTTCATGAACCTCATGAATAAGATTTTTATGGACTTCCTGGATAAGTTTGTCGTTGTTTTCATCGATGACATTCTGATCTATTCCAAATTAGAAAAGGACATGAGCTACACCTGAGGACCATCCTTCGAACCCTTAGGGGAGCATCAGTTGTATGCCAAGTTTAGCAAATGTGAGTTCTGGTTACAGGAAGTAGGATTCCTCAGACATATCGTGTCAGTAGGAGGAATTGTTGTCGATCCTGCCAAGGTTAAGGATGTTGAAGAATGGCAAGCCCCAACCACTCAAACCCAAGTTCATGCATTTCTCGGATTAGCGGGATACTACCGCAAGTTCGTAGAAGGATTTTTGAGCATCGAAAGGCCCATGACCCAATTGTTGAAGAAGGATAAGAAGTTTGAATGGACGGACAAATGTGAAGCGAGTTTTTAAGAAATTAAGAAGAGATTGATCTCAGCCCCAATCTTGATCATGTCGGATATCACGAAGCCTTTTGATGTGTTTTGTGACACATCCAAGATCGGCCTCGGGTGTGTGTTGATGCAATAAGGCAAAGTCATATCATATCTATCCCGACAACTAGAGCAACATGAGCAAAATTACCCTACCCATGACCCTGAACTAGCAGCCATCATTTTAGCCTTGAAGACATGGCGGCATTACCTCATCGGAAACCGTTGTGAAATTTATTCAGATCACAAGAGCCTGAAGTATATTTTCACTCAGAAGGAGCTGAATATGAGGCAAAGGAGATTGATAGAGCTAATCAAGGACTATGATCTGTACATTCACTATCACCCCGGTAAAGCCAATGTGGTAGAAAATGCCCTTAGCAGATTTCCGTGTCACTTGAACTCCATGATTCTGAAGGAGGAACCAAGTTTGCACAAGGAGTTAGAAGATTTTAGAATGGAACTAGTAAGTGAAGGATTTTTGGCTAGCATAGAACTTCTCTCAACACCCGGATTTTAATCCCAAATGCCTGTTATGCCATACATCGCAATCCCATGATTACCATTTTTGCGAGACATAAAATATTTGATATGACAGTACATCATCCATTACAAACCATACATAAGGTCTTACATAAATAAAGGATCACATGATCCAGTCTTAATACAATTAAACCAACGGAATAATGTAATCATAACGATAGCATAGGCGAGGCTCCATCTTTAGGGTCATAGGCAATGATGACGATTGGAGATGATCCTAGTTGTCGTAACCTTCCTGTTGTCCATCCTCCTGATACTCCTCTTCATAGTATGGCCATGGACAAACCCATGAGTACTCTTTAAGTACTCGCAAACTAATACTAACAAGTGAAGTGGTTTTGTGTAGGATACTAAGCTCTAGGGTTGTTTTGCAAAAAGCCAGATTTATCTCTACTGAGTTCAGAAGCAAAGAAAGCTAGTTGAAAGATTTAGAACACCTAAGTGGGAACTTGAATTTCATATCACAACTCTGTTGTGGTCAAGTCAAAATCATGCATCATTTCACAAATCATTTTGAAAGCATCTGACGACGGAACAGTATGGCCACTCTAACTGTCCATAACCGCGGACGCGGCTATTCGAATAGTTTGACACTCTGCAGAGGTGGTAAACTTTCACCACAACATTCTATACATCCATCAGGAACAATCCTGAATTCACCACACTTAGTATGCGGATAATCAATCCTAACCTTTCAATTACACACCCTAGTATAGGCACCTCTCCTGTGAGTTTGGCCTCCCAACCATGACCAACTGTCATCTTGGGAACTGCATAGGTGGACAATCTTCACAAGGTAGCCTAAGCTCAAACCTTGGCCGCAAGGGAACCCATACTAAGGTATATAAATTTCTAGTCAAGCCCTACCCAAATGTAGGGTATTGTGGTTGTACGGTAAAATTGGAATGGTATCGCATCTAGACAACCATCAGTTTTCTAAAGGGCTAAGGCTCATGCCTTAACATTTCCATCATCAAAATCATCTAGTGTTCGGGAACACATGTCAAAACATTTCAGTAGAATGACTCATCATTCTAAGGTTTTCATAACCATTTTCACCAAGTATTCCCATCTAAAGTTGATCAAGATTTATGCTTAGCACTAGCAACTACAAGTGGGGGTAAATACTAGTGAGGGGTGATAAACAAGTGTATCTTATCTAAGTTTAATCTCATGCCTCAGGATGACATCAAGATTAACTAACTTAGGTCAAGTTTTATGCTCTTTATGCTACCTTCATATATCTTTCTAAAATCTACAAGTCACTAAGTAAACTCTAAGATAAAGCTTTGATAAAGAAATAAAATACTAAGCTTGCAAGCAAAACTAGGATTTGGTATCATCGAGGGGTATAATCACATATGCTTAAGGTATCTAGTTTGCATAGTTGTCATGCAAGGGTTAACTTGTAAAGTCAATATCTTGCTTAGATAGCTTGCCTTGTGCAGAGCAGTGGTTGAAGTTCTTCTCGGCTTCTTCCTTGTAGTATCCTTCTTCCTCCCCATATCCTTGGTCGGTACTAGCGTCTATAAATAAATACGGGGTACATAATCACCACACAATACTTAGCTAGTTATATTCATCACACTAAGGTTTTCACTACATGATCTAGTATCATCACAAACATTACAATCATTAAAGTAATTAGTTTTATTTCCTTTATTTTAGAAAAGTAATTTCTGCTCATTGAAAAACTACTTAAGATTTAATATTCTCCAACTAAAACATGGGATGATGTTGACACATGTCATCACCACTTATTTCAGTACTTGGGAATTTGATTTAAAGTGGTGTCTCAATTTAATAAGGTTTAACCTTTTTATTTTAATTAAATAAATTGACTAGAATGTCCTATGAGGCATTCTTTTATTGCTTGACATTATTTCTGCAAGTAAACCTATATATTTTTATATATTCTGAAAGGTATTGTTAAATGTAATTTTTGAGAGTTGGAATCAACTCAAAAGCTTTTGTGGTTGAATTTTGAAAAATGTTTGAATGCAGAAAAGCTTCTGCCTTGTTATTTTTACTATAGATGATCTACAAATCCAATTGGTTTTAAACAAACGGACTTGGCTTAAGGATTCCAGTAACTTTCTAACAAAATTGGTTTTATGCAATTTGGTTCAGTAAATCGACCTGGGTTAATTTTTGAATCTAGTGTAGAGGTCCTAACCTTTATAAGGTAGAGATCCCTGTGTTTACAATGCTAGTCCCTGGATCAATAGCTAGCATCCACAGTTTAAGATGTAATATCAAGAAACAAAGGTCATAGTACAACTTTATAACCAGGAATAAAATATTACATTACTTCTTACATAGCTCATTTGTATCTCATTACAATGCAGCAGAAATAACTTTAGCATGGAGTCCTTCATATTCAAAGTGCCACAGGCAATCATGTTGGTTGTAGACTTGTAATCCTATTCAACACACTTTACTAACATCAAACAAACCTGCAACATAATAAGTTATAGCCACAAGGGGCAATACATTTGAATTGTATTGGCAAGTGATACAATGGTAGAACAGTGGTATCTAACATCTATATGCATTTTCCTAAGTGGAGCTTAGGCTTGCCTTGCTCAAACTAAGGTTTTCCTTATAAATTGAAAACACTATGTTTTTGTTTGTCAAATCGACCAAGGAACAACCAATAGGAATTGGTAAACCTTTAACCCTTGTTCAACCCCAAGCTTTTAACTTAGATATTAGGATGAGGAGATCCTTGATAGCTTCCATGTCTTGATGCTCAAATTGTCCATTGCCGGGGACACGACTAAGTACTTAGATTTTAATCTCTCGAGAGGTGGTGCACTTTCCCCACAAGACTCGACATGCATCGAGACAAGATCTTTCAGAAGCCTTCCCTTAGACCAAATGGACGCGTTCCATCCTATCACCCCCTACCATCTTCTATCCATATGGCTAAGTTATTGCAACCTATATGATCCAGGCAGAGCCCATAATGCCATGTGGCTGCACTTGAAGCTTCTCAACATTTGACATCTCAAATCTCTTTGTTCCTGGGTGGCTTTCCACAAGTGTGATACACAAGTTTTCCCCAGTTTACTGGACTTGTGATACACAAGTTTTCCCCAGTATACTGGACTTGTGTAACCACTCAACATATCCCATTCTCACCATTCAACCCAGGTGATTCATTCACTTAGTAGTTTTATCAAGCAAAAACATAAGTCAAAAGATTTAGCAAAATTTCCATAGAATGTATATAAAGCACCCTTGTTTGATACTATCTAGGCTAAGCATGATAGTAGAAGGAATCTTAACTTGGGGAAAATTCAACTAAGGCATCATCTACTAGGATTTACCAAGGCATAGTATACTTAGTAAAAATTCCATGCAAGTCCTACTCAAAATATCACTAATTCATAGTGAAAATATTAGGACAATATGTATGAAGCACCACTTGAATTTTTTGTAGAGAAACTAGATTCACTCCTTGATCTTGCAATTGTCACTCTCTTCAAAGTTCACTACAATTCAATCAAGCAAGGCACAAATTCAATCTAGCATTCAAAAAATTCATCACATAAAATAAATAAAACAAGGAAATGCATGCAAGCATGCAAAATGTTGTTTTATTGGAAAAGTGGTTTCTAATAAGGTTATAAATTTTTTAAATCAACTAATGGTCATTTATAAAACTGGAAAAACCATTTAAAATCAAGTTAGTGAAAATGGGCCATTTAAATCATTTTTGTTTTGCTATAAATGATTTAAATCAAAGTAATAATTTCTAATGTTTGCCAAATATATTTTTAAACACAAATGTTAGTATTTAAGGTCAAAGTGTTTAAAGCCAATTTCTTTGCAAAAGGTTTTAGTCAAAAACCATTTTCAAATCATAATAATATTTTGGTTTTACTAGAAATGCCTTTATTCAAAGAATAATTTTCTAGGGTTAATCAAATACATTTTTAAATCCAAAAATTAGTGTTTATGTTCAGAGAGTTTAAATCAAACCATTTGCAAAAGGTTTTACTCAAAAATCAATTTTAGAATAAATTTTATACACAAAATAGGCCTAGAAATTTTTCTACAAAAACACTCGATTTTCCAAAAGAAAAATACTAAACTAAGGGCATGGTTGGCAATTTCACATTTTTTTGAATCCATTGATATAAAATTTGCAAAATTTGGACGTGTGGATCAAAAGTTATGAATTTTGCAAAATCATTCATCTAATAGAAAAGTTTCTGTTTTTAAAACACAGACTGGGCCACGTGTATTATTCTTATTGGTATGTACTGATTCGTATGGATCGAGCGATCTGGAGCATTGGAACTAATTAGAAACATGCGCAACAGATCAAGCGATAACGGTTCGTTATGTCATCTAACTTACACCTTACGATTAAGATCTAACAGACCCGAGCTAGCTGGTCAAGATTTGGTAGCGCTAGCGACGGCGAGCCGAGGTGACGCGTTCTCTCTACGAAGGTCTGGCATTCCAGGAAGCAAGAGAGGAAATGGAGGTGCTTACCGTGCTCGCGTGGTTGCATTATAGCTCAAGGTGGTTGCCGTTCATCGAGGGGCACATCGAGTCACTGTCAATTGCTCGCCGCTGTTCACGACGGCATCAGGCACGCACGGTTCTTGTCGGAGACGGAGATAAAAACCACGAAAAAGACCAAAGGAGGGCGGAGTTAGACGCGGGTGAGAGAGGCGAGTACATGAGTGTCATCAAGAGGGAGAGGCGAGGTCAGAAACTACCAGGGGGATCGACGGAGTTGCAGTAGACAGCGGCGACGCTCTGATGTTGTCCTTGCCGATGTTCCGAAGCGCGTGCGGGGTTGTAGAGGGTACTAGAAGGTGCGTGAGATGATGGGGAGCAGGCTATAGGAAACTAGGGGCAGTGGGGAGGTCGCGGCTGGCCCGAATTGAACGGAGAATCTCGTCGGAGCAGTAGTGTTCACGCGAGCAATTTGCGCAGCCTGGTGTCTCTGGTGGAATGAGAGTTGAGGGGGAGAGAAGTGGGGAGCGAGGCGATTATGTATGCAAGGTCACGGGGCGAGATTAACGCGGCGTTTAAGCGAATTTAAGTGAGGCATTGATCGGCAAAAACGACAGAGGGATTTGGTGACGGGGTCAGCGCGAGGTTGATGACGATGACGGGGCAGATGTGGGGTCGCCAAGTCAGTGAGAGGAGAGGTAGGGTTGCGAGTGAGAAAGACAGCCAGGGAGAAAGGGTTTCCCGCGTGGGCTTCTGCTGGGCTCGTTGGGCTAGCTGGGCCAGGTGGGTTGGGTAGGTTAGCTGGGCTGGTTTGTTTTTCATTTTTTCCTTTCTGATTTTTTTCTTTTCCTTTTCTATTTTCTGTTTTCAATTCAAAAATTCATTTGAATTCAGATTTATTTATCAAACCTTTTCTATACTTTTCAGTAGATTTTTATACTATTTATTAATGTATTTAAATAATCCATTTTAGAATATTTCCTTATATTCTCTCATGGTTTATTATCTATTTAAAATAGACATTTTGTCTTTATTTAAATAAGGTTTAAATATGTTTCCAATTCCATATTATTTTATTCAAATGATTCAAACATCTGTTTAAATTCAAAATGTTTCTCAAACTTTTTCAGTAAGTTTGTAATGTGTTTAAAATTCCATTTTAGAATATTCAAATATTCTTTTACGGTTTTAATATTTATTTAGATGAGGTTTGTGTCTTTATTCAAACCATTGATTCAAGCCTCCATTTGATTACAAATTTGCATCAAACCTTTTCAGTAGGTTTTATTTATTCATTAGTGTGATTAAATAATTCACTTTGAATTATTTCAAATATTTTAATAAGGTTTAATATTTATTTAAATGAGGATTTTTCTTTATTTAAATGAATCTGGATATGGTTCCAAACCATATAATTCTATTGAATTAGTCCTTTATTATTTTTAAGTTAATTAGATAAATTTTAAATCCTCTTTTGAAAATTCCAATTTATTATTTTCTCGTGATTTAATTAATCATATACATTAGGGATTTTGTCTCCATTTAAATTTGAATATGGTTTAATCCCATATACTTTTATTTTAATATTCTTTATCCCTATATTTTATTTGGATTTATATTTATTTATTACATTTGCTTATGGATTTAATTCAAGTTTTAAATTGTCTTCTAAATAATTTTCATGGGATTTATTATTTACTTTAGGCAATTTGTCTTTATTTAAATAAAATTGGATATTGTTCAATCCTTATGATTTTATTTAAATAATCTTTTACTCCTTTTTATTATTAAATATACTTTCATTTGTTTATGGATTTGGCCAAGTTTTAATTTGACTTTTAAATATTCCTTATTTATTTATTTTCTTCCTTTGTTGTAGAGGTCCCAACCTTTAATAAGGTAGAGATCGCTGTGTTTACAATGCTAGTCCCTGGATCAATAGCTAGCATCCGTAGTTAAGATGTAATATCAAGAAACAAAGGTCATAATACAATTTTATAACCAGAAATAAAATAATTCATTACATCTTACATAGCTCATTTGGCTATCTCATTACAATACAGCAGAAATAACTATAGCATGGAGTCCTTCATATTCAAAGTGCCACAGGCAATCATGTTGGTTGTAGACTTGAAATCCTATTCAACACACTTCACTAACATCAAACAAACCTGCAACATAATAAGTTGCAGCCACAAGGGTCAATACATTTGAATTGTATTGGCAAGCTTCACTACTATGTAGAAATAAGTAGATCCTATCATTACATGCATATGTGGCTAAGTAGGGTTTAGGCTTCATGCAGAAAGCAATATAGTTTTATCCTATCTTTTCAAAATAGTTTTGATCTTTTGTCAAATCTTTCTGAAATCCTTGGAAAACTCCAAGTGCTTCAAATCCCTTGTTGTCACCATCAAGTTTTAACTTTGAGAAATTAGAATGTCGAGATCTTCCATAGCTTCAGGCCTTAGTTGCTTAGAATTTTCCATAACCGGGGACACGGCTAAGTACTTAGAATTTGATCTTCTGCAGAAGTTGTACACTGTACCCACATGACACAATCTCGTCTTGACGCCGCCAGCGGCCATTGGATAAGTACTCACCAAATGGAGTACCGGCAGATTGAGAATGTGACAAAGTCTTTCCATAAAAGTCCTCCCAATACACAATGCTAGCTTGTCTACCAGGCACCAATGTAGGGATAAATTTCCATACACAATTCTAGTTAACCTGAAGATGCCAATGCATGGGTCTTCCACTATGTTGTTGACTAAGCCAGAGCCCATTTAGCATGTGGTTGTACACGGAAGCCACTGTACGAGAAACATGTTCAATCTCTAAGTCCCCGGGTGGTTTTCTTCTAGTGCACATACAAAAAGATAGCCATATAAACATGGTTACCTTTGTTTCCACCTTGTACAAAACTTGAGTATCCTCTTTCCACCCAGGTGGTTCATTGAGTACTTGTTTTATTATATAAAACATATAATTTTTCCAACACTTCATATAATCATATCATGTATCCCATCCCAAATATATAGCAGGGCTAAGCATACTACAACTACAATGTTTTCACTAAGGAAGATATAAGGATATCCTAATAGGATATAGCATAGCATAGAAATACAGTAGTCCTATCATGCATGTTACAAAAATCCACTAAGTGTAATGAAAATAGTAGGACATGGATGATAGTGTCACTTGCCTTTTTAGTAGGGAATATTGGTTCACTCATTGATCTTGCAAATATCACACTCTTCTAACTTCACTACAATTCAATCAAGCAAACATATACTCAACTAGCATTCAACAATTCACGACATAAAATAACAAAAACAAGGCAATGCATGCAAGCATTCAAAAGATGGTTTTATTTGGAAAAGTGGTTTCTATTAGGCTCTAAACATTTTAAAGCTCATATTGGTCATTTACAAAAGTGGTAAAATCCTTTGAATTCAAGTTAGTGAAATGGCCACTTAAATCATTTTGTTTTGCTAGAATGATTTATATCAAAGTAATAATTTGTAGGCTTAGCCAAATATATTCTTTAAACCCAAATGTAAGTGTTTATGGTTAAATGGTTTGATATTAACTCATTTGCAAAAATGTTCCACCTAAATTCTATTTTTAAATCAAAAAATATTTCTATTTGCTAGAAATGTTTTTGACAAGTAATAATTTACTAAGGTTCATCAAATATGTTCTTAAGTCCCAATACTTGGTGTTTAGGGTCAGAGAGTTTAACTCAAATCATTTTCCAAAGATTTTACTCAGAAAGTATTTTTAATACATAAACAATATTTTTATTTGACTAGAAATGCTCTTATTCAAAGATTTATTCTTTGGCTTCACAAAATACATTTTTATCCATAAGTTGGTTTATATGGTCAGTAGGTTAAAAACAATCCATTTGCCAAAGATTTTACCACAAAAATATTTCTAGAATAATTTTTATATTCAAATTATGCATACACAATTTTCTGCAAAAACAACTAAGTTTCCAGAAGCAAATCATTAAACAAAGTGCATGGTTGCAAAGTACTTATTCTTATGATTCCAATGATATAAAATTTGCAAAATTTGGACGTGTAGATTAAAAGTTATGAATTTTGCAAGTTTGCATATCTAATAGATCAAAATTTCTGTTTTAAATCAAACTATGGACACGTGGCCCATTCTTACTAGACGATACTGCTTCGGCTGGATCGAGCTGCGCAGGCCGCAGGATTTCATTTAAATCGCACGGCACAGATCGTATGATACCGCTTCGTTAAGTTCTCATCTGAGCCACGCGATGAGGATCCAATGGCTACAACGCACCTGCCAGGAACTGGCGGCGCTAGACCGCGGCTGCGCGGCTGCGCGGCGGCGCGGCTCTGGCGCTGGGATTGGCGATGAACCAGGAAGCGCGGGAGGGAGTGAGGATGCTCACTAGACTCGCCGTGAAGCACTGATTCTCGTCATTGCCTCGGTTGCCCAAGGCGAGCACGGACACGTTGACGATTGCTCGCCGGAGACGGCGTCGGCGTCGGGCACGCTCAGTCGTTGACGAAGGTGAAGATTGCGGGCGCGCTAAGGCAAACAAAGAGTGGCGTTATATGCGCGTGAGAGAGGCGAGTGCGATAGCATCAACGAGAGGGTTCGGGGCGGTCTGTACTCACCGGGGGGACTCGCCGGAGTCGAGGCAGGAGGCGGCGACGCTCTGATGTTGATGTTGCCGAGCCTCTAGTGAACGCGCGGGCTAGCGAGCGGCACTGGGAGATGCAGGGGGAGATGGGGAGCACGCATGTGTGGACTGGGAGGAAAGGGGTGGTCGGACGGCGCTGGATTTCGCCGGAGAGGCTCGTCGGAGACAGTGGGTTTGAGTTTGCGATTCGTGCAGCCTGGAGGCAGAGGGGAAGCGGTGTCTGGGAGAAATGGAAGAGGGACCAGGCGTTTAAGATGGGGTCGTCGCAGCGAGGCATTACTGCAGCATTATGGAGAATTAAGCGATGGTTTCAAAACCAGAAACGGCGACGGGGTTGGGGGAGAAAAGGTCGCGGCGGGTGAAGAAGAAAGACTGGCAGGTGGGTCCTGGTTGTTTGAGAGAGAGAGAGTGGGGTCCGTAGCTCAGCGACTTTGCGGGTAAGCTACTAGGTGAAAAACGTTTCGCGGGAGGGGGAGGAGTGGGTTGTGTTTGCTGGGCTGGACTGGGCCAGATTCTGGGCTGGGTTCGTTTCATTTTTTTATACAGAATGTTTCTCCTTTTTCTTTTTCTATTTATATGATTTGATTTTTATTCAAACAATTCAAGCACTATTTGAATTCAAACTTCTACCAAACTTTGTGTAGATTTTAATACTGTTATTTAACATATTCTAAAGTCGAATTTAGAATAATTTCTTTATTCTTTTTAGGGTCTATTATTTATTTTAAAAATAGACATTTGTCTTTATTTCAAATAGGATTTAAAAAAAATAAAACTCTATTTGAAATCTAAATTTTTACCAAACCTTTTCAATAGGTTTTATTTAAAATTAATTCACTTTGAATTATAATTTAAAATACTAATGTTCATTTAAATTGGGAAATGTCTTTACTTAAATAAAAATGGATATTAATAAATCCTTATGATTTTATTTAAATAATCCTTTACTCTCTTTATTAAACAAAAAATATTTTATTTCAATTGTTTGGCCAAGATTTAATTTGGCTTTTGAAAATAGTCCTTATTTATTTATTTATTTCTTCCTTTGCTTATAAAATCCATATATTTTTATTTAAAGATCCAAAAATGGTGATTCCAACTTTTATAACTTTATTTATTATTTGTTTATCTTTTTAAATCCCTTTAGGATTCTATTTGATCAAAAAAAATCCATACAATCCCCCAAAAAGAGGGATCGGGTTCCATTATCAACAGATAACGGAACAACAACCACACATATCCACATTCACAGAAAGTAGTACTGACCCACCTAGGGGATCAAAGCGACTTAGTATCCATATTACAGACCAAAGCAAACTTAACAGAAATAAGGGAGGAGGCTGGAGACGCAAGAACACCGCCCTCAGGCTAGTGGAAACAGTTTTTTTCCAAACACGAAGATAAACTACTATCCCAGACCAACAAGGAGCCACGAGAGATTCAAAATCCTTTTCTTCTCATCAATCAACATCAGGTCCTCCTTATTTTCTCCTGCCCCCTCTCCAGTTCAGGAGCTTCATGAGTGCGATCTTCAGGGATCGCCGGCAGTCCCAGAAAAGGAACAGGAGCCACATCCATAGCTGAAGCATCAGCCAGTGCATTCTGTTGCAGAATATCAGCTCTAGCGTGTTACACCGCCCGGTCCTCCTCTCCATGCAGCCCTGCCCAATAACGGATGAACACACAAGCATATATAACCAAATCAACAAGCGAATTAATAAGATTTTTTTCAAAACAAGCCCTATTCCTGAGCTTCCGGATAGCCCAACAAATCGCCGCCACCACCATAATTTGCACGTTCCTGCTGACCCCCAAAAACTGAGCAGCCCACCAAAAGTACCGAGAAAAGGACCCAGGCCTATTCGCAGCACTAATAGCTTTAGCAACCACCCCCCAAACATATCTACCCGCCACACAGGTAAAAAACAAATGCCCAATGTTTTCATCAGCACGACAAAATCTACAAGTAAAATCTCCTTCCCATTTTTCTTCCTCATGTTATCTTTAGTGAGAATAGCATTGTGCCAATTAGCCACAACCAAATTTTAATCTTCAGGGGAATTTTTTCTTTCCATAGATGCTTGAAACTCCTATCAACCCCAACATTCGACAGATGGGAGTACATCGATTTAACAGAGAACTTGCCAGATTTATTCCACATCCACACTTTCCTGTCTTTTTCTTGATTCAAACTCACCCCATTCAACAGGCTTTTGAACTGCTCATGATGATTCAACCCATCAACATCCAACCACCTTCTAAAAGAACATCTCCACCCTTTTCTTGCCATATCAGCCATAGTGATCATTTGATTCTGGCAAATATCAAACAGATCAGGAAACTTATCCTTCAAAGGCATATCTAAGCACCAAGCATCATGCCAAAAATCAGTCAACTCCCCATTACCAATTCTCATTTTCCTACCAGCCAGATAGAGAGCCCTAATCTTAACCAAATCATTCCAGCAGGGAGAATCACTCTGCCTGTGTTTCACAGCACTAATACCCCCTTTTTTCATATACTTCTTTCTCACGAAAACTTGCCAAGGACCCTCCTCAGCTTCAAGGCGCCACCACCACTTGCAAGGCAAGCAAATATTGAACAATCTAATGTTTTTATCCCCAATCCTCCTTTTTCCTGGGTCTACACACAAATTTCCACTTAACCAAATGATATTTTCTTTTGCCCACCTTCCCATACCAAAAGAAGGCTCTGGTCTTCTTTTCAATTTCCTCCACATTTGTTTTGTGCAAAAGAAACATAGTCATGGGATAAATAGCCACACTAGAAACACAATCAGTGATTTTAACATGCCTTCCTCCCAGAGATAATGCACCCCCCATCCAACCATTCAACTTTTTCTTCAACCTATCTCCAATAAAGCCCATCCCAGCCACTGTGCATCTTCTGCTACAAACCGGCATCCCCAAGTACTTAATCGGCCAACTACCTTTCTGGCAATTGAACATCTCAGCATAATTGGATAATTTCTCCTCATCATCCAACACCATCATCACCTCACTCTTCTCAAAATTAATCTTAAGACCAGACATGGATTCAAACAAATACAACAGC
This sequence comes from Avena insularis, assembly GCA_023614405.1. NCBI lineage: Eukaryota > Viridiplantae > Streptophyta > Magnoliopsida > Poales > Poaceae > Avena > Avena insularis. Next base: position 241,494,098 of record CM042689.1, on the reverse strand, counting down.
AACTTCAAATTTCTAGCCCCCTCAAAATCATCCTTAATAAAAAGGATGGTATCATCAGCATATTGCAAAATGGTAATCCCTTTATCAAACAGATTATCAACTAAACCTGTAAACAACCCACCAGCCTGTGCATTGAGCACCATCTTAGCCAAACATTCCCCTGCCAAATTGAACAAGAATGGAGAAAAAGGATCCCCTTGCCTGACCCCTTTAAAACTGCCAAAATAAGTACCGGTTCCCCCATTCACCTTAACACTGAGAGTACCCTGAGTCACAGCACTTTTCAACCAAATCATCCAATCTTCACTGAAACCTTTCTGCTTACAACAATAGAATAGAAAATCCCAATTGACTTTGTCATATGGTTTTTCAAAGTCAATTTTTAACACCACACCCTGCTGCTTCTGACTTTTTGATTCCTTCAATATCTCATGTAACAAGGTCACCCCATCTGCAATAAACCTCCCTTTGATAAAAGCAGTCTGACATGTGTTAATTAATTTCCCCATCACATGCTCAGTTCTAACTGTCAGAGTCTTAGTAAAAAATTTAAACAACACTTGAAGCAAACAAATAGGTCTATATTTCTGGATTCTATCAGCATCATCACCTTTGGGCAAAAGAGTAATCACTCCATAGTTAATACTCCTCAAATCAATCTTATGAGCAAAAAAAATCATCAAACACAGCCATAACATCTTTTCTTATGACCACCCAGCAATGTTGATAAAATTCAATAGGAATCCCATCAGGACCAGCAGCTTTATTTTTCTCCATCTGATCAATAACCTCCTTAACCTCTTTCTCAGTAAACGACACATCCATTTTTTCCCTATCCTCATCATTAAGTTTCTCCCAATCCTGCCAATTGTCAACTGCAAGTCTAATAGAGGACCCACCAGCATGACCAAACAAAGCTTTATAGTAACTGGTGGCATGCTGCAAGAGGTCATGAGTCCCCTAAATCTCATTCTCCCCATCTTTCATAGAAAAGATCATTTTCTTTCTTCTCACCCCATTAGCAATCCTATGGAAATACTCAGTGTTATTATCACCTTTCAGCAACCAATTATCTCTCAATCTTTGCTGCCAGAATATCTCCTCATTCTCATACACCTCCAGCAATTCTTTCTGAATAGTTGCTTTTCGTTTCAATTGTTCTGCATTAAGCAAAACCATCTCTTCTATTTTTTCCAGTTCCTGAAGCTCCTCCACCAAATCCTTCTTTTTTTTTATCCACACCCCTTATATGTGCACCCCACCCTTTAAGATCATTCCTGACATTCTTAAGTTTTTTCTGCAACCTATCAAGATTGTTTTTACCTTTGACAGGCTTTTTCCAAACTTTCTCCACTCTGATAAAAAAATCATCACACTGTAACCAGCTTTTCTCAAACCTGAATTCCCTGCCACCCCCTTCCTGCCCTTCCATAGTATCCAGAATCAGAGGACTTTGATCAGAAACTTCTCTAGACAACTTGTGCATTGTAGTAAGAGGGAACAACTTCTCCCATTCCTTACAAATTAGAATCACGTCAAGCTTCTCCAAAGTAGGGTCTTGCTGGTTGTTGGACCAAGTAAACTGCCCCCCAGACATTTGAATCTCTCTTAAATCATAAGCGTTAATAATCGAATTAAACATGTGCCCCCACTTATTCAAAGAATGACCCTTATTTTTCTCAGAAACACACCTGATCACATTAAAATCACCACCCACCAACAAAGGAATGGACTGATCCTGGCAAACATCAGCTAATTCTAACAAAAACTCCTCTTTATTCTCCTCTTGAGAAGCCCCATACACCACAACCAAATGCCACTGAATCTGTTTCAACACATCAATCACCTTCATCTTAACATGGAACCTGCCCATATACACATCCAGCTGAGTCAATTTAGAGGAACGTAGGCCCCCCAAAATGCCCCCAGATCTTCCCACAGAAGGCAACCAACTCCAGGAGAATTGATTCATAGGATCAATTCTCCTAAAAAATTCATCAGAATAATCCTTCTTAATAGTTTCTTGCAAACCAATGAAGTCCACTCTTTCCTGTCTCAACAAATCATTCAGATAAGCACTCACACCCTTCTTCCCCACACCTCTGATATTCAAGATAACACCTATCATAATACATATTTTATTTCCCTTGTTCCAGTCACAACACCACTCATAGGGTGATAGTTGTTCCAGTCACAACACCACTCACAGCAGCTGCTTCTAACTTTTTATCCTTCACACCAGAACCAGACCTCAACTTTTTCTTATTTTTTCTAGAAACCACAGGAGTGAAATCCTCTTCATCATTACTATCACCCTTCCAATCCAGAAACAAAACCTTCTCATTCATATCAACATCAACCTCATTCTCAACTTGTTTCCTATCCTGCAAACTATGCCTAGCAATTTCTAATTCTTTTAGAGAATTGATATGATCTAAAGATATAGAAGAAGCATCCACCCCCATCTCCAAAGCTCTGTGCATAATGACATCATCATCTAGGGCAGCAAAGGAATTATACAAAGTTAAGTTTGTACCTGATAGATCTCTAGAAGGTTGCTGAGCCAAATGCCTTTCTTCCATGTTCCCAGCCCCACCTTGAGCAGCCACCCTTGAACTCATCCTTACAACTTGTTCCTCCACACCAGCCACATTCTCAGACTGTGAACCCACACTTTCCTAAGTAGAAAGAATATCAGGTTGAGACAGCCCAGCAGTCACCACTTCCTGATCTTGATTTTTAGTCTCCATATCTTGAACCCCCTTCATCACAGAACCTCCATCATCACCCTTTTTTCCACTATCAGAGGAAGAACCAAAAGATTCATCAGTAGATACATCACCATCTCTTCTCTGACCAACCTCATCTTGTTCTTCTTCATCTTCCAGCAAATGACCATATTGTTTCCTGAGCTCATAGTATTTATCACTACTTTTGTCCTTCAACAACACCCTGATAAAACCATCAAACCTCTATGGACCAGCAGTAACAGCAGAACTGATTTATTTAACCAAGGGAGAAGACAAATTCTGGATGACTTCCATGTGAACATCACCCAGCCCACCACTATCTGTCACAGCCCCCTGAGTACCATCTTGCGGCCGCACGTCAGCTGCTTTGTTTTGAACATCTACACTACCAACATTGCCACCCTCCACATTCTCTCTGATAACAATCCCCCTTGAAAGACCACCACCTCCAGAGCTAGCCCATATATTAGCCATCTTGGTCCCAAAGGACATTCCGCCAGAATCTTCTTGCTCCACCAGGACCCCTTTTCCTTTGTCCAACCCAGCTCCACCAACAGCATCACCACCATGCTGACGTCCACCAGCTACCCCACCACCACCTGTACCAGGTCCAGTCCCTTGCCCATTATTCCCATCAGGTATCCTATGACCAACTTCCTCCTCATTCCTCTTATCCAACATATTGTCACCATCCTGTTCATCAACACCCACAGAAACAGGCAAGGTGGGCACTGCATCAGGAGCAAAAATCTCCCTAGTGTACTTGAATTCATAAATCCCCCTGCATCTCCCCCCTTCTGGTATTAGGAACTAGAGACACATCCAAACAAGCAATCTTCACCCTCACATAGGCCAGATTCCTCAAACTGTTTCTGTCCAGGGCGAAAGGTTTGCCCACCAAAGAAGCAACATAAAAGACAGTTGATTTCTCCCTGTACTTCATAGGGATACCAACAATCCTAAACCAGGCCTCCTCTAACCATTCAACAGGTTCCAGGTCCCCATTCCACTTAGATAACTGTATAACAGCATCTGGAATTGTTTTCATAAACACCTTTCCAAAGTGGAAATCATCAATAGACCTAGCTGAAGGAAATCTCATCAAGAATTCCACATCATTAATGGGTCTAGCATTAAATCTCCACCCAGACCCCAAAGCATCAGCCCACACCTGAAATTCTTTCTCAGATCTTTACCAGTGACATCACCCCTAACCACACTTATGTGAGCATAATGAAGCTGCTCCATAGACTGAACAGTAGATTCCACAACAGGAATAGAGTGAAAGCCTTGTTCAAAATCAGTACTGCCAAAGAAAAGAGGAACATATTCCCAAGGTTTCCTCTCTTGACAGACCAAAATGCTATGATCCTTCCCACAGTTTTCACACACCACCTCTTCCTGAATCACATCAAGCAACTATAAATCTCCTAAAGCCCCAACAACATTCCCATCTCTCTGCACACTTACTAATGGTTGTGGTACAGAGGAACCCACCAGAGTAGTGGCCACAGCATCAGACTGATTAACTGACAAGATTGGAGACAAATTCACAGGACGATTCCCACCAATAGGCACATTAACAGAAGTCGAAGCAGAGGTGTTCAAACCAGAAACAGGATGATTCACAGGAATAGATGTATTCATCACAGCCCTAGGTATGGTAACCTGCTCCACAGTACGAGCAAAAACAGGTTCTCCTCTCCTAGGATTCGCATCAGAATTACCTGATCTGCCTGGAAACGACAAAGCTGTGGCATCAGATCCATATCCTTGCTGCAATCTCAGGATGGTGACTCCAACGGCCCCGATTGCGCGCCTGCTCTGCTTCACGAGGCGAGCCTCCGATAGAGCCCTATCCCGCGCCATGGCTTCCTAGCGCTGATCCTCCAATCTGGCTTTGTTCTCCGCCTGCCGCAACTCATCCCTGTGCCTCGCATCCCGACGCCGCGCCTCATCGCGACGACTTTCCTGCTCCCGAATCCAACCACTCTCTCTGTGATCCTCATCCATCGCTCTACGATCAACAGGAAGACGCCCTTGTCCATACCCAGATCCAAATCAGTTCGCATAGGGACCAGATCGGACTGGAGGACGAGAAGGGGAACCACGCCCACCACGAAACCGCCGATCCATAGCTGAATCCGCATCCACAACCTCGGCAAAAGATCTGCTATCACCCGAAACAACCCGACTCCACCTCACCGGAGAAACAGCTCGCGGCGATGAGGGGTGGAAAATTGGCGGCTCCCGGACGAAAACCACCCTACACACTTCGCTTGATCTAGATTTTGCGAGAGACGAAGTGGAACCAAACTTCGATCTAGGGTTAGAGGAAATGGAAGATGGAGATAAAACTGACTGGAAGACGTGCTCCGGTGTACTAGTACCCCTCACCTCGTCTGGCAGGTGGCCCTCCTCCACCGACGACCCACCGTCAGCGCCCATACATCTCCTGGAATCGCCGAGCCGTATCACCCGACACGTACGCGCATAGGGCGGCGCGCCGATGACACCGCGAGAAACTGCCCCCTGCACCACAATTGCTGGACCCACGAGAACGTGCTAGCCATCATGTACCAAACACGTCCCAAATGAAATATCCAGCGTCGAACTCCAACTCGCCAGAACCCTCCCCGAATCATCTCGCAGCGACACCTGTTCCGAATCATCTCTCGAGATCGAGCCCTGCTGACAAGGACTGATCGCCACACCAACCACAACCTTGATTATGGCCCTCCAACTCCCAATCAAGCCAAGGTGATCACCGAAGGAAACCGCCGTCGAGGAGAGAGAGAGGAGAGGAGAGAGCCATCCTCCTCAAAAGCATTCCCTGACCTCCTCCAGTATTTTGAAGGACAATCGTTGTTGATCAAAATAGGTTTTGATGTTTCCATTTGGAATCAAAAAGTTTCTTTCTACCCTAAATTTCAACAATTATTTATTTTGTTTATTTATTTTTGACATTTCAAAATTTGGAAAATTTTGGGATGTGACATTTGTCTTTATAAAGTCCATATCATTTTATTTATATTTCCAAAATTGGTGATTCCAATTTGTATAATTTTATTTGATATTTGTTTATCCTTTTAAGATTATTTTGCTCACAATTTGGCATGGATTTTGGTTAGGAGCTTTATTAGCCTTGGAATTTATTTCCTTTTATCTTATTAAATTCATAAGTTTTTATCTATGGCTCCAAATTAAATGGAACCAATTTCCATGGTTTTATAATATTTTTGTTTATCATTTTTGATCATTTATAAATGTTTGTTAACAAATTTTTATATGGATCAAATCCATAGTCTTAGAGAGATCTTGGAAATGATTTTCTTCCATTAGACTTTTAGGGTTTTGGTTTATTTTCCCAAGTGTTTATATTCAAGATTCTTTCCATGCATAAAATGCATTTGATCTTTGGAAGTGTTTTCTTTCATTAAGATTTGGAGTTTTGGTTTAACTTTTCCAAATGTTTTAAATTTCAAGATACATTCATTGATGAATGCATTTCACTTAATTGAAATTTTGTGGGATTCCCTTTTCATTCAAATTTGTTCAAGAAGGGTTTTTTGATGTTTCCATTTAGAAGCAAAAAGTTTCTTTTAACCCTAAATTTCAACAATTGTTTCTTTTGTTTATTTATTTTTCACATTTCAAAATCTGGAAAATTTTAGGATGTGACAGGCTACCACCCTTAAAAGAAATCTCGTCCCTAGATTTGGGAAGGCTAGAGGTTACAAGTTGGCTTCAAGACAACTAGAGTACTACCACCCTTAAAAAGGTTTTCAACTAGATTACATCTTGGCTCACTTGGGGTCTTGATGTAGCTTCTCTGGACAGTTGTTTGCAAAATGGCCTAGCTCTTTGCATTTGAAACACATCACTTGGCTAATATCCTTCTTCTTCTTTGGTATCATTGCCTCTTGTTTGTTTCCTTGACTCTTCTTCTTTTCTGGACATTCTTTGACATAGTGTCCCATCTCCTTGCAATTGTAACATTGCACCTAGATATTGTCCTTCTTGCTGGGGTTGGGGCATTTCTTCTTTTTGGGTCTTTCCAAAGCTTGAAGTTCTCTTAGTTCATGTTCTTCATACTTCACCTCAAAGGTGGGAAATCTTTCTCTCTTCTTGGGGCAGTCACTAGAGATATGACCTTCTTCTCCACATGAGTAACAACACTTTGTGGTCACTTTGGATGTGGCCTTATGAGGCACGGTTCTGACTTTGTCTTTATACTTCTTGGTAGATGTTGTTTCCTTATGGAGTTTTCCAAACATTTGATGCATTTTATCTTGTTTCATTTGTTGAACTATAGTATAGATAGGGCATTGGATAGGGACATGATCATTTCCTTCACATAGGAAACATGTAACTTGAGATGTGGGGCATTGTTTAGTTGGATGTTTCTCTTCAGAATTAGGGCATTGATCCACATGCTCTTTATAAGTGTGTTCTATTTCTCCACAAATACTGCAAGCTTGAGTTCCTTTTATAATATCATCCTTGATATCATTGTTGTCACAATCTCCTTGGAAAAGGTTGCTTCTCATGTTGATCATTTGATTGGTCACCCTTTGCAAAAATTGGGATTGGGTTTCCAAATTTTTTTGCATGGTTGGGTCTAACTCATTGTTGCTGGCTAAAAACTGAGTTGTCACTTGATTCAACTGGGCTTGGGTTGCTAGAAGTTGTTCTCTCATGTGCATTTCTTGGTTGTTGTTGTTGTTGTCATCATTCTTGATGTTCGAGTCTCCTGGAGAAGTCATCTATTTGGGTTGGATTGGGATTAGAGTAGGCAAAAGATTCTAGAGGAAGAATTCTACTCACACACCACAATTCACACAAGCAATGTGCAAGCAATCATAATCAAACATTCCACTCAAACAACAAGGTTCAAGCATATTTTTAGGCAACAAAATATTTTTCCTACACCACATGAGTTGGTGTGATCAATATATGATCTAAACTAAACACTAGTATGGTGGTCCAACTATATGGTTCACTTGAGATCATTTCATTCTTCTTAGTTGTTCCTTCATGAACAAAATCATGGTTTCCTTGGAAAAATTTCTTGCATCTTGGTCAAAGAACTTCAAAGGTGATGATGGTTCCTTCTAGGTTGTGTTTCCTTAGTCTTCAAGTCTTGAGTTACATTCTTGTATCACTTGTAGTCCTTAGTGATGTCCAAGTTGAAGTCCTTAATGAAACTAAATTTGAAGTCATTGGTGATGTTGAATTCATTGGTGATGGTGAAGTCCTTGCTCATGTTGAAGTCTTTGCTCATGTTGATGTTTTTGTCCAACAAGTAGAAATGTAAGAGATGTAGATTCAAAACAAAAAGATTGAGGAAAGAGTTTACAAGATTGTTTGTAAATAAGTTTGGAAAAAATACAACTCCTATTTTCTAAGGGGTTTTGTCCAATCCTAGGTTTACAATCCTACAGGCAACACAGTGCTCTGATACCATCTGTAGAGGTCCCAACCTTTATAAGGTAGAGATCCCTGTGTTTACAATGCTAGTCCCTGGATCAATAGCTAGCATCCACATGTAATATCAAGAAACAAAGGTCATAGTACAACTTTATAACCAGGAATAAAATATTACATTACATCTTACATAGCTCATTTGGCTATCTCATTACAATGCAGCAGAAATAATTATAGCATGGAGTCCTTCATCTTCAAAGTGCCACAGGCAATCATGTTGGTTGTAGACTTGTAATCCTATTCAACACACTTCACTAACATCAAACGAATCTGCAACATAATAAGTTACAGCCACAATGGTCAATACATTTGAATTGTATTGGCAAGTGATACTATGGTAGAACAATGGTATCTAACATCTATATGCATTTGGCTAAGTGGAGCTTAGGCTTGCTTTGCTCAAAATAAGGTTTTCCTTATAAGTTGAAAACACTAAGTTTTTGTTTGTCAAATCACCCAAGGAACAACCAATAGGAATTGCTTAACCTTTAACCCTTGTTTAACCCCAAGCTTTTAACTTAGAAATTGGGATGAGGAGATCCTTGATAGCTTCCATGTCTTGATGCTCAAATTGTCCATTGCCGGGGACATGGCTAAGTACTTAGATTTTACTCTCTCGAGAGGTGGTGAACTTTCCCCCACAAGACTCGACATGCATCGAGACAAGATCTTTCAGAAGCCTTCCCTTAGACCAAATGGACGTGTTCCATCATATCACCCCTACCACCTTCTATCCATATGGCTAAGTTATTGCAACCTATATGATCCAGGCAGACGCCATAATGCCATGTGGCTGCACTTGAAGCTTCTCAACATTTGACATCTCAAATCTCTTTGTTCCTGGGTGGCTTTCCTCAAGTGTGATACACAAGTTTTCCCCAGTTTACTGGACTTGTGATACACAAGTTTTCCCCAATATACTGGACTTGTGTAACCACTCAACATATCCCGTTCTCACCATTCCACCCAGGTGATTCATTCACTTAGTAGTTTTATTAAGCAAAAACATAAGTCAAAATACTTAGCAAAATTTCCATAGAATGTATATAAACCACCCTTGTTTGCTACTAGCTAGGCTAAGCATGATAGTAGTAGGAATCTTAACTTGGGGAAAATTCTACTAAGGCATCATCTACTAGGATTTCCCAAGGCATAGTATACTTAGTAAAAATTCCATGCAAGTCCTACTCAAAATATCAATAATGCATAGTGAAAATATTAGGAAAATATGTATGAAGCACCACTTTCCTTTTTGGTAGAGAAACTATATTCACTCCTTGATCTTGTAATTGTCACTCTCTTCAAAGTTCACTACAATTCAATCAAGCAAGGCACAAATTTAATCTAGCATTCAAACAATTCATCACATAAAATAAATAAAACAAGGCAATGCATGCAAGCATGAAAAAGGTTATTTTATTGGAAAAGTGGTTTCTAATAAGTTTATAGACATTTTAAATCACCTAATGGTCATTTATAAAAGTGGCAAAACCATTTAAAATCAAGTTAGTGAAAATGGGCCATTTAAATCATTTTTGTTTTGCTAGAAATGATTTAAATCAAAGTAATAATTTATAATGTTTGCCAAATATATTTTTAAACACAAATGTTAGTGTTTAAGGTCAAAGTGTTTAAAACCAATTTCTTTGCAAAAGGTTTCACTCAAAAACCATTTTTAAATCATAATAACATTTTGATTTTACTAGAAATGCCTTTATTCAAAGAATAATTTTCTAGGGTTAATCAAATACATTTTTAAATCCAAAACTTAGTGTTTAGGATCAGAGAGTTTAAATCAAACCATTTTCAAAAGATTTTACTCAAAAATAAATTTTAGAATTAATTTTATACACAAAATAGGCCTAGAAATGTTTCTGCAAAAACACTCAATTTTCCAGAAGCAAAATACTAAACTAAGGGCATGGTTGCCAAGTTCAAATTTTTTTGAATCCATTGATATAAAATTTTCAAAATTTGGACGTGTGGAACAAAAGTTATGAATTTTGCAAAATCATTCATCTAATTGAAATGTTTCTGTTTTTAAAACACAGACTGGGCCACGTGTCTTATTCTTATTGGTCTGTACTGATTTGTCTGGATCAAGCGATGTGGAGCGTTGGATATAATTAGAATCGTGCGGCACAGATAAAGCGATAATGGTACGTTAAGTCATATAACTTACACCTAACGATTAAGACCTAACGGTCATGAGCTAGCTGGTCAAGATTTGGTGGGGTTGGCGACGGCGAGCGGCGGCAGCGAGTTCTGTCTACAGCGGTCTGGCGTTCCAGGAAGCAAGAGAGGAAACGGAGGTGCTTACCGTGCTCGCGTGGTTGTAGTGAAGCTCAAGGTGGTTGTCGTTCGTTGAGGGGCGCACAGAGTCACTGTCAATTGCTCGCCGGTGTTCACAACGGTGTCGGGCACGCACGGTTCTTGTCGGAGACCATCTACAAACCACGGAAATACCAAAGGTGGGCGGAGTTAGACACGGGTGAGAGAGGCGATTACATGAGTGTCATCAAGAGGGAGAGGCGAGGTCAGAAACTACCAGGGGGCTCGACGGAGTTGCAGCAGACTGCGGCGCTCTGATGTTGTCCTTGCCGACGTTCTGAAGCGCGCGCGGGCTTGTAGAGGGTACTGACAGGTGCGTGAGATGATGGGAAGCATGCTCGAGGAAACTAGGGGCAGCGGGGAGGTCGGGGCTGGCCGGAATTGAACGGAGAAGCTCGTCGGAACTGTGGTGTTCACGCGAGCAATTCGCATAGCCTGGTGTCTCCGGTGGAATGAGGGTTGAGGGGAAAAGTAGAGGGGAGCGAGGCGATTAAGTACCCATGGTCATGGAGTGAGATTAACGCGGTGTGTAAGAAAAATTAAGCGAGGCATTGATCGGTAGAAATGGTTGAGGGATTTGGGGATGGGGTCAGCGCAAGGTTGATGACGATGACGAGGCAGATGTGGGGTCGCCAAGTCAGTGAGAGGAGGGGTAGGGTTGCGGGTGAGAAACAAAAACCAGGGAGAGAGGGTTACCCGCGTGGGCTTCTGCTGGGCTTGTTGGGCTAGATGGGTGTAACATCCCAAAAATATTAAACTTAAATCATCAAACTCTAATCATCAAAATTAGGGTTAACAAAAACTTTTCTAATTAAAATTATGAAGGCATGCATATGTGTATGCATTTAGTTTGAAATTCTTTTGAACCACCTTGTTTGCATGTTTCCTTGCTTGTAAAATGTTTCTTAGGTGAAATAAACATCATCTAAACATTTCCCAAACTTTTCCTAAAGACAAATAAATCAAAACCAATAAAATAAAGGAATGGTCATTTTGACCAATTTAACTCCCATGCCTACCTTGGCTGTCTCAAACTTTTAGAACCTAATGGAAACTTTTCTAGATCTTTGCACCCCTTGAATGTACTCATAACAAGGTATCAAGGCCCACTTTGTGATCATCCAGAAACTTTCAAAATCATATTTTAAATGACAATTCAAAATTGAATCTTTATCATATGGGAAGATCCCACTTTTTCAAAAACCACTCAAACAAGCTCAACTTTCAAAACCCAAGCATCTGCAGACTCACTAGCACAAATCTAGCAAACCCACCAAAAATCTTTTCAAAATTCAAAACTTGATTTCATGCGGCCATTTCATCAAACAGGTTGCAGACACAAATCATACAAAATCTAAACACTATTTGGAGCAGTGATTTGAGCCTAACTTGTCCCCTCTTTGGCTCACAACCATCTCAGTAGATCATCTAGCTAACTAAACCAAGCACTAGCACCACTATGAGCTTGCCATTGTCATCAATGGTGAATAGTCGAGCACACCCTTGCCACCCCATAGTCGACAGCAAGCTAGGAGCAGCAGCAAGCCTAGCCAGCATGTCTGGGAGGCAGCCCACCGTCCACCGCCACTTACTGTCCCCGCCGCAAGCGTTGCCAAGCCCTGGACCACACGCACGAACCATGCCAACCTCGCCAGCAACCATGCCGAGCGTGCGCCAGAGCGCCACCCTCGACCAGCACCCACAGCATCGCGGCCGCCTCACCGCTGCATACAGAATCCCCACCGACCCAGAGACCGCCAGACATCCTCGTCACGCCTGCGGACGAGCCACCGCGCCGCCGTCAAGACGCCGCTTTCCGCTTCAGAGCGTCGCATGTTCCAGACCAAATCGCACCGCCCCACGCCTCAAAACCATGTCGTTGAGCATCGCCAGGGAACACCGCACCGCCCCTACCTTCGCCCATGCCAATAGTCAGTAACATCGCTTCGACGAGCTCACCGTGCGCCCCGTCGGTCCCCTCGCTTGAATATAAATAGAGGCCACCCCCGCTCGATTTCTTCACACCATCTCACTCCCCTCTCCTCACTGATCGTGCCACACCGTTCCCAGAGCAAGGTGAACACCTCCTCGCCGGAATTTCACCGGAGCCCGCCGCCTCTGGAGAAGAAGGGCGCCATCGATTTCGTCCACCCCACGAGCTGCCGCGACCACCCCTGAGTTAGCCGTCGTCGACTTCGTCGTTCGCCCGCCTCGCCGACCCTCGCCTGCACCCCGATGAGCCCCCAGCACCCCTCACTGGCTGCTCTAGGTTTCTTTCTCGCCGGCATTGCTCAACGTCGACGATGAATCTCAGTCGTTGGATTAGAACTAGATCGAACGATCCACATCACCCCATACGGCTTCGCCCCTCCCTGTCTCACTGACGAGTGGGGACACCCACTTAAGCAGCCCGCGGGAGCACTGCGCTTAGCAGGCCGGCCCGTTAACTTTTCCCGTGCAGCCCAGTTATTTTAATTAAACCTTTTTCATTTTGTTTCAAACTCACTTCTGTATCCAACTTCAAAAATCAACCCAGATCGATTCAGTGCACCAAATTGAAGGAAACCAATTTTGTTAGAGAGGTCTGAGAATGCTGAATCCAAGCCAGTTGGATTCAAGTCATTTGGATCTATAGATCACCCATGGTAAAAATAACAAGGCAGAAGCTTTTCTGCATTCAAACATTTTTCAAATTTAAACCATAATAGCTTTTGAGTTGATTCCAACTCTCAAAAATCACATTTAACCGTACCTTTCAGAATATATAAAAATATATAGGTTTACTTGCAGAAATAATGTTCAAGTAATAAAAGAATGCTACATAGGCATTTCTAGCCACTTTAAATAATTAAAATAAAAGGGTAAAACCTTATTAAATTGTGACACCACTTTAAATCATATTCCCATGGACTAAAATATGTGGTGATGACATGTGTCAACATGATCCCATGTTTGGTTTGGATAATATTAAATCTTAAGTAGTTTTTCAATGAGTAGAAATTACTTTTCTAAAAATAAAAAGAATTAAACCAAGCTTTAATCTTGTAATGTTAGAGATGATGTTAGATCATCTATAGGACCCTTGTGCGTGATGATTGCAAGTAGTTAAGTATTGTTTGGTGATTGTGTACCTCGTATTTATTCATAGACGCTAGTACCGACCAAGGATACGAGGAGGAAGGAGGATACTATGAAGAAGACGCCGAGGAGAACTTCAACCACTGCTCTGCTCAAGGCAAGCTATTAACCTTGCAAGATAACACTTGCAATTTAGCAAGCTTATATTGACACTAATGAAAGCCTAATACTACTAGTGAATGTGCAAGCTCACACTTGCAAGATACTCTACCGATGCAACAAACCACTACTTGTTACTATGCCTACTATATGCCTTAAGCATATGTGATCATACCCACTTGACAGACCAATCCTAGTTTTTACTTACAAGCTTTATACTTTATTTCTTTATCAAAGCTATTACTTAGAGTTTACTTAAGTGAATTATAGATACTAGAAAGATATCTGAAGGTTGCATAAAGAGCATAAAATTTGGCCTAAGCTAGAAAATCTTGATGTCACCTTAAGGAATGAGATTGAACTTAGTTAGAACTCCACTAGTTTACCACCCCTCATTATTTCTTACCCCCACCTGTAGATGCTAGTGCTAAGCATAAAACTTGATCAACTTTAGATGGGAATACTTGGTGGAAAAATGGTTATGAAAACCTTGGAATGATGGATTATTCTGTTGAAATGTTTTGGACATGTGTTTCCAAACACCCGATGATTTTGGTGATGAAAATGATGAGGCACGAGCCTTAGCTCTTTATAAAACTGATGGTTGTCTGGATGCGATACCATTCCAATTTTATCGTACAACCACAATACCCGAAGATTGGGTAGGGCTTGACTCGAAACTTATATACCTTAGTATTAGTTTGGCCAAGGTCTGAGATGTGGCTACCTTGTGAAGATTGTCCACCTGTGATCTATCCAAGATGACAGTGGGTCATGGTTGGGAGGCCAAACTCACAGGAGAGGTGCTTATACTAGGGCGTGTAATCGGAAGGTTAGGATTGATTATCCGCATACTGAGTATGGTGAATTCAGGATTTGTTCCTGACGGATGTATCGAATGTTGTGGTGAAAGTGTATAATCTCTGCAGAGTGTCAAACTATTCGAATAGCCGCGTCATGTTATGGACATTGAGTGGCCATATCGTTCCCGTCAGAATTTTCAAAATGACTTGTGAAATGATTTGAAACTTTGACTTGACCACAACAGAGTTGTGATATGAAATACAAGTTCCCACTTAGGAATTATAAAATTGTGACGAGCATTCGTTGCTTCTAAACTTAGTAGAGTTAAATCTGGCTTTGCAAAACAACCCTAGAGCCTAGTGTCCTATTATCCAAAAACCCCTTTACTTGTTAGTATTAGTTTGCGAGTACTTAAAGAGTACTCATGGCTTTGTCCCTGGCTATTCCCATGGCCAGACTATGAAGAGGAGTACCTGGAGGATGGACCCCAGGAAGGTTACGACAACTAGGATCATCTCCCATCGTCAGCATTCCCTGTGACCCCGAAGATGGAGCTTCGCCTACGCTACCGTTATTATTACATATTCCGCTACTTGATGTTGTATTAAGAACTGGATCATGAGATCCATGTTTGTGTAAGAACTTATGTATCGTTTGTAATGGATGATGTACTATGGTATCCAATTCTGTTATGTCTCGCAAAAATGGTAATCCAGGGATTGCGATGTATGGCATAACATGCATCTGGGATTAAAAATCCGGGTGTTGACAAGTTGGTATAAGAGCCATCCTGACCATAGGAGACCCTAGTTAGGCTGGGCGTTTAAACCAAAAAACTTATTTTCCAAAACCAAAGAAAACAAATATTTACAAAAACTTATTCTTATTCTTATCCCTTTGACTCTTTCATGAAAATTCATGTTCCTCAAAAACTCTTGCAAAATACATAAAATTTTGACACACTTAATCACTCTACTAACTTACTCATCCTATATTCTTCTAGATGGACGTGAAGTACAGCAAGTTTTACCAAATAGGGAATGGAGGAGACCTGATCTTTGAGTGTGATTTGGACCAGCTTTCGGAACTTCTGGAGCGTCCGCACCCCGAGTTCTTCGGAGCTCAGCTCAATGATCAAGGAGGAGAAGATCTGCAGAGGCTAATTGTTGCAAGTCTCTGAGGAAAGATTGAACCTCCCACTGTGGATGGAATTCAGTTTACCTTGAGAGAAAACAACTGGCTCGATGGACTTGCTAGAGCCATGTAGGAAGCTCTTTCTCGTCTGTGTGGGAAGAGCATCAATCAGATCAAGGGTACTCGCTTTGAGTTTTGCCCAAGGCGTGATGCTAATGGACAACCACTGGAAGCCCCATACCACCCCGAGCTGAAGACCCAATTGGACCACCTTAGCTTCATGATGTACGATCATCAGCTGGAGTTGGACAACTGCCGTGACTACTGCAACCACAAGTCTGCCATCATCAAGACGAAGGACCAGACCATCGCCATGCTAGCAAAGGATCTCAAGTATCGCCGCCGTCAGCTCGACAATAAGGAGCGCATTATTGCCCGTCTTCGCCACCGCATCTCATCTCTGGAGGAGACCATCCACGAGAGAGACATGCAGTTGGAGGAAAGGGAGAATGCCGGAGAGGATCTTCGTGGAGACCCCTACTCCTATCTCAGCGATGATGATGATTTTCTAGAAGATCAGGCTATGGATTTCTTCACCGATGAGGACGATTTCGCCTTCATCGATGATGATGAAGATGACGAAGCCACAGATTCCGAGGAGTAGTAGCACTTGAGCACTAGCGTAGTGAATAGTATTCGGTCCCACTGTATCATAGTTCTCAGAATGGTTCTTAAAACCATCTGCTTTTCTTTGTTGTGGTGTGTGTTTTATCTGGTGCTATGAATGAATGAATGAATGAATGAATGAATGAATGAATGAAAAAGCAAGTTGCTAGAAAATCTGAGTCAAACCTTAAATTTTTTTAAAGACCCAAAACTTTAGAAATTTCCCTCTTTTCTCATGATCTATCTAAATCTTCAGATGCCACGTGGAGGAAGTGGTTCAACCCCGGACCCGATGTTGCAGATACTGCAAATGTTGACTTCTGACCGTGAAGCTAACAGAGCGGAACGTCAAGCCAACCTAGCCACCCTCCAGCAGATAGCCCAGCTAGCCCACAACAACCAAGGCCACAGAAATCAGGACAACCACGGATCTAAACTCAAGAATTTCCAGAATACCAACCCACCTGTTTTCACTAAGTCCGAAGAGCCCCTAGACGCCGATGATTGGCTGCAAACCATGGAAAATAACTTAGAAGTAGCCGGAGTGGAAGCCAACGAGAAAGTCCTGTTCGCCACCCACTATCTAGCCGGAGATGCCAGAGCATGGTGGAACAGTGTTCGCGCAATGACCGGAGGCCAGATGATGACCTGGGAGGAATTCAAGGTCAAGTTTAGCCGAACCCATGTGCCACCGGGTTTGATCAAGAGAATGAGAGACGAGTTCAGAGAGATGAAGCAAGGAAGGATGACTGTAGTGGAATACCGTGGCAAATTTTTGTCATTAGCTAGGTATGCCCCGGATGAAATAGAAACTGAAGCCAAGAAGAAAGAAAGATTCCTGAATGGTCTGCATGATGAGATGCAGACGGTGTTAGTCAATATCCCCTTTGCGGATATTGAAGCCCTTGTCGACTCTGCTATCCAGATGGAAGGAAAGATCAACCAAGCCAATGAGAACCACAAGCGGCATATGATGCATCAGCTAGGAACCCATTAGACCCCAAAGTATCGCCCTAACCCATCTCCAGGATTTGCCCCAAGGACCAACAGACTCCCGATGAACCGTCCGACCTATCCCAACCGTCGAAACCCTAGACCCGGAGGGAATCACAACAACCCCGCCAACTCTAGCAATTTCAATCGTGCCCCACCCAAGTTCAACAACAACAATGTTACCACCAACAGCAACACTGCCCCGAGGACTGGAAGCAATGTTATGCCTGTAGCAGCCAAGGACAAGTCGCAAGTGACCTGTTATGACTGTGGAAATAAAGGCCACTATTCCAACGAGTGCCCCAACAAGAAGAATGCTACAGGCCCCAATACCAATGTCCCAGCTCAGCAGCAGCGTCGTGTTCAGCTAGGAAGAATATTTTCCCTAGGGAATTCGCTCAACCGCAACGGCCGTCTTTTTCTCATGCATGCTGAAGAAGCTCAGGAAGCGCCAGACGTCGTGCTGGATATGTTTTCTATTAATTCAGTACTTGCACGAGTGTTGTTTGATTCTGGTGCATCGCACTCATTTGTCACTGAAGAATTTGCCTGCACTAGTAAAATTCAACCAACCAAACTGAAGCATGTTATGATTGTTCAAATTCTCGGATCAACCACCAAGGCTAGGCAAATTTGCAAAGCCGTCCCTATCCAAATCCATGGCATGGATTTTTATGCAAATCTGATAGTACTCGGAACTAAAGTTTTGGAAGTAGTACTAGGAATGGATTGGATGTCCAAACATAAAGGATTAATTGACTGTGCCAAGAAAGCCATAACCATGTCCAGTACCGCCGGAATATCAGTCGAGCATATATCTGAAACCTTACCTCGCCAATTCAAATGCAACAAGAGTATAGCCTAACCTACCATTGACCAAGTCCGGATAGTCTGTGAATACCCCGATGTATTTCCAGATGTTTTGCCCGGTATGCCCCCAGATCGGGATATCCAGCTTATCATTGAACTAATTCCTAGAACCGGACCCATAGCCCAAAGACCATGTAGTATGAACCCGTCAGAGCTCGCAGAACTGAAGAAGCAACTAGATTCCATGCTGGAAATTGGATTGATTCAACCAAGTGCGTCACCTTGGAGATCACCTGTCTTGTTTGTGGACAAGAAGGAAGGAGGTAACTGTTTGTGTATAGATTATCGGAAATTGAATGATGTCACCATCAAGAACAAGTACCCCTTTACCAAGACAGAGGATTTGTTTGATCAGTTGACCGGTGCCAAAGTGTTTTCTAAGATTGATCTTAGGACTGGCTATCATCAACTCAAAATTCGTGCAGAGGATATTCCAAAGACTGCCTTTACCACCAGATATGGATTGTATGAGTATACGGTCATGTATTTCGGATTAACCAATGCCCCCGCTTATTTCATGAATCTCATGAATAAGATTTTTATGGACTTCCTGGATAAGTTTGTCGTTGTTTTCATCGATGACATTCTGATTTATTCCAAATCAGAAGAAGAACATGAGCTACACCTAAGGACCATTCTTGGGACCCTTAGAGAGCATCAGCTGTATGCAAAGTTTAGCAAATGTGAATTCTGGTTACAGGAGGTAGGATTCCTCGGTCACACTGTATCAGCCGGAGGAATTGCCGTTGACCCTGCCAAAGTGAAAGACGTAGAAGATTGGCAAGCCCCAACCACTCAAACCAAAGTTCGTGCATTTCTCGGATTGGCGGGATATTACCACAAATTTGTAGAAGGATTCTCGAGTATCACCAGACCCATGACCCAATTGCTGAAGATGGACAATAAGTTTGAATGGACCGACAAGTGTGAAGCGAGTTTTCAAGAACTCAAGAGGAGATTGATTTCATCCCCAATCTTGATCATGCCGGATATCACGAAGCCCTTCGATGTGTATTGTGATGCATCCAAGATTGGTCTCGGATGTGTGCTAATGCAAGAAGGAAAAGTTATATCTTATCTATCTCGACAATTGAAGCAACATGAGCAAAACTACCCAACAAATGACCTCGAACTCGCAGCTGTAGTTCTAGCCCTGAAGACATGGAGACATTACCTGATGGGAAACCGTTGTGAGATTTATTTGGATCACAAGAGCCTAAGGTATATATTCACTCAGAAGGAGCTGAATATGAGGCATAGAAGATGGTTTGAGCTAATCAAGGATTACGATCTGGACATTCACTATCACCCTGGTAAAGCCAACGTGGTAGCCGATGCCCTTACCAGATTTTTGTGCCGCTTGAACTCCATGATTTTGAAGGAGCAACCAAGTTTGCACAAAGAGATGGAAGATTTTCGAATGGAATTAGTAAGTGAAGGATTTCTGGCTAGCATAGAACTCCAGCCCAATTTGATCAGTCAGATTAAAGAGGCGCGGAAGGGAAATGCTAGTATTGACGGAATCAAGCGTCGAATCGGTACAGGCAAAGTACCCGGATTCACCGAAGACGAAGAAGGAGTGTTGTGGTACAAAGGACGCCTTTGTGTACCAGCAGATTCTGAGTTGAACGAAGTTATCTTGAAGGAGGCTCATCATACTCTTTATTCTATCCATCCTGGAGGAACTAAGATGTATCAAGATTTAAAAGAGCAATTTTGGTGGCATAAGATGAAGAGAGAAATCGGAAACTATATCGCCAAGTGTGATATATGTCAGCGAGTCAAGGCAGGACATCAAAGACCCGCTGGATTGTTGCAACCCTTGCAGATTCCGGAATGGAAATGGGATTCTATAGGAATGGACTTTATAACTTGACTACCTACTTCTAGTAGGGGAAATGACTCTATCTGGGTCATAGTGGACAGATTGTCCAAAGTCGCCCATTTCTTGCCCGTCAAGACCACATATCAGAGTTTGAAACTAGCAGAGTTATACATCGCTAGAATCGTCAGTTTGCACGGAGTCCCCAAGAACATAGTATCGGATCGAGGAACTCCGTTTACCTAGAGATTCTGGAAGAAAGTCCAAGAAGGTTTAGGAACCCGTCTAGATTTCAGCACCGCGTATCACCCTCAGACCGATGGACCAACAGAGCGAGTAAACCAAATACTCGAAGATATGCTGAGAGCATGCGTGTTAGAATATGGATCCAAGTGGGAAGACTGTCTGCCGTTTGCAGAATTTTCATACACCAACAGTTATCAAGCCAGTTTGCAAATGGCCCCCTTTGAATTCATGTACGGAAGGAAGTGTCGCATCCCTTTGAACTGGTCGGAAGTAGGAGAGAGCCAGATCTTCGGATCCGACATCCTACGAGAAGCAGAAGAGAAGGTTCACAAGATTCGTGAGCACCTCAAGACCGCCCAATCCCGACAGAAGAGTTACGCCGACAAGAGACGTCGAGACCTCGCCTTCAACATAGGAGATTTTGTTTATCTGAAAGTGTCGCCATTGAAGGGAATGCAGCGTTTCCAACTCAAAGGAAAGTTAGCCCCCAGATATATCGGACCTTTCAAAATTCTGAACCATCGAGGAGAAGTGTCGTATCAATTGGAACTACCCGAAGATATGTCAGCCATGCACAATGTGTTCCATATCTCGTTACTTCACAAGTGTCTCGAAGTCCCCGAGAAGACCGAAGAGTTCAAGAATATCGATCATCGGACCATAGAGATCAACGATGACCTGACCTATCCCAAAGTACCCATCCGTATTTTGGAAGAAGCTTTTCGAACTACCCGAACTCGAAGCATCAAGTTTCTCAAGATTCAGTGGAGCAACCACACAGAAGAGGAAGCTACCTGGGAACGCAAAGATCACATCAGGACGGAGTTTCCCGATCTCTTCAAATCCTAGGTAATCTTTTCGTCCTTTTTCAAATCTCGGGACGAGATTCTGTTTAAGGGGGGAAGGTTTGTAACATCCCAAAAATATTAAACTTAAATCATCAAACTCTAATCATCAAAATTAGGGTTAACAAAAACTTTTCTAATTAAAATTATGAAGGCATGCATATGTGTATGCATTTAATTTGAAATTCTTTTGAACCACCTTGTTTGCATGTTTCCTTGCTTGTAAAATGTTTCTTAGGTGAAATAAACATCATCTAAACATTTCCCAAACTTTTCCTAAAGACAAATAAATCAAAACCAATAAAATAAAGGAATGGTCATTTTAACCAATTTAACTCCCATGCCTACTTTGTCTGTCTCAAACTTTCAGAGCCTAATGGAAACTTTTCTGGATCTTTGCACCCCTTGAATGTACTCATAACAAGGTATCAAGGCCCACTTTGTGATCATCCAGAGACTTTCAAAAGCATAGTTTAAATGACAATTCAAAATTGAATCTTTATCATATGGGAAGATCCCACTTTTTCAAAAACCACTCAAACAAGCTCAACTTTCAAAACCCAAGCATCTGCAGACTCACTAGCACCAATCTAGCAAACCCACCAAAAATCTTTTCAAAATTCAAAACTTGATTTCATGCGGCCATTTCATCAAACAGGTTGCAGACACAAATCATACAAAATCTAAACACTATTAGGAGCAGTGATTTGAGCCTAACGTGTCCCCTCTTTGGCTCACAACCATCTCAGTAGATCATCTAGCTAACTAAACCAAGCACTAGCACCACTGTGAGCTTGCCATTGTCATCAATGGTGAACAGCCGAGCACACCCTTGCCACCCCATAGTCGACAGCAAGCTAGGAGCAGCAGCAAGCCTAGCCAGCATGTCTGGAGGACCACCGCCACCGCCACTCACTGTCCCAGACGCGAGCGTTGCCAAGCCCTGGACCACACGCACGAACCATGCCAACCTCGCCAGCAACCATGCCGAGCGTGCGCCAGAGGGCCACCCTCGACCAGCGCCCACAGACTGCGCGCCGCCCTCACCGCATGCATACACAATCCCCACCGTCCCAGGAGACCGCCAGACATCCTCGTTCGCCGCCCCGTGATGCACAGCCACCGCTTGCCGTCGAAGACGCCGCCTCTGCCGCGCAGAGCGTCGCATGTTCCAGACCAAATCGCACTGCCCCACGCCTCAAAACCATGTCGTTGAGCATCGCCAGGGAACACCTCACCGCCCCCTACCTTCGCCCATGCCAATAGCCGCCTGTAACATCGCCCCCGACGAGCTCACCGTGCGCCCGTCGGTCCCCTCGCTCGACTATAAATAGAGGCCACCCCCGCTCGATTTCTTCACACCATCTCACTCCCGTCTCCTCACTGATCGTGACACACCGTTCCCAGAACAAGGCGAGCGCCACCTCGCCAGAATTTCACCGGAGCCAGCCGCCTCTGGAGAAGAAGGGCGCCATCGATTTCGTCCACCCCAGGAGCTGCCGCGACCACCCCTGAGTTCGCCGTCGTCGACTTCGTCGTTCGCCCGCCTCGCCGACCCTCGCCTGCACCCCGGTGAGCCCCCAGCACCCCTCACTGTCCGTGCTAGGTTTCTTTCTCGCCGGTTGCTCAACATCGACGATGACTCTCAGCCGTTGGATTAGAACTAGATCGAACGATCCACATCGCCTGCATCTTGCCGCCATCCCTGTCTCACTGACGAGTGGGGACACCCACTTAAGCAGCCCGCGGGAGCACTGCGCTTAGCAGGCCGGCCCGTTAACTTTTCCCGCGCAGCCCAGTTATTTAAATTAAACCTTTTTCATTTTGTTTCAAACTCACTTCTGTACCCAACTTCAAAAATCAACCTAGACCGATTCAGTGCACCAAATTGAATGAAACCAATTTCGTTACAAAGGTCTGAGAATGCTGAATCCAAGCCCGTTGGATTCAAGAAATTTGGATCTATAGATCACCCATGGTAAAAATAACAAGGCAGAAGCTTTTCTGCATTCAAACATTTTTCAAATTTAAACCATAATAGCTTTTGAGTTGATTCCAACTCTCAAAAATCACATTTAACCATACCTTTCAGAATATATAAAAATATATAGGTTTACTTGCAGAAATAATGTTCAAGTAATAAAAGAATGCTACATAGGCATTTCTAGCCACTTTAAATAATTAAAATAAAAGGGTAAAACCTTATTAAATTGTGACACCACTTTAAATCATATTCCCATGGACTAAAATATGTGGTGATGACATGTGTCAACATGATCCCATGTTTGGTTTGGATAATATTAAATCTTAAGTAGTTTTTCAATGAGTAGAAATTACTTTTCTAAAAATAAAAAGAATTAAACCAAGCTTTAATCTTGTAACGTTAGAGATGATGTTAGATCATCTATAGGACCCTTGTGCGTGATGATTGCAAGTAGTTAAGTATTGTTTGGTGATTGTGTACCTCGTATTTATTCATAGACGCTAGTACTGACCAAGGATACGAGGAGGAAGGAGGATACTACGAAGAAGAAGCCGAGGAGAACTTCAACCACTGCTCTACTCAAGGCAAGCTATTAACCTTGCAAGATAACACTTGCAATTTAGCAACCTTATATTGACACTAATGCAATCCTAATACTACTAGTGAATGTGCAAGCTAACACTTGCAAGATACTCTACCGATGCAACAAATCACTACTTGTTACTATGCCTACTATATGCCTTAAGCATATGTGATCATACCCAATTGACAGACCAATCCTAGTTTTTACTTACAAGCTTTATACTTTATTTCTTTATCAAAGCTATTACTTAGAGTTTACTTAAGTGAATTATAGATACTAGAAAGATATCTGAAGTTTGCATAAAGAGCATAAAATTTGGCCTAAGCTAGAAAATCTTGATGTCACCTTAAGGCATGAGATTGAACTTAGTTAGAACTCCACTAGTTTACCACCCCTCATTATTTCTTACCCCCACCTGTAGATGCTAGTGCTAAGCATAAAACTTGATCAACTTTAGATGGGAATACTTGGTGGAAAAATGGTTATGAAAACCTTGGAATGATGGATTATTCTGTTGAAATGTTTTGGACATGTGTTTCCAAACACCCGATGATTTTGGTGATGAAAACGATGAGGCATGAGCATTAGCCCTTTATAAAACTGATGGTTGTCTGGATGCGATACCATTCCAATTTTATCGTACAACCACAATACCCGAAGATTGGGTAGAGCTTGACTGGAAACTTATATACCTTAGTATTAGTTCCCTCACGGCCAAGGTTTGAGATGAGGCTACCTTGTGAAGATTGTCCACCTGTGCAGTACCCAAGATGACAGTTGGTCATGGTTGGGAGGCCAAACTTGCAGGAGAGGTGCTTATACTAGGGCGTGTAATCGAAAGGTTGGGATTGATTATCCGCATACTGAGTATGGTGAATTCAGGATTTGTTCGTGACGGATGTATCGAATGTTGTGGTGAAAGTGTACAATCTCTGCAGAGTGTCAAATTATTCGAATAGCCGCGTCCGCGGTTATGGACAGTTGGAGTGGCCATATTGTTCCCCCGTCAGACTTTTCAAAATGACTTGTGAAATGATTTGAAACTTTGACTTGACCACAACAGAGTTGTGATATGAAATACAAGTTCCCACTTAGGAGTTATAAAATTGTGACGAGCATTCGTTGCTTCTAAACTTAGTATAGATTAATCTGGCTTTTGCAAAACAACCCTAGAGCCTAGTGTCCTATTATCCAAAAACCCATTTACTTGTTAGTATTAGTTTGCGAGTACTTAAAGAGTACTCATGGCTTTGTCCCTGGCTATTCCCATGGCCAGACTATGAAGAGGAGTACCTGGAGGATGGACCCCAGGAAGGTTACGACAACTAGGATCATCTCCCATTGTCAGCATTGCACATGACCCGAAGATGGAGCTTCGCCTACGCTACCGTTATTATTACGTATTCCGCTGCTTGATGTTGTATTAAGAACTGGATCATGAGATACCTATTTGTGTAAGAACTTATGTATCGTTTGTAATGGATGATGTACTATGGTATCCAATTCTGTTATGTCTCGCAAAAATGGTAATCCTAGGATTGCGATGTATGGCATAACAGGCATCTGGGATTAAAAATCCGGGTGTTGACACTGGACCAAGTGGGTTGGGTAGGTTAGCTGGGCTAGTTTGTTTTTCATTATTTTCCTTTCTGATTTTTTTCTTTTCCTTTTTCTTTTTTCTGTTTTCAATTCAAAAATTCATTTGAATTCAGATTTATTTATCAAACCTTTTCTATACTTTTCAGTAGATTTTTATAATGTTTATTAATGTATTTAAATAATCCATTTCAGAATATTTCCTTATATTCTCTTATGGTTTATTATCTATTTAAAATAGACATTTTGTCTTTATTTAAATAAGGTTTAAATATGTTTCCAATTACATATTATTTTATTCAAATGATTTAAACAATTGTTTAAATTCAAAATGTTTCTCAAACCTTTTTAGTAAGTTTGTAATGTGTTTAAAATTCCATTTTAGAATATTCAAATATTCTTTTATGGTTTTAATATTTATTTAGATGAGGTTTGTGTCTTTATTCAAACCATTGATTCAAGCCTCCATTTGATTTCAAATTTTCA
Source organism: Avena insularis (assembly GCA_023614405.1). Classification (NCBI taxonomy): domain Eukaryota; kingdom Viridiplantae; phylum Streptophyta; class Magnoliopsida; order Poales; family Poaceae; genus Avena; species Avena insularis. The sequence goes on along the minus strand of CM042689.1, from coordinate 241,468,264 downwards.
TCAAACGTTTTTAGTAGGTTTTATTTATTCAAATTTAATAAGATTTAATATTTATTTAAATGAGGATTTTGTCTTTATTTAAATGAATTTGGATATGGTTCCAAACCATATAATTCTATTTATTTAATCCTTTATTATTTTTAAGTTAATTAGATAACTTTTAAATCCTCTTTGGAAAATTCCAATTTATTATTTTCTCATGGTTTAATTAATCATTTACATTAGGGATTTTGTCTCCGTTTAAATTTAAATATGGTTTAATCCCATATACTTTCATTTGAATATTCTTTATCCCTTTATTTTATTTGGATTTGGATTTCTTTATTCCATTTTCTTATGGATTTAATTCAAGTTTTAAATTGTCTTCTAAATAATTTTCTTGGGATTTATTATTTAGTTTAGGCAATTTACCTTTATTTAAATAAAATTGGATATTGTTCAATCCTTATGATTTTATTTAAATAAGTTTTTACTCCTTTTATTATTCAATATACGTTCATTTGTTTATGGATTTGGCCAATTTTTAATTTGACTTTAAAATATTCCTTATTTATTTATTTTCTTCATTTGTCTTTATAAAATCCATATATTTATATTTGTTGGAGCGAACGACGAAGTCGGAGATGGCGATCCTCCTGGTACCAGCAGCTCCTCCTAGGGCGGCTCCAATCAACGGCGCCTTCTCCTCCAGCAGCGGCAAGCTCCGGCAAAATTCCGGAGAGATGACTGGAGTAGTCATAAGACTAGGATCTCATGGCTTTGCTAAAAAAAATGTAGCTACGCTTTCATGCGGCTGACCATGTTCTAGTCTAGCACTACGCAGGGTGGGTGCTTCTGAGAGAGCGGGAAGTGAGATGGTGTGAAGAATTCTTGCTGGGAAGGCCCCTATTTATAGTGCAGCGAGGGGACCGAATGGCATGGGCGGAGCTCGTCGGTGTCGCCGTTACAGCAAGCTACGGGCATGGGCAAAGGTAGGGGACGATGTTATGCTCCCTGGCGAAGCTCAACGGCATGGCTACGTGGAGTGGGGCAGTGCGGAACGGTCGGAACACGTCGATGCTCTGGGCGGGTCCGACGGCAGTTTTAATAGCGCACAGCGTCTACAGTCCGCGCGGCGGCGAACGGGCATGTCTTGGGGTTCCTGGGGTGGTGGCGATCCTGCGTCCACGCGGCGAGGGCGGCACGCAGTCTGTGGGATTGTGTCGCGGGTGACGCTCTGGCGCGCTCTCGGCACGCTCACAGAGAGGCTGGTCACGCTCGGGCTGTGTGGTCCAAGGGCTGGCAGTGCTCGAGGCTTGGACAGGGGGTGACGGTGTGTCAACACCCGGATTTTTAATCACAGATGCCTGTTATGCCATACATCACAATCCCAGGATTACCATTTTTGCGAGACATAATAGATTGGATATCATAGTACATCATCCATTACAAACCATACATAAGGTCTTACACAAATAAGGATCTCATGATCCAGTTCTTAATACAATTCAAGCAGCGGAATAACGTAATAGTAACTATAGCGTGGGCGAAGCTCCATCTTCATGGTCACAGGCAATGCTGACGATGGGAGATGATCCTAGTTGTCGTAACCTTCCTGCTGTCCATCTTCCTGATACTCCTCTTCATAGTCTGGCCACGGGAATAGCCAGGGACAAAGCCATGAGTATCCAAGTGAAGTGGTTTTGAAGAGGATACACTAAGCTCTATGGTTGTCTTGCAAAAATCCAGATTAACCTCTACTAAGTTCAGAAGCAAAGAAAACTAGTTGAAATTTTTATAACACCTAAGTAGGAACTTGAATTTCATGTCACCACACTGTTGTGGTCAAGTCAAAGTCACAAATCATTTCACAAGTCCTTTTGAAAACATCTGACGATGGAACAGTATGGCCACTCCAACTGTCCATAACTGCGGACACGGATATTCGAATAGTTTGACACTGTACAGAGATTGTACACTTTCACCACAACATTCGATACATCCGTTAGGAACAATCCTGAATTCACCATACTCAGTATGCGGATAATCAATCCTAACCTTTCAATTACACGCCCTAGTATAGGCACCTCTCTTGTGAGTTTGGCCTCCCAACCATCACCAACTGTCACCTTGGGTACTGCACAGGTGGACAATCTTCACAAGGTAGCCTCAGCTCAGACCTTGGCCGCAAGGGAACCCATACTAAGGTATATAAATTTCCAGTCAAGCCTTACCCAAATTTCGGGTATTGTGATTGTACGGTAAAATTGGAATGGTATAGCATCCAGACAACCATCAGTTTTGTAAAGGGCTAAGGCCCATGCCTTAACATTTTCATCATCATAAATCATTTGGTCTTCGGAAATACATGTCAAAACATTTCAGTAGAATGACTCACAATTCTAAGGTTTTCATAACCATTTTTACCAAGTATTCCCATCTAAAGTTGATCAAGTTTTATGCTTTGCACTAGCATCTACAAGCCCTGGACCACACGCATGAACCATGCCGAGCGTGCGCCAGAGCGCCACCCTCGACCAGCGCCCACAGACCGCGCGCCTCCCTCACCGCATGCATACACAATCCCCACCGACCCAGGAGACCGCCAGACATCCTCGTTCGCCGCCCCATGACGCACAGCCACCGCTCGCCGTCGAAGACGCCGTCTCTGCCGCGCAGAGCGTCGCATGTTCCAGACCAAATCGCACTGCCCCACGCCTCAAAACCATGTCGTTGAGCATCGCCAGGGAACACCTCACCGCCCCCTACCTTCGCTCATCCCAATAGCCGCCTGTAACATCGCCCCTGACGAGCTCACCGTGCGCCCCGTCGGTCCCCTCGCTCGACTATAAATAGAGGCCACCCCCGCTCGATTTCTTCACACCATCTCACTCCCGTCTCCTCACTGATCGTGACACACCATTCCCAGAGCAAGGCGAGCACCACCTCACCGGAATTTCACCGGAGCCCGCCGCCTCTGGAGAAGAAGGGCGCCATCGATTTCGTCCACCCTAGGAGCTGCCGCGACCACCCCTGAGTTCGCCGTCGTCGACTTCGTCGTTCGCCCGCCTCTCCGACCCTCGCCTGCACCCCGGTGAGCCCCTAGCACCCCTCACTGTCCGCGCTAGGTTTCTTTCTCGCCGGCGTTGCTCAACATCGACGATGACTCTCAGCCGTTGGATTAGAACTAGATCGAACGATCCACATCGCCCCGTACCGCTTCGCCCATCCCTGTCTCACTGAAGAGTGGGGACACCCACTTAAGCAGCCCGCGGGAGCACTGCGCTTAGCAGGCCGGCTCATTAACTTTTCCCGCGCAACCCAGTTATTTAAATTAAACCTTTTTCATTTTGTTTCAAACTCACTTCTGTACCCAACTTCAAAAATCAACCTAGATCGATTCAGTGCACCAAATTGAATGAAACCAATTTTGTTACAAAGGTCTGAGAATGCTGAATCCAAGCCCTGGACCACACGCACGAACCATGCCAACCTCGCCAGCAACCATGCCGAGCGTGCGCCAGAGCGCCACCCTCGACCAGCGCCCACAGACCGCGCGCCGCCCTCACCGCGTGCATACACAATCCCCACCGACCCAAGAGACCGCCAGACATCCTCGTTCACGCCCGTGGACACACAGCCACCGTCATTGTCAAGGCGGCGCCAGCAGCCTGTGAGGCCGCATGTTCCAGACCAAATCGCACTAGGAACAATCCTGAATTCACCATACTCAGTATGCGGATAATCAATCCTAACCTTTCGATTACACGCCCTAGTATAGGCACCTCTCCTATGAGTTTGGCCTACCAACCATCACCAACTATCATCTTGGGTACTGCACAGGTGGACAATCTTCACAAGGTAGCCTCAGCTCAGACCTTGGCCGCAAGGGAACCCATACTAAGGTATATAAATTTCCAGTCAAGCCTTACCCAAATTTCGGGTATTATGGTTGTACGGTAAAATTGGAATGGTATAGCATCCAGACAACCATCAGTTTTGTAAAGGGCTAAGGCCCATGCCTTAACATTTTCATCATCATAAATCATTTGGTGTTCGGAAACACATGTCAAAACATTTCAATAGAATGACTCACAATTCTAAGGTTTTCATTACCATTTTTACCAAGTATTCCCATCTAAAGTTGATCAAGTTTTATGCTTTGCACTAGCATCTACAAGTGGGGGTAAATACTCATGAGGGGTGGTAAACAAGTGTATCTTATCTAAGTTCAGTCTCATGCCTCAGGATAATATCAAGATTATCTAACTTAGGCCCAATTTTATGCTCTTTATGCTACCTTCAATTATCTTTCTAGAATCTACAAGTCACTAAGTAAACTTTTGATAGAAAGCTTTAATAAAGAAAATAAAATACTAAGCTTGCAAGTAAAACTAGGATGGTGTGTCAAGTGGGTATAATCACATATGCATAAGGCATATAGTTGGCATAGTAACAATCAAGTAGTAGCTTGCATAAGTAGGGTATCTTGCAAGTGTTAGCTTGCCTTGTGCAGAGAGGTGGTTGAAGTTCTCCTCAGCTTCTTCCTCGTAGTATCCTGCTTCCTCCTTGTATCCTTGGTCGGTACTAGCGTCTATAATTAAATACAAGGTACACAATCACCAAACAATACTTAACTATTTCTAATCATCACACCAAGGTTCACACTAGATGATCTAGGATCATCACTAACATTACAAGATTAAAGCACTTGTCTCATTTCTTTTATCTTAGAAAAGTAATTTCTACTCATTCAAAATCTACTTAAGATTTAATAATCTCCAACTAAAACATGGGACCATGTTGACACATGTCATCACCACATATTTCAGCACATGGGAATGTGATTTAAAGTGGTGTCACAATTTAATAAGGTTTAACCTTTTTATTTTATTTAATTAAAGTGACTAGAAATGCCTATGTGGCATTTTTTTATTACTTGATCATTATTTGTGTAAGTAAACCTGTATATTTTTATATATTCTGAAAGCTATGGTTAAATGTGATTTTTGAGACTTGGAATCAACTCAAAAGCTCTTATGGTTGAATTTTGAAAAATGTTTGAATGCAGAAAAGCTTCTGCCTTGTTATTTTTACCATGGGTGATCTACAAATCTAAATGGTTTGAATCCAATGGGCCTGGATTAAGCAGTCTAGTACCTTTCTAACAAAATTGGTTTCATGCATTTTGGTTTAGTGAATCAAGCTGGGTTGATTTTTGAATCTACGTACAGAACTAAGTTTAGAACTAAATGAATAAAACTAAATTTGAATTGTTGGGTCACGTGGGAGGTTTAACTAGGCCGGCCCACTACGCACAGCGCGCACGCGGGATGAGTAAGTGAGCGACCCCACTCGTCAGTGAGACAATGAGGGGCGAAGCAGTATGAGGTGATCTAGGCCGCACGATCTAACTCTAATCGAACGGCTCTGGTTCATCGTCCACGCCGGGCAGCGTCGGCAAGACAGAACCCTAGCGCGGCCGGTGGGGGTCGTGGGAGGCTCACCAGGGCTCAGGCGATGGTCGGCGATGGGGACGAATGACGAAGTTGATGACAACGATTCTCTTAGTACCGGCAGCTTCTCCTGGGGCGGCTCCAATCAACGGCGCCTCTCCTCCTCTGCAGTGGAAAACTCTGGTGAAATTCTGGCCACCTGGTGCTCGCCTTGCTCCGGGAGTGAGTGGGGGGTATCAGTGCGAGGTGGGGAGTGAACTGGTGTGAAGAAAACGAGCGGGGGAGCCCTCCTTTTATAGTGGCTGAAGGTGACCGAAGGACGCGGGTGGAGCTCGTCGGGGTCGGCTGCACAGCGAGCTAATGGCATGGCCGAAGGTAAGGGACGGTGCATTGCCTCCTAGCGAAGCTCAACGGCTTGATGGCGAGGCGTGGGGCGGTGTGAATCGGTCGGAACACGTCGACGCTCTGGGCGGCTCCGACGGAAATGTTAATGGCGCACAGGCGCTCTGGTCGCGCAGCGGTGAACGAGCATGTCTGGGCGGTTCCTAGTGCGGTGGTGATCACGTACGCGAGCGACGAAGGCGGGGCGCGGTTTGTGCGAGCGTGGCGCTCTGGCGCGCTCTCGGCATGGTCGCAAAGAGAATGGTCGCGCGCGTTCTTGTTGGTCAAGTGGATAGCAGGGTTCGAGCATTGGACAGGGGGTGGCGGTGGACGGTGGAGTGCCTGCTAGACAAGGTTGGCGAGGCTAGTTAGGCTTGTAGCTTGCTGTCGACATTCGGGTTGGCAATTGGGCCCGGCCATTGTCACCATTGATGGCATTGTCGAGTTTATAGTGAGCTAGAGCTGGTTAAACTAGTTAGATGATCTACTGAGAGTGTAGTGAGAGCTAGGGAGGGGACAAGGTTGGCACAACATTGCTCACTATAGTGTTTGTTGTTTAATTTGATTTGTGCCCAAAAGGTGTCTGATGAAATGGTCGAAAGAAATTCAAATTTGAATTTTGGATTCAAACTTGGTGGGTTTGCTAGGCACATACTAGGGAGTATCTGGTTAGTTGGATTGGTCAAGGGGCACTGGTTTGGTTGGGTTTTGAAAAGGTGTGATCTTCACATATGTTAAAGATTCAATTTTGAATTGTCATTTGAATGGGGTTCCCAAATGTTTCTGCAAGTTTGAAAGGTGGGCTTTGCTTCACTTTTACTTGGTCTAGCAAGGGGTGAAAATAATTGGAAAAGTTTCTATTTGGAATCTTGGACTAGAAACACTCAAAGTGACCTAGTGAGAAAGATTGGCAAAAATAACCATTTGATTTGTTTTTGATTTTCTCTTTATTTGTTTCTGCTTGGAAATGTTTTATATGATGTTATTTTCATCTTTCAATCATTCCTTGCTAATTAGTTAAATCACCAAGTCTATTTATGCATTCATCAAATCATCACATACACACATGCATTCATTTTGTTTTTACTTAATCAAAGTTTTTGTTAATCCTCATTTTAGTGATTAGAGTTTGATGATCATTGTTTCATATTTTTCGGATGTTACACGGTGGACGGTGGAGAGTGTCCTAGACATGGTTGCTAGGCTTGGTGCTTCTCCTAGCTTGCTGTCGACTGAGGGGTGGCAAGTTGAGCTCGGCCTGGTCACCATTGATGGCTATGGCAAGCTCACAGTGATGCTAAAGCTTGTTAAATGGGCTATATGATCTACTAATAGCTTGCTGTGAACCATAAAGGGAACAAGTTAGGCCAAAATCACTGCTCCTAATAGTGTTTGATGTTTGTTGGTTTGGTGATTGCAAGGTGTTTGATGAAATGGCCAAAAGAGATTCAAATTTGAATTTTTGAATCAAAATTGGTGGGTGTGACAGTTACATACTAGTGACTCTCTAGTTAGTGGGAAAGGTCAAGGGGTACTGGTTTGGTTGGGTTTTGAAAATGGGTGATCTTCACATGTGTTAAAGATTCAATTTTTAATTGTCATTTGAATCAAGTTGCCAAATGTGTCTGCAAGTTTGAAAGGTGGTCTTTGATTCACTTTTACTTGGTCTAGCAAGGGGTGAAAATAAATGGAATTTTTTCTATTTGAAATCTTTGACTAGAAACACTCAAAGTGACCTAGTGAGCAAGATTGGCAAAAATGACCATTTGCTTATTTGATTTTCTCTTGATATGTTTCTACTTGGAAATGATTTAGATGATGTTGTTTTCATCTTTAATCCATTCCTTGCTATTTATAACAATCACACAAGTCCATTCATGCATTCATACAATCATCACATACACACATGCATTCATATTGATTGATTAACAAAAGTTTTTGTTAACCCTAATTTTTTGGGAAATTGGATAATCATTGTTCAACATTTGTGGGATGTTACAAACCTTACCTCCTTAAACAAAATCTCATCCCGATATTTGAGAAAGAAGAAAGAATAAAACTAGGATTTAAAAAGATCAGGAAACTCTGTCTTGATGTGATCCTCTTGTTCCCAGGTAGCTTCTTCTTCAGTGTGGTTACTCCACTGAATCTTGAGAAACTTGATGCTTTGAGTCCTGGTGGTTCTGAAAGCTTCCTCCAAAATACGGATGGGTACTTCGGGATATGTCAGGTCATCGTTGATCTCTATGGTGCGGTGATCAATGTTCTTGAAAACTCTAGTCTTCTCCGGGACTTCAAGGCATTTGCGAAGCAACGATATATGGAACACATTGTGCACTGCTGACATCAACTCTGGCAGTTCCAGTTGATACGATACTTCTCCTCGATGATTCAGAATCTTGAAAGGTCCGATATATCTGGGGGCTAACTTTCCTTTGAGCTGGAAACGCTGCATTCCCTTCAAAGGCGACACTATAAGATATACGAAATCTCCAATATTGAAAGCGAGGCATCGACGTCTCTTGTCGGCATAACTCTTCTGACTTGACTGGGCAGTCTTGAGGTGCTCACGGATCTTGTGAACTTTCTCTTCTGCTTCTGGTAGGATGTTGGGTCCGAAGATCTGACTCTCTCCTACTTCCGACCAATTCAAAGGGTGGCGACACTTTCTTCCATACATGAATTCAAATGGGGCCATTTGCAAACTAGCTTCATAACTGTTGTTGTAAGAAAATTCTGCGAAAGGCAGACAGTCTTCCCATTTAGATCCATACTCTAGCACACATGCTCTCAACATATCTTCGAGTATTTGATTTACTCACTCTGTTTGTCCATCGGTCTGAGGGTGAAACGTTGTGCTGAAATCTAGTCGGGTTCTCAATCCTTCTTGGACTTTCTTCCAAAATCTCGAGGTAAACTGGGTTCCTCGATCTGACACAATGTGCTTGGGGACTCCGTGCAAAATGACAATTCTAGTGATGTATAACTCCGCTAGCTTCGAGATCTCGTAGGTGGTCTTGACTGGTAAGAAATGGGCGACCTTGGACAATATGTCAACTATGACCCAAATAGAGTCATTTCCCCTACTAGAAGTAGGCAAACCGGTGATAAAGTCCATTCAACTGAATCTCATTTCCATTCTGGAATCTACAGTTGTTGCAATAGTCCTTTGGGTCTTTGATGTCCCGCATTGACTCTCTGGCAAATATCACACTTGGCAATATAGCTTCCGATTTCTCTCTTCATCTTATGCCACAAAAATTGTTCCTTCAAATCCTGATACATCTTCGTTCCTCCGGGGTGGATAGAATAAAAAGTATCATGGGCTTCCTTCAGAATAACTTCTTTCAACTCTGAATCTGCTTGTAGATAGAGACGTTCTTTGTACCACAACACTCCTTCTTCATCTTCGGTGAATCCGGGTACTTTGCCTGTACCGATACGACGTTTGATTTCGTCGATACTAGCATTTCCTTTCTGCGCCTCCTTGATCTGACTGATCAAAGTGGGTTCAAGTTCTATGCTAGCCAAAAATCCTTCACTTACTAATTCCATTCTGAAATCCTCCATCTCCTTGTGCAAACTTGGTTGCTCCATCAGAATCATGGAGTTCAAGCGGCACGACAATCTGCTAAGGGCATCTGCTACCACATTTGCTTTACCAGGGTCATAGTGGATGTCCAGATCATAGTCCTTAATTAGCTCGATCCATCTTCTCTGCCTCATATTCAGCTCCTTTTGAGTGAATATATACTTCAGGCTCTTGTGATCCAAATAAATCTCACAACGGTTTCCCATGAGGTAATGCCTCCATGTCTTCAGTGCTAGAACTACGGCTGCTAGTTCAAGGTCATGGGTAGGATAATTCTGTTCATTCTGCTTTAGTTGTCGGGATAGATAAGATATAACTTTGCCTTCTTGCATTAACACACATCTGAGACCTATCTTGGATGCGTCATAATACACATCAAACGGCTTCATGATATCCGGCATGATCAAGATTGTGGCTGAAATCAATCTTCTCTTGAGTTCTTGAAAACTCGCTTCACATTTGTATGTCCATTCGAACTTCTTATCCTTCTTCAACAATTGGGTCATGGGTCTTGCAATGCTCTAGAATCCTTCTACAAACTTGCGGTAGTATCCCTCTAATCCGAGAAATGCATGAACTTGGGTTTGAGTGGTTGGGGCTTGCCAATCTTCCACATCCTTCACCTTTGCAGGGTCAACGGCAATTCCTCCGGCTGATACAATATGTCTGAGGAATCCTACCTCATGTAACCATAACTCACATTTGCTAAACTTGGCATACAACTGATGCTCCCTAAGGGTTCCAAGGATGGTCCTTAGGTGTAGCTCATATTCTTCTTATGATTTGGAATAGATCAGAATGTCATCGGTGAACACAACGACAAACTTATCCAGGAAGTCCAAAAAAAATCTTGTTCATGAGGTTCATGAAATAAGCGGGGGCATTGGTTAATCCAAAAGATATGAACGTGTACTCATACAATCCATAACTGGTGGTAAAGGCGGTCTTTGGAATATCCTCTGCGTGAATCTTGAGTTGATGATAACCAGTTCTAAGATCAATCTTAGAAAACACTTTGGCACCGGTCAACTAGTCAAACAGGTCTTCTATCTTTGGCAGTGGGTACTTGTTCTTGATGGTGACATCATTCAAATTCTGATAATCCATACACAAACGGTTACCTCCATCCTTATTGTCCACAAACAGGACAGGTGATCTCCATGGTGACGCACTTGGTTGGATCAATCCTATCTCCAGCATAGCATCCAGTTGCTTCTTCGGCTCCACTAGTTTCAATGGGTTCATACTATAAGGTCTGTGAGCTATGGGTCCAGTTCCAGGGATTAGTTCCATGATAAACTCGATATCCTGATCTGGGGGCATACCGGGCAAAACATCTAGAAATACATCGGGGTATTCACAGACTATTCTGACTTGGTCAATGGTTGGTTGGGCTAGACTCTTGTTGCACTTGAATTGACGGGTCAAGGTTTCAGATACATGCTTGACTGATATTCCGGTTGTACTGGTCATGGTTATGGCTTTACTGGCACAGTCGATTAATCCTTTATGTTTGGACATCCAATCCATTCCTAGTACGACTTCCAAACCTTTAGTTCCGAGTACTATTAGATTAGCATAAAAATCTATGCCATGGATTCGGATAGGCACGGCCATGCAAATTTGTCTAGCTTTGGTGGTTGAACCAGGTATTTGAACTATCATAACATGCTTCAATTTGGTGGGTTGAATCTTACTAGTGCATTCAAATTCTTCGGTAACAAATGAGTGCGATGCTCCAGAATCAAACAACACTCTGGCAAGTACTGAGTTAACAGAAAACATACCAAGCATGACATTTGGCGCTTCTTGGGCTTCTTCAGCATGCATGAGAAAGAGACGGCCGTTGCGGTTGAGCGAGTTCCCTAGGGAAAACCTTCTTCTAGGCTAAACACGACGTTGCTGCTGAGCTAGGGCATTTGCGTTGGGGGCTGCGGCAATCTTCTTGGGGCACTCATTGGAACAGTGACCCTTGGTTCCACATTCATAACAAGTCACCTGAGACTTGTCCTTTGCTGCAACAGGCACAACATTGCTTCCAGTTCTTGAGGCAGTGTTTGTGTTGGTGGCTACATGGTTGTTGTTGAACTTAGGTGGTGCGCTGTTGAAATTGTTGGAGTTGCTGGGGTTATTGTAATTTCATCCGGGCCTTGGGTTTCCACGGTTGCGATAGGTCGGACGGTTCATCGGGGGTCTGTTGGTTCTTGGGAAAATCCTAGAGATGGGTTGGGGCGATACCTTGGGGTATAATGGGTTCCTGGTTGATGCATCATGCGACGCTTGCGGTTCTCATTAGCTTGGTAGATATTGCCTTCCATCTGAATGGCATAATCCACTAAGGCTTCAATATCATCAAAGGGGATATTGACCAACATTGTCTGCATCTCATCATGCAGACCATTCAGGAATCTCTCCTTCTTTTTGGCTTCAGTATCTATCTCATCAGGTGCATACCTAGCCGATGACAAAAATTTGTCACGGTACTCAACTATGGTCATCCTGCCTTGCTTCAGTTCCATGTATTCATCTCTCATCCTCTGGATTAAACCCGGTGGCACATGGGTTCTGCTGAACTTGACTTTGAATTCCTCCCAAGTCATCATTTGACCTCTTGTCATGGTACGAACGCTGTTCCACCATGCTCTTGCATCTCCGGCCAGATAGTAGGTGGCAAACAGTACTTTATTGTTAGCTTATACTCCTGCAACTTCTAGGTTGTTCTCCATGGTTTGCAGCAAATCATCTACATCTAGGGGCTCTTCAGACTTAGTGAAAACGGGTGGATTGGTGTTCTGGAAGTTCTTGAGCTTGGATCCATGGTTGTCCTGATTTCCATGGCCTTGGTTGTTGTTGTCCATCTGAGCTATCAATTGAAGGGTGGATTAGTTGGCTTGACGTTTGGCTCTTTCAGCTTCACGGTCCCAAACCAACATTTGCAAGATTTGCAACATCGGGTCTGGGGATGAAGTGCTTCCTCCACGAGGCATCTGAAGATTGGGATAGATCATGAGAAAAGATGGAAATTTCTAAGGTTCAGGGTTTTTGGTGTTTGAAAAGTTCTCAAAGTTTTACTTAGGTTTTTCTAGCAACTTGCTTTTCATTCATTCATTCATAGCACACGATACAAACACACACCACAACAAAGAAAAACAGATGGTTTTAAGAACCATTCTGGGAAACTACGATATAGTGGGACCGGATACAACTCACTAACGCTAGTGCTACTACTCCTCGGAGTCGGTGTCCTCATCATCATCATTAATGAAGGAGAAGTCATCCTCATCAGTGAAGAAGTCCATGGCCTGATCCTCTAGAGAGTCATCATCGTCACTGAGATAGGAGTAGGGGTCTCCACGAAGGTCTTCCCCTGCATTCTCCCTCTCCTCCAGCTGCATGTCTCTCTCATGGACAGTCTCCTCCAACTCTGTGATCCTGTGGGGAAGACGGGCAATGATGCGCTCCTTCTTGTCGAGCTGACGGCGATGAGACTGGCGATCCTTCACTAGCATGGCAATGGTCTGATCCGTCTTTGCAGAAATGGCGTACTTGTGGTTGGCGTAGGAGCGGGCATTGTCTAACTCCTTCTGATGGTCATACATCATGAAGCTAAGGTGGTCTAATTGAGTCTTCATCTCATGGTGATATGGGGCCTCTAGTGGTTGTCCCAAAACATCACGCCTCGGATAGAACTCAAAGCGGGTACCCTTGATCTGATTGGTACTCTGCCCACACAAACAGGCGAAAGCTTCCTGCATGTCCCCGGCAAGTCCATCGAGCCAGTTTTTCTCTCTCAAGGTGAACTGAATTCCCTCTGAGGTGGGGTCTTCAATCTTTCCTTGGATACTTGCAACAACGATCCATTGCAACTCCTCTCCTTCCTAATCGTTGAGCTGAGCTCCGAAGAACTCGGGGTGCGGACGCTGCAGCATCTCCGACAGCTGGTCCAGGTCACGCTCAAAGATGAGGTCTCCTCCATTCCCCAACTGATAAAACTTGTTATACTTCACGTCCATATATAAGAATATAGGATGAGTAAGTTAGTAGAGTGATCAAGTGTGTCAAATTTTAAGTAAGTTTTGCAAGAATTTGTTTGAGGAACATGAATTTTCATGAAAGAATCTAAGTAGTTAGAATGACAATAAGTTTTGATAAATACTCACTTCCTTAGTTTTTAAACTAAGTTTTTGATTCAAACGTCCATTCTAAACTAGGGTCTCCTATGGTCAAGATGGCTCTGATACCAACTTGTCAACGCCCGGATTTTTAATCCCAGATGCCTGTTATGCCATACATCGCAATCCCAGGATTACCATTTTTGCGAGACATAACGGATTTGATATCACAGTACATCATCCATTACAAACCATACAGAAGGTCTTACACAAATAAAGGATCACATGATCCAGTATTAATACAATTCAAGCAGCGGAATAATGTAATCATAACGATAGCATAGGTGAGGCTCCATCTTCAGGGTCACAGGGAATGCTGACGATGGGAGATGATCCTAGTTGTCGTAACCTTCCTGCTGTCCGTCCTCCTGATACTAAGATCTAGGGTTGTTTTGCAAAAAGCCAGATTTATCTCTACTGAGTTCAGAAGCAAAGAAAGCTAGTTGAAAGTTTTAGAACACCTAAGTGGGAACTTGAATTTCATATCACAACTCTGTTGTAGTCAAGTCAAAATCATGCATCATTTCACAAATCATTTTGAAAGCATCTGAAGACGGAATAGTATGGCCACTCCAACTGTCCATAACCACGGACACGACTATTCGAATAGTTTGACACTCTACAGAGGTGGTACACTTTCACGACAACATTCCATACATCTGTTAGGAACAATCCTTAATTCACCATACTTAGTATGCGGATAATCAATCCTAACCTTTCAATTACACGCCCTAGTATAGGAACCTCTCCTGTGAGTTTGGCCTCCCAACCATGACCAACTATCATCTTGGGAACTGCATAGGTGGACAATCTTCACAAGGTAGCCTTAGCTCAATCCTTGGCTGCAAGGGAACCCATACTAAGGTATATAAATTTCCAGTTAAGCCCTACCCAAATGTCAGGTATTGTGGTTGTACGGTAAAATTGGAATGGTATCGCATCTAGACAACCATCAGTTTAGAATGACTCATCATTCTAAGGTTTTCATCACCATTTTCACCAAGTATTCCCATCTAAATTTGATCAAGTTTTATGCTTAGCACTAGCAACTACAAGTGGGGGTAAATACTAGTGAGGTGTGATAAACAAGTGTATCTTATCTAAGTTCAATCTCATGGCTCAGGATGACATCAAGATTAACTAACTTAGGTCAAGTTTTATGCTCTTTATGCTACCTTCATATATCTTTCTAAAATCTACAAGTCACTAAATAAACTCTAAGAGAAAGCTTTGATAAAGAAATTAAATACTAAGCTTGCAAGTAAAACTAGGATTTGGTATCATCAAGGGGTATAATCACATATGCTTAAGGTATCTAGTTTGCATAATTTTCATGCAAGGGTTAACTTTCAAAGTGAATAGCTTGCTTGGATATCTTGCCTTGTGCAGAGCAGTGGTTGAAGTTCTCCTCGGCTTCTTCCTCGTAGTATCCTTCTTCCTCCTCGTATCCTTGGTCGGTACTAGCATCTATAAATAAATACGGGGTGAACAATCACCACACAATACTTAGCTAGTTCTATTCATCACACCAAGGTTTTCACTAGATGATCTAGTATCATCACAAACATTACAATCATTAAAGTAATTAGTTCTATTTCCTTTATTTTAGAAAAGTAATTTCTACTCATTGAAAAACTACTTAAGATTTAATATTCTCCAACTAAAACATGGGATCATGTTGACACATGTCATCACCACTTATTTCAGTACTTGGGAATGTGATTTAAAGTGGTGTCACAATTTAATAAGGTTTAACCTTTTTATTTTAATTAAATAAAGTGACTAGAATGGCCTATGAGACATTCTTTTATTGCTTGACCATTATTTATGCAAGTAAACCTATATATTTTTATATATTCTGAAAGGTATTGTTAAATGTGATTTTTGAGAGTTGGAATCAACTCAAAATCTTTTGTGGTTGAATTTTGAAAAATGTTTGAATGCAGAAAAGCTTCTGCCTTGTTATTTTTACTAATAGATGATCTAAAATCCAATTGGTTTGAAATAAACGGGCTTGGATTAAGTATTCCAGTACCTTTCTAACAAAATTGGTATTATGCAATTTGGTTCAGTAAATCGACCTAGTTTGATTTTTGAATCTAGGTACAGAACTAAGTTTGAAACTAAAAGAATAAACCTAAATTTGAATTACTGGGTCATGCGGGATGTTACCTGGGCCGGCCCACTGCGCACAGCGCGCGTGCGGGATGGTTTAAGTGGCTTTCCCCACTCGTCAGTGAGACAGAGAGTGGTGAAGCGGTATGGGGCAATCTAGGTCGTGCGATCAAACTCTAATCCTATGGCTATGGTTCATCATCCATGTCGGGCAACGCCGGCAAGATAGAACCCTATCGTAGCCAGTGGGGGTCGTGGGAGGCTCACTGGGGCTCAGGCGAGGGTCGGCGATGGGGCGAACGATGAAGTCAACGACGGCGATCCTCTTGGTACCAGCATCTCCTCATGGGGCGGCTCCAATCAACGGCGCCCTTCTCCTCCAGCAGCGGAAAGCTCCGGCCAAATTCCGGCGATGCGCTGCTCGCTTTTATCCGGGAGTGAGGTGGGGTGCTTCTAAGAGAGAGGGGAGTGAGATGGTGTGAAGAATTCATGTTGGGAAGGCCTCTATTTATAGTGCAGCGAGGGGATCGAATGGCACGGGCGGAGCTCGTCGGTGTCGTCGTTACAGCGAGCTACGGGCATGGGCAAAGGTAGGGGATGGTGTTGTGCTCCCTGGCGAAGCTCAATGGCATGGTTACGCGGAGTGGGGCGATGCGGAACGGTCTAAACACGACGATGATGTGGGTGGGTCCGACGGCAGTTTTAATGGCACAAAGCGTCTACAGTCCGCGCGGCGGCGAACGGGCATGTCTGGGGGGTTCCTGGGGTGGTGGCGATCATGCGTGCACGCGGAAAGGGCGGCGCGTGGTCTGTGGGCTTGTGTCGCGGGTGACGCTCTGGCGCGCTCTCGGCACGCTCGTAGAGAGGCTGGGCACGCTCTGGTTGTGTGGTCCAGGGGCTGGAAGTGCTCGAGGCTTGCACAGGGGGTGGCGATGGACGGTGGAGAGTGTCCTAGACATGGTTGCTAGGCTTGGTGCTTCTCCTAGCTTGCTGTCGACTAAGGGGTGGCAAGTTGAGCTCGTCCTGGTCACCATTGATGGCTATGGAAAGCTCATAGTGATGCTAAAGCTTCTTAAATGGGCTATATGATCTACTAATAGCTTTCAGTGAACCAGAGAGGGAACAAGTTAGGTCAAAATCACTGCTCCTAATAGTGTTTGATGTTTGTTGGTTTGGTGATTGCAATGTGTTTGATGAAATGGCCAAAAGAGATTCAAATTTGAATTTTTGAATCAAACTTGGTGGGTGTGATAGTTACATACTAGTGAGTCTCTGGTTAGTGGGAAAGGTCAAGGGGTACTGGTTTGGTTGGGTTTTTAAAATGGGTGATCTTCACATGTGTTAAAGATTCAATTTTTAATTTTCACTTGAATCAAGTTGCCAATTGTTTCTGCAAGTTTGAAAGGTGGGCTTTGATTCAATTTTACTTGATCTAGCAAGGGGTGAAAAGAAATGGAAATGTTTCTATTTGAAATCTTGGACTAGAAATACTCAAACTGACCTAGTGAGCAAGATTGGCAAAAATGACCATTTTCTTATTTGATTTGTTTTTTAATTTCACTTGATTTGTTTCTGCTTGCAAATTATTTAGATGATGTTATTTTCATCTTTAATCCATTCCTTGCTATTTAGATCAATCACACAAGTCCATTCATGCATTCATACAATCATCACATACACAGATGCATTCATATTGTTTTGATTAACAAAAGTCTTTGTTAACCCTAGTTTTGGTGATTGGAAATTGGATAATCATTGTTCAACATTTTTGGGATGTTACAACTTCAACCCACTTTGATTAGTCAGATCAAGGAGGTGCAGCAAGGAAATGCTAGTATCGACGGAATCAAACGTCGTATCGGTACAGGGAAGGTACCCGGATTCACCAAAGATGAAGAAGGAGTTTTGTGGTACAAAGGACGTATCTGTGTGCCAGCAGATTCAGAGTTGAAGCAAGTTATTTTGAAAGAAGCCCATGTCTTTATTCTATCCACCCCGGAGGAACAAAGATGTATCAGGATTTGGAGGAGCAATTTTGGTGGCATAAGATGAAGAGAGAAATCGGAAGCTACATAGCCAAGTGTGATATCTGTCAGAGAGTCAAGGCGGGACATCAGAGACCCGTAGGACTGTTGCAACCATTGCAGATTCCGAAATGGAAATGGGATTTAGTTAGAATGTATTTTATCATCAGTTTGCCTACATCTAGTAGAGGAAATGACCCTATTTGGGTCATAGTGGATAGACTGTCCAAAGTAGCCCATTTCTTACCATCAAGACCACCTATCAGAGTTTGAAGCTAGCAGAGTTGTACATTGATAGAATAGTCAGTTTGCATGGAGTCCCCAAGAACATCATGTCGGATCGAGGAACCCAGTTTACCTCGAGATTTTGGAAGAAAGTCCAAGAAGGATTAGGAACAAGACTAGATTTTAGCATAGCTTATCACCCTCAGACAGATGGACAAATGGAGCGAGTAAACCAAATACTCGAAGATATGTGGAGAGCATGTGTGTTGGAATATGGATCTAAATGGGAAGTCTGTCTGCCTTTAGAAGAATTTTCATATAACAACAGTTACCAAGAAAGTTTGCAAATGGCCCCATTTGAGTTCATGTATTGAATGAAGTGTCGTACCCCTTTGAATTGGTCGGAAGTAGGAGAGAGTCAGATTTTCGGACCCGACATCCTACACGAAGCCGAAGATAAAGTTCACAAGATCCGTGAGCACCTCAAGACCGCCCAACCTAGACAGAAGAGTTACGCCGACAAGAGATGTCGAGACCTAGCCTTCAACATCGGAGATTTTGTGTATCTCAAAGTATCACCCTTGAAAGGAATGCAATGTTTCCAACTCAAACGAAAGTTAGCCCCCAGATATATCGGACCCTTCAAGATTTTGAATCGTCGAGGAGAAGTATCATATCAAATAGAACTGCCAGAGGACATGTCAGCCATGCATAATGTGTTTCATATCTCCTTACTTCGCAAATTCCTAGAAGTCCCAGAGAAGACCAAAGTTTTCAAGAATATTAATCACCGAACCATAGAGATCAACGATGACCTGACCTATCCCGAAGTACCCATCCGTATTTTGGAGGAAACTTTCAGAACCACCAGGACCCGGAGTATCAAGTTTCTCAAGATCCAGTGGAGTAACCACACTAAAGAAGAAGCTACCTGGGAGCGAGAAGACTACATTAGGACGGAGTTTCCAGATCTCTTTAAATCCTAGTTTTCTATTTTTCTCAAATCTCAGGACGATATTTTGTTTAAGGAGGGAAGGTTTGTAACATCCTAAAAATATTAATCAAGGTTATCAAATTCCAATCACCCAAAATTAGGGTTAACAAAAACTTTTGTTAATTAAAATAAATATGAATGCATGTGTGTATGTGATGAATGCATGAATGCTTGTATGGACTTGTGTGATTGTTATGAATATCAAGGATTGGTTTAAATATGAAAACAACATCATCTAAATCATTTCCAAGCAGAATCAAATAAAGAGAAATTCAAAAATAAGATATACAAGAAAATGGTCACTTTTGCCAATCTTGCTCACTAGACCACTTTGAGTGTTTCTAGTCCAAGATTTCTAATAGAAACAAATCCAATTCTTTTCACCCCTTGCTAGACCAAGTAAAAGTGAACACAAGCCCACCTTGCAAACCCACAGAAACATTTTGCAAACCTATGCCAAGGACAATTCAAAATTGAATCTAGTTCATATGGTAAGATCACCATTTCTCAAAACCCAGCCAAACCAGTTCACCTTGACAAATCCAAGCAACCAGAGACTACCTAGTATGTGCCCAGTACACTCACCAAATTTCATCCAAAAATTCAAATATAAATCTCTTGCGGCCATTTCATCAAACACCTTCTGAGCACAAATCAAATAAAACAACAAACACTATTGTGAGCAGTGTTCTTGCCAAACTTGTTCCCTCTCCAGCCCTCACCCCACTCCCAGTAGGTCATAAACCTTGTCTAAGAAGCTCTAGCCCACTGTGTACACGACCATGCCATCAATGGCCACCATGGCTGGGCACACTTGCCACTCCCACCGTCGACAACAAGCTACAAGCGTAGCCAGCCTCGCCAACCTTGTCTACCATGCCGCCTGTGCCTCATTGCCCCCTCTAGACCAGCCCTAGCTCAAACACAGAGAGAGGAACCGCCGAAAACATCGTGGCCACGCCGCTGTCGACCATTCTGATGTGCACCACAGTGCACGCCCCGTTCCCACTCAACCCGACCACCTCGAGCCCTCGCCGCCCGTCAGCACGATCACCACCGTCCCAGGAGACCACCAGACATGCTCGTTTCCTCGACAGTGCCCCGTAGCCGCCGCACGCCACGAAGTTTGCCATCGGTACCACGCAGAGCACCGCTTGTTCCCTACCAAAACCCCACCGCCCCACACCTTGCCTTTAAGCTAGCAATGATCGCCAGGAGACTACGCACTGTCCCCTAGCCTCAGCCACGCTGATAGCCGCATGTACCGTCGCCTCCGACGACCTCTGCCCATGATGTGCTGCCCCTCTCGCTCTCCTATAAAAGGAGGCCTCCCCAGCTCGATTTCTCCACACCATCTCACTCCCCACCTCTCACTGATCCTTCCCACTTCTTCACGGAGCAAGGCGAGCTCTCTCTCGCCGGAATTTGGCCGGAGCCTGCCGCTACTGGAGGAGAAGGGCGCCGTCAATTGCGACCACCCCAGGAGACGCCGCCAGTACCAGGAGAACCGCCGTCGTCGACAACCTCATCCACCCTACCCTCGCCTGAGCCCCGGTGAGCCTCCCCTAACCCCCACTGGCCGCGTTAGGGTTAGTTCCTCGCCCGAGTAGCTTGTCGTCGACGACGACCCTCAGCCGTTAGATTGGAATTAGATCGTAAGGCTCAGATTCATAGATACCGTTTCGTTAGTTAGTTCTGCTGACTAGTGGACCCCATCTGTCAGCATTCCGCACGCGCACTGTGCACAGTGGGTCGGCCCAGTAACTCTCCCGCGCAACCCAGTTAGTTCAAATTAGATTTTTCCATTTAGTTTCAAACCTAGTTCTGTCTGTTGATTCAAAAATCAATTCAGAGAGATTCACTGAACCAAATTGCATGAAACCAATTTTGTTAGAAAGGTATTGAAATTATTAATTCAAGCCCGTTGGATTCAAACTATTTGAATTATAGATCACCTATAGTAAAAATAACAAGGTAGAGACTTTTCTGCATTCAAACATTTTTCAAAATTCAACCATAACTGCTTTTGAGTTGATTCCAACTCTAAAAAATCACATTTGACAAGACCTTTCTGAATATATAAAAATATCTAGGTTTACTTGCAGTAATATTGGACAAGTAATAAAAGAATGCCCCATAGGCATTTCTAGTCACTTTAGTTAATTAAAATAATAAGGTTAAACATTATTAAATTGTGACACCACTTTAAATCACATTCCCAAGTACTAAAATATGTGGTGATGACATGTGTCAACATGATCCCATATTTTAATTAGAGAATATTAAATCTTAAGTAGTTTTTCAATGAGTAGAAATTACTTCTCTAAAATAAAATGAATAAGACTATTGCTTTAATCCTTGTGATGATTGTGATGATGCTAGATCATCTAGTGTAAACCTTTGTGTGCTAAATAGAAGTAGTTAAGTATTGTTTGTTGATTGTGTACTTATTATTTATTTATAGATGCTAGTACCGACCAAGGATACGAAGAGGAAGGAGACTACTACGAAGAGGAAGCTGAGGAGAACTTCAACCACTGCACTGCACAAGGAAAGCTAAGCTAAAACCATGCAAGTCTTACTTGGAAGCCTAAAACCACTAGTTAACCTATGCAAGATGCATTAGGCATATTTGCTTATACCCCACATGATCATACCAAATCCCAGTTTTACTTGCAAGATTTACTCTCTTATTTCTTTATCAAAGCTTTTTATTTATGTTTACTTAGTGACTTGTAAATTTTGGAAAGATATTAGTGGTAGCATAAAGAGCATAAAACTTGGCCTAAGTTAGATAGAATTAGATGTCATCCTGAGGCATGAGATTAGATTTGATAGTCACACTTGATTAGCAACTTCATCAGTGATTATCCCCAACTTTAGTGGCTAGTGCTAAGCATAAAACTTGATTGCTTTAGATGGGAATACTTAGTGAAAAGTGTTATGAAAACCTTAGAATGATGAGTCATTCTAATGAGATGTTTTCACATGTGTTATGAACACCAGATGATTTTGATGATGAAAATGTTGAGGCATGAGTCTTAGCCCTTTTATAAAACTGATGGTTGTGTTCGGATGTGATACCATTCCAATTTTATCATACAACCACAATACCCAAAATTGGGTAGGGCTTGACTAGAAGTTTAGATATCTTTGTATGTGTTCCCTTTCAGCCGAGGTTTGAGCTGAGGCTACCTCGTGATGATTGACCACCTGTGTAGTTCCCAAGATGACAGATGGTCATGGTTGGGAGGCCAAACTCATAGGAGAGGTGCCTATACTAGGGTTTGTAATTGAAAGGTTAGGATTGATTATCCACATACTGAGTATGGTGAATCAGGATTGTTCCTGACGGATGTATCGAATATTGTGGTGAAAGTGTACCACCTCTGCAGAGTGTCAAACTATTCGAATAGCCGCGTCCGCGGTTATGGACAGTTGGAGTGGCCATATTGTTCTGTCGTTAGATGTTTTCAAAATGACTTGTGAAATGAATCATGACTTTGACTTGACCACAACAGGGTTGTGAACATGAAAACTAAGTTCCCACTTAGGTGCTATAAAACCTTAAACTAGTTTTCTTTACTTCTGAACTCAACTAGAGATAAACCTAGCTTTTTGCAAAACAACCTAGAGCTTAGTATTCCTACTTGACACCTCTTTACTTGTTAGTCTTAGTTTGCGACTACTTAAAGAGTACTCATGGCTTTGTCCCTGGCTATTCCCGTGGCCAGACTATGAGGAGGACTATCAGGATGTTGAACAGCAGGAAGTCTACGACAACTGGGATCATCTCCCATTGTCAGCATTGCTTGTGACCCTAAAGATGGAGCTTCTCCCATGCTACCGTTATTATATTATTCCGCTGCGTTGATTGTATTAAGACTGGATCATGAGATCCTTTATTTGTAAGACCTTTATTATGGTTTGTAATGGATGATGAACTATGGTACCAATTTGTTATGTCTCGCAAAAATGGTAATCCTGGGATTGCGATGTATGGCATAACAAGCATCTGGGATGAAAAATCCGGGTGTTGACATCACACAACTTGGTGTTCTCAGCAGAATTCATTTTTGCAAAGGTGGAGCAAACCAATAGCAGCAGCAACTAGAGTAGGAACTAATATTTTTGTGTTTTCGATAAGAAAAGGAAACCAAACGAAACTAATTTTTTTGGAGTTTTTGATAAAAAGAAGCAAGCAAAACAAGGCAAAAGAAACTAAGCAAAACAAAAACAAAGTAAAGAGAAAGGTTGTGAAGGACTCCCCTTGTGAAGTTGTCCTTAGCCTCCCCGGCAATGGCGCCAGAAAAAGGCTTGATGCGGCTCAGATCATTGTAGAGCTTCGTTGGGAAACCCCAAGAGGAAGGTATGATGAGTATAGCAGCAAGATTTTCCCTTAGTAAGAAACCAAGGTTATCGAACCAGTAGGAGGAAGGAAACGACTCAAAGGTGTTGCTAGCAACTTGGAAACTTTCACAACACAAACTCAAGACATTGCCCCAATGAACAGTGAGGTTGTCAATCTCACCGGTTTGCTGAAAACAAAGGATTAACCGTATGTGTGGAAGGTAATGGTGGCTTGCAGAAAGTAAACAGTAATAGTGGAAGATGTATCATTGGTAAAGATTGTTCTGGGGTCCATAGTTCACTAGAGGTGTTCTCCTTAAGATAAACAACATAACATGCTGGGTAAAAAATTACAGTGGGGCAATTGACAGGATAGAGCAAGGCATAATAATGCAATACTAGACACTCAAGATCCTATGAGATTTGTTTGGGCATTACAACAATATACATAGACCGCCATCAAACTGCATCTATGACTAGTAATCCACCTTCAGGATATCATCTGAACCCCCTCCAGTGTTAAGTTGCAAGCAACGGATAACTGCTTTAAGCAAGGTGTGTAAAGTAAACAATACACTTGTTCCATGAACAAGAGATTGTTGTTTTCTCCCTAGTAGCAACATCACATCTACAACCTTAGAGATTTTTGTCACTTCCCAAGATTCAATAGAGGCATGAACCCACTATCGAGCATAAATACTCCCTCTTGGAGTCACTAGCATCTACTTGGCCAAGATAGCTACTAAAAACGGAGAGCATGAAAGATCTCAAACAACATAGACATGATAGAATCAATAAGATAGAATCATTAACAAATCTGACATAGTAATCTCAATATCCATTGGATGACACAACATGCATGATTATAAATAGATGATCTTGATCATGAGCGGTGCTCACAAGATCTAAACATGGTAGCACAAAGGAGGAGAAACAACCATCTAGCTACTACATGGACCCATAGTCCAAGGTGGAACTACTCACACATCATTCCGGAGGCTCGCATGGTGATGAAGAAGGCCTCCGGGATGATATCCCCTCCGACAGGGTGCCGGGAAGAGCTTTAGATCCCCCCGATCTAGGGATGCTGGTGGCAGCGGCTATGGAATGTTTCGTGGAAGATTGATCGGGTACTTAGGGTTTAGCTATAGGGGGCTTCTTATAGGCGAAGAGGGAGGCCGAGGGGGTGCCCGAGGTGGTTGCACCCACCCCAGGCGTGGACCAGGCCTGGCCGCGCAGCCAAGGGGTGTGGCCCCCTCGAGGCCCTCCTCCGTCTCGTCTTCTATCTCCGTTTTCCCCACGGTAAAATATTTACTTTGGCTTTTGTCCCGTCCAATTCCAAGAATATTCATTTTTTGACCTTTTTGGAACCAAAAACAACAGAAAACATGCAATTAGCACTGTGGCATCTTGTTAATAGGTTAGTCCAAGAAAATGAATAAAAAAATCCTCAAAGTGTAGACAAGCAAAGCAAAGTAGATACTAAACAAGCATGGAACATCAAAAATTATAGATATGTTTACGACGTATCAACCACTTAAACTTGTGTTCTATCTCAAGAACACAAGAAGATGCCACATTAGATATTGCAAGATTATCACCAGATCAACCAACCATTCACCATAGCAACCCAATAAGAAACCGTACAAGATGGTCACCTAATGTAGGGGGAGGTTTAGGTGGACAGCAAGGGCACGCGGTAGCCTGGAGCAGCATCACCAGGAGGTGCAGGACAAGGACAAGGAGAGAAGCAGCCCCAGGAGGTGCAAGACAAGGCCAAGGAGATTAGCAGCACCGGGAGCTATAGGACAAGGCTAAGCATAAGCAACAAACAGGATCAACAATCATCAAAGTAGTAGGCAACAGCAGCACAAGGCTACAGCCACCACAATCTACTCCAGATCCTAGGGTAAACTCCAAAACCCTTTGATCCAACACTTCATCATGTACATAGTAGGGGTGTTTGAGAGATATTAGAGAAAACAGGCAGCCAAGTAATATATGTTCAAATCCACAACCTAGATCTCAGTTTATGCATCACTGACCTAAGCTGGTATTCTCTAGTTTTAAGACTAGATGCAAACAATTATATGAATGGTTTTCTATTGGGCACATCCCCATTTCTGGGTAGGTCCTCAATAATAGACAATCAGACAGCCACATATTCTTTGTAAAGCCAATATCTACAATATTTCATAGATCAGAAAATCTAATCATTTCCCTAAAAATCATTTAGGAATCATATACATATAAGTCATCTATCACAGGTTATATACAATCAGGTGAGGTAACCATAAAGAATGAATCATTGTGTATCTAGTCTAGAGACTAAGAAACATTGGTAAGATTTACCAAGCATAAACAGATAATACAATCAACAGGATATCAAAGATACCAAGCATCATTTAGTATAACCATACCACTTTTTATCACTGACAGGAGAAGCACCAAGGTCACAGGCAATAAGTGGCATACATATTAAAAAAATCAAGTAGTAATTCACCACCAGGGTCATAGTATGCACATATATCCACAAGATATTAACCACTAGCATTACTTTCAAACATCCATCAGAACAATTTTGGATTAATGACCAACTGCAGTGCTTTAATACTGAAGCATTTCAATCACAAACCAACTGTAGAGGTCCCAACCTGTTAAGGTAGAGATCCTTGTGTTTATAGTGCTATTCCCTGGATCGATCAGCTAGCACCGACAGTTTAAGATGTAATATCAAGAAACAAAGGTCATATTGCAACTTATAACCAGGAATAAAATAATTCATTACAACTTACATAGCTCGTAAGGCTATCTTATTACAAAGCAGCAGATATATCTAAAAGCATGGAGTCCTTCATCTTCATGTGCCACAGGCAATCATATTGGTTGTAGACTTGTAATCCCTACTCAACAAACTTCACTAACATCAAACAAACCTGCAACATAATAAGTTACAGCCACAAGGGTCAATACATTTGAATTGTATTTGCAAGTGATATCATATTGATATGGAGAATCTAACATCTACATGAATATATGGCTAAGTGGAGTTTTGGCTGGCCTTTGCATAAAACAAGTTTTCCCTATCCTTTGAAAATATTTTTTCTCTTTTTCAAAACACTTTAACAAACAATGGCACACTGGTTACACACCAGGTGCTTCCCTTGTTCACCCAACAAGTTTTAACTTAGAGAAATTGGGATGAGGAGATCCTTGATCATTTCAATGTCTTTGATGCTCAAAATGTCCATTACCGAGGATGCGGGTACGTAGGTAGGATTTACCCTCCCGAGAGGTGGTGCACTTTCCCCACAAGACTCGACATGCATCAAGACGAGACATTTCAGAAACAATCCCTCAGATCAGCACAGACGCGTTCCATCCTATCATCACTACCACCAACTGTCTGTCCGTCTAAGTTCTTGCAACCTAGTTGGTCAAGGCAGAGCCCATATGCCATGTGATTGCACTGGAAGCTTCTCAACACTAAACATATCAAATCTCTTTGTTCCTGGGTGGCCATCCACAAGTGATATACACCAGGGTAAACCATAGAAATGGGCCCTGAGTAACCACTCCACACAAACCAATATTCCCATTCCACCCAGGTGATTCATTCACAAGTTGTTTTCTTAGTCAAAAACATAGTCATATACTTTGCATAATACCATAACATGAATATTCCACCCTTGAATTCTAATAGCTAGGCTAAGCATACTAGCATAACTTGTCTCTTGACTTAGGAAGATTCCTACCAAGATACATTCTATAGGATCTACTAGCATTGCAATATATAAAAATAGTCCTATCATGGATACTACAAAAATATCACTAATGCAATATTGAAAAGATAGGACTTTTAATGACCAAAGTATCACTTGCCTTTTAGTAGAGAATCTAGGTACTCTCCTTGATCTTAGAATTGTCACAATCCTCAAGGTTCACTACATCACAATCAAGCAAAGCACACATTCAGAACTAGCACACAAACAAATAACAAACCAAAATAATAAAACAAAGAAATGCATGCAATCATACAAAAGGTCGTTTTATTAAAAAGTGTTTTCTAAAAAGGTTCTAAACATTTCAAAACACCTACTGGTCATTTATAAAAGTGGAAATTCCATTGGGACCAAGTTAGTGAAATTTGGTTTGTTTAAATCATTTTTGTTTTACTAAAAATGCTTTTATTCAAAGGAATAATTCCTAGTGTTAACATAAATTTTTTTTAATTCCAAATGTTAGTGTTTAGGGTCAGAGGGTTCAAAGCATAATCATTTGCAAAAGGTTTCACTCAAAAAATAATTTTTAGAACAATTTTTATATCCAAAATAGTCCTAAACAAGTTTCTGCATAAAAACCTAATTTTTCAGAAGCAAATGACTAAACTAGGGCAAGTATTCATTTTTATGAATCCATAACCACCAAATTTGCAATTTTTGGACAAATAGATCAAAAGTTATTGGTTTTACAAATTCAAACATCTAAAATCATTTTCTAGAATTTGGTCATAACTGAACTGGCCACGTGTCTTAATCTTACTGGCCGATACCGTTTCACGCGGATCAGCAACGTGAGCTGTTAGATCTAAGTGGGATCACACGGCATAGATCAAGCCGTACCCCTTCGATAAGTCATATAATCTACACCCTAGGATGTGCATCCGATGGACTACAGCGCTTTGGCCAAGATTGGGCGGCGCTACTGGCAATGCGCGGCGGTGGTGCATCGAGCGATGATGTTCCGGCGATGCTAGGGGGCGAGGGAGGGGGTACAGTGGCTTACCAGGTTCACGGGGTCATCGCGGTGCTCAAGGTGGTCGCAGGAGGGGCAGGGGCGCACGGGGTCATCGATAATCACTCGCCAGAGTTGCTTCTACCGTCGAATGTGCTCAGAGTTGATAGGGGAGAGTCTATAGGCCACGATCTAGTGAACGGTGAGGTTAAAAAGAAGCGTAAGATGATGGCAAGTAGGGCAACAAGGACCAAAGAGCGAGGCGCGCATGTAACTCACCAAATTTCATCACCGGAGTTGTGGCCGTCGTCGGGCGCTTGCAGGCGAGGTTGGTGCCGAGCGTCTGGTGCATGAGAAAGCAAGTGGTTGGTGTCAGCAGACGCGCATGGTTATGGTGAGTAAGATAGTTTGAACCAAAGTCAGAGGGGGATGCGGTGCTCACCGGGATAGTTCGACAGAGCTCGTCAGTACTGCGGCGGTGCAGGCAAAAATCATAGCAGCCTGGCGGCTCTCGGGGTACGGCGTCTAAGGGGAAAAGGAGAGGAGGGAGAGAGGATTAAGTGAGCGTGGTCGTGGGAAAAAATAATGCACCAATTAAGCGAATTAACGCGATTGAATTTTAACCAAAAATGGCGAGGAAGGGATCGCGGCGTGGTCGCTGGCTTGAAGACGATGCTGAGGTGGCTATGGGTCCAGGGCGTCAGTGGGGGTATGGGTGTGTGTGGGTGAGAGAATTCTCGCGGGGAGGGGAGAGTGGCCCGGGTGGGCTGTTGCTGGGCCTGGGGTATTGGGATGGCTAGGTAGGTTCTATTTTCTATTTTTTTCTTATTCTTTTTCCTTTTTATGTTTCTATTTTCTGTTTTTATTCGAATCAATTGTTTTAAACAACAATTTGAATTCAAATCTTTCCAAATCTTTTTATCAGATTTTACTCAAAATATGTGTTGATTTAATTAGTCCACTTTGGAATAATCCAAATATTTTTCTTGTAATTTAATATTTATTTAAGTGAGCCAATTTGTCTTTATTTAAATAAAATTGAATATGGTTCAAAAACCCAAATAATTTTATTTAAATAACCTTTTATTCTTTTATTTTATTTGAATTACTTTTATTCCATTTTATTAGGGATTTGGCCAATGGTTTAAATTGTCTTTTATATAATTCTTATTTATTTACCTCTTTCTTTATCTTATAAAATCCATATCTTTTTATTTATAGTTCCAAAATTGGTGATTCCACTTTGTATAATTTTATTTAATATTTATTTATACTTTTAAATCCTTTTAGGATTACTTTGCTCATAATTTGGTGTTGATTTTATCTAGGAGCTATATTAGCCTTGGAAATACTTTCTTTTATCTTATAAAAATCATAAGTTCTTATCCATGGCTTCAAATGGAGTGAAATTAATTCCCATGGTTTTATAAACATCAAGTCTTTGTTGCTAAATTTTTATATGGAACAAAGCCACAGTCTTGGAGTGATCTTGAAGATGATTTCTTTCATTAGGGTTTAGGTTTTTGGTTTAACCTTTATAAGTGTTCAATTTAAGATACATTCCAAGCATGAATGCATTTGATTTGTTACCAAATTTGTTTGTTGCTTTTTCATTCAAATTTTGTTCAAGTAAGGTTTTGATGTTTCCATTTAGAAGAAAAAGTTTATTTTCCCTCTAAATTACAACATTTGTTTCTTTTGTTTGATTATTTTTCACATTTCAAAATTTGCAAAATTTTGGTATGTGACAGACTATCACCCTTAAAAGGAATCTCGTCCCGAGATTCGGGAAGGCTAGAAACAATAAGTTGGTTTCTGGACAACTAGGGTACTACCACCCTTAAAAGGATTTTAACTAGATTGCATCTTGGCTTACTTGGTATCTTGATGTAACTTCTCTAGACATTTGATTGCATAGTGTCCTTTGTTACCACATTTGAAACATGTGACAATGTTGATGTCTCTCACAGGTTTAGTTGTCTTGTTCTTCTCCTCTTCTGGACAATGTGATGCATAATGGCCTAGTTCTTTGCATTTGTGGCACATCACCTGGCTAATATCCATGTTTATCTTTGGTATCACTATATCTTGTCTGTTTCCTTGGCTCTTCTTCTTTGTGGGTCTCTCCAAAGCTAGGAGGGCTCTTAGTTCATGTTCTTCATACTTCACCACAAATGTAGGAAAACTTCCTCGGTTCTTAGAACGGTTCCTAGGATAACGTCCATGTTTTCTCTTTTGTCCACCATAGTGGGTTACAATGTATGGAGGTGCATACTGAGATTTGACTTTGTCTTCATCCTTCTTGGTAGAAGTTGTACCTTCATGAATGTTTCCAAAGACTTGATGTTTTACATCCTTAGCTTGATGTTTCATCTGTTGAACTATAGGGTAGATGTGGCATTGAACAGGGACATGATCATTTCCTTCACACAGGAAACAAGAAACTTGAGATGTGGGGCATTGTTTAGCTGGATTTTTCTCTTCACAATTAGGGCATTGGTCAATGTGCTCTTTATAAGTGTGTCCTATGTCCCCATAGATTTTGCAGACTTGAGTTCCTTCTATAATATCGTCCTTGATATCATTGTTGTCACAATCACTTTGTGAAGGGTTGCTTCTCATGTTGATCATCTGATTGGTCATCCTTTGCAAAAATTGAGATTGGGATTCCAAGAAATTTAGCATGGTAGGTCTAACTCAATGTTGTTGGCTAAAAACTGAGTTGTCACTTGATTCAACTGGGCTTGGGTTGCTAGGAGTTGTTCTGTCATGTGCATCTCTAGTTTGTTGTTATCATCCTTGTTGTTGGAGTTGTGGTCTCTTGGAGAAGTCATCTGCTTGGGTTGGATTGGGATTAGATTAGGTAAAAGATTTCTAGAGGAAGATTTCTACTCACACACAACAAATTACACAAAGCAATGTGCAAGCAATCACAATCATGCATTCCACTCAAACAACAATATTCAAGCATATTTTAGGCAACAAAATATTTTTGATACACCACATAAGTTGGTGTGATCAATAAATCGATTTAAACTAAACACTAGTGTGGTGGTCCAACTATGGTTATCACTTGAGATCATTCCATTCTTCTTAGTTGATACATCAGGAACAAGATCATGGTATCCTTGGAAGAAATTCTTGCATCTTGGTCACAAGGTTCAAAGGTGATGATGGTTCCTCCTAAGTTGTTTTTTCCTTAGTCTCCAACTCTTGAGTATTATTCTTATCTCACTTGAAGTCCTTAGTGATGTCCAAGTTGAAGTCCTTGGTGAAATTGAAGTTGAAGTCATTGGTGACACTACTAGGAAAACCTTCATCAGTGGCGCATCCATTTTGGCCTTCTATGGCGCATATCAGGTGCTCCACTGTTAAGTCTCCACTAATGAAAACTTCTATGGTGCATTTCGAAATGCGCCACAGAGGTCATGATACTTCTGTGGCACATTCTTCTAGATGCACCACAGGACAGTGTTCAGTGGCGCATTGTGGAAAATGCGCCACTGAAGTGCTATGCGCCACAGAACATCAAAACAGATGCGCCACTGGTGTGTATATCAGGTATTAACAAAAATCAGTACTGGTCCATAATCAGTGTGGTTGTACAGGTGTTATACAATATTATACAAGTATTATACACATAGCAGTAGAAACAGTATATTTCGCTTAGTATATGAAAACAAGCATAATACAAACACGAATATAGTGCCATCACACTACTTAGAGCCCAATCGAGGTAGACAAGTGGTCATCACATTACAATACAAGTAAAAGGTGGAGAATATTTGTAAGGCCCCACCTTTATAAGGTAAAGGTCCCTGTGAATGCAATGCTAGTCCCTAGATCAAATGCTAGCATCCACAGTTTAAGATGAAGTACACAAATACAAAGGTCTTTATTACATCGTCATCCATAGATAAACATAGTCTTTTACAACTCCATAGCCAAAGGCTAGTACAAGAGTTCATAACATAAGTAAAATAAAGAAAGTCTTCATCTTCATGTGCCACGGGCAAGCATGTTGAGTGTAGACTCATAACCCTAATCCTCATTAGAGTAACCTGCAACATCATAAGTTACAGCCAAAGTGGGTCAATACATTTGGAATTGTATTGGCAAGTGATACCATAGTAGAAAAGAAGTATCTAATATCTATATGAATTTGGCTAAGTGTAGCTTAGGCTTGCTTTGCTCAAAATAGGTTTTTCCTATCAATTGAAAACACTAAGTTTTTGTTTGACAAAAACTCCCAAGGAACAACCAATAGACATTGGTGAACCTTTACCCTTGTTCAACCACAAGTATTTAACTTATAAATTGGGATGAGGAGATCCTTGTTAGCTTCAATGTCTTGATGCTCAAATTGTCCGTTGCCGGGGACACGGCTAAGTACTTAGGTTTTTCCTTCTCGAGAGGTGGTGCACTTTCCCCAAAAGACTCGACATGCATCGAGACAAGATCTTTCAAAAGCCTTCCCTTAGACCAAATGGACACGTTCCATCTTATCACCCTACCACCTTTTGTCCATCTGGCTAAGTTATTGCAACCTATATGATCAAGGCAGAGCCCATATTGCCATGTGGCTGCACTAGAAGCTTCTAAACACTAAGTATCTCAAATCCCTTTGTTCCTGGGTGGATTTCCACAAGTTTGAGTTTTAGTTTGAGTTTTGATTTGGTTTTAGTTTGAGTTCTGATAAATAAACCAAGCCTCATATGATAAATAAACCATAGGCACAAAATTGGTTTTAGTTTGAGTTTTGATTTGAAAAAATTTGTGCAAGCTAAAAATGCCATGAATGTATGAATGAAGTGCAAGTTTTTGCAAATCATGATTTTTGGGATGTTACAAATCTAACCCCCTTAAGATGAATCTCGCCCTCGAGATTCGGATTGGCTAGCAAATAGGTGTGGGTGGTCTTTCCGAAGATCATCTTCTCTTTCCCAAGTTGCTTACTCTTCGGAATGATGATTGCACTGAACTTTGCAGAACTTGATAGTTTTGGTACGAGTAACTCTTTTTACAGTCTCAAGAATCTTGATAGGTTTCTCCTCATAGGTGAGATCACTCTCCAACTGAACCTCTTCCAAATGTATAGTATCCTTCAAAGAAGTTTCTTCCATATCCGGATGACATTTCTTCAACTGACTCACGTGAAACACATTGTGAACTGCAGACAGTGATTCAGGCAATTCAATCTCATAAGCCACTTCTCCTTTGCGGCTCAAAATCTTGAATGGTCCAACATATCTTGGTGCCAATTTTACTTTGACTCCAAATCTCTTCACGCCACGAAATGGTGAGACTCTGAGATAAGCTCTATCACCCACCTCATAGGTGACTTATCTATGCTCTGGATATGCGTAGCTCTTCTACCTGGACTGTGCTATCTTCAATATGTCCTTTACCAATTTGACTTTCTCTTCAGCTTCCTTGATTAGTTCGGGTCTGAACAAATTTCTTTCTCCCACACCACTCCATAGTAATGGCGTAGTACACTTTCTTCCGTAGAGAAATTCAAACTCTGGCATCTCAATACTGGTTTGATAGTTGTTATTGTAAGAAAATTTTGCGTAAGGCAGACTTTCATCCCAACTAGCACCATAGTCTAGGGCACAAGCCCTCAGCATATCCTCCAAAATCTGATTGGTCCTTTCTGTCTATCCATCAGTCTGGGGGTGAAAAGCTATGCTGAACTCTAACCTTGTTCCTAGTGACTCATGCAATTGTCGCCAAAAATGCGAGGTGAATTGAGTTCCTCTATAAGACACAATACTCTTAGGTACTCCATGCAGACATATAATCATGTTCATATAGATGTTGGCTAACATAGCACTTGTATATGTAGTCTTTACGGGTATGAAATGAGCCACCTTAGTTAGACGATCTACAACCACCCAAATGGAATCATATCCATATTTAGTCCTTGGCAGTCCGGTGATGAAATCCATACCAATCTTATCCCACTTCCAATCAGGAATGGGTAGTGGTTGTAATAACCCTGCTGGTTTCCGATGTTCTGCCTTCACTCGGCTACACACATCACACAAGGCAATATGTTCTGAAATATCTTTCTTGAGATTATTCCACCAGAATCTTTGCTTCACATCCATGTACATTGGTGTTACCCGGATGAATGGAATATGGTGAGTTGTGTGCTTCTTGCAGAATCAGTTTCCGAAGCTCCTGATCTTGCGGAATACAGATACATTTCCCATACCATAAAGTACCCTGTTCGTCTTCATGGAAACCTTTAGCTTTCCCTTTGCAAATTTTTCCTTTAATCTCTTCAATTTCCTTGTC
Organism: Avena insularis; assembly: GCA_023614405.1. Lineage (NCBI taxonomy): Eukaryota > Viridiplantae > Streptophyta > Magnoliopsida > Poales > Poaceae > Avena > Avena insularis. The sequence continues at coordinate 241,433,939 of CM042689.1, read as the reverse complement.
CAACTTTTGGGCTTCTTTGATCTTGTCCAACAATGTGGGTTGAACATCCAATGTCATGAGATGTCCTTCAGGTACTATCTCTAATCTGAGATCTTTGAATTGGGCACACAGATCATCTGGCAATTCTCCTTTACTAAGGCCATTCACATAAACCTTACGGCTTAAAGCATCCGCTAAAACATTTGCTTTACTGGGATGGTATTGCAAACTCAAGTCATAGTCCTTGATAAGTTCTAGCCATCTTCTTTGGCTCATATTGATTTCCTTCTAAGTGAAGATATATTTCAGACTCTTGTGATCTGTGAACACTTCACAACGCTTTCCCAAGAGATAATGTCTCCATGTTTTGAGTGCATGGACACCAGAATCTAACTCTAAATCATGAGTAGGATAGTTCACTTCATGAGTTTTGAGTTGTCTTGAGGCATAAGCCACAACTTTCCTCTCTTGCATCAAAACTCCACCTAATCCTTGGTGAGATGCGTCACAGTAAACTTGGAAATCCTTCTCCAAATCTGGCAGACACAAAACTGGTGCTGTCACTGGTCTCCTCTTCAATTCTTGGAAACTGAGTTCACATCCTTCAGTCCAGTCAAATTTCTTTTCTTTCTTGAGTAACGCAGTCATTGGTTTAGCTACCTTTGAGAAATTCTCAATGAATCTTCTATAGTATCTTGCCAAGCCAAGGAAACTACGAACTTCTTTCACTGACTTGGGAGATTCCCACTCAGTCAGTACTGACACCTTTGCAGGATCGACAACTATACCATCTCCCGACACAATATGTCCAAGATATCCAACTTCATTCAGCTAGAATTCACACTTACTCAACTTGCCATATAGTTTGTGGTCCCTGAGCTTCTCAAGTATCAAACGCAAATGATCTTCATGTTCTTCTTTGCTTTTGGAATATATCAAAATGTCATCAATGAATACGACAACAAACTTGTCAAGAAATTCCATGAACACCTTGTTCATCATATTCATGAAATAGGCTGGTGCATTTGTCAAACCAAACGACATCACGGTGTACTCATACAAACCATACCAAGTCATGAAATCAGTCTTAGGTATGTCTTGCTCTCTAATCTTAAGCTGAAAATAGCCTGATCGGAGATCGATCTTTGAGAACACACGGGCTCCTTCTAGCTGATCAAACAGATCGTTGATTCTAGGCAAAGGATATTTGTTCTTGATAGTCACTTCATTGAGTGAACGGTAATCTATGCATAACCTTTGGCTTCTATCCTTCTTCTCAACAAACAGAACTGGTGCACCCCAAGATGAAGAACTTGGTTGAATATATCCCTTCTGCAATTGTTCTTCAAGTTGTTTCTTGAGTTTTTCAACTCATCCACTGACATCTTGTAGGGTCTCTTTTCTATTGGTCCTGATCCTGGCAGTAAGTCAATCAGAAACTCTACATCTCTATCTAGTGGCATTCCAGGCAATTCCTCCGGAAACACATCTGGATACTCTCTCACAATTAGCACACTGTCTATACTAACCCCCTTAAGAGAATTTAGCTTACTCCCATTAGATTCAAAGTTAGACTTGAACCTAATTCGTTTCTTATCCGGGGTTGTGAGTGTGACAGTACGATTGGCACAATCTAGTACTCCTTCATACTAAGTCATCCAATCCATTCCCAAAATTACATCCAATCCTTGGGAATCTAGGATTAGCAAACTAACCAAAAACTTATACTTTCCAAATTCTGTCACTAGATCATGGCATCCAAAATTCACTATCATCTCTCCTCTAGGAGAGCTTACTTTTATGGGACACCCAATAGTTTCAGTTGGAAGTCCATTTTTATCAACAAATTCTCTTGGTATGAATGAATGTGATGCGCCATTATCAAAAAGAACAAGTGCTGGAAAAGAATTAAGCTTGAACTTAACAGCCACAGCATCAGACTCTTCATATATTTCTTCCACATTGATGTGGTTTACTTGTCCCTTCTGGAAAGGGTTGGGCTTGTTGGCTCCTTCAACTTTATTTTCTGGGAATTCATTTGCATAGTGCCCCATCTTCTTACATTTGAAACACTCAACCTGACTGAGGTCTTTCTTTGCAGGCTAACTTCCATTACCACTACTACTGTGGTGGCTCCTGTGTCCACTCTTGTGGTTCTTATACTTGTCATTGTCATGACTGTGATGATTCTTGTTGTCATGGTGACGGTTGTGGTTGTGGTGGTTGTTGTACTTCCCATGTTTGTGGAATCCATAACCTCCACTATCATCATTATGGGAACGCTTGTGAGATGATCCTGAGCTGTTCTTATCAAAGTTATGCCTCCTCTTCCTGCCCTCAACCTGTTTCATCTTGTTTTCCAAGATGGTGGCCTTGTCACAGAGTGATTGATATGTTGGGACATAGGCAATAGATAGCTGGAGGTTCAATTCATCATTCAATCCTTCAAGGAACTTGTCCTTCCTCTTAGCATCAGTATCAACTTCATCCGGTGCGTAGCACGCCAGATTGTTGAATTCCTCTATGTACTCAGTCACGCTGCGATGATGCTGTTTCAGATTGTGGAACTCTTTCTTCTTTAAGTTCATCACTCCTGTTGAGATGTGGGCAGCGCGGAAACCATCCTCAAAGATAGCCCATGTCACATCCTCAAGGGGAGTGGTGATCTGAAAGTTATCCCACCAGGTTGCTGCTGGTCCTTCGAGCAGATGTGCTGCGAATCTGACATTTTCCTCGTCGGTGCAGCCAACAGTGACTAAGTCCTTGTTCACAGAACGTAACCAGTCGTTGGCTACTAGTGGATCAGTTGTTCCTGAGAACTTGGCTGGCCTCAACCTCACAAATCTGGTAAGCATGTCAAATGCTGGTGGATTGTTGAGATTGTTGTTGTTATTGTTGTTGTTCTAATTCTGATTTTTGTTCATGATGAACTGAGTCATCATCTGCATCAGTTGAGCTTGAGTTGTCATCAACTGCTGCATCTCGGGGGTGACGTTATTGTTGTTGTTTGGGTTGGGGTTGGCACGACGGGGAGGCATCTGTGGTTTCAAAAGGATAAGGAATGAGATATAACCCATAGATGCTTAACATGCACATTACATCACAAAACAACCATCCCAATAATCAAGCTCAAAAACATAGAGTTTGAACAAAGTAAACAACAAGTTTTTGGAAAAAAGTAAACACACCATAACAAGCCATCCACATGTTAGATGGTCATTGCGACTCAATCAATAAAGTATGATAGATAAAAGATCGTCAAGTAGTCTACACTACTTCTCCATGTGAACCTCCACGTCCACAAGTGTCAGTCCGGCTGTCTCCATGGCTGTCTTGTACTCCTCAACACTAGTGGTCAAGGCCTCGACTCTCGCACGGAGAGCTCTCTTCTGTGAGCGCAGCCTCTCAATCACTCCCTGCTGGGTCTCGAGATCGAAGTCCTTGGCCTCTATCTCGGCCTTCATGTCCTTGATCTTGTCTTGAACCCTCTTCTCCTGATTCTTGAACTTCTTGTCCTGGCTCTCGAATCTAGCCTCCATCTCCTTGACGATCTCGTCTTGCTCCGCGAAGAGCTTATCCTTCTCCCTCAACTGAACCTGAATCTCGTCATTACTATGCATGATGTTGGTCCTATTCGTGTCGAGGTGTCTAATAAGGCCCTCGAGGTCCCGGAGGTACAGACGAACTGGCTCAATCATCTCTCTAGTAGCACCCTCATACACCAATGCCTCTCCCTCCTCGTCACGTCTCCCGAACGGGTGGAAGTAGAGGCCTCTAAGCTCGGTGGAGTGGCGTCCGCAGAGGCGTCCAAGTAGCTCCTGCATGACTACATCTAGACCCTTATCCTTGTCATCGTGCATCAGCTTGAATGAAATCTCCTCCGTGAGTGGCTCCGGATATCGTCCTGGCTGTGTGACTCTAAAGCCCCAAAGGTCCTTCCTCTCAAACTTGGTGAGATGAAGTGCCTTGATACTAGGATGTCGGAGGTTAAGCACACTAGTAAACTGCACGATGCGTGAACCAAAACGAGTTCCATTGAACTCCTCGGCAGTGCTTATCACAAAGCTAGGCATCTATTGTAAGATAGAGAAGTATTATATCAACACAAGTAAGACAAAAACAAGACAGTAAAAATGAAAGCAAAAGCATACATCATCCATAAAACATACAAGTCATGGCATACCAAGTCTACCACAATCACTAAGGTTCAACATAACTTAGATAATTTTTTGTGAAAATACGACAATTGTGGTGGTCCAACTAGCGGAGTACGTTACAATTTTCACTCATATGCTAAGTCTATGATATCTTCTCTTAGACGTTTTATGGCGGTCTCTAAGTCTTGGGTATATTTCTTCTCTTCCTCAAGATCATTTTTGGTGTTGATCATTCTACACTTGAGTCTTTCACCAAGCTCCTTGATAGCATTCCAAGCTGCATTTCTTGTAGAGTCAAAGAATGTTGTATGCATTTCTGAGTTGGTGCCCATGTAGAATCCCGACTCTTTGTGGTTGTCTCCCTTGCTTTTGTACAAGTGAAGTTGCACCCACCAATATTCTTCTCCTTCATCCATTACTGGAAATCCTTTGTACACGGCCTCACCATGTATCCCCAAGCTAACCATAAGGGTTTTGAGTGCTTTGGAAAACTCTGTCTCACATTCGAAAGTCATGGTCATGAGTGGTCCCTTCTTGACGTCTTTTTTGATGGTGGCCATCTACAAATTGGGATGAGAAAGTAGATTAGAAAGGTTTACAAGAAGAAAAAGACAAGTGTGGAATTTGCAAAGAGTTGCATTTTTCCTTAGTGGTTTTCTTAGTATAATCCATCCTAGGGTCATAATCCTACAGGAAACACAGTGCTTTGATACCATCTGTAAGACCCCACCTTTATAAGGTAAAGGTCCCTGTGATTGCAATGCTAGTCCCTGGATCAAATGCTAACATCCACAGTTTAAGATGAAGTACACAGATACAAATGTCTTTATTACATCGTCATTCCAGAGATAAACATAGTCTTTTACAACTCATAGCCAAAGGCTAGTACAAGAGTTCATAACATAAGTAAAATAAATTAAAGTCTTCATCTTCATGTGCCACAGGCAAGCATGTTGAGTGTAGACTCATAACCCTAATCCTCATCAGAGTAACCTGCAACATCATAAGTTACAGCCACAATGGGTCAATACATTTGGAATTGTATTGGCAAGTGATACCATAGTAGAATATAAGTATCTAATATCTATATGAATTTGGCTAAGTGTAGCTTAGGCTTGCTTTGCTCAAAATGGGTTTTTCCTATCAGTTGAAAACACTAAGTTTTTGTTTGACAAAAACTCCCAAGGAACTACCAATATAAATTGGTGAAACTTTACCCTTGTTCAACCACAAGTTTTTAACTTAGAAATTGGGATGAGGAGATCCTTGATAGCTTCAATGTCTTGATGCTCAAATTGTCCGTTGTCGGGGACACGACTAAGTACTTAGATTTTCCTTCTCAAGAGGTCGTGCACTTTCCCTAAAAGACTCGACATGCATCGAGACAAGATCTTCAGAAGCCTTCCCTTAGACCAAATGGATGCGTTCCATCCTATCACCCTACCACCTTCTGTCCATCTGGCTAAGTTATTGCAACCTATATGATCAAGGCAGAGCCCATATTGCCATGTGGCTGCACTAGAAGCTTATAAACACTAAGTATCTCAAATCCCTTTGTCCCTGGGTGGCTTTCCACAAGTGTGATACACAAGGTAGACCATAGATATGGGCATGTGTGCACTCAACATAACCCAATCATACCATTCCACCCAGGTAATTCCTTCACTGTAGAGGTCCCAACCTTTAATAAGGTAGAGATCCCTGTGTTTACAATGCTAGTCCCTGGATCAATAGCTAGCATCCACAGTTAAGATGTAACATCAAGAAACAAAGGTCATAATACAACTTCATAACCAGGAATGAAATAATTCATTACATATTACATAGCTCATTTGGCTATCTCATTACAATGCAGCAGAAAATAACTATAGCATGGAGTCCTTCATCTTCAAAGTGCCACAGGCAATCATGTTGGTTGTAGACTTGTAATCCTAATCAATACACTTCACTAACATCAAACAAACCTGCAACATAATAAGTTACATCCACGAGGGTCAATACATTTGAATTGTATTGGCAAGTGATACTTTGGTAGAATAGTGGTATCTATCATCTATATGCATTTGGCTAAGTGGAGCTTAGGCTTGCTTTGCTCAAAATAGTTTTTCCTTATCATTTGAAAATGCTAAGTTTTTGTTTGTCAAAATCACCCAAGGCATCTCCCAATAGAAATTGGTGATCCTTTAACCCTTGTTCAACCACAAGTTTTTAACTTAGAAAATTGGGATGAGGAGATTATTGATAGCTTCCATGTCTTGATGCTCAAATTGTCCATTGCCCGGGGCACGGCTAAGTACTTAGATTTTACACTCTACAGAGGTGGTGCACTTTCCCCACAAGACTCGACATGCATAGAGACAAGATCTTTCAGAAGCCTTCCCTTAGACCAGAATGGACGCTCTCCAACCTATCATCCCCTACCACCAACTGTCCATTTGGCTAAGTTATTGCAACCTATATGATCCAGGCAGAGCCCATAATGCTAAGTGGTTGCACTAGAAGTTTCTTAACATTTGTCATCTCAAATCCCTTTGTTCCTGGGTGGCATTACACAAGTGAGATACACAAGTTAAACCATAGAAATGGGCCTTGTGTAACCACTCAACAAAAATCCTTCCAAGCAATACCATTCCACCCAGGTGATTCATTCACTTAGTTGTTTTATTAAACAAAACACAAGTCCTTGAATTAGAATATTCCATAGCATGAATGTAATCCACCCTTGTTTTCTACTACCTAGGTTAAGAATGATAGTATTAGGAATATTAACTTAGGAAAATTCTACTAAGGTTTCATCTACTAGGATTTCCCATGGCATAGTTTACACTTAGCAAAAAATTCCATGCAAGTCCTACTTAGAAATATCACTAGTGCATAGTGAAAACAATGGGACAAAAGTATGAAGCACCACTTGCCTTTTTGGTAGAGATTATAGGTTCACTCCTTGATCTTGCAATAGTCACACTCCTCAAATTTCACTACAATTCAATCAAGGCACAAATTCAATCTACCATTCAAGCAATTCATCACATAGAATAATAAAAACAAAGCAATGCATGCAAGCATGCCAAAGATTGTTTTATTTGGAAAAGTTGTTTATAATAGGTTATAAACATTATAAAACACCTATTGGTCATTTATACAAGTGGCAAAACCATTGGACATCAAGTTAGTGGAAATGGCCATTTTAAATCATTTTTGTTTTGTTAGAAATGATTTAAATCAAAGATATACTTTCTAGTGTTTGACAAATATATATTTTCAAACACAAATGTTGGTGTTTTATGGTCAAGTGTTTATTATTAAAACCATTTGCAAAAGTTTTTATGTATAAACCATTTTTATACCAAAGCAATATTTTATTTCCTTAGAAATGTCTTTAAACAAAGTAATAATTTTATAGGGTTCACCAAATATATTTTTAAATCTTAAAACTTGGTGTTTAGGATCAGAGAGTTTAAATCAAATCATTTTCCAAAGGTTTTACTCAAAATGCATTTTTAAACCATATTCAATATTTTTATTTATCTAGAAATGCTTTTAAACAAAGATTTATTCCTTAGCATCACAAAATACACTTTTGAATCTACAAGTTGGTTTCTATGGTCAGTAGGTTCAAAACAATCCATCTATCAAAGATTTTATCACCAAAATAATTTTAGAATGAATTTTATATTCAAAATATGCCTCACAAGTTTCTGCAAAAACAACTATGCTTACAGAAGCAATTTACTAAACAAAGTACATGGTTGGATAGAATTTGTTTTGCTGATTCCATTGATATGAAATTTGCAAAATTTGGACGTGTAGATTTAAAGTTATGCAATTTACAAATTCACACATCTAATAGAAAAGTTACTGGTTTTAAAACAAAACTCTGGCCACGCGTCATGTTTTCATTGGCTCATACCGGTTCGTGTGGATCGTGCAACGTGGGGCGTTGGATTTAAAAAAGATCATGCAACACATGATCAATCATACCCCTTCGGGTTATGTTCTATCGTAGCCACGCAATCAAAATCCTACAGCCTAAATCGAATGACCAGGAACGGGCGGCACTGGCGGCGGTGGTTGGCGGCGGCACGGTCAGACGGTGGAGTTTCCGGTGATTCATGAAGAAAGAGAGACAGGGGGAAGGCTCACCGAGGCTGCCGTGAAGTGTTGAAGCTCAAGGTGGTCTTCATTGGCGAAGGGGCATTCGGGGACGTCGTGGATTGCTCGTTGGAGTTGTCCACTGGCTCGGGCTCGCACGATTGTCGTCGTGGATGAGGCTACAAGGCACGGGAGAGCGAAGCAGAGGGTCTGTTATATGCACGAGAGAGAGGAGGAGAGCGTAGGAGTATCATCCAGAGATGGAGGGGAGGACGTGGCTTACAGGGAGGCGTCGCCGGAGTCGAAGCAGACGGCGGTGGCGAGCTGGCGTTGAGGTTGCCGATGCTAGGGGGCTCGCGCGGCTGAGCTTGGGGTACTGGGAGATGCAGGAGATGCGGGGGAACATGCTCGTGTGCTCTAGGGCAGTGGGGTTGGCGATGTCTGGCCGGAATCAGCTGAGGGAGGTCGTCAGAGAAGAGAGGACGAGAGCGAGAATTTGCATAGTCTGGTGGCTCACTAGGTAGGGCGTGAGGGGGAAAACAGATAGGAGAATGGTGCGATTAAGGGGCGTGATCACAGCGAGTAATGATCGCGGCGTTAAGGATAATTTAATCAGTGGATTCAAACCAGAAACGGTGACGAGGTTTGGGGAAGAAAGAGTCCGCGGGTGGGGAAGATGGTCTGACTGGTGGGGTCTAGGCGTCAGCGAGTGAGGATGGTTGTGTGTGGGTCCTACTGTCAGCGAGAGCGCAGGTGTATTTCTGAGTATAAAAGAAATGTTTCGGGGAGGGAAGAAGTGGGCTGCTGCTAGGCTGGACTGGGCTAGGTTAGCTGGGCTGGCTCCTATTCATATTATTTTGTTCTATTTCATTTTTCTTTTTCCATTTTCATTTCTGTTTTGAATTTGTTTAAACATTTCAAACAACCATTTGAATTCAAAACCTTCCAAACTATTCAGTAAGTTTTTAATATGTTTTAAACATGTAGTTAAAGTCCTTTTTAGGAATAATTCTTTTATTTATTTATGGTTTATATTTTATTTAAATTAGGCACTTGATTTTATTCAAATAAGATTTTTAATATAATTTCAACTCTTATTTAAATTCAAATTTTATCAAAACCTTTTTAGTAGGTTTTATTTATTCAGGTGGGTGTTAAATAATTCTTTTTGAATCATTTTAATATGTTTTATTAATCAATTAAATTGGGTATTTCCCTTAATTCAAATACTATTCAATATGGTTTTAAATCCATATTAATTTTATTTAAATGATTATTTTATTTCATTAAAGTTAAAATAACTTTTATTCCACTAGGGCAAATTCCATTTATTATATTCCCATGATTTAATTAATCATTTCTATTAAGGATTTTATCTTTATCCATATATATTTAGAATATGGTTTAATGCTATATAATTTTATTGGAATAATCTTTATCCTATTATTTTATTTGGATTATCTTTATTTCCATTTGCTTATGGATTTGGCCAAGATTTAATTTGGCTTTTTAAATATCCTTTATTTATTTATTTACCTTATAAAATCCATATCTTTTTATTTAAAGTGTCAAAATTGGTGATTCCAATTTGTATATTTTTATTTATTATTTGTTTATCCTTTTAAATCTCTTTAGGATTATTTGCTCACCATTTGGTATGGATTTTAGATAGGAGATTTATTATCTTTGGAAAATATTCCCTTACCTTATTAAATTCATAAGATTTTATCCATGGCTCCAAATTGAATGAAATCAATTTCTGTTTTATAATATTTTCATTGTCATTCTTGATCTCTTATAAATGCTTTTTGACAAATTTTACATGGAACTACTCCATAGTCTTAGAGTAATCTTGGAATGATTTTCTCCCATTAGGGTTTTAGAGTTTTGGTTTATTTTCCAAGTGTTTAATTTCAAGATACTTTCATTGATGAATGTATTTCACTTGATTTGAATTTTATTGGACTCAAATTTTATTCAAAGTTTTTTCAAGATGGGTTTTGATGTTTCCATTTAGAAACAAAAAGTTTCTTTTCACCCTAAATTTCAACAATTATTTATTTTGTTTATTTATTTTTCACATTACAAAATTTGGAAAATTTTGGGATGTGACAGGCTACCACCCTTAAAAGAAATCTCGTCCCGAGAATTGGGAAGGCTAGAGGTTACAAGTTGGCTTCAAAGCAACTAGGGTACTACCACCCTTAAAGGTTTCCAACTAGATTACATCTTGGCTTGCTTGGGATCTTGATGAAACTTCTCTAGGCAGACATCTGCATAGTGTCCTTTGTTTCCACACTTGAAACATGTGACAAGGCTAAGATCCTTCATCGGCTTGCATGTCTTGTACTTCATCTTTTCTGGACAGTTGCTTGCATAATGTCCTTGATTACCACTATTGTAACATGTGACAAGGTTGAGTTCTTCATGTATCTTCTGTGGACAAGTTGATATATAATGGCCTAGCTCCTTGCAGTTGTTGCACCATACTTGGCTCATTTCCTTATACTTCTTCTTCTTCGCTAAACATTCATTGGCATAGTGTCCCATCTCTTTTCAATTGCCACATTGCACTTGGATTTTGTCCTTCTTCTTCTTGGGTTTCTCCAAAGCTAGGAGTTCTTCTAGTTCATGCTCTTTATATCTCATCTCAAAGGTGGGAAAGTCTCCTTGTTTCCTTAATCGTTTCCTTGGATAATACATATGTTTCCTCTTTTGTCCATCAATGTGAGTCATAGTGCATGGAGGTGCAAGCTAAGATTTTCCTTTGTCTCCATCCTTCTTGGTAGAAGTTGTTTCCTCATGGGGGTTTCCAAACTTTTGATGCACTCCACCTTGTTTCCTTTGTTGAACTAGAGAATAGATGGGGCATTGGATAGGGACATGATTATTTCCTTCACATAGGAAACAAGTCACTTGAGATGTGAGGCATTGTTTAGTTGGATGTTTCTCTTCACAATTAGGGCATTGATCTTCATGCTCTTTGGAAGTGTGATCCATGTCTTCACAAATATTGCAAGCTTGAGTTCCTTCTATAATATCATCCTTGACATCATTGTTGTCATCAACTCCTTGGGAAAGGTTGTCTTTCATGTTGATCATGTGAGTGGTCATCCCTTGCAATAATTGAGATTGATTTTCCAAAAACTTTTGCAAGGTTGGATCTAACTCATTGTTGTTGGCTAGAAACTGAGTTGTCATCTGATTCAAGTGGGTTTGGTTTACTAGTAGTTGTTCTCTCATGTGCAGCTCTTGGTTGTTGTTGTCACCATTCTTGTTGTTGGAGTTTCTTGGATTAGTCATATGTTTGGGTTGGATTAGGATTAGAATAGGCAAAAGATTTCTAAGGAAGAAGTCTATCACACACAACAATTCATACAAGCAATCACAAACAAACATTCCACTCAAACAACAAGTTTCAAGCACATTTTTAGGCAACAAAATATTTTTTCTACACCACATAAGTTGGTGTGTTTGATTTAATCTAAACACTAATATAGTGGTCCAACTATATGGTTTTCTTGAGGTCATTCCATTCTTCTTGGTTGCTTCTTCATGAACAAGATCAATGTATCCTTGAAGAAATTCTTGTATCTTGGTCACAAACTTCAAAGGTGATGATGATTCCTTCTAAGTTATTTTTCCTTAGTCTTCAAGGCTTGAATAATATTTATTGTCTCACTTGTAGTCCTTAGTGATATCCAAGTTGAAGTCCTTGGTGAAAATAAAGTTGAAGTCTTTGATGATGTTGAAGTTGAAGTCATTTGAGTTGGTGAAGTCCTTTGCTCATGGTAAGGTCTTTGCTCATGGTTGAGGTCTTGTCCATCAAGTTGAAATAGAAGAGATGTAGAATCAAAACCAAAAAGGTTGAGCAAAGAGTTTACAAGATTGTTTGTAAATAAGTTTTGGAACAAATACAACTCCTATTTTTCTAAGGGGTTTGTCCAATCCTAGGGTTACAAATCCTACAGGCAACACAGTGCTCTGATACCATCTTTAGAGGTCCCAACCTTTAATAAGGTAGAGATCCCTGTGTTTACAATGCTAGTCCCTGGATCAATAGCTAGCATCCACAGTTAAGATGTAATATCAAGAAACAAAGGTCATAATACAACTTTATAACCAGGAATGATATAATTCATTACATCTAACATAGCTCATTTGGCTATCTCATTATAATGCAGCAGAAAATAACTATAGCATGGAGTCCTTCATCTTCAAAGTGCCACAGGCAATCATGTTGGTTGTAGACTTGTAATCCTAATCAATACACATCACTAACATCAAACAAACCTGCAACATAATAAGTTACAGCCACGAGGGTCAATACATTTGAATTGTATTGGCAAGTGATACTTTGGTAGAATAGTGGTATCTATCATCTATATGCATTTGGCTAAGTGGAGCTTAGGCTTGCTTTGCTCAAAATAGTTTTTCCTTATCATTTGAAAACACTAAGTTTTTGTTTGTCAAAATCACCCAAGGCATCTCCCAATAGAAATTGGTGATCCTTTAACCCTTGTTCAACAACAAGTTTTTAACTTAGAAAATTGGGATGAGGAGATTCTTGATAGCTTCCATGTCTTGATGCTCAAATTGTCCATTGCCGGGGACACGACTAAGTACTTAGATTTTACACTCTGCAGAGGTGGTGCACTTTCCCCACAAGATCGACATGCATAGAGATAAGATCTTTCAGAAGCCTTCCCTTAGACCAGAATGGACGCGCTCCAACCTATCATCCCTACCAACAACTGTCCATTTGGCTAAGTTATTGCAACCTATATGATCCAGGCAGAGCCCATACTGCCTAGTGGCTGCACTAGAAGTTTCTTAACATTTGGCATATCAAATCCCTTTGTTCCTGGGTGGCATTCCACAAGTGAGATACACAAGGTAAACCATAGATATGGGCCTTGTGTAACCACTCAACAAAAATCCTTCCAAGCAATACCTTTCCACCCAGGTGATTCATTCAATTAGTTGTTTTATTAAACAAAACACAAGTCCTTGACTTATAATATTCCATAGCATGAATGTAATCCACCCTTGTTTTCTACTAGCTAGGTTAAGCATGATAGTAGTAGGAATCTTAACTTAGGAAAATTCTACTAAGGTTTCATCTACTAGGATTTCCCATGGCATAGTTTACACTTAGCAAAAAATTCCATGCAAGTCCTACCTAGAAATATCACTAGTGCATAGTGAAAATAATGGGAAAAAAGTATGAAGCACCACTTGCCTTTTTGGTAGAGATTATAGGTTCGCTCCTTGATCTTGCAATAGTCACACTCCTCAAAATTCACTACAATTCAATCAAGGCACAAATTCAATCTACCATTCAAGCAATTCATCACATAGAATAAAAAAACAAACCAATGCATGCAAGCATGCCAAAGATTGTTTTATTTGTAAAAGTGGTTTCTAATAGGTTATAAACATTATAAAACACCTATTGGTCATTTATAAAAGTGGAAAAACCATTGGACATCAAGTTAGTGATAATGGCCATTTTAAATCATTTTTGTTTTGTTAGAAATTATTTAAATCAAAGCTATACTATCTAGTGTTTGACAAATATATATTTTTAAACATAAATGTTAGTGTTTTATGGTCAAGTGTTTATTATTAAAACCATTTGCAAAAGGTTTTATGTATAAACCATTTTTATACCAAAGCAATATTTTATTTCCTTAGAAATGTCTTTAAACAAAGTAATAATTTTATAGGGTTCACCAAATATATTTTTAAATCTTAAAACTTGATGTTTAGGGTCAGAGAGTTTAAATCAAATCATTTTCCAAAGGTTTTACTAAAAATGCATTTTTAAACCATATTCAATATTTTTATTTAGCTAGAAATGTTTTAAACAAAGATTTATTCCTTAGCACCACCAAATACACTTTTAAAACTACAAGTTGGTTTCTATAGTCCGTAGGTTCAAAACAATCCATCTACCAAATATTTTATCACGAAAATAATTTTAGAATGAATTTTATATTCAAAATATGCCTACACAAGTTTCTGTAAAAACAACTATGTTTACAGAAGCAATTACTAAACAAAGTACATGGTTGGATAGAATTTGTTTTGCTGAATCCATTGATATGAAATTTGCAAAATTTGGACGTGTAGATTTAAAGTTATGCAATTTAGAAATTCACACATCTAATAGAAAAGTTTCTAGTTTTAAAATAAAACTCTGGCCACGCGTCATGTTTTCATTGGCTCATACCGGTTCGTGTGGATCGTGCAACGTGGGGCGTTGGTTTAAAACAGATCGTGCGGCACAGGATCAATCGTACCCCTTTGGGTTATGTTCTATCGTAGCCACGTGATCAAAATCCTATGGCCTAAATCGAATGACCAGGAACGGGAGGCGGCACGGTCAGGCGGTGGAGTTTCCGGTGATTCAGGAAGCATGAGAGACAGGGGGAAGGCTCACCGAGGTTGCCGCGAAGTTCTGAAGCTCAAGGTGGTCTTTGTTGGCAAAGGGGCGTTCGGGGACGTCGTGGATTGCTCGTCGGAGTTCTCCACTGGATCCGGCTCGCACGGTTGTCATCGGGGATGAGGCTACAAGGCATCAGAGAGAGAAGCAGAGGGCTGTTAGATGCATGAGAGAGAGGAGAGCGTAGGAGTATCATCCAGAGATGGAGGGGAGGACGTGGCTTACAGGGAGGCGTCGCCAGAGTCGAAGCAGACGGCGGTGGCAAGCTGGCATTAAGGTTGCCGACGCTAGGGGGCTCGCGCGGCTGAGCTCGGGGTACTTGGAGAGGCAGGAGATGTGGGGGAACACGCTCATGTGCTCTGGGGCGGTGGGGTTGGCGATGTCGGCTGAGGGAGGTCGTCGGAGCACAGAGGACGAGAGCGAGAATTTGCGTAGTCTGGTGGCTTACTAGGCAGGGCGTGAGGGGGAAAAGAGAGAGGAGGATGGTGTGATTCAGGAGCGTGATCACAGCGAGTAATTATCACGGCATTAATGAGAATTTAATCGGTGGATTCAAACCAGAAACGACGACGAGGTTTGGGGAAGAAAGGGTCCGCGGGTGGGGAAGATGGTCTGACTGGTGGGGTCTAGGCGTCAACGAGTGAGGATGGTTTTGTGTGGTTCCTACTGTCAGCGAGAGCGCGGGTGTATTTCTGAGTAGAAAAGAAACGTTTCGGGGAGGGAAGAAGTGGGCTGCTGCTGGGCTGGACTGGGCTAGGTTAGCTGGGCTGGGTCCTTTCCATTTTTTTTGTTCTGTTTCATTTTCTTTTTTCCATTTTCATTTCTGTTTTGAATTTCTTTAAACATTTCAAACAACCATTTCAATTCAAAACCTTCCAAACTTTTCAGTAAGTTTTTGATATGTTTTAAACATGTATTTAAAGTCCTTTTCAGGAATAATTCCTTTATTTATTTATGGTTTATATTTTATTTAAATTAGGCACTTGCCTTTATTCAAATAATATTTTAAATATAATTTCAACAACCATTTAAATAGGTTTTATTTATTCAGTAGGGTGTTAAATAATTCTTTTTGAATCATTTTAATATGTTTTATTAATAAATTAAATTGGTTATTTCCCTTAATTCAAATACTATTCAATATGGTTTTAAATCCATATAATTTTATTTAAATGATTCTTTTATTTCATTAAAGTTAAAATTACTTTTATTCCACTAGGGCAAATTCCATTTATTATATTCCCATGATTTAATTAATCATTTCTATTAAGGATTTTATCTTTATCCATATATATTTAGAATATGGTTTAATGCTATATCATTTTATTGGAATAATCTTTATCCTATTATTTTATTTGGATTGTCTTTATTTCCATTTTCTTATGGATTTGGCCAAGATTTAATTTGGATTTTTAAATATCCTTTATTTATTTCTTTCTTTACCTTATAAAATCCATATCTTTTTATTTAAAGTGTCAAAATTGGTGATTCCAATTTGTATAATTTAATTTAATATTTGTTTATCCTTTTAAATCTCTTTAGGATTATTTGCTCACCATTTGGTATGGATTTTAGATAGGAGCTTTATTAGCTTTGGAAATTATTCCTTTACCTTATTAAAATCATAAGATTTTATGCATGGCTCCAAATTGAATGAAATCAATTTCTATGGTTTTATAATATTTTCATTGTCATTCTTGATCTCTTATAAATGCTTGTTGACAAATTTTACATGGAACTACTCCATAGTCTTCGAGTGATCTTGGAATGATTTTCTTCCATTAGTGTTTTAGAGTTTTGGTTTATTTTCCAAGTGTTTAAATTTCAAGATAGTTTCAGTGATGAATGTATTTCACTTGATTTGAATTTTGCTGGATTCAAATTTTATTCAAAGTTTGTTCAAGATGGGTTTTGATGTTTCCATTTAGAAACAAAAAGTTTCTTTCACCCTAAATTTTAACAACTATTTATTTTGTTTATTTATTTTTCACATTACAAAATTTGGAAAATTTTGGGAAGTGACATTCACTTAGTTGTTTTATTAAACAAAAAAATCACAGACTTAGCAAAATTAACATCATGTATATAATCCACCCTTGTTTGATACTAGCTAGGCTAAGCATGATAATATAAAAAGTATCTTAACTTGAAGGGAAAATCTACCAAGACTACAACTACTCGGATTTCCCATGCCATACCATATAGATACTTATCAAAAATTTCATGCAAGTCCTATACAAAATATCACTAGTGCATAGTCAAAATAATAGGACAAATACATGAAGCACCACTTGCCTTGGTAGTTGGGGGAGTAGCAACAATCTTCACAATCACAATCACCAATAGCACCGAAATCTACACATAAAATAATGGCGCCAAATTCACATTCCAAATAATCAAGCAAAAATATATGAATGCATGAAAATGTAATGGAATGAAATTTTCTATACTAAACCATTTAGACCAAACAGTATTGAACACAAAGCTAACTAAATATAGTCTAAATAAACTTAAATTTGCTTTAAAAACATTTTCTATATAATTTATATAGTCAAAATAAGCCTATATTTTTATCTGCACAAAAACCCAATTTTACAGAAAAAAATACAAAAATAATCCCACAATAGTGTAGTATTTATTTTTGTGAATTCATTGATATTTTATTTCCATTTTTTGGATAAACGGAACTCAAGTTATGAATTTTCTAAGTTTGAATCTCTAATAGATATAAAAACAGATTTTAAATCCAAACCCTAGACACGTGGTTGTGTCTGATTGGTCGATACCGCTTCGCGCGGATCGGCTAACATGGAGCATTGGATCTAAGTGACTCTGTATGGCTCATATCAAACAAAAACGTTTCGATTAAGTGATCTATCCTAACCACTGGATCTGGATCTAACGGCTACGAGGCACGCGACCAAAGTCTGGCGGCGCTAGCGACGGCTGCGCGGCAGCAGTGCTCTGGCAGCGATGCTCCAGCGATTTCAGAGGGGGCTGGGGGTTGCGGTGATGCTTACCAGACTCGCAAGATCACGAGCAAGCTCAACGTGTCACCGGTGTGGGCAGGGGCGTGCTGTTGTGGCCGGGAGAGCTCGTCGGAAACCTAGCTGGCGTCGAGCACGGCTTGACGGAGATGGCGGCGATGCTCTAGGCCTCCCTAGGACAAACAAATAGCATCAGTTCATGCACAAGGACGAGGCGGACATCGTCGTTTGATCTAGAGGTTGGGGGTGGTCGCACCTTACCAGAATTTCTCGCTGGAGACGAGCGTGGCGTCGGGTGCTCACGGTGGTGGATGAATCTGATGACCTAGGTCACGAGCAGGCGAACCAAGCATATGAGAAGAAGCCACAAGAAAGGGGATTACTATAGCATGAACGATAAGGGGCGGGGTGGACGGAGCTCACCGCAATGTCTCGCCGGAGACGCTTGGGCAACGGCATTGCAAGTCGAAATACTGGCAGCCTAGTGGCGGAAAGAGGTTGCTGAGTGAGGGGAAAATCTCGCGGCGTGGAGGGGCTTATGTAGGCAGAGGCACGGCGAGAATCACTCGCTGAATCAATGGCATTTACGCCGCGCCATCAACGGCAGTAACGGCAGCGGCGACGTGGTCTGGCGCGTGATTTGGGGGAAGACGAGCTGAGCTGGCGTGGGTCCACCGGGCAGTGACAGCGGGGTAAGAGTTGCGCGCGTGAGGGAGAGAGGAGGGGGAAACGGCCGGGTGGCTTGTTGGGCTGGTTCTGGCACTGGGCCGAAATGGTTGCGCTGGCCTTTTCTTTATTTTTTTTCTTTTCTCTTTTTTTTTCTAATTCGATTTTCAGGAACCAAATTCAAATGAGTTTGAATTCAAACCACCTCTGGATTTTTGTAGTGTGATCCATTCAAACATGTGGCAAACACACTTGTTTACTCAATTACACTTAGGTCCTTTGAAAATAAAAAATAAAACAAAGCCGCATATGATAAATAAACCATAGGCACAAATTTAGTTTTAGTTTGAGTTTTGATTTGAAAATATTTGTGCAAGATAAAAATGCCATGAAAATGTTTGAATGAAGTGCAAGTTTTTAAAAATCATGATTTTTGGGATGTTACAATATTTATACAAGTGTTTGGTACAAAGTTCACCATCTCATCACATTACAAATAAAGTGGTCACCGCCTACACTAGAATCAAACAGAATACAGTTGTGATGACGGTGAGCAAGAGCAACAGCACTAGCAATATATTCATCCGGTTCTCCTTCCACAGGTGGTTCCTCCACTTGGCTACCGCCTTCTCTCGAGTCACGTATCCTTTGTAGTTGTTGCCGCTAAACTTGTTCACCTGTTTCTGACAGTCCTCCCACTCATCTTAGGCTCCTAGAACCCAACCCTTGTACACCATGTACCACTTCGTCATCTATATAGGTAAGGCATATTAGTAAATCATGCAACAGAAAGAACTAAATTGGTTCACATGCATATATGTTCACATAAACTAAAGCAAAAGATCAGTAAACATAAAAGATAGCACATCGATCACAATCATAGAACTTCGACAACAACGACCACAATAGTAAAGTTTACAACATACGACCACAGTAGTATATTTTGTGACACAACACTACACATAGCCATCTATGATAATTCTAGGCGCACACATCGATCATTGTTGAGAACTGCTAACGCTCGGCTTTGGGAACAGTAGATAGCCATCCTTCATCATCCACGTCATGTTGTCACCCTGCTTATGAAGAATATTTTCAATCTCCCTCTTAGTAAACCCTATGTTTTGTATTAGGACCCCTCCCCTTGTGTTGACATCTTCCACGATGATTTCTGACAACTTAAGCTGGATGCGATGGAAGTCTTCTCTAAGATCATCATCGTCACTTTACGCCAAATTTTTAGTACATGCTCGGAGACTAGATGGAAGAGTTAGGTTCTGGAAATCCCAGACAAACCCTTTAAGGTGATTCATGACGTAGAAGGCCTCCTTAGCGCTGCCAGTAGCTGGATCCTTGACGTAGGGGAACTCGAGCACGTGCTTGAAAACGTGTTTGTCATGCTTGAAACATTCACCCTTGCTGACGAAGGGGCATCCCTTTCTAGCGTAGCCCTCGAGAGCCTCATTCAGAACACCCCTTATTCTGGTGTAGTCTTTCTTCTTCTTCTTACTCCCCGAGTCGAAATACGTTGCTATCGAGTACTTTGTGGAAATGACGATGAGTGTGCAGTATTTGTCTCTGCACAACACGATTGAAATGGGATGTTGGAAAAGGGAAAAGGAAGAAAACTATAAGAAATCCTAAGTTACCAATGCTAGAGGGTGTGTGTACTTACTCAGGAAAAAAGGCAAAAGAAGCGTGTCCGTCCTCTTGTGGTCCACCATGAACTTCTCGAGGTACGCCATCGCCTTGGCACGCATCTCTGATCCTTCCCTCAACTGGCTATCACGCACATAGTAGGGATCCATTATCGCGATGTAGGGGGTTTGCTCTCTCTTGGTCTTCATCGCCAGATTAGGCGCGAATAGGTGGACCATGTTATAGTCCAGCCGTTTCAAGAGAAACAGCTTGAACATGTCCTCGTACGCTATGAAGAACACGTCCGCGGGGGCTTCATGGACGAAGTCCACGTCCGCACCTTGACAGTGAAACCGGGTAATTTGGATCTTTGTCTTTAAGAAGTATGCCCTCTAGTGTCTTGATACTATCACTCAAAGTGATCATATGTCCACGAGCAAGGCGAAGCAGCTCCGGAGTCAGTATCGCTTCACCGGCTATATGTATCCTGGGCAAGCCATCCTCGCGGACTGGTACGACGTCATCCTTAGCCCAGATCCTCTTCGAAGGAGGTTGGCTCTAGGATTTCTTACCTCTCTTCATGTGCTTCTTCGTCTTCTGAGCAGGCTCCTCCACTGGGATGCTAAGTGCTAAACGGCCACCTTTTGGAGTGTCCAAGGATAAAGACGAATCCAACTGGTTTCTCCTGTTTATCGGTGGCCGGAGGCGTCTCTTGAGATAAACCACGGAAGACCAGGCGTTGCATGCATGTAGTGGGACACCCACCTTGACTGTCGCGAGCAACGAAGGGTTCTTCATCCACAGCAGGCATGTATAATCCTAAGCCGGCGTCGGTGTTGATGAAGTCGTCGACGTTGACAAATTCTTCATCATCGTTGTTGCCACCATGTGGTGATGGTGCTGGTGGGGGAGATGGCGATTGCGTTGCGACGGCTTCGCCTTGGGGTGGTCCACACGCTCCCAACAGTTTTTGGTGGCGACTGGTGGTGGCGACGATGACAGGTGGCTTTCGAGGTGGTGGCCGGACGATCGAGGTGGCTCCGGTGACAGCTGGCTTCCGAGGTGGTGGCCGGACGATCGAGGTGGCGCCGATCAGCTGGCTTCCGCGGTGGTGGCCGGACGATCGAGGTGGCGCCGCTGTTCCCTGTAAGACGAATTTGAGTCTTCGGCCATGTCAAGGGCCATCCGTGGCATTCTACAAGTGTCTTGTGTTCGTCGGCTCCCTGAGGTTGAAAGGGGGGTCCATGTCATCGCACCCTAGCAACACCCGAGCAATCCGGACCCTCATCACGGCATCGTCCATTGCATTGTTGTGCATCGTGCGGTTTGCCGGTTGTATGATAATGCCCTTGGCAACATCCGTCAACTCGCTGCCGGCATTGTGGAGTAGTACGCAAGCTGAGTCAAAACACATATGTTGGGCATCATGATCGAGGTGGCAGTCACCAAAGGCGCATAAAGAAGATGAAGCGGAGTAACTAATTAGTTACCTTGGTGAGGGCATTGAGCTCGGCTAATGTCGACACACGGCCGGTCCCGGCGGCAGGCCTATCATCAGCATTCTCCTATGGTACTGGTGCTGTTGCCGGCTGCGGCTTGGTATTTTTGGTGGGAGCAGCAAGGGGCAGCTATGCAATGACCAGCTCTTGCTGCTGCGTCGCGGCGATGGTGGCCGGCGGGGTCACCAAGTCCGGAGACGCATTAACGTTGATGCTCGAGTTGCTGCCGCTAAAGCTGGGCACGTGTATTGCCCCTTCCGACCTGCCGCATTCCAAATAGCTAGCCCCTCCATCAACTCAGGGGGATGATCGCGTGAAGCTTCTCGTCCACTAACATGTCCATTGCTTTCCCATCCACTTTTTCCTCTAATGTATTCACCTTCAACTTCATCTCTTCAACCTCGGCTTTATCTTTAGTCGCCGACTGGTTCTTCCTCTCCCTCCTCTTCTTTGCGTCCACTTCGTAGTACTCGGTAAACTTCATGCTCGTACTGAAGCCGGACACACGGCCAGCTGATTTTGGTGGAAAATTATTGTCCCTCTTCTTGTAAGTGTTCGTTGCCCAGTTGAAAACAGTGTCCCATGGCTCCGCCGCCGAATCCTGGGACGACAAGTCACCGGTAGCGTTCAATTCCTTCTCCTGCAGAGAGACAAGGAGAGGTGAACCCATGCATTTAGATTCTTGTCTTAATTATTTTAATTAGAAACTCTTGAGAGATCCGCGGTAAATTCCTTACTAGCTCCTCCTCAAAGTCCTTCACATCGGGTCGTCGGTGACGAACTCCCCTATAACAGGGTCCAGGTAGTAGTGGGCCCAGACCAATTTTTGGATCTGTAGGTCTATGATTTTATGCCATGGGTTCTCTTTACCCATGCGTTCAAGCTCGGCGTCCTCCTTGTCCCAAATGGGCTATTTTCCTCTGTATCCGCCGCTTCCAAGCTGGTGGTTACCTATGTTCTGCTCTCACATAGTCTTTCCCCACTCGGTCCATGCTTTAGAGTAAGCGGTATCTAAGTCCGCCTTGAATATCTTGAACTCTTCTTCATCGAGCATCGGATTTTTGCTACTTATAATCTCCCAGCTTTCACCTTTGTCAATGTTGTTCTTTACCCGGGTTTTCTAGCTGCTCAAGGAGTTGCTCATCTTTGTCAGTGCTAGTTTGTTCACCGGGTTCTTTCTCTCTAGGTTTCTGAACTTCTCTGGGAATGTGTAACGCTTGTGAAGCTTCTTAAGGAGGTTCTCGACTAAAACCTGATTACTTCGGATGTACTTCGTGTTGATCGACATGCTTTCCCGGACGATGCACCCAAGTTGCATGACGTACCCGCAGGCAATCAATGCATGCGCAATGGGTTGGCCACCTTCTGTGACCTCGGTGAACTCATCACAGACGTTGGCGAGCACTTGCGGCTTCCGATTCTTAATCTCCTTCTTCTTCTTCTTATGTATAGTGGTCGGGTTGCCGTTACCGCCATCTGTGTGATCGCCGCCATCCGTGGTGGTGTTACCCTCCTCCCCGCCTTCACTAGTTTCGTCGTAGTCGTCATCGTCCCACTCGTAATCTGGATCTTCCTTGTTGCCCCCGGCACCTCCGACGACGGCCCCCGGTGGTGGTGTCATTCTCATCTCCTCCGCCTCCTCATGCTCTTGGGACGGCCCCTAGAACGACTTCTTGGCCTCTCGGGCTAGATCCTCGACGCTCATGCGTTTAGAAGGACCGGCCTCGTTGTTGGTCGACATGTTTGCGCTTTATTATTAAAAAAAGAGGCAAAAAGTTAGCACAAATATCGACCGAAAAATTCGGCATGACCTTTGCTAATTTTTAGACCTGCGAGTGCCCATTTCTCAACCGAAACGGAAGTGAATCAACACTTCGGGAGAAACGGGCAACTCAATTGAAATCCCTGCAAGAAAAAACACCCCAGCCCCAATTATAACCCCATTGACACCATCCATCATCATCCAACACCATCTCATTCACAAAATAAACAAACTCTCCAGCACCATTTAATAACATATAAAGCAGCACCATTCACAAAATAAACAAACTCTGCCCAGGTGCTCTTTTTCTCAGTTAGAAAAAAATAGGTCACAGGTCATGCACTGGTCACAGGTCACAGAAATAAGCAGCACTAGGTCACAGGTCACCAGCACCAGGTAACAAAATAAGCAGCATCTTATTCACAAACACCATCTTATTCACCATCTTATTCACAAAATAAGCAGCACCAAGCCCCCCATAAATAAACAAACACCATCTTATTCACAAAATAAGCAGCACCAGGTCACAGGTCATGCACTGGTCATAGGACACAGGTTATAGAAAAAACTCTTATAGATCACCTGCCCATGCACTGGTCACGGGTCACAGAAATGTATACAATACAAAGCTTTTATAGGGAGTATACAATAGTACACTAGTAGGACAGAAAGTTTTTAGAAAGTTGACAGAGAGTTGACGGCAGATCAGATTTTCAAAAAGTTGACAGCGGATCAGAGTTGATAGAAGATCAGAGTTGACAGCAGCAGATCAGATCAGATTTTCAGATTAGATTAGAAATGTATACAATACAAAACTCGTAATATAAAGCTTTCAGAAAATTGACGGCAGATCAGATTAGCTTTTAGAAAGTTGACAGCAGATCAGATTTTCATAGTAGGACAGTAGTTCTAAAACACTAGTAGCCCACAGATATCTTCTTGTAAAAGCACTAGTAGCCCACAGATCAAAGCATAGTACACATAGTGTTTTGTCAAAGACATAGAAGACTAGACATCATCAATAAATCATGACCATCAATGCCCATTCTTGTTGTCAGACTGAAATACAAATTTATATTTAACATATACTACTATAAAATAGCTCAATAGGAGAATCACTCGACATGCCAGGCCATAATGGATGGGATCAAACACCATAATTTCACTAGATGAAGCCGATGACATGAAAATCCTGTACCTTTCTTTTCAATAGGGTTTTGAAGTGAGGGTAAAAATAACACTACAGCTAACATGAGTGGGACATCAGCACAAGTTCTAGTCGACATGTTAACATTCCTACAGCTAGAATTAACCTTTGGTTCCACATCAATTTCGAATATTAATGGGATGTTAATTTATTTAAGGAAACGATTTAATATTGTTGGGATGGACACTTAATCATTGCCGGGGTCCTGAGAGTATTGCACTTGGTGCTATATGCAGTAGTATGCGAGCCCAACACTGGAATGACTCAATTATTCGGCTAAATATGTGCTGCTGCTACTGCTATAAGCATCTAGGTAGCTATATGCTATAAGTATCTTGTATCCAATACAATGTTTCTTAAACAAAACTTAATCATGCAATTTCACTTGTTCATCAATAAAAAAGAACACGTCCTGCAAGCACAAATGTTTCTCAAAAGAATAAAAAGGCTGATGAATCATCTGCTACATAGCAGCAACTAAACAAACATTTTAGGGCCTAAACACTGATGAATCATCTGCTACACAGCAGCAACTAAACAAACATTCTGGGGCCTAAACACTGAATCATCTGCTGATGTAAACACTGAATCATCTGCTGATGTAAACATGTAGAGGTGCATTCCTAGGAACCTTAATCAGAAAACTACAGAGCATTCCTAGGAACCCTACTGCGGTGCCCAGGAACCCTAATCAGCAAACGAAATTCAGAGATGTATACCTGCGGTGGCGAGATGGCGCGGGATGGGGAGGTGGTCGTGGCGGCGGACTGGCCTGCTCCTCCTCCACGGACTGGACTACTCCTCCACGGACTGGCCTACTCCTCCTAGGGCGCACGGGACAGGCTCCGGCGGCTCCTTCTACACGGGCGCACGGTGGGTCCACGGGCTCCAGTGGCTCCTCCTCCACAGGCGCACGGTGGATCCTCCTCCACGGGGTTCGGCGGCTTCTCCTCCGGTGCGGCGGGCGTGCGGACAGCGCTCGGGCGGGCGTGCGCTGGGGCGTCAGCGCTAGGGCGGTCGCAAGGGTTCGTCGGGTATGCGCACGTTTGATTTGGGGAAAGTGAAACGGAGGTGGGGGAACGAAAAGGCCGAACCGTCCATTTGACTAAGTGCCAAGGTTCTGTGGCGCATATCGCCTGAATGCGCCACAGAAGTTGAAACTTCTGTGGCGCATTCAGGCGATATGCGCCACAGAACCTTGGCACTTAGTCGAAAACGGTGCAATGTTGTAGTTTGACATGAATCACTCACTATCCTATTGGTCTTGCTTGATAGCACTAATCTAGGGCAGCCAGGTTCGAATCCTAGCTGTCTCAATTTTTTTCCTTATTTAAAAATTATTTTTAATTACAAGTTACAAATATATTTAAAACCAAGAATCATATACATCAAAAAAAAACCCGAATATCATATACATAATTATATTATTCTCAAAAAACCCGAATCATATACATCAATATAATTTTACTCGAGCTAGCCTCTCTTCACAATCTGCTTGCCCTTTTTCTTCACGGTTGAATACTTTAGCCTGGGCACTATGAGATTTTTTCTCGTGAACGGACAACCTTTAGTAGGTAGTGTGGTCTTTCTTCTTACTGTAGTAGTAGTAGTAGGCATGTTGAAGTACTTGTCGAATTCCTCTTTGATCTTCGGATCGCCGTTCTTGTCGAAGTATTGCTCTTTGGCGGATCCTTCCATTCCGATGATGCTCCTCTTGCCCCTCCTCACTACAACACGACTGGGCTTTGACGGGTCGGTAATAAAGAAACATTGATCAACTTGGCTGGCATGTATCCACGGCTCATTTTTCACGGAGGCCTTCTTTGCCGACTTGGCATCGGGTATAACACAGGTGGTGAAATACCGGCCTTCTTTTTTGACGTTCTTGGCCCATCTAACACGGAATATCGGTACCGTCTCTCCACAGTAGTCGAGCTCCCATATCTCCTCGATCCTTCCGTAGAATCTTTCCATGACAGTAGTCTCGTCATCGGCGAAGGACATCATAGTTACTCCTGAGTTTTGATATTCGCTATTCATGTCCTTCTCCTCGGTGTAGAATCTGTAACCGTTGATGTCGTACGACTGATAGGTCATTACGTTAGCACTGGGCCCTGTGACAAGGAGAATATGAGTTATTGATCTTCCGTAGAAGGTGTCTACGGGGGATTGGCCAGCAGCCTTTTCTTGAACCAACCCGTGAAGCTGGAGTTGTGTTCTCTTGTTACGTCTCCTTTCTTCCTCGGGCGGGCCCCATCCACGTACTCCTGCTCGATCAAGCTTTTGTGCTCTTCCACCCAAGGACTGACCAATTCAATGTGTTGTAGTGCGACTCGGTGTGCCCTGCCAAAGTCGGCGCGTCGATTAGCAATGCCGACATGTAGTGAGTGGTGGCCCTCGCGGTGACCATACCCAGCGAGTCTGCTGAGGTTCTTCTTGGTGGGTATTCCAACATCCTCGTTCTCAGTGGTTAGATAGTTCTGGCAGAAAGAGATGCACTCGTAGATCAGAAAGCCCTTGGCTATGCATCCATCTGGACAGGACCTGTTGCGAACGAACCCTTTGATGACACTGTTCCACCTTTCAAACGGCATCATGTTGTGTAGGAATGTCGGCTCGAGATGGATGATGTCATCCATGACATGGACAAGTAGATGCACCATGATGTCGAAGAATGCGGGCAGAAAGTAAATCTCGAGCTCGCATAGTATCACCACGATCTCTTCCTATAGCATGTCGAGCTGCTTCATGCCGATCGACTTCCTAGAGATGATGTCGAAAAAGTTGAACAGGCCAAACAGCGTCTCATGGACGTGCTCGTCCATTATCCCTCGTATGGCAACTGGAAGTATCTGTGTCATCATCACGTGACAGTCGTGGGACTTCATACCGCTGAACCTCTTATTTGCTACGTCGAGATATGTGCTTATCTTTCCCGAGTAACCGTGAGGAACTTTGACTCCTATGAGGCACCTGAAAAACTGCTCAATCTCCTCCTGACATAGAGTGAAGCAGGCAGCGCGAAGCACAACCACCTAATTCTTCTTAACCCTTTTGCGGCGACCCTGAGTCCCTTCCGTTTGATCGTCATCATCATCACTATCAGGGTACTAAAGCTCCTTCTTGATGCCAAGCAATTTCAGCTCGTTTCTTGCTTTCGGCCCATCCTTGGTCCTCTCTGGCATGTTGAGGAGAGTGCCAAGCAGACTCTCGGTAACGTTCTTCGTGATGTGCATTACATCGAGGCTATGGGGCGTGTGGAGGACCTTCCAGTACGGCAGGTCCCAGAAAACATACCTCGATTTCCATACACCCAGAAGCGGCTTTGTCCTTGGTCGCTTCTTTCCTGGCGCAGGGCACTCATCCCAATTATTCAGAAGCTCCTCGATTTCTTTGCCGCTCCTCGTACGCGGGGCTCTTTCGATATCGTCTTTTCCATTGAACAGGTCACCGCGTTTTCTCCATGGGTGATCCATGCGAAGCCACTTTCGAGTCCCTTGGAACACAGTTATTGAAGACCCGGGATCCTTGGGTAGCTGGAGATGCGGGGTCTTATCTATGCACTTGACACATGCATTATGTTCGTGGTTCACCTGTGCCGATACATATGCGTAACTAGGATAGTCCAACACCTCGTAAGCAACGCGGCTCTCAGAGGGAAATATTCTTTAGTATAGGTGTCCCACGTACGGGCTGGCGTCTCCCACAACGTGGCTAACTCCTCTTTCAACAGCCCGAGATAAAAATGCATATCGACACCTGGCTGTTTCGGCCCCTGAATAAGAATGCTCATGTGTACGTACCTTTGCTTTGTGCAGAGCCACGGGGGGATGTTTTACGGCCATACAAACACGGGTCATGTGCTATGCGTGCTACTCTGGTTGCCAAAAGGATTGAGTCCATCGGTGCTCATACCCAGCCTGACGTTCCTTGCGTCGCCCCCGAACTCTTCGAACTCGATGTCCAATGCATTCCACTGGCTAGCGTCTGAAGGGTGTGTTAGGATCTTTCCCTTCTCTGGATCATCTTCGGGTTTCTCCCTTTCCGCGTGCCATTGCATTAGCTTTGCTTCCTTAGGATCTATGAAATATCTCTATATACGGGGAGTGATAGGAAAGCACCATACCACTTTTTGAGGAACTTTCTTGTTCCCTCTCTTGTACCGTCCATGGCCACACACCGGACATGTGGTTCTATCTGTGTACTCGTTATGATAAAGTGCGCAATCATTGACGCATGCGTGGTATTTAACATGCGGTAGGTCGAGACGGACATGATTTTCTTGGCCTCCTCTATACTTATTGGCAATGTGTTCCCGTTAGGAAGACGATCGTGCCAGAATTCCATGTTAGCATTTAAGCTCACGTCGGTCCATTTGTGTTCCGCCTTCATCTCTAGAGCCTTAAGCGTTACACTTAGGCGTGTATCCTCGGGCCGACACCAGGATACAATGGAGTCATCCCATCTATCTCCATTTGCGCCAGCTTGGCTTTCTCTCTGGCTGCAGCTTTGGTGTTGCTCGTCTCCTTGAGAAGCAGTTCCTGAACATGAGGGTCCCTTAACACCGAAGTTAGCAGCGTCTGGGTGTTCTTTTCTTCTCCTTCTTCATGATGGTCATTCCCATCGAAATATCCTTCTTCGTCATGATGATCATGCCCACCAGTATATTCTTCGTCATCATGACAATACCCACCAGGAGACTCTTCGTCTTCTCGCCCGCCCACGTCTTCATGATGACCACCACCATTTATTGTCGGCTCCTCGTCGAAGTCGTCGCACATGAAACCGCGCCTGAGTAGGTGATCCTCCAATTGTCCAGAATCAGGGTCGATCCAGAGCTAGAGTTTGCATGTTCGACATGGACATCTTATCTGGGTCTTGTTATTTCGAATCATGTCCGCATTCGCATCTTTATTATACCTAGTAACTCGACCTTCGCTCATCCTGACGACCATGGTAGCCTGCGCGGTATGCACGTATAGAGCAAAAGACAGAGTAGGTTAATAAGAAACCACACCTTATGCACACACACAAACACACATGCATGGTCGCCAGAAAAATTCGGCATGACCTGCCACATCCCAAAATTTTCCAAATTTTGAAATCTGAAAAATAAATAAACAAAATAAATAATTGTTGAAATTTAGGGTGAAAAGAAACTTTTGTTTCTAAATGGAAACTTAAAAACTCATCTTGAACAAACTTTGAATAAAGATTTGAATCCAACAAAAAAACTCAAATCAAGTTAAATGCATTCTTCATAAATGCATCTTGAAATTTAAACACTTGGAAAATAAACAATAAAAAACCTAATGGGAGAAAATCATTACCAAGATTACTCTAGGCCTATGGATTTGATCCATATAAAATTTGTCAACAAACATTTATAAATGATCAAGAATGACAAATGGAAATATTATAAAACCATATAAAACGATTTCATTCAATTTGGAACCATAGATAAAATCTTATGAATTTAGTAAGATAAGGAAATTGGATTTCCAAAGCTAATAAAGCACCTATCTAAAAATCCATAGCAAATGGTGAGAAAATAATCCTAAAAGGATTTAAAAAGATAAACAAATATTAAATAACATTATACAAGACGGAATCACCATTTTTGGATCTATAAATAAAAAGATACGGATTTTATTAAAAAAGGAAGAAATAAATAAATAAGGACTATTTTAAAAAGCCAAGTTAAATCTTGACTAAACAAATAAAATAAAATATTTTTGTTTAATAAAAAGAGTAAAGGATTATTTAAATAAAATCATGAGGATTTATTATTATCCAATTTCATTTAGGTAAAGCCATTTCCCATTTTAAATGAACATTAAAACATAATAAAGTATTTTAAATAATAATTCAAAGTGAATTATTTTCAAATAAAACCTATTGAAAAAGATTTAGTAAAATTTAGATTTCAAATAGAGTTTTAAAACATATTTAAATCCTATTTGAAATAAAGACAAATGTCTATTTTTAAAATAAATAATAGACCCTAAAAAGAATAAAAGAATTATTCTAAATTTGACTTTAGAATATGTTAAATAACAGTATTAAAATCTACACAAAGTTTGGTAGAAGTTTGAATTCAAATGGTTGTTTGAAATGATTAAACAAAATCAAAACAGAATAATGGAAACAGAAAAAGAAAAATGAAACAGATCAAAAAAAAGACCCAGCCCAGCTAACCCAAGCCCATCTGAACCCAGCGAGCCTAGTCCCCCTTCTCCCCCGAACCGTTTTCCTACTCAGAAGCGAACCCGCACCGCCACTGACCGCTGGACCCCACTCTTTTTCTCTCTCTCTCTCGCTGACGCTCGACCCCACCGCCAGCTCACTGTCTTCCCCACCCGCGCTAACCTCGCCGGCCGTTTCTGCCCGTTTAAGCTCGCTTCAATCCTCGTTAATTTCCGTGTTGAATTGGCCAGCACTCACGCATGATAAATCGCCTCGCCCTCCTCCTTCTTTCCCCTCAGATCTCACTCGACCGGAGCCACTAGGATGCCCAAATTTCGACCTCAATTGCCCCTATCTCCGACGAGCTTCGCAAGCAATTCCGGCCAGCCACCGTCGCGCCTTTCCCCCTCAACCACACGATCCTGTTCCCCATCAACCTCTACACCTGCCAGTGTATTCCACTTGCTTGGCATCCATATGCTCGACTACGTCTTCACCTGAGCGTCGCCACCGTCTGCCATTACTCCGTCGAGCTCCCTCGGTAACCTCTGACCACCCCTCTCCCTCTCATTGACGCTCGCTTACTCCCCTCTCTCGCGCGCTTCTAACGCGACCCCTACTTTGCCTTGGCGCTCCTTGTAGCTTCACCGTTGATGACGCCCGAGCACACCCGTCGCCAGGAACAACTCCGGCGAGAGATTATCGACCCGTCTGTGCGCCCCAGTCCACGCGACGACAACCTCGAGCTTCAGCACGTCGTGGTGAACCCAGTGAGCAACCTCCTCCTCTCCCTTGCATCCTAACTTCGCCAGAACATCTCAGCCCGAGCGCGCAGCCGCCACTCGCCGCCGCCAGCGCTGCCCATTGTTGGCCAAGCGCCTGTGCAACATTCGATTTGGATCTGATGAGTAGGATAGATTGACTTAACCGAAGAGGTATCGCGTCTGTGAGCCGTGCGATGCACATTAGATCTGACGGCTAGAATCAAGCGATCCAAGAGAAACGGTATCGCCCAATCAAAACATTCCACGTGGCACTGACTCTGTTATAAAAAAACAGAAAATGTTCTATTAGATATTTAAACTTGCAAAATTCATAACTTTTGATCCACACGTCCAAATTTTGCAAATTTTATATCAATGGAATCAGAAAAACAAACTCTATCCAACCATGTACTTTGTTTAGTAAATTGCTTCTGTTAAATTGGTTGTTTTTGTAGAAACTTGTGTAGGTATATTTTGAATATAAAAAATTATTCTAGCAATATTTTTATGGTAAAATATTTGGCGAATGGATTGTTTTGAACCTACTGACCATGGAAACAAACTTATGGATTTAATATTGTATTTTCTGAAGTTAAAGAATAGATCTTTGAATTAAAGCATTTCTAGTTAAATGAAAATATGGTTTATGTGTTAAAAATGCTTTTTGAGTAAAACCTTTGGAAAATGATTTGATTTAAACTCTCTGACCCTAAACACAAAGTTTTATGAATCAAAAATATATTTGGTGAACCCTATAAAAATGATTACTTTGCTAAAGGCATTTCCAACAACATAAAATATTGTTTTGGTATAAAAATGGTTTTAGGTAAAACCTTTGCAAATGATTTTAATATTAAACACTTGACCACAAAACACTAACATTGATGTTAAAAATATATTTGGTAAATACTATAAATATTCCTTGGATTTAAAACCTTTCTAGCAAAACAAAAATGATTTAAAGTGGCCATTTTTCACTAACTTAATATAAAATGGTTTTACCACTTTTGTAAATGACCAATAGGTGTTTTCAAATGTTTATAACCTATTAGAAACCACTTCTCCAAATAAAACAATCTTTGACATGCTTGCATGCATTGCTTTGTTTTATTATTCTATGTGATGATTGCTTGAATGGCAGATTGAAATTGTGACTTGCTTGATTGAATTGTAGTGACATTTGAAGAGTGTGACTATTGCAAAGATCAAGGAGTGAACTTATAATCTCTACCAAAAAGGCAAGTGATGCTTCATACTTTTGTCCCATTATTTTTACTATGCATTAGTGATATTTCTAAGTAGGACTTGCATGGAATTTTTGCTAAGTATAAACTATGCCATGGGAAATCCTAGTAGATGAAACCTTAGTAGAATTTTCCTAAGTTAAGATTCCTACTACTATCATGCTTAGCTTAGCTAGTAGAAAACAAGGGTGGATTATATTCATGCTATGGAATATTTCTAAGTCAAGGACTTGTGTTTTGTTTAATAAAACAACTAAGTGAATGAATCACCTGGGTGGAAAGGGACTTGCTTGGTGGTTTTTGGTTGATTGGTTACACAAGGCCCATTTCTATGGTTTACATTGTGTATCTCACTTGTGGAATGCCACCCGGGAACAAAGGGATTTGAGATGCCAAATGTTAAGAAGCTTCAAGTGCAGCCACTTGGCATTATGTGCTCTGCCTGGATCATATAGGTTGCAATAACTTAGCCAAATGGACAGTTGGTGGTAGGGATGATAGGTTGGAGCGCGTCAATTCTGGTCTAAGGGAAGGCTTCTGAAAGATCTTGTCTTGGTGAAACCAAGTCTTGTGGGGAAAGTGCACCACCTCTACAGAGTGTAAAATCTAAGTACTTAGCCATGTCCCTGGCAAAGGACAATTTGAGCAGCAAGACATGGAAGCTATCAAGAATCTCCTCATCCCAATTTCTAAGTTAAAAACTTGTGGTTGAACAAGGGTTGAAGGATCACCAATTTCTATTGGGGGATGCCTTGGGTGATGTTTTTCCCAAACAAAACTTAGTGTTTTTCAAATGATAAGGAAAATCTATTTTGAGCAAAGCAAGCCTAAGCTCCACCTAGCCAAATGCATATAGATGATAGACTCCACTATACTACCATAGTATCACTTGCCAATACAATTCAAATGTATTGACCCTTGTGGCTGTAACCTATTATGTTGCAGGTTTGTTTGATGTTAGTGAAGTGTGTTGATTAGGATTACAAGTCTACAACCAACATGATTGCCTGTGGCACTTTGAAGATGAAGGACCCCATGATATAGTTATTCCTGCTGCATTGTAATGAGATAGCCAAATGAGCTATGTAAGATGTAATGAATTATTTTATTCCTGGTTATAAAGTTGTATTATGACCTTTGTTTCTTGATATTACATCTTAACTGTGGATGCTAGCTATTGATCCAGGGACTAGCATTGTAAACACAGGGATCTCCACCTTATTAAAGGTTGGGACCTCTACAGATGGTATCAGAGCACTGTGTTGCCTATAGGATTGTAACCCTAGGATTGGACAAAACCCCTTAGAAAAATAGGAGTTGTATTTGTTCCAAAACTTATTTACAAACAATCTTGTAAACTCAATCCTCAACCATTTTGGTTTTAATCCTACATCTCTTCTATTTCAACTTGATGGAAAAATACCTCAACCATGAGCAAAGGACTTCACCAACTCAAATGACTTCAAGTTCAACAGCATCAAAGACTTCAACTTTACTTTCACCAAGGACTTCAACTTGGATATCACTAAGGACTACAAGTGAGACAAGAAATATTACTCAAGACTTGAGGACTAAGGAAACACAACTTAGAAGGAACCATCATCACCTTTGAAATTTTGTGACCAAGATACAAAAACAATTCTAAGGATACAATGATCTTGTTCAGGAAGAATCAACTAAGAAGAATGGAAAGATCTCAAGTGAACCATATAGTTGTACCACCATATTTAGTTTAGATCAAACCCACCAACTTATGTGGTGTAGCAAAATATTTTGTTTCCTAAAAATGTGCTTGAAACTTGTTGTTTAGGTGGAATGTTTGTTTGTGATTGCTTGCACATTGCTTGTGTGAATTGTGATGTGTGTGATTAGAATTATTTCTTTAGAAATCGTTTGCCTATTCTAATCCCAATCCAACCCAAACAGATGACTACTCCAAGAAACTTCAACATCAAGAATGGTTACAACAACAACCA
Source organism: Avena insularis (assembly GCA_023614405.1). Classification (NCBI taxonomy): domain Eukaryota; kingdom Viridiplantae; phylum Streptophyta; class Magnoliopsida; order Poales; family Poaceae; genus Avena; species Avena insularis. Next base: position 241,399,334 of record CM042689.1, on the reverse strand, counting down.
AGAGATGCACATGAGAGAACAACTACTAGCAAATCAAACCCAGTTGAATCATATGACAACTCAGTTTTAAGCCAACAACAATGAGTTAGACCCAACCATGCAAAAGTTTTTGGAAATCCAATCCCAATTGTTGCAAGGGATGACCACTCAAATGATCAACATGAAAGACAACCTTTCCCAAGGAGTTTGTGACAACAATGATGTCAAGGATGATATTATAGAAGGAACTCAAGTTTGCAATATTTGTGGAGACATGGATCACACTTCCAAAAAGCATAAAGATCAATGCCCCAATTGTGAAGAGAAACATCCAACTAATCAATGCCCCACATATCAAGCTACTTGTTTTCTATGTGAAGGAAATAATCATGTACCTATCTAATGCCCCATCTATTCCATAGTTCAACAAAGGAAACAAGGTGGAGTGCATCAACAGTTAGTAAACCCCCAGGAGGGAACAACTTCTACCAAGAAGGATGAAGACAAAGGAAAATCTCAGCTTGCACCTCCATGCAATATGACTCAACTTGATGGACAAAAGAGGAAACATATGTATTATCCAAGGAAACGATTAAGGAGACCAGGAGACTTTCCCACCTTTGAGGTGAGATATGAAGAGCATGAACTAGAAGAACTCCTAGCTTTAGAGAAACCCAAGAAGAAGAAGGACAAAAGCCAAGTGCAATGTTGCAATTGCAAAGAGATGGGACACTATGCCAATGAATGTCCAGAGAAGAAGAATAAGTATAAGTAAATTAGCCAAGTGTGGTGCAACAACTGCAAAGAGCTAGGCCATTATGTGTCAACTTGTCCACAGAAGATACGTGAAGAACTCAATCTTGTCACATGTTACAATTGTGGTAACCAAGGACATTATGCAAGCAATTGTCCAGAAAAGATGAAGTACAAGACAAACAAGCCTATGAAGGATCTCAGCCTTGTCACATGTTTCAAGTGTGGAAACAAAGGACACTATGCAGATGTCTGCCCAGAGAAGATTCATCAAGACCCCAAGCAAGCCAAGATGTAATCTAGTTGGAAATTTTAAGGGTGGTAGTACCCTAGTTGCTTTGAGCCAACTTGTAACCCCTAGCTCTCCCAAATCTCGGGACGAAATTTCTTTTAAGGGTGGTAGCCTGTCACATCCCAAAATTTTCCAAATTTTGAAATGTGAAAAATAAATAAACAAAATAAATAAATGTTGAAATTTAGGGTGAAAAGAAACTTTTGTTTCTAAATGGAAACTTAAAAACCCATCTTGAACAAACTTTGAATAAAGATTTGAATCCAACAAGAAAAATCAAATCAAGTTAAATGCATTCTTCATAAATGCATCTTGAAATTTCAACACTTGGAAAATAAACAAAAAAACCTAATGGGAGAAAATCATTACTAAGATTACTCTAGGCCTATGGATTTGATCCATATAAAATTTGTCAACAAACATTTATAAATGATCAAGAATGACAAATGGAAATATTATAAAACCATAGAAAATGATTTCATTCAATTTGGAACCATAGATAAAATCTTATGAATTTAGTAAGATAAGGAAATTGGATTTCCAAAGCTAATAAAGCACCTATCTAAAAATCCATACCAAATGGTGAGCAAATAATCCTAAAAGTATTTAAAAATATAAACAAATATTAAATAACATTATAAAAGACGGAATCACCATTTTTGGATCTATAAATAAAAAGATATGGATTTTATAAGCAAAGGAAGAAATAAATAAAGGACTATTTTAAAAACCCAAGTTAAATCTTGACTAAACAAATAAAATAAAATATTTTTGTTTAATAAAAAGTGTAAAGGATTATTTAAATAAAATCATGAGGATTTATTATTATCCAATTTCATTTAGGTAAAGACATTTCCCATTTTAAATGAACAATAAAACATAATAAAGTATTTTAAATAATAATTCAAAGTGAATTATTTTCAAATAAAACCTACTGAAAAAGATTTAGTAAAATTTAGATTTCAAATAGAGTTTTAAAACATACTTAAATCCTATTTGAAATAAAGACAAATGTCTATTTTTAAAATAAATAATTGACCCTAAAAAGAATAAAAGAATTATTCTAAATTTGACTTTAGAATATGTTAAATAACAGTATTAAAATCTACACAAAGTTTGGTAGAAGTTTGAATTCAAATGGTTGTTTGAAATGATTAAACAAAATCAAAACAGAATAATGGAAACAGAAAAAGAAAATGAAACAGATCAAAAGAAAAAGACCCAGCCCAGCTAACCCCAGCCCATCTAAGCCCAGCGAGCCCAGTCCCCCTTCTCCCCCAAAGCGTTTTCCTACTCAGAAGTGAACCCGCACCGTCACTGACCGCTGGACCCCACTCTTTTTCTCTCTCTCTCTCACTGACGCCCTGCCCCACCGCCAGCTCACTGTCTTTCCCACCCGCGCTAACCTCGCCGGCCGTTTCTGCCCGTTTAAGCTCGCTTCAATCCTCGTTAATTGCCTCGTTGAATTGGCCAGCAATGACGCACGATAAATCGCCTCTCCCCCCTCCTTCTTTCCCCTCAGATCTCACTCGACCGGAGCCACTAGGCTGCCCAAATTTCGACCTCAACTGCCCCTGTCTCCGACGAGCTTCGCAAGCAATTCCGGCCAGCCACCATCGCGCCTTGCCCCCCCCCCCCGACCACACGATCATGTTCCCCATCAACCTCTGCACCTGCCAGTGTATTCCACTTACCCGCGCGCGCCCCAGATGCTCGACTACGTCTTCACCTGAGCGTCGCCACCGTCTGCCATTACTCCGTCGAGCTCCCCGGTAACCTCTGACCACCCCTCTCCCTCTCTATGACGCTCTCTTCCTCCCCTCTCTCGTGCGCATCTAACGAGACCCCTACTTTTCCTTGGCTCTCCTTGTAGCTTCACTGTTGACGACGCCCGAGTGCACCCGTCGCCAGGAGCAACTCCGGCGAGAGATTGCCGACCCATCCGTGCGCCCCTGTCCCCGCGACAACCACCTCGAGCTTCAGCACGTCGCGGCGAACCCAGTGAGCAACCTCCTCCTCTCCCTTGCGTCCTAACTTCGCCGTAACATCTCAGCCCGAGCGCGCCGCCGCCACTCGCCGCCGCCAGCGCCGCCCATTGTTGGCCAAGCGCCTGTGCACCGTTCGATTTGGATCTGACGAGTAGGATAGATTGACTTAACCGAAGAGGTATCGCGTCTGTGAGCCATGCGATGCACATTAGATCTGACGTCTAGAATCAAGTGATCCATGCGAAACGGTATCACCCAATCAAAACATTCCACGTGGCACTGACTCTGTTATAAAAATCAGAAAATGTTCTATTAGATATTTAAACTTGCAAAATTCATAACTTTTGATCCACAGGTCCAAATTTTGCAAATTTTATATCAATGGAATCAGCAAAACAAACTCTATCTAACCATGTACTTTGTTTAGTAAATTTCTTCTGTTAAATTGGTTGTTTTTTCAGAAACTTGTGTAGGTATATTTTGAATATAAAAAATTATTCTAGCAATATTTTTATGTTAAAATCTTTGGCAAATGGATTTTTTTGAACCTACTGACCATGGAAACAAACTTATGGATTTAAAATTGTATTTTGTGAAGTTAAAGAATAGATCTTTGAATTAAAGCATTTCTAGTTAAATGAAAATATGGTTTATGTGTTAAAAATGATTTTTGAGTAAAACCTTTGGAAAATGATTTGATTTAAACTCTCTGACCCTAAACACAAAGTTTTATGAATTAAAAATATATTTGGTGAACCCTATAAAAATGATTACTTTGCTAAAGGCATTTCCAACAACATAAAATATTGTTTTGGTATAAAAATGGTTTTAGGTAAAACCTTTGCAAATGATTTTAATATTAAACACTTGACCACAAAACACTAACATTGGTGTTAAAAATATATTTGGTAAATACTATAAATATTCCTTGGATTTAAAACCTTTCTAGCAAAACAAAAATGATTTAAAGTGGCCATTTTTCACTAACTTAATATAAAATGGTTTTACCACTTTTGTAAATGACCAATAGGTGTTTTCAAATGTTTATAACCTATTAGAAACCACTTCTCCAAATAAAACAATCTTTGACATGCTTGCATGCATTGCTTTGTTTTATTCTTCTATGTGATGATTGCTTGAATGGTAGATTGAAATTGTGACTTGCTTGATTGAATTGTAGTGACATTTGAAGAGTGTGACTATTGCAAAGATCAAGGAGTGAACTTATAATCTCTACCAAAAAGGCAAGTGAAGCTTCATACTTTTGTCCCATTATTTTCATTATGCATTAGTGATATTTCTAAGTAGGACTTGCATGGAATTTTTGCTAAGTATAAACTATGCCATGGGAAATCCTAGTAGATGAAACCTTAGTAGAATTTTCCTAAGTTAAGATTCCTACTACTATCATGCTTAGCTTAGCTAGTAGAAAACAAGGGTGGATTATATTCATGCTATGGAATATTTCTAAGTCAAGGACTTGTGTTTTGTTTAATAAAACAACTAAGTGAATGAATCACCTGGGTGGAAAGGGACTTGCTTGGTGGTTTTTGGTTGATTGGTTACACAAGGCCCATTTCTATGGTTTACATTGTGTATCTCACTTGTGGAATGCCACCCGGGAACAAAGGGATTTGAGATGCCAAATGTTAAGAAGCTTCAAGTGCAGCCACTTGGCATTATGTGCTCTGCCTGGATCATATAGGTTGCAATAACTTAGCCAAATGGACAGTTGGTGGTAGGGATGATAGGTTGGAGCGCGTCAATTCTGGTCTAAGGGAAGGCTTCTGAAAGATCTTGTCTTGGTGAAACCAAGTCTTGTGGGTAAAGTGCACCACCTCTACAGAGTGTAAAATCTAAGTACTTAGCCATGTCCCTGGCAAAGGACAATTTGAGCAGCAAGACATGGAAGCTATCAAGAATCTCCTCATCCCAATTTCTAAGTTAAAAACTTGTGGTTGAACAAGGGTTGAAGGATCACCAATTTCTATTGGGGGATGCCTTGGGTGATGTTTTTCCCAAACAAAACTTAGTGTTTTTCAAATGATAAAGAAAATCTATTTTGAGCAAAGCAAGCCTAAGCTCCACCTAGCCAAATGCATATAGATGATAGACTCCACTATACTACCATAGTATCACTTGCCAATACAATTCAAATGTATTGACCCTTGTGGCTGTAACCTATTATGTTGCAGGTTTGTTTGATGTTAGTGAAGTGTGTTGATTAGGATTACAAGTCTACAACCAACATTATTGCCTATGGCACTTTGAAGATGAAGGACCCCATGCTATAGTTATTCCTGCTGCATTGTAATGAGATAGCCAAATGAGCTATGTAAGATGTAATGAATTATTTTATTCCTGGTTATAAAGTTGTATTATGACCTTTGTTTCTTGATATTACATCTTAACTGTGGATGCTAGCTATTGATCCAGGGACTAGCATTGTAAACACAGGGATCTCCACCATATTAAAGGTTGGGACCTCTACAGATGGTATCAGAGCACTGTGTTGCCTATAGGATTGTAACCCTAGGATTGGACAAAACCCCTTAGAAAAATAGGAGTTGTATTTGTTCCAAAACTTATTTACAAACAATCTTGTAAACTCAATCCTCAACCATTTTGGTTTTAATCCTACATCTCTTCTATTTCAACTTGATGGACAAATACCTCAACCATGAGCAAAGGACTTCACCAACTCAAATGACTTCAAGTTCAACATCATCAAAGACTTCAACTTTACTTTCACCAAGGACTTCAACTTGGATATCACTAAGGACTACAAGTGAGACAAGAAATATTACTCAAGACTTGAGGACTAAGGAAACACAACTTAGAAGGAACCATCATCACCTTTGAAATTTTGTGACCAAGATACAAAAACAATTCTAAGGATACAATGATCTTGTTCAGGAAGAATCAACTAAGAAGAATGGAAAGATCTCAAGTGAACCATATAGTTGTACCACCATATTTAGTTTAGATCAAACCCACCAACTTATGTGGTGTAGCAAAAATATTTTGTTTCCTAAAAATGTGCTTGAAACTTGTTGTTTAGGTGGAATGTTTGTTTGTGATTGCTTGCACATTGCTTTTGTGAATTGTGATGTGTGTGATTAGAATTATTTCTTTAGAAATCGTTTGCCTATTCTAATCCCAATCCAACCCAAACAGATGACTACTCCAAGAAACTTCAACATCAAGAATGGTTACAACAACAACCAAGAGATGCACATGAGAGAACAACTACTAGCAAATCAAACCCAGTTGAATCAGATGACAACTCAGTTTTAAGCCAACAACAATGAGTTAGACCCAACCATGCAAAAGTTTTTGGAAATCCAATCCCAATTGTTGCAAGGGATGACCACTCAAATGATCAACATGAAAGACAACCTTTCCCAAGGAGTTTGTGACAACAATGATGTCAAGGATGATATTATAGAAGGAACTCAAGTTTGCAATATTTGTGGAGACATGGATCACACTTCCAAAAAGCATAAAGATCAATGCCCCAATTGTGAAGAGAAACATCCAACTAATCAATGCCCCACATCTCAAGCTACGTGTTTTCTATGTGAAGGAAATAATCATGTCCCTATCCAATGCCCCATCTATTCCATAGTTCAACAAAGGAAACAAGGTGGAGTGCATCAACAGTTAGTAAACCCCCAGGAGGGAACAACTTCTACCAAGAAGGATGAAGACAAAGGAAAATCTCAGCTTGCACCTCCATGCAATATGACTCAACTTGATGGACAAAAGAGGAAACATATGTATTATCCAAGGAAACGATTAAGGAGACCAGGAGACTTTCCCACCTTTGAGGTGAGATATGAAGAGCATGAACTATAAGAACTCCTAGCTTTGGAGAAACCCAAGAATAAGAAGGACAAAAGCCAAGTGCAATGTTGCAATTGCAAAGAGATGGGATACTATGCCAATGAATGTCCAGAGAAGAAGAAGAAGTATAAGGAAATTAGCCAAGTGTGGTGCAACAACTGCAAAGAGCTAGGCCATTATGTGTCAACTTGTCCACAGAAGATACGTGAAGAACTCAATCTTGTCACATGTTACAATTGTGGTAACCAAGGACATTATGCAAGCAATTGTCCAGAAAAGATGAAGTACAAGACAAACAAGCCTATGAAGGATCTCAGCCTTGTCACATGTTTCAAGTGTGGAAACAAAGGACGCTATGCAGATGTCTGCCCAGAGAAGATTCATCAAGACCCCAAGCAAGCTAACATGTAATCTAGTTGGAAATTTTAAGGGTGGTAGTACCCTAGTTGCTTTGAGCCAACTTTTAACCCCTAGCCCTCCCAAATCTCGGGACGAGATTTCTTTTAAGGGTGGTAGCCTGTCACATCCCAAAATTTTCCAAATTTTGAAATGTGAAAAATAATAAACAAAATAAATAATTGTTGAAATTTAGGGTGAAAAGAAACTTTTGTTTCTAAATGGAAACTTAAAAACCCATCCTGAACAAACTTTGAATAAAGATTTGAATCCAATAACAAAATTCAAATCAAGTTAAATGCACTCTTCATAAATGCATCTTGAAATTTAAACACTTGGAAAATAAACCAAAAAAACCTAATGGGAGAAAATCATTTCAATCACAAACCAACTGTAGAGGTCCCAACCTGTTAAGGTAGAGATCCCTGTGTTTACAGTGCTAGTCCCTGGATAGATTAGCTAGCACCCACAGTTTAAGATGTAATATCAAGAAACAAAGGTCATATTGCAACTTATAACTAGGAATAAAATAATTCAGTACAACTTACATAGCTCATAAGGCTATCTTATTACAAAGCTACAGATATATCTAAAAGCATGGAGTCCTTCATCTTCATGTGCCACAGGCAATCATGTTGGTTGTAGACTTGTAATCCCTACTCAACAAAGTTCACTAACATTAAATAAACCTGCAACATAATAAGTTATAGCCACAAGGGTCAATACATTTGAATTGTATTGGCAAGTGATATCATATTGATATGGAGAATCTAACATCTACATCAATATATGGCTAAGTGGAGTTTTGGCTGGCCTTTGCATAAAACAAGTTTTCCCTATCCTTTGAAAATAATTTTTCTCTTTTTCAAAACACTTCAAGAAACAATGGCACACTGGTTACACACCTGGTGCTTCCCTTGTTCACCCAACAAGTTTTAACTTAGAGAAATTGGGATGAGGATATCCTTGATCATTTCAATGTCTTTGATGCTCAAAATGTCCATTACCGGGGACGCGGCTAAGTACTTAGGTTTTACCCTCCCGAGAGGTGGTGCACTTTCCCCACAAGACTCTACATGCATCGAGACGAGACTTTTCAGAAACAATCCCTCAGATCAGCATAAACGCGTTCCATCCTATCATCACTACCACCAATTGTCTGTCCGTCTGAGTTCTTGCAACCTAGTTGGTCAAGACAGAGCCCATATGCCATGTGGTTGCACTGGAAGCTTCTCAATACTAAACATCTCAAATCTCTTTGTACCTGGGTGGCCTTCCACAAGTGAGATACACCAGGGTAAACCATAGAAATGGGCCCTGGGTAACCACTCAACACAAACCAATCATCCCATTCGACCCAGCTGATTCATTCACAAGTTGTTTTCTTAGTCAAAAATATAGTCATAGACTTTGCATAATACCATAACATGAATATTCCACCCTTGAATTCTAATATCTAGGCTAAGAATACTAGCATAACTTGTCACTTGACTTAGGAAGATTCCTACCAAGATACATTCTATAGGATCTACTAGCAAAAATATCACTAATGCAATATTGAAAAGATAGGACTTTTGATGACCAAAGTATCACTTGCCTTTTAGTTGTGAATCTAGGTACTCTCCTTGATCTTGCAATTGTCACACTCCTCAAGTTTCACTACATCACAATCAAGCAAAGCACACATTCAAAACTAGCACACAAACAAATAACAAACCAAAACAATAAAACTAAGAAATGCATGCAAGCATGCAAAAGTTGTTTTACTGAAAAGTGTTTTCTAACAAGGTTCTAAACATTTCAAAACACCTACTGGTCATTAATAAAAGTGAAATTCCATTGGGACCAAGTTAGTGAAATTTGGTTTATTTAAATCATTTTTGTTTTACTAAAAATGCTTTCATTCAAAGGAATAATTCCTAGTGTTAACATAAATTTTTTTAATTCCAAATGTTAGTTTTAGGTTCAGAGGGTTCAAAACAAAATCATTTGCAAAAGTTTTAACTCAAAAAAAAATTAGAACAATTTTTATATCCAAAATAGTCCTAAACAAGTTTCTGTATAAATACCTAATTTTTTAGAAGCAAATAACTAAACCAGGGCCACAGTTCCAAAGTATTCATTTTTCTGAATCCATAGACACCAAATTTGCAATATTTGGACAAACATATCAAAAGTTATTGATTTTACAAATTCAAACATCTAAAATCATTTTCTGGAATTTTGTCTGAACTGAACTGGCCACGTGTCTTAATCTTACTGGCCGATACAGTTTTGCACGGATCAGCAACATGAGCCGTTAGATCTAAGTGGGATCGCACGGCGTAGATCAAACTGTACCCCTTCGATAAGTCATCTAATCTACATCCTAGGATGCGCATCCGATGGACTACAGCACTTTGGCCAAGATTGGGCGGCACTGCTGGCAACGCGCGGTGGCGGTGTGTTGGGCGACGATGGTCTAGCGATACTAGGGGGTGAGGGAGGGGGTACAATGGCTTACCAGGTTCACAGGGTCGACGCGGTGCTCAAGGTGGTCGTAGGAGGGGCAGGGGCACACGGGGTCGTCGATAATCACTCGCCGGAGTTGCTGCTACCGCCGGGTGTGCTTAGACGTTGATAGGGGCGAGTTTATAGGACACGATCTGGTGAACGGTGAGGGTCAGAAGAAGCACAAGATGATGGCGAGTAGGAAAACAAGGACCAGAGAGGGAGGTGCACACGAACTCACCAAATTTTATCACCAGAGTTGCGGCCGTCGTCGGGCGCTTGCAGGCGAGGTTGGTGCCGAGCGTCTGGTGCATGAGAAAGAAAGTGGTTGGTGTTAGCATATGCGCATGGCGATGGTGAGTAAGCTAGCTTGAACCAGAGGCAGAGGGGGATGCAGTGCTCACCAGAATAGTTCGACGGGGCTCGTTAGTACTGCGGTGGTGCGGGAAAAAATCAGAGTAGCCTGGGGGCTCTTGGGGTGCGGCGTCTGAGGGGAAAATGAGAGGAGGGAGAGAGGATTAAGTGAGCCTGGTCGCTGGGAAAAATTACTACACCAATTAACGCGATTGAATTTTGACCAGAAACAGTGAGGAGGGGATCGCGGCGTGGTCGCTGGCGTGAAGACGATGGTGAGGTGGCAGTGGGTCCAGGGCGTCAGTGGGGGTGTGGGTGTGTGCGTGGGTGAGAGAAATCTGGCGGGGAGGGGAGTGACGAGGTTTGATCTTATCAATGCCCATTGTTATGATAAGATCGGGGTGCTGGAGATTTCGGAACGGTTAACAGACAAGCAACAAGGAGAGACGAGATTTACCCAGGTTTAGGCCCCCGGAGGGAAAACCCTACTCCTGCTTGTCTGCTCTTGATTACGGCGGAACCAAAAGTTACAAGGGTGCGCAGATGCAATCTGGCATGGAGGTGTGTATGCGGTGGAAAAGATTGGTCCTCCTCGCCGTGCCCTCCTAGCCTTTATATAGAGTTAGGAAGGTCTCGGGCACAGATCGAGTCGGTTACAAGTTTAGGGTTTGCCCCTTTGAATATTCTATCTGTACTAGTCTTGCTCTCCAAGGATCCGAAGATGTCATGGGCTTGCACCACCCGAAAATCTTCATGGGCCGCGTATATTCTTGTGGGCCTTCCTTGGGCTGGACCAGGTATGCTAATGTCGTGTACCCATAGGGTATAACCATGTCAGGGAGAGTGCCCCGGGTGAGTTGTTGCTAGGCCTCGGGTATTGGGCTGGCTGGGTAGGTTCTGTTTTCTTTTTTTCTTATTCTTTTTCCTTTTTCTGTTTCTATTTTCTGTTTTTATTTGAATCAATTGTTTTAAACAACAATTTGAATTCAAATCTTTCCAAATATTTTCAGCAGATTTTACTCAAAATATGTGTTGATTTAATTAGTCCACTTTGTAATAATCCAAATATTTTTCTTGTGATTTAATATTTATTTAAGTGAGGCAATTTGTCTTTATTTAAATAGAAATGAATATGGTTCAAAAACCCATATAATTTTATTTAAATAATATTTTATTTTTTATTTTATTTGAATTAGTTTTATTCCATTTGCTTAGGTATTTGGCCAATGGTTTAAATTGTCTTTTAAATAATTCTTATTTATTTACTTCTTTCTTTATCTTATAAAATCCATATCTTTTTATTTATAGTTCCAAAATTGGTGATTCCACTTTGTTTAATTTTATATTTATCCTTTTAAATCCTTTTAGGATTACTTTTCTCATAATTTGGTGTTGATTTTAGCTAGGAGCTTTATTAGTCTTGGAAATACTTTCTTGTATTTATAAAAATCATAAATTTTTATCCATGGATCCAAATGGAGTGAAATCAATTCCCATGGTTTTATAATGTTTTTTTTACCATTATTGGTCATTTAGAAATGTTTGTTGCTAAATTTTTATATGGAACAAAGCCATAGTCTTGGAGTGATCTTGAAGATCATTTCTTTCATTAGGGTCTAGGTTTTTGATTTAACCTTTCCAAGTGTTCAATTTAAGATACATTCCAAGCATGAATGCATTTGATTTGTTACAAAAATTTGTTTATTGCTTTGTCATTCAAATTTTGTTCAAGTAAGGTTTTGATGTTTCCATTTACAAGCAAAAGTTTCTTTTCCCTCTAAATTTCAACATTTGTTTCTTTTGTTTGATTATTTTTCACATTTCAAAATTTGCAAAATTTTGGGATGTGAGACCAACTAGCATCTGCCAGTTATAGATTATCATAATAACCTCTTATCTATAAATTCAAATAGACAACATTAGGTCTAGATTCAGACAAATTTTCCAGTTTGACAAAAACAATTATTAGGACTGCCAAAGCAAGTATAGCATCAGGTTCTTCACAGAACATTCAAACTACATAGTTAATTATTCAAGCTTTCACTGTTGTCCATCACTAAAGGGATGAACCCTAGAATAGGGGATGAACCCTAATCAAAAGTCCAACTCTACAGTTACATAGAGAATAGCGTGGGAGACAGAGAACACAGGGAGAAAAAGAAAGCATCACTTACTCAAGGTCCTCGCTAAAGGTTAGAAGAGGAAGCAGTGACTGAAGTCGAAGACGATCACGGCAGCAAGGGGAGAACCCCAAAGGGTGATACAACCCACGCCAACCCATGGTAAGTGAAGAGCGTCACTTACTCATGGAGGCTCCAGAGGAAGGGGCGACACCATCTTGCCACCAAAGCACCAGAACGGCGCCAGGGTAGTTTCGGAGCGCCAAACCACCGGCAGGGTCCGAACCCTAGGCACCTGGAATGACACGGCATGGTCAGAGGAGGGCTCGAGCATCAAATCAATCTTGTACATATGACGAAGCGTCATAGACTACATCATCTTGCACCACGACGGTGGTCGGGGAGTCCAGAGGCGGCTAGAATCGGACACGGCGACGGCGGCGGCACCACACCGCCAACAAGGAGGAAGCTCGAGTCGCGCGAGAGAGGAAAATAGAGAGACAAGGTACTGGGCCAGCAAGGGGCTAGGCTAGCCCAGCATGGGATTTGACCCAACTCGTTCGGCCGGGTCGGGCCGAGTCAGCCCAAAGGGCTAGGCCAGGTTAAAAAAAGAACCCTAAATCTATTTATTAAGAAGACTAAAATACCCCAGTACAAATTAAGCTCTATGAAAATAAATAAAAATCCTAAAAATACAAATAATATCTCCATGTGTTCATCAAAATATAATCTACACAATAAAAATAATGGATTGTATTTAGGGTAATAAAAAATAAGTTAACAATTTAATGATATAAATTCCTTATGGAATTTTCTAAAAATGATCTGAGAATCTAAAACTAAATTAAATTCATTTTTGCGATCTTAAATGAATAATGTAACTAAGAAAAATATTAGTTTGCATTTTATTCAAATAAAATTAAATTATCTTTATTTATGCATCTATTCCTTTATAGAATTTTAAGAAATATTAATAAAAGTTAAAATTAAATAACAATTACTTTTAAACTCTTAATTAATGTATGTTACCACAAAAATTTAAATATAATATTTACAAGGTTTTAGGGATTATCAACTATTAACTTTCTTTTATTAATAAAAAAGCTTTAGAACTTTAATAATGTGGGTAAAACACGCAAATAATAAAAATAATAAAATGATGTGTTGCATTAGTATGCATGTTCATTATTGCTTCTTTAAATCTTGTCCTTATTGGGCAATAATGGTGTTTTGTAGAAACCGAAGCTCAAGGTCCAGTGCAAGTATCTGATTTCACAAGGCAAGTTCATCACTTGCTCATGTCCTTTGATGTTTTTTATCAAAGTATTTGCAACATGTGTGTATCACCTATGTTCCAAAAGTAAGAAAGAAAATATTATTTTCTCAAGAAAATGAAATGCTATTATCATCCTAAGTGATGATTACTATAAGATTGGCAATGGAATTTAGGATTCCATGTGCAGTGAGATACACAATATAGGAATTAATAACCCATGACATCAGTGATTCTAGAGCCGTATAATACGCGTTAACCATGAGATTTGTAATGGGACAGAGAAGTCAGCTAGACCTTCTTCCTTTCATATGTCACTGGATGCACAGGATGTGTTTGAACTACTTTTAGCATGTGATATAATTCGTAGACGAGTATACAACATATGGGTGAGATCCCTCAACGTCCCACAGTAGTTCTAGCATCTATAACAGTATGTACTTCCCATTGCCGTAATACTACATGTGGGCATGGCGTACACCAAGGGCGGGGTCGCAGAGAAGGGCAGTGAATGGCTTGGATCATCTATTGGGCCCCACATCAAGGAATTGTGGATGGGAAAGTACGCCTGGTTCTGCAACAAAGATTTGATCTCTCATGGGTAAAGTAATGCACCTCTGCAGAGTGTATGAATAGTGACATGTTACTCCCTATTCCGGGAAGGATCTATGAACGTGGCAGGAAAGGAACTCCATGAAGTTCCGGTCAACCCGTGAAGGATGATGGCATAGTTTTTTGATATTAAAATCAACCTTTGAAGAAATGTTTATGAAAACTGCATAGTGTCGATGACTGATACTACGAGGTGGTAGATAGATCATCCAACTTCCCACCTTGCATGTAATGAACTTGCTGGGTAACACTGTTACTCACTCTTTCCTTTGATACCCTGCTTAGACTCTGAGGAGCCAGAATACACTCCAATGTACGCTATTGAAGGCCAGGATAATGTCTACAACAAGGAACCTGATCTGTCTAGAGGAGTTGAAGGTGTGAACTACAAGATGTGATACGGATCTAAAGGCAACGACTATGAGTAGTTGCCTATAGTTATCTAGTACTTAAGTCGAGCCGAGCAACACAAACCTTATATAATAAGATGATGAGCTCAGGTTATGATATGTTGTTTGAATCTTTGTTCTTCCACTGAAACTTATAAGTAAGGTTTGTAAGTTTGAAATACTTCGAAGTACTAATCTTTTGGTATTGTAATAATAATGTGTGTATGTATGTAATTTGTACTTGCAATGTTTTTGTTGTACCACTCTGAGGGATGTGATATTTGCATAATGGTGTTCTGTAAGTGTCATGTCAGTGACTATAGTGTACTACACATGAAGTAGTATGTCGGGTAACCGCAACATACTACCTAGAAAGTTTAGATTATAGAACACAAGAATCAAAAGATTAACAAGAATCATATGGAGATGTGATTGGTATGATTACCTACCAGTTTTGCTCCCCGACATGCGATGTAACATTAATGTCGGGACACTAAGACACGGATCTTAAATCACTAAGTATCACTTATGAGGGATATTGATTTTAGTGGGATCTATAGAATAATTAAGTTGTTAATTTTGAGTAGCTTATTAATCATGAACTATTAATCAAGTGAATTTGCGTAATTCATAGTATTCATTGGTATCTTTTATCTAGCTTTCACTTAGTTTCTAATTGAGATATAAGAACTATAGATATCTGGTAATTTTACTTTATGGAGTAGTATCGGAATATTAGATTGAATGTTAGAGTGACAATTAAGGATGGAGTCCTATTGCAAACTTTTGGTAAACCCTCTCGTGCTCCATGTAATTTGAGCATAGAGAAATGGTTCCAATAAGTATCTACATCATGCTTGCCTCCATGAAACTTGATCTTCAAAAGATGTTTTGAGAATCTAAGTGTTCCAGTAATTGAGAAGATTGTTTCAGAAAGAAGCAATGAGTGAAAGATATTTGTTATCTAAAACCTTGTTATGTTTCCCGATGATTGAGAATTATTCAGGTGCAACATGTCTCTTATTGTATGAGTGTATGCAAATAATGAAGACGCTAGGCTCCTAAATCAATCAAAAGTTGAAGCACTGACCTTGTTCTCATATCCCTCCTATCAAGCTATAGTAGCTTCATCATGAAGTAGTCATGATGGGATGGATAAAAAGGTATGGGTAAATTGTTTATTATAGTTAAAGATTGCTAAAAGTTGAATCCGGAAGAATGCTAGTCATGTGATGATAGTGAATAAAACATCAACTTAAAAAGTTTCAATCCAAGGGTGCTAGTACTTGACTAACATGCCTAGGATCATTCTGCCAATCTAGCTAGCATCACTATTGATGTTTATGCTTCTTATATGATGAGAGGAAAACCGAAAAAATGCAAAATTATATGGAAGAAAAGAAAGTCTAGAAATGTCTAGCTCATGAGTATATAGATGATATACAAGTTATGGATGTATTCTTTGCTAGTTATCAATGTAATTCTTGGGAATTAGATACCAGATTGGTTGGTATGATATGTCATATGAAGAAACACAATGTAAGAACTACAATGTCCAAAGTAACTACAAAAAGGATGTGCTGATGATGTATTCCAAGTACAAAACGAAGTGTTATTGTGTTCGTGGTCGGCATCTTACCTAGACTATAAGATTTATTATAAGAGCTTAGTAATTTTTATATAGCTCCGGCTTTATAAGACAATGGTCGTTCAACATGAAGTTGTGATCCATGGTGGATGGATTAGTTATTATAAATCTTGATGGTCATACGGACATCATAACACTGCTGATAAACGTTGCAAGACCATGATTAAATTTCACTTAATTGTGTCACCGCCGTTTAGGTCATATTAAAAATAAAAACATGAATAAAATCCATACTGATGCACTTTGGGAGTCATTTGACTTTGAATCAATTGACACTTGTGAGACTTATATAAAATAACAAAACTCAGTTCACGGGCTAATATTGAACAAACGACCAACTTTTTGGAGATCATACATGTTGATGAGTGTACTCCATTATGTGGAGCCGTGCGTGTTGGATTCTTCTACTTCATATTCTTTCACCGATGATTTGAGTGGATATATGTGGGTATATCTATTTGATGAGAAAGAGGCATAAGACATTTGAAAAGTGCTCAAAGTGTTTTGTCATGAAGAGGAAAATCATCGTAACAAGAAAATCAAGAGTCTATGGCTGGATCATAGAGGATAAATATTTGAGTTAGGAGTTTAGCGATCATCTAAGAGTTACGGATTTGTTACACAACTTGCACCTCTCGAAACACCACAAGAGTGTGGAGTGTTCTTGATATGTAATAAAACCTTGTTTGACATGGTTGGATCTATTATGAGACAAATAAAAACTATTGTTATATATTTGTCAGTTATGCTTTAGAGACTACCGCTTTACACTAAATAGTGCGCCATCATAATCCGTTGAAATGACACCATATGAGTTATGGCATGGGTTCAAACCCAAAGATGTTTTTTTCCTAAATTTTTGTATGCTAGGCATATGTAAATTGTTTACAAACCAAAATAGGATGTATGCATCTTTGTAGGTTATCCCTTGGTAACATCTAGGTATTCCTTCTACCTTGTAAGAAATTAAGTGGGAATGCTAAGACATATTCTAATACTTTATGTGGACGACATATCGTTGATTAGAAATGATATATCTTTTCTTGACACAAGTAATATTTCACTAAAATTAGTTTTGTGTAGAAGTATTAGGCAAAACGGGAATATTGGAAATCAATATCTATATAGATATATTGAGGCGCTTAATATAGATATGCCAAAGTACATAGATGAAATATTGAATCGTTTCAATATGGAGACGATAAGAAAGAGTTCTTGCTACATGGAAGAGGTTGAGCAAGAATCAAGTGTTTTGAAACTTGATGAGTAAAACCGCATGAACGATTATATCAATCATGTACACCAAGATATGTACATAACCAGATATGTCTTATGCTATAAAATTTTATGGACATATACCAGACTGATACATATGATGACCACATGATAATAGTAAGTATATTCTTATGTACTTTTGAAGGGCAAAAAATATGTTTTGTATGAATAAGTGACAAACAGTTCATTGTAAGGTGCTACATCGATATTCGGCTTGTTACATATACAAATAATTTTTAGCTCAATTAGGCTACGTGAATTATAGAAGGTGGCGTAGTGGGATGGAAGTAAATTCCATGTTGGATTTGGATGAGTTCCAAAGTTAAATATTGTGACGAATACTAGTATGAAAGGCTGAGTATAGCGTTGTCATGACAACGGCAAAGGAGGGCGTTATGAGTCAAAAAAAGGTTCATTTTTTAACTTAGTGTAGTTCTGAGTGTGCTAGTACTATGAAGATCTATTATGAGACAATAGAGGACAGATAGTTTTGGCCAGTGAACTAAGGTCCCACTAGTTGACCAAACATATACAAATGTCATCTCGTTAAAAATAAGTGATGCATGAAGACACAAAGATAAGATAATAAATAGACCTAAACTTGTCAGATCCATTGAAAAAAAATCCATATGCAAAGCATGAAGGACACTGGTATGCCATAGGTGTTAAGTGCTAAATTATTGACAAGATTTTTTACTCTAGTGCAAGTGGGAGTGGAAATATGCCCTAGAGGCAATAATAAATTGTATTATTCTATATTTCCTATTCATGATTAAGTTTACTATTATGTGCTATAATTGTCTTAGTTTCAGATAATGAGTATTTGGAGGAAAACCCTATTACATGTGTGGAATCATAAACACCATTTAGATATCCCTAGTCTTGCGTCTAAGACTAGTTCATGTATCATGGATAGTCCTGGTTTCATAACTATGGGGAAAATGACAATGTGTTGTGGAGTTGCCGGTGATATATGAGATCAGATTTGTTGGGAGAACAACGGCGATGGATAGACCCAACAGATACCCTGAAACACATCATCAATATTATTATCGGTAGTTTCTCATAAACAATGTATTGCCTTTACTAAACATCGTTTGATCACGAGACACATATGAACTTGGGTACAATATGTACGTGGCAAGATTCTTCAAATGTTTCTCTTAAACAGAGTAATCATAAAGTTGATGCTTGCTCTTACCGGATGGTACGCCAATTATTCACATGGGGTGCTTGCGGAAATTGCTACTTCTAATGATGGAGAGATATACTCTAGGCTCACTCATGTACTATGATGTTTGTCATCGTTTGGTCGAACTTGTTATCAAGTTGTTGAACACATGAACATCGATAGTGCGGTACGAGTAAACAGTACATGCCGGGTAACGAGAATAACCTAGTGTTTCATCTTGGGAAATGTAAAGTATCGATAGAGCAATACGATATGTATTGGACTTAATACTATGGTTCACAGGATAAAGATCTGCATGTTATTTGCGGGGGTTACTACATGTATCAAGATGCTAATAGTAATCATTGTAGCGGAATGAGTTTTGGACATGTCCGCAAATATTTTGTAACACCCTGGCTTCTTCGGACTAGTGGTTGTCACTCCTGACAGCTCAATAGGATCTGTAGACTAACCCCACAGACCAACACTAATCTTTTCTGCCCACTTTATCCTCATTCGTGTGCACCGGGTACCCACTTCCCGGTCGATCACCCATCCTCAAATTGCTCTAGATCAAGCACGCTTAACCTCAGAGTTCTTTTCAGATGAGCTTCCAGAAAAAAGTTGCAACTTATT
This sequence comes from Avena insularis, assembly GCA_023614405.1. Classification (NCBI taxonomy): domain Eukaryota; kingdom Viridiplantae; phylum Streptophyta; class Magnoliopsida; order Poales; family Poaceae; genus Avena; species Avena insularis. The sequence goes on along the minus strand of CM042689.1, from coordinate 241,380,112 downwards.
GGTATGGGTATCCTATCAATCTTAAGCCATGCACCAGGGTCTCACATACTCCAACCCTTAAAAGGTCGATGCCCTCGTCGATTAACCACATGCCAGAAAAGTCCCCTCTTGGCATATGTCTGTACGTCCAGTGTCGGCACATGTTCTATGTCGTGTACACTCTGGGCCACACGCTCCATGCTCCACATGTCCGCCATAGACCTGCACACGCCCGTGTAACCGCGAGGGCCGGCTCTGATACCACTTGTAACGTCTCGTCCTCTTGATGATGCTCGATGTGGCAATTTGTTGGTAACCCCAAGCATAGGGCGTGAAGAGAAAGCAGAAAGTTTTCCCTCGGTTGAGACCGAGGTTATCGAACTAGAAGTAGGAAGGAAACGTCACACAGGTGTTGCAAGCAACGCGGAGATCTACACAACACAAACTCAAGACTTTGCCCCAACGAATCAGTGAGGTTGTTAATCTCATCGTTCTGTTGTAACAAAGGATTAAACGTATGGTGTGGAAGGTAATGGTTTGCAACAAGTAAACAAGTAACAGTGGAAGATGTATCAATGTTAAAGATTTGACCGGGGTCCATAGTTCACTAGAGGTGCTCTCCTTAGATAAAAAAACATGGCATGAAGGGTAAACAAATTACAGCAGGGAAATTGACAGGAACTGATCAAGGCATAACAATGCAATTACTAGTCAGAAAGATCCTATGAGATTCGATTGTGCAATACAACAAGATACATAGACCGCCATCCAACTGCATCTATGACTAGAAGTCCACCTTCAGGTTATCATACAAACCCCCTCCAGTATTAAGTTGCAAGCAACAGACAACTGCTTTAAGCAAAGTGTGTAAGGTAAACAGTCCACATGTTCCATGAACAAGAGACCGTTCTTTTCTCCCTAGTAGCAACAGCACATCTACAACCGAAGAGATTATTGTCACTTCCCTTGGAAACTAGAGGCATGAACCCACTATCGAGCATAAATACCCCATGTTGGAGTCACTAGCAACTACTTGGCCAATATAGCTACTAACAATGGAGATCATGCAAGATCACAAACAACACAGACATGGTAGAATCATAAAGACAAAACCATTAATCAAACCAACATAATAATCTCAATATCCATCGGATCCCCTCAAACACAACATGCATCATTACAAATAGATTAGATCTTGATCATGAACGGAGCTCACAAGATCTATACATGAAAGCACAAAGGAGGAGATACAACCATCTAGCTACTACATGGACCCATAGTCCAAGGTGGAACTACTCACGCATCATACGGGAGATAAGGCCTCCGAGATGATCTCCCCTCTGACAGGATGTCTAGAAGAACTTCAGATTCCCCCCCCCCCGATCTAGGGACGATGGTGGCGGTGGCTACAGATGGTTTCATGGATATTTGATAGGGTGCTTAGGGTTTCTACATCGGGGGATTCTTATAGGTGAAGGGGGAGGCCGAGGAGGTGACTAGGGGGGTCAAACCCTACCCAGGCACAGGCCCACCCCTGGCCGCGCCTAGGGGGGTTGCCCACCCTGGCTTGCCTCTGTGGCTCCCCTTTAGACTTCTTGTTCCCCATGGAAAGTTATTGACTTTGACGTTTGTCCCATCCAATTCCGAGAATATTTCTTTACTAACTTTTCTGAAACCAAAAACAGCATAAAACAGGCATCTACACTGTTGCAACTTGTTAATAGTTTAGTACCAGAAAACATGTAAAAAGCACCTCAAAGTGTAGACAAGAAAAGCAAAGTAGATACTAAACAAGCATGGGGCATCAAAAATTATAGATACGTTTCCGACGTATCAACATCCCCAAGCTTAACTCCTGCTCGTCCTCGAGTAGGTAAGTGATAAAAAGAATAATTTTTGAGGTGACATGCACCCTCACAATAAACATCCAACCATTTGCAAGCATTGAAAGCTGGGATCAAAGAACTCTAAACGCGTGCATGAAAGATGAAGTTATAACACTAGGACAAAGTAACTATGCATGCAACATGACAAGCTACAAACAAAGATCATGAATATCATGCATTGAAAAACGTTTGTTTGTTTCACATACAGAAAACATAGCATAGTGGCAATCAGCTTGTCTCTCATAGAGTAGGAACGTAGATGCATAGGACACCTTCAAAGTTCACAAGGGTGACTAGAAACAAATAGTACAAGAAGAAGTAATATCACAATATGCATCAATCAATAAGCTTTGGAACACCAGAATGACAACTATGCTCTCTTAATGGTGCCTAAAGGTAGAAGGTGGAGACTCAATAATGGTGGAAGAAAGGCCTTTTTGTAAAGGGAGAAGGGATTACAAGTTTCAAAAAGAGCTTCCAAAAATTATGGTACTTGTTAGCTTTCATCCCTCATTGCCCCTATCATAAGCATCTTCAAGTGGTTAAGGTTAAAGTGGCAAAGATGTAGTATATGCTTGACGAAGTATAAGTTGGCAATCTCAAGTCCCTTGAATACGAGGGCCACACCTCATGCATACTCAACTTTGGGCCCAGGTAAGTTCTTGTCATTGTAAGTATTTGCATATCATTGAGAACCGCCAACGGGGTACCCCTTGCACATGGTACAGGAGCTTTCCCATAACCAAAATGACAAGGCAAGCAGACAATGAGCATCTCAGCAATCTTTTTATTTACCATATGCATAACTTTTTATTGAGGATGCTTCATAGATTGCTTACTATGGTGATGCTAAGAGTTTCCACCATGATTAGGCATGGCTTAGGCTAGCGGCCCAAGCGTTTCTCTAACACAGAATACAAACTCCATGGACTTACAAGTTCCCTCTTTATTTCACACCGGTGACATCCATAGACAAAAGAGCATGATATCAACTGAGTACAAAGTACAAGTGCAATGTTGAAAGTGTTCCCCGTGACAGCACGGTTCTGCTAATTCCAACGTATAAGTGCAAGCATATACAACAAAGTTGTCACAATGGTTCAAGTTTATTAGGGGCAAAGAATATAAAGTGTGCCATCAAGTTCGTGAGGGCTTTAATCACTAAGTTTTCACAAAACAAAATAGTTTTTAATTGGAAGATAGTTGAAAACAAGAATATACTCGGAATGGTGTAACACACCATGCATAGGAGTTTATAGTGGACACTTTGGAATAACTTGGTTTCTTGGGAGTTTGAATCATGAGTAGAACTTACTCATACAGGTGAAGGCTAGCAAAAGACTGGGAGGAACCAACTAAGAGAGCATAATGGTCATAATCATGCAGAGCAACAAAGCATACTGATCAAAGCAAAGAGTGGTACTACAAGTCAAGGACTAAATGATCATAGAGGCTAATGGTGACTTGTTCATAGTCATAACATGGTGTGAGCATGTGCCAAGTCAACCTAAGCAAAACATCAAAGGAGAATACCACAATACTATGCTTTTGCATGCTAAAACAACGCATAATTTCTTCAAGGCACACTAAGCAATCCCAATTGTTAGGAACAAGATATGCTACAGCAATAATCACTAAGCATAATGCTAAAACAACACCTAGCATGTCATTCTAAAGTCTAAGTGACAGTCAATGCAAGCTCCTCTTCCACTTTAAGCAAGAACTTACTACTCCTTTCCAACACCAAGCAACTTATTTGCAAACCAACACAGCGAGAACGGGGGTCCAAACTACTTTTATTAAAGCAAACTAAACAAACTAAGCAAAGCAAACGAAAACTAAGACGCTCCAAGAACAACACAACTGTGCATGAAACAATAAAAACGAAGTGTCTAGACAGACCTGAGATTTTTATTGATGAAGAATGGGATGCCTTGGGCATCCCCAAGCTTTGACGCTTGTACCTCTTGGATATTTATTGGGGTGACACCATGGTGGAATCCCCAATCTTGATCTTTTGTCCATTCTTCATCTCATTGCATCATTCTCTCTTTACACCTGAAATTTTTCCTTCATACAAAACTTCACACAATCTTCATTAGCAACATTAGTGTATTCAAAAGATATTAGACCTCTGGCAAATCTCAGCAAGGCTTTTCACTAAAAACACAAGCTACTGTAGTAACTCCTTCAAAAAGCTCAATTCACCTAAAGAGAACTCAAAAAGGAATCAATAAGAAGCAAATGCAAATAATGGTAGAAATCTGTCAAAACAGACCAGCAGGTAGAAACCGATTTTTTTGAAAATCTTATGTTGCTCAAATCAAAAAGTGTTGAACAAACGAAAGTTAGCTAACATACTGGGGGATTTATTTGTAAAGTTTAAGCTCAATCCGAGTTACAGAGACTCTTCACGAATTTTTGTGGTGGAGGACAGAAATCTGTTTCGGGACAGCAACTCCCCAAATCTTATTTCCCTCTCATTAGAGGTCATTCTTTGCATAAAAAGCAAACAAAAAGGATAAGGAGAGGTCATTACTAAAGTAATAACTTCTAATAATCAAGGAAACTCTTGGGTTATCTCCCAACAAGTACTTTTCTTTAACGCCTTTAAGTTAGGCACAAGAAGCAAGAAGAATCAAGTATTTTCAAATGAAGAAGCATTAACATCAAATCTTGCTTTCAAAGGAGGAGCAAAAAGCAACTTCTCTCTCCTCATAGGGAAGTGTTCAATACCTTTATTGAATGGAAAATGATATTTAATGGTGCCTTCTTTCATATCAATGATAGCACCAACTGTTCTAAGAAAAGGTCTTCCCAAAGTAATAGGACAAGAAGCATTGTATTCAACATCCAAAACATAGAAATCCATAGAGACATAAGCATTATTAACAATAATGAGAACATCATTAATACTCCCCATGAGTTTCTTCTTAGCATTATCATTGAGTGAGACATCTAAATAACAATCTTCCAATGGTGGCAAATCAAGCATTTCATAAATCTTCCTAGGCATAATAGAGAAACTAGAACCAAGATCACAAGAAGCTTTGAGATCAAAGCCATTCACTTGCATATTAATAATGGTTCCCAACTATCCTCTACTTTCCTAGGAATAGAAGCTTTGTGTTTTAGCTTCTCTTCCTTAATCTTAACAAGAGCATCTGTAATGTGTTTGGTGAAAGCAACATGCATATCACTAGCATCAGGACTTCTAGCAAGCTTTTGCAAGAACATAATCACTTCAGAAATATTGCAACCATCAATATCAAAGTCAAACTTAGCATCACTAGTAGTAGGCTCAATAGGCTTAGGCATAGTAGGAGGAGGAATATGGACTACTTGTGGTTTAGTGGTGATGGTGCACACACTATTGTTTCTATCAATTCCAGCTTCCCTTTCCCACCTAGCATGAAGTTGAGCTAACAGCCTAACATTTTCATCAATAGTAACTTGTATGGCATGAGCAGTAGCAAAGGTGTTTTCCATGGTCTCAGGTTTAGCAGGCATTTTATTAATCAAAGAGGACTGAGCTTCAGACAAAAAGGATATATTTTTCTCAACAGTTAAAAGCTTTTCCTCTATGGTCTTATTGAAAGTGGTTTGTTTACTAATAAAGTCTTTGAGCATGACTTCAAGTTCAGAGGGGGCACCTCTAGCATTATTGTAAGCGCTTCCATAGGAATTGCCATTATTAGGAGGATAAGGCCTATAATTGTTGTTGTCACCAAAATTATTCCTATAGGCATTGTTGTTGAAATGTTGTTTCTAATGAAGTTCACATTAACTTGCTCTTATTGAGCAACCAAAGAGGATAAGGGAACACTATTAGGATCTAAAGGAGCTTTCCCATTAACAAGCATAGCCATAATAACATAAATCTTTTCACTCAAAGAGGAAGTTTCCTCAACAGAATTTACCTTCTTACCGTGTGGAGCTCTTTCAACATGACATTCAGAGTAGTTAACCATCATATTATCAAGGAGCCTTGTTGCAGCACCCAAGGTGAGGCCCATAAAAGTACCTCCAGCAGCTGAATCCAATAGATTTCTTGAGGAGAAGTTCAAACCTGCATAAAAAGTCTGGATAATCATCCAAGCAGTGAGTCCATGAGTGGGACAATTCTTAAACAAAGACTTCATTCTTTCCCAAGCTGGAGCAACATGTTCACTATCAAGTTGTTTAAATTTCATAATGTCACTTCTCATAGATATAATCTTAGCAGGAGGATAGTACTTTCCAATAAAAGCATCTTTGCACTTAGTCCAAGAATCAAAACTATTTTTAGGCAAAGAAAGCAACCATTCTTTAGCTTTTCCTCTCAAGAAGAAAGGAAAAAGCTTGAGCTTAATAATATCTACATCTACATCCTTATACTTTTGCATCTCACAAAGTTCAACAAAGCTATTGAGATGGGCAGCAGGATCATTAGAACCAGCACCAGAAAATTGCTCTCTCATCACAAGATTCAACAAAGCAGGCTTAATTTCAAAAAAGGTAGCATCAGGAGCAGGTGGAGCAATAAGAGTGCTTAGGAAATCATTGTTATTGGTGCTAGTGAAGTCAAACAACTTGGTGTTCTCAGCAGAGTTCATTTTGGCAAAGCTGGCCAAACCAAAAACAGCAGCAGCAGCTAGAGCAGGAACTAAATTTTTTTGTGTTTTTGAATAAAGAAAGCAAACCAAACTAGACTAATTTGGGGGGGTGGAAAGAGGCAAACAAAACCAAGCAAAAGAAACAAAGCAAACTAAAAACAAAGTAAAGAGAAAGGAAGTGAAGGACTCCCCTTGTGAAGACGTCCTAAGCCTCCCCGGCAACGGCGCCAGAAAAGCCTTGATGATGCTCGACATGGCATTTCATTGGTAACCCCAAGCGTAGGGTGTGAAGAGCAAGCAGCAAGTTTTACCTCAGTTGAGAACGAGGTTATCGAACCATAAGGAGGAAGGAAACGTCACATAGGTGTTGCAAGCAACGCGGAGATCTGCACAACACAAACTCAAGACTTTGCCCCAACGAATCAGTGAGGTTGTCAAGCTCACCGGTTTGCTATAACAAAGGATTAAACGTATGGTGTGGAAGGTAATGGTTTGCAACAAGTAAACAATTAACAGTGGAAGATGTATCAATGGTAAAGACTGGACCGGGGTCCATAGTTCACTATAGGTGCTCTCCTTAGATAAACAACATGGCATGGAGGGTAAACAAATTACAGCAGGGAAATTGACAGGAACTGAGCAAGGCATAACAATGCAATTACTAGTCAGAAAGATCCTATGAGATTCGTTGGGCAATATAACAAGATACATAGACCGCCATCCAACTACATCTATGACTAGAAGTCCACCTTCAGGTTATCATCCAAACCCCCTCCAGTATTAAGTTGCAAGCAACAGACAACTGCTTTAAGCAAAGTGTGTAAGGTAAATAGTCCACATGTTCCATGAACAAGAGACCATTGTTTTCTCCCTAGTAGCAACAACACATCTACAACCGAAGAGATTATTGTCACTTACCTTAGAAACTAGAGGCATGAACCCACTATCGAGCATAAATACCCCCTGTTGGAGTCACTAGCAACTACTTGGCCAAGATAGCTACTAACAACGGAGAGCATGGAAGATCACAAACAACACAGACATGATAGAATCATAAAGACAAAACCATTAATCAAACCAACATAATAATCTCAATATTCATCGGATCCCCGCAAACACAACATGCATGATTACAAATAGATTAGATCTTGATCATGAACGGAGCTCACAAGATCTATACATGAAAGCACAAAGGAGGAGATACAACCATCTAGCTACTACATGGACCCATAGTCCAAGGTGGAACTACTCACGCATCATACGGGAAAGAAGGCCTCCGGGATGATCTCCCCTCCGACAGGGTGTCGAGAAGAACTTCAGATCCCCACCCCCCCCCCCCCCCCATCTAGGGACGATGGTGGCGGTGGCTACAAACGGTTTCGTGGATATTTGATCGGGTGCTTAGGGTTTCTACATCAGGGGCTTCTTATAGGTGAAGGGGAGGCCGAGGAGGCGACCAGGGGGGTCAAACCCTACCCAGGCGTGGGCCCACCCCTGGCCGCGCCTAGGGGGTTTGGCCGCCCTGGCTTGCCTCTCTGGCTACCCTCTAGACTTCTTGTTCCCCATGGAAAGTTATTGACTTTGACGTTTGTCCCGTCCGATTCCGAGAATATTTCTTTACTAACTTTTCTGAAACCAAAAACAGCAGAAAATAGGCATCTGGCACTATTGCAACTTGTTAATAGGTTAGTACCAGAAAACATGTAAAAAGCACCTCAAAGTGTAGACAAGCAAAGCAAAATAGATACTAAACAAGCATGGAGCATCAAAAATTATAGATACGTTTCCGACGTATCACCTCTCTGGACCAGCGGTTGTCACTCCTGGAAGCTCAGTAGGATCACTAGACTAACCCCACATACCAACACTAGTCTTTTCCGCGCACCTTGTCCTCACTCGTGCGCACCCGGTACCCACTTCCCGGTCGGTTACCCATCCTTAAATTGCTCTAGGCCAAGCACGCTTAACCTCAGAGTTCTTTTCAGATGAGCTTCCGAAAAAGAAATCACAACTTGTTGGTATGGGTATCCTATTAAGCCATGCACCAGGGTCTCACATATTCGAACCCATAGGGTCACTCACTTAAGAGTTCAATGGCATTTAGAATATGATTGTGAATGAAGATTTAGTAGAGAAGTAATACTGGGTGTTCAGAGTGTCTCGGGATATATTGAAGGTGTCCGAAATATTGCCGAGACTGTTCGAAAGAAGTTTTAAGCATTAATGAGATGAGAGAAGTGTTCCGAGAGTGTCTCGAAATGGTTTCGAGATGCCCCGGATGATCCCGGAAGTGTCCGAAATGGTATTAGGTGTTGGGGAGGTAACCCCGGATAGGGTAAAGACGGGGAAAGACGAAAGGGTGTTCCCCGTTTAGTTTCCGAGTTACAGTCTGAGTCGGCCTAATCCTGTAGAGGTCGGCCGAGATAGGAAAGGGCAGGACCCTTATAGTAATGGCAAGGCATTACCCGGCTGGGATACTGCGTAAGTCGGCCGGGTTAGCCCAAGTAATCTTGATGCAGGTGAAGGACAAGCCGAGTTACGCGAGGCAGGGCCGAATGATACGAAGCTTGCAGGAGAAGGAGAAGCCTAAAGTCAAACTCTAGTAGCAGGCTAGGGAGAATCTGAGCGAAGCCAAGCACTAGGGACAAAGGCGCAGAGCGACAGAGAGACAGAAGGAGGTCACGGAGGTGATAGTCCTGAAGCCCGAGGCACATAGGAGGGCCCCTCTGGAACCTTGCCGTCATTAGGGGAGCGACAGGGAAAGGGGGGCACCGAACTACTATATTGGGACAAGCATATTCCTCGAATATGCTTGCCACATCAGCCCTAAAGGAACCCAAGGCTCTCCTTTATAAGGGCAGGCTTGGACCCTAAGGAGGGGATCGACTCATTCTTGGTACCGTTAGGCTGGCAAAGTTCTCTCTTTCCCCTTGTATACAGCTCAAGGAGCACTTGTAACCCAAGGAAGGAGAAATACAGATCTTTGCATTAGCTTTCTGTGTGTAGCATCCACTACATCTTCCCTCCCCAGATCCCACTAGCATCCATTGGCCCCAAACTTTAGCCTACCCATGGCATCTGTCGTGCCACCACCACGACAGTTGGCGCCCACCGTGGGGCCAGCAGCGGTGCTAGCTGGAGTTATGATCCGGACGGGAAACTTCATCAAGACTGGCGAGCGCGTTGTTTCTGGCTTAGTCCAGAGATTTGGTCTCTGTGATTATGTCAGCGACAATGTAGGGAGCTTCAGGGGGAAGCTCCCCCGCGTAATGGTGTCTTCATCAACCTGGGCGGGCACCAGGTTTACGTCGACGTCGACATCTCTGGCATTTATCCTCACCAAGTTGTTGTTGTAAGAGATCCACCTCTTAACGCTGCAGGCCGTCCGCCCGGAGCGCATCCTGCAGGTAGCGTCGAGGTAATGGTCGTGGCCGGGGTGCAAACTGGAGTAGCAGCTGCCGGATCAGGCAGAGAACCCGCCACCGTGTGGCTGTGGCGCACAGACAGCACCAATGCCCACCGAGGTAATCCCACCAGCAACCAACCCGACCGAGGTGCAAGACACCACCCCGAAGGCACCAAGAGTAAGAGGGCCACCTCTGGAAAGGCCAGAGAATATTCTTCAGGCGACCATAGAAAGCTTGACTACACCAAGCGCCGATACTTAATCCGCAAATGCTCAGCAGAGTTAGAGGAAACCAGCAAAAGGTGCCGATAGAGGCAAAAAGGTGTCGACCTTTTAAGGGGTCCTTAAACAGACCCTGCGAGAATATGCCAAAGCAAATAAGCTTGACGTCATACCAAACGGGTGGACGAACTAAGATTGAGAGGGAAGAACCTCATGGATGACATCAACAAAGAGCATGAAGCTCATAAAGCAGAATCAGAGGATTTGGGCTTGCCGAGGTACAGTACCCCGGCAAGAAACCTAAGAGCGGCAAATGCCGCAGCATTAGAGTTAGAGGGGTTGACCGGTGAGGCCCGGAAGAAACAACAAGAAAGAGTAAACGAGCTGGTGCGCATCGCGAACCAGCAAAACAAGGAAATGCTCAGAGCAAACCCGGCGAGGCCGGGGGCCTCGCGAATGGTTCATTCGGCAGGAGCAGCACCAGCCTTGTCTGTGGCAGCAGCATGTTCACCCGGAAATAATGCTCGAAGAGACAAAGCAGTAACCTCGGGAAAGAGGAACAAGCAGATTGTCCCATATGATCCGGCAATGGCCGGAAAGACAAATGAGAACAGAGGCAATGCAAGCCGAGGTAACAGTGGGGAGAGGAACCACGGCCGTGTGGAGAAAGACGGCGGAAGCCGAGGCAACAGAGACCTCGGCAGAAGAGAACCCGCAAGAGGCAATCATGAGAACAATACCCCGGTCGAAGTAAGGAGAGAACTGCCACTCAACCCACAACCGAGGCATGAACCCCGGCAGGAAAGAGAAACAAGGCCAGCTCGCCACAATCAAATTAATGAGAGATACAATGATGGTTATTCCAAAATGGAATATGCAATCCATGGCGGAAACAACCATTATGGAATACAGGACAGAGTTCAGACATGTAGATTTGCCATCAAATGATGCAAGAGTGAAGCTGGACCGCTATACAGTCCGAGTTGTTGGAAGAATAGGGTCCACCGGGCCGACATGCTTTGGACCACGGATCATGGGCGAACCTCCTGTGCGAACTTTCACCGGCAAGGCGCGAAACATATAATGGAAGTACCAAACCACAAGACTGGTTAATTGACTATGCCACCGCTGTAAAAATAGCGGTGGAACCTACGATGGGCAAGAGACGGTATGTACCACAAATGCTGGAAGGACCAGCTAGAGTGTGGCTGAATAATCTACCAGCCGGCAGTATCAACTGTTGGCTGGATTTTGAGGAAATGTTTGTCAGCAACTTTACCAGTACATACAAGAGGCCAAACATGCCACAACAGCTAGCCATGTGCAAGCAGAGGCCGAATGAAACAGATAGAGAATTTTTAACTTGGTGGTGTAACCTGAGAAACTCATGTGAAGGAGTCATAGAATCGCAAGCAATAGCTTGGTTCGCGCAAGGATGCTGTTATGGCAGCGTATTATGGCAACGTCTGCAGAGAGATATGCCGACCACACTGGCAGAAACTATCAGAACAGCGGACTCCTACACATTAGGAGACCCAACGCAACCAGAATTAATGTTGGCAGATCATCGCGAGCAACAGGACCATTATGCAAGAGATTTGGCCGGGTCATCCAGGCGCGGTGATTTCAGAGGAAGGAGAAGAGAGGAAAGGCCGGATTATAGATATAATTCAGCCCAAGTGGCGGCGGTAGCGCAGGACCCACCGGGTCACGGAGCAACTCAACGGCAGAAGAATGGTCCTCAACAGTGGACACCAAGAAATGAAGGAAAAAGGCAGTGGACCCCAGAACAAAAGAAACAGTGGCAGGAGAGGCCGAAGTACACGTTCGGATCCATGTTAGATCAGCCGTGCAAATTTCACACGTCAAACCCATCCAGGCCAGCCAACCATACCACCCGCCAATGTGCATGGATGAAAAATGCAATGGGGAACCCCGCAGGGGTTCAGGCACCCCATCAAGTACATCAGCAGCATCAGCCACAGTTGACTGGAGCAAATGCACAGCAACTGATGTTACCGCCCCCTCCCCCGAGGTACGATAACTCGGATCGGAGAGACGCGGTGCATCAAGTGATGAACCAAGTCCAGGATGGAAGAACAAATCCGGCGAATACCGGACGCAATGATTACAGAGAACATCATCGGTCCCATTATTGCGTGTTCACAACAACAACAAGACAAGCAAAGTGTGCGTACCGCATATGGAAGTAAATGCAGTAATGCCGGCAGTACCAAGATATGTGCCTTGGTCGGATCAGGAGATAACTTGGAGCATAAAGGATCATCCCAAGATAATGCCAAATCCCGGATCATATGCACTTGTGCTGGATCCGACATTTGTTGGACCGAGCATCAATGTCAAATTTTCAAAAGTACTCATAGACAATGGAAGTAGTATCAATATCATGTACAAAGATACCATGCATAAACTCGGAATATCGCAGAACATGTTGCAATCCACGAGGACCACATTCCATGGGATAGTGCCAGGGCTTTCATGTGAACCCATTGGTAAGGTCCGAGTAGATGTGTTATTCGGCACAAGAGATAACTGCAGAGTGGAGAACTTAGAGTTTGAAGTGGTGGATCTAGAGAGTTGTTATCATGCTCTACTCGGACGACCAGCATTGGCCAAATTCATGGGCAGCTGTCATATAAGTTATCTGAAAATGAAGCTACCTGGACCACAAGGAGTGATAACTATAATAGGGGATTACAAGAAATCAATGGAGTGTGCATCAGCCGGGTCAAATTTGGCCGAATCATTGGTTATAGCAAGAGAAAAAAGAAGGATTCAGGAGGTAGCAGCCCTCGCTCAGTCGGCACAGCTGAACATGCCGGCACTAGCCAACCCGCATGGCAGTGTCTCTTTTCAGCCGACTAAAGAAACAAAGAAGTTTCAAATAGATGAGCAATTCCCGGAGCGTACTGTTACTATTGGTACAGGCCTGGACGCTAAATAGGAAAGCGAGCTCACCAACTTCCTCCGTGAGAATCGGGACATATTTGCATGGTCAACTCAGGATCTGCAAGGTGTTCCGAGGGAGTTGGCTGAGCACTCTTTGAATGTAAGGCCCGGAGCAAGGCCGGTGAAGCAACCTCTTCGCCGCTTCGCTGAAGACGGGAGAAAAATAATAGGGGATGAAATAGCTCGGCTCCTCGCAGCCGGGTTCATCATGGAGGTGCTATACCCGGATTGGTTGTCGAATCCGGTGCTGGTAGAAAAGAAGAAAGATGATCCCAATGTATCCATTGTATGGCGAATGTGTATCGATTACACGAACCTGAACAAGGCGTGTCCAAAAGATCCTTTTCCATTGCCTAGAATAGACCAAGTCATTGATTCGACCGCTGGTTGTGAGTTATTATCATTTGTAGACGCTGCACTCGGTTTCCACGGACACCGTTAAATCCGGCCGATCAAATAAAGACTGCATTTATTACCCGTGCACGGGCTTATTGCTATCGCACAATGCCATTCGGCCTGCGAAATGTAGGAGCAACATATCAAAGATGCATGCAAAAATGTCTACACGATCAAATAGGAAAAATGTACAAGTATATGTAGATGATGTGGTCATCAAAACCAAGGAAAGCAAAACCTTACTGGAAGATATACGGCAAACTTTCGTAAACTTGAGAAGATTCCGAATGAAACTTAATCCGGAAAAGTGCACGTTTGGCGTGCCGGCAGGAAAATTGCTCGGTTTTCTTGTATCTAGCCGAGGTATAGAAGCCAACCCAACAAAGATAAAAGCAGTAGAAAGAATGGAATTGCCAAGATGCTTAAATGATGTACAAAAATTCACAGGTTGTCTAGCCTCGCTCAGCCGGTTTGTATGTCGGCTGGGAGAAAAGGCACTACCACTATATCAGCTGATGAAGAAATCAGATAAATTCATTTGGACCCCGCAAGCGGACAGTGCATTTCATGAGTTGAAAAAAATGTTAGTCACAGCACCCGTTTTGGCTTCTCCATTATCAAAAGAGCCTATGTTACTCTATATAGCGGCTACCAACAGAGTAGTGAGTGATGTAGTCGTAGTAGAACGACTTGAAGATGATAAATCCGTACAAAGGCCGGTGTATTATTTAAGCGAGGTATTATCCGCTTCAAAACAGAATTACCCACATTATCAGAAGATGGCTTATGGAGTATATATGTCGGCAAAAAAGCTTAAGCATTACTTCGAAGAACATCCCATCAGAGTGATCTGTGAAGCGCCCATAGCCGACATATTGAGCAACAAAGATGCAAGTGGCCGAATAGCAAAATGGGCCATCGAGTTGTCACCATACGCTCCACAATTTGATAGGAGAGATGCAATTAAATCTCAAGCAGTCGCCGACTTCTTCGTAGACTGGGCCGAAGTGCAATATGAGCCACCATTACCAGATCTAAATTATTGGACGATGCATTTCGATGGTTCCAAACTAAGAAATGGTTTGGGGGCAGGAATAGTGTTAACCTCACCTAAAAGAGATCAGCTGAAATATGTGCTACAAATACATTTTGCCGCATCCAACAATGTAGCCGAATATGAAGCACTGGTCCATGGATTGAAAGTAGCAAAAGAGATTGGCATACGCCGAATCTTATGCTATGGGGACTCGGACCTAGTAGTACAGCAAGTCTCAGGCAATTGGGATGCATTAGATGCTAATATGGCTTTATACAGATTTCATGTGCAAAAGATCAGTGGATACTTTGAAGGATATGAATTTAGCCACATACCTCGGGCAGAAAATGATGCCGCTGACATGTTGTCAAAGCTCGGATCAACCCGGCAGTCAATTCCACCGGGTATTGCCCTGGAACACCTCAGAAAACCATCAATAATCCCTTCACCAGAATCCGAATCTATCTTTATCCCGGCTAATTCGGCAGCAGACAATGTGCCGATGGAGGTAGACCAACAATATAACTCGGAATCCCCCAAGAGGAGGACAGCAGAAGTAAGCACAATTATGGAGAAGGCCGAGGTAGATATGTCGGCAGAAAACATGGAAATAGACAGTGAGACCACACCAGAAAAAGTCACACCGCTATGGGCGCAACCCATATTCTCTTACCTTAAAGACGCGGTATTACCAAGCAATGAAGTATTAGCAAGACAAACTGTAAGGAGAGCGAAAGCTTATACGATCATAAACAATGAGCTATATAAAAGAAGTGTCACAAGCGTATTGCAGAAATGTGTGAGTTCGGCAGAAGGCCGGGAGATCCTCCTAGATATACATCAAGGAGAGTGTGGACATCATGCCTCATCTCGTGCATTGGTAGCCAAAGCATTCAGGCATGGATTTTATTGGCCGACGGCGTTGAAAGAAGCCAAAGAGTTGGTGGAAAAATGCAATGGTTGCCAGAGATACGCAACCAAAATACATATGCCATCGGCCGAGTTAAAAACAATACCCATCACTTGGCCATTTGCTGTGTGGGGCTTAGATATGGTGGGACCATTTAAGCCGGCCCGAGGGGGAATGACCCACATATTGGTTATGGTGGACAAGTTCACAAAATGGATTGAAGTGAAACCAATAAAAAAAATGCGATGGGCCCACGGTTGAAATTTCTCAAAGATATTATTTTAAGATATGGGTACCCACACAGTATTATTACAGATAATGGCACAAATTTTGCAGAAGGAGCCTTCGCTAGATTTTGTAGAGAAAAATACATAAGGTTAGATATTGCCTCCGTGGCTCACCCAGCGTCTAATGGGCAAGTGGAAAGGTCTAATGGACTAGTATTGTCAGGAATAAAACCACTACTTGTTGAACCACTGCAAAGGTCGGCAGGATGTTGGATTGAGGAACTCCCAGTATTATGGAGCCTCGTAACTACTCCAAATAGGTCAACAGGTACACACCATTCTTTCTAGTGTGCAGAGGCCGTAAGCTTCCACCGACATAATACATGACTCGCCAAGAGTTACTCAAGATACAACCTCGAAGTAAACGAAATAGCTCGGCAAGATATCAGACCTGCTAGAAGAAGCCGAGAGAACTGGCACTATCACGATCAGCTATTTATCAGCAGAACCTATGGCGATATCACAGCAAAAAAGGTGAATCCAAGGGTATTCAAAGAAGGAGATTTAGTCCTCGATCGGTGCAACACGGCCGGCATGCACAAGTTGTCACCTCCATGGGAGGGACCATTCATCGTGAGCAAGGCATTACATAACGATGCCTATTATCTAATCGATGCTCAATCCCCCGGAAGGGACAAGGCAGACAAAGCTGGCGAAGAAACGAAGCGGCCATGGAACGTAGTGCTGCTTCGTCCATTTTACTCATAGCATAGTATTTCAAGGTCAAGGACCAATGATGTATTAAACCTCGGCATCCGGAAAAGGACTGGGACGCCATATGTTATTTCAATTTCATGTTATGTATTGAACCTCGGCATCGAGAAAAGTGACTGGGACCGCCATATGTTATTTCAATTTCAGGTTATGTATTAAAACCTCGGCATCAAGGGCAGTGACTCGGGGACTGCCATATGTTATTTCAATTTCATGTTATGTATTAAACCTCGGCATCCAGAGCAGTGACTCGGGGACTGCCATATGTTATTTCAATTTCAGGTTATGTATTAAAACCTCGGCATCCAGAGCAGTGACTCGGGGACTGCCATATGTTATTTCAATTTCATGTTATGTATTAAACCTCGGCATCGAGAAAGTGACTGGGACTGCCATATGTTATTTCAATTTCAGGTTATGTATTAAAACCTCGGCATCAAGAGCGTGACTGGGACTGCTATAGGTATTTGAAGTTTAGCTTTTATGTACTAAACCTTGTCAAAGCAAAGAACTAGAAAACTACCATATACCGCCGAGCTATGTTGAGCACCAAAACTTGACGCCGAGCAGCGCCGGCGGTGGTCTTATATTGTTCCTGAAATTTAGTTTACACTAGACTTCAGTGAGCAGGCAATCACTGGGACGCCATGTATTGTTCCAAAGTGGCCAATCTTTGATATGAAAAGGGTATCACACTTCGGCACTCAGAATAAGAACAGATCAACCCCGTATGATGTTCGAAGCTCACACACAGATTACTCGACTAAAACACGAGAAAACAAAGACAAAGATACATCCTAACATCAAAATATTGCAGGATACCAAAGCAAGAATTCGGATGGGAACCCACTTAAGCAAAGTTATAATAACTGCAAACTTATATGTCGCAGCAATGTACGGCAAAAGGAGATTCAGGTCATACAGGAAGTAAACAAGTATTCCACGGACATCGTACGCCCGGCATACCAGGGATAGGAAATGACTTAAACGTTTTTAGCTGGAGAGGCGGCAACCTGGTCAGGGACTGGGGACTCCGAGGTAGGAGGAACTTCGGCCGATGTTACCTCGCCCTCCGCAGACCTAGGTGCAACCTCGGCCGAAGCCTGAGGCTGCTGAGGAGCATCAATTTGCGCAGTGGAATGCCCGGTACCCTTGGAGGAGGATCGCGCGTCGCCGTTGTCATCCGAGCTTGAACTGGAGTCACCAGAAGTGGCCGAGTCATCTTCATCTCCCCCTTGCTCAGCTGAATCATCTGATGCATCCTCGACTACGACCTCCTCGTCCGGGTTTGGAAGGAAACTCGGCCCTTCATTCCAGGTGTGCACGTCGGCATACTCGACGAGTTGAAAGGCGCGAGCTTGCCGAAGAGCAACAAAGGTGGGATCCTCAACCCAACGGGAACCTGTGCGCAAATTCCTCAGGATATCAAGAGAAATGTCTTCGTACCATGACATGATAACGGTGAGGACCATATCAGCTAATCGCCAAAGAGATTCCTCCAAAGACTTAGTTGTTTTTCAGAGGCATTCAATCTAGTCACCAGCAATTCGATCTCGCTGATGTTAGGAGTCCTAGAGGTATTCGGCCAGAGAGCACGGTGGGCTCGAATAGCTGCCAGCACCAAGTCCCTGCCCATGATTTTCATCGGACCAAGGGCAGCGCCGACAGAAACCAAGAAATCTTCTATTGAATATTCAAAATTCACGTCAACAGGGAGACCTCGGCGCGCACGAGCAGCAAGGACCGCTTTAGAGCTCACGGGCTTAGCTTCAGGAAAATGACCGCAAAAAGGGAGGCGTCGAGAGGCGCAGAAGGAAGAAAGATAATCTGGCTGTGTTAAGATGCTTACGATGAATGTAACTCATCATCATCTGAAGGTCCTTCGCCCAGTCAATCTTGTTCTTCTCAAAGCGAGCAATTTCCTCGCTCATTCCTCGAGTTTTCAGCTCGGCAGCCTCAAAGAGCTCTTTATTCTTTTGCAATTCCAAAGCCAGCCGGTTCTTCTCCTCGGAGAACTCCTAATCGACCTTTTCTAGCTCGGATTTCTGAGAAAGCTTAAGGGCCTCCACCTCGGCGCCTAGGCGAGCTATCTCGTCATCCTTTTCTTTTAGCTGCGCCGAATGAGTGGCGCCTTGTTCTAAGAAATGCAGCATTACATCAGGCATGGGTGTACAATCTTGGTGAGATGATGCAAAGGTTCGTATCTCGGCTTTACCAAAGACAAACAAAGTAAAAGAAACTTAGTGCACGTCTTAGAAAGGGAAAAGTACGAGGTAGATGGAAAACTAACCTTCCAAGCTCTTGACTTTCTTCTCAAGATGAATGTTGAGATTATTGATGTTACCTGTTAACCCACAAAGTAAGCCGGCATCCCGTAGACAAAACAATGACAATATTAGAGATGACAAGGAAAATGATCGGCATACCTGCTTTTTTCACCACAGGAATAACTTTTTCATATTTTTCTTCCAACTTCTTGTGCGAGAAAAGCAGTCTTTGAAATTCAGCAGTCCGCCGGTCATGTGCAACCTAAGCAATAGAACAAACGATGAGTGGATATTCAAAGCCAAAACAGATCCGAGTTAAGCGAAAACTTAACCCAGATCTAGGTGGCTGGATATTCAAAGCCAAAACAGATCCGAGTTAAGCGAAAACTTAACCCAGATCTAGGTGGCTGGATATTCAAAGCCAAAACAGATCCGAGTTAAGCAAAAACTTAACCCAGATCTAGGTGGCTGGATATTCAAAGCCAAAACAGATCCGAGTTAAGCGAAAACTTAACCTGGACCTAGGTGGCTGGATATTCAAAGCCAAAACAGATCCGAGTTAAGCGAAAACTTAACCCGGATCTAGGTGGCTGGATATTCGAAGCTAAAACAGATCCGAGTTAAGCGAAAACTTAACCCAGATCTAGGTGGCTGGATATTCAAAGCCAAAACAGATCCGAGTTAAGCGAAAACTTAACCCAGATCTAGGTGGCTGGATATTCAAAGCCAAAACAGATCCGAGTTAAGCGAAAACTTAACCCAAATCTAGGTGGCTAGATATTCAAAGCCAAAACAGATCCGAGTTAAGCGAAAACTTAACCCAGACCTAGGTGGCTGGATATTCAAAGCCAAAACAGATCCGAGTTAAGCGAAAACCTAACCCAGATCTAGGTGGCTGGATATTCAAAGCCAAAACAGATCCGAGTTAAGCGAAAACTTAACCCAGATCTAGGTGGCTGGATATTCAAAGCCAAAACAGATCCGAGTTAAGCGAAAACTTAACCCAGATCTAGGTGGCTGGATATTCAAAGCCAAAACAGATCCGAGTTAAGCGAAAACTTAACCCGGACCTAGGTGGCTGGATATTCAAAGCCAAAACAGATCCGAGTTAAGCGAAAACTTAACCCGGACCTAGGTGGCTGGATATTCAAAGCCAAAACAGATCCGAGTTAAGCGAAAACTTAACCCAGATCTAGGTGGCTGGATATTCAAAGCCAAAACAGATCCGAGTTAAGCGAAAACTTAACCCAGATCTAGGTGGCTGGATATTCAAAGCCAAAACAGATCCGAGTTAAGCGAAAACTTAACCCAAATCTAGGTGGCTGGATATTCAAAGCCAAAACAGATCCGAGTTAAAACTTAACCTGCACCTAGGTGGCTGGATATTCGGAGCCAAAACAGATCCGAGTTAAGCGAAAACCTAACCCAGATCTAGGTGGCTGGATATTCAAAGCCAAAAGTAGATTCGAGTCAAGCGAAAGCTTAACCCGGACCTATGTGGCTAGACATTCAAAGAACAGCTAGCAAAGTTTAAGATAGATCAACTCGGATATAGGCTCGAACCCTAAATTAAGTCGAGTTAAGTAGAGCACTATAAAAACTTCCAAGCGAATAACAAATTACTCGTTTGCAAGTTTCGGGGACTAATGTATATATAATAGCATATGGAGAATCAGTCTAAACCCCGGGAAGCAACAATTACGTCGTTCATCTTGTTGCTATCCAGAATGATCTTGGCAGCTTGATCCAAGCAATGGCGATGTCGGAAAGTTGAAACGGCCGACTGTTTGGATTGCCTTCAAGCTGATCGGAAGATTCGATTATGAGCATATTCCACCAACAGCCGAGGCTGTTCCCACCGCCGTCCGAGTAAGGACTTTACCGGACATCTTGTGTAATTACCGAGGCGGGGCTCGTATGAAGAGCAAGCTGGGTACCGCGGCTGGAGTAGTAGAGGCTTTGGCGGAGCAATCCTTTACGCAAAGACGTCGGCGATACTCGGCTGAGAAGAGCCGCCAAACCTTTTGGGAAGTGGAGCCTTGGTGGCAACAGTTTTTCTTCGTAGAGGAGGCACCAGCAGAAGCCGATACCTCGGCAATGGGAGCGATGCCTTTAGAAGCGGGGAGGGATCACAGCGCAGAGGGCGCCGGTATTAACGACCACGGCACGGCTGGGATTACAGTAGGAGCTACAGAGGTAGAAAGAGGCTCGGTGGATATGCTCGGATTCAATGGAGGGGCAACGGGTTCGGTAGAAATCTCGGAGACGCGAGTATCAGGCGCATCGTGACGAGGGGGTGACATATGTGGAGCTGGAGGAGACGTAGCACGAGCAGGACTAGGAATCCTAGTATCTTCAACAGGCGGAGGAGAAAGTTGCCGAATCGGGCGGCTAGTCATGCTAGGACCGCCAGGCTTAACGGAAAGCGGAGCACTGCGAAAATAAGAAAGAAAAAGGGTGTCAGAATGAAAAACAGAAACAGGGAAACAAGAAATACGAGCAAAACGAACTTACCCTGTGACCCCAGGCATGGTCTTGCACCTGGGAGGGTTCGGAGCAGACTTCTTCATTCGTTTCTTGGGGGCCGCCTCTGAAGCACTAGCAGGAGCCCCACGTTTCCCCGAGGTAACTGGGGGCCGGGATGCAATAGGCTCGGCGTCATGAACCTGACCGGCCGGATTAGCTGGGAAAGTAGAAGCTGGAAATGCATAAGAAATAGGCATTGCGGCAACTACCTCAAGAGCTTGGACCTCGTCCGAATCACCTTCCTCCTCGTGGACCGAAATCTTGCCACGAGCGCGAGCCGTAGCGGGATCCGACTTAGGGACGAATTCTTCGGAGTCCGGCTCCCCAACGTCCGGGGTATTCTGATCCGCAGTCCACGGAAGCGACAAAACCTCGGCGTCCTCGTCCTTTTGCTCTGCGAACCTCTGTGAGGCGAAAAAGAAGGAAGGTTAGGGAAAACAGCTATGAAAACAATAGAAAATCAAAGCATTGATGGTTAAACTTACTGCGGGAGGAGGACGCTCGCGGGTAAACGGTTTCAATCCCCAGGTCCAATCTTCAGGCATCTCCGTCTTAAATATAGCTCGGACGCGCTTGAAGACAAGGTAGTTGTCCAGTTCGACGGTCGAGACTCGGTTGGGATCAAGTGGACCACTCATGTAGCAAAGTTTGTGCGTCCTTTTACGGAATGGGCAAATTCGCCACGATGAAGGTAGCCATCAAGTCCTCGCCGCGTAACCCGGCCCGGATCAGTTCTTTGAGCCGAGTCTCGAAAAGCTCGGCCAAGACGTGGCTCCTCCTCGGATTGTAAGTCCAATTCACCTTGGAAGGCGGACCAACAGGGAAGGCAGGGAGCCGAATCTTGTCTTCTGTTCCTCTGTTCTTGACGTAAAGGAAGGATTTGTGCCACTTCTTGCATGACTCTAACCCGGTGACACGAGGAAATACAGACTTCCTCCGAGGTGTAATGGACGCCGCCGCCCACGATGGCAGTTTCTCGGAAGGTGCGAGACTTGTCGGGGACTACATTAGAACGGATCTGGAAGAACTTCGCCCAGACGTGCACCTGACCATAGGCAAATGTATCCCTCCGAGGCGGAGATGAATGCAGAAAGAGAAGCGATGGCGTTCGCAGGAAGATGATGCGGCTGAAGGCCGAAGTAGTCGAGAAACTCTCTTGCAAAATCGCTAAGAGGGAGACCGAAGCCCCGCGAGAAATGTGACATAAAAACTACATACTCGCCCTCACTAATTTCCGGAGATAACTTGTTGCCGGGTAAACGACAAGAGACCTCGGCGGGAATCCTCCGGGTTCGGATGAGCCACTCGATCTCCCGCCGGAGTGGCGAGGAGCCCTGCCACGAGCCCCGCTCAGGCCCAGAGCCAGCATCATCATCCTCTACCAGGGCACCGCTAAAGGAACTAGACATGATTTCGCCGGAGAGATCGCCGGAAGAACAACTCGCGGCGGAGGAAAACTTAGAGCTACGAGGCCCCGTCGCAATTCTACGCAAAAAAGGCGGCGGAACGACGACAGAACCACAGCGCACGAACAAAGAGGAAACGAAGAGATCTAGAGGAAAGCCTAGGCGGCAAGACCTAAAAGAACTCACCGGCGACAACGCCGGAACAAGTAAGCGGTGACGAGACAGACGGAGCAGCGCGGCGGAGTCCTCCTCGTCGCAGAACCAGTTGAGCGTGCGGCGGTGGAACCACGAATGAGCGCAAAAGCGCGAGGAAGAAGAAGGGTGCGGGCGAGCGAGAAGGGGAAAAAGAAACTCCCAGGCGCCGCGCCCCTCTTTATAACCTAGCCGCAAGCAAGGTAGTGGGATCGTGGGTGTGGCAGTTGGCAGCGCAGATCGTGTGCGCAGCACGACCACACGTCGCTGAGCGGAACCGCACCAAAGGCCACACGATTGACCAAGGAGCTCATGATCCCCAACGAGAACGGCGCACGAGGCATCGCAGCAACGGCGCGACAGGCGCGACAGTAACTGTAGCTTGTCAGTAAACGCTGTAGAGGAACAAAAAACTAGAGAAACAATGATGAGGATGACACGTGGGACGAGGCGTGCACTACTAAATACGGTGTTATCAACACGACAAGGTAACTCGGAAACAATACATAACGAGTGTCGTGAAACTGATACGACCCGGCCGAGGTTATCGGAGGGCCATACCAACCGAGGACTAATGTTGGGGAGGTAACCCGGATAGGGTAAAGACGGGGAAAGACGAAAGGTGTTCCCGTTTAGTTTCGAGTTCTGATCGAGTCGGCCGAATCCTGTAGAGGTCGACCGAGATAGGAAAGGGCAGGACCCTTATAGTAATGGCAAGGCATTACCCGGCCGGGATACTGCGTAAGTCGGCCGGGTTAGCCCAAGTAATCTTGATGCAGGTGAAGGACAAGCCGAGTTACGCGAGGCAGGGCGTAATAATGAGAAAGTCACAGGAGAAGGAGAAGCCTAAAGTCAAACTCTAGTAGCAGGCTAGGGAGAATCTGCGAGCGAAGCACTAGGGACAAAGGCACGAGCGACAGAGAGAGAGAAGGAGGTCACGGAGGTGTGATCCACAAGCCCGAGGCACACAGGAGGGCCCCTCTGGAACCTTGCCGTCATTAGGGGAGCGACAGGGAAAGGGGGGCACCGAACTACTATATTGGGACAAGCATATTCCTCGAATATGTTTGCCACATCAGCCCTAAAGGAACCCAAGGCTCTCCTTTATAAGGGCAGGCTTGGACCCTAAGGAGGGGATCGACTCATTCTTGGTACCGTTAGGCTGGCAAAGTTCTCTCTTTCCCCTTGTATACAGCTCAAGGAGCACTTGTAACCCAAGGAAGGAGAAATACAGATCTTTGTGTTAGCTTTCTGTGTGTAGAATCCACTACATCTTCCCTCCCCAGATCCCACTAGCATCCATTGGCCCCAAACTTTAGCCTACCCATGGCATCTGCCGTGCCACCACCACGACATTAGGAGTGTCCAAAATGGTTTCGGACATATATGGAAGGTTTTGGAAGGAGAGGAAGGTTATGGAAGGTACCGGGGTGACCCGGGTCATCTTAGGATGTCCGAAAGGTTCCATAATAGCTACATACACGTTGCCATAAAGGACAAGAAAAGATACACTAGTCAAATTCGGACTTGCAAAATAAAGCTATTTTTGACTAGATTTGAATTGACCTACACCTACCGGAACTCATACAAACTTTGAGGTTGGGTCAAGGACGACCCAAGGGGCCTTGCCACCCATAAAAGGGCACCAAGGGGCACCCTAAGAGGCACTCATGTCGTGTCCTTAGCCTCCTGACGAGGGGTAACCTGGGCAATTCCCATGGTTATGGACTTAGGGTTTCATGGAAAACAAAGTGTTTGGGGATTTCGTCGGCTGATCAGACAAACAAGGAAGTCGATGCAGTCTGATTATTGGAAAAGCTTAGTTACAAAGTTGCCGGTTTGCTAGTTGTGATCTAGCTTATGGCGGATTGCTGGAAAACTAAGGTGCCCTCTCTGTCGTGTCCTCTGAGCCTTTATATGAGAGGCTGGATCCTGGATTCATAGCCAGAGAGGTTACAAGTTAATGTTTACAATGCGAACTCTATGTCGGTTCCACATTATTCCTTGGCGGATAAGAGAAGTCTTTATTTTGTTGGGTGCTTCTGGACTTCATGGGTCATAAGCTTTTATGCGCCTAGGGTAACTAACCATAGGGATCCGATAAGTCATACCCATGTCAGTAGCCCTCGAGACTCTATCTGAATTGTAGATTCAGGTCGAGTCTCAAAACTCTATTTAGCTGTTTAGCTGGAGTTCTTTACTGTAGCAGATGTTTTTTTCTTTTATTCAAATATCATAGGGATTTGGTACAACGAGTCTGATGCATCCGACGGATCGGGAATCAGTTAATTGCACTTGGGAAAAAACAAAGTGAACCTACATCAAATTCAAGTCCCCGGGCTTGAACTTGGTATTTACTAGCATAATTCAGTTCAGGCCGTGGAGGTCTTATCGAATACTGAATTCCAGTGCTTTTGTTTCGGGTGCACGACACGCTCGTTGGTACTTCTCATCATATCTTAGATACAGATAAATACTTGAAGAGCACATTCGTGTGCGATTACCAGGCCGCACAGGATGAATCATGGGGTCTTATCTTCATGTCATGGACACGGCATTCAGACAATTTATCGCTGCGGACACAGTCTAAGAGGATTTTATCGACTGCCTTGTTTGGCTATTGAAATAGCTGAAGTTATCAACTTCTTTTGTATTTTTATCGAGTAGCCATAGGAGGATACAAGCTTGTAATACTTATACGTTTGCTTTAGAATATCTATCGGGTCCAGGACATCGCCCCGAGGCTACAGACAAATACTTGGATTCGAGTGTAGGTTCAATTTTTATGCTTTTTTATGCTAAAATGTCGACTCCATAAGAGGATTTTTTATCAGGTGCGCGATAACGCTCCTGATGGGAGTAGCCCCCGAGGCTATGTTGCGGTGCTTGCATTAGAGCATAGGCTCAAAGTAGATCATCCATCTGAAGAAAGTACTATGCAAAAGTTTATCGGGTGCGCGACAACGCTCTCGATGGAAGTATCCCCCGAGTCTATGGTCGGGTGCATGCATCAGAGCATAGACTCCAATCTTTTTATTCGGATGAACTTTACATTATTGCTCTTTGACCACTCATGACATCATTGATGACGAAGTTGGCGTGCCATAGTTCTGGCAATGGGACGTGTCATTAGTGGGCCCCGCCACTCCATTTCATGCTGATGTGTGGGCGATGCAGTGGTGTTACTGTTCCCGTGTGGCCCCATGTCTTGTGCGAGAACCGAGGCATCGTGCGGTCATCATCGGACTTACCACGATATTTTTTAACTATGTGAGATTTTTTCCCTTTCCCATTACTACCACGTGTCTGCGTCTTGTTCTCTTTAGTGCTTCGTCGCTTTTGATAAACAGTGCAATATCATTTCGCATTTCTTTATATTGAATAGGTTAGGGATTTTACTACCCTTCTCCTTCTTTGCCATCGTCTTCTACCTCTGTTCTGCCGCTCCTAGAGCTCTATTGTTCTGGCATACCTCTGCTCTTTCATGTTCCTTTGCACCGCTCCCCCTACGAACCACCATGGGTAGATCCAAGGGAGCGTCGTCCACTGTTGATGCCACCATGAAGAAGAAGCGGGCCGTCAGATGGGTGCACTCGAAGTGCATAGCGCGCGGGTTGCGCAAAGCTCGCAACTTCAATCTGCTGGAGAAGGGCACTTCCAAGTTGCCCGGCGATGAGACCACGCCTACGCCGGAAGGATGGTGGGTAATGTTCCTTTCCTTCCTCTTTTGTGGTCTTTCTCTTCATGCCCACGAATTTCTTTGTGGGCTTCTGTTTGTCTATGGCGTACGACTTTATCAGTTGACGCCTAACTCCATCCTTCACATTGCCTTCTTTGTCGCCTTGTGCGAGTGTTTCCTCGGGATCCATTCCCATTGGGGCCTGTGGAAGCATTTTTTTACTTTGTTCATTGCAATGCCACCGACATTATCGTCCATGACATCAGGGGTGCAATAATTTCTGTGTGCTCATACATGGATTACTTCGACTTGAAAACTATGAACTCCGTCCAAAGTTGGAAAACGAAGTGGTTTTATATCAAGGACCAGCAAGTCGAGGGTCAGAAATTCGAGTTAGCCCCCGTTGACCCGACGAAAACTTTTCGTAGACTTAGTTCCTAGGAGGAGCGCCCCTCTACCGAAGAAATGAAGGAAATCCAACCGTTGCTTTACTGGATAGAGGATTTATGCACTACTCAATTGTCGGGTCTCCAAATCCTGACGCACTTTCTTCGGATTCGCGTCCAACCCTTTCAAGCAAGACTGAGAGGCATGTGGACATATCTTGGCCGCAAGGATCCAATGAGGGTTACACCCGATGGTCTTACAGTTAAAGTATTGGAGAAAAGGGTGCGCTCCTTTACAAAGCTGACAAAAAAGAGCCTAGTCCCAACCGATCGTTGGGTGAAACCCTTCAACAAGAAGAACCATGTTCCCGACGTAAGATTTTGACATGCTCATGTTCATTGTGTGCTTGTCCATGCCTTGTTTTGTATTTTGTCGGGTCATTTTTTCCTTTCTTGACTGGCTTTGCCGATAGGGCCATGAACACTTGTTTTGTCTGCCTCCGCTGCCTGAGGCTGGTGACCTACCCGACAACACCACTATATTCGAGGGATACGCCAGGTAGAGTTGAGGAGGACGAGGCTTCATCCTCCAACTCCTCCCACGACACTGTGTTGCTTCCTTCAGCTTGTTCTGATGATTTTGAGGTAGTCACTGCTGATGGGAACATAAACGGAGCGATACTGTTGAAAGGGTCAAAGATTTTGATGATTCAACAGGTTCAAAGCCGCAAAATATCAAACCTATGGCTGCTTATCCTCCCTGCACAGGGATTTTTTTAGATGGCACAATACATCAGCTTGTAAGTTACTTTAGCCTATCCTTAGTTATATCTTTGACCCAAAAATGCTCAGATGTAATTTCTTGTTCTTCCAGGAGTGACAAGATGAGGATGCCTCTCCGAAGTCACTAGATGGTGGCACTGCTCCGTCCCTTCCTGTGAAGTCCTCGGGCCAACCAACGGGCGCAGTCGATCTTGTGGAAAAAGCTGCTGCCAAGTTGGACCCAAAGGATACGGCGTCGTCACCCCTCGAGCCGCTAATGAAGAAGAGGAAAACCTCGGGCAAGGGTGTAGCAATTGCCGAGAATCCCTCAGATCTTGACATGAAAGATGTAAGTAACTTGTTACTTTATTTCTTGAAACTTTCATATACTGCGGCCCCCGAGTAACTTTGTTGTCTTTGTGCAGTCGCTGATACACGAGATGGTGGAGATGTCCTCCCGCTTCATCAAGATCCGCCATGAAGCCAAAGAATCCAAAGGTTTGACCTCTTACTATTTACTGGCTTGTCTTTACCTGAACATTGTATTCATCTAATGATCATCTTTGACGCAGCTGTTGCCGCCAAATCCGTGGTCATTCGAGACCAATCACTGAAACGAGTGGACGAGCTAGAAGCCGAGCTAAAAAAGACAAATTTGTTCCTTGAAAAAGCAAAACAAGATGAAAGCGGAGTCACTCCAAAAGAAAACCGAAGCTGCGGCCGCATGGGACAAGGATCTTTGCATTTGTGTGGAAGCCTTGAACTCCTCCCTAACCAGTAAGTTATGTCGTTCCTCTTGTTTACATATTCATCGTCCTTCTGCTTTATCGAGTTCCTAAATTACCATTCTTTTTTGTAGAAATTACTAGCCTATCTCTGACCCTAGAAGAGGATCTCAGATCCGATCCATTGTCGGATTCCATTGGTACTTTGGAGGAAAATAGCGTTCGCGGGCACAATCTTTTGATTCACTCCCGCCGAGCTTTCAAGAATCTTCATGCGGAAATTTCCCCTAAAAGGACATACCCACTGATCATAACGATCTAACGGCTATCTTTCTTGCTGATCCGAACCCATTGACGAGGTATAGTCTAAAGCAGGCGAAGAATGGCACGGAGATTTCAATGTCGTTGGCACTAGCCCATGGCGAAAAGAACGACTAGAAGAAGGTTAGAACTTCTCTTCCAGTCAATGATGCCGGCAAAGATTTTGAGCTTAAACCGTATATAAAGAAGGTGAAGAAATTCCTCTCGGATGT
This sequence comes from Avena insularis, assembly GCA_023614405.1. Classification (NCBI taxonomy): domain Eukaryota; kingdom Viridiplantae; phylum Streptophyta; class Magnoliopsida; order Poales; family Poaceae; genus Avena; species Avena insularis. The sequence goes on along the minus strand of CM042689.1, from coordinate 241,351,235 downwards.
TGCTATCAATTGGCACGGGTCAAGAAGTCCCTGATGCCAAGGCTTCAACTAATACTCCTTCTGCAAGTGTTGCTACTGCCCCTAAACCTATGACTGATGCTCCTTCGTCTAGCGTCACCGCTTCTGACAAAAATCTGCCCAACCGTAGATTCTATTAGGTTTCATGGTGTAAAGACTAATTCTATAATTGTTACTTGTCGCCTTTTGCTTGCAAATACAATTTTTATCCTTGTATATATTGCTCCCTCTTTTCTTTTTGTTGGTTTCTCTGCTTGTATTCGAATATCTAAACTTTTGAACCTTGATGTATCTTGTTCCAGATGATGTCTGATGATTCTGATCCCTCAACGGATCCTCCCATGCCTGTTGTACGCGTTATGCCACCCGATAACGCAGTTACTCGTATAATTGACCCTTCTTTGTATGTTGAGAAGATCCAATGTATAAAGCAGCTGGAAATTGATTTTCAAGCTATGCAAGCCGTGGTTAATGTTGCCCTGTCGAAGACGCGAAAAACCTTGGAGCACGAAGCTTTTATTCTAGAAGAAATCTCCAGGGTGAGCGAGAAGATGCTCTATAAGTATCTCTCGAAGAGCCCCGAGTATTTTTGCACAACCCGAAGAATTTAACGATTAGATTTTTGATTTTTCCACATATCTGATTAAGTGAAGTGGAAGAAGGGCATCAACTGCATGCTCGAATGAATGCGTTGGTAGAGGCTTCCCGAGGAACTGGTGCTGATTTCTGGACTGACCACAAATACACCTTCACACTTGCGCTTCTCCAGGATCAGGTGTCTGAGGTGGAGGAATTTGTAGAGTGTTGCCGCCAAGCGTTAGCTCATATTTACAATGCGATGTTTCCGCATGATCCGCAACCTCAAGGCCTTGCCGCACTGATGGCGAAATTTCAGCGAGACGAGAGGATCCGCCATTATATCAAGCTTTAATTGGTTGTTTGTGCCAAGTTGTCTTTTGCTTGGGTTCATTCCCATTATCCCATCTTGGATTTAGACTATATATCCCGACAACTTCCTGCTCCACCAGGTGTTGATTTTACCATGGCTCCTCATTATGAAGTCACTCGTCGCCCTGCTATTAGGATCATCCGAAGGAGGTTGGATAAAGACGAGGAATTTTTCCTTAACTTCGAGGTGTAGTTTAGTACTTGGAAGAATTACTGCATATAAGATGTGAAAAAATTGTATGTAAATTATGTCCTATTTTGTATATGACATAGATGTGTATATGTGTTTTGCTTCACGAAATTTTGGAAGAGTTTTGCCCTTTATGCGAGACCCTTTCGTTTTCCTGACGCCTTGGGGCCGAATCAGCTATTCAGGTCAAGACTTTTTTGGCTGGATGACGTAGCCGAATATTTGTTGCGCTGTCTAGCAAAGCCCTCGAGTACCGGGTGATATTTTTGGAAATCCTTGTGTTAAGATGAGCCCCCGAGTGTTGGGTAGGTGATAGAGGATATATTCAAAATATGAACAATGTATACTGAGTTTTAGGAACTTTGCTTTATTAATCTTCGAGTACGAAGGTCCATGTGGCATAATCGCCTGGTTGTAGGCCTTATTGCATAAAAATACAAGTCTTTGGCTAAAAAGCCTGGGCGTAGGCTTTATTGAATGTAGATTGTGTAAAGTAAATGATCTTAAGCATAGAAAAATCGCAGCTATGCAACATTTCACGAGTTGGAGTATTTGACTCCAGTCTTCTTGTCTTGCAGCCGATATGCCCCGACGGGGATTACTTCAGTGACGATGAAAGGCCCTTCCCACTGGGATTCCAGCTTGTGATGGCCATCTTGTTTGAGGCAAAGGACCAGGTCTCCCATGTCGAAGGACCTGGGACGCAGTCAGCGACTATGATAGTTTTGCAGGTTCTGCTAATATATTGTTGCCCATTGCAACGCGACGTCCCTTGCTTCGTCGAGTGCATCGACATATTCTTCGAGTTCCTCTTGCGAAGCTTCTTCGTTGTAATCCACAATCCGAGGAGAGTCGTGAGTTATTTTGACTAGAAGCACAGCTTCAGCGCCATGAACCCGAAAGAAGGGAGTTTCTTGTGTACCAGTATTTGGAGTTGTACGTAAGCTCCATAGGACGAAGGGTAGTTCATCTACTGAAGCACCTTCTCCTTTATCAAGCGGAGCCAACAACCACTTTTTGAGACCACTGATGACGAGGTCGTTCGCTTTTTTGACTTGCCCATTTCTTTGCAGGTGGGCTATCGAGGCGTAGATGACATTAATGCCCATCTCTTTGTAGTAATCCTTGAACTTGTTGGACGTGAAATGTGTACTATTGTTAGTGATGATGATGTGTGGCACTCCAAAGCGGAAAACTATCGACTTGATAAAGTTAACGGCCGAGGTTGCATCTTGACTGGTGACGGGCACTGTCTCGATCCACTTCGTAAATTTGTCGACTACAACTAGAAAGACGTGGCCTCCAGGCGATGATTTGAGGAGTTTTTCCACCATATCGAGGCCCAATTGAGCGAACAGCCAAGCCAATGGTATGGGGCCAGTTCTGATGCCGGTGCACTGGGCTTGTTTGCAAAGCGCTGGCATGACTCACATGTTCTCACGATGTCCTTTGCGTCCTGAACTGTTGTGAGCGAATAAAATCCTGCTCGAAAGTCCTTTGCTGCTATTGCACGGTTGTTGGTATGATGTCTGCAGATTCCTTCGTGTATATCTTTAAGGATGAGATGCCCCTCCTCAGGTGTGACATAGCTCTGTAGAACACCTGTGATGCTCCTTTTATAGAGTTCGTCGTTGACAATTCTAAAGGCCTTGGAACGTCGGGTAATGCGCCTTGCTTCAACCATATCTTTGGGAAGTTCTCCATGCATCATGAACACCACATATGGCCGCATCCAGGTGGTCTCTATCACCATTACTTCCACGGGTTCCTCCATTTCCTCGGGATCCTCCTCTCTGGGTTCCTCGGTTGGTGCAGCCCCCAAGTCCTTTGTTGTTTTGGACTTTTTGCCAGTAGTTTTTGTGGTGGCTTCCACAATCTTCTTGGGTTTGATGGAACGCTCCATGATCTCCTCCCAAAAAAAATCCCGGTGGTACAGGGAGGCATAAGGATCCAATGTTCGCCATATTATCGGCTTCCTCGTTGCTTGCTCGGCTGATGTGAGATACTTCGCACCCGTTGAAGTGAGCCTCCATGATATTGTACAGATCTCGATATGCGATCATGTTGTCGCTAACAGTGTCACACTTGTTCATCACATGTTGTGCCACAAGGTTTGGATCTCCAAAGATTTTGAGGCGAGTTGCACCACAAGCTCTAGCCATATGCATGCCATACAACAGGACCTCATATTCGCCTTTGTTATTTAATGCATTGGGGAAGCTCATCCGCAAAACATATTGCATCATGTCGCCTTGTCGGGAGATTAAGATTACTCCAGCTCCTGATCCTTCTGTTCGCTTGGATCCATCGAAGTACATTGTCCATGCACTGGATAGGTCTAGGGGACCCGCACATTGGAGCTCTGTCCACTCTGTGATAACGTCAGACAATCCTTTGGATTTTATCACCTTTCTCTTCTCGTATGTGATATCTCGAGGGGATAGCTCTATGCCTCAAAGATAGACATTCCCCGTAGTTTAAGGATTGTTCAGTATGTTGGAGAGAGGGGCCTCATTAACGACCACTATCGGGAGCTCCAAGAAATAATGGCGTAGTTTGTGCGCTTTCATGAAGACTCCATATGCAAGTTTTTGATAATGCGGGTACCCTTGCTTTGAAGGCGATAAAACTTCACTGAGGTAATATACCGACCTCTAGACGCCACGAGTCTTCCCCTCTTCGGGTTGCTCAACGACCAAAACTGTGCAGGCCACTTGATTTGTGGAGGCAATGTAGAGCAGCAAAGTTTCCTTTTCTTTAGGCGACATGACGATAGGTGATGTCAAAAGTGTTTTCTTGAGTGCTTCGCCGCTGCCCTAAAACCCTAAAACCCTAGCTGTTGCACCTCTGTCACCCTAAAATCCTAGTCGTCGCCGCCGCGCGCCCTGCCATGCTGCCACCCGGCGCACCGCCACCGCCTCCCTCCTCTCTTATCCACGTGGTATGGTGCTAAACCCTAGGTCTGGTGTGCCCTAGGTACTTCTTATTCTACTATGACTCTAGAGCGTTGCCCGAGTTCTACCTCCATTTGGATCTGATCTAGACGGGACTGTGGAAGCGATGCCGGACCTTCATTGACATGTTCCCGCTTTGACCATGTGTTCTTGAGCACACCTCGATGTTGTGTCGCTGATCTTCTTTGTGTGGATACCAGTGGAGGTGTGACACTTGGAACACTTGATCATGCAGATCTTCACAAGGAGAAATCTTCTCACTACTAATTGACTAGTTGCGGGAATTGATGTACCGACTACTTCGACAATGACGTGTTCATGGGAGCCTTCCACAGGATAACACATATCCTTGTGCCTCGCTAAGGCTTGTTGCTGGGATCGACGCACGACCAACCTCGTCATCGACAAAATTCTGCTAGAGCGATCTTCGAGGTATGATCCGTTGCCTCTCCCCTTGCATATGATCCTGGTTATGCGCTAGAATTTTTTGTTTTGCATAGATGTTCCCCAACAGCTCTGCCGTCGCCGCCTTTGGCTCCTCCGTAGCCAGATGTAACATCCCAGTATTAGAGCTTAGAAATAAGCTGAACTCAGGTGTGTGCATTGCATTCATGCATAGAAAATCTGGATAATTTTCGCGCCTTTGAATAGAATTTGTCAAAGTTATTGAAGCTTCTCTCAACTTTATGGAATTGAAGTAGATCATCAAGTTGACTGCGATAAGTTTCAATATGACCTTTGCTAAAACCTTATCTAAGGGTAGATCAAATTTACTAAAACTAAACCATAAGACATTACTTAATGATTGATACCTAATCTTTTAGAGATCATATCATGGTATTCATTACAATAACTCTTGGATACCAAGTTAAGTATATAACTCAAGTAACAAGAAATCAATAGCTAAATCTTGATCTATTTTATTCTGATCTATTTATACCATGAGTATCATGGTAATACTTAACCCTAACTCTTTAGTTATGTGGAGTAGGAAGGAAACCAAGTCAAGACCATTCACCACATATCTTTCTTTCCATACTAATCCTTATCATCTCTATTCAACCATATTGTAAAAATCTGATGAACATCAATGTTGAGTGATCAACTATTGATTTATAAATTCTTAATCGATCAATTCCTGAACCATCAGCTCTTGCCTTGTCATAGCATTCACTTTAAAGCCTATAAAGAAAGAAGTAAGAAGAGGTAAGTAGGAATGCTAGTTCTAGTTATGATCTATAGGATGGGGGTGTTTGAAGAGGATCAATACAATAGTTGGTGGAGTTAACTCAGTCATGAATGGATAGTAGAGTTATCTGAAATAAAGATATATGTGGTAACAAAGAGGATTATAAGGATGAATTCTGAAGATAGTTACCAAGGAGTAATCTTATTGGATCAAGCATGCATAGACAATGAATAATATCTCTTAGTCAAATAGAGATACTAAGAAGATAATTATAATACAACTATAATGTTGTATTGATAAAGCCTTGATTAGCCAACTAAAAACCTAAGCCATAATGATCAAAGGATTATAATGATCATGCTCAAGTCACTAAGAGTGATTGATTATTTGATGCATAAGTGACATTGGTGGATAGAACATGATTAAACCCTAGTATAGATATATAATCTTAAGATTAGTCATAAAAATTTACAGGTATATAAAGTGAAGTTGGAGTATGATTTACTGAGTTAACTAAAGATAAGATAGTATAACCAAGCTCATACTAGAGAAGCATTGAGTTATAGAAGTAGTATTATTCCTCTTAAAAAGAATAGTAAACACTTGAGGTGAAGTAGTAATTGATATATACACCTATTAGAGTAATATTAGTGTTGGATGATAAAGGAAGAGTATGAATGAAAGTAGAAGTAACTACTTGTTGGATTGGAGGTTATCATTAGTAGAGTAGTTTGATATAACCAAGTGTAGATGTGTGAAGTATATGAAAAGCTTTAGTGACAAGCTTCTGAGAATTATAAGTGAGATTACAAAGTAATTTGTGAAGTAAGAGAGTAATCATTCAAGTGGAATTAGGTTCATTAGAAACATTCTAGAATTGGGAGTTATACCTATGAGGAGATCATGTAGAGCTTTAGTGTCAAACGCATAGTATTCACAAATGGATTTAGGAGAAGGGAATTATTGGTAAGAGTATAAGTAGTAAATCTCATCATGTCAATACATGATGATGGATGTGAATTAGTAGTATATCTAGGAAAGGAATTCCTCAAGTAGTAAACAAGAATTATGAAGTAGGGAAGGTAGGAATTCCTGAGAAGCTATTAACCAAGACTATATCAATCCATATCAAAATCATTGTCTATATCACTTATTTAAAACCTAAACAATTTCCACATGTTAAATGAACTACCTTTATCATATAAGTAATGCTCATTATCAACCATTATATGGTAACTTGTCACTAAGAGTCAACCACACTAACTAAGGAAGAAACTATTTAGAATAAAAGGTAATCCTTGGTTGCTTGAGTAGATCAAGTAGATTTTCTGCTACTTAGTATCATTGCAGAAAGGTATATAGATAAAACCAATACTTATGAAGTATGGAAGATAGAAATTCTTAGTAAACATTCAACCATAGTTCTATTGCCAAATCATTTAAGCTCATCTTGGTCACTTCACAACATCAAAATTACATGTGCTTAGAAACTATCTTTATCAACTCTTTCTCATAAGTTATTCTAAAGGACAACCCTACTATTTTATCTTGAATGGTGATATCATTCATGAACACAAGCATGAAGGCAATATGTCTTAGCTCTTAATCTTCACTCATATCCATAATATAATATGAGTATAAATATTCTCAAAAACTCATGATAACTACTTGCAAATGAATATATTCATTTCTCCATTAATGATTGTTATTCATATATAACGACTTAACCAAGATTGCTCTATAGTAATTATAAACACTACAAATCAAGTAGAAGTTGAATAGGAGAAATCACCAAATTTTGAGAACCTAGAATTTAAAACCACCATATAAAATGGTTGATAAATGGTGCCAAGTATGAATATATTCCATGCATATCATTCACCAACTTAAATTATTATCATTACTATTATCATGGTGAAAACAGAATCATTTTTATAAGGCTTTTGGATAATAAATAAAATATTAAACCCTAAAGAATAAATGTTGCCATCAATAAAATAGTAAATTTATGAAAAATCATGAAAAGTACAAGCACCACTTAGTCCCCAAGATTCCTACAGTATTTAATGTGTTTCATGAAAATTCTGAATATTTAAATCCTTACGAAAATTCATATTTGAAAAGGTTTTGTGAAAATAGGATTAGAAAAAGATAAGAAAAGGAAAAAAAACAAAACGAAACCGTCTCTGGCCCACGGCCCATTCCCCATATCTCTCTCTGCTACCTAGCCGCTTTCTTTCTTCTTCTTCTACGCTCACTTTCCATGGCCCAACAATGACCCATCAACACCACTTTGCAGTCATTAGAGGCTGGCGAGTAGGACTAGGAGAATGACTGTGAGTTGAGATTGAAGTTGCACCAGGGGGTTTTCCATAAAAGGCACGTCGTCGTATTCCTTGCCTACTAGAAGCAACTGCGTGGCTGCACGACCGCCGTCGATCCTCCACTGCGCTACGATGCATGTCGCCGCTTTTGGAGGAGGGGATAAGAATGCACGCACTCTCATCTATCCGCCCATAACCATATCACTCTCTGTCACACCCTTTCGAGGAAATGCCCTTTTCTCACCGAAACCCTAGCCACCGGTGATCGTCATCCTCACCGTTAGAGACCGTCCCAGGGCTAGCCGAGGATTCTACGAGCTCCGCCATCACGAGCTTCATGTCCACAAGGAAGGAATCGAGCCGACGAGCTCTTAACTTACCGCATTGACCCCATCTTCCTCAAGTCCGATGGTCACCACCGCTGCCTCCACCATCGATTTCGGCCAGCCCGCGTCTCATCGACCATCTCCTCATGTCCCTGGTGAGCTACTGGCTCTCTAGTACCTCTCCACGCTCTGTCGTCGTGTACCCGCCGCCGCCGCTAGCCGTTGTTGTGCCACCATCTCTGGCGACCATTTTCGAGCGGCGCCACCACTACTAGATTCCTCGCGTCGTCCTGTTTCCAATGAGCCGAACCACAACCGCACACACGCACCAAATCGATGGATTCCATATTGATCCGAGGATCATGCCTATGTTAACGTCAGCATGACATTGTGCTTGCGTCACCCCAGCCACGTCAATGACATTTGACTTGGTCCACTGCACATGTGGCATATGACGTGTCCCTGACCCCACGGGGTCAGTGACCTAGGGTAGAACTAGTCTTGGTGTAAAAAGTATTTACCTATTTAGAATTTAATTAGAAAATGATTAAATCTTATAAATTTAATATATTTTGCTTTACAATTCAGAAAAATATGTTTAATATATAAAAATAAAATCTACAATTTAAATTTATTATCATACATTACTGTTACCTATTTAAATAATTATTATTTAATAAAGATTTTATAAGTAGTAATAATTTGAAAATTCATATTTTAATAAATGAGAAAAATATAAATAATATACTAAAATTCTTAGAAAAATAATAACTACAGTGTAAAACTATAAACATAAAATATTATATCAGTTAACTAAATATTTATTATTTATTAAGCGATTATAAAGTAATAAATCTTAGAAAAATCATATCTTAATATTTAAAAATAATAAAAAATACATATAGTACATCAAAATGATCACAAAAATTATATCTACATGTTAAAAATATAACTTTACACTTTTGAAGTAAGTAAAAAAATTTAATACCCTAATAAAGTGAATTCAAACTTATTTCCTTAGTTGATAATTCATAAAAGTTTGTATAAAATTGCTGAATACCTCTAATTTTATCCATTAAAGGTATAAAAACAGTATTAGTCTTAATTATTAATAGTATGAAGACAAAATAGTCCAAAACATCTAAAAACAATTTTTTGAACTATTATCCACAAGTAAGTGTATATTATTTCCCAAATAGATTCTTATCAAATATAAATTACTCAAGAAGAATATTTTGACGAAATAAAACCTTTTACCATTATTTCAACCACAAGTTTATAAATCTAAAGATAATTCATAAGTAGTTAAATAATGTTGTTTCCTTGTTTACAAATCATAACCATTCATTTATAAGGAGATAAATGATTATATTCAATCATAATGTTAAGAAAGCACTACTCAAATAGAAGTGTTACCACTCTTAATTAACCTTAAAGAAGCATTATGAAGTGAACAAATTATAATACCATCTAATGACCAAGATAGATAAGTCAACTACTACTGTTGTCATTATTCAAATGAAGTAATTCTTTCTTACTTGAGAACTATAGTTAGTAAGAAACCTAAAAATGTTAAACTTAAAGTTTAAATGCTTTTATTTAGTTAAGTAAACTTTCTTCAAAAGTTATTCTTTTAGAATAAACTAAAAGTATTTCTTAAGCATTCCAAAATAAATCTACTTAAGTAACAACCTTCATATAAGGAGTCTTTAGATACCATTCCACACTTGAGTGCTTTATCATTGTATGCTACTTATTATACTTACATGTTGTTTCACACACACTCACAAGCCTTAATAAGAAGCACAAGTGTGAAACTTAATCTAAAAGGGCAACACATTCCAAAGAAACCACTTCTAGTTCCCAAACCCTAGATCAACAACGTTTATTCTAGGAATTCGAGTTTATCAATTGCATTACATTACTTATGCATAATAGCATCTTGATTCTTTAAACATTAGTCCTTACCGGACCAATGATGCTGTTTTCAGATATTGGATCTTCTATTGTCTCGAAGACCAGGAGTGCATAATCTTGCAATCACAACAGGCAAGTTCACACTTGCTCATGTCCTTTGGTTATTTTCTATCAAGTATTTTGCAGATCCAGTGTTGTCATCACCTGCATTAAAAAAAGTCAGAAAACACTATTTTCATAATAATATGATTATGGGTTGTTTACCAAGAGGTAATAACCTACTAAGAAAGTTCCGATGGTAAAAGAGCATATTATCTAGAACTTAATAACCAATGTCGCGAGTGATTCTCGTGCCGTATATCATGCGTTAACCATGAGATTTAGAATGGGACAGAGAATTCAGCTGGATCTTCTTCCTTTCACATGAACGGATAACCTTATCGTGAAGCTGTAGATTCCCTGCAAGGACTCGGCATGGGTGGGAACCCTTATGTCCCCATGATATTGGTGTCTAGATTATCCGTGAGGGGCTGTCGGAGGTAGATCTTCCACTTTGGTGGGGGTTGCCAGGGACATGATCTTCTCACTGGAGTCTCCAAGGGGTTGCCAGGGTTATATCTGCCTGTATGGGGGTTAACGGAGGTATTCCTGCTTGGGGAGTCGTGTTCCATGTGGGGTCGCGGAGAAGGGCAGTGATTGGCTTGGATCTTAGACTAGGCCCCATACCAAGGAAGTGTGTACAAGCTCATGACTTGATTGTGCAACAAGGCTAAGGTCTCTCATGGGTAAAACAACACACCTCTGTAGAGTGTAAGAACTGTAACTTGTTACTCTCTGTTCTAGGAAGGAGCACGAATGCGGCAGGAAAGGAACTCTACGAAAGTTTTATTAAACCTGTGAAGGCTAACAGACATAGCTTTTCAGAATAAAAGCAACCTTTGAAAAAATGTTTATGAAAACCTGCATTGCCTACAACCTATGGTCTATGGCTGTAGGTAGTGCATCAAACACTCCTTTTTAGTGAACTTGCTGAGTACGCTCGTAATCAACGTATCTTCTTAACGCTTGCTAGATTCTAAAGCCAATAAAGACGACGTATACATCAACTTATGCTCAAGGGAATCATCACCAAAAGCTCATGTTCTTCAATAAAGTCAAGGAACTCAACATATACATCAACTAAAGTGAAGACGAAGTTGCTGATTAGATAGAAGTATAATCTCTAGCCATAGAACCTACTTCTGTAGAGTATTGCAATAGCAGCAATGCAAGTCAAATAGTTAGATGCTAATCTTATTAGCATGATAGTTATGAGTTGTTGTTTCTGGTTCTTCTTTGTAAGAAGTTTCTTTCTCTCTCTTTAATCTAGAGTGTTTTCTGGATCTTCTATAAATAGTCGAGTTGTAACCTATAGTCATGTCTTGGACCTGCCGTATTTCTGTTGTACCACTCTGAGGGATGTAATACTAGTAAACGGTGCTTCATTGGTGTTATATCAACGACTATAGTGTACTACATCATGAAGTGGTATACTGGGTCACCACACCGGAGCACATCCCTGCCATCCGAAGGTACGCATACGCACGACGGGGGTCGTCGCTGAGCGCTCCCCAACACTTATCTCCCACCATTTTTCTAGAGGACTGGGCCCGTGACGACAACTAAGAGCGCGTAGCCCGCGAGTCGGAGGAGGATCACCAGGGGGAGCTTCGGTGCGAATGCGAGGAGGTGCTCCGGGCCATCGCTTGGCTACACTCTTCTCTTATGCTTCGCGCTTCGCATAGGCTAAATAAGCCGCTCATCCCTGGCAAATCCTACCCACGTAGGAATGCGGAACCATCAAGGAATGGCAAAACATATTCCATCCCACGAGAGAAGTCACTGGTTCAATAGGACTAGGGAGAGGATCCTGATCACCTTGCCAACGAATTCAAGGCCTTAGAAAAATCATCCCACCAGTCTGCTAGATGGAGGCCCCCGCAAGCGCACCCGCACCGCGAGCCCGATGTCAAAGTCATCATCCTCGACAAGTAGGCGCCACCAAATTTAAATTCCTGTTTTTTATTTGCTACTTTTGATGTAAATTTGGACTATGTATGCACTATGAATGATCATCGCAACAAAAATTCTTGGGAATTGCTTTTTTCAGAAGTACGTGTCGAAAATCCGAGCACTGATCTGAACCAAGGAACTCTAAACCGTAAATCGTGGTTTAACCGAATTTGCAATTTCCCGTTTTAATGATAGTGATGATCTAACGATGGTTGTATCGTTGGCATCTCAAAACGGGAAAATCGATAGGTGGTACGTACTCCCTCTGTCCGCAAACAAGTGTACTTCTAACTTTTTTCTAAGTTAAATTTTACTATATTTAACTAATTTTTTAGGACAACGTACCAGTATTTATGACACTAAATTGTTACCATTAAATTTATTTTTAAATCTAGTTTTATAATATGTCAATTTGATGTAATATATGTTTCTATATTTCTCTGTAAAATTGATTAAATTTAGTTATATTTGACTTAGATAAAAGCTAGATGTATATTTATTTAGGATGGAGGAAGTATAGTACATGGTTTCACTTACCCTCACACCGACACGAGCCGCTGCATTAACATTTCAGATTACTCTGCTGCATTAACTGAACTAGTGAATCTTTTAGCAGCTCAATCTTGTCAGACCCCTGGGCCCAGGGTCCAGAGAGAGAGCCAGTCTCGAAATTTCCAGCAAAGAAAGCCAGAGAAAGGGGGGCATATTCCGCCTGTTCCAGCAGTAGAGAGAAGCAACCTAACATCCAGCGCTTCAGCCGCGAGAAAGAGATCCCGCCGAATCCCCCAAACCCAACCACCGCTCCTCGTCCACCTCTCCGGCGACCCCTGATCTCGTCTGCGTCGGCGGAGGGCGGGGATTTTGGCAGCGAAGATGTTCTATGGGGCGATGGTGTGGGATCCGTGGCTGATCGTGGCGCAGATCATGTGCCTGCAGTGCCTCTACTACCTAGCCCTCGGCACCTTCATGGCGCTCCTCGTCGGCACCCGCGTTCCGCGCCTCACGCTCCTCTATCTCTTCGACTTCGCCATCCTCACACCGAGCACCACCACCGGCTGGTGCGCCATCGCCTCCTTCCTCCTCGCCGCCATCGCAGGGTACGGTAACAACATTCCCGTTCCTCCTTCCACGCCGGAAAACCAACACTTTGGTTTTTCCAAGCCAGGACCTGCTTTAGCATCGCGGGGTTCTTCTGTAGGAGTCAAGGCACGGAATAGGTCGACTGCCCCCGGCGCTTTGTTTGGTGGTAATTGCGAGCAATGTCTGTAGGTGATAATTGCTTCTAGTTCCAAAAGCATTGAGTTTAAATTGACAGTTCGTCCGCGTGTATGTTTTCAGATCTGTGTGTTTATTGGCGTTCTAAGCTCCTAAATGTGCGGAATGTAATAGCCATTTCTTGAGCTACTAGTAGTTAAGCGACTTGAGCTAAGGTTTTCTAATTGCAGCCATATATGGGAATTAATCAATCCCCTATCATTTGCTAGAGAAGGCAAAAATATCATCCACATGCTACACTATTGCATATTCTGTGATACTTTGGGGAAAACGTTTACTGAAGTATCTGAACTTATGCGAAAGGAAAAGTAAATAATGAATCAGGTTTTGCTGCTTCAAGCCTTATTGAAATAAAAAAAAAATCTGCAGTTCACATTAACACATGTTGTGTTTTCCTGTATCTTTAGTCCTTGCACTTAGGGTAAACCTTCTCAAGCAACCATCTAAATTGGCAGAATGCCCTACCTTGTAGTAGGTTGGTGCTACCATTAAGGATTAGACTTCTAGTTCCACACTGTACTTGTCATTATTAACTCCAGAAACCAAAACCATGCTACTGATGATAAGCCTGCCTTGAAGGCTTTCAAGCAGATTTTTTCCTTTTTTTAGCTTTGAGGAAAAAATAGGCTTGATTGAAGTCCCTTTAGCCCTTTTCAGTCGTCTAACTGTCACATCAATATGTTGTGCGAGAAATGGTCCCAGTATTAACTTTGTTACCATGCTTTCCCTGAGCAGCGCTGGACTCATGCTTTATGTGATAGAGAGAGCCAAGAAGTGCCTGGATTTTGCAGCCACCCTCTACATCATTCATCTGTTCATTTGCATCATTTATGGTGGATGGCCAGCTTCAGTTACATGGTGGGTTGTTAATATTGTTGGTTTGGCAATCATGTCTCTCCTAGGTGAATACCTATGCATCAGGCGAGAGCTACAAGATATTCCAGTACGGATCCGCGCAAGTAAGCAACTCTGTTTTAATGAATTTGTGTTGTTTCATTTTCCTTGAGTAGATTTTTTTTAACATAAGGAGTCATGTACAACTTGTTGCTTTCATATGTAGCCCTCTTACCGAAGTCTGCTTACCCAAGAGTCTTGTTTTAGCTCTGATATTAGAGCGGCTAAGTTGTTAATACTTGCTGCTAATGAACTTTGAAGCAGTAGATGGCACATTATATTGTTTATAAGTCTGCAATTTTGTAGTATCCTAATTCTTTTGTTGCAGCCCTTCTGCATGGTTTGAAAAAATAAAAATAAAATTCTTATGTTGCCACTTCGTACCTACCTATATCCATATGTGACCCTTATGAGAGTTGGTGGTCTTTAATTCCTTATGTGTCTTTAAGTTAACTATAGTTAGTACCAATTATACATTAAAAAATACTCCTTTTGATAGTTTTTTGTGTGTGTGCTTGTGCTTTCCACTTATGAGGATCGTAGGGAGCTTAAAGTGCGCTAGTTCAACTAGAAAGACACAGATAAGTTTGCATATATACACACACTAATATGCTCTTTGTTTGGCTAATTCCTTCGGTGAATCGTTGATTACTCTTAGACAGGGCTGGTGTGTCACAAGCTAAAAATTATAAACTCAGTCAACTGTTGCTAACTAAAGGTGATGAAGCAAAACAGTTATATACTGAGCTAACTACACGCCAATAAATGGAAAAAGTGAAAATAATCATGGAAATACAACTACACTGACGTTAGTTCCAGTTACGAAAATTTCATTTTTCGTGATGTAGTCTGAGCATATGGTAAACCGTAAACTTAGTTCAAACAGAGATATGCATCATGATTTTGATATTTGCAAAATTAGAAGAATGCTTGCTGCAAGCTTGGACCAAGTTCTTGTTCAGTCATGGTTACAGTATCTTTCTAATTCAACTATGGCATCTAATCATGAAATCTACTCCCTCCGCCCAAGAATAGATGTCTTAGGTTTTTTTAATTTTGGATGAATCTTTATACTAAATAGTGTCTAGATTCATCCAAATTTTAATAAATTTGAGACATCTATTTTGGGACGGAGGGAGTAGCAGCGTTACAATGTTGACAACTGCTTCTTTCCCCCAACGTGCTTAGCTGAACTCCATTATCCACATAATCTAATAGAGCAGTGGTGGTGAGTTTAACTGCCATTATTGTAGAATGTTTCTTATATACAGTAGTTGAAAACCACATGTGGAACCTAGGACTAAACTGCATTACTATTCTACCTGATGATATGAGCCAAAATAAGGGAGCATTTGAGTCTTTCACCTAGTCCTGTCCATAGATTGAGTGGTTCACTTAATTAGTGTCAAATGAGGTCCAATAGTGTATGACTAATAGAAAACTCAGTACAACTCTAGCTCATTCTGGGCCCACTGTGTACCGAAAGCCTATGTGCTGTTTTCACTTCTCGGCAGGTGAAATAAGAAAAGTTAGAGGGATCATAATTTATTTTTCGCCGTGTAGTAAAAGACCTTGCTGGCCATTCTAGCTAAGCTGGAGTAGTGTTGCATATGCTTTGAGACCAAAACTCATTAGGAACAGATACAAGCATGCATTGCTGGCTCACAGCATTTTCTTGATTGAAATAGTATGGCAACATGTGGCATGCAAATAAACTTTATATTTAACCTGGCTTATCTAATTATCTTCCCTGCCTTTTCAGTATGGCTGAGTTCCCCCAGTGAAAAGATAATAGTTTCTTCTTTGTTGTTTATCAAACATTATCTGTATTCAACCAAAAAAACCCTGTAAATAGCATGTGAGCACTGTTTAGATTCCTGAACAAGAGAACAATGACATGGGGATTAAGTAACAAATTTTTCCTACTTGGAACTGAACTCGGTACATATACAGTGTTACCTTCCCTTTATGGAGTCACTACTTTCTTGGAAACAATCTCCTCGTGTCACAACATAGTAATCTGCTAATTATTTCATCCTTCCTTCAGGTGTTTAATCTCAGAGACTAAAGGAGTATAGGTGGTTTCCAACTGTTGTTACCCCCAAAGGGATGCTTGTTAATATCATTGCTTAGGAATACAGAGGCCCATGATGCATGCTTTGTTCTGTGATTTACAAGCAATACTGTTCAATCCTGCAAATATTTTGTTGTAGTGATGCATGATCTCTCATTATAGCCACCAGAGATGATGACATTGCAAACGAGGCTTCTGAACCACCAGAGGAGTGGGATGACAGCTCAATTTTATGGCATGTATGAAGTCTTCCCCCTTGTATGGATAGTGACAGAAAAAAGGTTGCTGATTGACAATTTGTATGACTAGATAACTACACCTTGAAATTGTCCTTTAGCGAGATTGATAATGCAAATTCTACCACACAGTTTGATTCTTGCTAGATGTATATTGCAGACACTATATAACTAGTGTTTTCTCATTCAGTACGTGACAGCAATTTTGTCTAACCGTCGGACATGACTGTTTAGAACTTTGAGGCGTGGTCAGCAACCTCAAAATTTGATATAAGACATGACTGTACAATGCATTGAGTTCATGTGCAGTAGTGCTGCATGTTTTGCATAGAGGATTTTTATTTTTCTGAGGTGATTGCATGAAAGGTTTGAAAGTTCTTAGCACCAGATAATTGGAATTCCATGTTCACTCTAGCACTTCATATAAGTACTCCAGTATATGAAGTGGAGTAGTTTGGATCGAGAGGTGCCCTACCCTACTTTCCTACACTAGCTTATCTAAGGGGAAAAAAATGTGGGGTGCCCCAACTGTTCTCAGCGCCTCGCAGCTTGCCGCCTGTTGGGTGATATTTCATAAAGGATAATCTTCAGGACGGGAAGTACAAAATTTTGACCCCTGAAACAATTGAAGCATATGCTCCAGTTTTTGTACAGGTGAAGGAATGTCACGGTGATATTAACTTTGACACATAGGAGGCTATTTTTATTTAAATAATATGTTTTTATGAAATTCCACGAATAATACATAATTTTGACAAATTTCAAATATAGCGTGGCCTTGGGGTTTGAACCCCCGACATCCCGATAAGTCTTTGTCGATTTGAAATTTGTCAAAATTATGTACTCCGTATTATTCTTGGAATTTAATAAAAAATCGTATTATTAAAAAAAAAATAGCTAGGAACAGGCCTTTGTGAAATGTCTTTTTAACATGCACGGTATTTAGTGTGCACAATTTAAACACGTTTTGCTCAGTTTCAATCAGCCTAGATTTTACAAAACACAATAAAACTTGATATATGTTACCGCACAAATCTCAAAGCAAGAGATTAATGGAGAGAGGCATGCACGTGCATGCTAGAATCGCTGTATTCACGCATATAATATAACTATATATAATGTATAGCGGTGTAACAGAACCGGCTACATCAGCGGCGTAACAGAACCGGTACAGTACTTCAAATAGTGTCATGAACAATGTTTCTACTTTATTATCGTGGATACTCTCGACTGTTTTTCTCTCAGTATTTTTTTAATTCAAAACTTTAGGTACCTAACATAATTTTACGGGCGTAGTTTCCAACGGTAGTTTTTTAACAGTGACTTTTTATAATAATAAGTTTTCCCTATTATTTGACCGTAATTTTTCGATGTAGCTCTCCAGGCATAATTTCTCACAGGTAGTTATGGTGGTATTTTTTCACATCCTGTTTTACCTACTTGACGGTGGTTCTTCAACAATCTTAGTCCATGGAAATATCTTTTAGCTCTTACCAACTCGACGGTAATTTTGGGCACAACCTTTTTTTAGCCTTTTAGCTCTTTTTGCCGGGCACAACTTTTTAGCCATAATTTCTCACCGGTTGTTATCCCATAGTAAATTTTCTTACCATTCTACATAATTTCTGTAGGGTTCGCTGCATGGAAAACAAAAAATTGTATCACAAGAACACACAAAACCAAGATCTAATCTATAGCAAAGCCAAAATCTAATCTATGAGATCGGTGCAACGAGATTGTAGAGAACTAACCCTCGTAGATCCAAAGCGTTAATGAGATTATATCTCGTGGTTGATGCAGTTGATCACTTGCCGATCTCAATTTCGCCTAGACGATCCTTTCGACGCTGTATTTCGGCAGCGCTTCTGCACTCGGTCACACGTACGGAGTCGATGAAGGCCTTCCTCTCCCTGTTCCAGCGGGCAGCGGAGGTAGTAGATCTCCTCGGAATCCCAGTTGCACGACGGCGTGGTGGTGGTGGTGGTGGTGGTGGAGGAGAAGAATTCTACAGGGCTTCGCCTAAGTCGGAGCAGGACGGTGGAGGAGGGAGGAGGCCGATGGCTAGGGTTGAGGTGAGGGGGCAAGGGTGCGCCCCAACCCCTCCTTATATAGATGGGGGATACGTCCAGGGTTCCCACCCCTGGCCGAGTCCTTCCCCAACTCCCCAACTCGGCGGCCAAGAAAGGGAGAGGGGGAAAACTTGCCCCTCAAGTTTTCTTCCCCTTTCCATATTAGGGTTTCCCCTTTTCCTTGTGCTGGTCGTCTACCCCCCTTAGGCTTGGTGCGACTGGCCCTAGGCCCCCACGGATGCCACAACCCAAGTGGCCCCTCCCGGGGTGGTGGTCCCTCTGGTCAAAACACCAAAAACATTTCTGACCCCGGAAATTGACTTTCCTTATATGAATCTTATTCTCCGGACCATTCCGGATCTCCTCGTGATGTCCTGGATCCAATCCGAGACTCCTAACAACATTTGGTCTCCAACTCATATTCCATATTTACTTAAACAACATCGAACCTTAAGTGTGTCACCCTACGGTTCATGAACTGTGCAGACATGATCGAGACACCTCTCCGGTCAATACCAATAGCGGGATCTGGAGATCCATAATGGCTCCCACATATTCAACGATGACTTCGTGATCGAATGAACCATTCACATACGATATCGATTCCCTTTGTCGCGCGATACTTTACTAATACTTTACTTATCCGAGGTTCGATCGTCGGTATCTCTATACCTAGTTCAACCTCGTTATCATAAGTACTCTTTAATCATTCCATGATATGACATCCCTTGTGACCTAGTCACATGCTTGCAAGAAAATTGGATGACATTCCACAGAGAGGGCCCAGAGTATATCAATCCATCATATGGATGGACAAATCCCACTCTTGGTCCATGCGCTTCAACACATACTTTCAGAATACCCAATGCCACATTTATAACCACCCAGTTATGGAAGTGGCGTTTGATGTCATCAAAGTACTCATCCGGTTACCGTGATTAAAATGATCTCCTGGTCGAAGGATTAGGTTACTATGTATCTGAAAGCTTGTAGTAAAACGAACTTAATGACTTGATCTTATGCTATGCTTACTATAGATGTGTGTCCATCACATCATTCTACTAATGATATGATATTGTTATTAACAATATCCAATGTCCATGATCAGGAAACCATGATCATCTATTAATCAACAAGCTAGTTTTAACAAGAGGCTTACTAGGGACTCTTTTTGTTTACAAAACACACAAGTATTAATGTTTTCGGTTAATACAATTATAGCATGGGATGTAAACATTTATCATAAACACAAAGATATAATAATAACCACTTTACTATTGCCTCTTGGGCATATCTCCAACAGTCTCCCACTTGTACTAGAGTCAATAATCTAGATTACATGGTAATGTACCTAACACCCATGTCATTCTGGTGTTGGTCATGTTTTTCTCTAGGGAGAGGTTCAGTCAACGGATCTGTCACATTCAGATGCATGTGTACTTTGCAAATATTTATGTCACCCTCTTGGACATACTCGCGAATCGAATGGAAATGTAGCTTGATGTGCTTCAGCTTCTTGTGTGACCTTGGCTCCTATGCATTAGCTATGGCACCCATGTTATCACAATAAATGGTCATCGGGTCCAACGCACTAGGAACCACACCAAGGTCGTTAATGAACCCCTTCATCCATATCGCTTCTTGTGAAGCCTCTGAAGAAGCTATGTATTCTGATTCAATTGAAGATTTTGCCATAACGCTTTGCTTTGCACTCCTCCAGCTCACTGCTGCACCATTCAAAATAAATACGTATCCAGACTGTGACTTCGAGTCATCCAGATCGGTTTTCCAATGAGCATCGGTGTAACCGTTTAAAATGAGCTCTTCGTCACCTCCATAAGAAAGAACCTTATCCTTAGTCCTCTTTAGGTACTTTAGGATATTGTTGACCGCTGTCCAGTGTTCCACTCCTGGATCACTTTTATATCTGCTGGTCAAACTAACAACATGTGCTATATCCAGTCTTGTACACAGCATGGCATACATGATAGAACCTATGGCCGAGGCATAGGGGATCTTACTCATCCTCTCTATATCTTCTGCCGTAGCGGTACTTCGAGTCTTACTCAAGGTCTTACCTGGCAACATGGGCAAGAAACCTTTCTTGCTTTCTTCCCTTTAGACCTTGTCCAAGTATGTAGTTTGTGAAAGTGCTATTAAGTGTCTTGATCTATCTCTATAAATCTTGATGCCTAAGATGTATGCTGCTTCGCCAAGATCCTTCATTGAAAAACTATTACAGTATTCAAATATCCTTTGACAATTTCAAGAAGTTTTATATCATTCCCAATCAACAATATTTCATCCACATATAGTACCAGGAATGCTACAGAGCTCCCACTCACTTTCTTGTAAATACAAGCTTCTCCATAAGTTTGTATAAATCCACAGTTTTTGATCACCTTATCAAAATGTTGATTCCAGCTCCGGGATGCTTGCTTCAGTCCATAAATGGACTGCTGAAGTTTGCATACCTTGTTAGCATCTTTAGGATCCACAAAACCTTTGGGTTGTACCATATACAAGTATTCCTCAATGTCACCATTAAGGAACGCCGTTTTGACATCCATCTGCCAAATCTCATAATTGAAATATGTATCGATTGCTAACAAAATCCTCACAGACTTTAGCTTTGCTATCGGTGATAAAGTCTCATCGTAGTCAACTCCTTGAATATGTCGGAACCCTTTCGCGATAAGTCGAGCTTTATAGACAGTAAAATTACCATCAATGTCTATTTTCTTTTTGAAAATCCATTTGTTCTTGACAGCCTTGCGACCATCAGGTAAGTCCAAAGTCCACACTTGGTTTTCGTACATGGATCCAATCTCGGATTTCATGGCTTCTTGCCATTTGTTGAAATCTGGGCTCATCATTGCTTCCTCATACGTCGCTGGGTCATCGGTGTTGTTCACCAACATGACATTCATAACAGGGTCATACCAATCAGGAGTGGTATGAACCCTCGTCGACCTACGAGGTTCAGTATCAACTTCGTTCGAATTTTCATGATCACCATCATTAGCTTCCTCTCTTATTGGTGTAGGTGGCACAGGAACATCTTCAGGTGCTGCGCTACTCTCAAATTCGAGAGAAGGTTCAACAACCTCGTCGAGTTCTACTTTCCTTCCGGTCACTTACTTTTGAGAGAAACTCCTTCTCAAGAAAGGATCCATTCTTGGAAATGAAAACTTTGCCTTCGGATCTATGATAGAAGCTATACCCAATTGTTTCTTCAGGGTATCCTATGAAGACGCATTTTTCCTCTTTGGGTTCAAGCTTGTCGGGATGTAACTTCTTTACATAAGCTTCGTGTGAGACCCTGGCGCATGGCTTAATAGGATTGATAGTATACCCATACCAACAAGTTGCAACTTATTTTCCGGAAGCCCATCTGAAAAGAACTCTAAGGTTAAGTGTGCTTGGCCTGGAGCAATTTTGGGATGGGTGACCGACCAGGAAGTGGGCACCGGGTGCGCACGAGTGAGGACAAAGTGCGCAGAAAAGACTAGTGTTGGTCTATGGGGTTAGTCTAGAAATCCTATTGAGCTGCCAGGAGTGACAACCGCCGGTACGGAGAGGCCGATGTGTTACAAGTGGTATCAGAGCCGACCCTCACGGTTATATGGGTGTGTGCGGGTCAGTGGTGGACATGTGAAGCATGGCGCGTGTGGCCCAGAGTGGACACGACATGGCACATGTGCCGGCACTGGACGCACAAACATGTGCCAAGAGGGGATGTTCCTAGCTTGTGGTTGATCAACGAGGGCGTCGATCTTCTAAGGGTGGGTGTATGTGAGACCCTGGCGCATGGCTTAATAGGATTGATAGTATACCTATACCAACAAGTTGCAACTTATTTTCCGGAAGCCCATCTGAAAAGAACTCTAAGGTTAAGCGTGCTTGGCCTGGAGAAATTTTAGGATGGGTGACCGACCGGGAAGTGGATACCGGTGCGCACGAGTGAGGACAAAGTGCGCAGAAAATACTAGTATTGGTCTGTGGGGTTAGTCTAGAAATCCTATTGAGCTGCCAGGAGTGACAACCGCCAGTCTGGAGAGGTTGGGGTGTTACACTTCCCAACCCCAAACTTTCAGGAACGACAACTTAGGTTTCTTACCAAACCATAATTCATACGGTGTCGTTTCAACAGATTTAGATGGTGCCCTATTTAATGTGAATGCGACTGTCTCTAATGTATAACCCCAAAATGATAACGGTAAATCTGTAAGAGACATCATAGACCGAACCATATCTAAGTGAGTTCGATTACGACGTTCGGACACACCATTACGCTGTAGTGTTCCCGACAGTGTAAATTGTGAAAGTATTCTGCATTTCTTAAAATGCATGCCAAACTCGTAACTTAGATACTCACCTTCGCGATCAGATCGCAGAAACTTAATCTTCTTGTTACGTTAATTTTCTACTTCACTTTGGAATTCCTTAAACTTCTCGAAAGTTTCAGACTTATGTTTCATAAAGTAGATATACACATATCTACTCAAGTCATCCGTGAAAGTAAAAACATAACGATACCCACCGCGCGATGCTAAACTCATTGGACCACACACATCGGTATTTATTATTTCCAATAAGTCTGTAGCTCGCTCCATTATCCCAGAGAATAGAGTCTTAGTCATTTTTCCCACTAGACATGCTTCACATCTTTCAAGTGATTCAAGAAGTCCATCGGAATGGAGTTTTTTCATACGCTTCACTCCAATGTGACCAAGACGGGAGTGCCACATGTATGTGGAATTATCATTCTGTTTCATTCATTTAGCATCTATGTTGTGAACATGTGTATCACTACTATCGAGATTCAATAAGAATGGACCATCCATCTCAGGCGCATGACCATAAAAGATATTATTCATAAAAATAGAAAACTATTATTCTCCGATTTAAACGAGTAACCGTCTCACAATAAACAAGATCTAGATATAATGTTCATGCTTAACGTAGGCACCAAATAACAATTATTTAAGTTTAAAACTAATCCCGACGGTAGATGAAGAGGGAGCGTGCCGACGGTGATCACATCAACCTTGGATCCATTTCCAACATGCATCGTCACCTCGTCTCTCTCTAGTCTTTGTTTATTTTGCAGCACCTATTTCGAGTTACAAATATGAGCAACCGAACCAATATCGAATACCTAGGAACTACTACGATTACTAGTAAGATAGACATCAATAACATGTATATCAAATATACCTTTCTTCTTGATGTTGTTGTTCTTCAGATCTGCCAGGTACTTGGGGGCAATTCCGCTTCCAGTGACTTTCGCCCTTGTAGTAAAAGCACTTAGTATCAATCTTAGGACCAGCCTTGGGCTTCTTAGCAGGTGCGGCAGCTTTTTTGCCACCCTTCTTGAAGTTGCCCTTGTTCTTAGGCTTGCCTTGCTTCTTGAAATTGGTGGTCTTATTGACCATCAACACTTGGTGCTCTTTATTGATCTCCACTTCCGCAGTCTTTAGCATGGAGAAGAGTTCTGGCAACGACTTATCCATGCGCTGCATGTTGTAGTTCATCACAAAGTTCTTATAACTTGGTGGCAGTGATTAGAGGACACAATGAATCCCCAATGCATTAGGAATCATTATTCCCAAATCTTGCAGTTTGTTTGCGTGCCAAGACATTTTGAGCACGTGCTCGCTAACGGAGATGCCTCTTCCATCTTGCATTTAAAGAACTTCTCAGAAGCTTCATAGCTTTCCATGGCCGCATGAGTCTCAAATATCAGTTTGAGCTCATTGATAATATCATAAGGGTCGTGGTTCTCAAAGTGCTTCTGAAGCTCCGATTTCAAACCATACATGATGGCACACTAAACTGTGGAGTATTGATTCTTTCGAGTGAGGTAAATATTTTTCACCTCATCGGTAGCATCAGCTGCAGGCAGGTCACCCAACGGCGCATCTAGCATATAGGTCAACTGACCAGCATTGATGGCAATCCTCATCTTACGTAACCAGTTCATGAAGTTGCTTCCATTGTTTTTTAACTTTTCTTTCTCTAAAAATGCATTAAAATTGATGGTAGGGGCCACCATGATCTACAACATATTTGCAAATAGTTTAGACTAAGTTTATGATAAATTGAGTTTAAATTTAATTCTCAAATTAACTAGGTGAACTCCTACTCAAAACAACATCCCTCACATTGTTTAGTGATCACATGAAGCAAATCCACTACACCAAGTATGATCTTCCAGAGAGAATATGTAGCTTCAAAGGCGAACAATCAGCATGTTCATCATATCATTCATATGACTCATGCTTTACCTTTCGGTATTCCGTGTTCTGAGACCTTGTCTGTACATGCTAGGCTCATCAAGATTAACCTTAGTATCCGCATGTGCAAATATGGCTTGCACCCGTTGTATGCACACGTAGAAACTATCACACCCGATCATCACGAGATGCTTCAAAACGACGAGTCTTAGCAACAGTGGCTACTAAGGACGAACACTTTATTACTTGATATTTAGTGAGAGGGATCATCTTATAATGCTACCTTCGCGATCTAAGCAATACAAGATGCATAAAAAGGATTAACATCACATGCAATTCATAATATGTGATATGATATGGCCTTCTCCTTGTGCCTTTGATCTCCATCTCCAAAGCACAAACATGATCTCCACCATCACCAGCGTGGCGTCAAGGTCAATGGCGCCGCTTCAGCGTTTTCCATCACCAACAACAACTATTATAACTACTTGGAATAAAGCTATTACATGATAAATAGACACGCATGTCTTAATGAATTTAAGACAACCATTAGGCTCCTGCTATTTGCCAACTTATAATAAGGATCATTGCATACATAAAATGTAATCACAATCACATCATGGGCATATCATATCACATCACCTGCCCCTGCAAAAACAAGTTAGACGCCTCTAATTTTCTTTGCAAGTTTTACGTGGCTTGGGGCTTTCAAATAAGAACCGTTCTTACCTACGAACATGAACCACAACGTTGTTACAAGTGTTGTCAAGTACCCATTGTAAATTGAATCTTAACTATGGTGGGAGAGATAGACACCCGCAAAGCCACTTGTGCAATACAAGTTGCACGTTGAGCGTGGAGCAAGTCCCATGTGCGACGACATGTAAGGTTTGCCCAGGACGCTTCATCCCACTATCCTGCAAGATGCAAAGTACACGAAAAGCAAGGGACAACAAAAGCATCAACACCCACAAAACCATTATGGTATACTCGTGCAACAGATCTACGCATAGATATGACTCTGATACCACTATAGGGTTTATTGCATGGAAAACAAAAAAATTCTATCGCAAGAACACACAAAGCCAAGATTTAATCTATGGCAAGGCCAAAATATAATCTATGAGATCAGTGCAACGAGATTATAGAGAACTAACCCTCGTAGATCCAAAGAATTAACATTATTAGATCTCGTGGTTGATGTAGTCGATCACTTGCCGATCTCAAGATCGTGTAAACGATCCTTCCGACGCTGCATTCCAGCAACGCTTCCGCACTCGGTCACACATACGAAGTCGATGAAGACCTTCCTCTCCCCGTTCCAGCGGGCAATGAAGGTAGTAGATCTCGCCGGAATCCCAACAACACGTCAGCATGGTGGTGGTGTAGGAGAAGAATTCTGCAGGGCTTCGCCTAAGCCGGAGTAGGACGGTGGAGGAGGGAGGAGGCCGGCTGCTAGGGTTGAGGTGAGGGGGCAACGGTGCACCCCATGTAAGACCCCGAGATTAGGGCTAAATAAATCCCATACCTTCGTCTGACATAAGCTTAATCTTGAGCTCGAGGATATCCAGTGAAGAATCGGTAACACAACACTGACCCTACAACACAAAAATTATCACAGCAAACTCATAACTGAGCGAAGAACCAAAATATTACAAGCAGAGGTCACTGACCACAAACATCAAACAACGGAAGGCAAATTATGCTATTAAGTATAGCAAACTTAACAAATGTACTAAGAGGCCTGAAGCATAACGATGACGTCCCAGCCCATAGATTCCAGGCTGCCGGTCGGAAACCCCAAGCTAGTCGTCGGTGTCGATGTCATACCAAACTCATCTTCAGGTGAACAATTACTCTGCTAAAAAAGTATCAACAAAGCAAGGGTGAGTACAGGGTGTATCTCGCAAGACTTATGGCTGGTGGAGTTGTTTTTCATAAAGCTATCTTTGATTATAAAACAAGAGGGAGAAGAAACTCGTCTAATCAGAACATTTTAAAAGGGGATAAGAGAGCGACATCTCCAAAGTATTGATCATCATCTTTGATATCCACCAAATCATCATCATCGAACCTTATCTAGGATTACCCCCTCGTATCCATGAGGAAGCATCCTTAAGCATAGGTTGATCTGCCAAGTTTTACGATTAGGCTATAGTTCTCTATGATCTTAGAATTCGGTCACCAAGCGTTCATAACCGTGAACACGGATTTTCGAAAATATTTAAACATGTAGGGGTGTACAACTTTACCCACACGTACTAACCTTCTCTTAATGCCACATGATTATCCCTCTTCCTTGAAGGCCGACATAGGGTGGTTAGACACGACCTTTACCTTGATTTCACCGAGACCATGATTCACGCCCTAAGGATGGTTCCGCCGTAATGGGTCAAATCCCGAAGCCGGTCCATAGAGATGTGAGGCGAGGTTGGTTCCACCAGGGGCGCCATCAACCCCAAGCAACCCGGTCCATGCTTCCCTACCTGTTATGAATGCACCTCCTTCACCGCCTTCGAGAAGATCCATAATGCATGTCGAATGGAACGCCCGAACTATGTGACTAATGTAATATACTAGGCAAGCTAGTCAATCGAGGGGTTCCCAAGACCTGTGTGGCTATACGCTCGTCTCGGTTCCAAAGGTAAGAACTTGGTTGCTAGTGGTGGCGAGCATGGGACTAGAAAAATAACATCCCATAGTGGCGTCCAATACAAGCCTTAGCATGTTTAATCTCATATCAGCTTTGATATTATGTCATCACGTTCTCCTGTCATACTAGATTCTTTGCATCTGATACATTATCTGGATGAACCAGCACTGACAGCTATGCATGGCTAAGCAAGACACATATATAAGCTCTAGCAGTGCACACAAGCCAAACCTAGTTATGCTAGGTGCAGTGGATCAGGTAATATAATATCAAAGGGAGTAATGCAACATATAGGATACTCTATCTATTGATAAAAGACCATAGTACTATCATATGCATCATGGCAAGAATTGAAATGCTTTCGAAATCATAGGATTATATCACGGAGGGGCTATGCTTGTGTTTGCCCATTGATAACCAATAAGCAGATCTTCGGAAGCCTTGTATTTGACTTGATTATAGTTGGTCAAGTATTGTTCGTCAATCTTCGATGGTATTGATCTCTGGCTTTGATCTCAATCTCGTATTCTACCGGAGAGGAACCAAACACCGGAAAGAAAGGGGAAACAATCAACACATAGCATATATGCAATTATCAAGCAAGGATTATGATTTGACAAGTTGATTAGTATTAAAATGCAACCCTAAGGCATGCTCGACCAGTTAATTGGGGTTCCGAGGGGTATAAACCCTAGATCGGAGAAACTCCGGAATCACTTGTGAGGGGTTACTATGTTGTTCCATTTAAACTTGCAATTAAAGTTGCTTAACAATGCATTATAATAGCTCAAATAGACATATCTTATTTTTTAAACATTTTGATATATTATTTGTATTTTTATGATTTATAAATCAAAAGTTATGGATTTCACAAGTTTATAACAATTTCTGAAATTAATAAAAACATTAATGACATTAGGATGACATCGTCATGACACCAGCACAGGGACTGAGCATTTTTTGTACTGAGGCTTATCCTAGCCTTGGTGGCTGACTAGCGGGCCTAGTCGACGTCATAGCACCACCTTAGCAGCGGGGCCCGTACATGTTTGACTCGGGTTGACTGCACGGTGGACGACGTCTGACACCGGCGACCACCCAACGGAGGTGCTACGGCGCACGCGGATGCGCACATACGTGGATTAGGAGGGCCTAAACAGGGGCAACCTAACTAGGGTGGCGTGGGGGTCCTGGGGTGGCCGGGAACTTCGCTGGCGGTGACCAGAACATAGCCCACATGACGAAGCTTGGTGTCACGATGAACCAGAGCACGCAGAAGATAGAGGAAAGGTCGGGAGGAACCATTGGCTCACTCAGAGCGCGATGAAGGGCTCGTTGAAGCGATTCCAGGTTAAATTCGGCGAGGATAGCAACGGCCAGAGTCGGGGAAGATGAGGTCAATCCTCTCGATTTACAATGCCTGGCTTCAATTCAGTTTCTGGGTTGGCTCTAGACGGCTAGGCGGTGATGCGAGCGTGCCCTACAGAGCTCGGGGAGGCCGCAACAAGGGCGTCCAGCGGTGGCAGCATGGCTAGGGTTTGGGCTGGCATGCGAGAATAAGGGAGAGCTCTAGAGAGGGAGGGAGAGAAAGAGAATGAGGGAGGAGAGTTGTGCGGGGCTAGTTCTTATCCTCGTCCAGAGGGCGACGTGATGGAGAGCATCTTGGCGCGGAATCGGGCGGCGTCGGCAAGGACACGCAGGAGCTTCGCTCCATCCTTCTGTCAAGAGGAAGAAGAAAAGAAAAGAACAGCGAAAGGGTATGGGCCGACTGGGCTGTGTTGGGCCACGGGAAGGAAGAGCAGAGGGAAGAGGAGTGGGCTGCGGCCTGGCTTGCTCTGGCTCTATTTTTGTTTCCAAAAGCTTTCCTTTTTTGTTTTCATTTCTCCTTTTGCAATTTCATTTGAATACTGGTTTTGGACATTTGAAAATTCCATAGATTTTGTGAAACACTTAAAATAATGTGAGGCCCTTGTAACATTTTGGGCTTCACAACCTTTTGACCTTTTCAAAATATTTAAAACCGTTTGAAAACAGTTGCAAAGAGAGGGGAATATTTGGGTGTAGAGTTTTATTATATTTCTTTCTTGCATGCATTTTTAGATATAATGCTCATGAATTCACAATCAAAACCCTAATTAGTATTTAACTAAAACTAGGGTGTTATTGCTCTATCCCCCTTACGAGAATCTCGACCCGAGATTCCTAAGGTAGGAAGAGAGACAAAAAGAGAAAGAAACAAGGTCACTCTAGAGATAATAGGGAACACACTAAGCAACACACATAGTATCTCATGGTCAACTCATGAAAGGAGTGTTCATAAACAACTATGAGATGATGAACATGAAACACGCCAAGGTAAGAGAGCAAACAAGAGGAGAAGGTTTCAAGTTGTTAGATAGATGGTCTTCATAAGGATTGAGACCATGGAACTTACGGAAGAGTTTAAGCTTCTGAGAAGGAAAGGTTCCAACAGAAAGAACATGACCATAGACTTCGATAGGAAACCTCTACTAAACGACTTAAGTAGAGATTTCAAGTTGCTGGGATATGGATCAACAAAACCAAGTTGTTGAACTACTTTTAAACAGAAGGGTCACTCTTTTATTCAACAGAAGGTCAAGACAAAAAGGTGTTTGGGTGGAGAGGACTCTTATGAGCCACAACAAACATGTAGCAAGAGAAACTTCTGATTACCAAATCATAGTCACTCTTCGAATATGGTCAAGGAAACGAAGGAAACTCTTTATTCATCCAGGACTATCAAGATCTTTGTCGAAGATCATGATATCAGTTTACACCACCAAAATGAAGTTAAGAACATTCTTGATGAAACGATAAGAAAGAAACTTTATTCTAAGACTTTAATTACTTGGCACAACAAAACAACTGCCAACATAACAGGGTCTGGAGGATTGATACGTCCAATTTGCATCACCATTCTATATCTTTGCCTCTATTCATTGATATATTTCATATTAAGATGTGTTACTTATGTGTTTTCATCTGTTTTTGCATGTTGGATGATTCTTGGAGGATGAACCGCCGGAGTCAGGATTCTAATGGAAAAAAGCAGTGTTTTGATGCAATTTTGCGAAGATCAGAAAAATACTAGAAAAATACAGAAAATTATATTTCCCCAGAAGACGGAGGAAGCCAGAAGGGGAGGCGGAGTTGGGCCACAGGGGCCACACCCCCTAGGCGCGTGCCACCCTAGGCCGCGCCTACAGGGGGTGTGGCCACCCTGGCCCACCTCTGGCTCCGCCTTCTCCCCTATATCTTCTCCTCGGAACCCTAATACACGGTGAGCGACCATAGAAAGATTCCGCCGCCTCTGCAGGGTGGAAAACACCGAGAGAGAAAGATCTCTCCGGCAGACAGATTTCTGCTGGGGAAATTCCTTCCCGGAGAGGGGAGATCGTTGCCATCAACACCGTCATCAAGCTAGACTTCATCGGGATCAACATCATCATCCACACCATCATCTCCACCAGCACCATCATTACCACTCGATCCCGATGTAACAATTGTGTTGAATCTTGCATAGTTCTTAGGGGAAACTTTCCCGATGTTGATTACTATTGTAGTTGATGCTTGTGAGTGGAACCATTGAATTATTGTTTATGTTCAGATTGTTATCCATTATCATATCATCTCTGATCTTGATCCATATGATGTCTCGTGAGTAGTTTGTTTAGTTATTGAGGACATGGCAGAAGTCATGTTGTTAGTAGTGGATTTGTGTTGAGGTATTATTCAATGGTTTAATATTTTAGTTGTGGTGCTATTCTTCTAGTGGTGTCATGTGAACGTCTACTACATGATACTTCACCATTTATGGGCCTAGGGGAATGCATTGTGTATTTGGCTACTAATTGTGGGGTTGCCGGAGTGACAGAAACTTGAACCCCCGTTAGGAAACCATTGCACAAGGGAGTGTAGGATCTCAGAGTTTAAGGTTGTGGTTAGTTTTATATCTTAACTTCTTTCTTGTAGTTGGGGATGCTTGCAAGGGGTTTAATCACAAGTATGTATTAGTCCAAGTAAGGTTGGTACATTAGCACAGGTTCACCCACACAACACTTATAAAGCCAAAGAAGATTAATCAGCTATATGAAGTGAAAGCACTTGACAGTATTCCCATGTGTCCTCGAGAACGTTTGGTCCTCATTAGTATTTCCACCGGCTTGTCCTTTGCTAAGAAAGGATTGGGCCACTTGCTGCAATTATTTGCTATTTTATTTACTTGCACTTTATTTCCTTGCTTTATCAAAAAAAACCCTAAAAATCAGTTTGCTAATTATTTACAGAGATCTCCTGCTCCATACCACTAGTCAACACCTTCTGCTCCTCGTTGGGATTGACACTCCTATTTATTGAAAGTACTATGATACACCCATATACTTGTGGGTCATCAAGACTATTTTGTGGCGCCGTTGCCGGGGAGTGAAGCGCTATTGAAGAGTGGAACTGGTAAAGGACACTTCTACTGTGAGTATTGCTTTTTATTTATGTTTGTTACTTTGTTTCCAATATGGATAACCCACTTGGTTTTCTGTTTGGGAAAGCTACTACCACAGTTAGGGCAGTAGATGAACCACCACCTGTTGAGATAGATCCTTTTAAGATTACCTACAAGTATTATTGATCGTGTTATGGATAATTATTATTTAGGGGATGGAACTGTCCATCCTGGTGATCACTTGCTTTTTATCCATGAATTATGCGGGTTATTTAAGTGTGCAGGTATCACAACTGAACAAGTGAATAATTAGTTACTCTCTATATCATTTAAAGGAAGAGCTGAAGAATGGTATAAGTTGCTGAAGAATGGACAATCCATGGAATGAGAGGAAATAGTACCTCTCTTTTATTCTAAATTCTATCCTCCCAGTGAGATTCATAAGGATAGGAATCTAATATATAACTTTTGGCCTCGTGATGGAGAGAGTACATCTTAAGCTTGGGGGAGATTGAAGTTACTAATGCTTAAATGTCCTATTCATGAAATCCCTAACAATATTATTATCAATAACTTTTATGCTAGGCTTTCTCTTCATGATAAAGATTTATTAGATGCTTCTTATGCTGGATCATTCACACATATGAAGGAAGAAGATAAATGGGATCTCCTAGACCGTATTCAAGAGAACACTGAAGCTTGGGAGAATGACAAAGGAAGAAAGTCAGGTATAAACTATGATTATGAATGCACTAAATCTTTTATGGGAACTGATGACTTCCGTGATATTAGTACTGAGTATGGTCTTGACTCTCAAGTTCTTGCAAAAAAAATTAAGGCCTTTGACTCTTATATTGAAATCCCCCAAAAGGAGTGGGACAAGTACCATGCCCCTTATAAAGATATTGTTACCCATATTCCTTCTAGCATTGAAGTTTGTACTGTTGATCCTATTTTGCCGGAACCTTATGCTGAGAAAATAACTTTTCCTGCTAAGGTAAAGGTGTTGGGAATATGCCCTAGAGGCAATCATGTATGATGAGATTTCCCATTGTATTCATAAAGATATTAAGTAGTCCTTGTATAAACATCTGATGTGTATCATTGAATATGTGATTCGGTTGTGGAACTATGCATTCATGTTGTTTGTACTAAATATCCTTGGTCATTGAGGTTGTGTTGGACACACAACTTAGACCAATGTGAAAGTTGGCTTGATGACTCGGTTCCACTTGTCATGGGCATGGAGATGCTATTCCAACTTACACAGATTCGGCTAAAGAGTTTAGCGAGTCGGATTGATCCATATTGAGGTACAACGAACAAGTTGTCATTTGTATATCTCAATCAATGTAATCCTTAGACCTGAGGTTATTGCATAGTTCGAGTTGAGGATCACCGACTTAGGTTCTGTCAAACACTGATCCGTAACTGGGCAGTTATAAAGGCAGAGTCCGGGTCGACTGAGAATCAAGCTGTGTGATGTGAATAACCAAGATGGGATTTTGCCCCTCCACTCAGAGAGATATTCTCTGGGCCCTCTCGTGAGATATGATTCGGAAAGCATGGCCATGAACGACTCGGTTGAGTGTTAACCGAGGCGATCGACTAAGAGTTAGTCGGGTGAATCACTTATCTCGGATCGAGAAGAGAGTCGGAATATTTAAGGGATGACAAATATTCGCCTATAGTCTGACAAGGTATATCGTGAGGCAAAAGGGACTCGGACGTAAGTCGCATTGGAAAGGCAAGTCGTCATGACTCTTTGGTACTTGGGAGTCGGCACGTTCTGCTAGGAGCCGCTACCGACTGATCGATTGAGAGTCGGACTCCAATCGTGTCCAAGTAGCCATGAGCCTGCGGGGTCACACACTTAAGAGTGGGAGCAAGTTCGGATTGGATCTAAACCTGTAATCTGGTTGGGTTGGACCTAAACCGGATTAGGACTGAGTTAGTGAGTTGGACTCAAGGTGACTAGTGTTATATGGGCTTTAGTGAATGGGTCGCGCGAGCAGAGCCCACGTTCACTCCCTATATATGCTGGAGCACCTTAACCCAGAAAGGAAAATCGTTGTTCGGTTAGGTAATTCCATGTGTTGGAAACCCTAGATCCACAGCAGTCCTGCCACCGTAACGAACCTAGCAGTTCGCCGCCGGCGCTCCTCCTTGTACGTGTGGATACCAGCAGAGGTGCTGTGCGATCAGCACCAGGACGATCAGATCGTGAGGACTACACTGCATCAATCGACGCTTCACCGGTAATCAAGAATCGCGTCTAGTGGTAAACCTCGTGGCCTTCTACCTCAGCTAGATCTTGGGATCACCACGTTAGAGGAAAAGTTTTGTTTTATCTCTACGTGGCCCAACAAAAGGAACATTCTATCATAGCTAATGTGGTTAAGAAAAGTGCAAAGAAAACTGTGGAACCTGATGAGAAAATAAACATTGAACCTGTAGTATCCCTTGTGAAAGATCTTGTCACTAAAAATATAGAGGATGAGCACAATGTCTTTTGTGAAGACGCTTCTAATATTGTCTCTCATCCTAGAAAAGCTAGAAAAACTAGTGTTCCTGTGCTTTCTGTTAGAATTGGTGATCATTGCTATTATGGTTTATGTGATATTGGTGCTAGTTCTAGTGCTATTCTGTAAGGTTCCCAACCTTTAACAAGGTAGAGATCCCTGTGTTTACAATGCTAGTCCCTGGATCAATAGCTAGCATCCATAGTTAAGATGTAATATCAAGAAACAAAGGTCATAATACAACTTTATAACCAGGAATAAAATAATTTATTACATCTTACATAGCTCATTTGGCTATCTCATTACAATGCAGCAGAATATAACAATAGCATGGGGTCCTTCATCTTCAAAGTGCCACAGGAAGACATGTTGGTTGTAGACTTGTAATCCTAATCATTAAACCTCACTAATATCAAACAAACCTGCAACATAACAAGTTATAGCCACAAGGGTCAATACATTTGAATTGTATTGGCAAGTGATACTATGGTTATATAGTGGAGTCTATCATCTATATGCATTTGGCTAAGTGGAGATTAGGCTTGCTTTTCTCAAAATAGATTTTCCTTATCATTTGAAAACACTAAGTTTTTGCTTGACAAAAACCACCCAAGTCATCTCCCAATAGAAATTGGTGATCCTTCAACCCTTGTTCAACCACAAGTTTTTAACTTAGAAATTGGGATGAGGAGATTCTTGATAGCTTCCATGTCTTGATGCTCAAATTGTCCTTTACCAGGGACATGGCTAAGTACTTAGATTTTACACTCTGCAGAGGTGGTGCACTTTCCCCACAAGACTTGGTTTCACCCAGACAAGATCTTTCAGAAGCCTTCCCTTAGACCAGAATGGACGCGCTCCAACCTATCAATCCCCTACCACCAACTGTCCATTTGGCTAAGTTATTGCAACCTATGATCCAGGCAGAGCCCATAATGCCAAGTGGCTGCACTTGAAGCTTCTCAACATTTGACATCTCAAATCTCTTTGTTCCTGGGTGGCCATCCACAAGTGAGATACACAAGGTAAACCATAGAAATGGGCCTTGTGAACCACTCAACACATACCATTCCTTCCATTCCACCCAGGTGTTTCATTCACTTAGTTGTTTTATTAAACAAAACACAAGTCCACAGACTTAGTAATATTCCATAGCATTAATATATATTCCACCCTTGTTTTCTACTAGCTAAGCTAAGCATGATAGTAGTAGGAATCTTAACTTAGGAAATTCTACTAAGGTTTCATCTACTAGGATTTCCCATGGCATAGTTTACACTTAGTAAAATTCCATGCAAGTCCTACTTAGAAATATCACTAATGCATAGTGAAAATAATGGGACAAAGTATGAAGCATAACTTGCCTTTTTGGTAGAGAATATAAGTTCACTCCTTGTCTTTGCAATGATCACACTCTTCAAATCACTACATTTCAATCAAGCAAGGTCACAATTTCAACTACCATTCAAGCCACATCACATAAAATAATAGCAACAAAACAATGCATGCAAGCATGCCAAACTTTGTTTTATTTACAAAAGTGGCTTATAACAGGTTATAAACATTCTAAAACACTTTATTGGTCATTTTATAAAGTGGCAAAGCTATTTGCAAACGATTTTACCTATAAACCATTTTTAAACCAAATCATTATTTTATGTGGTTGAAAATACCTTTATCAAAGTAGCAATCTTTATATGGTTTACCAAATAAATTTTTAATCATAAAACTTGGTGCTTGGGGTCAGGGAGTTTAAATCAAAACATTTCCCAAAAGGTTTTCCTCCAAAATCATTTTTAACAATTGAACCATATTTTTATTTGACTAGAAATGTTTTAATTCAAAGTTTTATTCTTTTGCTTCACCAAATATGTCTTTGAAACCACAAATTGATTTCTATGGTCAGTAGGTTCAAAACAAACCATTTTCCAAAGGTTTTATCTCAAAAATCATTTTAGAACAATTTTTATATTCTAAACATGCAAAAACAATCAATTTAACAGAAGCATTTTACTAAACAAAGTGCATGGTCAGAAAGTACTTGTTTGGCTGAATCCATTGATATAAAATTTGCAAAATTTGGACGTGTGGTTTGAAAGTTATGAATTTTTCAAATTGGCATATCAAATAGAACATTTCTGTTTTTATTCAAATAGACAGGGCCACGTGGCGCTTTCCTACTGGTGCGTACCGTTTCGCACGGATCAGCAAACACAACCGTTAGATCTAATTACATCGCACGGCTCAGAGGCTCTCGTACCCCTTCGGGTTAGTTTCTTTCCTAGCCACTAGAT
This sequence comes from Avena insularis, assembly GCA_023614405.1. NCBI lineage: Eukaryota > Viridiplantae > Streptophyta > Magnoliopsida > Poales > Poaceae > Avena > Avena insularis. The sequence goes on along the minus strand of CM042689.1, from coordinate 241,314,602 downwards.
CGTGATCGAACGGTGTACAACAAGCTTGCCAGAGATGGGCGGCGCTGGTGGCGGCAGGTGGCGGCGGAACGGTCAGACGGTGGCGGTGTCGACGCTACAGGAAGCGAGAGAGGGTGGGGAGAATCTCACCGAGTTCACCATGGCGTGGGGAAGCTCAACGTGCTGGTTGTAGACGAAGGGGCGCTCGCATGTGCTGGCGATTGCTCGCCGGAGCTAGGGTGGCGCCAGGAGCTTCTGCTTGTCGACGGGGACGGGGCTGCAGTCCACCAGAAAGCAAGAAAAAGATATGGTTAGATGCGGGCGAGTTCATAGATCACAGGAGCTTCAACGGGAGAGCTCGGGGCGGTCTGTTCTCACCGGGAAAGGTTGACGGAGCGGAGGCAGACGGCAGCGATGCTCAGGCGTGGTTGTTGCCGAGCTTGCAGGGCACGCGCGGGCGAGCCGACAATACGGGGAGGTCCGCCAGGAGATGGGGAGCAAGCTCGTGTGTGCCAGGGAGCAAGGAGGGCGTGGGCTGGCCGGAATCGCCGCGGATGTTCGCCGGAGACCGTGGCGGTGTAAGCGGAAATGGGGACGACTTGGGGGCACTCTTGCAGTGATTTCTGAGGGGAAATAGAGAGGGTGAACGAGTGTTTAATCTAGCATGGTCGCGGCGAGATTAGAGCGGGGCATTGACGCGTATTGATGCAAATTAAAACCAGCAAAAACGGCCGGCGAGAGGGGGCGTGGTCGTCGCGTGGGTGAAGAAGATGGTTGGGAAGGTGGGACCTGGCTGTCTGCGAGAGAGAGAGTGTGGGAGTTAGGTCCACTGCTCAGTGACCTAGCGGGTTTGTTTGCCAGTGAAAAACGTTTTGCTGCGAGGGAGAAGGAGTGGGCTTGCTGGGCTAGTCTGGGCCTGGGGTTAGTTGGGCTGGGTCTTTCTCTTTTTTTTATCTGTTTCCTTTTTCTTTTTCTTTTTCTTGATTTCTTTTTCTGTTTTGATTTTGTTTGAATGTTTTCAAACCTTGTTTGAATTCAAAACTTGTTCAAAAGTTCAGTATAATTCCATACTGTTTAATCCTGTAAATTAAATATTACCTCAGGAATAATTCTTTTATTTTTCTTATGTTTTATTCTTTATAAAAAAAGCATATGCCATTTTTCAAGTGAGTTTACATATAATTTTCAAACCTTACTTAAATTCCAATCTTTTCACAAAACCTTTCAGTAGGTTTATTTATTTAATAGGGTGTCAAATATTTCACCTTGACTTATTTGGAAAGTATTTAATATGATTTATAAATCATTTGAATTGGGTATTTGTTTTAATTCCAATGGAATTAAATATAGTTTTAATTCCCTAAATTTTATTTGGAAGATTTATTTTATTTAAGTTAATTAAACAACTTTTATTCCACTTGGGTAAATTCCAAAATACTATTTTCTCATGAATTATATAATTATTCTTATTAGAGATTTGTCTTTATTAAAATAGGGATAGAATGGTTAATGCCATTTTATTTTATTTTGGAAATTATTTATCCTTTTATTTTATTTGGATTTGTATTGTATTCATTCCATTTGATTATGGACTAGGTCAAGATTGGATTTGGCCTTTAAATAATCCTCATTTAATATTCCTTTCTTCATCTTATAAAATCCCTATCTTTTTATTTAGAGATCCAAACTTGGTGATTCCCATTTGTAAAATCTTATTTGAGATTTATTTATCCTTTTAAATATCTTTAGGATTATTTGCTCACCATTTGGTATGGATTTATAGATAGGTTCTTTATTAGCTTTGGGAAATTAAATATCCTTATCTTATTAAATTCATAAGATTTTATCTATGGCTCCAAATTGAATGAAATCAATTTATATGGTTTTATAATATTTCCATTTGTCATTCTTGATCATTTTGAAATGTTTGTTTGACCAATTTTTATATGTATCCAATCCATAGGCTTGGAGATAACTTGGAAATGATTTTATTCCATTAGGGTTTAGGGTTTGGATTTATTTCTCAAGTGTTTAAATTTCCAGATGCATTTATGAAGAATGCGTTCCACTTGATTTGAATTTAGTTGGATTCAAATGTTAACCAAATTTTGTTCAAGATGGGATTTTAAGTTTTCATTTAGAAACAAAAGTTTCTTTTCACCCTAAATTTCAACAATTATTTATTTATTTTATTTATTTTTCACATTACAAGATTTGGAAAGTCTTGGGATGTGACATATTCCTTATGAGCTTTACAAAGAAATTATGCATGAAATTGGTCCTTGTGAGCTTGAGGACATTGATCACCTTGCTAATAGAGATAGTTTTTCCAATTGGCATTGTAATAGATGTCGAGGTTCTTTGTGGTAAGATTAAATATCCTGTGGATTTTCTAGTGCTTGGTTTTGAAGCTAGTAAAATCTGTCCTATTATCTTTGGTAGACCTTTCTTGAATACTTGTGGGGCTATTATAGATTGTAGGGAGGAGAAAGTTTTGACTAAGTTTGATGGAGAGTCATATGAGTTTAATTTTTCCAAATTTTCCAAAACTCCTTATGAAAATGAATTGCCTAATGAGGATTTCAGGGTTGAACAACTTTCTGCTATTTCTCTTGCTCCTAACAATGCCTTGCAGCAGTATCTGGAAGATCATGAAAGTGAAGTCTTCATGAAGGAAAGAAATGATATTAACGAGGTTTTCCTTCGTCAACCTGAATTACTTAAGCATAACCTACCTGTGGAAGATTTGGGTACCACCTTACCACCTAAAGGGGACCCTGTTTTCGAATTAAAACCTCTACCTAATGATCTTAAATATTCTTATCTAGATGATAAGAAAATATATCCTATTATTATTAGTTATAAACTTTCAGGAAAGGAAGAGGAAAGGTTATTGGAAATATTGAAGAAACACCAAGGAGCTATGGGGTATACTCTTGATGATTTAAAAGGGATTTCTCCTACTATATGTCAGCATGCTATTAATGTAGAACCTGATGCAAAACCAGTGGTTGAACACCAATGTCATTTAAATCCTAAGATGAAGGATGTGGTAAGAAATGAGGTATTAAAACTCCTTGATGCTGGTATTATTTACCCTATTGCTGATAGTCAGTGGGTTAGCCATGTTCATTGTGTCCCAAAGAAATGGGGAATTACTATTGTGCCTAATGAAAATAATGAGATTATACCCCAAAGAGTAGTGGTTGGTTATAGGATGTGCATTGATTTTTTAAAGGTTAATAAAGTTACTAAGAAAGATCATTATCCTCTGCCTTTTATTGATCAAATGCTAGAAAGGTTGTCTAAAAAGACCCACTTTTGATTTCTTGATGGTTATTCTGGTTTCTCTCAAATTTCTGTGAGAGCGCAAGACCAAGATAAAACCACCTTTACTTGTCCTTATGGAACTTATACTTATAGGTGTATGCCTTTTGGTTTATGTAATGCTCCTGCTACCTTTCAGAGATGTATGTCTACTATCTTTCATGGTTTTTGTGAAGAAATCGTGGAAGTGTTCATGGACGATTCCTCCGTCTATAGAACTTCTTTTGATAATTGTTTGCACAACCTTGATGAAGTTTTGCAGAGATGTGAAGAAACAAACCTTGTTCTTAATTGGGAGAAATGCCATTTCATGGTTTATGAAAGGATTGTTCTTGGACACAAAATTTCTGAAAGAGGTATTGAAGTGGATAGAGCCAAAATTGAAGCAATTGAAAAGATGTCGTGCCCAAGGGATATTAAAGGTATTCGTAGTATCCTTGGTCATGCTGGTTTCTATAGTAGATTTATTAAGGATTTCTCCAAAATTTCAAAGCCCCTTACTAATCTTCTTCAAAAGTATGTACCTTTTGTTTTTGATGATGATTGTAAGGAAGCTTTTGAAACTTTGAAGAAAGCTTTGACTACTGCTCCTATTGTTCAACCACCTTATTGGAATTTACCTTTTGCTGTGGGTGCTGTTCTTGGGCAACGTGTTGATAAAAAGTTGAATATTATTCACTATGCTAGCAAGACTCTAGATGCTGCTCAAAAGAATTATGCTACTACTGAAAAGGAGTTCTTAGCTGTAATCTTTGCCTGTGATAAGTTTAGACCCTATATTGTTGATTCAAAGGTTACTATTCATACTGATCATGCTGCTATTAAGTACCTTATGACAAAGAAAGACGCTAAGCCTAGGCTTATTAGATGGGTGTTGCTTTTACAAGAGTTTGATCTGCATATTGTAGATAGGTAAGGTGCTGAAAATCCTGTTGTTGATAATTTATATCGTTTGGAAAACATTAATTTTGATCCTATGTTTTTTAATGATAGTTTTCCAAATGAACAGTTGGCTGCAATAAGGGTAAGCCTGCATGAGAGTCCTTGGTATGCTGATTATGCTAACTTTATTATTTCAAAGTATTTGCCTCCAACCTTTACAACTCAGCAAAGAAGGAAATTCTTTTATGACCTAAGGCATTACTTTTGGGATGATAAACATTTATATAAAGAAGGAGTAGATGGTTTTGTGCGAAGATGTGTCCCAGAATATGAACAACAAGAGATATTGAGGAAATGTCATAGCAGTGCTTATGGAGGACATCATTATGGGGATAGAACGACACAAAAATTATTACAATCAGGATTTTATTGGCCTACTCTTTTCAAGGACGCAAGGAAGTTTATTTTATCATGTGACAAATGTCAAAGAGTTGGTAACATTTTTAGACGCAATGAAATGCCTATGAATTATTCTCTTGTTATTGAACCTTTTGATTGTTGGAGATTCGACTTTATGGGTCCTTTTCCTTCTTCGAAAGGGTATACTCATATTCTTGTTGCTGTTGATTATGTTACAAAGTGGGTAGAGGCCATACCTACAAAAAGCGCCAATGGTAAGACCTCTTTAAAATGCTTAAAGATGTTATTTTTCCTCGGTTTGGTGTGCCTAGATATCTCATGACCGATGGAGGTTCTCATTTTATTCATGGTGGTTTTAGGAAGACTCTTGCTAAATATGATGTTAACCATAGAATTGCTTCAGCTTATCACCCCCAAACCAGTTGGCGAGTAGACTTTCTAATAGAATTGGGCTAAAAAGTTGAATGACGCTTTATGTGCTTATAGAACTGCATATAAAAATCCTATGGGAATGTCTCCTTACAAAATGGTTTATGGGAAAGCTTGGCACCTGCCTCTAGAATTAGAACACAAATCTTATTGGTCAGTGAAAGAACTGAATAGAAATTTTAAACTTGCTGGTGAGAAAATATTGCTTGACTTGAGTACCTTAGATGAGTGGATAAGTGAAGCTTATGAAAATGCTAGACTCTTTAAGGAAAAAGTAAAAAGATGGCATGATAGGAGAATTCTCAAAAGGGAGTTCCATGTTGGTGAGAAAGTTTTTTGTATATGTCTCATCTCAAATTTTTTGCAGGGAAACTACTCTCAAAATGGGAAGGACCTTTTGTTATTGAGGAGCTGTACCTTTCAGGGGCTATTAAAATATCTTCCTTGAAGGACAACACTACACAGGTGGTGAACGGTCAAAGGCTCAAACATTATATTTCTGGAGATTCTTACAATGAAGACGTTGATATTATTCAAATGGTAACTCCGTAAGAATTTATTAGACACCAAACTCTAGAATCTGCAGAGTTCATCTTTGAGTAGGTAAAAGTGCTACAAACTGAAGGTTCGTGAAAACCTTATCTTTTTATATTTTTGATGTTTTTATTACATACGAAAGGTTATGAGACGAAACAGATGAGAAAACGGAGGCCAGGTGGGCCACACCCACCCTAGGTGCGGGCCCCAGATGGCCGCGCCTACAGGGGGTGTGAGCCCCCTGGAGTCCGTCTCCGCCTCGTTTTCGCACAATACCTTATGCATTGAAACTTCATAATATATAACCCCCGGATCCCCTGAGGTTTGTATATCATGTTCTCATCGTGTTTTCGTTTTGATCTGTTTCTGTCAGGAAATCTTCTCAACTTTAGATCACCATGGTCTCTGCCAACGACAAAGGAAAGAAGCTAGTGGAAGATGATCCTCAAAACCCCAAGGAGGAGGAGATCTTGGTTGGGGATGAAGAAGACATGAAGGAGGAAGAGCATCTGGACACCCGCGCTACCGTTGCAAGCATTGGAGTGGTGGCAAACCCTACCAAGCTTAGGAGGACAGCACGGATGTCTATAGGAGGGAAAACCCCACGTCATATCCTTGCTCCACGGTCACTTCCTTCACGCACCAAGAACCCCGTCCATACTCTCCTAATTGAGCAACAATACCAAAAGGTTCCCCAAGGGAGATTGCCCTCTGTTTGGGATCTGCCTCGTTCTAACCATGCAGGGAAGGAACACACTAAGAAGGAAGTGTGGGGAAAGAATAACAAGGACTAGGATTCTCGGTCCGACATGATCATGAGCCGTATCGAGCATAATTCAGAGTTGATTCGTACTCTAACCTTGGAGATTGAGGAATTGAGGGAACTGATTGAAGAGCTTATCAAGAGAACACCACCACCAAAGGAGTAATTCATCATCAGGTTTGGCATCCCCTTGTCTTGTTCCAAGCTTGGGGGAGTGCCACGAAATCACATCATTATCTTCTATCTTTTACCTTTCTAGTAGAGTTATATCTTGGGTAGAGAAGTTATCTTATAGGTTGGTTATCTATGTATCCCTTGGTGTGATTGCCTTTATGGAATATTAATGAGAAGTCTCATCTTTTACTTTTTGCACTTCTTATTTTAGTTTGCAATCTCTATTATATGATTGATCTTGTTGATCAGTATTGGTATCACTTTGTGAGCATCAAGTAGATCTATATTGCTTTTGGCAAACCGAGCTATGGTCAGTAGCAACACTTTTTGAGGTTTGAAAGGAAAAGAGAAAAGCACTTGCAGGTATTTTGTATCATTTATTTTCCTTCTTGATTGACTCATAAGCTTAGTATTCTTTATTGAACATCTTTTGTGTCTTGAAGGAGGAATGCATGTTTGGCTTTATTACTTGTATGTTTGCTTGTTTCCTTCAACTCTTTTGCTTGCTACCTAGCCTTGCTAGCCAAAAACCTGTTTTGAGAAGGCATTCTTCTCATGCATCCAACCCCTTAAAACCAAAACCCATGCCATTTGTGTCCACCATATCTACCTATAAGCATTATTGCTATTCCAAGTAAATTCTCAAGCTTCATCTATCTTTCAGATTAGAAATTATTTTGTTATGTGAAAACTAGTTAGTAAAGCTCTCATGAACTTGATGGCACACCTTATTTTCTTGCCCCTAATAAACTTGAACCATTGTGTCATCGAAGTTGTATATGCTTGCACCTATACGTTGGAATTAGCAGAACCGTGCTGTCACGGGGAACACTTTCAACATTGGCACCTGTACATTGTACATAGTTGATATCATGCTCTTTTGTTTGCGGATGTCGTCGGTGTGAAATAAAAGGGGAGATCGTAAGTCCATGGAGTTATGTATGTGTGTTAGAGAAACGCCTGGGACGCTAGCCTAAGCCATGCCTAATCATGGTGGAAACTTGCAGCATAACCATAGTGAGCAATCTATGAAGCATCCTCAATAAAAACCTATGCAAATAGCAAATAAAAAGATTGTTGAGATGCTTATTGTCTGCTTGCCTTATCATTTTGATTATGGGATAGCTCCTGTATCATGTGCAAGGGGTACCCCGTTGGCGGTTCTTTATGATACACATGTACTTACAATGATAAGAACTTACTGGTAACTAAAGTTGAGTAGCATGAGGAGTGGCCCTCGTACTCAAGGGACATGAGATTGCCAACTTATATTTCGTCAAGCATATACTCCATCTTTGTTCACTTTAACCTTAATCACCTCAAGATGCTTATGATAGGGGCAATGAGAGCTCAAAGATAGTAAGTACCATAATCTTTTGAAAGCTCTTTATGAACTTGAAATCCCTGTTTTCCTCTATGAAGGACCTTTCTTCTACTTCTAAGTTGAGTCAATAAACCTACTTCCTCTCTATCTCCAGCAAGCATTTGAGTTGTTGTGTTTCAAGCATTCATATGATGATTTATTCAATCATGTTCTCCATCTTCTTTGTTTGCACAAGACTCTTATCTAAAATGAGTATTACTTTGAAAGCTATCATTGTGAAAAACCTTTTTTGTTTGAGCAAAGCGTACTCCTGTTGTAAACCTCTTTACAAAAGCTTTACTTGAAAACTATTTGCCAATTGTTCTCTGACCAAGAACAAAGTTTGCCAATCCCAATTATGATTTGTCTTTATGCATCTTTATTGTGCATACTTGTTGCAAGCTAAGTTATATAATGGTGAGTTGCTTTCTTCTATGAGTTGTGCATTCGTAAGGGTGATGCTGCTTGTCTGTATTCTTTTTATCGACACTTCACTCCATAAACTTGTGGACATGTTTACTGAGCTCAGTTTTCGCTTGGGGACAAGCGAGGTCTAAGCTTGGGGGGAGTTGATACGTCCAATTTGCATCACCATTCTATATCATAATTTGCCTCTATTCATTGATATATTTCATATTAAGAGGTGTTACTTATGTATTTTCATCTGTTTTTGCATGTTGGATGATTCTTGGAGGATGAACTGCCGGAGTCAGGATTATGATGGAAAAAGCGGTGTTTTGATGCAATTTCGCGAAGATCATAAAAATACCAGAAAAACTACAGAAAATTATATTCTCCCAGAAGACGAAGGAAGCTAGAAGGGGAGGCGGAGTTGGGCCATAGGGGCCCACACCCCTAGGCGCGAGCCACCCTAGGCTGCTCCAACAGGGGGTGTGGCCACCCTGGCCCACCTCTGGCTCTGACCTCTCACCTATATCTTCTCCTCGGAACCCTAATACACGGGGAGCGACCATAGAAAGATTCCGCTGCCTCTACGGGGCGGAAAACACCAAGAGAGAAAGAGCTCTCCAGCAGACAGATTTCTGCCGGTGAAATTCCTTCCTGGAGAGGGGAGGTCGTCGCCATAAACACCATCATAAAGTTAGACTTCATCGGAATCATCATCATCCACACCATCATATCCACCAGCACCATCATCACCACTCCATCCCGCTGTAACAATTGTGTTGAATCTTGCATAGTTCTTAGGCGAAACTTTCCCGGTGTTGATTACTATTGTAGTAGATGCTTGTGAGTGGAACCATTGAATTATTTTTTATGTTCAAATTGTTATCCATTATCATATCATCTATGATCTTGATCCATATGATGTCTCGTGAGTAGTTCATTTAGTTCTTGAGTACATGGGAGAAGTCATGTTGTTAGTAGTGGATTTGTGTTGAGGTATTATTCAATGGTTTAATATTTAAGTTGTGGTTCTATTCTTCTAGTGGTGTCATGTGAACGTAGACTACATGATACTTCACCATTTATGGGCCTACGGGAATGCATTGTGTATTTGGATACTAATTGTGGGGTTGCCGAAGTGACAGAAACCTGAACCCCCGTTAGGAAACTATTGCACAAGGGAGTGTAGAATCTCAGATTTTAAGGTCGTGGTTAGGTTTATATCTTAATTGCTTTCTTGTAGTTGCGGATGCTTGCAAGGGGTTTAATCACAAGTATGTATTAGTCCAAGTAAGGTCGGTACATTAGCACATGTTCACCCACACAACACTTATAAAGCCAAAGAAGATTAATCAGTTATATGAAGCGAAATCACTTAACAACATTCTCATGTGTCCTCGAGAACGTTTGGTCCTCATTAGTATTTCCACCGGCTTGTCCTTTGCTAAGAAAGGATTGGGCTACTTGCTGCAATTATTTGCTGTTTTATTTACTTGCACTTTATTTCCTTGCTTTATCAGAAAACCCCTAAAAATCCATTTGCTAAGTATTTACAGAGGTTTCCTGCTCCATACCACTAGTCAACACCTTCTGCTTCTTGTTGGGATCGACACTCCTATTTATCGAAAGTACTACGATACACCCCCTATACTTGTGGGTCATCAAGTATTGACCGAGAGACATTTAGCAATACTACTTTAAATGTTCTCCTTGATGTTCGAGATACGATAGATCAAGTAAAGGTCTGAATTCATAGACAAATGAAACCATGAGTGCAAGTCCTATAATAAATCATAGAATAAGCCTCATGAGAAGTGGTTGTTATTGCTGAATCAAGGAATTATGACAGAAGGTATTTACAGCTAAGTGTGTCAAACATTTACATCAATCTTGCCAGATTTACAAAGAGACCAATGTCAAAACCTTGAGAAACACCAACCATCGTTGCTGCTTGAGATTGAGCTTTGGTCAGGTGGAATGATACTTCAGACTCACCATGTCCGAATAGAAAGTTTGGAACATTTACCACGAAGGTAAAGTTACTAGATTCTCAAGATATGGACTACAGTGTTAAGCTCCAAAGAATGAGTTAGATTGCTATAACCATGTATTAGCAACTTGTCGACGGACAACTGTGCCTGCATGAAGTACTTGCAATAAAATATTCATGTGTCCTTAAGGAACAAAGATAACTCTACTCGAATCCACGGTGACATCTTTCATCATTTGCACGTGAATTGGAGAAGGCCACTTCTAACATCCAGAACTCTTACTTCGAAATGACCCGAAGACGGTTCTCGAAAGTTTCCAACATTAATTCCAATTGTTCCACTTGAATCTTTCCTAGCATGGAGAAGATAAGGATGTCATCGATGGGCTCAACAACAAACTTATCAAGACACTCCATTAAGATGGACTCATATGTTGCTTGGACAAAGCAAGAATACTGGCCAGACCAAAGAACATGAAGATGCACTTAAGTGAAACATCACAAGAAGAAACATCATCAAGTTAGTCCTTGGATCTAAGTTTGATTTGACGATAACACAAATCAAATCAAAGGTGGGGGACAATAACATATCCACAAAAGAGATACTATCTTTCTTCAGCATGAACAAAACTAGATATTCCTTTAAGAAGGAACTAAGTCAGGTAGACTTTTGTCTTATAACTCTCCAGGTTGTTGTTTAGGCTCAACCAACTAGTTCAGGGGTATCTAGTATGGATCCTTGGAGAAAACAACAGTTCAGAGAACTAACTTTCTCAAGAACTTGACAACGCGGTCATGTGGCATCATGGCGATACTTCTAGTAAGACGTCCAGAATATCACAAACCACCAATATGTCACTTAGTTCGAGAGAAAAATTGCTTGGTAAGGCAAGATGACATAGTCTTAGAGTTTCGGCAGAAGCCTAACTCTTTGACCGAAGAGAGTGCACAAGAATAACAGACTTTGTAACACGACAATTCTTCGCTTAGTGTTGGGGTTAAACAATCATGCTAAGAATGACACAAATGTCCTTTGAGTTCTAAACAATGAAAATTGCTAAGAATCTCAGATGGCCACATTATTACGCACACACATCATTCACGAGCACGGAAGATCATAGGAAGGGTGGTTAAAATGTGTAAACGCATCACTTCATTAAGGGGTTATGAAACTCAGCACGACCTCTTAGTATAAAAGGGTGTGATACTTAAGATAGAACATATGGGAGACACTCACTACCTCTTAATCTGCGGATTACAACACTTTGACCTGGTCCTAGATATGACGAGGTACTGGAGTTTGTTTCCCATGGCATCCTAGAATGGTTTGTCATGACAAACCTCAAGAGTATCTTGCATCAGAAGACACCAATGCATATTTACTACTTGGCTACCAACTGGTAGACAAAGGTCGGAAAACAACAAGGGGAAAGGAACATACTCAGAATAAAATCCTGAGATGTGGATGCATAGATTAACATTTTTCCAAAAACCAATCCACGGAAGAGATAAGGTGTGTCAGAGTCACGAGTATGGATGCGAGACTCTCTAAGAGTACTCTTGTCGTGATCTATTTGGTTCCATTAAAGAACATATGCCATAGCTAGTGGTAGGGGAAGTCCTTAATTGTCGAAGTTCAATAAAAACAATAACCGCAAGCTTGAAGGCTAGAATGGTAATACCAGCCATCCTGAGGTAATGTGTGAACATTAACGACAGGGGTCAAAGGAATGGATCTTGGGCTAAAGATCAGCTTCATGTACAAGATTCAGAACACCAGAATCTAGCATAATCAGGAATCTTCAGTTCAAGTCCAAGGGTTAAAATCTAAGAAAGGAGTAACTACTACTTAAGTGACATAGCGTACACTTCAAGGTAATAATAACGAGGTAGATTCCAAGAGAAGAAACGACTTTTGAAGTACCCAAACAAACAAAAAGGAGGCACACGAGGCGAGAGGAAACCTCGAAGCCTAGAGCAGAACATTGCAGAACCAAGAATTTAATATTGTTGGCCCATATAGAGATCATGATGGAAAAGAATCTCTTAGATGAAGCAGAGCAAGGGAACAAGGAATTCACAACACATGAAACTCTAGAGAACTCAATAACTAGGCCAACTGGTAGAGAAATGACATGCATGGAAGGCACCTAAGATTTGAACAACTGGAAGAGATATCACAACTTTTCCAAAATAACACCGGATAAGATGACACAGAGTAAGAGCGATACCAGATAAGGAGTAAAAGGAGCATACTAGAGTTTTTCGCAAATACTTTTCATCTTTGAAATAGTTTTCACAAGCACTTGACTCAAGATCGACCAATAGCAAGGCTTTCCTATGGTCGGTACTGCTCTGATACCAAAACCTGTAACACCCCTGGGATCAGGGATAAACAAATCCCAGACCTCCGTCTGACATAAGCTTAATCTTGAGCTCGAGGATATTCAGTGAAGAATCGGTAACACAACAGTGACCCTACGACACAAAAATTATTACAGCAAGCTTATAACTAAGCGAAGAACCAAAATATTACAAGCAGAGGTCACTGACCACAAACATCAAACAACGGAAGGAAAATTATTCTATTAAGTATAGCAACATAACAAATGGCCTAAGAGGCCTGAAGCATAACAATGACGTCCCAACCCATAGATTTTAGGCTGCCGGCCGGGAACCCCAAGATACTCGTTAGTGTCGATGTCGTACCAAACTCGTCTTTAGGTGAACAATTACTCTGCTAGAAAAGTATCAACAAAGCAAGGGTGAGTATAGGGTGTACTCCGCAAGACTTATGGTTGGTGGAGTTGTTTTGCATAAAGCTGTCTTTGTTTGTAAAAAAAGAGGGAGAAGAAACTCGTCTAATCAGAAAATTTTAGAAGGGGATAAGAGAGCGACATATCCAAAGTATTGATCATCATCTTTGATATCCACCAAATCATCATCATCGAACCTTATCTAGGATCACCCCCTCGTACCCATGAGGAAGCATCCTTAAGCACACGTTGATCTGCCAAGTTTTATGATTAGGTTATAGTTCTCTATGATCTTAGAATTCGGTCACCAAGCGTTCATAACCGTGAACACGCCCTCTTCCTTAGAATGCCGGTAGAGGGTGGTTAGACACGACCTTTACCTTGCTTTCGTCGAGACCATGAGTCACTCCCTAAGGATGGTTCCACCGTAACAGGTCAAATCCCAAAGCCGTTCCCTAGATATGTGAGGCAAGGTTGGTTCCACCAGGGATGCCATCAACCCCAAGCAACCCGGTCCATGCTTCCCTACCTGTTATGAATGCACCTCCTTCACCGCCTTCGAGAAGATCAAGAATGCATGTCCAATGGAACGCTCGAACTATGTGACTCATGTAATCTACTAGGCAAGTTAGTCTCGAGGGGTTCCCAAGCCCCGTGTGTCTGTACGCTCATCTCGGTTCCAAAGGCAAGAACTCGGTTCCTAGTGGTGGCGAGCATGGGACTAGAAAAACCACATCCCACCATGGCCTCCCATACAAGCCTTAACATGTTTAATCTCATATCACCTTTGATCATATCTCACCATGTTCTCTTGCCATACTAGATTCTTTGCATCTAATACATCATTTGTGTAACAGCCCAGCATTAGAGCTTAGAAATAAGCTGAACCCAGATGTGTGCATTGCATTCATGCATAGAAAATCCGAATAATTTCTGTGCTTTTAAAACAAAACTTGTCTAATTGATTGAAGCTTCTCTTAACTTGATGGAATTAAAGTAGATCATAAAGTTGACTGTGATAAGTTTCAAGATGACCTTTGCTCAAACCTTATTTGGTTAAACATGATTTGGTCTAAGAGTAGACCAGATATAATAAAATGTCACTCATAATACATTTCTTAAATGATTCATATATGATCCTTAAGGGATCATATCATACTATTCATCATATCAATCTATGAATACTAAGTTAAGATTACCACTAGAATTATAAAAAGGCAATGATTAATGTTGACCTATCTTATTCTTATCTATTCCTACTATGAGTATCATAGTAATACCTAACCTTAAACTCTTTAATGAGTTGGAGTTGGAAAGAGACTAAGTCAAGATCATCCACTAAATATCTTTCTTTCTATAGCAATCTTTAAGGAACTTATCTTAATATCTGTTGTTCATCAATGTTGGGTAATTCCCCATTGATTCACAAATTCTTTAATTATCAATCCTTCATCTACTATTTCTTGATCTTATCATAACATTTACTTAAATCTTTTAAAAAGGGCATAGTCCATTAATAATGTTAATCCAATATGAGATGCTAAGAAGATAATTTCAAGACAATGGAAAAGTAGGATTGATAAAGCCTTGCTTAGCCAACTAAGAACTTAAGCAATAAATGATTAAATGATTATAATGGTAATGCTTTAGCCACCAATATTGAATGCTTATATTTAGTATAAGTAACACTGGTGGGTAGAACACAATTGGAACCTTAGTAGAGATAAGGTATGCTAGAGTAGTCATTACAAGCCACATAAATATGATTTAGGGTTGGGAGTAAAGTGAATATAGGATGATATTATTCAATTAAGGCTAGTGTAGCATAGAGTTATAGAAGTTGTGTTATTCATTTTAGAGGATAGTCAACTTTAGAGAAAGGTAGTTGGATGCATACAACTAATAGAGATACATTATTAATGAATGATTAAGGAAGTTTATGAGTGGAGTTTGAAGGAACTATTTGTTGGATGGAAGGTTATCAACAGTAGAGTAGTAGATACAATCAAGCAAGGATATGTTGAAGTTATGAAATATTTTAGTATCAAACTCATTTGATTCATCCATGAGTTTAAAAGGTTAATCAGTGAATGAGAATAGAACTATGAAGTAAAACTCATCATGCTAACCATGATGATAGATAGAAAAAGGTAGTATATATAGGAAAGGAATTCCTTAATAAGAAGTCTAGAATTATGAATTATGGAAGATAGTAATTCTTGGTAAACAATAAACTCTAAATCTTAAAACCAAGTATAATATCCATTTCATATTAAGAATTCCTCATCTTATATCTATATCACTTGATAGGAACATTTCCCTACAACAAATCACATAAACAGATCTCTGACAATTCCAACCCTCATAATTAAATGTGCTTAGGAGTATCTTTATCAATTACTTTCTATAAAACATTCAAGATATAACTTTCAAGTAATAAAGGTGATGTCAACAAATATCCCAAACAGAAAACAATATGCTTAGTTATTGAATCTTTAACCACATCCATAAAGGAGTCTAAGTATATTAAGAAAAACCCTAAACCCTAGGGTAAATAATCATAATCCAAAATCCTAAACCTCTTTGTTTATCATAATAGAATATATACATAATCATTTTACAAATTAATGGAAGTAGTAAGAACCATATTAATTTTTTTCATATTCCATGCAACAAATAATGATATAGGATCATTATACATATAAAAATGTCTATTCAAACTTTGAGCCAACTAGAGTTAAGTCTTATAAACAAATAAGAATACATGATTCTAGAAATCCATAACTAAAAGAGGAGAGAAAAATAATAAGAAAATTTTCTACAAATTATTAAATGGGGTTCATATAGAGAAAATAAAAGAAATACAAAAGGATTATATAATAAAAGTTCACAAATGATACTAAATCTATTTTAGTATTACTACAAATATCCAGCAAATAAATCCTACAAAGAAGAGTTCAAAATATAAATCAAATTCAAATCTAAAAAAGAAAACAGAAAATAGAAAAAGGTGAAACAAATAAAAACATTACCTGGCCGTGGCCCAACATCTATGTTTTTATCTGACACCCATGTGTAACCCACAACAGCCTAGTAACCAGCCCAGCTCATTTCCATCTATGACTGACAAGTGGGGCCAGGGAAGGACTACGGGTTGAGAAGAAAGAAACGCTAGGGTGTTATCCGCAAAAGAACACGTCTTCGTCATCCTCACGCACACAGGCAGCTCGCTGGAGGAGCTCTCCGCCGCCCGATGTCGTCGTCGTCAGCCATGCGCCAAGATTCTCGTCATCATTCCAGAGAGGGATAAGAAGGCCACCATGACGCCCTGCCTCAATCCCTATCCACAATCCCTCCTTATCCTCTCTGATTCGAATGGGGCCGAAACCCTAGCTCACCGGAGCCACACCTCGACGTCGAACACATCTCCCCACACCCTTCCAAGCATCCATGGAGAAGCATCGTCCTTCGTAGATCCTCTGAGAGGAATCCTGCATCAAGGGGAGCACTGGAGTGGACGAATTTGGCTGTTCTTCTTTGCGGCAGTTCATTGGAAATCTTGTCAGAGAGCTCGTCTCCGACCGCGCCTGTCCTCGCCAACCTCTCTATCATCATCAGGGTGAGTTCCTGAGCCTTCCAGTATCCTTAACTCGCCTTATCTCGATGTGAATCGCCATCTCACCATGTGTCATCGTCGGCCACCGTCGGAGCTGAGGCTCCGATGACCATTTCCGAGCGGAGCTGCCACTTTAGGACTCAGCACGATGCACTGATTCGAACTAGGTTCATTTTGTTTGCTAGGACGCAGTAGATCGTCGCCGGCGACCAACCACTAATAACGGTGGTGGTGCTGACGCCATCGCTACGTCATGCCGACGCCACCCTGGACCTAGTCAGCCAGTTTGACTAGTTTTTTCTCGCGTGGCTGATGACATGGCCTTGGGCCCATGTGTCATCGTCTGAGAGTAGAAAGAGGATCAGTAACAAATACATTTTCTAAACCTGAGAGCTCAGGTGGACAATGGCCCACTGGTCAGTGTCTTAGGCTAGCTGTAGGTGCGCTGCAAAAAGTATTTCCTGTTTAAAAAAATATTATAAACTCAATTATTAATATTCCAAAAATCAAATAAATGATTAAATCTTGTTTAATTAATAACTTTCGATTTATAATTCAGAAAAAATGTATAATATATGAAAATTTGTAGAAAAATAAAATCTACAACTTAAACTTACTATCCAATATTATTATGATGATTATTTAAATAAATATTATTTAATAAAGGTTTAAAAGTAATAAAACTTTGATAATTCATATTCCAATAATGGTAAATATTAAAAATATGAATAAAATACCAAAAATCTTAGAAAAATAAAGACTATAATTTAAAACTATAATCCTGCATTATTATTTCACTTACTTAAATATTTATTATTTATTAAGTATTTTTAAAGTATTAAATCTTATAAAAAACATATCTTATTATTTATAAATCATAAAAAAATATAATATATCAAAGTGATCACAAAAAAATATCTACATGTTAAAAATATAAAATTTTGAGTTAATTAAAAATTCAAATATTTTAATAACTCAAATTTAAATTTATTTACTTAATTAATAATTCATATAAGGATAAATAAAATTTGTTAATATTCCTAAAATGAGTCAATTAAGTCTAATAAATAGTATTAGTCTAAAATATTAATAATATGAAGCCATAATGGTTTAAAACATTATAAATACCTTTTTATTAAATTATCTTCAACCTTAAGTGAAGATTATATTCTCAAATGATTCCAATTCATGATAAAAACCTTAAAGAACAACTTGTGAATAAATTAGATCCTTTCTATCTACTTCAACCACTAGATTACAAAAACTAACGCAACACTATTGTAAGTCCATAAGTAGTTAAGTAATATTATATCTTGGTTTATAAACTATAACCCCTCATCTATAATAAGGTAAATGATACTATTCCATTATAAACCCAATAAACAACTACACCAAGTCAAAGTATAACCATTCTTAAGTAACCTTAAGGAAACATTACCAGGTACACAAGATACAAATATCATAAGCATTATACTTTCAAACTATCTTCGTTTTAAAGTTAACTTTAGTCTACAAGAATCTAAATATAACACTATAAGCATTATTATATGTTTTATAGTTAACTTTTGTCTGAACTAGTTAAGTTATAAGCATCTCAAGCCAAAACTATTCAAGCAAACACAAATAACATCGACCACCACTAACTAACCACAAAGATTATTTAAACCTTAGAGAAGGAATCTTTTCTTCAAAAGTTATTCGTTTTTCCACTTTAGAAAATATAAAACAAATAATCAAGATCACATTACTTCTTACTTCACTTGAATACCTAGGAACAATAACACTTAAGCTATTTATAAATGACTATACTTATGAAGCCTAATTTGAAGATAAACAATTAAAGTATAAATAATCTTGAAGAGAATTTCATAGGTGTATATTTTATTGCTACATAAATATGTGTTGTTCACACACACTCACAAGCCTAATAAGAAGCACAAGTGCGAAACTTATCTAAAAGGACAACACATTCTAAAAGTAACCATTTCCAGAATCCAAACCCTAGGACAACGTTATCCCCGGGATTTGCGTTTAGAACGTGCATCACATTACTTATGCATAAAAGCATATTGCTTCTTTAAACATTAGTACTTATCGGACCAATGATGCTGATTTCAGATTTTGGATCTTATACTGGCTCGAAGATCGTGAGTGCATAATCTTGCAAGCACAAAAGGCAAGTTCACGCTTGCTCATGTCCTTGTTTTATTTTCTGTAAAGTATTTTACAAATCCAGTGTTGTTATCACCTGCATTTGAAAAAGGTCTAAAACACTATTTTCGATAATAATATGAACTATTGGTTACTGATCTAGGGTGATCAGCTAATCTATTAAATCTGACAGTTGGAATACCATTGTTTAGAACTATATCACCAAGGACTTAACAACCAATGTCGCCAGTGATTCTTGCGCCGTATATTACGCGTTGACCATGAGATTTGGAATGGGACGAAGAAGTCAGCTGTATCTTCTTCCTCTTGCATGAAGCCGGATGTGCAGGTCGTGGCTGTTATCCTCGAAGCATGCATACTAATTGGTAATTCATAGAGGATATGCAGCATATGGGTGGGAACCCTCATCGTCCCACGATAGTTCTGGCATCTAACGGTTTGTACAAACCATTCCCGTAATCCAATATGTGGGCATGGTGTACACCAAGGAGGCATGCGAGGTCGCGAAGGGGGCAGTGATTGGCTTGGATCATCTACTGGGCCCCACATCATGGAATTGTGGACGGGAATAAGCTGCCCGGTTTTGCAAAAAAGAGTTGATCTCTCATGGGTAACGTGACGCACCTCTGCAGAGTGTAAGAACTGTAACTTGTTACTCCCTGTTCCGGGAAGCAGCGGCGAACGCGGCGGGAAAGGAACTCCATGCAAGTTCTGGTAAACCCGTGAAGGCTGATGGACATAGATTTTCAAAATAAAAGCAACCTTTGAAGAAATGTTTATGAAAACTTGCATTGCCTATGACCTACGGTCTGTGGTTGTAGTTATAGTGCATCAAGCACTCCTTTTCTAGTGAATTTGCTGAGTACTCTCGTACTCAAAGTATCTTCTTAACCCTTGCTAGATTCTGAAGCCGGAATAGACAACAACCACATCAAGTTATGCTCCAAGACTTATCATGCAAAGCTAAAGCTCTTCAATGAAGACAAGGAAGTCAACATATACCTCAACTCAAATGAAGACGAAGTTATTGATTAGATAGGAATATAATCTCTAGCCAAAGAACCTAATTCTGTAGTGCATTGCAATAGCAGCAATGCCAATCCCTTAGTTAAAAAACTAGTTTTAATAGTATAATAGTTCTTGTGTTATTTATCTTTCATTCTTCTCCGTAAGAAGTTCTTTCTCTCTCTTTAACCTAGAGTGTTCTCTGGATCTTGTGTAAAGAGTGAGTTGTAACCTTTAGCCATGTATTGGACCCGCTGTGTTTCTGTTGTGCCATTCTGAGGGATGTAATACTAGTGAACGGTGTTTCATTGGTGTTATGTCAACGACTATAGTATACTACATCATGTAGTGGTATGCTGGGTCACCACAGTTGGTATTAGAGCATATGCTTTGACCTTAGGTTGGAAACCTAGTAAATGGGTAGAACCTGTAGAGCACATCCTAGTGATAATAAAGAGTTCTATAGTGATATGAGGGATATTCATTTGAGAATAATCCTGTATGTTACTAGTGCGATAACTCTTTTATATGATTGCAATTCCGATCATTACCCAAGAGTTTTAACTCTATGTGACTGATGATAATTTCTTATCTACAGTTCCACATGGCACCTCGATATCTACCCCGGAATGTTCAAGTGATGAATAGGACGTTGGATGACTACGTAGGGGATTGGATAGACAATCTCCGACAACTTCTATGGAGTTTGGAATGTGAATCGAGACTTTTGGTCAAGATTTACAGTTACTATGATGGGCAGGTATTAGCTAAGTACCGTGTCATGATCATGTTACCCAAGAAGTTAGGACTTAAGGGAGAAATGCCATCAGGAGAGGCAAGGTGCATGGCATCTGCATATCAGATTGCCGTAGTAGCAGCCATAACCATGATTCGAGAACAAAAAACCCAAGCTCTATAAGGTAGTACTCACACCATTATACCACATGAAACTTCAAACTCAGAACATGAGTTAGATCACTCTACCTTAGTCCAAGCTGAACCTACTCTAGCTATAGAGTATATGGATCGTTATCTGTCTTTGTTAAACACTTATCATAACACTCACCAAGTCTTAGTTCAGGAGCTGGATACGGTCATTGAGGATTTTACTGATCCTGATAAAGAAATGGCTCGTAGGAATAAGTTAGATAAAGAAGCTAGGAATCCCAAATACATACCTTCAGGAGAAGTGTTTGAGGAAACTGAGTTTGATGACCCAAACTCGGAAAATTATGCCTACTACCAAAATGACTTCAAGCCACCCGAAGACCTATGGACCAAGTACAACTCCGAACAACAGGAATGGAATAAAGTTATTCCAAATAACCCTGAGCCCAACAAGTATGGATGGGAAATAGAATCTCAAGGTAGAACCATAGGAAATCCTATACCTTGTGATACAGGTATTGAAGAAGAGACCAACTACAACCATAGAGAGCCTTATGGACCATATGGAGGTAATACTAATCCAATCAACTTAGAAGAGTATTCCGATAGCTACTACACCAATATATATGACTGGATCCAAGAAAAATCTAAGGAACCAACTTACTATGAGGAAGCGTTGCCAGAAAACCCGGAATATTCTATAGAAGATTATGCCAACTCTAGTCATTTTTCAATGACTAATCTTAGTCTTGGTACTTCTAACCAAGAATACGCACCTCCTGGATGCTCTTATGCTCCAGAAGCTAGTCGTAGGACTTCACGTCATCATGGACGGAACTCCAGGAAGCACTAGAGGAAGATGCAATTAAGAAAGGAACGACATCCCAAGGGATGAGGGCTTGAATAATGTATATAGAGGGTAATGTGTATTGTAGTTGAAGGGTTTGCCGAAATAAGTGAGGATATATCCACAAGAACAAGAAGTTCTTGTAAGATAGTTGTGTAAATAGGTATGGAGCAAACCGTTGGAACATCTAGTACATTTGTAAATTATTTAAAACCTATGTGTAATACATGGTATATGTTTTGTTGTTTATCGACTTTTGGATCTTATTGGATCTTATTGATTGACTAGATTTGTACATGAAGTTTAATTAGGTGTGCAAATGCATGATGTAACACCCAGTTATTACTTGATGTTATAGACCTAGATAGAAACAAGAATTCGTGTAAGGGAGTGACGAGTTTAGAAGATCATAAGGAAGACTGACTTGAAGGATGAAGAATGATATAAGGGGTATTAACATCATTTGGAGGATAGATAGAGTATAGGTCATATTTTTGGACATCAAGTCCGGTGTAGAAGATGTAGGGAGCAACAAGATATGATAAACTGAAAGCTCATTCAAAGTAGGTAAGATGCTAAGAAGTTAATGAAAGAGTTGTACCAAGTTCATGGAAGTATCATGAAAAAGTACCAAGAAGATGCATTGGAACCAAAAGGGTATTCAAGCTCTGACAATTCAGAGAGAATGACAGTTGTAGATCGGAAACTATAAGGTAATACCTACCACCCAGAATTATCTGCCGTTGGTATTTAATTCCTAGTCGGCATTCTAATCCACAGTTGGTATTTTGTCCGCAGCTGGTATTTGGTTGACATAGTTAACCAGATCATCTTAATGATTGCATAAAGAGCATTAAATTTGGCCTAAGTTAAGTAAGACCTAAGGAAGTATAAAAATTTAAAGACGATCGCCTTTCGAGAGGCTTCGCAAAAATTAGTTTTATCCCAGCGAAAATGTCCAATAGAAAGTACGACATATAGTGCTGAAAGATTTTCTTCAGAGATCCACAACTATGTGGATACACCATATAATCTTTCATCAGACCCTAAACCGGTAAAATATAAACTGAACAGGGACCAACATTCTAGTTTAAGAACCAATGGTCTCTATGTATGTAGTTTAAAGACTATTAGTAAAACCTAAGGGGGAGAGTAGACATTATGATTGAAAGTTGAAGAAAGTACTATAGGTAATGATGAAAGATTATTTAAAAATCTTAAGAAGGTATAAGCTTGAAGGTGATAAGGGATATTTTTAACTAACCAATTCTATAAGAAACAACTTCTAAGTAACCCTTAAGAAGTATTAGAGAACACCCAACTGGACAAGTATTGAGAATAAGAAATTCCAATGGGTATGGACTAAATGAGTTCAAATCCAATCTTGGAAGGAATACCAATATCAACCATACTATGACATTAATAGAAATATAGACTACCACAAACAATGAGCATATAGAAACTTAAAACTTATTGTAGTGAGAACCTCTAAACTGTTCTTAAAATAGTAATAAAGTTTGATGATTAAATAAAAAGAATTGGATTAGGATATCTAATCAGGTTATGGAATACTCCAAATAATTCCATTTAAGGTCATCATGGAGTGGAGAATATAGCAACCACTTCAAAACAATCTCTTACTCCGAAACGTGAGAGTTTGCGAACTTCGAGGACGAAGTTTATTTTAAGGGGGAGAGTCTGTAACATCCCAGCATTAGAGCTTAGAAATAAGCTGAACCCAGATGTGTGCATTGCATTCATGCATAGAAAATCCGAATAATTTTCGCGCTTTTAAAACAAAACTTGTCTAATTGATTGAAGCTTCTCTTAACTTGATGGAATTAAAGTAGATCATCAAGTTGACTGTGATAAGTTTCAAGATGACCTTTGCTCAAACCTTATTTGGTTAAACATGATTTGGTCTAAGGGTAGACCAGATATAATAAAATGTCACTCATAATACATTTCTTAAATGATTCATATATGATCCTTAAGGGATCATATCATACTATTCATCATATCAATCTATGAATACTAAGTTAAGATTACCACTAGAATTATAAAAAGGCAATGATTAATGTTGACCTATCTTATTCTTATCTATTCCTACTATGAGTATCATAGTAATACCTAACCTTAAACTCTTTAATGACTTGGAGTTGGAAAGAGACTAAGTCAAGATCATCCACTAAATATCTTTCTTTCTATAGCAATCTTTATGGAACTTATCTTAATATCTGTTGTTCATCAATGTTGGGTAATTCCCCATTGATTCACAAATTCTTTAATTATCAATCCTTGATCTACTATTTCTTGATCTTATCATAACATTTACTTAAATCTTTTAAAAAGGGCATAGTCCATTAATAATGTTAATCCAATATGAGATGCTAAGAAGATAATTTCAAGACAATGGAAAAGTAGGATTGATAAAGCCTTGCTTAGCCAACTAAGAACTTAAGCAATAAATGATTAAATGATTATAATGGTAATGCTTTAGCCACCAATATTGAATGCTTATATTTAGTATAAGTAATACTGGTGGGTAGAACACAATTGGAACCTTAGTAGAGATAAGTTATTCTAGAGTAGTCATTACAAGCCACATAAATATGATTTAGGGTTGGGAGTAAAGTGAATATAGGATGATATTATTCAATTAAGGCTAGTGTAGCATAGAGTTATAGAAGTTGTGTTATTCATTTTAGAGGATAGTCAACTTTAGAGAAAGGTAGTTGGATGCATACAACTAATAGAGATACATTATTAATGAATGATTAAGGAAGTTTATGAGTGGAGTTTGAAGGAACTATTTGTTGGATGGAAGGTTATCAACAGTAGAGTAGTAGATACAATCAAGCAAGGATATGTTGAAGTTATGAAATATTTTAGTATCAAACTCATTTGATTCATCCATGAGTTTAAAAGGTTAATCAGTGAATGAGAATAGAACTATGAAGTAAAACTCATCATGCTAACCATAATGATAGATAGAAAAAGGTAGTATATATAGGAAAGGAATTCCTTAATAAGAAGTCTAGAATTATGAATTATGGAAGATAGTAATTCTTGGTAAACAATCAACTCTAAATCTTAAAACCAAGTATAATATCCATTTCATATTAAGAATTCCTCATCTTATATCTATATCACTTGATAGGAACATTTCCCTACAACAAATCACATAAACAGATCTCTGACAATTCCAACCCTCATAATTAAATGTGCTTAGGAGTATCTTTATCAATTACTTTCTATAAAACATTCAAGATATAACTTTCAAGTAATAAAGGTGATGTCAACAAATATCCCAAACAGAAAACAATATGCTTAGTTATTGAATCTTTAACCACATCCATAAAGGAGTCTAAGTATATTAAGAAAAACCCTAAACCCTAGGGTAAATAATCATAATCCAAAATCCTAAACCTCTTTGTTTATCATAATAGAATATATACATAATCATTTTACAAATTAATGGAAGTAGTAAGAACCATATTTTTTTTTCATATTCCATGCAACAAATAATGATATAGGATCATTATACATATAAAAATGTCTATTCAAACTTTGAGCCAACTAGAGTTAAGTCTTATAAACAAATAAGAATACATGATTCTAGAAATCCATAACTAAAAGAGGAGAGAAAAATAATAAGAAAAGTCTCTACAAATTATTAAAAGGGGTTCATAGAGAGAAAATAAAATAAATATAAAAGGATTATATAATACAAGTTCACAAATGATACTAAATCTATTTTAGTATTACTAAAAATATCCAGCAAATAAATCCTACTAAGAAGAGTTCAAAATATAAATCAAATTCAAATCTTAAAAAGAAAACAGAAAATAGAAAAAGGTGAAATAAATAAAAACATTACCTCGCCGTGGCCAAACATCTATGTTTTTATCTGACGCCCATGTGTAGCCCACAACAGCCCAGTAACCAGCCCAACTCATTTCCATCTATGACTGACAAGTGGGGCCAAGGAAGGACTGCGGGTTGAGAAGAAAAAAAGCCAGGGGTTTATCCGCAAAACAACACGTCTTCGTCATCCTCACGCACACAGGCAGCTCGCTGGAGGAGCTCGCCACCGCCCGATGTCGTCGTCATTAGCCGTGCGCCAAGATCCTCGCCGTCGTTCTAGAGAGGGATAAGAAGGCCACCGCGATGCTCTGCCTCAATCCCTATCCACAATACCTCCTTATCCTCTCTGATTCGAATGGGGACGAAACCCTAGCTCACCGGAGCCACACCTCGACGTCAAACCACATCTCCCCACACCCTTCCAAGCAGCCATGGATAAGCACCGTCCTCCGTAGATCCTCTGAGAGGAATCCTGCATCAAAGGGAGCACTTGAGTGGATGAATTTGTCTGTTATTCTTTGCGGAAGTTCGTCAAAAATCTTGTTAGAGAGCTCGTCTCCGACCGCGCCTGTCCTCGCCGACCTCTCTATCATCATCAGGGTGAGTTCCTGAACCTTCCAGTATCCTTAACTCGCCTTATCTCGATGTGAATCGCCGTCTCACCGTGTGTCATCGTCGGCCACCGTCGGAGCTCGTCGGAGCTTAGGCTTCGATGAACATTTCCGAGCGGCGCCGCCACTTTAGGACTCAGCACGATGCACTAATTCGAACTAGGTTCATTTCGTTTGCTAGGACGTGGTAGATCGTCGCCGGCGACCAACCACTAACGACGGTGGTGGTGCTGACACCAACGCTACGTCATGCCGATGCCACCCTGGACCCAGTCAACCAGTTTGACTAGTTTTTGTCTCGCGTGGCTGATGACATGGCCTTAGGCCCATGTGTCATCGACTGAGAGTAGAAAGAGGGTCAGTAACAAATACATTTTCTAAACCTGAGAGCTGAGGTGGACAATGGCCCACTGGTCAGTGTCTTAGGTAGCTGTGGGTGCGGTGTAAAAAGTATTTCCTGTTTAAAAAAATGTTATAAACTCAATTATTAATATTCCAGAAATCAAATAAATGATTAAATCTTGTTTAATTAATAACTTTTGATTTATAATTCAGAAAAAATGTATAATATATGAAAATTTGTAGAAAAACAAAATATACAACTTAAACTTATTATCCAATATTAATATGATGATTATTTAAATAAATATTATTTAATAAAGGTTTAAAAGTAATAAAACTTTGATAGTTCATATTCCAATAATGGTAAATATTAAAAATATGAATAAAATACCAAAAATCTTTGAAAAATAAAGACTATAATTTAAAACTATAATCATGCATTATTATTTCACTTACTTAAATATTTATTATTTATTAAGTATTAAATCTTATAAATAACATATCTTATTATTTATAAATCATAAAAAAATAAATATAATATATAAAAATGATCACAAAAAAATATCGACATGTTAAAAATATAAAATTCCACTTTTGAGTTAATTAAAAATTCAAATATTTTAATAACTCAAATTTAAATTTATTTACTTAAATAATAATTCATATAAGGATAAATAAAATTTGTTAATATTCCTAAAATGAGTCAATTAAGTCAAATAAATAGTATTAGTCTAAAATATTAATAATATGAATCCATAATGGTTTGAAACATTATAAATACATTTTTATTAAATTATCTTGAACCTTAAGTGCAGATTATATTCTCAAAGGATTCCAATTCATGATAAAAACCTTAAAGAACAACTTGTGAATAAATCAGATCCTTTCTATCTACTTTAACCACTAGATTACAAAAACTACCGCAATACTATTGTAAGTCCATAAGTAGTTAAGTAATATTATTTCTTGGTTTATAAACTATAACCCCTCATCTATAATAAGGTAAATGATACTATTCCATTATAAACCCAATAAACCATTACACCAAGTAAAAGTATAATCATTCTTAACTAACCTTAAGGAAACATTACCAGGTACACAAGATACAAATATCATAAGCATTATACTTTTAAACTATCTTCGTTTTAAAGTTAACTTTAGTCTACAAGAATCTAAATATAACACTATAAGTATTATTATATGTTTTATAGTTAAATTTGGTCTGAACTAGTTAAGTTATAAGCATCTCAAGCCAAAACTATTCAAGCAAACACAAATAACATCGACCACCACTAACTAACCACAAAGATTGTTTAAACCTTAGAGAAGGAATCTTTTCTTCATAAGATATTCGTTTTGCCACTTCGGACAATATAAAATAAATAATCAAGATCACATTACTTCTTACTTCACTTGAATACCTAGGAACAATAACACTTAAGCTATTTATAAATGACTATACTTATGAAGCCTAATTTGAAGATAAACAATTAAAGTATAAACAATCTTGAAGAGCATTTCATAGGTGTATATTTTATTGCTACATAAATATGTGTTGTTCACACACACTCACAAGCCTAATAAGA
This sequence comes from Avena insularis, assembly GCA_023614405.1. Lineage (NCBI taxonomy): Eukaryota > Viridiplantae > Streptophyta > Magnoliopsida > Poales > Poaceae > Avena > Avena insularis. The sequence continues at coordinate 241,286,640 of CM042689.1, read as the reverse complement.
AGCACAAGTGCAAAACTTATCTAAAAGGACAACACATTCTAAAAGTAACCATTTCCAGAATCCAAACCCTAGGATAACGTTATCCCCGGGATTTGCGTTTAGAACGTGCATCACATTACTTATGCATAAAAGCATATTGCTTCTTTAACCATTAGTCCTTATCGGACCAATGATGCTGATTTCATATTTTGGATCTTATACTGACTCGAAGACCGTGAGTGCATAATCTTGCAATCACAAAAGGCAAGTTCACACTTGCTCATGTCCTTTGTTTATTTTCTGTGAAGTATTTTACAAATCCAGTGTTGTTATCACATGCATTTGAAAAAGGTCTATAAACACTATTTTCGATAATAATGTGAACTATTGGTTACTGATCTAGGGTGATCAGCTAATCTATTAAATCTGATAGTTGGAATACCACTGTTCAGAACTATATCACCTAGGACTTAACAACCAATGTCGCCAGTGATTCTTGCGTCGTATATTACGTGTTGACCATGAGATTTGGAATGGGACGGAGAAGTCAGCTGTATCTTCTTCCTCTCGCATGAAGCTGGATGTGCAGGCCGTGGCTGTTATCCTCGAAGCGTGCATATTAATTGGTAATTCGTAGAGGATATGCAGCATATGGGTGGGAACCCTCATCGTCCCACGATAGTTCTAGCATCTAACGTTTTGCACAAACCATTGCCATAATCAAATATGTGCGCATGGTGTGCACCAAGGAGGCATGCGAGGTCGCGAAAGGGACAGTGATTGGCTTGGATCATCTTCTGGGCCCCACATCATGGAATTGTGGACGGGAATAAGATGCCCGGTTGTGCAACAAAGAGTTGATCTCTCATGGGTAAATTGACGCACCTCTACAGAGTGTAAGAACTGTAACTTGTTACTCCCTGTTCCAGGAAGGAGCTACGAACGCGGCGGGAAAGGAACTCCATGAAAGTTCTGGTAAACCCGTGAAGGCTGACGGACATAGCTTTTCAGAATAAAAGCAACCTTTGAAGAAATGTTTATGAAAACTTGCATTGCCTACGACCTACGGTCTGTGGTTGTAGTTATAGTGCATCAAACACTCCTTTTCTAGTGAATTTGCTGAGTACGCTCGTATTCAAAGTATCTTCTTAACCCTTGCTAGATTCTGAAGCCGGAATAGACAACAACCACATCAAGTTATGCTCCAGGACTTATCATGCAAAGCTAAAGCTCTTCAATGAAGACAAGGAAGTCAACATATACCTCAACTCAAATGAAGACGAAGTTACTGATTAGATAGGAATATAATCTCTAGCCAAAGAACCTAATTCTGTAGTGCATTGCAATAGCAGCAATGCCAATCCCTTAGTTAAAATACTAGTTTTAATAGTATAATAGTTCTTGCATTATTTATTTTTGATTCTTCTCCGTAAGAAGTTCTTTCTCTCTCTTTAACCTAGAGTGTTCTATGGATCTTGTGTAAAAAGTGAGTTGTAACCTTTAGCCATGTATTGTACCCGCTGTGTTTCTGTTGTGCCATTCTAAGGGAAGTAATACTAGTGAACGGTGTTTCATTGGTGTTATGTCAACGATTATAGTATACTACATCATGCAGTGGTATGCTGGGTCACCGCAATTTGGATGAACCAGCACTAACAGCTATGCATGGCTAAGCAAGACACAGATACAAGCTCTAGTAGTGCACACAAGCCAAACCTAGTTATGATAGGAGCAGTGGATCAGGTAATATAAGCTCAAAGGGTGTAATGCAATAGATAGGATACTCTATCTATCAATAAAATACCATAGTATAATCGTATGCATCATGGCAAGAATTGAAATGCTATCGAAATCATAGGATTATATCATGGAGGGGCTATGCTTGCCTTTGCCCGTTGATAACCAATAAGCAGATCTTCGAAAGCCTTGTATTTGACTTGGTTATAGTTGGTCAAGTATTGTTCATCAATCTTCGATGGTATTAATATCTTGCTTCGATCTCAATCTCGATCTCGTATTCTACCGGAGAGGAACCAAACACCGGAAAGAAAGGGGAAACAATCAACACATGGCATCGATGCAATGCTCACGCAAGTATGATGATATGATAAGTTGATTAGTATTGAAATGTAACCCTAAGGAATGCTCAACCATTTAATCGGGGTTCCGAGGGGTATAAACCCTAGTTCGAAGAAACTCCGGAATCACCTGTGAGGGGTTACTATGTTGCTATATTTAAACTTGCAATGAGAGTTTCTTAACAATGCATGATAATAGCTTAAATAGATAGGTATCATTTTTCTGAACATTTTGATATATTATTTGTAATTTTCTGATTTATATATCAAAAGCTATTGATTTTACAAGTTTATAACAATTTCTGAAATTAATAAAAACATTAATGACATCAGGATGACATCATCATGACACCAGCATAGGGACTGGGCGTTTTTGTACTGAGGCTTATCCTAGCCTCGGTGGCTGACTAGCGGGCCCAGGCCACGTCATCACACCACCTTAGCAGTAGGGCCCGCACATGTTTAACTTGGGTTGACTGCACGGTGGACGGCGTCTGACGTCGGCGACCACCCAACGGCGGTGCTATGGCACGCGCGGATGCGCACATACGTGGATTGGGAGGGCCTAAACAGGGGCGACCTAACTAGGGTGGCGTGGGGTCCTCAGGTGGCCGGGAACTTCGTCGGTGGTGACCAGAACAGATCCCACACGACGGCGCTTGGTGTCACGGCGAACCAGAGCACGCGGAAGAGAGAGGAAAGCTCGGGAGGAACCGTTGGCTCACCCAGAGCACGACGAAGGGCTTGTTGAAGCGATTCCTGGTCGAAATTGGGGAGGACAGCGACGGCCAGAGTCGAGGAAGATGAGGTCAATCCTCTCGATTTATAGCTCCTGTCTTTGATTTAGTTTTTGGGTAGGCTCTATACGGCTAGGTGGTGATGCGAGTGTGCCCTACAGAGCTCGGGGAAGGCCGAAACGAGGGCGTCCAGCGGTGGCATCATGTCTATGGTTTGGGGTGGCGTGCGGGAATAAGGAGGAGCTCTAGAGAAGGAGGGAGAGGATGACAATGAGGAAGGAGAGTCATGCGGGGCTGGTTCTTATCCTCGTCCAGAGGCCGACGCTGAGGCGAGCATCCTGGTGCGGAATCAGGCGGCGTTGTCAAGGACATGCATGAGCTTCTCTCCATCCTTTTGTCGAGAGTAAGAAGAAAAGAAAAGAAGAGCGAAAGGGTACGGGCCGGCTGGGCCGTGCTAGGCCGCGAGAAGGAAGAGTAGAGGGAATATGAGTTGGGATGCGGCCTGGATTGCTCTGGCTCTATTTTTATTTCCAAAAGCTTTCCTTTTTTTGTTTTCATTTCTCCTTTTGCCATTTCATTTGAATACTGGTTTTGGAAATTTTAAAAATGCCATATATTTTGTGAAACACTTAAAATAATGTGAGGCCCTTGTAACATTTTGGGCTTCACAACCTTTTGACCTTTTTAAAATATTTAAAATCGTTTGAAAACAGTTGCAAAGAGAGGGGAATATTAGGGTTTAGAGTTTTATTCTATTTCTTTCTTGCATGCATTTTTATATATGATGCTCATGAATGCACAATCAAAACCCTAATTATTATTTAACTAAAACTGGGGTGTTACACCCCACCCCTCCTTATATAGATGGGAGGGGGTTGCGGCCAGGGTTCCCACTCCTGTCCAAGTCCTTCCCCAACTCCCCAACTCGGCGGCCAAGAAAGGGAGAGGGGGAAAACTTGCCCCTCAAGTTTCCCCCCTTTCCATATTATGGTTTCCCATTTTCCTTGTGCTGGACGGATGCCCCCTTGGGCTTTGTGCGGCTGTCCCTAGGCCCCCACGGCATGCCACAGCCCAAGTGGTCCCTCTCGGGGTGGTGGACCCACTAGTGGTCCCTTTAGAACATTCTAGAAGCTTCCTGTCAAAACACCAAAAACATTTCCGACCTCAGAAATTGACTTTCCTTATATGAATCTTATTCTCCGGACCATTCCAGATCTCCTCGTGATATCCTGGATCCAATTCGAGACTCCGAACAACATTCAGTATCCAACTCATATTCCATATCTACTTAAACAACATCGAACCTTAAGTATGTCACCCTACGGTTCACGAACTATATAGACATGATCGAGACACCTCTCCGGTCAATAACCAAAAGCGAGATCTAGAGATCTATAATGACTCCCTCATATTCAACGATGACTTTGTGATCGAATGAACCATTCACATACAATACCGATTCCCTTTGTTGCGCGATACTTTACTTATCCGAGGTTCGATCGTCAGTATCTCTATACCTATTTCAACCTTGTTATCGATAAATACTCTTTACTCGTTCCGTGATATGACATCCCTTGTGACATAGTCACATGCTTGCAAGCTAATTGGATGACATTCCAGCGAGAGGGCTTAGAGTATATCTATCCATCATATGGATGGACAAATATCACTCTTGATCCATGCACTTCAACACATACTTTCAGAATACGCAATGCCATCTTTATAATAACCTAGTTACGGAAGTGGCGTTTGATGTCATCAAAGTACTCATCTGGTGACGGTGATTAACATGATCTCATGGTCGAAGGATTAGGTTACTATGTATCTGAAAGCTTGTAGCAAAACGAACTTAATGACTTGATCTTATGTTATTCTTACTATGGGTGTGTGTCCATCATATCATTCTCCTAATGATATGATCTTGTTATTAACAACATCCAATGTCCATGATCATGAAATCATGGTCATCTATTAATCAACAAGCTAGTTTTAACAAGAGGCTTACTAGGGACTGTTTTATGTTTACAAAACATACAAGTATTAATGTTTTTTTAATACAATTATATCATGGGATGTAAACATTTATTAAAAATACAAAGATATAATAATAACCACTTTATTTTTGCCTCTTGGGAATATCTCCAACAATTTCTCACCGGTAGTTATGGTGGTATTTTTTTCACATCCTATTTTACCTCCTTGATGGTGGTTCTTCGACGTAGGTTCCTAATCATAGCGTTCCGTGGTAATTAGTCTATGTCTACGGCGATATCTTATCCCTTTTTTGCCAACTCGATGGTAAGTTTCATGCACAACTTTTTAGCCATAATTTCTCACTGGTTGTTATCCCACGGGATGAATAATTTTCTAACCGTTTTTATCGGCGCTACTTTTTGGGTTCCTTTCATATTTTTTGGAAATAATTTTTCATCACACTTTTCAGGTCGTGATTTCCACGCGATAACTACCTTCTAATTTTTTTCATGGGTAAGTATTTTGCAGGCCTTAATCCATAAAGTAATTCAATTTTGTTATACTTTTTATTCTTTGACACTAATTTCACTATCCACCGTCTATTTTGTCCAGGGTAAATAGCACTACTATGTTCAATAGTAACTTCAGACATGATATACATCTGACGTAATATCAAGCGGTACTTCTGAGTGATTATCTCGAGACATTATCTCATCACGGCCGCGGCGGCGACGTTGCCTAGTAGGAATGTAATGACAGGTTTTTTTATGTTAATTAATGGCTGGATCTAGCCCACTTCGCTCCCTGTTTCCATTCTTGGCAGTTTTCCCCCCTCGTGTGTCCGTCAGTACTAGAATAGAATTTATTTTGTAAGCTAACATTGCTTCACTTGAAGGTATAAACTTGTTACTTACTCATCCCGAAAAAGATAAGGTGTCTAATAGAACCAACATTACCTTGTGAAAGTGAGTTAAGTCTCAAGAATGATGTAGTATATTTTTTTAGGGAGTGCCTAGATCTTAGACGCCTGAGAACTTCTTATATCTAAGTCGCTAACATCATCCTACTATTTATGCTAATTCTCAGTTGCAACTTATATACTTTGTACTAATTCTCAGTTGCAACCTAGTTCTAACTCATTAAAATCCTAGTTACAACCTAGTTGCAGTCAAAAAGAATTGTTTGCCGTGGTTAGCCCCAACTGGCTGGCATTAATTTATATTAGTGGATCAATTGTACAACAAGGAATTACAAACCGGTTACAAACACGAACACATACACGCACGTATATACAACTCTAACACCCCCTCAATCTAAACCGTCGTGAACAAGGTTGAGATTGGAGCTAAATCGTCAAAGTGTAAGCTGAGTAGTCGGCTTTGTGAACACCTCAGCCAACTGATCATCGGTGGAGATGAACCGAACATCAAGTCTGCCCAAAGCAACTCTCTCACGCACGAAGTGGAAATCAACCTTGATATGCTTCGTGCGGGGCATGCAACACTGGATTGGCAGACAAGTACGTAGCTCCAATGTTGTCGCACCATAAAATAGGAGGTTAGGAGAGAAACAAACCAAGCTCCTTTAATATCGACTGTATCCACATAGCCTTTGCGGTGCCATTGGCTAAAGCCTTATACTTTGTCTCAGTACTGGAGCGAGAAACCGTCGGTTGCTTGTGAGAACTCCAAGACACAAGATTGGGACCAAGAAAAACTGCAAAACTGCCAATGGAACGACGATCATCAGAACATCCATCCCAATCCGCATCAGTGAAAATACTTAAGCCCGTAGATGAGGAGTGCCAAAAATGCAAGGCAGTAGACGCGGAGCCTCAGATATACCTCAGGATGCTTTTGACCGCCTCATAATGAGCGGTAGTAGGCTGCGACAAGTACTGACACACCTTGTTGACAGCAAACGACAAGTCAGAACGGGTGAGGGTGAGATACTGTAGACCCCCAACAAGACTCATGTACTTGAAATCATACTCAGAACTGAGTGGTTTACCTTGATCTCGAGACAACTTATCAGAAGTAGACATAGACGTGGTAACCCGCCAACATTGCTCCATGTTGGCCTGGTGCAAGAGATCAAGAGCATACTTATGCTATGTTAACACCATACACTCAGGAGTGTAAGCAGTCTCAATCCCGAGAAAATACTCTAGACGCCCAAGGTCCTTGATAGGAAAAGAACCCGAAAGAGTGGCAACTAGCTTCTCAATAGCAGATGTAGATGATCCAGCCAACACGATGTCATTAACATACACGAGCATAAATATCACAACTCCCTAATGATCAAAGATGAATAAAGAAGTATCCGCCTTGCTAGCAATAAAACCAAGCTGATGAAATTTGTCACTCAAACGTGCATACCAGGCATGGGGTGACCGTTTGAGGCCATAGAGAGCACACTGTAGCTTGCAAACATACTTGGGACACCTCGAGTCCTCAAAACCAGGAGGTTGCTGCATATACACTTCCTCAGTAAGAAAATGTAGCATCCCAATTGTCTAACAATTGTAATGCTACTTGGTCTAGTAATATAATGGCTACTTCAACTATATAATTGTTGCATCATCATTATATCATGCTCATGTCATCATACCACCTTGCAGTTGAGCATCATATAAAACCCTTTTTGTTTTGGTTCTTATCTCATATGCATTGTAAATTGTATTTGCCTCTTGAGATTGTATTTGGTTCTTGATATATTGTTTAATGCCCAAGTTGAGTTGGGGGCATATCTTTTATTAACTCCACCACCTTTTCTTTCACCACCTTATAATTCCACCATCCAACTAAATATGAGCTTTGCACTTTATTTGAGTTTACCTCTAGCTCATGTGGGTTGGGATGGATCCAATTCTTTTCCACATGCTCTCATCTTAGCATCATGTTGTCTTCACATTATTGATATATGAGAGCCACATGGCCACCTTTGCATGCCTTGTGAGTGGAACCCTTTTCCCTAGCTCCCATATGGATTATTATGGATTATGCCATGTTGGGATATTTTTGGGACTATTGAGCATCTAGTGGCACATACACACTAGCAAGTCCCATTTCTATTCAAACATGGTCATCTCCATCTACTCCACATGGGGCATCCTTTTAATTCTTTTTGCTTGGCTTTTATCCCAATTTTGGGAATGCATAATAATAATGCCATGTGATAATATTGTTTCCACAAGAATCAACATGGCAATAAATATTTTGCATGGGCCATGCAAGTACCACCTTTTGTTTGTCATTTGGATTTTATTTGGAATTTTGAGTGGATCATCTCTACCTCTATCCTTCTTTTGGGCTTGGTCTTAGTTGATCTTGCTTAAAACCATATCACCACCTCTCCCTCTTTTTGGTCTAGCTTGGGTTTGATCTTGTTTTTGCTTGAGCTTGCCAAAAAGGAGAACCATCTCTCTCCCTCATCTAACCATCTAACCCATCATCCCCCATCTCACTTACCCCATCATCACCATACCCTTACCCCATCCTGCTAAACCCTAAACCTACCCCACTCCCTCTTTTCCATCTATGCGAGCCTCTCCCAGCTGGCCCCACTGCCCCTCTCTCCCTGGCCCCACCTAGATGCTACCCCACCCCAAACCCTAGCTACACCCGAGCCAAACCTAACCCTAACCCGACCCTAGCACCTAGACGAGCCACCCCCTCTCTCTTAGCTCTCTCTCTCTGCATGGGGGCCCCTCCACCGAGCCTACCACCTCTCTGGCCGCACCCTACCCCACCTGGACGTCCCCTACCTCGCCCTGCTCCTGCCTCTGCCCGAGCACGTGAGTAGGAGAGGAGGAAAAAGGTGCCCGAGCCACCTTTCCCCTCCACCACGCCATCTACCCACTCCCTCTCTCCGTTCCTATCCTCTCCCACCTCTCTGCCTCGCCTCTGCTTCGCCAGATCCGCCCCAAGCCGGCCCCTCTCCTCCCTTCTTCTCCACCGCCACCAACTACCCCACAGCCGCCCACCGTCGGCCTCTACTCTGTTCCGTTGGTCCCAGGAGCACCAAGGTCTGTGAAAGTGGCCTGAAGATCGAGGAAGGTCCCCTGCATCGTCCGTACTTCGCCGAGGAGGAGGAGCCCCAGAGCTGACCACCACCGACCCGACGCAAACCCTAGTCCTCGGTCCGTCTGCTGCCGCGTCAGGCTCGAGCCGATCCGACCACACCGACACAACCTCGGTGAGCCACGCAACCTCCCGGACATGGTCCCCTTCGCCGTGAAGCCCTAGAACCGCCGGCCCTTACGTCGAACGCCCTCCGCGCGCCGCCGCTCGTTTCTGTGTGCTCGCTTCCGCCCGCATAGCAGCCCTATCTAGTCCTCGCCCACCTCCCGGCAAGAACCCCACCTATCAGACTGGCTGCCGCCTCACAAGACGCCAGGTCCGAGATCGATTCTCGCGGCGCTGCGTGGACGCCAGACCGATCTGTCCTCGCGACGCGGAGAAGATCCACAGTATGGTGCCCTTTTGCTGATAACCCCCTGCAGCTTCTTTCGGCTAAACCCGCGCTCCTTTTGGCCCACCAGTCAGCCACCGTGGCCATCTCCCAGAAAACCCCCTGGCTTTTTGTAACCCTTAACCCGCGCTCCAGTCTAGCCCCACCTGTCAGTTCCTGGCCCGCTCGTCTCTGTCGCGTGGTCCCCTGTGGCCCTGACCCCACCTGTCATTCGCTGGGGCTGGATTAGCTCGCGGTGAGGAAAACCTTCCCTGTGCGCGTTTGGTCCAGTCAGCCAGAGGCCCCACCTGACAGTGTCTGTGGCTAGATAAACCTGAGTAGAAAAAGTATTTTCTGCATATCTGTTTAAATTCAAATCTTTTTCAAATTATTTCAAATTCAAATTTAATTCTGTTTTTAAATAACTTTTAAAATACAAATCCAAATAATGCAAATAATATATGTTTTGAAATCAGAAAAATGTGAGGAATTCAAATATGCCATTCAAAATATATTTTGAACACTTTATTTTCCAAGTTGATTTAAATTACAATAAAATGCCCTTTGACCTTAATTAATTAATAACTTTTGATTTATAACTCCAAATTTAACAAATGATATGTCTAAAATGATTAGCTCGACGAGACCTTTCTGTTTATGCATTCCATCATCTGTTTTACAGCATGCATCATATAAATATATTGTGTACAGCAACTAATATGGGGTTAAAATATGACCAAAACTCAATAAAATGATGTGTTCTTGTATTCCACACCTCACCCATGCCATGCTATTTTATTGCCATGCAAATTGTGCATCATTCATCATGGCATGATTGTTTGCTTGTCGCATTTTATTCATATGCTTGTGCACTTTATTTATGTTGGCCCTTGTTTGTTTGATTCTTCTTCGAATAGACGCTGAGCAGGGGATATATCAAGAGAACCAGGAGCACTACCCAGATCCATCCCTTGCTTCAACTGAGCTGCCAGGCAAGCACTACCACATGCTTGCATACATATAGTACCTATTGCCTCTATCTTATTCTTGCATCATTGAGTCGCGATTGCATTAAATTGAATCCCAAGTATTGCATAGCCTTTACTTTTAAACCCCACCGAAGCTTGTTCCTCCATCCCATGAGCCATTACTACAGGAGTTGTTTGAGCCATGCGAGTCGTAGAACAGCATGTGTAGGGTATGTGAGTGTCTGGTGGATAACGAGGTACCTAAACAACTTAACCTGAGTAGTAATGGGATAACTAATGAAAGTGGCACCGGTGAGCCATATTTGCTATTTGGTTTTTCAGGCTCACTTGTGTCCCGTAGGACCCCGAGTGCTTGATTCCTGTTCCTTGAATATTCGCGCTATCCACATCCGAGAGGCTTATGAACCCCCCTGAGCCAGAGCTTGATTCATTCTTATTTCTTGGGGCCACAAACTAGTTTGAGGTTTTATTTACTATCATGTACTTATGCCATGCTTTACTGCTTTATTTAAATTGTGCGAGGTACTGCACACTGTACTGTTTAGGAAAGCGGAGTGTTTTCGCGGTGTCGACAAGCCCAGTCACATTTTCGGGTTCCTAGTCGTTCACAGCCACTGGCGCAAACCTTGAGGCCGTCTCGGAGTCAGCTAACTTCGTTGCGGGTAGCTCAATGGGGTGGCCCCCTGAAATATTTCTGAATCCTGTGATCGCTTTGTCGTGAATGCCTCGTTGGGTTTTGATTTGGTTTTTCCGAGGTTGATCGAGTGTGTGTTGCTATTTGTGCACCCCTGCAGGGTAAAACTTTCTGAAAGCCATGTCCGCGGTTATGGACGACTTGGAGCACAGTTTCTCGATCATAGACAAGCATAACTAAAGTACCGCTTTTAATTTGACTAGACTAGGTACCTGACTAGTAAATAGTGCAACACTCACGGAATGGATAATAAAACTGCCAACGGATGGGGGGTTGTTCGTCCGCTTCCTCGTCGATGGCGAGGAGGAGGATGGATCTGTTAATATTACCGTTATAATCTGTTATTAATCCACGGACATCCGTCTATCTCTGGTTAGGCGGATGGCTAGCGAGTATCTATAGAATTGCTAGGGTTTATCTTTTTCTGCAATTGAGTCACCCCATGTTGTGTCACCTTTAGAGGCATAAAGAATTGCTGAGTACCCTAGGGTCTCACACGATAAATTATTGGTTCAGATGAACGGTACCTCGCAAGATGGATCTTGGGTGGAAGAGACGATGTGGGCAACGATCATTCGGTGTAGAGATTCGGGAACGAGGATCCGTGAGATGTGGGCGGGATGTATTTATGGGGCATCTTATGCCGATTTGCTTCTTATCCGCACTCGGATTTTGTCTTCGCTTCCGATACTCGATGTTTGATGTATGAGGAGATATCCTAAACTATTATATCTATCTAGGATATTTGGATCTTTTGGTATGGCGTTGCAATATTCCTTTCTTTTTTTAGATGGAATGGCTCTGATGTACTGTTGTATGGTGGCTTGCATACATACTCATTTGTGTATGTAGTTGATCCCTTCGCCTGCCGATTACGCCGCCCGTTCTTATCCCGATGTTTGGAAATGGTTGGGACGGCCAAAAGGTCTACCTGTGAGTGGCATGTGGGCCCCACCGTACTATTTCAACCATTTCCGTTCATCCAGGCTTGTAACTAGGAGCGTAATTCACCGAGGTAGTTACAATTGGTATCGAGCCATCCCGCCTTCGTGGTCTCAGCCAAATGGTCGTTGTCATCTAGCAAATATTTTTGGTAGCTATGTATACTAGGGAAAAACAAAACGCGAGAGTAGGACTGCTTCCACTTTTCTTCTTACCCACCCACCACCCTTTTCTGGTAAGGAAGTGTAACGTTTTCAATCCTCTTCTTAAAAATTCAAATTAGGATTCACGTGTTCTGGGTTTCCGTAGTACCATAGAAAGTGTGTGTGTAATTCCTTGTCTATCTGTTGCATCCAGTTTGTTATCACAATCTGCCTTTGGTTATCAACTGTTGGTACATTCCATCTTGTGTGCTTTTGAAAACCGGCGCGATCTATCTGACTCCTTGTTAACTGGTGCCATCTTCTTAAGGGTGTCCTTCCTTCTAGCAACTCCACATTCTGTGTAAGCATCTGTTGCTAATCCCTTCTTGATAAGTGATTTTGCGCATCTATTGGTATTTTAATGCCGAAAAATGCGGAATTTTTTTTCTTTGATACATCTGTGCTTCCACACTCTTTTCAGTCGTGTGTGAATCATTATCTATCTTCCTTTTATCAGCATGTCCATGCTAACTCATTCTTTTGTCACCGGCGCTTAATCCTGGAGTTTCTTTTCATCTCCAATTCTCTTGGGCTAATTACATAACATGTGTCGATCCGATGCTGGTGATTGTAATTTGGCTCTCGGCATAGCTATATTCCACTCATGATAAGTGTCGATTGGAATATGGAAAATGCTATCAACCGTCACCATCTGGAGGATAAGGTTATCTCCTGTGATTTTGAGTACACCGTGATCATATCTATGCATATTCAAGCATCTTTGGCAATCCGGAGTTTCTCAAGGCACTACGGTGGTCTATCATCCGTTCATCATGCTGCACATCTTTTTGAACTCCATACCTGCAATTCTCTTTCAGACGAGGGAATTGCATCTTTTCGCTTCTGATAGCTTTGCTTAAGGTATGAGCTATCATCGGTTTTTATCCAAGATCCCTTATCTTTGTAACCGGTGATCCGATCGACAATGTGAATCAGGTGACATCTCTTTTTCTTCCGAAGAACCAGATAATCTATTCTTCCAGTGCATCTTCTTCAACACGAACCCGTGCTTTTAATATTGATCTTTCTAAGAGCGTTGAGCTCAGGAAGTATTCGAGCATTTGTTCGTTTCTCTCGCCTTCTGAACTTGATATTCTGGGTATATCCTGTTAATCCATGGTGGTATATGTTGATAATATGCTTGCCTTTTCCATATCAATGGAAGGACATGGAAGTTCATCTGTGTCTCTTTCTCTCGAGCTTCGTGAGCACTGCCTGTGTGCAAAGCCTCAAAGTGAGAATTCTGACTTTTTGAAGTCACCTATCTCGGCCACGTCCTTCTGCTAAATAGATTGCTTCAACTCTGGAATCAGCAAGTCCATTGTTAATTCCATCTTCCATCTTCAACCAATCCGGAGTTGTTCCTTGTTGGCAAGTTATCATCGTCGTTCCGCCGTAGTTCTCCTCAAGACCGCTAAATCTCTCCCGATCATTTCAAGAAGAACATGGAGTTCTTTCACCTCAGTCTCGTCAAGTAATCTCTTGAAACCCTCTCGCTCTATCGTCTATGCTCAATCCACCGGAGGCCATGAAGACCTTCCAGATCTTGTTTTCCTTCTGTTCAAGTGGTGCTATCTTTTTCTTTGCCTGTGGAATCTTGCAGTTCTTCTCCGTATCCTTCCTTCATATCTTTCTGGTGGCTTGGTACTTCAGATATGACGACAACATCATCACCCTTATCTATCTTGGATCCGGAGAATCGTTTGCATCTATCCTTGTTTTCTTACGGAGTTCCATGAGCTCTTCTTGTCTATACCTTCAGTCTATTTCGGTAGTTGGGTTGCATGGTTTTCTTATTCATGTGCGGAATAATGCTTTGAGTGCAGGATGGAGTAGCTACCATACCACTACTCTTATCATTCGCTCTTGTACATTGAATTGGTGAATTAATGTGATTTCACTCATTCCACGGAAGTTAGAAGTGGCCTTTATCCCTTGATACTTTTACTTCCGTCCTTGTTTTTCCGGAGTGCTCTCTCGAAGAAAGTAATCAATAATCTCTTGATGGTGATCTCGTCTTATCCTACACGGAGCAAATCTACAATTATCTGGTGGAAACAAACACAAACTCTTTTCTATCCTCGCCTTTCTACCGGTGCTCTACATCCACAAACAAGATGAAAAGAAAGCTATCTCTCTCTTGGTTTCATCAATTCTTTTTCGGTGGTAAAGCCAATTATGGTTGATGCCATCAGCCGCAAATCTATTGTGTTAGCCTCAAGGCTAAAGAAGCAATAAGTATCTCTACAATCAACTCCAGATCCTCCACATTCTTTGCTTCTCGGGATTCCACCATGATCTGGCTTCACATCCGTCTCTGGAAGTTATATCCGCGCATCTCAATTCCGTGATCCTTTGGTTCTTACCGGCGCAACAAGAATCTAATCCGACGATGTCTAGCTAAATCTTTATGTTGATATCAAGGGACTCTATTGTTTGAAGGCAATATTGTTTCCGTGCCTCTTTTCTCAAATCCGAGAGAGGATACGATGCTATTGTCATAGTGGTTCAAACCTCTCCAATCTAACTCTTTTCCTTCTGGCGAGATAAAGATTCAACCTCTCTCGTATCAGTAAATCTTTAATCTTAACGGTGTGTCTTCTTTATTCCTGATGCATCATCTTGCCTTTCTTTCACAAGTGGTTCTAGTATTTTATCATGTTTCTTCAGGAAACCGGAGCTATGTTCATCCTATCCTTTTTTGTCTCACGACAATCCTTTAACTCTTCTACCGTTATTTCTCAAGCAAAACGCAAGACTCGCAACAAGTCTAGCAAGTTTTGCAAGGTGTAGTGGTCGCACCATTCCGTTCTTCATCATCTTGGGAACGTGAGGGTCACCTTCGTTCGAACACCCGCCTGTCCTTGTGTTGTTTTCTTTTTCCTAGGAATCTCGGGGCGAGATTCTTGTTTAGTGGGGGAGAGTTGTAGCATCCCAATTGTCTAACAATTGTAATGCTACTTGGTCTAGTAATATAATGGATACTTCAACTATATAATTGTTGCATCATCATTATATCATGCTCATGTCATCATGCCACCTTGCAGTTGAGCATCATATAAAACCCTTTTTTGTTTTGGTTCTTATCTCATATGCATTGTAAATTGTATTTGCCTCTTGATATTGTATTTGGTTCTTGATATATTGTTTAATGCCCAAGTTGAGTTGGGGGCATATCTTTTATTAACTCCACCACCTTTTCTTTCACCACCTTATAATTCCACCATCCAACTAAATATGAGCTTTGCACTTTATTTGAGTTTACCTCTAGCTCATGTGGGTTGGGATGGATCCAATTCTTTTCCACATGCTCTCATCTTAGCATCATGTTGTCTTCACATTATTGATATATGAGAGCCACATGGCCACCTTTGCATGCCTTGTGAGTGGAACCCTTTTCCCTAGCTCCCATATGGATTATTATGGATTATGCCATGTTGGGATATTTTTGGGACTATTGAGCATCTAGTGGCACATACACACTAGCAAGTCCCATTTCTATTCAAACATGGTCATCTCCATCTACTCCACATGGGGCATCCTTTTAATTCTTTTTGCTTGGCTTTTATCCCAATTTTGGGAATGCATAATAATAATGCCATGTGATAATATTGTTTCCACAAGAATCAACATGGCAATAAATATTTTGCATGGGCCATGCAAGTACCACCTTTTGTTTGTCATTTGGATTTTATTTGGAATTTTGAGTGGATCATCTCTACCTCTATCCTTCTTTTGGGCTTGGTCTTAGTTGATCTTGCTTAAAACCATATCACCACCTCTCCCTCTTTTTGGTCTAGCTTGGGTTTGATCTTGTTTTTGCTTGAGCTTGCCAAAAAGGAGAACCATCTCTCTCCCTCATCTAACCATCTAACCCATCATCCCCCATCTCACTTACCCCATCATCACCATACCCCTTACCCCATCCTAGCTAAACCCTAAACCTACCCCACTCCCTCTTTTCCATCTATGCCGAGCCTCTCCCAGCTGGCCCCACCTGGCCCCCTCTCTCCCTGGCCCCACCTAGCTGCTACCCCACCCCAAACCCTAGCTACACCCGAGCCAAACCTAACCCTAACCCGACCCTAGCACCTAGCCGAGCCACCCCCTCTCTCTCAGCTCTCTCTCTGCATGGGGCCCCTCCACCGAGCCTACCACCTCTCTGGCCGCACCCTACCCCACCTGGACGTCCCCTACCTCGCCCTGCTCCTGCCCCTGCCCGAGCACGTGAGTAGGAGAGGAGGAAAAAGGTGCCCGAGCCACCTTTCCCCTCCACCACGCCATCTACCCACTCCCTCTCTCCGTTCCTATCCTCTCCCACCTCTCTGCCTCGCCTCTGCTTCGCCAGATCCGCCCCAAGCCGGCCCCTCTCCTCCCTTCTTCTCCACCGCCACCAGCTACCCCATAGCCGCCCACCGTCGGCCTCTACTCCGTTCCGTTGGTCCAGTCGAGCCGCGCGTCCGTGAAGTGGCCTGGAAGATCGAGGAAGGTCCCTCATCGTCCCACTCGCCGTCGAGGAGGAGGAGCCCCAGGAGCGCTGGACCACCACCGACCCGACGCGAAACCCTAGTCCTCGGTCCGTCTGCGTCGTCGCCGCTCCCCTGCGCGTCGAGCCGATCCGACCACACCGACACAACCTCGGTGAGCCACGCAACCTCCCGGACATGGTCCCCTTCGCCGTGAAGCCCTAGAACCGCCGGCCCTTACGTCGAACGCCCTCCGCGCGCCGCCGCTTCAGGTGCTCGCTCACCCAGATAGCGCCTATCTAGTCCTCGCCCACCTCCCTGACAGAACCCCACTCATCAGATCGGTTGCCGCCCACAAGACGCCAGGTCCGGTCCGAGGATCGATTCCCCGCGCCGTGCCTGCGTCGGACACGCACCGATCTGTCCTCGCGACGCGGAGAAGATCCATAGTACGGTGCCCTTTTGCTGATAACCCCCTGCAGCTTCTTTCGGCTAAACCCGCGCTCCTTTTGGCCCACCAGTCAGCCACCATGGCCATCTCCCAGAAAACCCCCTGGCTTTTTGTAACCCTTAACCCGTGCTCCAGTCTAGTCCCACCTGCCGCCTGGCCCGCTGCTCTCTGCGTGGTCCCTCAGCCTCGACCCCACTGTCATTCATTTGGTGGATTAGCTCGCGGTGAGGAAAACCTTCCCTGTGCGCGTTTGGTCCAGTCAGCCTGAGGCCCCACCTGACAGTGTCTGTGGCTAGATAAACCTGAGTAGAAAAAGTATTTTCTGCATATCTGTTTAAATTCAAATCTTTTTCAAATTATTTCAAATTCAAATTTAATTCTGTTTTTAAATAACTTTTAAAATACAAATCCAAATAATGCAAATAATATATGTTTTGAAATCAGAAAAATGTGAGGAATTCAAATATGCTATTCAAAATATATTTTGAACACTTTATTTTCCAAGTTGATTTAAATTACAATAAAATGCCCTTTTACCTTAATTAATTAATAACTTTTGATTTATAACTCCAAATTTAACAAATGATATGTCTAAAATGATTAGCTCGACGAGACCTTTCTGTTTATGCATTCCATCATCTGTTTTACAACATGCATCATATAAATATATTGTGTACAGCAACTAATATGGGGTTAAAATATGACCAAAACTCAATAAAATGATGTGTTCTTGTATTCCACACCTCACCCATGCCATGCTATTTTATTGCCATGCAAATTGTGCATCATTCATCATGGCATGATTGTTTGCTTGTCGCATTTTATTCATATGCTTGTGCACTTTATTTATGTTGGTCCTTGTTTGTTTGGTTCTTCTTCGAATAGACGCTGAGCAGGGGATATATCAAGAGTTGCCTCTATCTTATTCTTGCCTATTGCCTCTATCTTATTCTTGCATCATTGAGTCGCGATTGCATTAAATTGAATCCCAAGTATTGCATAGCCTTTACTTTTAAACCCCACCGCAGCTTGTTCCTCCATCCCATGAGCCATTACTACAGGAGTTGTTTGAGCCATGCGAGTCGTAGAACAGCATGTGTAGGGTATGTGAGTGTCTGGTGGATAACGAGGTACCTAAACAACTTAACCTGAGTAGTAATGGGATAACTAATGAAAGTGGCACCGGTGAGCCATATTTGCTATTTGGTTTTTCAGGCTCACTTGTGTCCCGTAGGACCCCGGGTGCTTGATTCCTGTTCCTTGAATATTCGCGCTATCCACATCCGGGAGGCTTATGAACCTCCCTGAGCCAGAGCTTGATTCATTCTTATTTCTTGGGGCCACAAACTAGTTTGAGGTTTTATTTACTATCCTGTACTTATGCCATGCTTTACTGCTTTATTTAAATTGTGCGAGGTACTGCACACTGTACTGTTTAGGAAAGCGGAGTGTTTTCGCGGTGTCGACAAGCCCAGTCACATTTTCGGGTTCCCAGTCGTTCACAGCCACTGGCGCAAACCTTGAGGCCGTCTCGGAGTCAGCTAACTTCGTTGCGGGTAGCTCAATGGGGTGGCCCCCTGAAATATTTCTGAATCCTGTGATCGCTTTGTCGTGAATGCCTCGTTGGGTTTTGATTTGGTTTTTCCGAGGTTGATCGGGTGTGTGTTGCTATTTGTGCACCCCTGCAGGGTAAAACTTTCTGAAAGCCATGTCCGCGGTTATGGACGACTTGGAGCATAGTTTCTCGATCATAGACAAGCATAACTAAAGTACCGCTTTTAATTTGACTAGACTAGGTACCTGACTAGTAAATAGTGCAACACTCACGGATTGGATAATAAAACTGCCAACGGATGGGGGGTTGTTCGTCCGCTTCCTCGTCGGTAAGCGAGGAGGAGGATGGATCTGTTAATATTACCGTTATAACTGTTGTTATTAATTCACGGACATCCGTCTGTCTCTGGTTAGGCGGATGGCTAGCGAGTATCTATAGAATTGCTAGGGTTTATCTTTTGCTGCAATTGCGTCACCCCAGGTTGTGTCACCTTTAGAGGCATAAAGACTTGCTGAGTACCCCTAGGGTCTCACACGATAAATTATTGGTTCAGATGAACAGGTACCCTCGCAAGATGGATACTGGGTGGAAGAGACGGACAATGTGGGCAACGATCATTCGGTGTAGAGATTCCGGGAACGGGGATCCGTGAGATCTGTGGGCGGGATGTGCTTATTTATGGGGCATCTTATGCCGATTTGCTTCTTATCCGTACTCGGATTTTGTCTTCCGCTCACCGATACCGATGTTTGATGTATGAGGAGATATCCTAAACTATTATATCTATCTAGGATATTTGGATCTTGCCGTATGGCGTTGCAATATTTCCTTTCTTTTTAGATGGAATGGCTCTGATGTACTGTTGTATGGTGGCTTGCATACATACTCATTTGTGTATGTAGTTGATCCCTTCGCCTGCCGATTACGCCGCCCGTTCTTGTCCCGATATTTGGAAATGGTTGGGACGGCCGAAAGGTCTACCTGTGAGTGGCATGTGGGCCCCACCGTACTATTTCAACCATTTCCGTTCATCCAGGCTTGTAACTAGGAGCGTAATTCACCGAGGTAGTTACAATATGCTACAGAAAACTATGAAGGAAGGCATTACTCACATCAATCTGGCGAAAACACCATCCATGAGAGACAACAAGAGAGAGTATCAGGCAAACTGTAACTGGTTTAACCACATGACTGAAATTATCATGATAATCAATACCGTACTGCTGTGTGAAGCCTCGAGCCAAAAGCCTTGCCTTGTATTTGTCAACTGAACCATCAGGATGGAACTTCGTTTTGAAGATCCACTTGCTGCCAACAATATTCGTGCCAGGTGGACGGGGAACCAAGGTCCATGTCTTGTTTGCCTGAAGAGCCTTGAACTCAGCGTCCATAGCAGCGCGCCATGCCGACTCGGAGATAGCGATGCGATGAGACGCAGGCTCTACCATAAAAGCATGACGACGGTAGGGATCATACCGAACCGTGCTATCCTGATACACCTTGGGACGGGAGATAGTGTTGCACTGCCGCGTGATGATGACACGAGGCGGTATAGCATCAACATTAGGAGGCGCGGGCGGTGACGCGGGCGATGGTGAGGTCGACGTTGAAGGCCCGTTGCGGGCCGAGGAGGCCGACCTATCGCGATTCGGAGAGGCAGGCGGCGTTGATGCTAGCGACCGTGTAGGCGACAGGGAGCGCGCACGCTGATCCCGGGTCAGGGCCGAGTCAGCGCGGGAGGAGGACGGAGCCAAGTTGGCGTGAGGGAAGGCCAAGGGGTATGCATGCGAGGCGGGCCCTGGCGTGTCGGCTGAGGCATGTAGAGGCGGTGGCGCTGCGGGCGCCTGGTCGTCGATCGGCGGAGGGTACTCCGCTGGCACCTGCACATGAGAACTAACAATAAAACTAGGTGCATTAGCTAGTAATAGAGTAATATCATAACTACGCGTGTCGGTACCCTGAGTAACTGGTTCATCCGATGGAAACGACACCGGAAGAAGTTTGGAGATATCAACAGTAACACCGGGAGTAGGAAAGGGAAACACCGTCTCATCGAAAACAACGTCATGAGAGATGTAAAACGACCAGTGGAGCGATCAAGACACTTGTAGCCTTTATGCATGGGACTATACCCAAGAAACACACACATCCGAGAGCGGAACTCAAGCTTACGTGAATTATACTTACATAAACTAGGCCAACACGCACAACCAAACATGCGAAGAAAAAAGTACTCGAGAGTCATATTGAGGAGTCGGAACACATGTATGGCGTGGTTGATGACGGGCGTGGACATCCTGTTAATAAGATAGCAAGCTGTAAGAAACGTCTCATCCCCAAACCGAAGGGGCACCGAGGAGTGCGCTAGGAGGGCTAGACCCGTCTCGACGAGATTACGGTGCTTGCATTCCGCTATACCATTTTGTTGAGACGTATATGGACAAGACACACGATTAGGGATGCCGGTACATTGAAAATAAGTATGGAGGTGATGATACTCATCGTACCTGTCCGACTGAACAGAACGAATCTTAGCATTTAAGTGACGCTTAACATTGTTTTCAAAGGTGTAAAAGATACTCTCGACGTTAGACTTATTTTTTATCAAATAAATCTAGCAATAGCGACTATAGAATAAATCTGACATAATACTTAAAACCCCCAGAAGAGGACAAAGCAGGACCCCAAACATCGGAGTGAATAAGCTCAAGTGGTGATGTAGAAATACGAGTAGAGTAATTGTATAGTAATTGGTGACTCTTAGCATGCTGACAAGCATCACACATGGAAGACTCGATGTTTGAAGAACATGGCAAATAATTTGAACTAACAATAGTATGAACTATCTTATTTGACGGATGATCAAGACGCCTATGCCACTGCTCGGAAGTTAGCCGAACGCCAGAAGACGCGATGCCCAGAAGATACAACGTGGTTGAACGGGAGAGGCTAAAGACCGCCACGACTCCTACCGCGAAGAATAACCTTTGTCGTGACCTTGTCCTTGACACAGAAAAATAATTTATGAAATTCAACAAAGATTTTATTGTCGGAAACAAGGAGATAGACAGAGAGCAAACTATTGCTAAGTTCAGGGACACGCAGAATATTTTTAAACTCAATGGGAGAGGATGAACCAGGTAAACGAGAGTGACCAACATGTGTAATAGACAAACATGCACCGTTGGCGACTTGCGCTTGATCCATGCCATTGTAGCGCTCCTGGATGTTCATCATGCCCATGTTGTTGGTGAGGTGGTCGGTGGCGCCGGTGTCGAAGAGCCACGGCTGGCTAGGGCCTGGCTAGTAGGCGGCGGAATTGCGAGCACGGAAGTCCTCGTACTAGAACGCTCGGTTGAAGCGATTTTTGCACTGGAGGGCCTCATGCACCCAATACTTGCAGACTTGACAGCGGAGGCGATTGCGCTGGCGGTTGTTGCGCCCGCCACGCCGTTGCCCTGGCCGCCTCCGACATTGCCACCACCACCGCCGCCTTGGTTGGAGCGGTTGCCACGGGGGCCTGCTGCTGCTGGCCGCCGTTGTACTGGCCTCCGCCTTGCGGGCCAGTAGGGCGAACCCCGGAGCGGCTGCCATTATTGTTGGTGTCGTCGAAGGGGCGGCCCCCCTCCACGGACATCGCCTTGCTGCGCCACGGCGTTGGCGAAGGTGGAGAACTCGGGGGCGAGGGTGTTTTGCTCCTTGAGGGACTCGCATGAGAGGAGCATGGAGTAGAAGTCCGACAGGCTGAGGTTGTCGGTGCCTACGGCGGCCAGCACCGTGAGGGAGTGCTGGAGGGACTCGAATTGAGGCCCGAGACCAACTACGATGTAGTTGATAAACTCGTCATCGGAGATAGGCGATCCCACCTGGGCCATGGCATCTACGAAATCCTTCATCTTGTGAAAGTAGGCGGCGACTGTGAGGTCGTTCTTCCTCAACGTCGTGAGATGACGCCTCATCTGGCGCACGCGCGCCTTGTTCTGCGCCGTGAACATGGACAGGAGGCACGTCCACACGAACGACGCGGTGGTGTGGCCAACGAGGTGGCCGAGGATCTCCTCCGTCATGGAGACGACGAGGATGCCGAGGATGCGCTGATCCGTGTAGAACCATAGGGCGTAGTCCGGGTTAGCCTTGGTCACAGCGTTGGCACCTTCTCCTTCGGTGACCGTGGCCGGAGGCGCTTTGCAGGAGCCCTTCAAGGAAGCCGTACCATCCCTGGACGACGATGTTGGGGACGACCTGCATCTTCCAAAGAAGAAAATTAGTGCGATCTAGGCGCACCGTGATGGTGTTGTGGCCGGTGGGGCGGAGATGATGGCGCTGACGGGGATGGATAGGGCGGATGACGGGCCAACGCGCCGACAGTGGAGAGCGTCAACGCGGAGGAGGACATCGCCGAGTGGTCGTGGCGGCAGCAGGCGCGGGGCGCGAGCGGCGGCGGCGGAAGCGCGGGGTGAGGGCGGAAACCCTAGGTCGGGTCGGCTCGCTCTGTAACCAAATCAAAAAGAATTGTTTGCCGTGGTTAGCCCCAACCGACTGGTATTGATTTATATTAGTGAATCAAGTTGTACAACAAAAAATTACAAACCGGTTACAAACACGAACACATACCGGCACGTATATACAACTCTAACAGTTGAAACTCATGTGGAAGTCACATGTTATACGAATCGCGAGATAAATTCAATGGCGAGAGAGACGCCTGAGAACTAGCAAATCTGATTTTTTTTAACGTAAAGGATGCAAAACACACCCAAATTTCATTTTAACTCAGAAGCATTATACATAGTGAATTAATAGCAGAAATGTCGAATCCAGTTGATTGCGGCAAGCACTAGGCATGAGAGGTTGCTATGAGCTGTGTTCGTGCAAGAACAACCTAGACTCAAATCCTGTCGATCTTTTTGCCTGATACACACAGTTATGTGCTACTCCATTAAGCTTCCTACATACTACAGATGATAAGTTTGCCTACAGAGGATGAACAATATTCTGAAATTGAATTGCTTGTCTCGTAATTTCCCATGGTATAATCTGTCGCTCCTGGCAGCACCGCAGCTTTGAGACAATCAGTGAAGAATGACGTAGTATTATTGTACTATTACCCTCCCGGCGCTACACCAAGAAGACGCGTACTAGATACGCGCAGGTCTGGTCGTTCGAGTCGGGGACGTTTTGTACTACCGTGGAAACGATGGAAGACGCGCCTGCCAAGGAAACGAAGCGGCCGCGTGTCGTGGGATTCACTGGGCAGGGCAGGCACCGCGTGACTCTACGGAATCCGATAGCAAGCTGGTGACGCAACCTGTCAACTTGAATCCTTAGACTAATCGTAGTGGGAGTAACTTAAGTAGTCTGACATGACATGTATTGTTAACTAAGCATTTAGATGACATGACATGTAATTAAATAATAAGAGAGAGGGTTAGGGTAAGTAGCTATGTTACCATAACATCACACATTTCAAGACAAAATGAGACTATATTGTAATAAATAAGCCTTTGCATGACACCACATATATGTTATTTTTCACTATGAAGATAGTAACTTAGACTAGTAACATACCCATGTTACTATCCTAAGTTACTCCCCACTATGACCAGCCTTACCGTGGTCGGGATGTTCTGCGTTGGTTGGAGGCCATCGTTTGCTCCCTCCCGTGTATATACATACATATGCCGCCCATCCGCCCCAAAAGAAAGCTTCCTCCCGCCGATCCACAGCCGTCTCCTCCACCTCTCCATCGCGCACCCCCTCTGCCGGCCGTGTCCAGCGACCAAGCAATCATGGTCGCCGCCGTCTGCAACGTCCTCGACGCCTGCAACGCGACATCAGCGAGCTGCTGCAACACGGAGGAGTACGAGAAGATGGACATCCTCGGCGACGGCAGCTTCGGCGTCGTCCAACAGGCGTGCCACCGCGGCACCGGCAACACCGTCGCCATCAAGTTCCTCCGCTCCGCCGACGCCACCGAGCTCCTAGAAGAGACCAGCTTCCTCGACGCCTGCGGCGGAAACCCTTACGTCGTCGCTTCCCATGGCCTCGTTTGCGATCCGGCCACCACCAACCTCTGCCTCGCCATGGAGTACGTCGGGCCGGACCTCCACGCTTTCCTGTTCAAGAGGCCGCCGCTCCAGGAGGCTGTCGTGCGCGGCCACATGCGGCAGCTCCTCACCGGCGCGAAGAAGATGCACGAGCGTGGCATCGTCCACCGCGACATCAAGCCTCCCAACATCCTCGTCGGGGACGGCGGGAAGATCCTCAAGTTCTGCGACTTCGGGTTCGCCATGTCCCTGGCGACGCACCAGACGCCGTACGGCGATGCCGGCACGTTCCAGTACAGGGCGCCCGAGATGCTCCTGGCGAAGCCAAACTACGACGCGCGGGTGGACACATGGTCGCTCGGCTGCGTCATGGCCGAGATGCTCACCGGCAACACGCTCTTCCCGGGCCTCGGAGACGACGAGGAGACCAGCCTGCTCTGGTGTATATTCCGCCGACTCGGCTTTCCGTATGAGAGTATGTGGCCAGAGTTCCCGTCCCTGCCGCTCGCTCGCATGGTGCCGCGGGCGCAGCAGCACAACAAGCTAAGGGAGATGTTCCATCAAGGGATGCTGTCCGACGACGGGTTTCAACTCTTAAAAGGGCTTCTTGAGTGCAACCCCGACAAGCGGTTGACGGCGTCTGCCGCGCTCCAGCTCCCGTGGTTCACCCTTCACGCCTAAGATCAACACATTACCTGCCGATCGAAGAACGACCAAGATCGCTCTGATGTCTGACGGAGATGCCGCAGAAGAAGAATGTGTTGCGGATCAAGATCATACGTGCGGCTACACCAAATATGGAGGCTGATCAGGATCATCCCACCGGGCAACGGCTACACAGGTGCTCCGCATCAAGTCCATCCCACCGGCAACGCCAAAGAAGAGGGTATTGAGAGTTCCACTGGCGATGTGGAGGAACACGCAAGTGGTGTAATGTCCATGTGTCAAGCCATGTAGTACCGACAATGCAATTCCCCCGTAGGTTGGTCCCCCGGCACCATTACTACCCTCTATTTGTTGGAGATTCGTGCTAGTTTTTTTATAGAACAACCCTCCCACCTCACTTCTTGATTCTGTTACAGTTTTACTTCTCATGCCCTAGTGTTTTCAAGTTTTACACATATTTCGTTGTTGTTTGTCTCCCCACTTGTTATATAGAGAAAATATTCTTTTTTAATTTACCACTCTCCATGTACAGAACTACAAGTACAGGATGGGCCGTGAAACTGTAAAAATACGTTGACAACGGTAGGATTCTTCACAGATTTTTAGTTACAATATATTTTTAATTTATTAATTATCCGTTTTTAGTTACAATATAGTTTCATAAAAAGAAATTCACAGATATTTATTCAAAATTTATCAGTTAACATGTATGAATCTTTACAAAAAAATTCACAGATTTTTTTCAAATAGGAACATTTATATAAGATACACGGAAAACACCGAAACTCAAATGAATCATCACTACATCTTTTTCACACAAGATTTTCATATAATTTTTTCAACACAAGATTCACAACAGATTCACACAAGATTCTTGTGGGAGGACACAAATTTCTGCAAACCAAATATGCCAGGAAATATGATGTTACCCGCGCCAGCCCGGCCATATATTTTCTGCAAAGAATCATATATGATTCATATAATTTTTCTAAAGATTATCAATGTTGCATGTATGTTTCGATAAAAAATTCGACACCCGATATCTTCAAAGATCAAAGAAAAAATTAGTAGATAATTCATTCATCATGGAAAATACGATTTTCTCCCTGTCGCATTCTGTAACTGTTAAATTCACGTATGATTCAAACCCGCTCAAGAAACAACACGGTTTCATAGAGGATTAGTACTAAAGAACATGTTTCTAAATAAAAAGAGGTTTGGAAAATGACGTTTGGAAAATAAAAAGATTAGTCCATGATTCAAAGATGTTTCATACACAATCTGATCTAGAAAATAAGAAACTACATATTTCATAGATCTGCACCGAAAGTTGAACAATTATTTTATAAAAGATTGGTCTATGATTCAAACAAATAACAGGAGATCTCATAGGTTCTATATACCTGAAGATTCAAACAAGTTCCATACACTTGAAAGATTCATAGAAGTTCTATAAATTCATGTAAGAATCATTAACGATTCTTCCAACATAGGAGAAAAATTCATATACATGATAAATTCATGTAAGATTCATTAACAATTTAGTAAGATACTAGACAAATAGGAAAAAATCCATATACATAACAAATCATTGTTCGACTTGTAATCAACACGAGATACAAGATCGATAGAAGATACATACCGAATTCGTAGTATAATCATAGAAAAAATCTACCCAAATCAGACTTCACAAAAAATCAACCTAAAGAAAATACAAGTAGAAGTATGAACACCAACATGGACGGGAATTTTTTGGAGAAGACAGAAAATTATATGAACATTAACATGCTTTTTTCGGATCCAATATGCATGGACATATTTTTCATCCAAAAACCAACATCGAATCTTTACAAAGAAATAAGAATTCCTCCAAGAATATTTGGAGAGAAAGAGGAGGATCTGAACTAGACAAGGAGGATCCACATGACGAGGCCTGTCGAGGCTGTGTTTTCCACTTCCGACGGCCAGAGGAGGTTCTGGCCAGAGATGGAAGAAAGAGGAGGCGCGTCGGGACCTAGGGAGGAGGCACCACGTCGGGATCTGGGGAGGAGGCACCACGTCGGAATCTGCAGCCTTCATGGCTGTGTGGTCGAGACCTCCATGGTTGTTCTCTCCAGACCCGTATGTACGCGGGGGGTTTTGGTGGTTATCCTCTCCCAGACCGGATCGTCATATAAAAATAAACAAGGGCCAAAATGTAAAAATATTGCAGACAAAGACTAGTTGACTTCCGTACGAATCTTTCACACAGGGACGACACAGATGGTGCCGGGAACCAAACTTACACTGGGGAAATCCACTATCCATGTAGTACATACTAGTAGATGCTAGAAGATGTCCTCCTTCGAGATGTAAATAATGATGTAACTCGCTGCAGCACAACTGCACACTAGTTATGTGTCTGCAGATTGTGTGAAAACGATGTACTACTGTACTACTCTCAATTTGAAAATTGTCTTCATACATGTCCCAAGTAAATGCTGAAGATGTCCACCGATTTTGACACGTTGTAAATTGTCCCAAATTGCTGTCGCCGGTCTTACTCTTACATCCATTTCGTGCACTCGATCCACAAGTACCATACACAAAACGAGGCAATAGTGCAACTGGAGTTGTCCACTGTTACTTTGTGTAATGCAATTTCCCTGTATGTTTTTTATTCAAGAAAACGCAAAAAGAGGACTTGAAATACTACTACATGATTGCTAGTCTTTTCTTTTCGTTTTGACAAGACATGATTTTCAAAGTCAACCGTAACAACAAGGATTGTAAGCCTCATCTTTGAACCATATGGTTTGCTGGTGCCAAGGAAGAGGATGCCGGGCTTCATGGTTGCTCTCGCGGTATTGAAAGCACAACGGGTGTAAGAACTGTCCAAATGCAATTGTGCTTGGATGTTCGATCATTGTAATAAATGCTGGATCGAGTTGTAAAGAAACAATATGACTGTCTTATGCAGAGCAATTGTCCTTTTTTCCTCCTACATTGTGTGTGATTGTATTATTTAATTGGAAGAAAATTAGATCTACTCTGTTCATATGCCTTAAACGTGTCGCGTTCAATTAGGAAATTTAAGTTTACTCTTCCGTTTACATGCTCGTATGTCCCCTACATCACGCTCACGAAAAAAGCGGGAAATTATGTGCACTGTGGCAGTTTACTACTATCTACTCCAATGGAATTTTAGAGGAGAGCACAGGAGGAGGAGTTGGAAAGAGAAGATTTAGTTTTCTGTAGGAGGAGGGCTTGTATAATGATCCCAAGCTCACATGGTGTACTTCCACTTCGTTCGTAGGATCATTCTTGTTTACAGACTTGCATCGTCGATCGAATTATCGATTCATCCTTGTCAATCTGCTTTGATTAGAGGGAGTTATATTACTGATGGTGTCATGTTGTTACATGAGATTTTTAGAGAGACAAAAGTGAAGAAGCAGCAAGGTGTTGTTCTCAAAATTGATTTTGAGAAAGCCTATATAATAAGATTAGCTCGGAGCCTAGGACTTCTTATTTGATTGTTGCATACTGAAAGGTTTAAGTGAGAAAAACATGAGATGGATCAAAAAATGCAGTTACACAAGGGACTCTGAGTGTGAAATTTAACACTTTTTCTTGGGTGTCCCCCTTCTTTTCAAACTTTGACAACAAAAAGTCGATACTGACTCGTTTTGAAGACCGTACGAACTCACCCGAAGTCCATATGGTCTTCTTAGACGTATTTTCACCGTACACGTATACTCGTGTGCCCGCGGGAGGCGAAAATGGGAGGTATATAGCAGCAGCAACAAAATTTCAAAACATAGCATGCAAAGACGTAAATCTCTATAATAGGAGGTGGGATCAGCCGGTGAGAACGTGGAGTATATCCAGCTCGATCGAGTACACCTATACAAAGGTATACATAGCCTGGATATGAGTTTCGATGGGTTAAAAAAATTGGCCCATACAAACTTAAGTTTGTGTGTGTGTGGGGGGGGGGGGGGAGGGGGGACACCGAAGCACACTGCCCCCCTTCTTTTCAAACTTTGACAAAAAAAGTCGATACTGACTCGTTTTTACCCATCTCGATCGAGTACACCTATACGGAGGTATACATAGCCTGGATTTGAGTTTCGATGGGTTAAAAAAAATTGGCCCATACAAACTTAAGTTTGAGGGTTGCGGGCACCGAAGCACACCTCGAAAGTTAATAAAAATATTGTGCCTTATTTTGGCAGCCACAAAGGTGTTAGGCAAGGATATCCTTTTGTCCCCTCTCTATTTAATTTGGCTATTAACAGTCTGTCAAAGATGGTTACTCTTGGTCAACACAATGGTCTGTGTGCTAGATTAGTTGATCATTTGATTCCTCGAGGTATTGCTATAATCTAGTATGTTAATGATACCATCATGTTCATCAAAGAGGATATGGAAGGAGCAATAAACCTCAAGATGTTATTGTATATCTTTGAAATGATGTCTGGCCTAAGAATCAATTTTGAAAAGTGAAGTAAAAATTATTTTAGAAGATGACGAAAAGCTGCTTGATTATGCTAGTATGTTCAATTGTCAATATGGCAAGTGGCCTATCAATTACTTGGGGACACATGTCGGCTCCAAGAGGATTACAGTGGCTGAGATGATTTTTCTTGGAGAAAAGGTAAAAAAGAATATGGGTGGAAGGATAGGTGGGGCCATGTCCATTGGTGGCAAATGTAATTTCCTGGGCCCTACGCTCTAAAACACAAGCTGGTATAATCCAAAAATGGATAAGGTGTCCTACCGAGGAGGCCCAAAGAACACCCACATGTAGGTTCCATCTGAGCGGAACATGGCACGGTACCGGCCAACCACTCTACCCACTTCTCGTGGTTATAGCTTCAAGTGCGAGAGACGTAACCGGCTGAACTGCGAGTCAAGCATACACAAATGAGTATGTATGCCAACGGCATACAAGAGTACATCAGAGCCAAACCATCTAAAAAATAGAAATACTCAACGTCATATGACAAGATCCAAAATACTAGATAGTTTTAATAGTTTAGGATACATCCTAGTACATCACACATCAGAGTATCACGCGGAAGCGGAAAAACAAGATCCGAATACGGATAAGAAGCAAATTGGCGTAAGACGCTCTAAAAATAAGCACATCCTGCTCACAGATCTCACGGATCTCCATCCCTGAAATCTCTATACCAGACCGTCGTTGCCACCATCATCAGTCTCCTCGACCCAATAGCCTTCCTATGGATATACATGTCTATCTGACTCAATATTTTATCATATGGGACCCTAAGGGACTCAGCGAGTCTTTATGCATCTAAAGGGAACAACCTGAGGGTGAAGCAATTGTAGCGAAAATAAAGTCTAGCAGTTCTATAGAGACTTGCTACAACATCCGCCTAACCAATGATAGACGGACGCTCCTTAATTAATCAACAGCTAATTAACCAATAGATATATATCAACATACGTAAACATTGCTCGCCCACCTCCCTGTTCCCGAACGAGAAGGCAGAAGAACATTCCATCCGTTGGCAGTTTTATTACTCATCCCATGAATATTGCACTATTACTAGTCATGTTTTAGTCAATTTAAAAGCGGTACTTTATATGCTTGTCTATGATCAAGAAACCATGCTCCAAATCTTCCATAACCGCGTATACGACTTTTAGAAAGATTTACCCTGCAGGGGTGCACAAATATCAACATACGCATGATCAACCCCGGAAAAACCAAATGAAAACCCAACGAGACATCACGACAAAGCATTCACAAGATTTATAGTTGATTTCAGGGGGCCACCCCACTAAGAAACCCGCAACAAAGTTGGCCGGCTTCGAGACAAACCCAGAGGTTTGTGTCAATGGTTGTAAACGACTGGGAACCCGAAAGTGTGACTAGGCTTCTCGATACCGCG
The DNA here is from genome assembly GCA_023614405.1 of Avena insularis. NCBI lineage: Eukaryota > Viridiplantae > Streptophyta > Magnoliopsida > Poales > Poaceae > Avena > Avena insularis. The sequence goes on along the minus strand of CM042689.1, from coordinate 241,255,504 downwards.
AAAACATTCCACTTTCCAAAATAGTACCGTAGTAAATGCTCCTTGAGCAACAGTAGTAAATGAGCATTAAAGCATTACATAATTACATGATAGTAATAACACCCTAAACTACTTGTGGCCCTAAAAAATTAAATATGACTCAAGCTAGGATTAAGGGGATTCATAGTCTCACATGTAGATAGTGCGATAGTCAAGAAACAAGAATTAATTACTCAGGGTCCTACGGGACACAATTGAGTTTAAAGAACCAAATAGCAGATAATACCTACCGGTGTCTCTTTTATTAGTTATTCATTACTATACAATTCAGTTGTTTAGTTATCTCATTAATCAAAGACACTCACAAACCCTACACATGTAATTCTACGACTCGCGTGGCTCAATAAAATCCTGTAGTAATGGCTCATAGGATAGAGGGAACAAGCTTCGGTGGGGTTCAAAAGTAAAAGCTATGCAATATTTGGGATTCATATGATGCAAGAATAAGATAGATGCAATAGGTGATATATGTAGTGCAAGCATGGGGAAATGCTTGCCTGAAAGTTCAGTTCTAGAATAGGAAGGATCTGGGTAATACTCCTGAGGCTCCTGATAGTTCCCTTGCTCGACGTCTATCCGGATAAAAACTAAACACACAAGGAGCCAAAATAAATATATTGCAGAAACATATAAATCATATGCAATAAGAAAAAATTATTCCATGATGGAACGATGCAAAATTTACATAGCATATCATAGCATGGCATGGATGAGGTGTGGGGTACAAGAATAAATCATTTTATTAAGTTTTTAGTCATGTTTTGCTCCCATAAACATTGCTTCATACTTAATATTTACATGATGCATGCTTCAATTCATATCATGGAATGCATATTTAGAACAGGCTCGTTGAGCTACCCGATTTAGATATATCATTTGTCGAATTCGAAGTGACGAATTTAAAGTTGTGCAATTATTAAGAAATAGACATTTATTAACATTTAATAATTCGAAATTTTTAAATTGCTTAAAAGATTTTATAAATAGCATAAATAGATTTCTCACATTTTTCTAGTACAAAATCATATATTATTTGTGGCAATTGGATTTAGTAAATAAAAGATATGATATATTGCATAGTTATTCATTTATTTGAAAGAGAAAAAACAAAATACTTTTTATACACAGCAGCACGTAGCCTTAGACATGTGCTGGTGGGGCTAGCTGCTGACTGTATGTGCTGCGCCACCCAGACATGCCAGGGAGGCCAACAGGTGGGGCGTGGTTGTCAGATACGGATTAAAAAGAGAAAAGGAAAAAAAAAGATGTTGGCCTGGATTTGAGCTTAAGACCTCATAATTCGCATCCCAATAGGTGTGTTTGATGATCATTTGGGATGATGCTCCTTTACAAAATATAAATGGGCCAAAATTCTTTTAACAGCTAACCATCTCGTACAGGGTTAGTAAAAACTGAAGACTGCACGTTGTTGAACCAAAGATCGTCGTCAGATAAGTGCGAGTTAGAGCGATCTTGCGAGGAAGAAAACGAGAGATGTAGATCTTCGTTTGAAACATGGTTTAGTGTGTTGGAAAGAGTACACAACCAACTAAAAAGGTATGTGCTTAGCTGTGCCAAATAAGAACTGTAGAAGACAACAAAAAATGGGAACAGAGGAGGATTTCAGTACGCGCGTGTCAGTTACATTGATCGGACTTTGAGATATTATTGCGACCGATTTTCTCGACCATTTTGAGTGTGGTTAGGCTCAATCGAAAAAGGGGTTATCAATCTATAGCTGGGCGTAAACATTAGGACTGGTGGTGGACTATGACATCGGCTAGATGTCGAAGAACAGAGGCCGAAACGGACCCGTGAGTTAAGTCTTTCTGACCGTGCATTTTTGCAGATTTTTGTGGTCGATGGAGATCTCATCGGGGCATCTTTCAGAGTTCCGTTTTCTCTGGTGTGTAGAGGGATCATCGAGCAAAAAAATTCGTCAAGGAAGGTTTGCTGGAGAGGGACTGAAACACCCGGGAAAAATTGGTGAATAGAGGTATTGGAAGGGCCAGCGAAACTGATGAAGCAAACGACAGTGGCGAACTGAATCTAACGGCGAGGCAGCGCTACGGCGGCGAGTTGCTGATCTTCGGCATAAGATTCTGGAGTATTGAGAGGTCCGTTTGGAGAGATTGTTTTTGGAATGGAAATAGGGAACACCATAGGAGGTTTGAGGTGTTGGTGAGCGCTGGTGATGGGCAAAGGTGGCCGGAATAGATAGGATTCAGATTGTACCGCTCGTCTGCTGCTGCTATCGCGAGTGGCATGCGAGCTCTGCCTGCTGCTATCACCTATGGCACGGGGAAGGGCGAGCCAGGTATAGGGTATAGGAGTATTCTCACCTAGGGAACGGCCTAGCCATGCCAGGCTCGTGCAGGAGGCGAAGGAAACAGGGCGACGACGACATGGCGGTGAGCGGCATCGATGTCCCGGGTACGCTGCATTGTTGCGGGGTGTTTCTCCTCCTCGCTCATGGTACAGTACGAGTTTAGGAAGACAAAGGGCAGCTCCTTGATTCTCTGTTGCGACGCCGGAGATGGCGTCAGCCGCCGAAGCTAGGAATGGCGGCGCTATGATTTTTCGGTAGAGGAGAGGAGGAAAAGTGGATCGAGATGGGGATGATCAGGATGGAAGAGTGGTTGGGGATGGCCTACGTCCTTGCCTTCTTTACGCAAAGAGAGAGGGGTCATTCGTGAGGCATGGGCGCTCGGTTGGCAGCTGGAGCACGTGACGACGCAAAGGAAGAGAAACAGAGCCAAGCCGGAGGTGTTTTGGTTGAGCTGGAGCCCAAGTGCAGCCGGTTTGTTTCAAAGAGAGGGCAAGGGGTTTGGGTCTAGGATGATTTGGTGATCTCCTTTGTTGATTTCGCTCGCATCAGGGAGGGCCAGGTTCAGGTAAAGGGCTTTGCTCTCATAGGATTCCAGTTGCTAGCCCACACTAAGTTTGGTTGATTGATTGCATGAGTGAGCGTGAGTGCTTGCCCCTCCTCCGTTGAACCAAACATGGGCACACCGGGTGGTAGCTAGCTAGCTACAAGGTGTGTGTGTATACATGAAGTCACACGATGGAGTTGGATAGAACTAGCTAGCTAGATACGTTTAGCTAGCTTAGAAAACAAGAGAGAGAGAGAGAGAGAGAGAGAGAGTACATGAAGTCACATGATGGAGTTGGATATAACTAGCTAGCTAGATATGTTTAGCTAGCTTAGAAAACAAGAGAGAGAGAGAGATAGATTGGGTTTTAGATAGGAGAGAAATATCAAGATGATTAGGGTTAGTTAGAGAAATTATCTAGGTATTTAGCTTGGATAAGATTGAGTCATACTCAAATAGCACAATTACCAAGATACTTAAAAGAAGCCAAACCAAAAAGGTTTATTATACAAGTTATTGGCTTTATATTGCATGTGCCATGCAAGGTAGTTGCTTTGAGCTAGTTAGTGAAAACAAGCTAGTCCAAGAAGGCATATTACCATGCTTCATGTGGAAACAAGCAAAACAAAATCATGAATTCTTTAATAAAAGAGACCAATTGAATTCAAGAGTCAATCTAGTGTGCATTGGCTCACTAGGATTTAATGTGACCATATGAATTCAATTATACTCCATATTGGAATAAATCATGTTTGAATTGGAGTTTCTACTTCTACATAGCATCCAATAAAGAACCATGTAGAATCCCATAAACAATATTGTGAAAACAATATGGAACCATATATGGGAGCATGTAGACAAAGAAAGGACCCATACCAACTACTTATGAGATAGATAAAAAATCAAAGGAGAAACATTTGCTCATATATAACTAGTATGGTAGATATGGTGGATGGAAGCAAATGGAAGGTGGCAATGTGGATAGTGGAATTATAAGGTGGTGACAAATAAAGGTGGTTGAGTTATAAGAGATAGGCCCCCAACTCAACTTGCGCATCAAGAATTTTATCAAGAAGCAAATACAATATATTAAGAGGCAAATACAAGTAATATAATATAATACATATGGGATAAGAACCAAATGACAAAGGGTTTTATATGAAGTTGATACGTCATAAACGTATCTATAATTTTTGGTGTTCCATGCTTGTTTAGTATCTACTTTGCTTTTCTTTGTCTACATTTTGAGGTGTTTTTATATGTTTTTCTGGACTAACCTATTAACAATATGCCACAGTGCCAGTTGCCTGTTTTCTTTTGTTTTTGGTTTCAGAAAAGGCAGAAAATCAATATCCTCGGAATTGGACGGGACAAAAGCCAAAGTCAATATTTCACCGTGGGGAACACGGAGCCAAAGTATGAGACGGAGAAGAGACACCAGGGGTCCACACCCCTAACCGCGAGGCCAAGCCTGGCCCGCGCCTAGGGGGTGCGACCGCCCTGGCTGCCCCCTGCCTTGCCTCTTCGCCTATAAAGATCCCCCGATACCAAAACCCTAAGTACCCGATCAATCTTCCACAAAACAGACCGTAGCCGCCTCCACCATCTTCCCTAGATAGGGGGATCTGAAGCTCTTCCCGGCACCCTACCGAAGGGGAGATCATCCCGGAGGCCTTCTTCTTCATCATGCCAGCCTCCAGTATGAAGCGTGAGTAGTTCCACCTTGGACTACGGGTCCATGTAGTAGCTAGATGGTTGTATCTCCTCCTTTGTGCTACCATGTTTAGATACTGTGAACTCTGTTCATAATCAAGATCATCTATTTGTAATCATGCATGTTGTGTTTGCAGGGATCCGATGGATATTGAGATTACTATGTCAGATTGATTAATGGTTTTGTCTTATCGATTCTATCATGTCTATGTTTTTTGTGATCTTGCATGCTCTCCGTTTCTAGTAGCTATCTTGGCCAAGTAGATGCTAGTGACTCCAAGAGGGGGTATTTATGCTCGATAGTGGGTTCATGCCTCTATTTAATCTAAGGGAAGTGACAGAAATCTCTAAGGTTGTAGATGTGCTATTTCTACCAGGGAGAAAACAATAGTCTCTTGTTCATGGAACAAGTGGATTGTTTACCTTACACACTTTGCTTAAAGCAGTTATCCGTTTCTTGCAACTTAATACTAGAGGGGGTTCGGATGATAACCTGAAGGTGGATTAGTAGTCATAGATGCAGTTGGATGGTGGTCTATGTATCTTGTTGTATTGCCCAATCAAATCTCATAGGATCATGAATGTCTAGTATTATATTGTTATGCCTTGCTCAGTCCTATAAATTTCCCTACTGTAATTTGTTTACCCAGCATGCCATGTTTGTTTATGTAACACCGCGGTTCTGAAAAGACCGTGGCTTCTATGTGACATGCCAATCTCTGGATCGGTTCATTGGCCCACAATAGAATGAGATGAATAACATAGCAAAATATCCGTGTATCATAAATAACGATGATCCAGAGTACCATTATTACAATAAAAGCTTAGCTCAAGGCTAGCTCAAATTATTCAGGTAGCAACATAAATAAAGTAAATCCTCCATTCTTCAAATTGCACACAAGTGAACAAGTGCCGAGTGGAGTACCGTGGCCTATATCGATTACTCAGAATCGGAATATCCCGCAACATGAAACGTAGCAGCCCCGAAGGGTCAATACATGGAATGTATGGCAAGTAGAGCTAGTAAAGGAGACAATAGTGCTAACATCTATATGCATATATGGCAATTGGAGCTGTGTCTGGCTTGCATTTGCAAATACATTTGTCCTACTTTCATAAACAGTTTTTGATTTTCTTTGAAAAGATCCCAATTAAGTTAACCCAACAAGATTAAAACAATTATGAAATTGGAATGAGCGAGAAACATGTCATGGAATCAATACCAAGTAACTCAGTTGTCCATAACCGGGGACACGGCTAATCGATTAGATTATACACCCTGCAGGGGTTAGTACACTTTACCCATGTGACTTGGCCAGCCCAGCTCGTACCATCACTCTCATTTTGGGTGATGATAGGGAGAAGTCCAAGAAGAGACTGTTCGGGAAGTAGCACCCCAATCCCGACGCGCACCGGTCCAACCTACCAAAATTCTACATCTCTGGATACGCGGATTCAAGTTACCACAACCTACTAAGTCCAACCAACCGCCCATTCCATTATTGGCACATGGTTGTACACGTAAGCTACACAATAAAGAAGCCAATCATTCTCTCTTGATACCTGGGTGCCTTTCCGCAATAAACCACCAAAAATTATCAATCCCATCACACCTAGGAGATTCATTGATTAAGTTGTTTTAGTTTTCACAAACAAATACTTTTAGAAACAAGTCTCAATGATGTAACCCAGCCCTCGTTCAACATAGCATGGCTAAGCACATCTACCAACGGTGGTTCATCTACAAGGAAGGCTCTGCCACATAATAGGACATAGCATAGCGATAGTATCATCCTACAAATACAACTACAAAATACACGACAATGCATTGAAAATAGTAGGACGATATCATGAACAAAGTAGCATCTACTTGCCTTGGTTGTACCGGTCGGAAGAACAATCCACACACGAGCAAGCATTGCACTCGACACAATCTACACGATACAATTGCATTCATAAACAAACAATTCAAAAGCATATGCAACAAATATGATGCATGAAGGTATGCAAGGCAAGTGAATTGGTGCTACAGCTGCACCACATAATCCTATTCAATAATACTACTGATTGTATGCATGGAAAATAGTTTTAACGCTAGAAAAACTATTACGCAAAAAGTAATGCTCAAAACTAGAGCTAGAACTCAAATAATTCACTACCGGTAGTATACTGTTTGTAAAATCTTGGGAAAATTCTATCGCATAGGCATCACTGATTAGAAACAGTACCAATTGGAATTACTCAAAAAGGAATTATAAAACTCCCAGAGTAATTAAAACACTGCAGAAAGCCACTAGACAGTTTCTGCAGAAGTTTTTACTGTAAGCCTGTCTTTTTAATTCACGATGAGATTCCCCTCGTTCCACTGAATCCAGGGACATATCATACACGATTTTTGGAGCTACGGATCTTTTTCTACGAATTAAAAACTCCAAAAAGGCCATTAACCTATTTGATTAAACTGTACTAAATCTTGCCGCAAAAGTCTGAACCAAAGGTACAGCAAGATTCTACACGACTTACTAAACCTACACATATTTTATTTGCAATTTTTGGCCCATCGGTTTAATTTCTACGCAATTTACAAGTTTCTACCGAAATCTGTCAACTAAAACGATTAACGAAAATAACCAGTCAATAATGCATTGACTGGTCAAGCGTCTATTTGGCCGGCGTCGACTAGTCAACGCCTGAGTGCTGACCGGTCAACGGTTGATCTAAACCGCTGATCTGAGATCTAACGATGGCTGCTGACTCACCGGGAATGAACGACGAAACGAACGACGGCGAGTCCCGGACGGTGGCGACGATCGGTTCCGGCGACGGCGTTTCTCCTGCGCGGGAAAGAGACAGTCAGCGCACGGATCAAGACGGTCATCGTGGTGGTGGCGGCACTGGCCTTGTGGCGGCAGTGCGAGGCGGCTTGAAGCCTTCGAGCAGCAGCAGCCTTGGCCGGCTGCAAGGCGGTATGGCCAGCGCGTCGCGTCTGGCAATGGCAGCCAGCTGTGGCCAGCGGATTCTGCGGCAGCGTGGCTGGCGCAACGGTAAGCATGAGTAAGCGGCGGCGGCGTGGCTGTGTGGCGGCGGCCAGCAGCGAGCCAGCGGCGGCGGCTTATGGCGGCAGCGGCGCGAGGCGAGTGGCCAGGCAAGGCGGCGGCGAGAGGAGAGGAGAGAGGCGAAAGCGGCGACAGCCGGGCGCGGGTGGCGGCGGCGGCGGCGGAGCTGAGGCAGCCCAGCATGGCAGCCTGTGGAACAAGGAGGAGGCGGGGCGATCAAGGCGGGGATGGTTTACGAGGCAGGCGGCGGCGGCTGCCCTTTTGTGGGCCCCTACGCGGGTCCTAGTCCGATTCGGAGCGAGATTGGAAAAGGACTCGGAAAATCGGCCCGAAAATCGGCCCGTTTTTCTATCCTTTAATAAAACGGCGATAACTTTTCCGTACGAGCTCCGAATCGAGCGATTATTGCTCCTACGGTTTTGTAAAATCGAGGGGAACAATCTAGGGTCAAGGGTTGGGCGAAACCACTAGGCTACAAGGGTGGACAACGCTAGTCGTACTAAGGCCTCCCACAGGAGCCTCGTAGCAAAATAGAATAGGGTTTAGAAAATAGCGTTTCGCCGATTCTTTTCAATCGACGGTTTTGCATGGAAAAGTATGATGCGATGATATGAATGATGTGCAAGACCAAATCTAAAATTTGGGATGTGACAAGACTAACCCCCTTAAGATGAATCTCGTCCTCGAGATTCGGCGCGGCTAGCAAATAGGTGTGGGTAGTCCTGTCGGATGTCATCCTCACGCTCCCAAGTGGCTTCCTCTTCGGTGTGGTGGCTCCACTGCACCTTGCAAAACCTGATTGTCTTGGTACGGGTAGTCCTCTCCGCTGTTTCCATAATCTTGACCGGTTTCTCCTCATAGGTCAAATCATTCTCAAGCTGAACCTCCTCTAGCGGTATAGTGTCTCTCAATGGTGTATCCACCATCTCCGGATGGCACTGTTTCAGCTGGGATACGTGGAACACATTGTGAACAGCGGACAGAGCCTCTGGCAGCTCCAACTGATAGGCAACTTCTCCTTTGCGTGCTAAGACTCAATACGGCCCAATAAATCGAGGTGCCAGCTTACCCTTGATTCCAAATCTCTTGATTCCACGAAGTGGCGACACTCTGAGGTATGCTCTATCACCTATCTCATACACCACTTCCTTGCGCTTGGCGTCAGCGTAGCTCTTCTGCCTCGATTGTGCTACCTTCAGCCTGTCCCTAATCAAGGCGACCTTTTCCTCAGCATCCTTGATCAAATCAGGTCCAAACAACTGGCGTTCTCCTACTCCATCCCATAGCAATGGTGTTCGGCACCGTTTCCCATACAGTACATCAAACGGTGACGTCTTGATGCTGGTTTGATAGCTGTTGTTGTAGGAAAACTCAGCATATGGCAAATTCTCATCCCAACTAGAACCATGAGCCAAAGCGCAAGCTCTCAGCATGTCCTCCAAAATCTGATTCACCCTCTCGGTGCATCCATCGATGCTGGGTGAAACGATGTGCTAAACTCCAATCTAGTACCAAGTGACTCGTGCAGCTGGCGCCAGAAGTGTGAGGTAAATTGGGTGCCTCTATCAGATACAATACTCTTGGGAACTCCGTGTAGGCACACAATCATGTCCATGTAAATCTTGGCCAACTTTGCACTCGTATAGGTTGTCTTTACCGGAATAAAGTGGGATACCTTGGTCAAATGGTCGACCACTACCCAAATGGAGTCATATCCTGACCTGGTCCTGGGCAGTCCTATGATAAAGTCCATTCCCACTCTATCCCACTTCTAATCTGGCACGGGCAACGGCTGTAGCAGTCCTGCTGGCTTCTGGTGTTCCGCCTTCACTCATGCACGACGTGATAGGGCAATATGCTTGGCGATATCTCCCTTCATGTTGTTCCACCAAAATCTGCTCTTCAAATCCATATACATCTTTGTGTTGCCCGGATGTATGGAGTATGGAGAGTTATGAGCCTCCTGCAGAATCAACTCCCTTATCTCTGGGTCGCTGGGCACACACAAACGATCCCCATACCACAAGGTACCATGCTCATCCTCGCGAATATCCTTTTCCCGATTCTCCTTCATATTTTCCTTTATCTCCTCTATTTCCTTGTCTCCTACCTGAGCCTTCATGATCCTATCTTGTAACGTTGGTTGGACTTCCATTGCTGCCAAGTACCCTTCAGATACTACCTCCAGTCTAAGGTCCTTGAACTGCTTGCACAAATCCTCAGGCAATTCACCAATTGTCAATCCATTGGCATAAACCTTCCGGCTCATAGCATCTGCTACTACATTGGCCTTTCCTGGGTGGTATTGTAGATTCATATCATAGTCCTTGATAAGCTCCAACCATCTCCTTTGCCTCATGTTCAGTTCCTTCTGCGTGAATATGTACTTCAGGCTCTTGTGGTCAGTGTACACATCACAGTGTTTTCCCATTAAGTAATGCCTCCATACCTTGAGCGCATGAACCACTGACGCTAACTCCAAGTCGTGTGTGGGGTAATTCCGCTCATGGTGCTTGAGTTGTCGCGAGGCATATGACACTACTCTCCCATCTTGCATCAGCACACTCCCAAGTCCCTGTCGAGAAGCATCACAGTATACTTGGAAATCCTTCTGAAGGTCTGGTAAACATAGAACAGGCGCAGTCACTAGTCGACGCTTTAGTTCCTGAAAGCTGGCTTCACACGCATCCGTCCATTCAAACTTTCTCTCTTTCTTCAGAAGTTCAGTCATCGGCTTAGCAATCTTGGAAAAGTTTTCAATGAACCTCCTGTAGTATCCAGCAAGTCCCAAAAAGCTTCGAATCTCTCCCGCATTCTTGGGTGCTTCCCACTCAGTCACTGCAGTCACTTTGCTGGGATCAACAGCGACTACTTCTCCTGACACTACGTGTCCAAGAAACCCAACGGTGTTAAGCCAGAATTCACACTTGCTGAATTTGGCATACAGCTTGTGTTCCCTCAGCTTCTCCATAATCAATCGCAGATGCTTCTCATGCTCCGCGTCATCCTTGGAATATATCAGTATGTCATCAATAAACACCACCACGAACTTGTCCAAGTACTCCATAAATACCTTGTTCATCATGGTCATGAAATATGCCGGGGCATTCGTTAGTCCAAAAGACATAACCGTATACTCATATAAACCATACCTAGTGGTGAAGGCAGTTTTCGGTACGTCCTCCTCCCGGATCTTCAATTGGAAGTAACCTGATCGTAGATCAATCTTGCTGAACACCTTTGCTCCTTCCAGTTGATCAAACAAATCATTTATGTTCGGCAGAGGGTACTTGTTCTTGATGGTTACTTCATTCAGCGAGCGATAGTCCACCACTAATCTCTTGCTGCTGTCTTTCTTCTCCACAAACAGAACAGGTGCACCCCATGACGATGAACTAGGCTGAATGAATCCCTTTTCCAGCTGCTCTTCAACTGCTTCTTCAATTCCTTCAGCTCATCCACATCCATCTTATATGGTTTCTTTGCTATTGGTCCTGTTCCCGGCATCAGGTCGATAAGAAACTCTACTTCCCTATCAGGTGGCATCCCTGGCAGCTCTTCCGGAAACACGTCAGGATAATCCCTAATCACTGGCACAGTATCCATGCTAACCCCCTTAAGAGAATTCAACTTACACCTTCCTGGTCGTACAGCTGACTTGAATCTAATTCTCCTACCATCCGGGGTTTTGAGTGAAACAGCTCGCTGTGCACAATCTATGTGTCCCCATGCATAGACATCCAATCCATACCCAGAATAACGTCTAATCCCTGTGATTCCAACACTACCAAATGTGCACTGAAGTTGTGTGTTCCAATTCTCACAGTTAAATCGCGGCATCCCGCGCTAGCTATCATATCTCCTCCAGGTGAACTCACTCTAATAGACCTTTTCATAGACTCAGTAGGTAACTTATACTTATCCACAAATGCCCTCGATATGAATGAATGCGATACACCAGTATCAAAAAGTATAAGTGCTGGGTAAGTGTTGATTGGAAACTTACCAATCACAAGGTCAGGCTCATCTGGAATCTCCTCCACATTCATGTGGTTCACTGTGGCCTTCTCGTTGTTAGTTGGCTTCAGTCCTTTCCTCTCCGGACAGTTGTCAGCATAGTGTCCCTTCTGTTTACACTTGAAGCACGTCACCTCACTCAGATCCTTCTTCACAAAGCTGCGATCGCGGTTGCGGTCATGTCCACCATGTCCTCCTGAATGATGAGAGTGTCCTCCCTTGTGGCTGTGGTGGCTGCTCCTATGGTTGTCATGACGATGCCCATCGCCTCCATAGTGGTGGCGGTCATGGCTCCCATGGTCACTCCCTCCATGCTTGGAGTATCCATCATATGAAGTGCGAGACTTGTGGTGTGAACCAGAGTGATGATTGTTGCTCTTTCTCTTGCGGTTCTCCACCTGTTTGTGCTTCCCTTCCAAGATCCTGGCCTTGTCCATAAGCTCCTAGAAAGTGGGGCAATAAACCACCGAGGCTATCTTGAAAGCTCATCACTGAGGCCATCCAGGAATCTCTCCCTCCTTTTTGCATCAGTGTCAACATCCTCAGGTGCATAACGGGACAAGTTGTTGAACTCCTCAATGTACTCGGCCACGGTGCGATTGGTTTGGCGCAAGTTGTGGAACTCCTTCCTCTTCAGGCTCAGAACTCCTGAAGACACGTGGTTGGTCCTGAAACCTTCCTCAAACATTGCCCAAGTCACGGTGTCCAGCGGGTGGGTGATCTGCAAAGTGTCCCACCAAGAAGCGGCTGGTCCCTCCAGTAGGTGAGCGGCAAACCTCACCTTCTCAGCATCAGTGCATCCAACCGTCACTAGATCCTTGTTGAGCGGAACCAGTCGAGCAACCATTGGTTGATTGCGATGAGAACTTAGCTGGCCTTAACCTCAGAAATCTGGTGAGAGCATCTCCCTGAGGCTGATTGTTTCCATTGTTGTTGTTCTGAGCTGCCATGAACTGAGTCATCACTTGGGTCAGCTGTGCCTAAGCTGCCATGAGTTGCTCCAACTCAGTGGGTTGACGGCGGGGAGGCATCTGCGGTTCAGCACAGGTAAGCATAGAAAGAATCAACTACGATAATAGGATTCTACCCATGCATATGATCAAACAACAACAAACAATAGCAGACAATCACAAGCAAGCAACACATCAACAAACAAGTGATCCAGAAACATCCCAGGGGTTATCCTAGCAGTATATACCTACTGAAATAGTTTTACAAGAGTTGACAATGGTTAACTAAACAGTTGATCAACTAAACAACAAAAACAGCAATCTGCTAGAATAGTCCAGCAGCGTTCGCGAATTTTTACGCCTGACTTAAACTCGTCAGAAAATTTAGCTGATTTTTGCACATATAGTACAGAGAGTTTCTCATCAGCCCAAATTTTCAGATTTTTCCGAGTTACCAGAAAAATATGAAAAATCGTACAGTACTGCTGTATCAGCAGAAAAACTGCAGCGAAAATAACATAGATAGTAACCAAACTTGCCATAACTCTTTAATAAAATTCACATAAATAAATCCTGGGGTATTGGAGTACACAAATAAGCAACTAATCACTCTTAAACTAACACGAACTAAGCTTCACAACGATCGAGACTAATCCTAACGAATTTGCCTAACGTGGACGAATTGGTGGACTTCTATCTACTCCTTGAAGAGGTTGCGGTAGGTCCTTGCTGTCATGCGTTGGCGCTTCGGTTGCATACAACCATGGCGGAGTGTACACCTCCTGAATCATCACTTGAGATCTCAAACTCCACCTCCTCTGGATCCTCCTCTTCTTCTTCACTCTCATTTGCTCGCAATGACTTCATCTCCTCCACCATCATCGTCTCCATCATCATCATCCTCGTCCTCATCATCATCATCGTTCCCACTGTCATCATCATCCCCATTGTCATCATCAGATGGTGGATTCAGCTGTGCCTGGAGAGCGGCAATCTGGGCTGTCATAGCTTCAATAGTTTGATCCCTTTCCTGGACGGTCCCTTGCAACTGTTGTATGTTCTGGGTGTTCTCCTGCACAGTACCATGAAGATGAGCTATGGTTACATCTCTGGCTATCAGGGCATTCTCCAGAACTCCCACAGCTTCATGCAGGGTGTCAATCTCCTATCCTTGGACCACCATACCATTGCTAGCAAAATCTGCAATCTCCTTTATCATCATCACCTTCTCAGCTAGAGCTCCATTCTCCCTTTCCATGTCCTCTATGTGCCTCCGACGGGGCGGCATGTTGTTCCTATCGCCCGGAGTAACCACAATGTGCCCATCTTCATCACGCCTCCCATAGTCACGGTAGGGTGAATCTGCTGGCAGCAGGTGTCGGACATTATGGCACTGGCGAGACAGGGCTTCATGTATGGCCAAGTTGATACCAAGTCCCCAGTTGCAGTATGTCTTGGTGTAGATCAAGTGCACGGGGTTTGGCAAGGCGGCATCCTTGAATATGAAGGTAGTGATCTCCCATGCATCCTCTCCATATCCAGAGGTGTACAACCTTCTTCCCTTGAACATGGGCAGTGGCAATCCCAATGACTGCGAGAGCTGAGCTAACTGCCTTGCAAAGGGCCTTGGTGACTCCATGGTTGCATACTCAGTCCTGACTTCTCCCATCTATCAAGTAAAAGAGGAAAGTGTGAGAATAGCATATGATAAGAATTTACGAGAGTGAAAGGCATAAGATGAAAGACAGAGTTAATATAGGCTTTAATAAATCTATGGCTTCCTAATCCAATCCTAGGTCACGATCCTACAGTCGACACACGGGCTCTGATACCATCCTGTAACACCGCGGTTCTGAAAAGACCGTGGCTTCTATGTGGCATGCCAATCCTTGGATCGGTTCATTGGCCCACAATAGAATGAGATGAATGTAACTACCTCGGTGAATTACGCTCCTAGTTACAAGCCTGGATGAGCGGAAATGGTTAAAATAGTACGGTGGGGCCCAAATGCCACTCACAGGTAGACCTTTCGGCCGTCCTAACCATTTCCGAACATCGGGACAAGAACGGCGTAATCGGCGAAGGGATCAACTACATACACAAATGAGTATGTATGCAAGCCACCATACAATGGTTCTCAGAGTCATTCCATCTAAAAAGAAAGGAAATATTGCAACGCCATATGGCAAGATCCAAATATCCTAAATAGATATAATAGTTTAGGATATCTCCTCATACATCAAACATCAGAGTATCAAGCGGAAGCGGAAAACAAGATCCGAGTACGGATAAGAAGCAAATCGGCATAAGATGCCCCATAAATAAACACATCCCTCCCACAGATCTCACGGATCCCCGTTCCCGGAATCTCTACACCGAATGATCGTTGCCCACATCGTCCGTCTCCTCCACCCAGTATCCATCTTGCGAGTTTACCTGTTCATCTGAATCAAACAATTTATCGTGTGAGACCCTAGGGGTACTCAGCAAGTCTTTATGCCTCTAAAGGGGACACAACCTGGGGTGACGCAATTGCAGCAAAAGATAACACCTAACAATTCTATAGATACTCGCTAACCATCCGCCTAACCAGAGATAGACGGATGTCCATGAATTAATAACAACAGTTATAACGGTAATATTAACAGATCCATCCTCCTCCTCGCTTACCAACGAGGAAGCGGACGAACAACCCCCCCATCCGTTGGCAGTTTTATTATCCATTCCATGAGTGTTGCACTATTTACTAGTCAGGTACTTAGTCAAATTAAAAGCGGTACTTTAGTTATGCTTGTCTATGATCGAGAAACTGTGCTCCAAGTCGTCCATAACCGCGGACACGGCTTTCAGAAGTTTTACCCAGGGTGCACAAATAGCAACACACTCGATCAATCTCGGAAAAACCAAATCAAAACCCAACGAGGCATTCACGACAAAGCGATCACAGATTCAGAAATATTTCGGGGCCACCCCATTAAGCTACCATAGAACGAAGTTAGCCGACTCGAGACGGACTCAAGGTTTGCGCTGGTCGTAAACGCGGGAACCCGAAAGTGTGACTGGGCTTGTCGATACCGCGAAAACACTCTGCTTCCCTAAACAGTACAGGTGCATTCCTCGCACAATTTTAAATAAAGCAGTAAAGCATGGCATAAGTACAGTATAGTAATAAAGCCCCAAACTACTTTGTGGCCCCAAGAAATAAGAATGAATCAAGCTCTGGCTCAGGGGGGTTCATAAGCCTCCCAGATGTGGATAGCGCGAATATTCAAGGAACAGGAATCAAGTACTCGGGGTCCTACGGGACACAAGTGAGCCTGAAAAACCAAATAGCAAATATGGCTCACCGGTGCCACTTTCATTAGTTATCCCATTACTACTCAGGTTAAGTTGTTTAGGTACCTCGTTATCCATCATACACTCACATACCCTACACATGTTGTTCTACGACTCGCATGGCTCAAACAACTCCTGTAGAAATGGCTCATGGGATGGAGGAACAAGCTTCGGTGGGGTTTAAAAGTAAAGGCTATGCGGTACTTGGGGTTCAAATTTATGCAATCGCGACTCAATGATGCAAGAATAAGAAAGAGGCAATAGGTACTATATGTATGCAAGCATGTGGTAGTGCTTGCCTGGCAGCTCAGTTGAAGCGAGAGAAGGATCTGGGTAGTGCTCCTGGTTCTCTTGATATATCCCCTGCTCAGCGTCTATTCGAAGAAGAACCAAACAAACAAGGGCCAACATAAATAAAGTGCACAAGCATATGAATAAAATGCAATAAGCAAACAATCATGCCATGATGAATGATGCACAATTTGCATGGCAATAAAGTAGCATGGCATGGGTGAGGTGTGGAATACAAGAATAAAGCCTTTTATTGAGTTTTGGTCACATTTTAACCTCATATTAGTTGCTGTACACATTATATTTATATGATGCATGCTGCCAAACAGATAATGGAATGCATAAACAGAAAGGTCTCGTCGAGCTAATCATTTTAGACATATCATTCGTCAAATTTGGAGTTATAAAACAAAAGTTATTAATTAATTAAGGAAAAAGGGCATTTTATTGTAATTTTAATCAACTTAAAAAATTAAAGTGTCCAAAATATATTTTGAATGGTATATTTGAATTCCTCATATTTTTCTGATTTCAAAACATATATTATTTGTATTATTTGGATTTATATTTTAAAAGTTATTTGAAAACAGATTTGAAATTTGAATTTAAATTAATTTGGAAAAAGTTTGAATTAAAACAGAAATACAGAAACTCTTTTGTCACTCGCTCCGACCTAGCCACAGTCAATGACAAGTGGGCCACTGACTGACTGGGACCAAACGCGCACAGAAGGACTTTTTCCACCGCGGCTTGACCTAGCCATAGCAGATGACAGGTGGGGCCACGACAGCCTCAGGGCCACACGCGGGCGCGCCAGCGGGGACGCGACACGTGGTAGATCCAGGGAGTGCGGGTTGATATTAAAAGGGGCTAGGGGGTATTCTGTAAAACGAGCGCTGAGGCTGACGGTGGGGCAGGCTGGACCGCGGGTTGAGCAAAAAAGCAAAAGAGGGGGTTTTCTGTAAAACGACACGGCTGTACTGTTCCTCTTCTTTCTCTGCATCGAGCGACAGTCGATGGTGCTGGCGGGGGATCGATCCTGGACTGGGCAAGCTGAGGCGCTACTGGGGCTAGGGAGAGGTCGGTGTCAGGTGGGGGAACCACGGCTAGATATGGGGTTATGCGGTGCGAGAGCGAGCAGACAGAAGCGAGCGGCGGCGCGCAGAGGGCGTTCGACGAAAGGGGCGGCGGATCTAGCCGACGATGGCGAGGCGGAGCATGTCAGAGAGGTCGAGGCGCTCTCCGGGAGTGGGTCGGTGGGGTCGGATCGTGTCGGAGCGCAGGGAAAACGGCGAGGCGCAGACGGTCCGGCGTTAGGGTTTTGGCTCGGTGTCGTCGACGCGCAGCAGAGTGCAGGCCTCCTCCTCCTTGCTGGCGCGGTCCAGGTGAAGCAGGGGTACCGTGCGGTCTTCCGCGGCACCAGAGATCGCCACGCCACCGGCTGGTAAAAGAAGGGGCGGTGGAGACCGACGGTTTTGCCGGCGATGGGGTAGACGGAGATGGTGGAGCAGAGGGGGAGAGGGCAGGGCCCGGGGGCGGATCTGGGAGGGCAGAGGAGGCGTGGAGAAGGAGATAAAGCAGAGAGGGAGAGGAAGATGCCGTGTGGGAGCAGGTTGGAGATAAAGGTGGCTTCGGCCACCTTTTCTCCTCTTCTCCTTCACGTGCTCGAGCTGGGCTCGGCCAGGGCAGGGCAGGTGGCTTCCAGGTGGGGACGGGCGAGGCCAAGGAGGGTGGTTCGGTGTGGGGCATGCACGGCAGAGAGAGAGCTAGAGGGAGAGAGGGGTAGTCGCAGGTAGATGTTAGGGTTTGGAGAGAGGGGGTATGGCTCGGGTTAGGGCTTGGTACTAGGGTTGGGGGTAGCTAGGTGGGCCAGGGTGGTCAGGTGGGGCCAGCTAGGTAGAGAGAAGAGATAGGCCGAGAGAGGGGGTGAGAGCTAGGGAGGCTCGGTTTAGGGTTTAGGAGAGAGGGGGTATGGTTTAGGGTTTAGGCATGATCCACATGACCATGCAAGGATGGAGGTGAAAAGGGAGGGGAAGATGAGGAATAGAGAGAGGGAGAGAGATGTGGGCTTAGGGTTTTTGATAACCTACAAGATCAAGAATGATGGTGAAAAGAGATGGAGGGGGGAGTGTTTGTTGGACACATGGTGATGGATAAGGAGAGATAAGATAGGGTTTAGAGGGGTAGATGAGGGATGGTTTGGTTTAGCCAAACCAAAGTGGTAGGGTTAAAAGATGGTTAAGAGATTCAAAAACAAGGAACATCTAGTTTGAATTTAAAAGCAAAGCTCAAACCAAAAATAAAACAAAACAAAGAGAAGAAGGCCAAGGGTTATGATTGCATGGCCCATGCATAAACATTAATGCTAGGTTTTATCTTGTGAAAACAAAATAGATATCCATGGCATTTATACATATGCATTCCAAAATATGGACTAAAGCCAAGCTAAAAGAATCAAAGGAATGCTCCCTGTGGAGTAGATGGAGATGTCCATATTTGAATAAAAATGGGACTTGCTAGTGTGTATGTGCCACTAGGTATTTAATAAGACAAAAAATATCCCAACATGAGCATAAACCCCAACACAACCCATATGGAAGCTAGAAAAGGGTTCCACTCACAAGGCATGCAAAGGTGGCCATGTGGCTCTCATAAACCAATAATGTGAAAACAATATGGTGCATATATGAGAGCATGTGGAGATAGAATGGATCCACACCAACACATATGAGCTAGAGGTAAAACCAAATAAGTTGAAATGCTCATATATGGTGGAATGGTGGAATGATGGGGTGATGACAAGAAAGGTGGTGGAGTTAATAAAAGATATGCCCCCAACTCAACTTGGGCATTTAAACAATATATCAAGAACCAAATACAATATCAAGAGGCAAATACAATTACAATGCATATGAGAGAAGAACCAACACAAAAAGGGTTTTATATGATGCTCAAATGCAAGGTGGCATGATGACATGAGCATGATATAATGATGATGCAACAATTATATATTAAGTAGCCATTATATAGACCAGGTTAGTAGCATTGCAATTGTTAGACAATTGGGATGCTACAACTCTCCCCCACTACACAAGAATCTCGCCCCGAGATTCCTAGGAAAAGAAAACAACACAAGGAGAGGCGGGTGTTCGAACGAAGGTGACCCTCACGTTCCCAAGTTGATGAACAACGGAATGGTGCGACCACTACACCTTGCAAAACTTGCTAGACTTGTTGCGAGTCTTGGGTTTTGCTTGAGAAACAACGGGTTAGAAGAATTGAAGGATTGTCGTGAGACAAGAAGGATAGGATGGACATAGCTTCGGTTTTCTCAAGAAACATGATAAAAGAGTAGAACCACTTGTGAAAGAAAGGATAAGATGATGTATCATGGATACAGAAAGGCACACCGTTAAGATTAAAGATTTACCGCTACTAGAGAGGATGAAAACTTTGTCTCGCTGGAAGAAAAGAGCTAGATTGGAGAGGTTTTGAACCACTATGACAATAGCATCGTATCTTCTCTCGGATTTGAGAAATGAAGTTCGGAAACAATATTGCCTTCAAACAATAGAGTCCCTTGATATCAACAGAAAGATTTAGTTAGACCTCGTCGGATTAGATTCTTCTTGCGCTGGTAAGACCCAACAGATCACGCAATTGAGGTGCGCGGATATAACTTCCAGAGACGGATGTGAAGCCAGATCATGGTGGAATCCCGAGAAGCAAAGAATATGGAGGATCTGGAGTTTATTGTAGATATACTTATTGCTTTCTTTAGCCTCGAGGCTAACGCAATAGATTTGCGGCTGATGGCCTCACCCATAATTGGCTTTACCACGGAAAAAGAATTGATGAAACAAAAAGAGAGATAGTTTCCTTTCATCTTGTTTGGGGATGTCGAGCACCGGTAGAAAGACGAGGATAGAAAAGAGTTTGCGTTTGTTTCCACCAGATAATTGAGGATTTTGCTCCGTGTAGAAAGGGTGAGATCACCAACAAGAGATTATTGATTACTTTCTTCGAGAGAGCACTCCGGAAAAACAAAGACGGAAGTAAAAGTATCGAGGGATAAAGGCCACTTCTAACTTCCGTGGAATGAGTGAAATCGCATTAATTCACCAATTCAATGTACAAGAGTGAATGATAAGAGTAGTGGTATGGTAGCTACTCCATCCCGCACTCAAAGCATTACTCCGCACATGAATAAGAAAACCATGCAACCCAACTACCAAAACAGACTGAAGGTATTGACAAAAAGATCTCATGGAACTCCGTTAGAAAACAAGGATAGATGCAAACGATTCGCCGGATTCATAGATAGATAAAGATGATGATGTTGTCATCAAGTCGGAAATACCAAGCCACCGGAAAGATATGAAAGAAGATTACGGAGAACAACAGCAATATTCAACAGCTACAGAAAAGGTAGCACCAACTTGAACAGAAGGATTACAAGATCTGGAAGGTCTTCATGGCCTCCGGTGGATTGAGCATAGATGATAGAACGAGAGGGTTTCAAAAGATCACTTGACGAGACTGAGGTGAAAGAACTCCATGTTGTTCTTGAAAAGATTGAGAGAGATTTAGCAGTTTTGAGGAAATCTACGGCGGTACGACGATGATGCCTTGCCACCAAGGAATAACTCCAGATTGGTTGAAGATGGAGGATGGAATTAACAATGGACTTGCTGATTCCAGAGTTGAAGCGATTTATTTAGCAGAAGGACGTGGCTGAGATAGGTGACTTCAAAAAGTCAGAATTCACACTTTGAGAACTTTGCACACAGGCAGTGTTCTCGAAGCTTGAGAGAAAGAGACATAGATGATCTTCCATGTTCTTCCATTGATAACGAATAGGCAAGCATATTATCAACATATACCCCCATGGATTAACAGGATATTCCCAGAATATCAAGTTCAAGAGGTGGGAGAAACAAACAAATGCTCGAAACTTCCTGAGCTCAACGCTCTTAGAAAGATCAATATTAAGAGCACGGATTCGTGTTGAAGAAGATGCACTGGAAGAATAGATTATCTGGTCCTTCGGAAGAGAACAAGAAGTGCCACTTGGTTCACATTGTCGATTGGATCACCGGTTACAAAGATAAAGAGATCTTGGATAAGAACCGATGATAGCTCACACCTTAAGCAAAGCTATCAGAAGCGAATAGATGCAATTCCCTCGTTTCAAAGAGAATTTTGCAGATATGGAGTTCAAAAAGATGTGCAGCATGATGAACAGATGATAGACCGCCGTAGTGCCTTGAGAAACTCCGGATTGCCAAAGATGCTTGAATATGCATAGATATGATCACGGTGTACTCAAAATCACAGGAGATAACCGTCACCATTTGGAGGATAGTGGTGATTGCATTTTCCATACTCCACTCATGATAAGTGTCATATAGCTATGCCGAGAGACAAATTACAATCACCAGCATCGGATCGACACATGTTATGTAATTAGCCCAAGAGAATTGGAGATGAAATAAAACTCCAAGATTAAGCGCCGGTGACAAAAGAATGAGTTAGCATGGACATGCTGATAAAAGGGAGATAGATAATGTTCCACACACGACTGGAAAGGAGTGTGGGAGCACAGATGTATCAAAGAAAATTTTTCCGCATTTTCGGCATTAAAATACCAATAGATGCGCAAAATCACTTATCAGGTAGATATTAGCAACTGATGGTTTCACAGAATGTGGAGTTGCTAGAAGGAAGGACACCCTTAAGAAGATGGCACCGGTTAACAAGGAGTCAGATAGATCGCGCCGGTTTTCAAAAGCCTGTCAGTATGGAATGTACCAACAGTTGATAACCAAAGGCAGATGGTGATAACAAATTGGATGCAACAGATAGACAAGGAATTACACACACACTTTCTATGGTACTACGAGCCCGAACACGTGAATCCTAGTTTGAATTTTAAGAAGAGGATTGAAAGCGTTACACTTCCTTACGAAAAAGGGTGGTGGGTGGCAGAAGAAAAGTGGAAGCAGTCCTACTCTCACGTTTTGTTTTTCCCTAGTATACATAGCTACCAAAATATTTGCTAGGCGACAACGACCATTTGGCTGAGACCACGAAGGGCGGATGGCTCGATACCAATTGTAACTACCTCGGTGAATTACGCTCCTAGTTACAAGCACGGATGAGCGGAAATGGTTAAAATAATGCAGTGGGGCCCAAATGCCACTCACAGGTAGACCTTTCGGCCGTACTAACCATTTCCGAACATCGGGACAAGAAAGGGCGGCATAATCGTCAGGCGAAGGGATCAACTACATACACAAATGAGTATGTATGCAAGCCACCATACAATGGTTCTCGAGTCATTCCATCTAAAAAGAAAGGAAATATTACGCATATGGCAAGATCCAAATATCCTAGATAGATATAATAGTTTAGGATATCTCCTCATACATCAAACATCGAGTATCAAGCGGGCGGAAAACAAGATCCGAGTACGGATAAGAAGCAAATCGGCATAAGATGCCCCATAAATAAACACATCCGCCCCACAGATCTCACGGATCCCGTTCCGGAATCTCTACACGAATGATCGTTGCCCACATCGTCGTCTCCTCCACCCAGTATCCATCTTGCGAGTTTACTGTTCATCTGAATCAAACAATTTATCGTGTGAGACCCTAGAATTTTCAGCAAGTCTTTATGCCTCTAAAGGGGACACAACCTGGGGTGACGAATTGCAAAAGATAACACCTAACAATTCTATAGATACTCTAACCATCCGCCTAACCAGAGATGAGCGGATGTCCGTGAATTAACAACAGTTATAACGGTAATATTAAGATCCATCCTCCTCCTCGCCAGCGAGGAAGCGGACGAACAACCCCCCCCCATCCGTTGGCAGTTTTATTATCCATTCCATGAGTGTTGCACTATTTACTAGTCAGGTACTTAGTCAAATTAAAAGCGGTACTTTAGTTATGCTTGTCTATGATCGAGAAACTGTGCTCCAAGTCGTCCATAACCGCGGACACGGCTTTCAGAAAGTTTTACCCTGCAGGGGTGCACAAATAGCAACACACACTCGATCAACCTCGGAAAAACCAAATCAAAACCCAACGAGGCAGTCACGACAAAGCGATCACAGGATTCAGAAATATTTCAGGGGGCCACCCCATTAAGCTACCCGCAACGAAGTTAGCCGACTCCGAGACGGACTCAAGGTTTGCGTCAGTGGCTGTAAACGACTGGGAACCCGAAAGTGTGACTGGGCTTGTCGATACCGCGAAAACACTCCGCTTCCCTAAACAGTACAGGTGCAGTACCTCGCACAATTTTAAATAAAGCAGTAAAGCATGGCATAAGTACAGGATAGTAATAAAGCCCCAAACTACTTTGTGGCCCCAAGAAATAAGAATGAATCAAGCTCTGGCTCAGGGGGGTTCATAAGCCTCCCGGATGTGGATAGCGCGAATATTCAAGGAACAGGAATCAAGTACTCGGGGTCCTACGGGACACAAGTGAGCCTGAAAAACCAAATAGCAAATATGGCTCACCGGTGCCACTTTCATTAGTTATCCCATTACTACTCAGGTTAAGTTGTTTAGGTACCTCGTTATCCATCAGACACTCACATACCCTACACATGCTGTTCTACGACTCGCATGGCTCAAACAACTCCTGTAGAAATGGCTCATGGGATGGAGGAACAAGCTTTAGTGGGGTTTAAAAGTAAAGGCTATGCAGTACTTGGGGTTCAAATTTATGCAATCGCGACTCAATGATGCAAGAATAAGAAAGAGGCAATAGGTACTATATGTATGCAAGCATGTGGTAGTGCTTGCCTGGCAGCTCAGTTGAAGCGAGAGAAGGATCTGGGTAGTGCTCCTGGTTCTCTTGATATATCCCCTGCTCAGCGTCTATTCGAAGAAGAACCAAACAAACAAGGGCCAACATAAATAAAGTGCACAAGCATATGAATAAAATGGAATAAGCAAACAATCATGCCATGATGAATGATGCACAATTTGCATGGCAATAAAGTAGCATGGCATGGGTGAGGTGTGGAATACAAGAATAAAGCCTTTTATTGAGTTTTGGTCACATTTTAACCTCATATTAGTTGCTGTACACATTATATTTATATGATGCATGCTTCCAAACAGATAATGGAATGCATAAACAGAAAGGTCTCGTCGAGCTAATCATTTTAGACATATCATTCGTCAAATTTGGAGTTATAAAACAAAAGTTATTAATTGATTAAGGAAAAAGGGCATTTTATTGTAATTTTAATCAACTTAAAAAATTAAAGTGTCCAAAATATATTTTGAATGGCATATTTGAATTCCTCATATTTTTGTGATTTCAAAACATATATTATTTGTATTATTTGGATTTATATTTTAAAAGTTATTTGAAAACAGATTTGAAATTTGAATTTAAATTAATTTGGAAAAGTTTGAATTAAAACAGAAATACAGAAACTCTTTTGTCACTCGCTCCGACCTAGCCACAGCCAATGACAAGTGGGCCACTGACTGACTGGGACCAAACGCGCACAGAAGGACTTTTTCCACCGCGGCTTGACCTAGCCATAACAGATGACAGGTGGGGCCACGGCAGCCTCAGGGCCACACGCGGGCGCGCCAGCGGGGACGCGACACGTGGTAGATCCAGGGAGTGCGGGTTGAGATTAAAAGGGGCTAGGGGGTATTCTGTAAAACGAGCGCTGAGGCTGACGGTGGGGCAGGCTAGACCGTGGGTTGAGCGAAAAGCAAAGAGGGGTTTTACGTAAGCGACAGCGTCTTGTTCCTCTTCTTTCTGCATCGACGAGTCGACAGTCTTGTGGCGAGCGCGGGGGGATCGATGGACACAGGGCTCATGAGGCGGCTACCGTTGGGCTAGGGAGAGGTCGGTGTCAGGTGGGGGAACCACGGCTAGATATGGGGTTATCTTGCGCAGAGCGAGCGAAGCAATGGCCCAGCAGAAGGCGTTGACGAAGGGGCGGTGATCTAGCCGGCGATGGCGAGCATGTCAGAGAGGTCGAGGCGCTCACCGGGAGTGGGTCGGTGGGGTCGGATCGTGTCGGAGAGGAAAACGGCGAGGCGCAGACGGTCCGGCTTTAGGGTTTTGGCTCGGTGTCGTTGGCAGCAGAGTCTGCCTCCTCCTCCCTGGCCAGTCCAGTGAAGCGGTACGTGCGGTCTTCCAGGCACCAGAGATCGCCACGCCACCGGCTGGTAAAAGAAGGCGGTGGAGACCACGGTTTTGCAGCGATGGGGTGACGGAGAGTGGAGCAGAGGGGAGAGGGCAGGCGAATCTGGGAGGCGGAGGCGTGGAGAAGGAGATAAAGTAGAGAGGGAGAGGAAGATGCCGTGTGGGAGCAGGTTGGAGATAAAGGTGGCTTCGGCCACCTTTTCTCCTCTTCTCCTTCACGTGCTCGAGCTGGGCTCGGCCAGGGCAGGGCAGGTGGCTTCCAGGTGGGGACGGGCGAGGCCAAGGAGGGTGGTTCGGTGTGGGGCATGCACGGCAGAGAGAGAGCTAGAGGGAGAGAGGGGTAGTCTCAGGTAGATGTTAGGGTTTGGAGAGAGGGGGTATGGCTCGGGTTAGGGCTTGGTACTAGGGTTGGGGGTAGCTAGGTGGGCCAGGGTGGTCAGGTGGGGCCAGCTAGGTAGAGAGAAGAGAGAGGCCGAGAGAGAGGGTGAGAGCTAGGGAGGCTCGGTTTAGGGTTTAGGAGAGAGGGCGTATGGTTTAGGGTTTAGGCATGATCCACATGACCATGCAAGGATGGAGGTGAAAAGGGAGGGGAAGATGAGGAATAGAGAGAGGGAGAGAGATGTGGGCTTAGGGTTTTAGGTAACCTACAAGATCAAGCATGATGGTGAAAAGAGATGGAGGGGGGAGTGTTTGTTGGACACATGGTGATGGATAAGGAGAGATAAGATAGGGTTTAGAGGGGTAGATGAGGGATGGTTTGGTTTAGCCAAACCAAAGAGGTAGGGTTAAAAGATGGTTAAGAGATTCAAAAACAAGGAACATCTAGTTTGAATTTAAAAGCAAAGCTCAAACCAAAAATAAAACAAAACAAAGAGAAGAAGGCCAAGGGTTATGATTGCATGGCCATGCATAAACATTAATGCTAGGTTTTATCTTGTGAAAACAAAATATATATCCATGGCATTTATACATATGCATTCCAAAATATGGACTAAAGCCAAGCTAAAAGAATCAAAGGAATGCTCCCTGTGGAGTAGATGGAGATGTCCATATTTGAATAAAAATGGGACTTGCTAGTGTGTATGTGCCACTAGGTATTTAATAAGCCCAAAAATATCCCAACATGAGCATAAACCCCAACACAACCCATATGGAAGCTAGAAAAGGGTTCCACTCACAAGGCATGCAAAGGTGGCCATGTGGCTCTCATAAACCAATAATGTGAAAACAATATGGTGCATATATGAGAGCATGTGGAGATAGAATGGATCCACACCAACACATATGAGCTAGAGGTAAAACCAAATAAGTTGCAATGCTCATATATGGTGGAATGGTGGAATGATGGGGTGATGACAAGAAAGGTGGTGGAGTTAATAAAAGATATGCCCCCAACTCAACTTGGGCATTTAAACAATATATCAAGAACCAAATACAATATCAAGAGGCAAATACAATTACAATGCATATGAGAGAAGAACCAACACAAAAAGGGTTTTATATGATGCTCAAATGCAAGGTGGCATGATGACATGAGCATGATATAATGATGATGCAACAATTATATATTAAGTAGCCATTATATAGACTAGGTTAGTAGCATTGCAATTGTTAGACAATTGGGATGCTACAATGAATAACATAGCAAAATATCCGTGTATCATAAATAACGATGATCCAGAGTACCATTATTACAATAAAAGCTTAGCTCAAGGCTAGCTCAAATTATTCAGGTAGCAACATAAATAAAGTAAATCCTCCATTCTTCAAATTGCCCACAAGTGAACAAGTGCCGAGTGGAGTACCATGGCCTATATCGATTACTCAGAATCAGAATATCCTGCAACATGAAACGTAGCAGCCCCGAAGGGTCAATACATGGAATGTATGGCAAGTAGAGCTAGTAAAGGAGACAATAGTGCTAACATCTACATGCATATCTGGCAATTGGTGCTGTGTCTGGCTTGCATTTGCAAATACATTTGTCCTACTTTCATAAACAGTTTTTGATTTTCTTTGAAAAGATCCCAATTAAGTTAACCCAACAAGATTAAAACAATTATGAAATTGGAATGAGCGAGAAACATGTCATGGAATCAATACCAAGTAACTCAGTTGTCCATAACCGGGGACACGGCTAATCGATTAGATTATACACCCTGCAGGGGTTAGTACACTTTACCCATGTGACTTGGCCAGCCCAGCTCGTACCATCACTCTCATTTTGGGTGATGATAGGGATAAGTCCAAGAAGAGACTGTTCGGGAAGTAGCACCCCAATCCCGACGCGCACCGGTCCAACCTACCAAAATTCTACATCTCTGGATACGCGGGTTCGAGTTACCACAACCTACTAAGTCCAACCAACCACCCATTCCATTATTGGCACATGGTTGTACACGTAAGCTACACAATAAAGAAGCCAATCATTCTCTCTTGATACCTGGGTGCCTTTCCGCAATAAACCACCAAAAATTATCAATCCCATCACACCCAGGAGATTCATTGATTAAGTTGTTTTAGTTTTCACAAACAAATACTTTTAGAAACAAGTCTCAATGATGTAACTCAGCCCTCGTTCAACATAGCATGGCTAAGCACATCTACCAACGGTGGTTCATCTACAAGGAAGGCCCTGCCACATAATAGGACATGGCATAGCGATAGTATCATCCTACACATGCAACTACAAAATACACGACAATGCATTGAAAATAGTAGGACGATACCATGAACAAAGTAGCATCTACTTGCCTTGGTTGTAGCGGTCGGAAGAACAATCCACACACGAGCAAGCGTTGCACTCGACACAATCTACACGATACAATTGCATTCATAAACAAACAATTCACAAGCATATGCAACAAATATGATGCATGAAGGTATGCAAGGCAAGTGAATTGGTGCTACAGCTGCACCACATAATCCTATTCAATAATACTACTGATTGCATGCATGGAAAATAGTTTTAGCGCTAGGAAAACTATTACGCAAAAAGTAATGCTCAAAACTAGAGCTAGAACTCAAATAATTCACTACCGGTAGTATACTGTTTGTAAAATCTTGGGGAAATTCTAAGGCATAGGCATCGCTGATTAGAAACAGTACCAATTGGAATTACTCAAAAAGGAATTATAAAACTCCCGGAGTAATTAAAACACTGCAGAAAGCCACTAGACAGTTTCTGCAGAGCCTGTCTTTTTAATTCATGATGAGATTCCCCTCGTTCCACTGAATCCAGGGACATATCATACGCGATTTTTGGAGCTACGGATCTTTTTCTATGAATTATAAACCCCAAAAAGGCCATTAAACTATTTGATTAAACTGTACTAAATCTTGCTGCAAAAGTCTGAACCAAAGGTACAACAAGATTCTACACGACTTACTGAACCTACACATATTTTATTTGCAATTTTTGGCCCAGCGGTTTAATTTCTACGTAATTTACAAGTTTCTACCGAAATCTGTCAACTAAAACGATTAACGAAAATAACCAGTCAATCGTATACATTGGTGGTCAACGCGTCTCGATTTGGTATTGGCGTCGACTAGTCAACGCCTGAGTCTTGACCAGTCAGCAGTTGATCTGAACCGCTGATCTGAGATCTAACGATGGCTCTTGACTCACGAAACGCCAAACGAACGAGCAATGGCGAGTCCCAGACGGTGTGATGATCAGTTCGGCGGCAGTGTTTCTCTGCCTTGAAAAAGAAACGATCGTATGAGATCAAAACAGTCATCGCGCGGTACAGCGCCGTGAGTATCGAAGGCGCGGCAGCCGGAAACAGCCT